>CM036906.1:8767412-10144079 GCA_020800305.1 Porphyrio hochstetteri
GATCTGGTAATTGCAGTGGTATAGCAATGGCAGGACAGCGAGGAAGTCAGGTACTGAAGTAACATAAATATGTGTCTTTTGTAATAGGCTAGTTGGACAGTAATGCAATGCTTTGCTGGGAGGTGAAACGACAATTGGTTTCTGATTATATTGTAACATTGTGTTCACCAGTTGTAGGCATTAATATAGGTATTGGGAGTTTTTATAAGAATAAGTAATTATTTTAGGAATATTTTGAAATCAGTGTTAGATTTTAGGCAGTTACCTCTCAGTACAGTCCAGTGCTGAGATATATTTAGGTGGGACTGTATTTCCCTTTTCTTACCAGTTACAAAATTCAGGTGGCCTCCAAATCTGTGCCTGCAATTTCTTGGTGTCCCGTCAGTTAGTAACTGGAGACTTTTGGTCCTTGGCATTGTCTGTTATGTCTTGTCTGCCAGGTTTGTGTCTCTCTCTATTCTTGTTCATCATTTATCCCATTAACTTACTGACCTCCTTTGCACTGAAAATACCCTAGATCAGGTATCTTTTATAAAGGAGTCTTTCCTTCTACGTACCCTTGTAAATGAATTAAAAAATAAGACTAAAAGTTTATTTAAAAGTTGATATTTTTAATTTCATTCTTGGCTTGCTGTATTCTGTTTTCTGGCTGTACCCGTGGATGCAGAACAGGAGTAGTTTCATGCAGTTGTTTTTAAGACCTTTCGTACAGAAAATGCTAAAACCCCCAACTTTTCACCTAATAATTGAATTTACAAGTACTGTGGTAATGACATGACTTAGTCCAAAGCTGGAAAAACCTGAGTGGTGTTGAGTAGGTGGTCCTGTGGACCTGCACATCAGTGAAGTGACAAGAGTGTCTGGGCTGCTGTGTGTTCCCTGTTACCTCTGGGGCAGGTTGTTCAGTGACCTGCAGCAAACTGGAAAAGCAGCCAGACACTGGAGAAGGAGCTAGTGATGTGCAACTGGGAGAAGGAGAATAGACCTGAGGATGTGATTTGGAGCTGAAGGCACGTGTTTCTGTTTCTAATAAATCTAGCAGGTTCTGTAAAGAAGCTAACAGCATCACAAGGCCTTTCTTTGCAAACCTTCGTGTGCTTGTAGGTAGGGCAGTAGAAGCTAGGAGAGATTAGCATCAAGCATGTGAGGAGCTGTATCTGTGGCTAAGGACATGGAGATCCCTTAGCTGTTTTGCTGGGTTAGAAAATGGTATATCAGTGGCTTGAATTGGGTCTTTAATAGAAAAATTGTGCCTAGTCTTTATCGTGCTTGAGATTGCTGGAGAAGAGGCATGATGGTTTTCTCTGTGGTGTAACTGGGTGTTAACTCTGGAAATAAAGACACGGTTTCTTATTCTTACTGAGTTAAGAATCCTTGAATCTTCTGGTGGTATTCAGTAAGACGTTGTCTGGTAGCTGTGCGGTATAATGTGTCCTGTGCAGACTGTGGTAGCTTCAGATCTGACCTGCGTAAATCTTGTGAAACCTTTAAATTTTTGAGCTAAGAACAAGTATTGTTAGATTCCAGTCAGGCCTCGACAGGGAAGCAACGTTCTTGTAGCTGCAAGAAGAAGGGAGGTTGGAAATAGAAGTACAAGCTAACATAAGTAGATATGTTGTAATCTTGAAAGTAAGGAACAGGGAGAGAGTAGAGAGCCTGGTGTAAGAGATGCTGGAAAGAGAAAGGGAAAGGTTAAAAATGCATGTGTGTGGGGAAGAGAATTGGAAACAAGCACTACTGTAACTTGAGAGATAAAGGAGTTACTGAACTGAGAATAAAGTTTATGTTACATATCCTGAAAATGAGAGGAAATCTCTTAATTGTAGTGTTCTTTATTATTTTTCTCACTTTCACTGTCAGCATTGGTAATTGTAGTACAATCACAAATACTTGTAATTAAAAAAAGAGGAAGAAAAAATGCAACAAGATGAAATCCTGGTCTAAGAGTGATGCCTAAGATTTTTAATTGCCGAATGTTCTTGTCAAGGACTTGATGATGATGATGAGGTAGCAAGGTTTGTTTCAGCTTTTTAAGTTTTAAGTTTAGAAGGGAATAAATAGTTATTCATATATTCATATTCTGAACTTTATTAATCTGTATTGTAGGTTTCCATGTCCCGAAGTATGTGTACTATTGACTTCGTTACTCCACAGGCCCATAGGTATCCAGTGAAGGTTTATTTTTGTATTTTAACTACAGAGTTCTAGTTCGTTTTAACAGTCGCAGAACTTCGAATGCTGTTACAGAAGTTTTAAACTATTGAACAGAGTGATGAAAAGCTGTGGGTATATTGGAGTGATTTATGGCATGTAAATACAGATTTGTTTCCTTGCCTCTTGTAATAGTTATTTAAAAATATAATGATGCCCACCCCCTGGCTTACCTTTTAAGCAAAATGAAAGGTTTTGTTTGATTAGTTAATTTTAACTCTGGGCTAGGTTTTGTCATACAATGGTCAAAAGTATATTTAACAATAATATATATTAGGAGGGCAGCGAGGATGGTGAAGGGTCTGGAGGGGAAGCCTTATGAGGGGAGGCTGAAGTCCCTTGGTTTGTTCAGCCTGGCTGAGGAGGGGGAGACATCATCGTGGTCTGTGGCTTCCTGACTGACTTGGCTGGCCCTGTGTGGAGCCAGGAGTTGGACTTGATGGCCCTTATGGGTCCCTTCCAACTCAGGATATTCTATGATTCTGTGTTTCTGTATTAGCTGTTTCCATTAAATACAATTGATTTCAGTGATTCTTCTAAGATAAATGCTTATTTCTCTCCCTTTCTCTCCTCCCCCCTCCAACTTTAAAGGAAAACAGCACAGGTACTGTTCTGTGCTCTGTGAAGGGAATTGGGAATAAGGGAACCCATGTCCTCCTAGTCTGCATCTATTTCCTTTTAGTAATTTATTTGTTAATCTCCTTTTGCTGCATACATCCTCAGTAGAAATTAAGAAAACTGACTAATTAAGAAATATATGATGAGATCTTTGGAAGAATAAAAAAAAATAATTTGAAATGGCTTTACATACATTATAGTTTAGTTTTCCACTTTCCCGTTTAAGAAGAAAATAACTGGTATTATTTATTTAATGCCGTTTATATGGGCAAGGGGAAGATAATGAATTAACACAAGGCATGTTCAGTGAACAGAGTGTTCCAAATTGGTTTTGGCTGAAATTCCTGTTGTTTGTTTACCTGCATACTTGATTACTGTACCTTTCTTTCTCTGAATATTTAATTGCTGCCTAATTAATTGCTCTGTTGATTTCCTACATAATTAATTATTTACTAATTAATCATCGATTCCCTGCATAGTTAATTAACTTATTGCTTATTTGATTTTTACACTTAATTGACTATAATTCATTGCTCTTTTGCAATACCACCTAATTAGTAACTGGTTAATCAATTATCATTTGCTTATCCCTAATCTAGTTGTTTAGGTCTGTGCTCAGCATGGTTTATCCTCTGCTTTATGACCTCCTTTTCCAGTCATTCTTAAAATAATTTCTGTACCCAGTTATGTTTCCATTGCATCTCTGAGCAAAGCACATGCATCTTCTGCATGTTCTCCTGGTCTTTCTGTGCCTTCACCAGCACCCATGCTGCTCTCTGCCACCTGGTCTGATGGTTTCCCATGGGTTTATTACTTTGTGTGAATCCTGAAAGCTTCTCAGAGAAAAACTTAAGAGTTTGTGTGGTCAGTCACTTTAAACAACCAAACACTTTAAACAACCAAACACATTCTTGTGGATTCTTCTTGCCCCTCTCCAAGGCCTCACTGGGAGGAGTGAGAGATAAAGTGGTGATAGAGTACTTTGTAAAACAGTTGGAGGAGGAGACAGGAGAGACAGACCAGTGAGCCTGAACGTTTCAGGAAAATAACCAGCAGGTCAGGAGGCAGTGGCAAATAAAACCTCAGAAGTGTCAGCTGAATCCTGGAACTACAGTGTTTGGTGTTAAATCTTTACATAGATGCTCATAGCTTTTGTAATGTGAATCTTAAATGTGCATTTACATTTATAGACAACAGTTGTCCTCCTTTAGGTCAATAAAAGACTTTAATTTGTTTTTTTTTTAAAAAAAAAAGAAAAAAGAAAACATTATACTGCAGTCAAAGTAGAAATGCATTTGTGATTTGTGCTTGAGACAGCAGAATGCCTGAGAATGAACCCTGCTGAGTTCCTAAGGACATGTTGAGTATATTATACATTTCACAGAGCTGCTTATAGATTAAATTTCAAACAGCAATGGTGTTTGTGCTGTTTTTCAGAGGTGTTTTAAAAGAGATGAAGGGTGTACTCTGAATTTTAGCTTTGATGCAGTTGTATTACTTCTGAAGATGAGGATGCTTTTGTTCAAGTTTCAGGTGCAAATAAGTGTAAGAGTGAGCCAGCTCTCTGGCTCCTGACACCTTAAGGATGGGTTTTTCTTGAGTGAGGTGGACAACATGAACATGTTATGAAGAAAGGGGAACTATGTTGAATAGGAGGTGTGATCTTTGCTTGAGGCTGTCTTGAAAACAGATCCCAAAATAGAGCTTCCCTGTTCTCTTCCTCCCCAGATTCATCCCAAAGTTCTTGAAATACCATTTTATTTCTGTATTTATCCAGCTAATCTGTGATTTGAGACTGAAATAGCATTGATTGGTCCAGTTTGATTTCAGTGAGCGCATGTCCCTAATTTTCCATAGGGGTGGCAGAGGGGAGAGGAGCAATTGAAACTGATCTCTGGGCCAGGAGCATATTATATATATGGCTGAAGAACAAGCATGCTGTTAAAACTAGTTCCTGGTTGTTGTTAGGTTTCACAAGATACTGAAGGGAGTGGGGACTGGTGAAAAATGAAGCCATTAAAACAAATGACAGTTTTAGAAAGCAAACAAACTCTGCCAAATTAACTCCTTTACAAAAGCTTGTGAGCTTTTCTTTTAGGTGGATTTTTTTTCTGAATTATTACTTTTTTATTAACCCTTATTTATTGCTATTTATTCTCTTGTGGCTTTGCTTTCACATCACACCTTGGTACCTGCAAATTAAAAATAAAAAAACAACAACAAAACAAGCCCCACTCAGTCAGGTTTGTCTAAAAAATTCTGTAAAATTTCTGTTTAGACCATTGAAGTTTTAATGAAATTTTTCATTTGTTGCTACTGCAAAGGTTTTAATTTGTTGGGGTTGTTCGGATTAGTAGGAATTTTTCATAGAACTTGTATGTCAAAGCATATGAAATACTAGATATTTTTGTTAATGTCAAATGTTAATATTTCCTGAGACCAAAATAGTGTATTTTCTTTTGAGAGCAAGACTTTTTTCCCCCTCCTTAAATTTTCCTCCTTTTCCTGCCCATTTTTCTCCATGTAGGTGAGTCAAGATGAGGCCTGGTTGGTTTTTGGTTTGTTTGGTTGGTTGGTTGGTTTTTTTCCAAATATTGGGATAAATTTTGTATGTGTAGCTCTGAAGTGAGTAACTGGAAAGATAAAGGAAGATAATGTGATTGCATAGCTGTGACTGTCATAGGATGCAATATTTTGTGGTCAGCAGTGCTGCGGATGTTTTGTCCTTCCTCCCCACTCCTTCATTACTGGCAGACCCAAATCCAAGGGTAATGACCCTGAAACCAAGCACTTAACATTTTTGACTCATGGTGTATGCGTGTGGTAACATGTAGGCAAAAATAACATACCAAAGTATGTATTTATTACAAATTATATTTATTTTCTAACAAACATTACTGTAGTGAAGGAAAAGTTTCCTTTTATCGTTTATGGGATTTAATTTTTCTTCTAATTGTTGCTACTGTTGTTTCCAGTACTTACACAGATAATTAGAGATTTAGACTTACTTAGGTGAGTTAAGTAGAAAAATTAAGTACACATGGGAAAGAACAATGAGGTCGATGAACAAAAATCAGGATTTGGGGCCCAGCTTCTCTGTATTTCAGAACTACTTGGAAAAGGATAAGATCTTTTGCGTTTATGCCAGTGTGGTGAATACCAAACCTGGAAAATGACTTGATGTTTTATGTAATTTTATCATTTGTTTGAAAAAATACGCAACTGGTAACATTGAGGCTGGAAGGGGAAAAAAAAAAGATCTGAATCTGACCTGCTTCCTTTTGGGTCTTAGAAAATTTTGAAGATTTGAGACAGAATAAATTTTGTACTTTGTGAGTATCTGGGGAGAATTTTAACTATTTCTTACATTAATTCTTTTGGGGATTTATTAGGAATGTCTTAATTTAATGCTGTAACATTCTTCATTTCAGCTTGTTTGTTACTGTCTGTTTAGTATATTAAGTTAACTGATAGTTACTGTGTAGCTGAACCAAAATGTGACAACTGTAAATATAAATAACCAACTGAAATTTGAAAATATTAACTTCTCTTTTAAACCTTATTTTTCAGGGATCAATTCCATCTTCATGTGTAAGCTTTGTAACTTATTTTCACCGAATCAGTCTGAACTGCTGTCTCATGTCTCTGAGAAGCATACAGAAGAAGGGACCAATGTGGATGACATCATTATCCCGCTCCAACCTCTCACAGTACCCACAAACATAAACAAAGATGGAGAAGGTACATTCATAAATTGAGAGGAATGTAATGTTTTGGAAGTCATTTAGTTGTTTAATAAAACCTGTGGTCTGGTGATTCTGCATTGTGTATAGAATGGTTATCACAGCTGCTTGTTACAAACAGCTTGTTTTTTATAATGGTCACTGTACAACCACCAACCTGAATTTCATTCAGTGCTGAATAGAGGGATAGACAGATGTGGATAGACTCAGCATCTGATAGTGGACCAATGTCACCATCCCCTAATTTTAAATGCCTAGTATAGCCAAGTCTGCTTCCTACAGGTTTAATTTGAGCTGTGTAATACCAGTGGGAGGCAACTGTGACACCGTGGGTGGGAGTCTTGAGGCATAGGAATGGTGGTGTGCTTTGAGTTGTCTAACTTGATACTTGTTGTGTTTCAGATAATGTTAATAGTTCTATTCCAAAAAGGAAATAGCATGATTCATAATTCATAACTGTACTTCAATATTGGCACTAGTAAATAAAGCAGTGTAGTAGTTGCAGATTGAATTAGTTGCACAGAACGATTTTAATCTGCAGCAGAAGTAGCTGCATTAATTCAATTTTTAACTGATTATAATATCAGTTCTTTGTAATATCAGCAATAGGTTCAGAATAATTTAGACGTCATAATTGTGTTTTGTGCTTGGGGTTGCCCTGACCTTGCACATGACTTTGTTGAACTTCATGCGTTTCACACGGGCCCAGTTCTCAAGACTCTCAGGGTCCCTCTGGATGGCACCTCTTGCCACCAGCGTGTTGACTGCAATTTGCCCTTAGTGAAGCCACGTTGGCTGTCACCAGTCACCTCCTTATGTTCCATTTGCCTGGGTGTACTTTCTAGGAGGATCAGCTCCACAATCTTGCCAGACAGAGACATGTAGTTCCCTGAAATTTCTTCCGATTTAAAAATGGGGGTCATGTTTTCCAGTCAGTGGGAATTCACCAGGCTGACACAACTTCTCAGACATGATAGAGAGTGGCTTGGCAATTTATCCACCAGTTTAGTCAGTACCCACAGAGGCATCTCATCAGGTCCTAAAACCAAACTGCCGCACCAGACTCTTGTTGCAGAGCTCCCCAGGCAAGTTTTTATAGGTGTGATGGTGGCCGTGGCTGCAATGGCAGTGCCCCCAGACCTCATCAGCTCTTCCTGCCAGAGCTCCTATCTGTCTGTCTGTCTCATTCTTTAAAGATTTTTTTTTATCATTAATATAGGTGTGTGGTATTTCTTCATTTATTTACCACTAATAATTCAGTAGTTACATTAACTTCATCAACATAAGAAGATAAGTCTAGTAGTAGTCATTCAGCTGTAGCTGCTATGTCCTCAGGTGGCTGGTGAAGGAAAACTCGCACCAGATTATTATTTAACACAATGTCTAAAATAAACAGTGCATCAAAAGAAGATGAAAACATCAGATCTACATCAAGTTTCAAAATGCCATTCTCATTTGATTTTAATTGTACAGAATTAATTTCTCAGGCATACAGAATGCATCTTTAAGTCCTTGTTTCCTGTAGGCCCTTCACTAAACACCCTTTCTGAGCACAGTGAGACTGATAGTTTGTAACATTCTTAGAGCTTTGAGTAAAAAAATTCTTCTGCATACTACTTGTTGTACTTGTGCTTGGGACTGCCCCTGCTTTCTGTATTGTATGTTGCTAACCATGCATTGTGCATTTATGAGAATATTAGATAATTACTGAAGCAGCAGAAGTTAGATATATGCAGCTTTTAAGAGAAAACTTTGCACATGTAATTGTGTAAAATACAACATTTGTATGTTACGTTACATATTCATAAGTTACCTTTTTCATTGTTCTTGGTTAATACTTTTTGTCATCTGCTGTCATCGTACATTGTGCCACCTTTTCAGATTATGTAGTCCAACTCTTTGCCATCAGCTGTCAGTGAGAATGTTGAGGTAAATGACTTTCAGATAGATTTCAACTCCTACTACAGACATACTTTAACATTTTTTCATTCTTGTCGCAGAGGTTGACTTGGAGAAGAAGGTAGTCTGTTCTGAGGCACTATTTGATTATTTCCTGGGTTCTATTAAAAAAACCCAAACCAAAACAAAGGTATTTCACAGTTGAATTTAGGAATTTGAAGAGCTTGTCTTCATCATTTTTTTCCCCCTCCTGTTATGGAATCTGCAGCAGATAAAACTTCAAAAGTTTACAACATACCATTTTTCCTCAGTGAACCCTTCTTTGTAGTAATTCACTACTGTCACAAAAAGAAGTGATTGATGGATGACAGTCTCAGAAATTACAGCTTTCTTTTAGTACTTGTTGGCTGACAGATGAACATCTTTTTGTCTTTTGAAAGCGTAGTTTTTCTTCCAAGCACTGCTAAACACGGTAACTTCTCCAGAATTGGTACAGATGAATGAATGCCCTTTTTAAAATGGAGCTCTGTGTTCTGACTGAGTAATAAATTAATGATTTTATAAATACTGCGAACAAGTAAAATGCTAGGCAAGTAATATGTGTTTATTACTTTAATGTTGTTCTATTGGCAATGCTCCCTGCTGAATTTCATTTAGTCGTGCCACTTTCCTACAGTTAGGTCATGATCTAGTTGAAGTGTACTAACCATTTTGGTAGGATAATATTAGAAGGGGTTTTTTTATCAAGTGGAACCAATGGTAGAGGAAGAGGAAAGCAAGCAGCAAGGAAATGAAATGACTGTCTCAAGCCTCAGAAGTTCTGATAATCTGTCAGTTTTACATATGTGTCCTCTTGTTCCTGTGTATGTTGCCACCCAGTTCTTGCCACCAGGCTTTTAAGTGTTTGAGAAGTGCTGTAAATTCTCCTGCTGGTAGGCTCAGTTAAAAACAGATGTAAATTTACATATTTGGTGTATCAATCGCTTGCTGCACCATTAGTAATTACAGTGATAAGCACTGCAGTTTGTCGGCTCGGTTGTTCCAGCAACCTGCTAAAGGAGCAGTTTTCACACTTCCATTGGTATATGAGATTCTGTTTCCATTTCTTTCTTAATGTGAAAGTGCTGTTCTGGTGTTTGTTAAGCTTACATTAAAACAGTCAAGGAGAAACACACCTCTTACCTGATTCTGCTTCCTTTCTTTGTGGATAACACATTGGGTAACCTGATGTATCACTGTATCATGCACGGAGAATATGGTGGTTGCAATCACTCTTCAAATCCTGGGATTTAATTACTTTATAGTGACCTGACTAGTATCCACAGCTGTGTTCCTCATACTGTGTTTGATACATTGGCATGCTGTGACCTTTTTACAGGTTGACATGAAGATAAATGATGTTTGTTTCTTTGCTTGTTTTAATTGCATGTTCATTTCCTTAGCTCAAATCACCAAATACTGATTGCTTCAATTTTTGGTATCCAAATAACATGAATGGTAGCAAAGAGAAGTTTGAGGGCATTGATACCACGTCTCTTTTTGGCTGATAATTGAGAAAATCTACTTTCACTGGAGTACAGAAGCACAGAAGTTCAGAAAGCTGCTGATGGATTGATGGGTTGCACAAAGTTATGTAAAAAGGTTGCTTCTTTCCTATTCATACTGAGGTCTTTAGTGCTTTTATTACACTGTATTTAAACAGACGGGTACTGAAGCACTCCTTTAACAAGACAGAATGCCTTATTTTTCACTTGGTATAATTACTTGTTTAATGCAAAGATACGATCTCTGTATGTGTCTTTTTGTTTGTCTGTAATACTTAGGAAAGTGTTGAATGAATCTTTAATAAGATGCTGTGTGGAGCCAGGAGTTGGACTTGATGATCCTTATGGGTCCCTTCCAACTCAGGATATTCTACAGTTCTACTACCACCTCTGGTTCTCTTGCATCATCCTCCTTTAAGATTCATTGAAGTTGTTTATTTTTCTATATGGTATAAGCCTTCCGTTTTAGTGAGGTCTTCTGGCACATTCAGGTTTCTGTCTAGGGCAAGAGGAAATGACCTCAGGTTATGCCAGGAGAACTTTAGATTGGATGTTAGGAAAAACTTCTTCACTGAAAGGGCTGTAACTCATTGGAAGAGGCTGTCAGGGAAGTAGTTGAGTGACCATCCCTGGCAGTATTTGAAAGATGAGTAGCATGATGCTGAGGGACATGGTTTAGTGGAGACCTTGGCAGCACTAAGGTAACAGACTTGATGGTCTTAACGGTCTTTTGCAACGAAAACCATTCTATGATTTGATGTACTTCAAAATTATTTTGGTTTCAGTTTTTTTAAAATATTCTGCCCTTTCATGTTTTTTTCAGTGTTTTACATTGTCATTCTCACTTTATCAGGCAGAAGGTAGGTTATTGGCTTGATGGAATACTTGATAAAAAGCTTTAGACAGTTTTTAATCTCTTGTTCTTGATGTACACTGGTTTTGGTGAAAGTTTCTGGAATAAGACCAGGAGAAAGAGACCTTTCTCCTAAGAGGCACAGTTTGTGTATTCCTTTTACTTTGAATAATTTTAGCATATTTTCAAACCTTTGGAACTGCAAGAGTTACTTAAGTACTGTGCATTTCTCTGATAATCCTGAAGACATATCTCATACTCTTCTCTGCTGTGTGGATAAAATTCTAACCAAAAAGCCCTGAAAAAGTATGAAATTCTGAGGAGAATAATTTTATTTTTCTTTTTGTCCAAGTCTCAAGATTTGGAAATATTTTGGGCTGAGAAAACTTTAAGGGCTATGCTGTGGCTACCATAAGCTGAAACATGCATGAGATTTAAATTTACTTGTTTTTATTGTGGGGTTTTTGTTGTTTTTTTTTTTTGTCTGAGCACTAAAACCAGAGTTCATGGCAAAATTTTAGCATATGCCAGTCCTTTACCTTTCTCTGTGATACTAAGAAGATCATGGCTGACAGGTGCTTCATACCTGCTCTATTTCACTCAGCATGTTTTAATATATATTATACTCCAGTTTGGGATTTTTTTTTTTTTTTTTTTTTTGCAATTAGCATGACCATATTGACCTCTCTTTCTAATTCTCAAAGCTGGAATTCGCTGCATATAACTGAGTGTTCTTAAACTGGAATCTTAGTCACAGAATCACAGAATAACAAGGTTGGAAAAGACCTTTAAGATCATCAAGTCCAACCATTCACATCCTAAACTAAACCATATCCCTAAGTACTTCATCTACCCTTTTTCTGAACACATCCAGGGAAGGTGACTCAACCCCCTCCCTGGGCAGCCTGTTCCAGGCCCTGACAACTCTTTCAGTAAAAAATTTTTTCCTAACATCCAATCTAAACCTGCCCTGGCACAGCTTCATGCCATTCCCCTTTGTCCTATCACCTGTCACCTGGCTGAAGAGACCATCACCTACCTCCCTATAACCTCCCTTCAGGTAGTTGTAGGCGGTGATAAGGTAAAGTCACTGATAAGGTATAAGGTATAGTCACTGTAGGATCCGGAGATTCAGGCCTTACGTGATCTGAACTGCACTCTGGAGAGTAGTTTCTCTGTTCCTTCAATATAGAAGATAAATGCTAACTAGTGGGAGAGCTCAGGTGTCTAACATTAGATGAAATGAGTCTTAAAAGCCTTGAAGAAGCCTGACTCTGCCATGTTTCTCCACTCACCATGAAGAAGCTCTTTTAGATGCATGCTAATTTTTTATTTCTGTGCAGAGTAGATCTGATGCTTCACCAGATGTCTGCTCAGACTCAGAAAGATGGTTTAAATGCTGCTGTGCCTTGCTGTTTAACTGACAATTTCTTGCAGAAAAGCTTCTAAGTAAATAACTAAATGTAAACAATAACAGTGTAGTTCCTCAAGAAACACACTGTGAAGAACGGAAAAAACCAACTAGGCAACCCCTGGGATTAACAAGAAAGATACAGAGTCAGATCAATTCTTGTATGATTTGTATGGGAATGACTTGTGTCTAGGATGAAATCACGTAGAATATCTTGATCACTACCTGGAAAATTCCCCTCTTCCCCCGAACATCTGCTTTTGTGGACTAGAAGTTTTCATGTGGACTAATTGGTTTGGTCAGTCTTCAACAGTTACATCTGTAAGCAAGTTGACTTTTGAAGCACTTAGAGCAGTGGTGGAAGAAATCTTAAGCACAAAATACGAGTGTGAAATTATTTATGTTGTCATGAGTTTCAATGTTCAGTATGTCCCATTGATTTTATCAGTTTCCTCTACAGAAATACGGAAATCTAAAGCTCTGTTGTATTTGTTAAGAATTTTGGATGCCTTCTGATTTCAATTATTTGAAATATTCATCAAGGAAACGTTTTTTTTGCATGATTTCTAGTATTTATTTGTTGCCAACAATTTTTAATACTGATCTTTGGCTAGAAATAACCATTGGAAGTGTTAGAAGAGTAATTATTCAATTTCTTTAAAGGACAATTAGCTTTTGGTTTTAAAATATACATCTCAATACTTAAGCAGTTCCTTTGAGAGTGATTTAAATTAAAAAGGCTTTTTGTAGAATGTCAGAACACAGCAGAGCAACTTTGTAGAACGTGCATTCTTATAGAGTTATGTGACAGTCTAAAAGAGTGCTTGCAGTGTAATATCTGTAAAGCTGCAGCTCTTTGGTATCTCCTGATCTCAGCAACACAGATGTTGGTGTTTTGCAGCTAGCAGAAATGCCAGAAAATACTGTTGCTTAAAACAGGTTTGTGAAGTGACCATTTTTTTAAGCTTTAGGGACATAGGATCTTGAACTTGGTTCAATATACTTATTTTTCAAAGATCAGATGGATATTAGCTAATTAGCTGTGGAATTTACCTATGGCTTCTTTTTTAACTTTAACTTTCTTTTCTAGAGCTTCTTACAGTGAAGAGGAAAAGGGGCAGACCAAAAGGGTCTACTAAGAAGTTTTGTGTGGATGAAGATGTGGCAGAAAATAACCCTGTTCCCAGTGAAGACACTTCACCCGGGACAGAAGAAGGTCCAGAGCCATCTGAACTCTCACCAGGCAGCTTGGAATGTAGAAAATGCAATCGGAAGTTCTCCAACACTCGTCAGCTGAGGAAACATATCTGCATTATTGTTTTGAATGAGGGAGAGGAAGAAGGAGATGGAGGTAAGAAACTTGTGTTTCTGTCCTGTGGCCTGATTGGTAACAACTCTTAATCCCTAGTGTTACTTTTGAATGGAATGAACTTGTCTGTTTTAACATAAAAAGGAAGTTAAAGCAAAAATGAGACTAAAGTCAGTCAAGGTATTTTAATTTTTTCAAAAAGGTTAAGGTGTTTATTGCACTAATCGTTGTCTTAAACTCCCTGAAATGCTTCCTTTGGGTAAGCAACTGTTCTGTTTATCAGAGGAAGGATTATAGTTTTCCAGTGAGAAGTGATATGGTCCAAACAGGTGAGTCTCACACGTAGGTGAGGAAATATATCCTGTCCAGGTGTTTCTGTCATGTGACTTATGAAACCTGAATTCTGTCCAGGTCTTGTGATAGATTTCAGTGCTGCTTTTCTGGACTGTATAAAACAATAATACCAGATTCACTTTTTTTGTTTTACAAAACGTTATGCAAATTGACTACCTTGGGAGTACAGGGTTCACAGAATCACAGAATAACAAGGTTGGAAAAGACCTTTAAGATCATCAAGTCCAACCATTCACATCCTAAACTAAACCATATCCCTAAGTACTTCATCTACCCTTTTTTTGAACACATCCAGGGAAGGTGACTCGACCACCTCCCTGGGCAGCCTGTTCCAGGCCCTCACAACTCTTTCACTAAAACATTTTTTTTCCTAACATCCAATCTAAACCTGCCCTGGCACAGCTTCATGCCATTCCCCCTTGTCCTATCACCTGTCACCTGACTGAAGAGACCATCACCTATCTCTCTCTAACCTCCCTTCAGATAGTTGTAGGCAGTGATAAGGTCTCCCCTCAGCCTCCTCTTCTCTAGGCTAAACAGCCCCAGCTCCCTCAGCCGCTCCTCATAGGATTTGCCCTCCAGCCCCTTCCCCAGCCTGGTTGCCCTTCTCTGGACTCGCTCCAGGACCTCCATGTCCTTCTTATGGTGAGGAGCCCAGAACTGGACACAGTACTCGAGGTGTGGCCTCACCAATGCTGAGTACAGGGGCACAATCACCTCCCTAGACCTACTGGCCACACTGTTTTTGATACAAGCCAAGATGCCATTGGCCTTCTTGGCTGCCTGAGCACACTGCTGACTCATACTCAGTCTGCAGTCAACCAACACCCCCAGGTCCTTCTCTGCCTGACAGCTCTCCAGCCAGTCCCCCCCCAAGCCTGTAGCACTGCATGGGGTTGTTATGTCCCATGTGCAGCACTCTACACTTGGCCTTGTTAAACTTCATCCCATTGGTCTCAGCCCATGGGTCCAGTCTGTTCAGATCCCTCTGAAGATCCTCCCTACCCTCAGGCAGATCAACACTTCCTCCTAGTTTAGTGTCATCTGCAGACTTAGGGAGGGAGCATTCAATCCCTTCGTCGAGATCATTGATAAAGATGTTGAACAAGACTGGACCCAGGACTGAGCCCTGGGGGACACCACTCGTGACCGGCCTCCAGCTGGATTTTGTTCCATTCACCACCACCCTCTGGGCTCAGCCATCCAGCCAGTTTTTAACCCAGCTGAGGGTCCACCTGTCCAGGCCAGTGGCAGCCAGTTTGTCAGTCAGAATGCTGTGAGAAACTGTGTCAAAGGCTTTACCAAAGTCCAGGTAGATCACATCCACAGCCTTCCCCTCGTCCATTAAGCGGGTCACCTTGTCATAGAAGGTGATCAGGTTAGTTTGACAGGATCTACCTTTTGTAAAGCCATGTTGACTAGGCCTGATCCCCTGGCCATCGTGCATGTGCTGCATGATAGCTCCCAAGCTATTGGTTAAATTTAGCTAGAAGTTTGATTTTAATATATTCAGCCTCTTGTAGTTACAGAGTAGACTGGAGTTACCTTTTCATTTGAAAGGGACCTATGAGTATCATTTGGTCCAACTACCTGACTGTTACAGGCTAACCAAAAGATAAAGCATGCTGGTAAAGGTATTGTCCAAATGTCTCTAACACTGACATGTTTGGGGTATTGATGACCTCTAGGATACCAATGGTCCAGCAGGATATTCGCCTTCCACCCTGATTATGGACTGGCCTCCATTCACACCTTTCCTTTAAGCTGCTGCCTTCATCCTGGCCAGGGCAGGACACAGGGTCCCCTTGATCTTGGGTTTTGTCTGGTGTCCCTGTTTCTGCCTGAGGCAGGACAGAGCATGACTCCACCAGTCTGTCTCTTATCAGCTTCCCTGATGTTCCTGACCCTTTGTACTTCTTCCTGTTGCTCTGCCAGCAGACTGAAGGGGCAGAATCGCCACCCTGAGCCGGTTGATCACGCCTCTTTTGCTGCACCCTGGGATACAGTTGACTTTCTGGGCTGCAAGTGAATATTACCAGGTCATGTCGAGCTTATTGTCCACCAACACCCCCAAGTCCTTCTCCTCAGGGCTGCTCTCAATCCGCTGTCTGCCCAGCCTGTGGTTGTGCTTGGGATTTTCCTGTCCCCTGTGCAGGACCTTGTGGTTGGGCTTGTTGAACTTCATGCAGTTTGCATTGGCCCACCTGAAGCCTATCAGGATACCCCTGGATGGGTTCCCTTCCGTCTATCGTCTGAGCTACAACACACAGCCTGGTGTTATCAGCAACAAGATCTGGGAAATCCAGTCTTCAGCTGTCTTCTGAGTACCATCCCATGTCAGGGAATATTTTCACTTCTAGCTTTATCATGTGAAATTTTCAATTTCTGAATATTTAAATAAAAGTAGTTTGCATATTATTATTTTCCTTCAAGGAAACGTGAGTGCATTGAGTAGCTCAAAAGTTTCTGAGGATTAGATAATATAGTCTATGTTGAGGGTTTTTTCATACTTGTGTTGCTCTACTAGCTCAGAAAACATATTCTTTAGCTTGAGCTGTTGAATTGTTACAGAACTCAAATATAGTTTTGAAGAAATTTGAGGACGATGGATGAACCTTCTAAATGTGAACAAAAGTAGTCTAAAATAGAAAAGGCAAGCAATTAATGAAATACAAATGTACTTTTTATAAGCTGATTTAATTTCATGAGGTCCTGTTCATAATTCAAAAATAAAAATACTTAGACAAATGCACCAAGGTTCTTAGTTGTCAAAATTGTTGAGACTCACAGAACTAGAGGTTTCACCCATATCACTGCCAAGTGGAAGCTGTTAAACTCTTTATTTAACTGGGTTACAAAGCTGTCTGGTTTCTGGTTTTCAGTATGTTCTGTGTTAATGAGTTTAAGAGCAGTATTGCATAGTTTGTGAAATAGTGGTACTTTTGTTTCTTAAACCTGATACTGCTCATTTAATTGGGTATCATCTTGCTCTCTAGTTCCCTGAAGTGGGGGATAATAATTCTGTATAACCTCTTGCACAAGGTTCTTAATTTAGAAATCTTCATATTTGCATTTAGATTATTCTTGTCCTGCCTGAATCTTAAGTAGTAGATGAACTAGACTATATGGACATTGCTTATGCTGCTGAGCAGTCTTTACTCTTCTCAGCAGCTTTGCTGTAACTGGTTTGAGCTGAAGGGCCAGAACTACAAATGGTGTTACAGGCACAAGAGCATGCCTGGTTTTACAGGATAGCATTTTTCTGTTCTACTCTCTTTTTGTTAATGACCCCTCAGATTGTTTGCTCTTCTGACTACTGCTGAATATTGAACTAATGTTTTCAGGGAGCTGTTTAGAAAGACAGCCAGATCTTTCCTGTGTTGTAAGAGTCAATTTAGAGCACATTGTTTCATCTGTGAAGTGGGTTTTTTTGTTTGTGCTTTGCATTTATTGCCACTGTAGGTGGGAGTCTTTTCCAAACTAGCACCTGCCTGCATATATGAGTTTATGCACTAGGTTTTCAACCTTTAATTATACTCAGCAAAGAGCAAGTCAGTACTTCAGGGGAGCCTGTAGAGGGACATAAGATTAGCTGAATTGCTTGTAGCGTCCACTGACTGTGTTAATTAGAGCTCTGTCTATAATGGCAATTTAGAAATGCGCTTGTGGGTGCCTTAATCTGGTTTAATTCCAGGTTATTCTGTCACTGGTTACTGATTATTGAGAGACTTTCTGTAGCTTCATTGTCCTCCAACAGTGTTGAATCTAAGTATGCCATACAGATAATGGTGTTACTGTTTCAGCACATAAAGTGTAACACCATGTATTTAGTTTTTGTGTGTGTATAATGTTAAATATTTCAGTTACTTGAGCAGACGTGGCAGATACCAACATTTTATAGAGTAAAAGATCCCTGAAAAAACTTACTGAAATAATACTTATTTTGTTGTATGTGAGAAAAGGAGTGCTGAAACTTCTCATTTGATGAAATTTCTCAGTTGCTAAAGCCCTTAGAACTAGCTGCAGACTTCTCTTGAGGGTCTTTGAGCCTTACAGAGTTGAAGTATCTTCTTTCTCATTTCAGACACATTAGTTCAGAACAGATGGCTGAAAATCATGGAGCTTTGCAAATTCTTCTTCCTTAGTCTTTGACCTCTTACCTCATACATATAGGTAGTGTGTTTTTCCCCTCTTATATATGTCTTTCCAACTTGAAACTACTTTTATCTGTTTTTCTAATGCTTCCTGCTTTCTCATATTTTTTAATTTCTTGCAGAGTTTAGCACTGTATTAACATGTGATAAATAAACAAGTACATTTTAACTTTGTACTCTGTCTGGAATGGAGTGAACTTTCTTTGTAGGAGCTCATATGATGTGGTGTTTTAGATTTGTGACCAAAACAATGCTGATATACTAATGATTTAGCTATTGCTAAAATATGCTAAGCATATACATATTGAAAGGGTATGTATTAATATTTTGTATGATATTCTTTATTGAGAGAAATGTAATACATGTTTTGAGCTGAAGTTGAAATACTGGGAAAGGTTTCCAAGTAATGACATGTTTTGCTGTCTCTCATAGATCCACAAGGGAAGTGTGTTGGAAACCTTGTGTCGGACGTTAAAAATGACAGTGAATAAATCGCTATAAAACTCTATTGATGCTGCAGTATGTACTGAGCAGAGGAATAATTGGTGGATGTAATAGGCCTCTGCTGTTGTTTGCTTCTGTGATTAGTGATCCACATTGACCTCTCAGAGATAAGTGTCTCATTGATAGTTCTTCTCCTTCAGAAGTCACCAAGCCTTATTGGCTACTGACATTCTCTGTTCATTGAATTTAATTCTTTGATGTATAATGATTGCCTTCACCTTGTAGGCCCATTCACTAAAATAGCAAGAAAAAAATTGTTACTTTTTGTGTAGAATTAAATAATGTCCATTTTGCTTACAAATCCCCCATGTACATGCTTATTAAATACATATATATTTAATAAAGGGCTTATTTGCATAAGAAGGTTGCTGTCATTTAAGCAGAGCTGTGTGTATACCTATTTCTGTTTTTATTTGGTCAAACTTCATTGAAGGGTTTGGCTAATGATTTGGATCTGGCAGCCATCCATTCTTTTTGTCCTAAGACAAAACTAGAAGAATTGAGTATCTTCCTGAACAGCCATGTGTCTTTACTCTGTCTGCTTCCAGCTGGAAAACAGAGCAGCTTCAGCTGGGTTGGGATGGGTTTGGGGATTGTAACTGTTGCTGCATTGAATAATTTGCCCAGCAGTTGCCCCTAAAATCACTTCTGAGGGATAAATAGATAATTATTTTAACCACCATCACTCTTCCACACAGCAGCATACCTGAATCTCTGGCAGATGTAAGAGAGGACATTTGATGGCTGGGGGATGGGGTTTGGGTGGAAGATGGATTTACAGCAGTGTACAGCCCAGATTCTCTTCTCTAGAGTGAACAATTAATTCCTGCTGATTTAGGAACCTGCATAATTCTTAAGGATGGCACTTTTGGCCTTAGTTTAAAATGTTTTTGCTATCACCTGGATTCTGATTTAAATGAAGTCTTTCTGTGATAAGTATGTCAGTCTCTGCAGGAAAGCAGTTGCCTGTGTTCATTTTGAATGGCCACTGTACTTTTTTTTTTTTTTTCACCAAGCTATTTTGTTGATGCCACAAAATGCCAGCATCTTTTAAGAGATAACAAACAATAATTTAACTGAAGAGTAGTTTAAAAACATGCCATTTAGGGATGTGTAGCTGTGCCTGCGAAATGTTGTACATTCAATTACAAATGCAGAGCACAGTTCCTTCAATTAATGACTCAAATAGAATCATGGGACAGATGAACAATCTAGTTGGGCAGGACTTTGAAAGAAGCGATTCTTTCAGTGTTGACAGTAGCTCTACTTGTCAACACAGACACAACCATTTCTTAAATATGTTGGAACGCACAGGCACGGCATTGTATCTCTTGCACAGACAGAAGCAGGCCTTTAAAATGTCTGTCCTGGTTCATTTATCTCTTGATTCAAAGTGCCAGCTGACAAAGTGCTGGGCTTTGGCACGCGGCATGTCAGTTTGCATGGGAGGGCACACAGGGAGGGCCCTGCAACCTGCTTATAGTTCTGCAGACCAGGGAAGTGCTCTAGGAATACAGGTGGTAGGTTGCAGTGAGTGCCCAGATCCTTCTGGTGAAAAGGTACCTGCACAAGGTGTGTGCAGGTTGATGTTCTGTTACCTCAGGTGGCAGAGTTGCAGTAAACCATGAAAAAGCTGCACAGTATTAGAGAGGCAAAGACAGAGACAGATAGGTGGTTTCATAATCAAGTGCCTGTAACAGACTTCACTGAGAATGAAGCACCCCAGACCCAGGTGATCCACAAAAGCAGGACTTGGCTTCAGTCTCCACCATCTACCTTCACAGGGGAAGGAGTGGTCAACATGGATTCACCAACGGGAAATCATGCCTGACCAATCTCCTAGCCTTCTGTGGTGGCATGACTGGCTGGGTGGACGAGGGAAGAGCAGTGGTTGTTGTCTACCTTGAGTTCAGCACAGCTTTCACACCATCTCTCATAACATCCTTGGGATCAAGCTTAGAAAGTGGGGGTTGGACAGTGAGGTGGTTTGAGACCTGGATGAATGGTGAGGCCAGAGGTTTGTGATAAGCATTGCAGAATCTAGTTGGAGGCCTGTAGCAAGCCATATGCCCTAAGGGGTAGTACTGGTTCCAGTCTTCTTCAACATACTCATCAATAACCTGGATGAGGGGACAGAGTGTAGCTTCAGCAAATATACTGATGACACAAAACCTAATGTAATCCTAAAAGGGCATGTGTAGGGTCCTGCACCTAGGCAGGAATAAGCTTGGGCACCAAGTATGGATTAGGAGTTGACCTGCTGGGAAACAGCTCTGTGGGGA
Organism: Porphyrio hochstetteri; assembly: GCA_020800305.1. NCBI lineage: Eukaryota > Metazoa > Chordata > Aves > Gruiformes > Rallidae > Porphyrio > Porphyrio hochstetteri. The sequence goes on from CM036906.1 coordinate 8,788,295, forward strand.
AGAACCTGGGAGTCCTGGTGGACATCAAGCGCTCCGTGAGCGAGCAATGCGGTCAAGAAGGCCAATGTTATCCTGAACTGCATTATGGATTTGGCTAGCAGGTTGAGGGAGGTGACCCTCCAACCCTACTCTTCCCTGCTGGCTCCACATCTGGATTTCTGTGCCCGGTTCAGGGCTCCCCAGTTCAAGAAAGACAGGGAATTACTGGAGAGAATCCAGTGGAGGGCTACAAGGAAGATTAGGGGACCAGAACATCTTCCTTGTGAGGAAAGGCTGAGGGAGCTGGGTCTGTTTAGCCTGGAGAAGAGGACACTAAGAGGGGATCCCATCAATACTTACAAATATCTGAAGGGTGGGTGTCTAGAGGATGGGGCCAGACTCTCTTCAGTAGTGCCCAGTGACAGGACAAAGGGCAACAGGTGCAAACAGGAATACAGGAAGTTCTATCTCAGTGGGTAGAAAAATTTTACTCTCTGAGTGTGACAGAGCACTGAAACAGAGTCTTCTCTGGAGATACTCAAAACCTGGATGTTTACAACCTACTCTAGGTTGATGCCTTGGAAAGCCAGAATCAAAACTCACTGGCCTTGGTGACTATGAAGCAGGTATCCTTTATTTCAGCGCTGGGCACACAGGGGATCGCTCCTCCGAATGTGTGCGCCCATTAAGGCCAAATTTCTCATATTTATACAGATCAACTATACATATTCATTGTAATTTCTAAGAAAAGGCTGGGTTATGCAAATTATTTCCAGGAAGTCATTGACATTAACCCCTCCCAGATAGAGCATGCTCAGTGATACTCGGGGGTCTTCCGGTGGTCTTCAGGGATGAAGGCTCGACGTCTTCCTCGCTCTCGGCGCATGCTCTTTACGTTTCTTCTCTGTGATGATCTGAGCTCAAAAACACATTCCTTTTTGCTAAAAACAAGATATACTCTGTCTCTTCATTGGTCGTTAGTCTCATTATTTATGACTCCTCTATCTCCTACTTCCTCGAGTTTCAAGGCTGTTGCTGTTGCATTGTTATGGTTAAGTTCTGCAGCTGCTCTCCTGAAACAGCTCACACAGTTCAGCACAGCCATATTCTACTAAAATCCAACACAAATATATTCTTAAAATACACAAAGTTATATTAATTGTCTCAAGCTACATCTACATCAATCTATTCAGCATTATTATATTTCACAGAATCATTCCCCCCTTTTCATTATCCTTACAAATTCTTTTGTAACTTCAAATTATACTACTCTATTGCAATGCTTCAAAAAGTATTCACCTGTTTCTACTTGGTGTCTTATTTTATTTTTTTTTCTCCAATCCCTGTGTGTTATACTGGTCTGTTTACAACACCACAAAGAATATTGAATCACTACACAAGAAATTAAAACTAAAATACTTCTCAAAATAACAAATGTAAAAAGTTGTTTGAGCCAGGCAAAGTTTTGGAGCCAGGGAGTAAGCTTATTCCAAACATCTTTAAATCCCCATGATGTATCATCTTGAGCTACTTGGTGAAGAATCTTTGTTTGTTTCCTTCCTAAAGCTTTTCCTTTACTATGGTCAAAACACAAACTCCAATTTAGGGCTGTGAAAGTTGTTAACAGCACCTGGTATGGTTCATCTCACTTTTCCCAAAGTGGATCACCTTAGTTACCACTCTTGCCAGTTAGTTCTGCAAGGAAGTGTCTCTGGCCATCCAGAAAAGGTGTCACAGACTCACAGAAGAGATTAACCCCCCCTGCCAGGGCAGGTTCCTTAGGACAGAAAAGTACCAGTAAGTACCAATCAGTATCTGTACCTCCCCTTTTCTTGGGAGCTCAGAGAAATCAATTTGCCAGTAGTTCCCTGGTATGTTTCATTTTCCAATGTTCCCTAATTGCACCTGGTTATCTGTTATCTGCATTGGGGTTATTTTTCAAACATTACTGAGTCACTGTCAAATTGTAATATATATATATATATATACAGAGATTCTTCCCTATTAATTTTGATTTAAAATTTATACAGGGAGTATAAATAAGACACACGCTCCCCAGTTGTGGTCTTTGACAATTCCCTTTACCTGTTATTCTAGTAATTCTTTATCAGCCCAAAAGTATTCAATATTTCCCTGCTCATTCAAAACTCCTGTTTCTATTTTCCAGAATTAATGTTAGAATCTCTTGCAATCTTTCTGCTGCCTGTTTAGCCTCCTGATCGGCCAATCTATTACCTTTCTCTGGTCAGTGTTACCTTTCAGGTGTCTTCGGTAGAGCATAATGGTGATCTTGGTTGGCAGTTGAACTGCTTCTAATAACTGAAGTATTTCTCCTGCATGCTTAATGCTTCCCTTGACTTGTTAAAAGTCCATGCTGTTTCTGAATTGCTCCATGGGCATGCACAACTCCAAAAGCATACTTAGAATTTGTCCGTGTAGTTATCCTTTTTTCTGCTGCAAGTTCTGATGCTCGGGTTAAGAAAATAATTTCTGCCTGAAGTTCCAATAAGTAAAGGATTTCATTCTATTACTGGTCAGTAGTGGTCACTGCCTATCCAGCCTTGCTGGACGAAACTACTATCATCTGCAAACTAGGAATCTTGAGCATCTTCCAAAGGTTCTTCTTTTGAATCAGGTCTGCTAGAATACACAGCTTCCGTTGTCTCCAAGCTATCATGTGTTAGTGGTTCGACTGTAGTTTCACTGAGGAAGGAAGCTAGATTCACAATGTTAGTTACTTCAATCACAATATCATCAGGCTCCACAAAAATACCTTGATATTTCAGAAATCTGAATAGGAAAGGCTAATGATTTCTCTTTAGTTCCAGAACACAGTATGAGAGATCATTCCTGTCATCTTCTGTCCCAAAGTGAATTTTTGGGCTTCTTCAAGTATTATGCCAGCTCCTGCTTGTAAACCTGGCCATCCTCTGCTCACTGTCATACTTCAGCTGTTTAGAGACACTGCTCTTTTATAATGTTAAGCCAGGACTCCCAGGTTTACTCCTGTTTTTTCATGTAAAAAGAGCAAGTCTAGAGCTCTCATAAGTTCCTTTTTAAGTGTATTAAAAGCTTTCTAGGCCTCTTTTGCCCAGTTGAGCTGGGTTAATTTTCAAGAGTCCATAAAGAGGCTTCGCTATTATTCCACAACTGACACCAGCTCACAATTCTGAAAAATGTTCTGAGTTCTCTTACCATCTGAGGGTCTTACAGATGGCTTCTTTTGATCAGTATCCAATTCTCCTTGTCCTCCAGAAATTTCACATCCCAGATAGGTTACTCATTGCTGTACTATTTCAGCTTTCTGTTGAGAGACTCAATATCCATTTAGCCCCCAAAAATTCAACAAACTTGTCCCTTGAATCCAGTCAGGTTTTGTTTCAGTTACTATTAATAGGCCATTCACATACTGCAGAAAGATTTCGTCTCTGGAGGGAAGGTCTCATGCTTCGAGTTCTCCTACAAACTGATTCCCAAAGATTGATGGACTTATTTTTAAAACCTTGGGGTAACACTGTCAGGTAAACTGGGTTTTCCTGCCAGTGGTAGGATTTAAAATGCAAATAACTTTTCATTTTCTTTGGCTAATGGCAGGCAGAAGAGAGCATCTTTTAAGTCTAAGACTGTAAACCAAACCTGTGTATTCTTAAGCTTTGTTAGCATTGTTCTTGCAGTTTTGTGTAGCTGTGCTTTTAAGATGGCTTTTACAAGCAGCAGAGCTACAGCTTGCTGCAAGCCTTAGACAGTAAACACCAGCCAACCCAAGGCCAAAGTTGCTGCTGACCAAGGCCACACAAGTATAAAGGGATTAGCTACCACCAGGTGCAAATCTTCAACAATGTTATTTATTGCCCTGAGGTATTGTACTATTCCATATGTTCCATTAGCTTTTAATTGGTAACATAGGAGCATTATATTCTGATTCACATTCCCTCTAGAAGAAAAGGGAGGGGATCCTAATTCATCCAGTTCTGGTATTTAAATCCCCCCTTTTCTTCCAGAAGCCCCTTTCGTGTACCACACTCCCCTATTTTACAAGCAGAACAGCATCTCTTCAGTTGTTTCTCTTTCTCTCTGTTTTTATCTTTTCCTAAATCCAATACTAAGGGATCCTATGGTATCATAAGCCTCTGCCATTCTGAATCATCTCGGAGGGTGAAAAAACCCCAAACATACCAGCCTAGCCAATTTTACCACATTTTCCTTTTCTCTTAAAAAAAAGCATTAATTGCAATACCTCAGCAAATTCTTTTTACTCACACTCCCTCCGGGTTCTCCTCCAATATCTTCCCAATGCAAAATCTCACAATCCAGTGGGCTTTTCTTCGGGATTTTGCTACTTTTTCTCCCTCTCATTGTTAGTCAGATTTATCTCTTGATTTCCGTTCTTGTTTATAACTCAACTCCCATCTGTCTGTCCAGCAATAGTAACGAGAATGATACGGTTTCTCTAATACATTCACAGTTCTACACTGATTACACTAAAAAAATAAAAACAAACTCTAAGTTTCTAGCAGGTAATTTTCTCTCTCTCACAGATACGCTGTGGCTCAGTCACTCACCACTCGCATCAGAGTTAAGTCATTTCACTCACACCAATCATTCAAAAGTCAGTTCCTTGTAAAAATATCCAAAGTCAAGAGCAATCAATCAGTGCCACCAGAGCAGCGACTCCGGTCAGGAATCAAAGCCCGGTCTCCTGCGTGACAGGCAGGAGCTCCCTCCCACTGCCCACAGAGCAGCACGCTGTTACAGAAGTTTGCAGCGGGACTCCATGCTCACTTTGTGCTTACTTAAACTTCTCGGTCACACCTGCACAAGATGTTTATATGATAAATCCAAACTAGAACAATACTCACTCGATACAGTTATCGAGATTCTGATTATTAGCAGCATTTACATGCTACTAACCAGGTGTATACAATCAGTATACATCAGATGTATACACTCAGGCACTAGTAACCTGGTATACGACACTCGCCTGGGATGTCTCCCAATGGTTTACAGTATCCCCGAATGACCGGTCCAGAAACCAAATACCAAGATACCCAAGTATACCAGATACAGCCGGGCAGCCACGAAACCAGGAGCTCAAATAAATTTAAAGGAATACCTTAAAATCGGAGGATGGTCCTTGTCTGCTCCCGCAGCGAGCCGAGCAGGGCGAGGAGTCCCTCCGGGAAATCCCGGAGCACGCCTGGGAGTCCTGTTCCTTACCGGATCCTGCAGCCGAGCAGAGAGGGTCCCACCTGGGGTGCCAAACTGATGCCTCAGAAAGCCAGAATCAAAACTCAATAGCCTTGGTGACTATGAAGCAGGTATCCTTTATTTCAGCGCTGGGCACACAGGGGATCGCTCCTCTGAATGTGTGCGCCCATTAAGGCCAAATTTCTCATATTTGTACAGATTGACTATACATATTCATTGTAATTTCTAAGAAAAGGCTGGGTTATGCGAATTATTTCCAGGAAATCATGGACATTAACCCCTCCCAGATAGAGCATGCTCAGTGACACTCGGGGGTCTTCGATGGTCTTCAGGGATGAAGGCTCGACATCTTCCTCGCTCTCGGCGCATGCTCTTTACGTTTCTTCTCCGTGATGATCTGAGCTCAAAAACACATTCCTTTTTGCTGAAAACAAGATATACTCTGTCTCTTCATTGGTCGTTAGTCTATTTATGACTCCTCTATCTCCTACTTCCTCGAGTTTCAAGGCTGTTGCTGTTGCATTGTTATGGTTAAGTTTTGCAGCTGCTCTCCTGAAACTACTCACACAGTTCAGCACAGCCATATTCTACTAAAATCCAACCCAAATATATTCTTAAAATACACAAAGTTATATTAATTGTCTCAAGCTACATCTGCATCAATCTATTCAGCATTATTATATTTCACTGAATCAAGGTCATCCTGTTGTAGCAGTGGAATTGGACAAGCTGATCTCCAGAGGTCCCTTCCACCCCTTACCATTCTGAGATCTGTGATTCTCTGTGATTCTGTAAGCTGACTGCTTAGAAAGGGAAATGCAAAGTGAGGCATTTTGTGTAAGTGAATCTGCTTAGGAGCAACTTGCAGAAGCTTTGTTTAGCTATTCTAAGTGGCATATACTCCATTTTCTCATAAATCATCTTAAAATCACTTATGGGTATTCCATTATAATACAAGAGTTGTATTATACACACTAATTGTGCTAATGTTGAGAAACAAAATTCTTATTTTTACTCTTTATGTTGGTAATGCTTAAGTAATATTTTCCAAGAAGACATAAAAACTACTGATGAGATATGGTCCCAGATTATGGAAAGGCAGTTTGAGCCCTGTGGTCAAGGTGGAAACTTGTTTTTCATTAAAACAAAGTTTTGTCTTCCTCCTAATCCTTTCCTAAAGCACACCTTCTAGTTCAGGTCTTTTTGGTGTAGAGAAAGTTCAGGGAGAGAACAACTGTCATTGGGAGATAAGATTTTTTTTTGGTTTGGTGATTTGATGGGAAGTTTTATGTTTTGGGTGGGTTTTTTGCATCTCTTTCAGTGTGCAGTCCCAGGTCATTATAAACTAATTGATTCTGGAAGATGTTTGTTCCTTTCAGAAAGCAGAAGAATGGGGCTACTACCATTAACACGCATCATATTAGTGAATAAATTTTAATTTTTAAGGATCAGAATTTTATTTGATCACTCTATAGATGACACAATTTTTATGTATCGTGAGAGTGTTGAGAATGTCTGTACAAATAATAAGCACTAATTGAAAATGTATGATTGGCAAATCAGTTTAATACCCGTGTGTCTTTTTTGTGCTAGTAGAATTTGTATGGCACTCTATTTTCTACACATCTTTACAGATAGTGAATTTAATGGTCCTGCTAATTGCTGCTTATTCTCAGATCATATTGAGAAGGTGAAAGTTGAGATTCAGTCATAGAATCACAGAATGACTTTGGTTTGAAGCAACCTTAGAGATCATAGTTCCAACCCTCCTGTCAAGGGCAGGGCCACTCTTCACTAGACCAGGTTGCCCAGAGCCCCATCCAACCTGGATGCTTCTAGGGAGGGGACATTTACAACTTCTCTAGGCAACCTGTTCTAGTGCCTCACCACCCTCAGTGTAAAGAATTTCTTCCTTACATTTAATCTAAATCTCCTGTCTTCAAAGCCATTACCCCTGTGCCTTGTAAACAGTCCCTCCCCATCTTTCTTGTAGCCCCTTCAGACTGCTGTAAGGTTTCCCTGGAGCCTTCTCTTCCCCAGGCTGAATGTGCCCACCTTTCTCAGTGTGTCTTCATAGGAGAGGTGCTCCAGCCCTCTCATCATCTTTGTGGCTGTCCTCTGGACTTGCTCCAACAGCTCTATGTCTGTTTTGTACTGGAGACCTGAGACCTGCACACAATACTCTGTGGGGTGAGGGGTCTCACCGGAGCAGAGTAGAAGGGCAGAAGCATCCATATACAAGTTTTCCATGCATGTGAAATAGCAACAGTTCATTAAAGAAATATTTTCATACTGCAATTTCGTGTCTTATTTTAAAATCTTTTTGAATAGCATTTTGGAAAATTATGTTTTGAAAGCAGGGAGTTAGCCAGCTATACTTCTTGTAGCACATCTGTTCTTTTCTATGGCTTTTACCTTTCTATTGAGCTGAAGGAACTAGCAAACTGGGCTGCCTCCCAGTCATGAAACATTTGTTACTGTGGTAGTAGTTCATTATTCATTACTGTGGATTTTTACAAACTCAACTCTGTCATCCCCCCCCTTTTTTTCCCTATTTTTTTTAGTAGGCTTCCTGTATTCAGCAGTTAATAGAGTTATGGGTTGTTGTGCTTTAATCTGGCAATCATCTGAAAGAACCACACAGCTATTTGCTCGCTCCTCCCCCCACAGTGGGATGGACAAGAGAATGGGAAAAAAGAGTTGAAGCTCATGGGTTAGGATAGAGACAGCTTAATATGACAGAAAAGAAGAGAACAATTCTGTAATAGCAATAAAATAATACACAAAGCAAGTGATGCACAACACAATCATTCACCACCTGTAGAGTACTGATACTCAGGTGGTCCCACACTTCAACCATCTTCCCCCCAATTTTATATGCTGAACATGACGTCATGTGGTGTGGAATATCCCTTTGGCCAGTTTGGGTCAACTGTCCTGGCCATGTTCCCTCTTGGGTTCTTGTGCACCTGGTAGGGCATCAGAAGCTGAGAAATCCTTGATGTTGTATAAACATTGCCCAGCAACAACCAAAACATCATTGTGTTACTGACATTGCTCTCATCCGTATACCTGCTACTAGGAAGAAAATTAACTTCACCCCAGAAGTTCATGACTCCATCCCAGCCGACACTAGGACACAGGTTAACATGAAAAGGCAATAAAATGGTTTTGTGGTTTGGTTTCAGCCACTTTATTTCCTCATTAAACTGACTTTTTTTTTTGTAATGGTTAGGAAGTAGGATTTAGGAGTACGGTGCTTGGACTCCATTCATAAGCCTGCTAGGATTTCAGTATGAGATCCCAAGCAAAATGAGGGAAATTCTGCTTTCCCTTCAGTCTCCTTCTGGATTTCTGTTACCTAAAGCATGCAAAAATTACTTAAGAGTTTTCTCCAGAGGTATATATTTTCTTTTCCCTAAACTTGTCACTAAATCTTACTATCCACTGAATAAAAGCAGTGTAATTAACCCCAATTAATTTCTGTAATTGTTGTTCAACAGTATGTAGAGTAGCCTCAGGGAAACCCAATTTAATAAGCAGCTCATGTTCTTTGTGTATTCTGATTCTTTCTGAGAAGACTTTCTTCTGTTGGTGGCCTGGTTCTGCTGAGAAATTTGTGACAAGTCATTTTGTTGTTGATAATAAACTAACAGAGGCTGTTTTGTGAAGGAAATATGGAAAATGCATTTGTTTCCTCCCACCCCTGTTCATCCCACCAAAAGAAGACACTGCACAGACAGTTCCTGTTTGAAGAGCATGTTTCTTTATATTCAAATATCCCTTTGAATTACTGCAGAGAAATGCCAGTGTTAGGATTACGTGCTTCCAATAGCAAGCAGTAATTTGCAGATATATTAAGGGCTTAAATGGGGACATAATGAGAGCCTATATATCTGCCCATAAAGCAGACATATTTTCCAAAATCATAGATATCTACAGAGAAGAAGGTAGCTCAGAAGAGACATATATCAGGGAATTAAATGAAATTGAAGAAATCATCAGCAGTCACTGTAAAGCTGGGGGCTCTCAGGGCACAGCTTAATTTTCTATCATCTACTGGGAAGCTGGGGCAGAAGCATTTTGCTAACATGACTCCATAGAAAGATGGCTTGCTAATGGTCTGAGAATTCAATTTGCTCTGTGGGTTTTGTTCATTCTAGGTCTTGTAATTTTTAGATTTACAGATTAATGTCAAGTCATTAAGAGTTGTCTGTATATGCATTTCTGCCTTGGTCTGCCTGAGAAATTGAAACTAGTTCCTACATGCCTTGTTTCTTTCTGGTTTTGTATCTAGTAAAGAACTTAGTTTATCCAGGTTCTAGTTAGGTCTATGATACTTGAATTTGTGAGTTTGTGCTTGTGTTCTTTATTATTTATGGAACAGCTAGAACTCTTTAACCCTGTGTTCCATTAAGGTAAGACCACAGGAGACAGATTTGTTTGAATCTCAGCTGAATATTAACGAAGTATTACTGAAATTAAAACACAGCCATTTCCATGTAGCATATCTTCCCACTGCTTTTGCTATTTACATGCTGTAAACTCTAGACACATTACACCTTTGCCATTACTGGATTTTATTTATATATTGTTTCCTTATCTCAGTAGAGCAGCTACAGCACATTATGAATATACATTGAATGCCTTATTATGGAGATTGTGTCAGCTGCTTTATATTTGGGAAAAAAAAATATTACAAAATTCACTGGGCTCATTTATAATTTTCTTTCCTCAATCAGTTTTTGCTTTCGTTATTCATTACTTCTGGAACGTTTGCATAATGCCTTAATTTGCCAAGAACGTTTTTTCTAGCCTGTGTTTTCTACCACTTCATTTAATATAAAGAAATTCTCTTGGTATAAACATGCAACACTCTGTTTTTATTCTTTATGCTACTGATTCTTTATGCTGCTAATTCTTTGTATATAAGTTTTATTTTATATTATTTAGAATTTCAGTAAGAATTCCCCATTTACTTTAACAAAGAAATAGGTTCAAGGAACGACTTAGCTGATTACAGCTTATTCGTTCTTATTTCAGATGAGTGATGTGAATACAATTATTGTTGTTGCTTTCTAGTTAACAGGTCCAAAAGTTACCCAGTTTAAGAGACTGAAGAAATTATGAACAGCAAAAAATAGGCATGATTTAGAAGTGCATGTCTTCAAAATGAAGAGTTACGTGTCAGTAGTTAGGTTGAATCAAAGAACTGTTTTGAACATTAATTCTTGAATCTCCCTTGAAAAAGAAAAGTATGTTTCTGATTACTGATTCAGAGTAACAGTGGGAAAAAAGCCCCATATCCAGAGAGACCATTGGAAAGCTTTCCATTAAACAAGATTGATAACAAATCTAGTACTAGGAGAAATAATCCTCCAGTCATCAGAACATTTACATATGATAGGGAGAAAAATAATGTGTTCATTAATGGTGAAGTCATAAGGAATTCTACATTTGTAGAACTTCCACAAAAATCCACAATGATGTCAGGATAATGTAGAAACACAATGTTTCTGAGATTCCATTTAAATTTTTTTCTTTATTTTTTTCTCTTTTCTCTGTTGGTACAGGTATCACACTGGTGTTAATCAATAGAGGGGAAAATGTTCCCCTTGATGGACTCATGCAACATGCCTTCCTTTAATAACATGTATTTCTTTGTACAGTAGTGTTGGTTTTTTCTTTTTCTTAGAGCCTTAGTGACTGTTACCTCCATTTCTTTTGTACATAGTTACATTCTTTTTGATGTTTACTCTTTAGGTAATGATTCTGACGTTGACCTTGACAGGAAGGAAGATGAGCGAGAAAAAACTCCAAAGAGGCCCCGACTTCAGAAAACAGAGAAAGCTCCATCAACTAAGGAGACTGAGCAGGTTCCAGGAGCTAAAAATCCTATTATAAGTGTGGTTTTGACAGCCCATGAAGCTATTCCAGGTAATGAGAATCACTAGTTTTATAATCAAATGTGATTTTATTAATGCTGACGCTGTACAAAGTAGTCATTGGTCTAAGACTGGACTGTTTAGGATATTTATTTTCGAAGAAGTATTTAGTAGTAATTGGATATCATAATACAGAATCTCTGCACCTGGCAGTTACATAATTTTAGAACTGCCATCGCATTTCTCCATAGGTAATGACAAATGCTGGACCTGGGTGTAGTTATCAACATGAATATCAGTTATGTTTAGCCTGTGAATGGTTTTAAAGAAGAAACTGGAAAAATCAGTGACCAAGGAAAAGGAAACTATTTTGTCCCTTCATATCTTTATTTTAGCTCTTGATTTCTGAGTATATTATATGGAAGAAGCAAGCCAAAAAGCAGGATAGCTACCCTGAATTTTGGAAGAGCTAACTTTGATCTCTTCCGCAACCTTTTAGGAGCTATCCCGTGGGCTACGCTGTTAGAAGGCAAGGGAGCCTGTGAGAGCTGGCTAGCATTTAAACAGCACTTCTTCCAAGCACAGGATAGGTGCATCCCTTTGAGTAAGAAATCGGGAAAGAGAGGCAGAACACCTGTGTGGATGACCAGGGAGCTAATGTGTAAACTCAAAGGGAAGCAGAGGGTTTATGAACTATGGAAACAGGGTCTGTGCACCTGGGAGGAATATAGGGATGTTGTCAGGGCCTGTAGGGACGCGACTGGAAAGGCTAAAGCCCGCTTGGAGATGAAACTGGCAAGGGATATAAAGGATAATAAAACGAGTTTTTTCAGATACGTGAATAGTAAGAAGATGACCAGGGATAATGTAGGTCCCTTGATGAATGAGGCGGGTGTCCTGGTATCGGGTGATGATGAGAAGGTGGAAATACTGAATGCCTTCTTTGCCTCAGTCTTCACTCCAAAGGCCACTCAGGACCCGCAGATCCTGGATGAAAGTAGGAGTGTTTGGGGAATGAAGAGCTTCCCTCTAGTTGAGGTAGGGGTGGTCCAGGAGCGGCTCAAAGGGATTAATGCAAACAAATCCATGGGCTCGGATGGGATACATCCACGTGTGCTGAGGGAGCTGGCGGAAGTGATTGCGGAGCCGCTTGCTATCATCTTCCACAGGTCTTGGAGAACAGGAGAAGTACCTGAGGATTGGAGGATAGCCAATATCACTCCAGTCTTCAAAAAGGGCAAGAAGGAGGACCCTAACAATTATAGGCCAGTCAGCCTCACTTCTGTCCCTGGAAAGGTGATGGAACAGCTTGTTCTGGATGCCATTACCAAGCAACTGGAAGAGAAGAAGGTCATGAGGAGTAGTCAGCATGGATTCACCAAGGGGAGATCGTGCTGGACCAATCTCATAGCCTTCTATGATCTCATCACCAGCTGGGTGGATGGAGGGAGAGCAGTGGATGTCATCTACCTTGACTTCAGCAAGGCTTTTGATACTGTCTCCCATGACATCCTGATAGAAAAGCTGAGAGATCATGGGATAGATGAGTGGACAGTGAGGTGGGTTGAGAACTGGCTGTCGGACCGGGCTCAGAGGGTCGTGATCAGTGGAACAAGATCTGACTGCAGGCCTGTGACTAGCGGTGTTCCCCAGGGCTTGGTGTTGGGTCCAGTCCTGTTTAATATCTTCATCAATGACCTTGATGAGGGAATAGCATCCACCCTCAGCAAGTACGCTGATGATACAAAGCTGGGAGGGGTGGCTGACACGCAGGAACACTGCGCTGCCATCCAGCGAGACCTGGACAGGCTGGAAAGCTGGGCAGGGAGAAACCAGATGAGGTTTAATAAAAGCAAGTGTAGAGTCTTGCACCTGGGGAGGAATAACCGTCTGTATCAGTACAGGCTGGGGGATGAGCTGCTGGAGAAGAGCTCTGTGGAGAAGGACCTGGGGGTCCTGGTTGATGACAGGTTGGCTATGAGCCAGCAGTGTGCCCTGGTGGCTAAGAGGGCCAATGGGATCCTGGGATGCATCAGGAAGAGTGTGGCCAGCAGGTCAAAGGAGGTGATCCTCCCCCTCTACTCTGCCCTGGTCAGGCCCCACCTGGAGTATTGTGTCCAGTTCTGGGCTCCCTGGTATAAAAAAGACAGGGACCTCCTGGAGAGAGTCCAGAGAAGGGCTACGAAGATGATTAAGGGCGTGGAACAGCTCCCGTATGAGGAAAGGCTGAGTGAGCTGGGGCTGTTCAGCCTGGAGAAAAGAAGACTGAGGGGGGACCTAATTAATGTTTATAAATATCTTAAGTATGGGTTGCAGGGGGAATTGGCCAGCCCCTTTTCAGTTGTCTGTGGAGACAGGACAAGGGGCAATGGCTGTAAATTGGAGCACAGGAAGTTCCGCACCAACATGCCGAAGAACTTTTACACAGTGAGGGTGACAGAGCCCTGGGACAGGCTGCCCAGGGAGGTGGTGGAGTCTCCTTCTCTGGAGATATTCAAGACTCGTCTGGACGCCTATCTGTGCAATATGTGCTAGGGAGCCTGCTTTGGCAGGGGGGTTGGACCCGATGATCTCTGGAGGTCCCTTCCAACCCCTACGATTCTGTGATTCTGTGATTCTGTGAAATGTAAATTTTATTATGAATAGCTTACTATATATATAAGTTAATCATGCACATGAATATTTTAACAGAAAATATGTATGCATATTTCAAAATCAAGTAACATTCCTATGTGATGGATTCTTCATTCATAAATTTTTATAGGCCCTTTTCATGAAAGGATTTTGGAATAATATCAAACTATTTATTTTAAAACTAGACTTGCATTTGCATATTTGTATAAACCAGTCACTCACCTAATTGACAGAATTGCTTAATATTTTTTTGTGTTATTTTCAGCCTTGTAGCTTTATTCTTCTCCTTTCCATTATTGCTAACATTTCCGAGTATTTGTTTGGCTTATAGCTCTAAGAACAACTAGAATGTATTTGTTTATTATTGCAGTTTGGAAGCTGGCTGGATTTTCTGTGGTGTGGACACCTATCTGTGCAATATGTGCTAGGGAGCCTGCTTTGGCAGGGGGGTTGGACCCGATGATCTCTCAAGGTCCCTTCCAACCCCTACGACTCTGTGATTCTGTGATTCTGTGATTCTGTAGTATTCTTTGATACTGAGATCTGTAATATGCTTAGACTTTGTTTGCTAAAGTCCATTCATAGTTATGGTAGAGGAAGCTGGATGAGCTCAATTACATATATGATGAGTGCTTAGGAGGGAAAACAGAATCACAGAATGGTTGGGATTGGAAGGGACATCTGAAGATCATCTAGCCCGATCTCCCTGCTACAGCAGGATCACCCAGAGCAGGTTGCACAGGATTGCATCCAGGTTTTGAATATCTCCAGAGAAGATGACTCCACAACACCTCTGGGCAGTCTGTCCCAGTGCTCTGCCACCCTCAGAGTAAAGAAGTTTTCCATGTTACTGAGTTGGAACTTCCTGTGTTGCAGTTTGTGCCTTTTGCCCCTTGTCCTGTCACTGGCCACGGCTGAAAAGTCTGACCCTATCCTCTTGATATCTGCCTTTAGGAATTTGTTAAGTATTGATGAGATCCTCTCTCCTTCTTGTCTTCCCCAGCCTAAATAGACCCAGTGCTCTTTGCCTTTCCTCATAAGAGAGATGTCCCAGTTCCCTAATCATCCTTGTAGCCCTCCACATGGACTCTCTCCAGTAGTTCCCTGTAGTTCTTGAACTGGGGAGCCCAGAACTGGACACAGGAGTCCAGCAGGGCAGAGTAGGAGTGGCTGATAACCTGCCTCGACCTGCTGGCCACACTCTTCTTAATGCACCTCAGGATACCATGGGCCTTCTTGGCCATAAGTGCACACTGCACTTGTTGGCATCACCCTCTTGGAAGGAGCTTAGCTATGGTGTCCCCTCATACAGGGAATTACCTACAACTCTCACCTGCCTTTTCTTCCTCATGGAGGTGGTCATGATAAAGGCCTGGGCCTTTCTGACCTTGGCAATAGCTCTGGTGTAGATGGACCGTCACCCACATCATCCATTGACTGGCCTTCAACATCCAGAGCCTCATACCTGTTGTACAGAGGCAGCTGGGAGGTTGGGGTGGGCAAGCAGGAGGTTCACCTGCCATCCCGAGCATGGACTGGCCTCCATTCCCTTAAGCTGCTGCCTTCATCCTGGCCGGGGCAGGACGCAGGGTCCCCTTGATCTTGGGTTTTGTCTGGTGTCTGTCCCTGTTTCTGCCTGAGTTTCTATCATGACTCCACCAGTCTGTCTCTTCTCAGCCTCCCTGATACTCCTGACCTTTTGTACTTCCTCCCATGGCTCTGCCAGCAGACTGAGCAGATCATCTCCCTGGTCACCCCTCACACAGCCATTGTCACTGCTGCCATCCATTCCCAGGGACAGGCTCTGGCACTGCCTGCAGCCTGAGGCCTGGGGAGCTGCATATTTCCCTGGCAGCTCTGTCTGGGTTGCCATGGCCCTTCTGGCGAGTGCACAGGACAGACAGAGAAATTTTTTTTTCCTAACATCTAATCTGACCCTGCCCTGGCACAGCTTTGAGCCATTTCCCCTTGTCCCATCTCCTGTCACCTGGCTGAAGAGACCATCTCCCACCTCTCTACAACCTCCTTTCAGGTAGTTGTAGGCAGTGATAAGGTCTGTTAAGACAGTTAAGAATTATAATCCTACTTTTCAGAATTTGGAAATTATAAAAGATACTATATAAGTAGTTAACTCTTTGAAGATTCAAAGACAAATATTTCATTTAACAAAACTATTTTTAATTCATTTTTCATTGCTTCTCCTTGTATTTTTTCATTAATTTCCATGGTCTAATTATATTTTAGTGTCACTGGCAATTCTTAATCTGTTCCCTTTCCTCAGTAATACTTCTATGCTTGGACTTTTACCAAGATTTTTCATCGTCTTTTATTCAATTTTTCTGGAGATTTATGATGTGCTGAAGAGCTGAGTTATTGCTATAGACTGCTGTTGAAGAACAGAAATAGATAAAACATTTCTCCCCTCTCCACTGCTCTCTGTGTGCTAGATCATCTATAGAGTGAAGTTGAAAATAAAGTTTAAAGCTGCTTAAGCGCTATGAAAACTTGGTCATCTTTTCACAGGCTTTAGTGTTCTTTAGCCACCTGTTTTCTAGCTTTAAAGTTGCATAGAAATATCTTTTTTTCATATCTAGTGTGGTAAAGTCCTGTTGATGATGTCAAGTAAGCATTTATCAATTAGTAAAATAGAGAAGGCTGTGAGAAATAGTTGTATTTAGAGGAAATAATCAGACCATGTGTCTCCTTTCCTATATATTTATATGAAGTTTTATATATATATATATAAAAAAAATACAGCAAACTGGAAGTGTAATATATGACATATTATGTTTTCAGTTTGCTGTATTTTTGCTGTATGCTGTTTGGGTTTGGGACACTGGTCTTCATCATGTGTTGAGTAGATTGTGGCTAAATTTATCTCCTAAAAATCCTTCTGAACAAACAGATCAGTTAGTTTTTAACTTTGCAGAAAGGATAGTTGGAAAACATTGATTTTTCTCCATCTTCCTTTTTGGAAATTTTTACTTGGGATGCATAAGAAAGGTAAGAGATTTACAGCTTTAGAAATTGGAAAGCTAGTGTTAACCCACAGGTAAATACAGTTTGAATAAAAGTAATATGTATTTTTTTCTCTGCAGACATTGAAGTACCATGATAGCCTAGATAGATGGGCCTGTGCAAACCCTGTACAATTCAACAAGGCCAGTTATAAGCTCCTGCACCATTATCATAAGACCCTGCCTCGAGTACTACATACAGCTCTGGGGGCTCCCAGTACAGCAAGGACATGGACCTTTTGGAGCCAGTACAGTGGAGAGCCATAAAGATGATGATAGGGCTGGAGCACTTCTATGAAGACAGGCTGAGAGAGATGGACTTGTTCAGCTTGGATGTGCCTCCAGGGAGACTGTCACAGCCTTCCAGAACCTGAAAGGGCCTACAAGAAAGTTTGTTTACAAAGGCATGCAGTGATAGGATGAGGGGTGACAGGTTTAAGCTAAAAGAGGGTAGATTTAGATGAGATATAAGGAAGAAAGTCTCTCTGAGGGTGGTGAGGCTCTGGAACAGGTTGCATGGAGCAGTTGTGGATGCCCCCGTCCTGGAAGTGTTCAAAGCTAGGTTGGATGCAATTCTGAATAACCTTGTCTAGTGTAAGATGTCCCTGCCTCTGGCAGGGGGGTTGGAACTAGATAGCCTTTAAGGTCCCTTCCAGCCACAATCACTTTATGATTCCGTAACTAGAGGCATCCAGAGACCTTTAGGACAGGGAGTGTTGTGTGCCTGAACATGCACGGCTTGTGTTATATCTAAGTGGAGTACAGTTTTACATAAGCATTGCAATTAAGAATGAGAATGAATAACTACAATTATATGCACATCTAAAAATAGTTGTTTTGAATGGCAGATACTTTTGTTCATAGGCTTTTTGAGAAGCAGTGAGTAAACTCTGCCAAATGCTCAATCTTTTTTTGTAACATATTTTATTTCCCATGTTTAAATCCCGGAATATTATCAGGGCTTCTAAAACCATTTTGTTATTCATTCCCAAATAGTTTGACTCAGGAGAGATTCTACTTTGAACATTTAAATTGCCATTTTATGTGAGTCCTATAATATTTTAATGACTCTATTTGTTACTAGGAGAGTTGTTTTAAGTTCCTATAGAGCTGGTCAGTGGTAGAATTCTTGTTTTCTTTGGTAGAGCTCAAGATACACAAAAATAGTGTAAAGCATTTAAGTTTTTGGTCCTTTTTCTAAAGGAGTTGGATTTTTTTCTCCTACAAATTCTTCATACAACACTGTGCAGGTTTTTCTCTCGCTAATTTGCACTATCCATAAAAGGCCAGCTACGTTCTCCTGCTGCTATACTCTGTGCTGTAATTCATTAACTCTTGGTTCCTCCTTCCATTAAGATTTTTGGTAAGCAGGGAAGAGGTGGAAGAATGTTTTGCTTACTGTTTGGGGACTGACTTAGTTTAACTGATGACAGTCTTTTCTGTTAACCTGATAACAGTCTTTTCTGTTGAAGATTACTTTTTTTTTGTAGCTCACAGAACAATGATTGTGGGTTTATGACATACCTGAATTGATTTAATATCAGACTGTTGCCAAGGGAGCTTTCCTGCTTGTCTCTTATTTCCCAGTTGACTTCCTGTTCCTTGCACTGGCAGTAATTGTTGTGTCAGCCTGCAGTAAATTGATTTTAAAAAAGAGGCAAAGAAAGTACACATACACGTGCACATGCACATACTCATTTTCTTAGCCAGAGGATTTCTTTTCTACCAGTTATCCTTACTGAAATGTTTCATACTGGGGACACTCAACTTTGGAAAGTTGGAAAGTGGTGACAGAATGAGTCTTTCAGGGAAAAGGAGAACTGAGACTGCCCCTTTTCAAAGTAGCGGCTTAAGTCATTAAGCCCAGTACAGACTGCTATCCCAGGGACAGTGGTGTCTTCCCACCCTACCCCTGGCCACAGATTGCTGTCTTTTGGAGCATTGCACATGCTTATGCAGTGATGTGGTAAAACATGCTAGAAAAGTAATTGCATTTGCAGAAGGAGACACAAGGTGTAGATTTTAACCTCATCCATTCTTTGTTCATCTTCGTAAACTCCTGCACTGGCACTTTTAAGGCATTGCAAACATGTAGTTGAGTTGAGGGCTAGAGAAAGCAAGCTAGCCTTATGTTGATTTAAAGAAAACGTGGAATTAGACAAGGTTAGGAAAATTAGAGCATTCCCTCTGCATATCAGCAGGTATTTATATTAGTGTGATTACAGATTGATTTAGCTCAGCCAATCTAATGTCCAGCTCTGTTGAAAGATTTACTGATCTTCATGCCACCATACATAGGTCTGTGCTTCTGTTTCTTTGTCTGAGTTATAAAGTGTTTAACCTATAAAAAATTTACAAGGTTCATCGTGAGCTGGCAGTGTCTGCCAGCAGCTCAGAAGGCCAACAGTGTCCTGAGCTGCATCAAGAACAGCGTGGTCAGCAGGTCAAGTGTGGTGATTCTGCCCCTCTGCTCTCATGAAACCCCACCTGGAGCACTGCATCCGGCTCTGGGGTCCCCAGTACAGGAAAGACATAGAGCTGTTGGAATGAGTCCAGAGGAGGCCATGAAGATGATCAGGGGGCTGAAGCAACTCTTCTATGAAGACAGGCTGGAAGAGTTGGGCTTGTTCAGTCTGAAGAAGAGAGGTCTTTGGGGTGACCTGATTGCAGCGTGCCATTTCTTAAACGGGCCCTACAGGGAAGTGGGAGAGGGACTGTTCACCAGGGAGTATAGTGACAGGAGAAGGGGCAATGGCTTTAAACTGAAAGAGGGTAGGTTTAGGTTAGACATTAGGAAAAAATTCTTTACTGTGAGGGTGGTGAGGCACTGGAACAGCTGCCCAGAGAGGTTGTGGAAGCCCCACCCCTGGAGGAATGATTCAAAAACTGATTGCAAGAAACAAAGATTCACAGCATACCCTTAACAAATTGGTTATCTGAACAGACCAAGGTTCCTACGTTATGAAGTTTTTCTGTAATTTGAAAAAATCCAACCATAGCTTGAAGATTGATCTACTTCAACCAGTTGTCTCTAAAAGCAGCTTGCAGCATCTGTATAGGAGGGAAGAAGCAGCTTATTATGTAATGCCTTGTGGATCTTGATAAACATTCAGCTGGTTATTGCATCTGGATCATCATATTTAATCCATATCTACTAATTTGTCTAAATCCCTTCTTGAATACATTTATATTTTCAGTGTCTTTAACATTGTGCAGTAATTATTCCATAATTTAATTAAACACAGGGTGAAAGTGTACATTGTTTTGTTTTGTTTTGAAGCCTGCTCTTTATTGCTTTGAACTGCTCTTTGTTTGTGGTTTATGAGATAAAGAATAATTATTTACCCTTTTTTTCCATGGTATTTCTAATTGAGAAGTCTTTCTGAAATTCCTCTGTCATTTTTGTCTCTTCCAAGCTGGAGGTCTCCAAGATATGTATCCCTTTTCCAAACAAAATAGTTCTTATTTTGTCTTTGTTATTGTTTTCTAGTTCTTCTATATCCTTATATTGTGCTTGAAGTTGTAGGAGGTTTAAAGAATTTAGTTGGATTTTAGTAGGAATTTGGTTGATGTTGTCTCCTGTTTTATTTCTGATTCATCCCTAATAATTAATTCTTTGTGATTAAATATTAGAAGGTAAGTATTGGAGAGCTCTATAGTGAAGGTCAAACTGCTTTTCCAAGGTACAGACTGTAAGAGGTTAGAGGCCATCACTGAGTTTGATCCAAACTCAGGCCCATTGGGTAATGCTTATCTGTAGAACTTGCTGTCATAATATCATGAGGAACTCAAATCATGCTACTCTTAAAACTAATTTACTTAGAACGGATGATACTGACTGAAAAGAGGAAAACAAAAGGCATAAATAAAGTCTAGTAAACTCAAGTCCGTTCTGTGCTTAAAATAGAGATACACTAGTGCTAGAGGAAGGATTTTTTTGAAAGAAATAATCTACATCATTAACCTCTTCTTCCCCCTGCTATTTTTAGACTCTGACTTCTTGAAATGATTTTCCAGGGTAACACCAAGGAAAAGTTTTATCTTCCTTATTAGCATCTAATTGTTGGAGCAAGTCCAGAGGAGGGCCACAAAGATGATGAAAGGGCTGGAGCACCTCTCCTGTGAAGACTCTCTCCTGAGAGAGTTGGGCTTGTTCAACTGGGAGAAGAGGAGGCTCCAGGGAGTCTTTGTAGTGGCCTTCCAGTACCTAGAAGGAAAGCTGGAGAGGAACTGTTTACAAGGGCATGGGGCAGTGGCCTTAAGCCAGAGGAGGGTAGTTTTAGAGTACGTACTAGGAGGAAATCCTTTACTGTGAAGGTGGTGAGGCCCTGGCACAGAAGCTGTGGCTGCCCCCTCCCTGGCAGTCTTCAAGGCCAGGTTGGATGGGGCATTGGGCAACCTGGTCTAGTGGAGGGTGTCCCTGCTCATGACAGGGGGGCTAGAACTAGATGATCTTTAAGGTCTCATAAACCTGAACTATTCTGTGTGATATTTTTAATGGAAAATCAAACCTGGTGTCTATTTGCCACCTTCTTACACTTTTCCCATGCCTGTGACTGCTCTTAGAGACAGGAATATTAATGACTTTCTCTTGGGATGTAGGACATGTTGGTTCACTACCTACCAGGCTGGGTAGAGCCTAGAAACCAGGTTTTTCCATTTCTAGGCATGGACATCAGGAATTAGTTTATGATATAGCAGTGATTGCTGTGGCTACTGATCCATTAGTAGCCCATACTTAGGCAGCGCCTCAAGTTGTTAGAGGCATCTTATATAACCTAATGTTTCTATACCTTCTAAGGCTAGGAAGTAATTACCTAACATGAGGGGCTGAGATTGCCTGCTGCAAGCAAGTACTCTATGAGTATCTTTGAAGAATTGGATCTCCATCTTTAGATTTTTATTGCTGTTTGCCTCTCTATTAACTGCATAGAGAATGTAGGTGGTAGTGCTAGAATGACCTGGAGCATTCTGTCCACGCCAAGTCTGAAAATTACTGAAGAGTTAGGACTTACCTAGTCCACCTAATTTAGGTCATTAAAATTTTATACTCATAACTCAAAAGTCCACTTAGCAGTTCAACAGTCTTTTCAGGAAATGCTTAAACATCCTGAAAGGCAGGAGGTCACAGAGGAGGTTTAGTGCAGAGGGTTTAATGAAGATCTTTGTCTCACATTCAGGAAATGGGAGGCTGAAAGGAGGTAGCCATGCATATACAGCAGATCGACATCTGTTTTCTTTTATCTGAGACATTCTAAACATAGAAGAATTTGCTTATATTTTTAAAATATTGAAGCATGGGGCACTGATCTGGTGTCTAATATGTGTTTATACATCTTTATACTGATAGGAGAAGGCTGAAGTACTCAATAACTGAACGTGGTCTACTGGATGCTGTCCCTCTCTCTGGTCAGGGGGATTGGAACTAGATGATCTTTAAGGTCCCTTCTAACCCAAACCATCCTGTCATTCTGTGATTCAAGATTGAAGCACATCTCCTGTACTCCAATGACATGCTCCCATGTTGAGTGTTCCCCGTGTCCTAATCCAGATCTTGGGAAACTTTTAGGTCCAGGGTCTTCGAAAGAGCAGGACGGCACTGGGAATCAGACCGCACACCAGTATGGCTAAAAGCAGTCAGTTCATTTATTCTCCAGAGCAGCGTGATTCTATACTCTCTAGCAAGCTTAACAAAGCATGGCTGGGAACCACGGGGGGAGGGAAGTGAAAACAGTGAAGGCGATAGAGTGGACACCTGTGCAAGGCCTATATCTTATCTTGTCTCAGAGGAATGTTTCAGAATTAGGAGCTTCTATTCACAGTCCGTACGCCTTAACCCATCATCTGACTTTGCTGCTAGCTCCACATTCCTTTAAAGCGATGTTTCATTCTGGCTGTTTTGTTTGCAGGGATAGAGAGTGAGGAATACGTGGCCGTTCTCATGGAGCCATTCCTCCACACTCCCACTTCACTGGACTACTTACAGTGCAGTTTGGGAGATGCAATCCTGCTCTTCAAGCAGGCATTTGTGGGAGAGGGAGTGACAGGTAGAAGAGGAGTTATAGTGTGCTGGTAACATATAGGTTGAAAACTCGGAGTTCACTTCTATCAACTGGCAGAACTGAAAGCAGTATTTAAAAACAGTAGTAAGAAATAGACATTTTTAGATCCAGCCAGTTCAGTGAGCAACAGAGCCATTAGAGTCTGTTTATTTACAGAGTTGGCTGATGTCCCATCTGATACAGAAAAGCTTCAATTGCCTTAGATACTCCCAAATGGCCTCTTCTCAAAATATCTTTATTTCCCACTTTAAATCACTCTGAAGGACCCACAGGATCTCCATCTTTTCCCTTGTCTACAGCACTGCTTCCTCAACATAAAGCCCCCGAGTCTTTGGTACATTTTTGGGTAACCCCCACTTATTACTGATTTTTCCCATACACTCTACCTGCCTTTTTCCTGACACTTTTGCTAGACCTCAGGCTAGAAGTTTTTTTATGGCTACTCGATTTACTAATTCGCTAACTAGCTACTTTTCTTTGGATGGTGTACTCTCTGTGGTTTAGTTTTATTGTGCTTGTAATTGTTGTTTCAGAGAATTTATGCTTACACTGCATATATTTTGTAACTAATCTCTTCAGGGACATGTTATTTTAGTGAAACAAGACTTAATCTTATCCTTTTGTTCAAGGCTCATGAATAATTTTTTGAATATTCTTCTTTCTATTCAGGCTTTTCATTTTATACATAATTATATACGTTAAAAATGTGATCAGTATGTTGATTCTGGTTTTTGCGTTCTAGGCTCTTTTGAGACTTTTTTGTCTCAAATTTCTTTGATTTTTATTGTACATTCTCTCTGTCACAGACCTGTTCTGTACTTCCCCCTCCTCAGCTTCTAATCAGGTGAATTGAACTGAGATGCTAATGTAATATCCCAGAAAAAGAAAACAAATATAAATTTACCCAATTTTAGTTTTCCCTGAAGTTCTTAAATTCAATATTTAATTCAAAGCTATTTTCATATGCAAACTCTAGTTTCCTTGTTCCCAGTACATGACAGAACAATCTTCAATTATAGGTCCTCTAATACGTTTTTCCTAGGATGGATGGGTATTCATCTATTACTACTACATATTCAATATCTTGTTTTCTTGTTTATATTCCGTATGTGGTCCTTCATTTACTGTAGTCCCTCATTTACAATACATTTTTCAATATCAGACCAGAAAGCAAAATATTTTTTTCAAAGATTTTTCTGTAGTACTTGTCTCTAGAACATGAAGACTTCACAAATATTTATATAGTTATATGTGAATAAATATGCACCTCATAATAGTAGGCAGCAGTCCTGGCATTTTATTTAACCACATCTGTGGTGTAAATACTAATGTCTTCTAGAATTGTATCCACCATTTTAGGCACATGAATTTTAACATCTGAAACTAAAATGGTTGGACTACTGAGTTTAGTGTTTTGTTGACAATTGTATATTATAGACAACACAGGTTTTAATATGATATTTTTAGTAATTTTTTTGTTCTTGCTTGCTTTTAGGAGCCACAAAAATTGTTCCTGTTGAGGCTGCTCCCCAAGAAAGTGAACCCACAACTCCAGAGGCAACAGTGCAAGACCTGTCACAGCGAAGAGGATATCAAGAATATGCCATTCAGCAAACCCCATATGAACAGGCAATGAAATCTAGCAGGTAATTTTGAGGTACTTATTTTTATGCTCGTGGAATACATGACTGAAATGCTTCCCTATCCATTCTATGAAATACTTTCTGAGCCTTTTACATAAAGAACTGGCTGAGAATAACCTATGCATGAGTTGTAGAATTTAAAAGGCCTGTGGGGAATACCTTTTTAAGATAAATTAAACATTTCTGTTGGTTATGGATATCTAGGGAAATTTTGACATGTCACTAAATTTCAGTATTGTAAATATAACTGGTTTGGTTCCTTCTCAGGTTGGGTCCAACTCAGCTGAAGATTTTTACATGTGAATACTGTAACAAGGTGTTCAAATTTAAACACTCCCTCCAAGCACATCTGAGGATTCATACAAATGAAAAGCCTTACAAGTGTTCCTACTGCAGTTACGCCAGTGCAATCAAAGCCAACCTGAACGTTCACATGCGGAAACACACGGGGGAGAAGTTCAGCTGCGATTACTGCACGTTCACTTGTCTCAGCAAAGGCCACCTCAAAGTCCACATCGAAAGGGTCCATAAGAAAATTAAGCAGCACTGTCGCTTCTGCAAGAAGAAATACTCAGATGTGAAAAATCTGATCAAGCACATCAAGGAAACGCACGACCTTCAAGATAAAAAAGTGAAAGATGTTTTTGATGAGCTCCGCCTGATGACACGGGAGGGCAAAAGGCAGCTTCTCTACGACTGCCATATTTGTGAGCGCAAATTCAAGAATGAGCTGGACCGAGACCGTCACATGCTGGTTCATGGTGATGAAAGGCCTTTTGCTTGTGAGCTCTGTGGTCATGGAGCCACTAAATACCAGGCCCTTGAGCTTCATGTGAGAAAACACCCGTTTGTTTATGTGTGTTCTGTGTGCCTGAAGAAATTTGTCAGTTCTGTAAGACTCCGTGCTCACATCAAAGATGTGCATGCAGATTTGCCTGAGACTTCTGTTTTTGACAGTTCTATCAATCAGAGTTTCTGCCTCCTTGAGCCAGGAGGTGATATCCAGCCAGAAGCCCTTGGTGAACAGCTTACACAAAGTGCAGATGAATTGACTACCATGAGTACTGATGCTACTAACACATCACAACCGTCTGCTTGTAAAGAGCAATCAACAGCTGCAGATGTAAACCATAATGGTCAACATAATGGTGACTTAAAAATTGATACAGTCCCTTTGCTAGAATTTGAAAACCCTACAGCAGAGAGTGTAACAGAGACACTATGTCAGACAACAGACATAACAGACCCAAACATTCAATCCTGTGAAGTATCAGATTGCTTTCTGCTGAAAAACGGTACTTCAGGTTCTGATGAATTAAAAGTCTCTCCTGAAAACGAGGTTAATCACTGCAGTTCTGTAAATGAGCAGGGTGAAGAAATTCAGCTTTTGCTGTCTGAAGACAAAAGTTTAAATCCAAGCCAGGACAATGCAGTGACTGAGAACCTTTCTGTCTCTGAAGAGAAAAATCAGTCTGTTCCTTCTAGTGAATCAGAAGCAAGCGATCCACCAACTCAAGATCCAGCAGAAACCACAAACCCTTTGCCAGCACCAGAAGCTAATGCAGCCATCAGTCCAGGGGCAGCCTCTTCTAATGTAGCTTCATCGGACAGTGGGAGTGGAGCTGTCGCCTTCATGCAGATCTTGGATAGCTTGCAGAAGAGACAAATGAACGTGGAGTTGTGTGAGAAGATAAGGAAAGTTTATGGAGATTTGGAATGTGAATATTGTGGTAAGGAGTAGTCAAATGATGGGGTTTGTTTGGATTTGGTTTTTTTAGCTTTATATAGAGGGCCATATTTTCCTGGTCTACTGATGTATTTGTGTATCTTTGTAGCAGATTAGTTTTGTAGTTCAGAATGGATTCTGGAGTCCAGTGAGATTTACTTTGGGCTGTCTGAATAGTATGAAACAACTCACATCTCCTCAAAAAAAAACCCACTAGCAAAATATAGCATAGCAGTGCTTTGTTAGAGTCAGTTTTCTGTGGATGTGAAATTTGATAGATTATTTGTTTCCACATGCCTCTCCCCACTTTGTAACATTCACTTGAGCCAAACACAGCAGATTTAGGCATGTGATCAGCATTAGTCAGTCCATGCTTTAACGCTTAAGCTTTGTTACCAGCTTAGTGTAAAATTCAGTCTTTTTCATATAGTATGGAAAGATGTATGATAATATACATTCTGTACAGTAGATACATATATTGGCATTTTTTGTGACTTGCTTTGAAACAGTTTTTTGAGATTAAAATTTTCATTATATAGTGTCAGATCAAGACTGTTGTGATTGTAATTGGGTTTTTTTTGAGGTTATGGAAGTGGGAAGAATATACCATTCCCATTATTCTAACTGAAAATTTTTGTATTTGCATAGCTGGAAAGGAAACAATGTAGGTTTTATTTTGTAGCCTTAATGCTTAAGAAGGGAAAGGAATCAAAATTTGAAGAAAAAACCAAAAATGCTGTAGCATTGTACATCAGATGAATTTCTGTGCACCTTTTCTTGGTGCCATTATGTCAGAAAAGCTTGTGGGAAGGAATAACATGATAGTAAATGGAAAAGGGTTTGGCAACCTCTTTCAATATACGGTTGCATTCAGGTTCTTTGAATAGGATACAGGTTAAAGGACTTTCTCATTAGGAAGAAGATCATAGATATGTATTAAAGATGCCCTTATTAGTCTGTTTTAGGACATATGACAGTCTTTTTAGACAAAAGTGTGTTTTGTAACATTCAGTAGGGAAGGGTCATTAGAACAAGTTTTCATAAAAGGCAAAAAGGATGTGGGATTCAAACTGTGCTTTGTCCAAATAGAGAGCTGAGTATGTGTTGGAATTTTCTCTAACAGTTGTTTAGAAATTGCTTTCTTCATGTCTTTATTTTCAGGCAAGCTGTTTTGGTACCAAGTGCACTATGACATGCATGTCCGTACACACACACGGGAACACTTATATTACTGCTCCCAGTGCAATTACTCTTCCATCACCAAAAACTGCCTCAAGCGTCACGTCATTCAGAAACACAGCAATATTTTGCTGAAATGTCCCACAGAACATTGTGACTACTCTACTCCAGATAAATACAAGCTCCAGGCACATCTTAAAGTTCACACAGAGCTGGTAAGTAGCAAACAGAACCTTATGTTTGTTTAAATTCAGTGTTGTCATCATAACATTTGGGATCATGTGGCAGTATTTGAACACATAGGGAAGAGTTCTTACCTGAGCACTCTGTGTACTTTTATACAGGGGATACATAAGTTACAGCAACTAGATATTTGGTCCCTCTGGTAGGACTATCCAGTAGAGAATGTCTATATCCATTTTGTCCCTTCAGTTTTCCTAGTGTTCTCAGACTCTTTGTATCTGGGCAGCTTAAAATGAGTTCTGGTACTGTTGTTACTTTACTTCATTCCTTGGAGCCAAATTCCCTTCCGTCATAAAGAGATGATTGAGGTAAAATGGAACAATGTTCCTCTCAATTACTGTAGACAGAATGTGGAGAGGAATCCTTCAACAACAGAAGAAGTTTTAAGTTGTTAAAAAGAGTATTTTTTTTTAAAATACATCCAACTAGTTGCAACCATTCTCTTTGAACATCTGTCACTTTCTGTTGTAGAGACAAAGATGAAAACATCATGTTTTCAAAATTCCTGTCTTATTCACTAAGCTTTCTAGATCTGAATTCCATTGTGTTAAAACCAGGTTTGATCTCATTCTTCAGTGTGCCCTGTCACATGTCTTTGAGACTATGAAAGGAATTGCATGCTTGACTGGAAGCATCTTTGTGATCTTTCTCTGATCCATCATTATCACATGAATAACCTTTTTGAGGAAAAACGGTTTCTATATCAACTCTGCTTGCATTTTTTTCAAAAGTATACTTTTAAAAATATATTTTATTCAGAATAAATATTTTCAAACTAAAGAATGAGATTTTATCCTACGTTGTTGATGAAAATGCTTTTTTTAGAAGTGAAATTATTTACATACCTTTTTTTGAAGAATAAGAAATAAACAATTTAATCTTTTTTACATCAATATTGCTGCCCTCTCCTGTCACGTGGTAGAATCCTTTCTGCTTACAAAGTAAAGCTGATCTGGGACATTCTAGATGAACATACACCCAGGGAAGTTAGAACCTCTGTACACACGCAGAGCATATGAATACAAGGAAGTTCCTTCCCATTCCAAATTGAGATCTAGAAGGGATGTTTGACAAGTGCCTGCTCCCTGAGAAAAATTAATTTAGTCCAGTTTTGACTGTAGTTTCTACTGAAGGCAATATGGAGTGCTTTGATGGAACTATATATATTATATATGCTTTATTACCACCTTCAATTTTGTATGCAGATAGTGGTATTGAATAAAATGCAGTTTAGGATTTTATACAATATTTGGCAAGCGTGCTATTTGTAAATAGGCTTTCTTGACTGATAGTACCAGAAAATTGGCATGAACTACGTACTTGCAATTTGGGTTTTTAATGATTTATGCAGTAAAATACTTCCAAAGAGTGATTTACGCTTCTCTGGAGTTTGTTTTTGTTCCTCTTCCAACAGAGGAGAAAATACCAGCTGCTTAATTGCAGCACACACTCTTCGATCCTTTAAGAACAAGGGAATATTCACACAGATGGGGCTTTCTTAATTTTTTAAACAAAATTTTGGTTTTTTGCTGTCATTGTCATGTAAATAAATCATGGAATGGTTTGGGTTGAAAGGACCTTAAAAACCATCCAGTTCAAACCCCCCTGCCAGGGACAGGGACACTCTCCATTAGACTAAGTTGCTCAAAGCCTCATCCAGCCTGACCTTGAACATGGCCAGGGAAGGGGCAGCCACAGCTTCCCTGGGAAGCCTGTGCCAGTGTCTCACCTCCCTCACAAGGAAGAATTTCTTCCTAATGCCTAACTAAGTCTGCCTTCTTTGAACATAATGCTATTACCCCCTATCTTATCACTACCTGCCCTTGTGTACAGTCCCTCTTCAGCTTTCCTGTAGGCCCCTTCAGGTACTGGAAGGCTGCTGTAAGGTCTTCCCAGAGCCTTCTCTTCTCCAGGCTGAAAAAGCTGAACTGTCTTCAGCCTGTCTTCACAGGAGAGGTGCTCCAGCCCTCTGATCATCTTTTTGGCCCTGCACTGGTCTCACTCCAACAGCTCTATGTCCTTTTTATGTTGCAGACCAAAGAGCTGGATTCAATATTCCAGGTGGGGTTTCACCAGAGCAGAGGGGCAGAATCACCTCTCTGGACCTGGTGGTCATGCTGCTTCTGATGCAGCCCAGGATATGGTTGGCTTTCTGGGCTGCATGCACACATTGCCAGGTCTTGTTGAACTTTTCATCCACCAACATGCCCAAGTCCTTCCCCTCAGGGCTGCTCTCAATGTATTCTGCACCCATCTGACCCATGTGCAGGATCTTGCACTTGGCCTTGTTGAATTTCATGTTCGCATGGGCCTACCTCTGAAGCCTGTCAAGTCCTGTCCCAATATTGACTCCTCCAACTGAGGAACACCAGTTGTCACAGGTCTTTGACCACAACTCTTTGAGTTCAACTATCCAGCCAATTCCTTACCCACTGAATGGTCCATCCATCAAATCCATGTCTCTTCAATTTAGAGATTTTTATCATGCAGGACAGTGTCAACTGCTTTAGCAAGTCTAGGTAGATAACATCAGTCCTTCTTCCTTTATTCACCAGTGCTGCCATCCTGTTGCAGAAGGCCACCAAATTGTCAGGCATGATTTGCCCTTAGTGAAGCCATGTTGGCAGTCACCAAACACTTCTGTATTTTCCATGTGCCTGAGCATAGTTTCCAGGAAGATCTTATTCATGATCTTCCCTGGCACAGAGGTGAGACTGACCAGTCTGTAGTTCACAGATCTTCCTTTTTTCCCCCTTTTTAAAAATGGGGGTTATGTTTCCCCTTTTCCAGACAGTGGGAACTTCACTGGACTGCCATGACTTCTGAAATATGATGGGGAGTGGCTTAGCCACTTCATCTGCCAGTTCCTTCAGGGCCTGTGGATGCATCTCATCAGGTTCCATGGACCTGTGCACCTTTAGGTTCTAAGATGTTCTCAAACCTGATCTTCTCCTACAGTCAGTTCTTCACTCTCCCAGTCCCTGCCTTTGCCTTCTGTGACCTGGGCAGTGTGACTACAGCACTTGTCAGTCAAGACAGAGGCAAAAAAGTCATTGACCTCAGCCTTCTCCTGCCCTTGCTTCTACCCTCTGTAGGCTTCCTTTTTGTGTTGGGAGTTTGCTCAAGACCTCCTTTTTTATCCATGCAGGCTTCTGGCCTTTCTCCTGACTTCCTCTTTGTTTGGATACATCACTCTTGAGTTTGGAGAAGGTGATCCTTGAATACTAGTCAGCTTTCTTGGGCCCCTCTTCCCTCCAGGGCTTTATCCCATGGTAAAACAGGCCCCTAAAGAGTCCAAAGTCTGCTCTCTTGAATCCAGGTTAGTGAACTTGCCACGTGCTCTCCTCGCTGCCCTGAGAATCTTGAACTCCACCAGTTCATGGTCTCTGCAGACAAGGCTGCCTTTGAGCAGGCCACCCTTTACCAGGATGTTGGTGACAAAAAGGTCCAGCATGTCCCTGTTGAAGTTACCATTGATGCATTCCAGGAACCTCTTGGATTGCTTATGCCCTGCTGTGTTGTCCCTACAACAGATATTGGTGTGGTTGAAGTCTCTCCCATGAGGACCAGGGCTTGTGAATGTGAGGCTGCTCCTGTCTGTTGATAGAGGGGCTCATCCACTCAGTCTCTTTGGTCAGGTGGCCTGTAGCAGATCACCACTATAATGTCCCCATAAGCTCTTGGTGGGCTCCTCATCCATCCCCAGATGGAGCTCCATGCACTTCAGGTAGTCACTGACATAGAGGGTGACAACCCCTTCTTGTGTCCCCTGCCTGTCCTTCCTAAAGAGCCTGTATCCTTCCATCCTAACTCTCCAGTCACAGGAGCCATCCCACCATATCTTCACGGTGCCACTGAGATGATAGCCCTGCAGGCATGTGCACATCCCTTAACCCCTCTCCTTTATTCCCCATGCTGTGCCATGTGTGACATATTCTCCCTAATCACATATGAAAGGAACATCACAACTCAGTCCTGTAATAAATATTGTTGTTACACTTCCTTTAACTAGTGAACTGTGATGCTTGAATTAAGGATTTATGTTAATTTCTCTCCAGACATGGATAATTTCTGCATAGCTTCTTTAAAAAGTTGTTTAATGTGCTGTGCCTGGTGGTTTCAGGTCGACTTCTGCAGTCCTCTGGTGGGCTCTTGGCTGATATTTCCAACAGCTGAAGTTACCTTAAAGGTCTTGTAACAGAGCAATACAGAGTAATAATATTTTGCAACTGCAGAAGAGCTTTAAAAAACAAAACAAAGCAGGTGACACACAAGGAACATTTTTTGCCTTGTTTTGTCCCCTGATTCTATAGTATTTTAAACAGAAACTGACTTTGTTATGACATGTGCAGAAAGCTCACTTAGGCTGCTTTCGAATTTATTATGTTTATCATGTTCATCTGATAGCAAAAATCTCTGTAAGTGATATCTGAGACTACTTCAGAGGAAAGAGCCTATAAATTAGATATCATCTACCCTTATGTAAGTACCTTTTTTTCAAGTGTGACCAATGTCCAACAGCTCACACCAGGGTCATTTTCATGATACTAAATAGAACTGAGAAAATGCATTTCATAATTAAAACCAGTGTGACAGTGAGATCTTTCAGAAGTATGCTTACTGGCAAATATATTTGAGTATTTAAATGAAGTGAAAGATGGATGTATTAGATTTATTCAGTAGCTAAACTTGGCAGTTCTCATATGTGCCTTTGTGTCCATTGCTTGATGTATTTTCTTAATGCATACCTCAGCAAACAGGATCGCTCATACCCAAACATAGTGCTTTAACAAACTATGCCCAGTTTTTTGTGGAAAGCTACTTTAATGTTAACTCTAGTTTACAAAATAAATTCTTATTAAGTATTAAAATATTAAATATTCCCTGTATATAGAAGATACCAAAAATCTCAGGTCAGTTCCTTGCATGAATGCATACCTTTTGTTACCTTGTTACTCACTGCTTTTCAACTGGCTCCCTGTATTATTTGGTGAACAGGATAAATGATGGTTATTAAAAATCAGCTCACATTCATCCCTTTCACTCAGTATATATGCCACCCATCTTACTCTTGCAGGGAATTTGGGATTGTTTATTCCCTGGGGGATGATGATGGGGACTGTGTATGAGCTGCAGGTTGCCTCAGTATTGGCTACACACTGTCATTATGTGGAGGGTTTTTACTTTTGAAGTCTGGGAATTGAGGCATGGCTTGATTTAAAAAAAAATAATTTACATGTATTGTCTGATTTTCAGTGCCCATCTTTTACCTCTAAGGCTTGTGTAGTGTTTTTTGACCATTCCTGGCACTTATGGAGCTCTGTAGAAGTTCAAACCATAATACATGTGAATTATTTGAATGTTGTAGTACCTAGGAAAGAAGTGGGCAGTTTATAATGACCTTAGAATAATTTATAGTTAGGAATGAGCTAGTAGTACCATTAGGGACCAGCTGGGGAACTGAAAACTGCTGATGTAGGTACCAGTGTTTGTTTACAACCTCCAGTGGGTTTTACAGTGCTTGGTATGCTGAGCAGATGGTCATCATGGAGAGGTTTGTGTCTGAAATTATTTTAAACCAATGTCCTTAATGGATACTCCAAGATAAGGACATCTGTAAAACTGGAGTTCAGACCCAGAACTGCCACTTGCTCTTAGGTGCCTATGTCAGCATTTGCATACATTTTTGGATGTAAATGATTCTTGTCTCTGTAAGGGTGCTTAGAAATGTCATTATGCTGCTGACCTTTCATGTAATAGGTAGTTAGAGCTTTTGGGAGGAAGTGAGATACTTGAGCTCTGATTGCTTGTTTCCCCTTCCTGAGGAGTGTTAATTTTCAGACCATCACTGGTCTGACTGTGATACCTTTACTTTTGGAACACTGCCATCCACTGTGTAGTCAATTCCCTGGAGAGGGAAGGAATTAACCAAAAGATCTGTGATCCAATGATGGGTCATTCAGATAGAAAATGGTTCTTGTTCTTGGTCCTAGCTTCCATAACAAATGTCAACTAGCCATGCATTTTTACTAGTGGTTATTTCACAAAAAAAAATCCTTAAGCAGAACTGTATGCAGGGGCTTGTTGTTGTGAGTTGTGATCTCTGCTGCTTGCCACACTTCATAAAAGTCTGCTCAATCATTTGTAAATTTTTCTGTAGCCTCCTTCACAGGTGTGTGTATCTGCCCCCTGGGTATGTTGGATCCATTTAGCTAAGTTGCATTGTAATAGGACAACATCTTAACTCAGGAATCTTTTGTAAAAATTTTGATTTGAACATCATGACAACTGTGGTGAAGACTTCTGGACATCTTCACTCCTAAAAAGTTTAACTCAGGGACCTAATTCTGGTCTCATAGGCGTTAGAAATTAAAATTCTGCTGATGCATCTGAGTAGGTGCAGGA
This sequence comes from Porphyrio hochstetteri, assembly GCA_020800305.1. Taxonomy (NCBI): domain Eukaryota; kingdom Metazoa; phylum Chordata; class Aves; order Gruiformes; family Rallidae; genus Porphyrio; species Porphyrio hochstetteri. Next base: position 8,822,276 of record CM036906.1, read on the forward strand.
GCAGGCTTTGGCTCTCTATTCCTCTATAAAATTACACAATTAAATGTTATGTTAATTGTGTTGTAGGAACTTTTGCTGGAAATGCTCTCAGACTACCAGTATTTAGTAAAGCTTTGTTTTATTTCCTGTTCATAAAATCATTTCACTACTGCTAAAAGGAGGGGAGCGGATTGCTGCTTTATATAACATCTTTGTCTTAATTTGGGCTTGGACACTTTTTTATTATGGTTATGGTCTTAATTTTACACTACTTAAATAACTAAGCAGGCCAGGGTTCACAACAGTCTTTTGAAATTAGTGTCAGATTGCCATATAGATCATATATGATCATACAGATTCTGTGTGAGTTCATAAGAGAAGATACTTCTGTCATCAGAATGTCTCTTACTGGTGAGTGCAGTCGAATAGCTGCTAATGTTTCTGCTGGTTTGCAGTGTAGGTCATGTTTAGTACTATTTGGTACTGGAGGCCAGCCATGCTGAGGTTTGGGGGTCTTGGTCAACAGCAAGTTAAACATGAGCCAGCAGTGTGCCCAGGCAGCCAGGAGGGCCAACTGTACCCTGGGGTGCATCAAGCATGGCGTTGCCAGCCAGTCCAGGGAGGGGATTGTTCTGCTCTACACTGCACTGGTGTGGCCTCACCTTGAGCACTGGGTGCAGTTTTGGGTGCCACAGTACAAGAGGGACACAAAACTATTGGAGAGTCTCCAGAGGAGGGCAGCGAGGATGGTGAAGGATCTGGAGGGGAAGTGTTATGAGGAGAGGCTGAAGTCCCTTGGTTTGTTCATCCTGGAGAAGAGGAGGCTGAGGGGAGACCTCATCACGGTCTGTGGCTTCCTGACAAGGGGGAGGGAGCAAAGGGACAGGCGCTGATCTCCTCTCTTTGGCGACCAGTGATAGAGCCTGAAGGAATAGGATGAAGCTGTGACAGGGAAGGTTTAGGTTGGATATTAGGAAGAGGTTCTTTCCTGAGAGGGTGGTCGATCACTGGCACAGACTCCCCAGGGAAGTGGTCACAGCGCTGAGCTTGGCTGAGTTCAAGAAGCATCTGGACAATGCCTTCAGTCCCATGCTCTGCCTGACTTGGCTGGCCCTGTGTGGAGCCAGGAGTTGGACTTGATGATCCTTATGGATCCCTTCCAACTCGGGGTATTCTGTGATTCTAAATAAACTTCATCGTAGCCTGTTGGTGTAAATGCTACATGTATAGAGGCTGTTTTTCTTTTTTTTTTCTTTTTGTGCCTGTGTGGTAGCACACCTATCCCTTGAATTGTCTTGAAACACATGCCTTAGAGAAAAAAATTCTCTTCAGAGTGCTCTAAGTGTGATATAGCTGATGCTTTCTTAGCACAATTCAGATTCATTTATATAAAGAGAAAGGCATTGTGATTGCTATGTAAATGGCCTTATTTTATAATGAAACTTCGTATAAACTGGATTTAAGAATATTTATGGATCTGATTCATTCCTGATTCATGTAATATGAACAGTACTTTCACTCAGACAGCTATCTTTATCTTGGAATTATTTTAAGTTTCTTATATTTTCTCAAGTTGGCTAATAGGGGGATTCAGCTAATCTCAGGAAGTGTGAAGTGACTGAAATTTAAGTAGCAGATTGGACTGTGTATCTAGCCTCTAACAGAGGTTGAGCCAAGTCCCTTAACACTTTGTTTCTGTTTGTGTCCTTCAAAAAACTCCACCAAACACCTCAAAGTCATTTCAAAGGCAGGCACTCTGACAGGCATAGGATAAATAACTTTTATTCTTACCAGAGGAAAACTTGCATGCTGAGAATATAATGAAAGTATTACTACCACCTCAGTTTAAGTCCTTCAAAGTGCCTCTGTCACCACCTGTGACAAGGGCACTCTGAAGAACTAAAGCTGTGGGGAGAGAGACCTTCTCTGGGGCTCCTTGTTGAGACCTGAGTGCTCTGTATACAACAGAGCATTTCTTACAAGCTAGTTTTAAGAGTGATGGGATGACACTGGAGGACAAGCACTGTCACAAGCTCTCAGGGCAGCGACAGAAATACACCTAAACTTTGAAAACTAATGTAAGCTCCAAAAGTCTGTGGCATGGACCTGGACAAGCAACCGTGAAAGGTTTGGCTTCAGCTGGATGCTTTTTGTGAGAGACTGGAGCTTGACAGATACCCTTTGAAGGGACACCAGTCTATTAAACCAGAAAGGGTGGCCCTTTTGAAGATTACTTACTGCAGAACTTGATATAGGTAATTTGCTAACTGCTTGGAGAAAGCTGTATGGATTATTTTGTTATTGAATGATTTTGTTGCCATCATCATGTGGAAAGATGCCTGTGCTTTCATGACGCTCTAGAGCTCTTGCTGCATTACTAATGACCTCTCTCAGGCATAGTCTTACAGCCTTGCCTTCTGGAAGACTAATAGCTAGAATGTAAAATAACTGCAATTACATAATGCAGTGTGTGTGGAGTTGATTTTTTTTTCTTATTTAACTTTATGAATCAGCAAGGTGTATTTATCCTACTGCGCTGGGCACACTGAGAAATATTTAACACAGTGAATGAATATTAGAGACCAGCAAAACCCAACTGTACTGTATTTTGATTTTTAATTGTATTTATGTATGTATTTGGTTTATATTTTGAAACTGGTTATATAGCAAGTTTGAGGGAACAGACTGTGTTCTGCCAGCAAATTTTAGCTGGTCCCTCAACAGCCTCTAAATGACACTGTCCTTATGTTTTTTTTCATGCATGCTGTATTACAAATGTGATCGTGCAATATAGTCTTTAAAAAGGTTCAAATGTTGCTATAGAGTTTTATTAGAATTAATCTACCACTTTTCATTTGAAGAATGTGGTCTGAAATCACAAGTAGCTAGTATTCTCTGCTGTTCCTTCTTCACTTGGGATACTCGGGGCTCAAAATGGTGACTGCTCCAACTTTGTCGTAGCAAGATACTCTTCTTGCTCTACTGAGGATGTTAATCCTTTAGAAGCTGCCTGTCCTGGCTCCCTCCCCCCAGTTCCTGTTGTAGTTTTTCTTACAGGAGCAAATGACTTTACAAAAGCACAGGAAAACTCCTCCTTGTGCCATTGCTACTGTTCTGAAATTATTTATTGTTAGCTCAACCCATGGCTAATTCTGGTTTTACCTTCTAAATACTCCAACATGCTGATTTCTTTCTCAGGGGTACATGATACTGCATGGAATACTTTGTATTCCAATGACTATTTGCTGTGAAAAGCCATCGATTCCTTTGCTTTTCTTTTAAGAGAGATGCCCACTTATAGATGTATAATTGCATCATATAGACAGTAATAACATCCTTGAAACATTTTTCCTTGCTATTCAGAGATACTCTAGGTCAGAAACTGGTAGAGTCCAGGACCCTTATTCTTCTGTTTTCTCCTGCATAACACAGGGCTCACTCTATTTTTGATACAGAAATCTTCCTCCTATGGTCTTCAAGAAGTTTTCTGTCCTCTTGAAATAATAAGTGAAATATTTGTTCTGTAGCTTCAGCTGGCCTTTTACAGTGATCTCTTGGTAGTTTGCTAAGTACACATCTCCAATCAGGTAAAATGTTACGTTAGAGTTTCTTCACCCTATCTGTTGTTTTGATAATCCATTTGTATGTTAGTGTGGTCAGTGCAGATGTGACAGATCTAGTGACTCATTTGATTGAGCATCCAGTCTGTTGTGTCAGCAGGTGCATCTGGAAACTACAATTTCTTTAATTTATATTAGAACAAAGGTTATTTTAGATTTGGTAATTTATTAATTAATTGAGAAAAATACTACATTTTTATGTGGAATTAGTTGCATTTTTAAAAACATTAAAGTAACAATTGCACTAAAATGATTGTAGGAACAAATCACATCAAAACTCACCAGTTCAATGGTGTTAAATATTTTATAACATCAGTGACACTGATAAAAGCTGGAGTAGGCTTTAAGTTTTTAAATCAAAATAGAATCATACTTTATTGGTAATGCCTAAATTACTGAATTTTTCATAGAATCATAGAATAGTTTCAGTTGGAAAGGACCTCAGAGATCGTGTGCTTCCAACCACACTGCCCCTCCAACACCCCCAAGTCCTTCTCTCAAGGAGAACAGGGCTGCTGTCAATCCATTTTCCGCCCAGCTTGTAGTTGTGCTTGGGACTGCCCTGACCCATGTGCAGGACCTTGTACTTGACCTGGTTGAATTTCATGTGGTTTGCATGGGCCGGTTTCTCAAGCTTGTCAGGGTCCCTCTGGATGGTATCCCTTCCCTCCAGTGTGTCAACCACATAACACAGCTCAGTGCTGTCAGCAAACTCACCGAGGGTAAACTTGATCCCACTGTCCATGTGTCCAACAAAGATACTGAACTCTTTGAGCGTGACCATCCAGCCAATTCCTTGCCCACCATGGGTAGTCCATCCATGAAATCCGTGTCTCTCCAGTTTAGAGTCAAGGAAGTCATGCACAACGTCAGCTGCTTTGCTCAAATCCAGGTAGATGGTGTCAGTTGCACTTCCTTTATCCACCAACTCTGTAACCCAGGTGTAGAAAGCCATCAAATTTTTCAGGCATGATCTCCCCTTAGTGAAGCCGTTGGCTGTCACTGGTCACTTTCTCATTTTCCATGTGCCTGAGCATAGTTTCCAGGAGGATTTGCTCCAAGCACAAAGGTGAGACTGACCGGCCTGTAGTTCCCAGATCTTCCTTTTCTCCCTGTTCTGTTTCCTCTTTCCCAGTCAGTGGGAACTTCACTGGACTGCCACATCTTCTGAAATACAATGGAGAGTGGCTTAGCCACTTTATCCGCCAGTTCCTTCAGGACCTGCACATGCTTCTCCTTAGGTCACATGGACTTGGACACCTTCAGGTTCCTTAGATGGTCATAAACCTGATCTTCTCCTACAGTGACTGGTTCTTCATTCTCCCAGTCCCTGCCTTTGCCTTCTGCAGCTTGGGCAGTGTGGCTAGATAAGTTGCTGGTGAAGAGTGAGGTAGAAATGTCATTGAGTGCCTCAGCAATCTCCATATCCAGGGTAACCAGATCTCACACTGCCTTCCAGAGAGGGCCCACAGTTTCCTACTTTTAAAGTGTAGGCACTGTGTAAGCAATGGCATCTGTCAGTGTTGTCTGTCCTGCTCAATTTCAGGCCATTAGGTAGATTTATAAATACTCATCCTGGTGAATGTCCTCAGAACAATGAGATCTGAACCTTTAGGTTTAAGCAGGGCAGACTGGTGAAAAATCTTTAAAAACCTGAATATTACTGCTTATATCAAATCCCTTTTCTTCTGTTCTTTGACTTCATGTTTCCAGTCTCGATTCTCTAAAGGAGTCAGAAGATTATGCTTATATTTATTGTGCACATTCTCATATGGTTTAACTCAGAGCCCTTCATTCATGAGGGTTAATGCTGTGCTTAGAGTACTTGAATATTTCTGCTTCACTTATTTCACTATAAATACCTTCATTTTTTCCTCAAAAACCGAACCTTCAATTATAACATTGTTGAGAACCATGTTTTACTGAATAATGACTATTGATTGCACCAGTGGACTGATAAAGTGATCTCTGTCTTTATTTCTTTATTTCTTTCTTAAGGATAAAAAGAGTTATTCCTGTCCTGTGTGTGAGAAGTCATTTTCTGAAGATCGACTTATAAAATCACACATCAAGACAAATCACCCTGGTAAGAAAAAAATCAAGGAAGGTTTCTCAGTCTGTTGCAGTAAATGGATAAAGGTTTAGAATGTGCAGAATAATGTGATTACATTCCAAAGAGAAAGAAGAGTCTATATGTAATTTAACTGCTTTAGAGCAAGAATCGTATTGGGTTTGTTGAAGTTAGAGAGAAAAAAGTTGTCAGTCCAGCTTGTGTGTTGTGGAGTATGTCAGGTAATTGTGCTGAGAAACCTGTCTTCATCTAGCAAAAAACTCATTTCCAAAAGAGGACCTAAGTGAATTCAAACTAAGTACTGGAAAGTTTGGAATTAGCCATATAGTCATCCTGTAACAACCCATGAGACATGAAATCCTCACTGGCCATACATAACCTGTCAGAAATGTGCTTATTGCCTATTATCTTGTCTGTAGGTATTTCACCTAAATGCAAAGGTCCCTCCTCTGACTCTATTCAAGCTCAGCTAATGTGTGGCTGGGCTGTCCCTCCAGGGCCAGCTGAAGTCTCCACCAGGACTCTTACTCAAACCAGCTCTGATACAGTTTGGCCAGTATATAGCTGGAGCTGAATCCAGGCTAACCACTGTAGTCCATTCAAATTCTGTTAATTCCTTCCATTCTAGTGTCCTGGTTAATCTGTGGAAGCACATCATGAAACAAATGCGGGAAGCTGTGCCAGGGTAAACAGGCCTTGCTTAGATCTTGGGAACTTGATGCCAAGCACCCAAGTGACTGGTGCTGGGACTGATTTAAATATCTGACTGATGTGAACTCGGTAGGGCTGCACTGGTGTGTGCATACTTTACTCCTCAGTATCTGAATTGTGTTGGATAGAAAGGCCTGCTGCTACTGTGAACGAAGGAGAGTTGGTTGCATTGGCCAACATACTTTAACTCATTTTTCAGTGTTACATAGAACCATAGAATTCCATGGGTTGGAAGGGTCCCCAGAGATCATCACGTTCCAACCCCCCTGCCATGGGCAGGGACGCCTCTCACTAGACCAGGCTGTTCAAGGCCCCATTCGGCCTGGTCCTGAACACGTCCAGGGAGGGGGCAGCCACCCCTTCCCTGGGCAACCCGTGCCAGTGCCTCACCACCCTCATAGTGAAGAATTTCTTCCTAATGTCAAATCTAAATCTAACCCCTTCCAATTTAAAACCATTCCCCCTCATCCTATCACTACAAGTCCTTCTAAAAAGTCTCTCCCCAGCTTCCTTGTAGGCCCCTTCAGGTACTGGAAGGCCACTATAAGTCTCCCCTGAGCCTTCTCTTCTCTGAGCTGAACAAGCCCAACTCTTTCAGCCTGTTTTCATAGGAGAGGTGCTCCAGCCGTCCAGTCATCTTCCTGCCTCTCCTCTGGACCTGTTCCAACAGGGAACTCCAGAACGGGACACAGTACTCCAGGTGGGGTCTCATCAGAGCAGAATAGAGGGGCAGAATCACCTCCCTCAACCTTCTGGCCGTGTTCCTTTAGATGCAGCCCAGGATAGAATTGACCTTCTGGGCTGCGAGTGCGCATTGTCAACTCATATTTAGCTTCTCATCCACCAACACCCCCAAGTCTTTCCCTGCATGGCTGCTGTCTATCACTTCATCTCCCAGCCTGTACTGATGATGAGGATTGCTCCTGCAGGGCCTTACACTTGGCCTTGTTGAACCTCATGAGGTTCACATGGGCCCACTTCTCCAGTCTGTCCAGGTCCCTCTGGATGACATCCTGTCCTTCTGGTGTGTCAGCTGCACCACTCAGCTTATGTCATCCACAAACTTGCTGAGGGTGCATTCAACCTCATCATCAATGTTACTGATGAAGATATTAAATAATAACGGTCCCAGTACAAAACCCTGAGGGACACCACTTGTCACATCTCTCCATCTGGACTTCAAGCCATTGACAATTACTCTCTGGGTGTGACTATCCAACCAATTCCTTATCCACCGAACAGTCCACTCATCAAATCCAGATAGTCCAAATAGTTGACATCCATTGTTTTTCCTCTGTCAACTGATGAGGTCACCCCATCATAGGAAGCTGCTAGGTTGGTCAGGCAGGATTTGCCCCTGGTGAAGCCATGCTGACTGTCACGAATCACCTCCTCATCTTCCATGTGCCTTAGCATAGCTTCTGGGAGAAGTTGTTCCATGATCTTCCCAGGCACAGAGGTGAGGCTGACAGGTGGGTAGTTCCTCGGGTTGTCCTTTTTACCCTTTTTAAAGTGGGCACAACATTGCCCTTCTTCCAGTCATCAGGGACTTCCCCTGACTGCCATGAGTTTTCATATGCAGTGGAGAGTAGCTTTGCAACCGCATCTAATTCCTTGAGGACTCTGGGATGCATCTCATTGGGTCCCATAAACTTATATATGTTGAAGTTCTTCAGGTGGTCACGAACTGTACCTTCCTCTACAGTGAGTAGGACCATACCTCCTTGTGCCCCATCTTGCTACCGTCTGACTCAGGAGGGACAAGGAGAGCTGTTGCTAGCGAAGACTGAGGCAGAGAAGTTGTTGAGCACCTCAGCCTTCTCCTCATCTGTTATTATGAGGTCTCCATTTTCATTCATCAGGTCAGGAATGCTTGCTTCCACCTTCCTCTTCCAGTTGACATACCTGTATAAGGCCTTCCTGTAATTCTTTGCATCCCTTGACACATTCAGCTCCAGCTGTGCCTCGGTCTTCCTGACCCCATCTCTACACAACCGGGCAGAATCCCTATTCTCTCCCCAGGCTGCCTGTCCCTGGTTGAACTGCTTGTGTAGTTGCCTCTTGTTCTTTATTTTGACCAGCAGATCTCGACTCATCCACATTGGTCCCTTCCCTCCCCAATTTCCTACATCTGGAAATTGAAAGCTCTTGTGCTCTATGGAAAGGATCCCTAAAGATCCACCAGCTCTATTCTGCTCCCTAATCCCTAAGGGCCATTTCCCAAGGGGTCCTACTGATAGCTGGAAATTTACTTTCCTGAAAGTAAATTTGCTTTCCTGAAATAGAGTGTCCTAACTACACTCCTCAGCTGTCCCATACCCCTCCAGCCCTTGAACTCTACCAGTGCATGATCGCTGCATCCCAGGCTGCCTCCAGTTTTGATGTCACTGACAAGGTCACATGCATTGGTGACTATCAAGTCTAATATGGCATTCCCTCGAGTAGGGATGCCTATCACCTGGGCTAAGAAGTTATCTTCGATGTGTTCTAGGAGTCTCCTGGATTGCCTACAGCTTGCCATGCTACTTTTCCAGCAGATGTCAGGATGGTTGAAGTCCCCCAGTAGAACAAGAGCTCGTCTAAGTGAAGCCTCCTGTAGCTGGAGGAAGAAGGCTTCATCTAAGGGCTCTCCTTGATCAGGTGGCCTGTAGTGGACGCCAACCACCATGCTCTCTTTGTTGCCTCAGTCTCTTTATTTTCACCCATAGGCTCTCGACTTCCTTGTGGCTGTTCTTCATGGACAGCTCTTCACACTCCATCCCTTTCCCTTTTACTTATCACCTGACATAATTTGATATTAAGAAAGAAAATATCAACCATCCTCGAACTGAGTTTGGGAAAGGGAAAATCCAATTAAAATTACCTAACTTCTATTGTCTTTGCTGAAATACAACATAATGCATAAAGTAGTAGTTTCTTTCCTCCCTACTGCCACTAGATAGTGCTAGACCCGTGTCTTAAACAAATTCCTTCCCTTTCATTTCAGACTAATTCCGACATTGGCTCTTTAGTTATCAAACTTTTTATTTGCAGACCACTCTACAACAGTGGTTGGTGGAAGGCTTGTCATCAGAGGACATGTCTGATGCAACAAACTGAGATGAGGAAAGGCACCTGTGCTATTCTGTAGTCAGTAGGAATGTCAACCAGTGAGAGCAGAAATTGAGTCTCAAGAGCTGTGCCTATGAAGCCTTTATGCTATCTCAGCCAGGGAGTATACGAGGTGTCCCTAAATATGATCTGTGAATTATTAGTTTATGCTGTGCCTGTGGTTCAGAAATACCAGTTAACTCTGGATCCCTGATGTGCTTAACTCCTGCATTTATGTACCTTTAAACAATTTTGTATCTGAATCCCTTTAAAAATACAGCATAATTTTTTTTACCCAGGAAAGCAGGTTCTTCTCAACTCTGGTTTGTAATTATGTTAAAAAAGAAAATCTGCACAACCTATTGCTTTGTGTCCCATGGTTTTAATTCATATATTTTAGGCAAATAGAACTTAGAGGCAAGATTTGAGATTTATTAGATATATCTCCATGGTACTAAAGAAATAATACATCTAAGATATGCCTATATAATAGCTATGCAACAACACCATTTTAATATATGGAGGAGAATTAATACACAATTTTTTCCTGTGCATGCTGTCCTTGTAATCAGGAGGAAATCCTTTATTCGTGCAACATACTTAATTACAAGCCAAATAAATGCAAGGGTTCTGATGGTATAAACTGCCAAGGTCTGCGGTGGACTGAATGCAGTTGTTTTAAAAATGTAAATTGAAAAGAATGAAGATGAAAGGAAAAATGGGTACTGTTAAAAGGAATTTAATTTTAAAATGACATATCAAAAAGTAATTTAAACTGAAACCCTTACATATTTATCATTAAAATGCTATTTCTAGAGTGCCTCTCTCCTTCCTTTCTTAATATCATTCAGCGTGACCCCTCTCTTGTCTCTTCTATTTAATCAAGTAGAATATACAAAATAAAAGAGCACTTTTCTTTTTTTAGGTTTGCGGAGAATAGGGCTTGAATTCTGGTCCCCTGAAGGTGGTGGGACAAAAATCTCTCTCATATTTGGTAGAGCAATATTTCATACCAAAGAGATAAAGGAGCTTGGCTTTACTGACACATGATTCGGATACTCAGCAGTGAAGGAGTCTTGGATACCAGTCCCAGCTCTCAGAATTATCTATCTTTCCATCCACTGTCTCATTTAGTATGAACATTTATAATAGTCTTGAGACATGAGAGGCATCAGATATCTGAGCAGACATAACTAGCTTATAGTCATGAATGAAGGATCTAAGCCATAGAAGGCAGGTGAGGATTCAGCCTTGTGTTTGTAATTTTTTGGGGGGTACTTCAGAACATATCTTTACTCAGTTCATGGGGTTTTATATTTCCTTTTTGAAGCTGGTTTCCTTGTGCATATGAGTTAAGTCAGGATTTTTGATTCCACACTGAGACCAATCATCAGGAGACTAGGTGTAACTGTTCATATTTGGCAAAAATCTAAGTTTGGATTGCAACTTTTAATTTTGTAAGATTTTGGACATAAGAAGCCACCAACTTTCATGTCCTTATGTTTAGATTGTGTGAGTGCTGTACTGTCGAGTCAAGCAATAGCATTTTGTTCCTATGAAATGCATTGAGTAATTGGATTTATTTTTAAAAAGCATTTGGCAGTGTTTTCATTATGTGCATTTGGGACAGTTTAAATTCAACTTCATTATTTTAAGCTTTTTCACTGTGATAAGGAAAACATTAGGTCATGTGAAGGAAAAACAGAGGGAGTTGAGTGCATTGAATAAGCAAATGATAGGAAAGGAATCTCAGTTGCTTTCTTCAGCTATCTAATAGGAGATTAAAAAGAAGACAGATTTTCTTGGTGTTGTACAGTGAAGTGATCTGAGTTGAAGCAAGGAGATGCTGATCAGAAATTAAGAAAATAATTTTGACTCTGAAGGTGGTCAGACACTGGAAATGGCCAAGATAGGTTGGAGAATCTCCATCTTTGTGTATGTTCGGAACAGGACTGGATTTAACCCTGAGGAACTCAATGTAACTTTCAACTTGGCATTCCAAAGTTGTCCCTACTTGGAGCAGGTGACCTTAGAGGTCCATTCCAACTGCATTATGCTGTTAGTCTGTTGTTAACTTTAAAGTTTCTGATTATCAGGCATTTTGATCATTGTCGCTGTGGATGTAGTGAATTGTATTCAGATCTTTGACATCTGGAAATCTGGGGTTAAATCTTAATCAAAATCTTTTGAAATTATTGAAGAAAAAAGTGTCAAATTAGCTTATTGGGAAGGTTCATAGTTGGAAAATTATTTCTAGGACGGTGGCACACCCAAGTGGTTTTGTGGTTTAGATTTCTGTTGTTTTTTTTAAACCAGGCAGTGGAGACATTGAGTACCCTGATCACGATTAAGTAAGACAAAACATCCTAGGAGCTCTAAAGGAAAAAAGGACCTTATGTTCTTTTCTCAGGTCTTCTTTAAGTGGCAGTAGGGGAAATAGAGCTTCTTAAAAGTTGGGGTGAATCGTAATCTTGCTCTTCAGTGTTACTTATATAATATTGAACAAATTCCCTCATGTCCTTCTGGTTTTTATTACCTTTAACTTTTCTCTCAGAGGTTTCAATGACTACTATTTCTGAGATTCTTGGCAGAAGAGTTCAGCTGAAAGGACTTATTGGAAAACGAGCTGTGAAATGTCCCTACTGTGATTTTTATTTTATGAAGAATGGATCAGATCTTCAGCGTCATATTTGGGCTCATGAAGGTAAAACTCCGGTTTTAAGCTTTTGGGCATAGAATCACTCTCATATTCCACACAAGCTTTGCTGATATAAAAAGGAATTAAAAGTTATCACTATACCTGAATCAAAAACTTTATGCTACAAGAGAAGTTAAATAATTAGTTTAAATAGATTCTGCATCACAAATGGAACTGCACATTCATAACATGAAGAGACAGCTTAGATGTTAAATAATATTAATAAGTTGATGATTCTGTTTTTTACCCAAAAGTTTCATAAACCTCCATACTCAAGAAAATACTCTGTAATGAATGTGAGTGTGGAGGAGTGAATTAAATACATGCTCAGTCTCTTAAAACAAGTAATTTTCTATAACTTCTCATGAATAACTGCTGCTCCTTTCACATTTTTCCAGAAATACTTGATCTGGAAATCTATTAGGAAAACAATTGAAACTCAGTTGCTTTGATGTATGTATATAACTTCTGTGTGTTTTAATTAAATCATGCTGAGCATGGCAGCTAGCTAAAATGGACATAAACAGTAGTGAAAAAGCTGTAAGATGATTCTGATCTTATCTATCTTTTTTAAAGGAGAAATTTCAGTAATTTGGCAACAGCAGTTTAAAAATCCCTTGGACCTAAAATGTACACTGAGTAAAATCTTGTGTCTACTGAATCTGTTCTTTAACAGGTGGAAGACCACTCATATGCTCATTAATCAATTTATGGAACAGAATGCCTATGGCCTTTGAGCATTATTTTGGATTCTTTAGCCCTCTGAATAAAGGGGATTATGGGATTTGTTACTTTCAAACTGATCTTTGGTTCTAAAGTGTTTGTGCCTATGTAGATAGTTTAGACTTTTGTACTAGCACTGCATATTTGTTTGAATGCTTTAACCATGAGCTTACCTGTCTGTATTGTCGTGGTTCTCTTCAGTAGCCCCTACTCCATTAGGGAGTTCAGTAATTCAGAACTCTTGGCTTGGAGCAATTGTTTGTGTATTCGAATCATAGATAACAGTTTTTCCATTCTGCCAAGAACACATGGAACCCATCTCATCTGACTACCAGGAGAAAGAGGTGAATGGAAATTTATTCCAAAATCAAACTGTGCAATCAACTCTGCCTAAAGGAGGCTATAATTCCTCATGCTTGTAAATCTAGTTTTAAGGTCATGAATATCAATCTAAAACTGCCAGAGCCTCATGAAACTGTTGAACTACTCTGCCAGTTCAGATTTATTCAACTTTTCTTTGAGGGATTTAGTTTGTTGTTGTAGACCTTCTGCTAGATGATATACTGTGCATCTCTCTATTATATGCTTTGGACATTTTGAGAGAAGTGAAATTTAAGTTCTTGCATCTTACCAAAGGAAAAAAAATAAGTATTACTGCAAGAGCCATTAGCAATCTGACGCTAATTAACAATAAAAGCCATTGAACTTGCGCTTACATATTAGAGTACCTGGTGAACTGTCCTCTTCATTGCAGTAAATAGAGAATGATAGTTATCTGAAGATGTTTAGAGGGAGATTTGGTACATACACCAGCTAGGCATCAACTTAGTCTGGATTCTACTTTCAAATGAAGGATTGACATACCAAGACCAAAACATTTATACTTACTTGGTTAAAGTCAGTACCTGGCTTAAGTAGCAAAGTATTTAATTTCTTAAATGTAGATAAATACCCAAAATTTAAAATTTTGACCTTTTTCTCTGTGGTGCCCAAATGATCTGAAATTTCTTTCAAGCAAATGGCCACCATGTCATCAAAAGATACAGCTTGTTTGCTTCATATTGCATATTTTTTCTTTTTAGGTGTCAAACCCTTCAAATGCTCTCTCTGTGAGTATGCCACTCGCAGCAAGAGTAACTTGAAAGCCCATATGAATCGTCACAGCACTGAGAAAACACACCTTTGTGATATGTGTGGGAAAAAATTCAAATCAAAAGGCACTTTGAAGAGCCATAAACTCCTTCATACTGCTGATGGTAAGTGCTTGTTTATTAAATCCAGGTTCATTTCAGGGCAATAAACACTGGCTGTACTATAGGACCTTATTGATAAGCATTTTTAGGTTGACCACTAATTGCTACATATGAATTTTGCTTATCCCTAGGAGACACTGATTGCAAAATAATTCAAAACTTTGCAAAATTAAGACAGCTGTCTCTTGAGATTTTTCTGAAACTTTGGGTTGGTCTTATACAGCCCTCTTACAGAGCACCGTTGATCTCAATAGAAATTTGAAAGTAGAAAGCATGTTTAAGTTTACTGCTTACTTTTCTGACAGTATTATTAAGAGTTGCCAAATCCAGTAGCCCAATAGAGCAACACTGTTAAGGGGCAACCCTGGCTACATGTACAGACCAGAGGCCAGCGATGCTGAGAGGTATTTGGGGGTCTTGGTAGACAGAAAGTTAAACATGAGCCAGCAGCGTACCCAGGCAGCCAGGAGGGCCAACCATACCCTGGGGTGCATCAAGCATGCCAGCCAGTCCAGGGAGAGGATTGTCTCCTTCTACACTGTGCTGGTGCAGCCTCACCTCAAGCACTGGGTGCAGTTTTGGTGCCACAGTACAAGAGGGACATAAAACTATTGGAGAGTGTCCAGAGGAGGACAGCGAGGATGGGGAAGGGTCTGGAGGGGAAGTCTTATGAGGAGAGGCTGAAGTCTTGGTTTGTTCATCCTGGAGAAGAGGAGACTGAGGGGAGACCTCATTGCTGTCCATGGCTTCCTGACAAGGGGGAGCAAAAGGACAGGCACTGATCTCTTCTCTTTGGCAACCAGTGATAGAAGCTGAGGGAATAGGATGAAGCTGCGACAGGAGAGGTTTAGGTTGGATATTAGGAAGAGGTTCTGTACTGAGAGGGTGGTTGGGCACTGGCACAGACTTTCCAGGGAAGTGGTCACAGCACTGAGCTTGACTGAGTTCAAGAAGTGTCTGGACAATGCCTTCAGTCCCATGCTCTGCCTGACTTGGCTGGCCCTGTGTGGAGCCAGGAGTTGGACTTGATTTGATGATCCTTATGGGTCCCTTCCAACTCAGGATAACTAACTGTAACTAACACTGGTGCACCTCTGTGCCTGCAGGTCTAGCCAGTGGCAGGGTTGATCACATGCTCCCTGTAGGCACTCATGCATGAAGAACATGTACTTGCTCTGTGATTTTATATTTCTGTGATGATAACAGAAAAAAGTGAGATGCAAATGCAAAAAAACACCATCTTTTACTTCAAAATTGGGATGCAATACTTCATTTCTCTGTGATTATCAATAAAGTAAATGATTTAGCAAGATAAGTTGTACAGACCTTCATTATGACTTAGTAGCTTGATCTTTGTTACTCATGCAACTTTGTGAAATGTTGCTCTCCTCTTATTGATTATTTAAATTCTTTTTTAAAAAACACACGTTCTTTAACATTGTCCTTTTACAGATGGCACACATCCTCTGTTCCGTCCTGCTGCACATATATGTGATGTTTTTCTGTCAGACATTTATTTATTGTTATGTACACTTAGATCTGTATGTATAATTAATGAAAGAGATGCTCCCTTTCACATTGATACTCAAAAAATGCTTTCCAATATTTTTAATAACTTGGTCAATAAGGAGCAGATGTTGTACATACATCTGAATTTCATGTGCAAGAATCAACATTTTTACTTATCGTATGCAATCCTCAGCTGATTCCTGGCTGGGAGAAGGAGGGAGGTTGTATTTGAATTAAAAGGAAAATTGGAACATGATCAAACTACAAAGAGAAAAAAAAAAATGCCATAAAAAGTTCCCTGCATGGGGTTTCATTTAAAACCTTTCTGTTTTGTTTTCACCATCTGGCACGTTCAAATAGTGAAATTCCATAATGGAAGTTGAATTTGTTTCTACCTTTGAGTTAGTTCTTTCTTGAACAATATGTGTGTGTGTAAGTAATTACTGCAATTCAGCTGAGGCTGCTTTGAAAATTTGGCACTGCTAAGAATAGGGCTGTAGTCATGCAGGAGCTAGCCTTGTCTGGATTTGGTTTAGAAGCATGAAGTTAGTTTTAAACATTTAATTGCATGCAAGGAACTGTATTCTCTGATCATTTACTGTTAGGTCAGGCTGAAGCCTTGACACTAGAGGCAGTGTTATTACCAGGAGCCGTTTTTATCTGGCTTCAGACTGTTATCATCTTCTGCAATAACTGAGGAAGCTACATGTTCCTTGTTGATCCACCTCCATTTTTGACTGATATAAATACACCCAATATTTAATGTTCTTTTGCCTTGATTTTTTTTACTTCCAGAAGTGTTCCAGGAAATTCCCCGTACCTTTGGAAAATGCATTTTGCCATTGGCTCCAGTGGAACAGAGTCTCACTGTCAGTGGAGTCTGACATAATTTCCCTCACTAAGTCCACCCCAATAAACTCGTCATACATTTCAAACCTTTGTGAAAAATAACATTTGTCAGTAAGGATGTAACGTTATGATTTGTCAAGAGACTTTCAGCCTCTTAAGTGCTGACAGTTTCTCTTTGCCCAGCTTCCCTTCCTGTAGTGGCACCACTTCAAAAGTTCTTAGTCACACACTTCTAGTGTTCTTCAGCTGTTTCACAAATAAATGAATTTGAAAGATGCTTTGCTGTTTATGAGTCTTGTCTTCCTGACTTCTGAATCCAGGCAGTTTTTGTTCAGATATCAGCCCTGCAAGGTCAATTTAACCAGAAGAATATAAAGTAGTTTTCTGTCTGCTCTATTCTTCTCCAGAAGACAGACTTCTCAAGAGTGACAGGATAAAAAACAAATCTGTAGTCCAGGTTTATCACTGATTGTGATTAGAAATAAAACAGAAAACCTGGTTCCATTATTTTAATTAGACATTGGAAATTGTCTTAAGGTTTTTCTTAGGCTTGTTTTATGGAAAGTTTCACACACAGTATAAAGTGCTTGTAACTTTTTTTGAGAAAGATACAGAATCTAAAGAAACTTGATCATAGAGTCATAGAATGGTTTTGCTTGGAAGTGACCTCCTCAGAGATCATCGAATTCTAACGCCCCTGCCATGGACAGGGACACCCTCCACTAGGCCAGGTTGCCCAAAGCCCCCATCCAACCCAGCCTGGAACACTGCCAGGGAGGGAGCAGCCATGTTTTGTCTGGACAACCTGTTCCAATGTCTCCTCACCCTCACAGTGAAGAATTTTTTCCTTATATATAATCTAAATGTATTTTTCTTCATCTTAAGGCCTTTACTCCTTGTCCTATCACTTCAAGCTCATGTAAACAGTCCCTCTCCGGCGTTCAATCATGACAAAATACGACCACCTTGCCTTAAGAAGGGCTCAAGACTAATCATTTTAGGGCTGAAGGCAGACTCCTACAGTCACAAAGTCTGATCTCTTGCAGAATACAGACCATAACTTAATCTAATAATTTTGCATCACATTTCCATTGTATTGGAGTATATCTTTTTAGGAAGTACTAAGCAGACGTGATTTAAAGACTTCACATGTCAGGCCATCCATCTGATTTTCAAATAAATTGTCATAGTCATTAATCATGCCCTCTGTTTAAAGTACAGACTTTATTTAAGACTGCAGGTTCTGAGCAAAGGTTTTCATTAGCTGAAATACCAGTTCTTGTTCTTTGGTTTATTGTTGCTATTTCAGGTTAGAGTTAGTGCCGTCATTATTGATACCTGACTAGAAAGCTCACAGGCATGTAAAGAAATTGCAAGTATAATGTCTTGTCAGTAGAACTTAAAATAACACTTTTCTTTGGATGACACTTCTGAAGTGCTGTTCTTTTCACAAATAATTATAAATTGCAGTGTCTCTAATTCTGTTATGTTGTGTAGCAGACCTGCTTGCAACGCAGGTTTTCAGTCTGCCGAGTACTCAGGAGACAAAGACTGTCTCAAATCTTCCAATGACTTCTTAGGTTGGTATCTGGAGCAATACTTATGCAAATATACACTCATTGTCTTTATTGCTCTTCTGGTCTACTCTATGATTTTCTCAAATGATTGATGCAGAAGCGGAGAAGTCAGACAGTCACTTTAGGTCCATACATTTTTATAAAATTTGTGGCCAGTTGCAGTAAGGAAATGGGAATCAGCACTCTCCAAGAGCAGGCCACAGAACCTACCCGTTATCCCTCGTGTTTGGAAGCTGCCCTCGTGTAAATCACCACATGTAATGTACAAACTCATTCCACTATCTCGTCCTGTGTGACTGACTATAGGTGAGAGTTAGGGTTACTGCAGATATTTAGATGAGAAAGGACAAAATGTTGTGATGAACAGGGCAAGCAGGCATCATTCAGTCTGATGTTGATAGAGCAGCTTGTGCCCATTGTTTCAAAATTGTGTAAGCAACAGTGAAAGGTCAAAACACAAAACATCTGTAATATTTGCCACTCTAAACTTACTTTTATGTATAGCATGTATTATTTCTCCCTGTATGTGGGCTAAAGCCAATGTAGAAAACCTTTTCGTGATAGTTTGAATTATTACTGAAAGAGTAGCGCTAAAAACCTAACCAAATATCGTGGTAAAAATAATAGGGCACATCATTCCCTACCAGAAAGACATCAAGAAAACTTACAGTGGAAAACCAAGAAAATGTAAATGTATTTGAATCATAACAATTCAGTGCTTGGGACAGAAGTAGGTAAAAACACATATCAACATGACCAAATATCTGTGTTTTTAAGATTTCCAAATCTACTTAACAAATAGAAAAATAACTGTGCCTGCAGTTGGAAATTATTTATTTCCTTCTTCCATTTAGGCTACACAATAACGATTCTTCTTTCCCAAGTGACTGTCCCAGGAGCATCTAGACTGTTTAATGCTTATCCTTTACAGATGACACTTGAGCTTTTTTTCTTCCTTACTTTGCTCTTAGCTCTTTTTAGCCAAAATTTTGCTGAGCAAGTGCCAGACTTCTAGTATTGTTCATTGTTCATTCTTAGCATTTGGAAATCATCTTTATAAAGAAATATAATCAGTAGTTTTCTGAACTTATGTAGAAAAAAGTTATCTCATTCTCTATTCCCATTTCAGGAAAGCAGTTTAAATGTACGGTGTGTGACTATACAGCTGCCCAAAAACCACAGCTCCTACGTCATATGGAACAACATGTCTCTTTCAAGGTGAGAAAAGTTAGAAATCATGCTTATTGATAAGTCTTTTCTAACTATGTAATACTTAATACATCATTTTTAAAATTGGCACATCTTCCTGTTTGGTAACAATGATGATGTCTTAACATCTTAATGTTGTGGGAATTTTGTTTTATACTCAGACTTCTGAGATAGAGTTATTTTGTTTGTGGGTGATTTGTAATTAGTATGTTTACCTGCCAAAAATTTATGGTTTTGTCAGTACAAAATAAACATTATTGGGTTTTTTTGATGGTCAGCCCTTGAAAGAACTAACCTAATATGTACCTTAACATGCCCTAGGGAAGTGGGATAGCAAATCCTGTACATCACTGTTCATTGCCCAGCTTAATTTTCTCTGAAAGTTTGCCAGTCTAATGTACTATAGATGAGTTCTTATACTTGAAAAAATTGAAGGGAAATAATTTTAAAACATACCATTTATCTGAAATGTATCTAGGAAAGAGTTTTGAAGACTGTCAATGTTTCTGTGAAGTGTTTAGTTTAGAGATATGATTTATTTTAATAAAGTGTAGTGTGGTTTTATTCCTAAATTTCACATTGTTTCTAAACATGATAGGTCTTGATGTAATGAATTGTGAAATTTTATATTCAGGAAATAGAAGTTACACTAATTTATTTTCCAGAAAAGTCCAGGATTTTGTGTGTATGAAAATGTTTATTTTTATGTAACTGTTCATCTTGGCAGTGAGCATATTTCGTACTGAAAACATTACATGATTTTCATATGCAATATCTTTCATTATCTACCAAACATTTTGCTTCTATAAAGAGTATACTTCAGCAGTTCTTAGTAAGTACCAATGCTGCATACCTCCATAAAGGAGAAAGGAAGAGAGTCTTTTGATTCATGTTTTAAATTTTGGAAGACAAGACGTAAGAAAACAAAGCAGGTCATCTAAAGAGATTATGTATTTTGAATATTTCCTTCTTTACTGTGCAGTTTTGCTGGGGAATTATCTTTTTTAAAGGATGTTTTGAAAATGGAAATACACCATTTTCCTTTTTTAATGGCTAACAGGATAGATGTACTCATAATGCAGTTCTTGAAATATAGCTGCCTCTGACCTTGGGATTGGCCTTAGAACTGCTGACTCAGCACCCCTTTTCAGTCCTCTGTCAGCCTGCATATAAGCTTGGCTGTTCAGTGCATTATCAACCTCAAAACACAGAAATAGGTCAGGCAGGAGTATTTGTCAAAAGGAGTTCAGAAGCTGTTAGTAAGCTGCTGCCTCCTTCTGGGACAGCTGTTTTCATGCATATCAAATGCAGAAGAATGTCAGTAGTTATGTGACCCAATGAGAATTTAATCCGTCGTATTTGCAATCTGCTTGAATTTGCAAATCTGCTGTCCAGTAGCACACAGCATACAGGACATGCAGGTATGTAGAGAGGGATACAAGAACACAGTCCTATATCTGGATTATTTTGGGGGAAAAAAGAGAGTTTCAACAATAGAACAGGAGAGCAGCAATCTCTGAAAACTAAATAGCTGATTCGTAGAATCATAGAATGGTTTGGGTTGGAAGGAACCTCAAAGATTGTCTAGTTCCAACCCCCTGCCATGGGCAGGGGCACCTTCCACTAGACCAGGTCGCCCAAAACCCCATATAACCTGGCCTTGAACACTGCCAGGGATAGGGCTTCCACAGCCTCTCTGGGAAACGTGTTCCAGTGCCTCACCACCCTCATGGTAAAGAATTTCTTCCCAACATCTAATCTAAACCTGTCTTTTTTCAAGTTAAAGCCATTGTCCCTTGTCCTGTCACTACACTCCCTGGTGAACAGTGCCTCTCCCACTTTCCTGTAGGACCCCTTTAAGTATTAGTACACCGTAATTAGGTCACTGCAGAGCCTTCTCTACTCCAGGCTGAACAACCCAAACTCTCCTAGTGTGTCTTCATAGGAGAGGTGCTCCAGCCCCCTGATCATCTTCGTGTCCCTCCTCTGGACTTGCTCCAACAGCTCTATGTCTTTCCTGTACTGGGGACCCCAGAGCTGGATGCAGTGCTCCAGGTGGGGTTTCATGAGAGCAGAGGGGCAGAATCATGTCCCTTGTCCTGCTGGCCACACTGTTCTTGATCCAGCCCTGTTAAATTAGATTGGCTGGACAGTCATATTGTACCTTTAGTTATTTTAGCTCTATTACTCCCTCTTTTCAGACCGAAGTTCCCAGCAGGTGAGTCATTTCCTTGTAGTAGAAAGTCTCTGCGTGGTCACACCAGTGATCATGACTTATGAAAACACAGTTTACCAAATTATGAAAAGTAGGTAATAATCTTAGTTGTTGTGAATACTTGGTGTCTTGAACATAACAAAAAGTACCAATTTGAGGTAACAATTAGTTCCAACTTCCATTTTTATTGAATTTTGGAAGGTCTCCTTGGACAATACCTAAACCAGAATTGAAATTGGTTTCTCAGGATCAGAACATTGTAGCACAGACCTGTATCCTGAAGAGATGAGGAAATATCTTCTCAGATTTTCCTTTTTCCTCCTAGCCTTTCCGTTGTGCACATTGCCACTATTCCTGCAACATATCTGGTTCCCTGAAGAGGCATTACAACAGAAAGCATCCTAATGAAGAGTATGTCAATGTAGGTTCTGGGGAGCCTGCAGCAGAAGCCCTTATACAACAAGGTACATCTTCATCATATAACACTTGAGGATTTTTTTTTTTGCTGAAGTAAACTTGGTGTAAAGGTAAACTTTTGTACAATGTGCATTTAGTTCATTGGGTGTTACATGAGAAATCATTACCACATTTTAGTAATTCTGAAATGGCTACTTTTTACCCTTTTTCAACTGTTCTTTGTTCTTGGTTTCTGAGGATGGTTTAACGAAAGTGTTGACTGACCTTGCCTGTGCTATTCATTGTTGCATAGATTTATCATTTTCACTTGTTTGTCTCCTTTTGTAAGTAAAGTATCACTATCTGTTGAAATGAATGACAAATTTCTGTCATTCTACTGATAAATTTCTCTGACAATTTTGCAAGGTTGAACGAAAGGTAAGGTTCATCAAATGTAAGGAAAGAGACTGGAGAGTAAATGGCAGCAAATTATTCCCCCACTAGAAAAATGGGGGGAAAAAAGAGAATGAGTAAAACCAGTTATAAATTGTTATGCTCAGAAACTTGTTCATGGGCAAAGGAAGTGAAACTTATCTATGTAAGTAAAACTAAGACTTTAATGGAAATGTTCGTACTCTAGTTCTGGTATAGATCTTATTCTTTTAAAAAAAATATATAATTACAGTACTTATATATAGAACAAGTCTAAATGGTGGTATTATTGCAATTAAAATGGTAGCACAATACTTCCTAGTTTCTACTCCTTTTTCTGGTGTTATGGTCATGCTTCCAGTGTTTCTCTGAGTCCTAAAATGGGTGGTTTCCCTCTGGTATTTGCCTTCATCTGGAGGTTTCAGTAAGTTTTCAGCATCTGAAGTTCTCTGGGATGAGTACGATTTTCATCATGATGGTTTAATCTTCCTCTCCCTTTCCAGTTGGGGGCATTGTTACAAGTTTGCTTACACACATTTATCTGTTTCTTTTTCATTGGTCTGTAGCTGCACACTGGGCAGGCAAATCAAAGCAAATCATTGTGCACTCAAGTACTTTTTTAGGTTCTAGTGCTTCATGTGGGGGAATGTGGGGAAGAAGATGTGAAACCCATATAAAATTCTAAATTGTGTTTAAAATACCTTAATGCTTAGTAGAGTTTCTTGCTTTGGTTCTGATAATTTTAGGAAGTGTTTTCCCTGTTTTTTCAACAGAAACTTTCATCCTTTTTAAAGTATCTTTTGGGATCTGAAGAATGATTTTAAAAGTTTATCTTTGTCTGTAAGTTTCAGGGCAGGAAAATATAGTAGAATTTTACGATTATTTTCACAGACAGTTAAAGTTGTCAGCAAACTTGCAGTCATTTTAAAGAGGTAATAATTACTTGGTCAGTACTCAGAACCTCTATTCTGTAGCCATGCTGGTGAAGAAGTGTGCACTGTGGGGAGCTTTGTTTAACTTTCCAAATAGCTGAGCACTGCAAGAAATGATTTGTCCATTCTTAAGAATAGGTATCAGAGATTGAATTCTTGTGTTAATATGAAATTGAGGATCATATTTATACTTTTTGAACAAATAAAGTCAAACATCTAATCATATGCTTATTAAACCTTCCTTGTCCTTTGGAAGCCAGATAAATGCACTTCTGGAAGTAATTCTTTTCCACTCAAACAAAAAATTGTGAAGTTGCTGAGAATGAGGATGCAGGAGTAGTCTTACAATGAAGACAGTGGAGGTGAGAGAGAATAGGCTGTGATATTTTCTGTGGTGGACATGCTTTGTCCACCACATTGGAGCATTGGGCAGTGATTAACGGGATGAAATTTAACGAGTCCAAATGCCAGATTCTGAACCTAGAATGGAGTAACACTGGGCACAAATAGAAATCAGTGGTGGCAGAGCAGCCAAGCGGAAAAGGATCTGGGGGTGCTGGTTGGCAGCAGGCTCAGCGTGAACCAGAGGTGTGCCCTGGCAGCCAGGAGAGCAATCCACATCCTGGGGTGTACTGAGCACAGCATAACCAGCCAGCAAAAGGAAGGGATTGTCCTGCTGTATTCAGCAGTGGTGCGGCCTCAGCTCGGGTGCTGCATGCAGTGCCGGGCCCCACACTGTGCAGGCACTCAGCTGGGTAAAGGCCTTCATAGCTGGTGGAAAGGCTGGAAGGCATGGCCTGTGAGGAGCAGCTAAGAACTCTGGCTTTGTCTAATTTGGAGAAGAGGAGGCTGAGGGGCCACCTCATTGTTCTCTGCAGCTTCCTGAGGAGGGATGTGGAGAGGGAGGTGCTGAGTTCTTCTCCCTGGTAGCCAATGGTTCAAGGCTGCACCAGGAGAGGT
Organism: Porphyrio hochstetteri; assembly: GCA_020800305.1. NCBI lineage: Eukaryota > Metazoa > Chordata > Aves > Gruiformes > Rallidae > Porphyrio > Porphyrio hochstetteri. The sequence continues at coordinate 8,846,500 of CM036906.1, forward strand.
TTAGACTGGACATTTAGGAAGCATTGCTTTACCAAGAGAGTGGTCAAACACTGGAACAGGCTTCCTAGAGAGGTGGTCAGTGTCCCAAACCTGTCAGTATTTAAGAGGCATTTGGACAAAGCCCTTAATAACATGCTTTAACTTTTGGTCAGGGCTGAAGTGGTCGGGCAGTTGGACTAGATGATTCCTGTAAGTCCCGTCCAGCTGATATATTCTATTAAATTCTTTCCACCTCTGACTTTGCATCCTTCTTTCTCTTCCCTTCTTTACACAGCAGTTGTAGTTCCTGTGCTACCACTAGTGCTGTGCATGTTTCCATCCCCTGCTGTGTGGAATTTCAGATAAATAAAGGGTCTTCAAATCCATGTAGTACCAATGAAGTCAGGGCCTCTTATCCAGACTCCACCCTGAAGAAAGCGTTATTAGTAGGTGCGCTTTTCCCACATGCAACCTGCTTTGCCAGGCACATTTCCTGCTACATTACTCACCATATGTGTCCTTACACATGGGCTTAAAATAAAACCAGAACACCTGCAGATCTTACCATGCTCTAGAAACATCTGCTTTGTGGGGAAAGAAAATTCCGTGTGGAAGGCTTGAGTTAATTATTATTAGCATTTGGATTTGGTAAACATGAGTCCTATTGAAGTTAATAAAACTTTTCCTGATTTTAGAATCAGAAAATCTTCTGTATTTGGGTCACACAGCACAGATGACTGTGGATGTATTAGGCAGTCTGACAAGGTATATGTTTCTGAGCTTCTTGGGCCAGCAGTTGCAACTTGCTGCCTGGATAGTCTCTATTAAGTTTCAATTTACCATATTCATAGATCTGAAAAGCAATTTTGGAATATTATTCATGTATTCATATAAGGGAAGAAGACCCTTCAGACCTGATATTAAACAAGTCCTTTGAAATTAAAGGACTATAGACAAAAATGAAAAGGCAGGAGAACCAGCAAACAAAAGGGTTGGGAAAAAAGTGAGAAGGGAAACTAACAAAGATTTACATCTAATAAAAACTGTCTCTGTCTATTCTTCTTTTTATATTCTCCTTGTTCTAAGTTACGCACCGAGCTCAGGGCGAATTGCCTTGCACTTGCTCATCTTTTCTTCTCTACTGTCAACTGCTTTTTGACTGCATTGCAGACATTGCAAATGATCTTAATTGGAAATATTTATATGAACGTACACTGTTGGACTCTACTCAAGATTCCTAGAATGAGTTTATAAATAAATGATTCATAGAAGAGGGAACATGCTCATTTGAGCATCTGCATCGCCGGGGATAGTCAGTGGTATTGAATTTCTGGGCTTCTATTAGAAATAAGGGTCAGACAGGATCAGAAAAATGCTCAGGTTTTGGGTTTTTTGTTTTGTTTTGTTTTTTGGTTGGTTGGTTTGTTTAAATAGAAGCCTACGATCTGACATTTATTTTAGTATTTTAAAGTGATAAAGGAATATAAATACTGTAAGAATGTGATGCTTTCTGCATAGGGGACAAGAGTATTACATGTGCATTACCTTCTGTTATTTTTGTGAGACCCTGCCTACTTTTTCATTTGATAGCTACCTTGTTTTAGTTTCATTTGCTTTGTGCTGGGCAGGTCACATTTTTTTTTTCCCAAAGCAATTGTTTTTTTCTTTACTGATATTCCCTGCTATCCATTGTTTTATTTTTTTATTTTCTGCACTCTGTGGGAAATGGATTTTCTATTTGTGTTTGTTCAGCAAACTTCTGTAGTACATACATGATGATCCAGTTGTGGCCTCTGTGATTCTATTATTCCACATGCTTTCTTTTAATATAAAGTCATAGTTGTCTTACAGAGATTTTGTGCTAATAAGTAGATGGTTAAGCGATCACATGTCAGTGTTATGATGGAGAAAAGAAAGTTGTGGAGCTGTATCATTTTTGTGTGCATTGTTTTGTTGCAAACATCAGTTTTGGTGTTGAAAGTAGGTAAGGTGTGTAATTCATTGACTTTCTCTGTATGTTACCCATTACTTGTAACAATGGTCTATCAATTAATTTTCCTGCACTTTCATACCAAGTCACTGATGTGCAGTTGTCTATTATCAGTTTAATTCTATGCTTCCATTATTTGTTCTTTAATTAAAGTCATAATGACAAAAGTTACAGCTTTGATTAATCTGGTGTGTCTTTTCACAGCAGCTTTTTCCTAATACTACAGATTGGTGTGAAATGAATATTTAATTTCATTTTCTGTAACTGATAATATCTTTGTCCTAGTCTGAAAAAAAGGTATCATGCTTTGGTGAATTTCTGAGTTTCCCTTAATAGGGAAACTATTTCAGTTTTGTCTAGAGATGGAGTATTGAGCATCTGCTGTAAGAGTGAAGGTTGGTGAAGACTTACAATGGATTGAGAGCAAAGAGGGAAAATTGTTTGGGAAGAGTAAGTGTGAGTGAAAGACCCTAGTGACTGGGTGTAGTTATAGCCAGTTTTATCAAAATAAAAAGTTTCTTTCTTTTCACTTGGTGGAATGCCATATGGTAGATTTCCATTGCTGTAAAACAGAATGCTTTTTCTGATCACCTTATTCATAGCAGACTATGTGCAATGAAGACTTTGCTTATAACCAGCTTATGACAATGTATTTGAAGCATTTGAACATGATGGGTAAGAGTCATCATTTGCCATGATAATGTGGAGTCAGCCATCTGGTGGCATGGTTCCTAAAGAGTCGTAGTGCACTTCCCTAGCCCATTAGATTTGTTACGGTGAGTTCTGGTCACCTAGTGCAAGGATTTATCACATGCAGATTATTTTTGTTCTGCTTTACTCAATAAGGGGAAAAAAAAAAAGAGAAGTACTTATTTGCATAATTACAAGCAGCTGAGATCTGCCATTTGACCTAATGATTTTCCTAAGAAAAAAAGAAGAGCTGTTTAATCTAGTGTAGAAAATTGGGTGCTTGTGATTTCATCATGCTCAGTATTTTACCTGCAATGCTGCATGCTCAAACAGTAAACACTGTGCTGAATTCATGCTGTGCATCATTTTGTAGATAGACAAACTTAGGTTTACAGTTTTGTATGTTAGCATAAACAGTAGAAACTCTTCAGGGAAAGCAAAGGTGGTTGGGTAACATTGTTACTAACACAGTGACATTACATTGTTAACTCTTCCTAGTTAGCTTTGGTAATGCTTTTGATACTCTTGAAACTTGAGAAAGCCAGAACAGGTATCTTAAGAGAAAAATAATTTCTAAAAAAAGAATATTAAATTAAGCTACTACTGTATATGTTAAATATTAAGATCTCAATGTTTATAAGCACTTTAAAAAATCCCAGCACCTACTGAAAGTGTACAGTGCATGACTGTTTTTCATTGTGTCCTGAAGTCTGGCACACCAGGACTTTGCAAGACAACAGAGAACTGATATTGAAAGTTGAAGCTTGTCAGAGACCCCATTGTGTAGATATTTGGACTATACATACGATTTACATCTGAAACTGCAATGATACTTAGTGGAGTAGGCATAAAAAGTAGTCTCTAAGGAAATTTATGGTTTGAGATAAAGGGGCAAAAGCATTAGTTCAGAATTATTTAAAACATATGCCAGGCTTTACTTTCAGCGGACCTAAAGCGGGGCATCTCTCATAGACACCCTCAGATGTAAAAGAAATTTCACTTAGAAAGTAGGACTAGTCTCTACTGGTGCTGCTAAACTTAAATTTTAACCAGAATCGTGACTCAGAATGATTTGACAGACTGAACCATACCCTGGGTTTGCAATATTTTTTTGTGGACAAGCAAAAAAATGTGGTAGGGTTGGTCTAACTTACTATGTTGTCATTCCTTGAGAAAACTTTTCACTTTTGATTGTACATGCCACTTCTAGCATGGCTTTTGTTAGCAAAGCAAGCACAAGTTCTCACTTGGTAGATAGGTTCTTATTTACTTTGCAATTTATGTTCTGTTTATACTTTAGCTATCTCCCTTAGCATCTAGCTCCTGAAAGGAAACCAATGCTTCTTACGTGGACCGAATAGTGGAAATGATGCTGTATCTCAGACTGTTCCTGCTCTTTCTTTCTAATTGGTCTGGGATAGGGGTTCCCCAGGGAGGGAGGTGTAGGGCAAGGAAAAGTGGGAACACCATTCCTGCTACTTCACACGTGTTGAAGGGAGGCATGCAGGCACAGAAGCAGGATTGCGGTAGCTTCCCAGATAGATAAGTTATCTCAGACTCCTTCCATTATAATTATGCAAAATAGTGCTTTAAGCTTTGTGAGAGTTTACCTACTTTTTTTTTTTTTTCCATTTTTTCATATTGGACACATGGCTAAAGGAAACAATTTAGATTACAGTTATTTGTCTTGATTGAGATGGAGAGAAATTAAATGAGTCCTTACTGCTTTGAAAAATAATTGATATGAAAATAACTCAAGGAAAATGTTTGTGTTTCCTTATAGGTGGCATTAAGTGTCCTGTGTGCAGCTTTGTATATGGTACAAAATGGGAGTTCAACAGACATCTTAAAAACAAGCATGGAATGAAGCTAGTGGAACATGATGGGGAGACCAAGTGGGAGGTAAAGCAAAGTTGCCATGGCTTTGCCCCTAAGATTTTAAAGAATTGTAGGGAGAAAATTAAGAATAAAAGTAAGAATAAGAATAAAATAAGAATGATAGAATATGAAAGGAAGCTGGAGAGGTCCTTTTTACAAGGGTACGTAGGGATAGGATGAAGGGTACTGTTTTTTTAAACCAAGGGTAAATTTAGATTAGACATTAGGAAGAAATTCCTCACAATAAGACTAGTGAGACACTGGCACAAGTTTCCCAGAGAAGCTGTGGCTGCCCCCTCCCTGGCAGTGTTCAAGGCCAGGCTGGATGGGGCTTTGGGCAAGCTGGGCTAGTGAAGGTGTCCCTGCCCATGGCAGGGTGCTTGGAACTAGATGATCTTTAGGGTAGCTTCCAACCCAAACCACTCTATGACTCTGTGGTTCTGTGATAAGAGCAAGACTAACAAGTATTCCAAACTGTGTTCTTGACTTTATATAAGATCAGGAGTTTATGTGATGTCACCACCATTATGAATGCATACATTGCTATAGGTTATGCTTGACCGCTTTAATATCTGGTAGGATTAACAACCTTATAAGTACTTATTTTTGCATTTTAGGGATCTAGTCCTCTATTTGCAGCAGAAAGGTTGAAAGTTTTAGCAAACAAATATGAAATGGAAAAACTTACTGCATTTTGTTTCCTGCAAAATATTCGCTGGTGTTAACTGCAAGATATGCAAAGTTGCAAACTTACATTGAATTAAAGAAAAAAGGTCCAGAAAAATTTGAATCTGGAAAATTCAATTTGTAAATTGATTGGCTGCTGAAAAATGGAACTTTTATACAAAGTAAGTTCTCTATTATTTGTTCTTTGTTTTCAGCTTCAATCCAAAGTATTTAGGAAATCACAATATCATTAAGATAAGACTTTTAAAAAATTAAGTTGGTCCTAAGAAGATGGGTTAGAAAAAAACAACCACCCTGAATTTTCTTGGTTTGGGTTACAGTAGGGCAGCTACTTTGATGGGGCTTACCATTTAGAGCTTTCCTTTGCTAGCATATGTGTTTTCAAATCAAAACTATTACTCTTACAGAGCAGATCTGACCAGATCTGTAGATGAAGAAGCTATGGGAAAATCACAGAACTATCTGGACACTTTTGTTTAAAAAATTACTTTAGCAAGCCGAGTCTTTTCCATTTTTGAGTAGTCTTTTGGTGTCCAATGAGATGAAAAAGCCAGGAGTCTACTACAGTTGGCTGACCCCCACAGTTTAATAACCATTCTGCTAAATTACAAGCAGTCTATCCCTTGTTACAAACCGAACGCCTGATTTGGAAGAGTGTCCTGCAGTTCTTGTTCAAAAGTTTTTGAATATCCACAGCCAGAATTCCAAGTCCTTGAAAAATATCAAAGTAGGTTCTATGTGGTCAGTTATTCAAAAAGACAGGGCAAGCATTTCAAAATGTGGCCCTTCAAAGTCTGGGTTCACAAATGATCCTCTGTACACTCCCCCAGTAGATGCCCAAACCTGAAAAAGTAAGAGGACATCCAGGATGCAAGCATGTCTCTGCTGCTGAAGCAGCTATAAATGAAGTCTAATCAGAACAAGAATACATCTTTAAAACTGGTCTTGAAAAAAACATAGTCATGCAAAGGATAATTTTTCTAAACCAAAATGCCAATCTCAAGCTTCAGAGGCTTTTTACCAGATCTGCAAGGACACACATTCTAAACTAATATTACCCAAAAGGTCTTTACTGGACTCTGGTACAATAGAAGTCTAGGGTTAGTTCTAAAATCACTGTGCAACAGTAATGAAGTAAAGATAATTTAACATGCTTAAACAACTTTTGAAATAAAGCTTAGCAGAAAACCAGAGGATCATAACCCAACTCCTGAGTGATGTTCTTGAATTCTGTATCACACAGTATTTCTGTAAGTCTTGTTAGAATACTTGTTGTCCAAAACTCATTCCTTTAAACTCAGAACTCTCATTGTTCTCCTAATTGCTAAAATGATGGTGAGATTATTCATGCCTTGACTGGGTTTTGTTTTCAAGTTAACTGCTGAAGTTTCTGAAGAAGCGTCCACTCAGTATCTTCATATCACAGAGGCTGGAGAAGATGTTCAAGGCACTCAGGCTGCTGTTGCTGCATTGCAGAACCTCAGATATACTTCTGAGAATGGTAAGTTACCTTTTTTAGGTTGGAACACAAAATACATCTTTTTTCATAACTATCTAATTTTTCTGAGTATATTGGGCAATATATATGATCTCCTGTGAAACGATTAAAAATGATTGAATTTGTCATCCAGAACTTACTTCTGGGTGGTTACATTTTTCTTTGAGGATAAATAATGAGAAATGACCATTCTTTATGAATTTCTGTATCCCCAAGTCATTAATACTTATCACACTGTGTTTTGCACTTTATTATTAGGTGTGTGGAATTTCCTGCCTGCATTATTAAATATATTGTGAAATCAGCTATCTTGGCAGAGTAGATGGTGTGTGTCTAATGGCAATTCTCTAGCTATTATTTTTCTCCCTGCTTAAGTCAGCCAGCCTGCAGAAGTGACACGGTGGAATAGCTCATTTACCACGTTCCCAAGACAGTACTAACAAACTTAATTTTGATGATACACAAAGCAAAGTAAGCTGTTCTGTATCAGACAGTGCAAGAACCAGAGTGGAATGAGATAATGATTGCTAAGTGGGAAATAACAAAAGCTGGAAGAAAAAAATGTTCTGATTTCAGAGAGTGTTAGAACATTGGAGACTAGAGTAGGTGTTCATTCATCTTGGGTTTATATATGTAAACAAATGGGTTGGTTATCAGAAGATAACATTTTACAGTTGTTTACCATTGTCGTCGTTGTATTTTTTAATACAGATCCATTTCAAACCCTCCCATTTTTAATGGACTTTCCAAACATGTTGCAGTTAAGTTATGTTAGTGACAATATATGTATATTTTATTTTAATGACTGGGAATTCTGATTGATTAAAAAACTCTTGAGAACTTTTCTTAAGATTTTATATATTTAAATTAAAATAAACATAATCATCACATATGTTGTACATAACAGTTTTGGTTTTAAGCTGTAATTTTCAAAGTAGAATGATTTGCCTTAATGCATCCAACTTTGGATACATTCCTTTTCATTACACAAAGCACTAGTATCTTGTCTAAAGGTAGTTATATAGAGAAAAAATCAAAAGCAAGTAAACATATTTCAGAACTCAGATAAACTGGTTTCTCCTGTAGATGCCAAAATACATCTACTTTCTGTTGGATATTAAGTTATCTGACCTAGATACCCACCGCAGTATCAGCCTCAATTTGAAAGAGTCTGGGGTTAAGAGATTAGCTTTGTTCTATTTACCATCTCTTTCCTGCCTCTTTCCCAGCTTCAGCAGTGATTAGAGCAAATAAAAGGCAGCTTTAACATGATCCTGAAGAGTTTCTTTCCCTTTCTGACATATCTGTCATACTGACACTGGGCATTGGGGAATGGTGAGCCACAGAAAGGCAATTCATATTCCTGCATAACAAAATCATTTTCCAGCTTCCAAATCTTCCCTTTTCACGCTTTGGGAGAACAGAGAACCATGTGTGGTGGTTTTCTGTAAACTTGTTTATCCTTTGGCAGGGCTACACACATCAAGAACATTTTTTTAAAAGGATAAGCATGCTCTGATCCCATGCTTGTAAAATGATAGGCATAAGCTCTCTGAAGCAATTAACTTTTCCCTTCAGCACATCAGTGATAGCAATACTTCTTTTAGGTTGAGGGATATTGCAGATGGCCAGACAGATGGTGAACACAGGTTTGTAATATACCAAATAAATGTTGCAGTTACAGGTACAGGGTTCAGGTTCTGTTTAAGCTGAATGTCTGGCAAATGCAAGTGGGGATTTTTAAAGTCTTGCAGCTTCCTAATTTACAGTTATAACAGCTCTGAGTTGTACCTGTTGTTTGTTTATTCATTGTGGCCTTTTAGATCTCTTTCACATAGCCAGGGGAATGATCAGTGTGGTGTCACTTGTTGATTAATGCATTCCTCAGGCAAATAAGTTTTGTGAATATTTTCCTTACATAGATCTATTATTAAATTGTTGTGTTATTGAGATATTTGAAATTTATAAACAGTGCTGTGAGTCAAGGATAAGACATAAGGGAAAGAGTGCAGTTAGATTCACGTGTCCTTAGAGTTACTTTACTGTAATGATCTTACAGTTACTGTCTTTCTGATAAGGTGAAAGGCTTGATCCAACAGCCGTAAACATCCTGCAGCAAATCATTGAGTTGGGTTCCGAAACCCATGATGCCACAGCAGTCGCTTCTGTAGTTACCATGGCACCTGGCACTGTGACAGTGGTAAAGCAGGTAAGAGCTCTTCTCTTCTCTAAAACAACTATTTGAATTTTCACGTATTTATTGTGAAATGGGTCTTATTTTTCAAGGGCTAAATTTTGAATGACGCCTGAAGATTTTTTCCTAAACTAATGTTTTGCTACATGCTGTGTGTATCTGTGTTGATGTGCCTGCACACATACATGTTTATACATACAAAAATGCAAACATTTTTGCGTGTGTGTAAAACAGAAGTGAACAAATGCTCATATATATATATCTGTCTGAAAATGCAGCTTTTTTTCTAGCAGGTGTTTTCAGAGGTTTTTTAAATAACATGCCTGCATTGTGCATGGGCATTTAGTTATGCTGTCATCTAAAAGAAACAGGAGGTCTTTAACACAGCGCTCATCCAGAGACAGAAGAGCACAAAAGGGTGTTGCTTGTGTAGAACTGTGTGCTTTGTGACCATAGTGCTGTGGGAACATGCCCACTGTCATTAACCTGTGCAGTGCTGTCCTGTGGATGAAGCTTGACTGACTTGTGAGATCCTTGGGACAAATGAACCTTCTCCTCAGTTTGAGTTCTAATGAGGGCTGCAGTACAGATCTGCAGGCATGTAACAGTGATCTTCCTTACAGCAGTTGGTTTTGTAAGAGAAAAGTCAGTGTGGCCAGCCACATTTGAGATACATAAAGAACAATGAGTTGGTAGTTGGTTGAAAAGATCTGTTGCTAATTTTGTTGTTACCAGTGAAATTGTGCAAGACCAGAAAATATCGATCAATATTAATATAAATATATATATATATAAGATTGCTTGTTACTTTCAGGCTTTTGCACAAATTCCTTTTCCAGAAAAATAGTAGATTTAACTGATAATTAAGTGACATAATTTGTGCTAAGCAATATATTTCCTCTTAAAAAGAGGCACACCTTGTAAAATATTAGTAGAATTAACTTTAATGCATATATATTTTTCTTGAAGTTTGGAACTGCACAGTTTCTGATAAAAATACTTGCAATGTACTTTTTTTGCTATAAAGCACTTTAGGAATTGAGAATGGTAAGATACACAAAACCAGAAAGTAAAAGGAAATAATTTTCAATTTGAGGTGACTTTTGAGTGCAAACATCAAGACTTTTGCTCAGTATTTTTTCCTCACAGGTACCTGCTGACTTTTTGCTGGCATTTTACATTTCTCCTCGCTGTGTACTCAAAGCTCCATTTGTACCTCTTTATTTCATCATATCTCTCCTCTTATCAGTTGGTCTCTTCTGTTGGTCTCTTCTCCCAAGTAACAAGCATAGGACAAGAGGAAATGGCCTCAGGTTGCATCAGGGGAAGTTTAAATTGAATATTAGGAAAAATTTCTTCTTTGAAAGGGCTGTCAATCATTGGAAGGGGCTGCCCAGGAAAGTGGTTGAGTCACCATCCCTGGAGGTATTTGAAATGTGTGTGTCTGAGGTGCTTAAGGACATGGTTTAGTCCATGGGACTTGACAGTGCTAGGTTAATGGTTGGACTTGATCTTAAAAGTCTTTTCCAACCTAAATGATTCTATTATTCTCATTTTTAAATAGTGATTCTTCCTCCTTCAAGTAGTGAGTCTTCCTCTTCCAATCTGATCAATGTTTGATTCATCTTAACATCTATCATCTTCATTGTTAGATGATCTGGATCTTCTCATAGCTTTTTCTAAGTAACGGTTTATATTCCAAACTAATTTTTTTCCTTTTTAATCTGTATTTCTAACCTATTGAGTTTAGAAGCAGCAGAGCATTGATCACTTCTTTTCCCCTGTCCTTGTATACAGCAGTGAGTCTTACTGGTCCAATGTCAAACTATTACAAGCCCCATTCATGTATCAAATCAAATATTGAATTCTCAGAGCACTTCTTTATCACTTTTCTTTTTTCTTCCCCCCCTCTCCACTCCAGCTTTAGACACTTGTTAAGGTAAAATTCTTTTATTTCCCTCAACTTGGAAGTTGCACAGAAGCAAAACCAGTGTAGAGTTTAAGAATATCTCAAGCTGAGTGACCTTGTGCTGCCTATAGGTACACTGAATTTGCTAATACCTTACTATGATTCTTGAAGCCCTGTTCCTCTATTAATATGTTTCTTGTATGTACTGAAATGCCTACACAGTTCTCTCTCTGGTAGCCTCAGTGACTTTTCACTTTGCCTGTGCAGAAGTGTGCAGCTCTGATTTCTCAGGGGAAGACCAGGTGGCAGTACGCCTACTGACAGCTGACTGGTTACCTTTAGTGGGCTTTGTGGAAGTAGAGCAAGGACCAACAGAGGTCTGTAGATGATGATTATACCAATGATGATTCTTTCTCAATTTTTTCTCTTAGTTTTGCTCTTTTTTTCTCCTTCAGTTTTCTATATAAATCAAAATCTGTTTGATCTGTTATACAGCTCTAATTTCCAGTTTTTACTGGTTGCTGAATTACAGCCACACCCATTTTTAATTTGAGGGAAAGAAGTCTTTAAATGTTATTAACGTGACTGTAATCCTCCTACTCAGCATTGTCAGCTTTTCTTTTTTTCCTTCAATACTGAGTTGCTTTTTGTGGGATATCACTCATTTGTACCTACGACTTTGTCAGGTTTTAATTACGCTGAGTTCCTTATTGTTAACCTTGAAGTGATCTCAAGACATGTTCATATTTCACTTTCCTACTGGTAAATTTATTCCACACTTTCTTCTGTGACCTTCAGCTTCTTTTGTAGATTGTGAGACAAAAAATTCATTCAGGGTGTCAGCAATATATCAGCATCATCTGTCACTGAATTTTCACTCTTGTTCTTTAATGGCCTCACCGAGTCCTTGTTTAGCAGCTTGGTTCCATTTTTTTCCTTAACGACATTTATTGTGGTTGTTCTGATTTTTTTTGCTGTTATGTTGGTTTTTTCCTTTTCTCTAAGGACATACATTATCCATATTTTTCATCAGTTCTTACCTTCAGATCTCATTTTTAGCTAGCCCTTGAAAGTTGTTTTCATGTTTCTATATTTGCTTCACAAAATTTCTTCTAAATTCTAAATTATTAGAACATTTAGAAGTATTTTTTGTGGTAAAAGCTACACTATATTGTTGCTATTTTTTATTCCCATTTCCTCCCTGGAATTTTGTGCCACAGCTGTACTCTTCCTTACTTTTCACCCATAAAAGTGCCCTTTACACTTGATCCTTAAAATTATGTGTGAATCCAGATTATTTATCAATCAGTAATGCTGCTCAGCCACCTTTGGTGTGCAGTACTTATAGTGTTTGAGGTTGATGCTAAACTTTTGCCTGCAGAAACAAACTGTCTTTATCCATAAATCCTTTCTAGCATATTGCAAGATGCCCAGTGTATTAGCTAGATATCACTGGTACATTTTTTAAATTGTTTTCTGCAAAGTCACAAGATGGAAAGGATACTGTGTTTGAGGCTTTCTATTAAATTATTGTCCTGGGTTTTGTCTAGTCTTACTGCAAGTATCTTAAACCATGAGTTCACATTATGATGGAGGTGAAAAACTTCAGTTCTGACTTTGGAAACTTCGTATTTTTTATTCATAGGAATTATTTTATAAAAGAAAACACTTTGACAACATGGCAAACCTGCATACCTGAATTGTGATGTACTTTATGATTATAAACCCAAAAATAATACAGATTTAGCTCTGTTTAGCTTGAATTAGGATTGGAAAATAGGAGTTTTTGTTGGCTGTGATAGTCATGTTATGAGGCCTTTCAAAGGTTGTGTCTAGAGCCTGAAATTTCAGCTCATTCTTGCCTGAGATTCAGTGTACTGATCTGTTAGCAAAGTTAAACCTTTTCCTGGTATCTAATTTGGGAGAAATTTTACTGCGTGACAGTCTCCAGCGAAGCTTTAATTACAGCATGGCAGAAGTGTATCTTTGTCAGCTTGAGTCCTTTTCTGTTACTAGTTAATGAAAAGGAAAACAAAAAAAACCCCAAAAATAGAAGGAAAAGAAACCCCAAAAAACCTGACTGATGCAAATGAAAAGCAATTGCTCACCCCCCACCAACTGATGCCTGCTCAGTCCCAAGCAGCGATCACCACCCCCTGGCAAACTCCCCCAAGTTTATATGCTGAGCAGGATGTCATATGGTATGGAATATCCCTTTGGCCAGTCTGGGTCAGCTGTCCTGGCTTTGTCCCCTCCCAGCTTCTTTTGCAGCCCAGCCTACATCCTGGCAGGGCACGAGAAGCTGAAAAGTCCTTAACTTAGTGTAAGCACTGCTCAGCAACAACTCAAAGCTTCAGTGTGTTACATCATTATTCACAGAGCACCATACCTGCTACTAGGAAAAAAACTAACTCTATCCCAGCTGAAACTAGAACATCTTAGGGAGGAGATGGATTCATTTGGTTTTTTGTTTATTATGCTAGCAGAGGCTGTTCAGTCCATTATTTGTGTAGCTGGACTATTTTCCTAGCTCAAGTGCTGAATATAAAGGCAAATTGCAGGACGAGGAGTCATCCCAATATCTCAACCACTCTTGATTTACAGTATCTGCAGGTCTGTCTTCAAAGACTTGTTTTTCATACAATATATCTGTATGTAGATTAGAAAAGAGAGAGAGACTTTAACTACAAACAGTATTGATGCATCATTCTTTCTTTCAGTTGGCATATATATCAAATATCCTGAAGAAGTTTGTTCAAAAGTTAAACATTGGTTTGATTTAAATACTGAGCTGCTTGTGAAGAAACATTTCGCTGAGAAATGAGCACTCCTGTTACTTTATTTTTTGTAGAGGAGACTGTTTCAGTATGTAGTGCCTGTAAGTTATTCTCCAGCAACACAAGATTGAAAGTGCATTTTCTTGCTTTCACAGTACGAGCATCCTTGAAAGATTATTTCCTGAATCCCTCACTGCATTCACCGGAACATCAGAAGAGTTGCCCCTTCTTAACCTGTGTCCATCAGCTCTGGTTTTTGTTACAGTTCTTGCTCTTCGATTTCCAGTGCTTGTTAGGAGGAATGTGCAATGGATTCCTAGTCTCAACCAAACTTTTAAATCAGTATGCAATATTAGCCAGTTAAATTTGTGTTGTAGTTTTGCTTGGCTGGGTTCTGGTGGAGGAGGGGGGGGCCGCTGGGGTGGCTTTTGCCCCTCTCCCAGCTAAGAAGGAAAACACCTGCCAAGTAATACACAGACATTTGACTTGCATTGTCTTTGTTTGCAGAATTACATTGCCACTCTAGACAGTCTTCTCCTGTCTCAAGTAAAGATTGCATCTATCCTCTTAAAGTTTTCCTGTTGCTCTAGAGTCATCACTTCAAGCTCACTCTGAAGATAAATCATTAATCATTATTATTTATCACTAAGATGACTGTATGAGACTTTCTGTACAACTGTTCATTGGTAGTCCAATTCTTCAACCCAATGGGATGTATATTAATCTTCTGTTATTCAAGCCAGAAAGTTGGTCTCCTCTTGAGGTAGGTTTCTTGGGCCTTGCAAGCTAAACAGTACTGACTTCTTCTGTATGGTAACTTTTGTACTGTCTCTTATTTCAGCCACTTAGCTAAGATGGCTGTCCAAACCATCATTATTTTATGCTACAGTTAACTCTGCTGGTCTGTTTTCTGACATTCACAGATTATGTTTTGCCTCTTTTGTATTCTTTCAGAAAAAATCAAAGACTACCTTTTTCTGCCCCTCTTGACATCATCCTCTCTTATTCTTTTCACTTGATGTTCCTTTTTTGCCACATCAAACAAAACCTTGTTTTCATTTTCAAGGTTTTTTTCTCCTTTCTGACTTAGTGTCCCATTTCTCATTTACTCTAAAGATATTAACTCCTACCTTTACTCACTCCAGGAAGCTTTAATTGTACATTACTTTTTTTCAAACAAGTTTCTTGATACCTTCTTCCATATTGTGCTTAGTTATGTGTTTTTTTAATGAAGAGCAATTTGTACTTCATTGTCTTCTCTCAATTACTCTTCAAAATTATGATGACTAATTATCTGTGGTTAGGCTATTGATATATTGTTACTAATTGGAGCAAATCATCCTGAGTGTCGTTATGAGGCACGTGCAGGAAAAGCAAGTCGTCAGGCCCAGTCAGCACAGGTTCATGAAAGGCAGGTCCTGCTTGACCAACCTCCTTCTATGACCAGATGACCCACTTAGTTGATGAGAGTAAAGCTGTGAATGTTGTCTATCTGGATTTTAGCAAAGTTTTTGACACCGTTTCCCACAGCATCCTCCCATAGAAACTGTCTGCTCTTGGCTTGGACAGGTATACTCTTTGCTGGGTAAAAAACTGGCTGGATGGCTGGGCCCAGAGAGTGGCGGTAAATGGAATTAATGCCAGTTAGCAGCCAGTTACAAGTGGTGTTCCTCAGGGCTCTGTGCTGTGCCCAGTTCTTTTTAATATCTTTATTAATGACCTGGATTGAGTACACCCTCTGTAAATTCACAGTCAACACTAAGCTAAGCGGGATTGTTGATCTGCTTGAGGTCAGGAAGGCCCTATAGAGGGATCTGGACAGGCTGGATTGATGGGCCAAGGCCAATGGTATGAGGTTCAACAAAAGACAAGTGCTGGGTGTTGCATTTTGGTCATAATAACCCCAAGCAGTGCCGCAAGCTTGGGGAAGAGTGTCTGGAAAGCTGCCTGGCAGAGAAGGAGCCCCTGGCAGAGAAGGGATGTTGATGGACAGCCGCCTGAACATAAGCCAGCAGTGTGCCCAGGTGGTGAAGAAGGCCAACAGCATCCTGGCCTGAATCATTGTCCCCCTCTAGTCAGCACTGGTGAGGCCTCAGCTTGAGTGCTGCATTCATTCTGGGCCCCTCACTGCAGAAGGACATTGAGGTGCTGGAGTGTGGCCAGAGAAATGCGGTGACGCTGGTGAGGGGACTGGAGAATAAATGTTATGAGGAGCAGCTGAGGGAAGTGGGGTAGATTACTCTGGATAAGAGGAGGTTGAAGGGAGATCTAATTTCTCTCTGTAAGTACCTGAAAGGAGGTTGTGGAGAGGTGGGGGCTGACCTTTTCTCCCTAGTGAGAAGTGACAGGACAAGAGGAAATGGTGACAAGTTACACCAGGGGAAGTTTAGATTGGATATTTGGAAAAGCTTCTTCCCAGAGAGGGTTGTTAGGCATTGGACTGGGTTGTCCAGGGAAGTGGTGGAGTCTCCATCCTTGGGGGTATTTAAAAGAGGGTTAGCTATGGTGCTGAGGGACATGCTTTAGTGGTGGTTTTGGCAGGTTAAGGTGATGGTTGGACTTGATGATCTAAACAGTCCCTTCCAACCAAGACAACAATGATTCTATGATACTAATGCCTGTCACACAAAACTATGAGTCTCATTTATGTTGTACTCCCCAACCTCCCTTTTTCTGTGTCTTCCTACTGTCTCTTGATTTATATGGAAATTATTAGGCCTTTGGTCATGAAATACTTTCTGAATGGAGCATACCTGATACAGTCCATGTCCTGGTCCAAGGCACCACGCTAACGTTGACAATAAGGAGCTGTAATTGGCTGCTGAATTATTTCCCTTTTTTCCCCCATTCAGAAGAGACAGGACTGATGTTTAGGTTTTACTCAATTCCTCGAAAGCATAGTAACCTATTCTCAACTTAGACTTCTACATAATTTGCTCCGAAGAGTAAGTATATCAAATGTTTCAATAACTATGCTGATCTTTATCAAGCTTAAACAAACACTGGATTTCCATGCATTTCACCCTTTATTTCAGTTCCTTTCATCCTTTTATTCTGTGATCTCTGCAGTCTCCAGTAAAATCCTACCATGGTAACAGTCACTTTTCTTCAAAGTGATAGCAGTAGCAATGCACAGCAATGATTGCACATCAGCTTGAAGGTGATCACAGAACAGAATTGTATAGTGTAACACATCTTCAGAAATAGCTAGCTAATAATATTAGCATGGCTATCATGTCGAAGGCTACTCCATGTTGTACTTTGGCAACACACCTAACATTTAATTCTGGCTCTTATTTGTACTTACATGATTCTGGGTGCTAGTGTTCATCTAGAAAATTCCATAAAACATGTTGTTATATATAGGTTGCTTGTTAAGTTTGTGGTTGCTTTAGGACATGGAGCAATTTGATGCTTAACTTGACCGTACCAGCAAAGGAAAACTTCTAACTGGACAGATGGCCCTGTTTTCTCAGCCTCTGAGGAGTTCTTGTCACCTGCATAGCATGCAGATAAAATCTCATATCAAGATTGCTGTCCTGTCTAGAGCTCCTGAAATGATGGCAATGCCATCATACTTCCTCAGGAGGAAGGCTGGTCATCCAGTGTTTTGCCAGATGACTGAAGTTGCCAGTCACAGTCTCTCTGTCAGGATATATTCAACCAGCCAATTGCCTAAACATTTTTTTTTTAAATCTACATCACCAGTATGAAGATTTGTTTGACACCTTGCATTGTTTATTTTATACAAAGCAAGTCTTTCATATTCAAATCTCTTATTAGTCTGAAACTGTTGTAAAGCAGATTGTTTTGTAGCTCATTATAGAGGTTCGTATGGTCAAATGATGGTATTTTCTCCATCTGTCTGTGTTTTTCCTGCAATATATCTACATGTAAAGTAGAACTAGGAGAGAGAGTGTTCAAATTATTCAAATGTCACTGAACAAAATGATAGAGACAGTCCTGTAGGCACCAATGTAAGATGGCACATCAACTGTCCATGGGCTCGGATGGGATACATCCACGTGTGCTGAGGGAGCTGGCAGAAGTGATTGCGGAGCCGCTTGCTATCATCTTCCACAGGTCTTGGAGAACAGGAGAAGTACCTGAGGATTGGAGGATAGCCAATATCACTCCAGTCTTCAAAAAGGGCAAGAAGGGGGATCCTAGCAATTATAGGCCAGTCAGCCTCACTTCTGTCCCTGGAAAGGTGATGGAACAGCTTGTTCTGGATGCCATCTCCAAGCAACTGGAAGAGAAGAAGGTCATGAGGAGTAGTCAGCATGGATTCACCAAGGGGAGATCGTGCTGGACCAATCTCATAGCCTTCTATGATCTCATCACCAGCTGGGTAGATGGAGGGAGAGCAGTGGATGTCATCTACCTTGACTTCAGCAAGGCTTTTGATACTGTCTCCCATGACATCCTGATAGAAAAGCTGAGATCATGGGATAGATGAGTGGACAGTGAGGTGGGTTGAGAACTGGCTGTCGGACCGGGCTCAGAGGGTCATGATCAGTGGAACAGAATCTGACTGGAGGCCTGTGACTAGTGGTGTTCCCCAGGGCTCGGTGTTGGGTCCAGTCCTGTTTAATATCTTCATCGACGACCTTGATGAGGGAATAGCATCCACCCTCAGCAAGTACGCTGATGATACAAAGCTGGGAGGGGTGGCTGACACGCAGGAACACTGCGCTGCCATCCAGCGAGACCTGGACAGGCTGGAAAGCTGGGCAGGGAGAAACCAGATGAGGTTTAATAAAAGCAAGTGTAGAGTCTTGCACCTGGGGAGGAATAACCGTCTGTATCAGTACAGGCTGGGGGATGACCTGCTGGAGAAGAGCTCTGTGGAGAAGGACCTCGGGGTCCTGGTGGATGACAGGTTTGCTATGGGCCAGCAGTGTGCCCTGGTGGCTAAGAGGGCCAATGGGATCCTGGGATGCATCAGGAAGAGTGTGGCCAGCAGGTCTGAGGTGATCCTCCCCCTCTACTCTGCCCTGGTCAGGCCCCACCTGGAGTATTGTGTCCAGTTCTGGGCTCCCTGGTATAAAAAAGACAGGGATCTCCTGGAGAGAGTCCAGAGAAGGGCTACGAAGATGATTAAGGGCCTGGAACATCTCCAGTATGAGGAAAGGCTGAGTGAGCTGAGGCTGTTCAGCCTGGAGAAAAGAAGACTGAGGGGGGACCTAATTAATGTTTATAAATATCTTAAGTATGGGTTGCAGGGGGAATTGGCCAGCCCCTTTTCAGTGTCTGTGGGGACAGGACAAGGGGCAATGGCTGCAAATTGGAGCACTGGAAGTTCCGCACCAACATGGGGAAGAACTTTTACACAGTGAGGGTGACAGAGCACTGGAATAGGCTGCCCAGGGGGGTGGTGGAGTCTCCTTCACTGGGGATATTCAAGACTCATCTGGATGCCTATCTGTGCAATATGTGCTAGGGAGCCTGCTTTGGCCGGGGGGTTAGACCCGATGATCTGTGGAGGTCCCTTCCAACCCCTACGATTCTGTGATTCTGTGTTCTCTGTAATCTAGAATACTTATCTTCACTTTTCCTTTTAATCCTTTCTGTAGATATTTTGTGTATTTTCTTCCTGTGGTGTCTCATAAAATAAATAGGAGCGTCTGTAACCCAGTGTAAAGTTTTGAAATCCTGTGAGATCTCTGTGATTAACTTGTCTTCTTTGTGGTAAACTGGAAGGCAGCATTCAATCTGAAATCCAAGGGAGAGATTCTGTACAGGATTTTGGTTCAAGCCCAGCAAGACTGTCTTAAACACTATGGACATGCAACTCCTCCTGACTTCAAAGAAAAATGAAGATATGCATTATTTCTTAGGATGAGCTTTAGAATAAGAAAGTGTCTTTAGCATCTTATTGTGAATATTTTTTTTTTTACACTTTTTCAGGGAAGGGAAGAAGTCTATTTTCCTTAGTGGCTTGAATTACTTTCTCTCAAATTAGAAAAGATTTGCTTGTTTTGAGAGCAATAGATTCCTGTAAGAGACAGCAATTTGATGTCACTTACATGTATTTGGATGGTCCTCAGATATTTAAATTAAGAACATTTATAATTTAGAAATGTTGAGCTACTTATGAAGACATGGGGGCAAAAGTCCCATTGGCTTTTGTGAGAGAGACATTTATCTGGTAAAGAATATTTATGCAGGTACTGAATCGATTTAATATGCCAGCTGTGTGTGGCTTCAGCTTCTTGCTGTCATTCTTTAGTGAAGGATAAGCAGCCAGATGCTTTTCAGCTGGCTCTTAAACAGAAAAGAGGTCTTGGATGCTACTCTTCAAAAGATTTCAGATGCCAATAAAAAGAATTGAGTGCAGTGATTTCATTCATTCTGATGGCAGCTGTCCCACTGTTTCATCAATTTGAGGGATGTAAATTAATGTTTTGAGATTATTCCCCGTGGAACAATCCAATAGCAACCAAGCAAAAGCATGTAAACATTGAACTGATTTGAAATGTAAATATCTAAATCGGTTGGGTTGACTGTGGCTGGATGCCAGGTGCCCACCAAAGCTGCTCTGTCACTCCCCTCCTCTGCTGAGCAGAGAGGAAATATAACAAAAGGCTCATGGGTTGAGAGAAGGACAGGGAGAGCTCACTCACCAATTACTGTCGTGGGCAAAACAGACTCAACTTGGGAAAATTAATTCTTCCTGTGCTCAACTTCACTCCTCATTTTCTCTACCTCGTCTCCCACAGCTGCACAGGAGGGCAGAGAATGGGGTTTGTGGTCAGTTCGTCACACATTGTCTCTGCTGCTCCTACCTCCTCAGAGAAAGACTCCTCACGCTCTTCCCCGGCTCCAGCGTGGGGTCCCTTCCACAGCAGACAGTCCTCCAGAAACGTACCCAACATGAGTCCTTCCCACAGACTGCAGCTCTTCGCGAGCTGTCCTGATGTGGCTTCCTTCCACAGGGTGCAGACCTTCAGGAACAGACTGCTCCATGGGTCCACAGGTCCTGCCAAGAGCCTGCTCTGGCTTGGGCTTCCCACACGGGTCTCAACATCCTTCAGGTGTCTCTGCCTTCTCCATTGTGGGGTTCTGCATGGGCTGCAGGTGGATATCTACTCCCGCATCATTCTCCATGGGTTGTAGGAGGACAGCCTGCCTCACCATGGTCTTCTCTATGGGCTGCAGGGGAACCTCTGTTCTGGCATCTGAAGCACCTTTTCTCACTCCTTCTTCACTAGCCTTGGTATCTACAGAGTTGTTACTCATAACATACTCTCACTTGTTTTTCTGCTGCTATTTCCTCAGCAGTTCCAACCCTCCCCCTTCTTAACTGTGTTCACAGAGTCATAGTATCACAGAATGGTGTTGGAAGGGACCTCAGAGATGTTCTAGTTCCAACCCCCCTGCTATGGGCAGGGCCACACTTCACTGGACCAGTGCTCCCAAGGCCACATCCAACCTGGCCTTAAACACTGCCAGGGAGGGGACATCCACAGCTTCTCTGGGCAGCCTGTGCCAGTGTCTCATCACCTGCATAGTGAAGAATTGCTTCCTAATGTCTAATCTAAATTTACCCCCTTACAGCTTAAACTCATTGCCCATTGTCCTATAACTACACTCCCTGAGAAAGTCCCTCTCAGTCTTTCCTGTAGTCCCCTTCAGGTTCTGGAAGGATGCAGCAAGGTGTCCCTGGAGCCTTCTCTTCAGCAGGCTGAACAAGCCCAACTCTCTCAGCCTGTCTTCATAGAAGAGGTACTTCAGCCCTCTCAGCATCTTCATGCCACTCCTCTGAACTTGCTCCAACAGCTGTGTGTCTTATTCTGGGGACCTCAGAGTGGGACATGTACTCCATATGGGATCTCAGGAGAGTGGAGTAAAGGAGCAGAATCACCTCCCTTGAACTCCTGGTCATGATTCTTTTGATGCAGCCCAGGATACAGACCAGGTTTCTGGTCTGCAAGTGTGTGTTGCTGCTCATGTGGAGCTTTTAATCAACCAGCACCCTAAATTCTTGTCCTCAGGGCTACTCTCAATGTATTCTGCACCCATCTGGTCATCATGTTTGGGATTGGCCCAACTGAGGTACAGGACCTTGCACCACCTGTTGAATTTCAAGTGGTTTGCATGGGCCCATTTCTTAAGCCTGTCAGGGTCCCTCTGGATGGCACGCCTTCCTTCTACACAGCTTGGTGTCATCGGCAAACTCGCTGAGGGTGCAGTCAATTCAAATATTCATATCACTGGACAAAGATGTTAAATGTTAAACAGTACCAGTCCCCAGTACTGGCCCTTGAGGAATGCCAGATTTAATTCTATCAGGGCTTTAGCTTTCCTAACTTGATCCCTGGCTGCTCAGAAATTGTCTCTGTATTCCTTCCAGGCTACCTGCCCTTGCCTCCACCCTCTGTAAGCATCCTTTTTGCATTGAGTTTGCCCAGAAGGTCTTTATTCATCCTTGATACCCCATGGGGGGAGCTTCTAGCAGCTTCTTACAGAAGTGATCCCTATAGCTCCTTTGCTACCAAACCCTTGCCACGCAAAACCAATACACCAAAATAACATGGTCATTTGTCAAACTAAAAGCATTACAGATAGCTGTCCAAAAAAAGATACTAGAAGCTGGAAACACCAGAAATAAGGGCATTGGTCTTCTTTACCCTGCCTGACAAGGGTAATAAAACCACATCGATAAAATCAGGTTGGGAGGTTAAATTAACTTACTTTATTGGCCATTTTCATTTCAAAAGCATATAAAACTGAAGAAGTATTAGATTGCTGCTGTTGAATTGAATGAGAATCTGGTTTCATTTCATTTTCTTGTCAACTGTGCTTTATTTATTTTCTTTTCTGCGTTATTTATGCACACTCCCCAAACTATATTTAAAATTATTTATGGGTTTTGATTTAGAGGGACTAAAATGAGACTGTACAAGATCCTTCTTGGGCTGTTCTGTGCATTCTTGCAGCTCTTAGCAAATGTAGTGTAATTTCTCTGGCCTCAGCCGTGTTGTCAGAGGATTGTGTATAGTACACCAGCATAATTAAGGAATGAAATTTTAGACACTCCTATTTGTGTATTTGTTTAAGGGTCTCTAGCATCAAAGGCTGTAATTGTGAGCTGATTCATAACAAGCTGTGAGGTTTTAATCATCTAACATTTATAACTGCAGCTTCCTATCTGAATTCACTAGTGATTAGACTTGTCTGCCTGTTACGGTCTTCATTAGTAGCTGACACTGGAGCAGGTAGCCTCAGGAAAGAGGAGAGGACAGTTGGGAAAAGAGGCTTCTGTGTATGAAAGCATGAAATTCCCAGTTGAATTCATTTCATTAGGACTTAAGGTTTCCTTACTAATTAAAAGAGGGGGTGAAAGTTAACAGTTCTGTATTTCTCTTCATGATTTAGCTCCTTGCTTTTCAAAGAGAAGCTCAGGCATCGATTATTAAGGGGCACTTTAGCGAGTGAGTTTTTCTGAGGTTGGTTGCAAATTTTATTGTGTCAAGACAAGCATCCAGTATCACTCACTTTTGTAGGATGTCAAGCCTCAACTTCAGCAGGAGCTGTTTAAAGTAACTTTCAATTCAAATGTTCAGATACATTTGGTAGCGGAAACAGAATGTGGAAAGGACCAGCCTATTCCTGTAGTTTGATCCCTATAATCTGAACCCTCTGCAACAAAGCCAGAGTCAGCATCAGTAGGAACGATTCTGCTGTTGCATTAAGGTCAGGGACAGTGTCAGGATTGTCTTTAGATGTTAAATCTTTCGCCGAATACAATCCATGTATATTTCATCAATATATTACAGGCATACTGACTCTGGGACCTGTGAATAATTTAACACCTGATATACTTGTTATTGTTCAAGAAAAAGCTTTGTATAGCCTGATGAATTGAGTGAAAGTTCAAAGTGCTGTGAAGTCCTAAGGGGTTTGTACATCTCTGAAATCTTCTTCATCTGACAGGTATTTTAAACACGGAATAAAAAAGTGAAAAGTCAGTCTACAACAATGGGAATGGTTGCTTGGGGGGCAAATGACATCAGGAAAAGAAACATATAGAACATCTTTTTCTCCTTGCCTGGTCTTTAATGAATCAAACACATGCTTGGAAGCTTCACTGTAGTTCTCCATTCTGTTTCCCCTCCCCTCTTAAGAAACAATACTGATCTTAATTATATTTTCCGAAACTTGATTGTTAGAATATTACTGTGTGTTTGGTTTGCGTGGCAAGGTTTTGGTAGCAGGAGGGGCTACAGGGGTGGATTCTCTGAAAAGCTGCTAGAAGCTTCTCCTGTCTGATAGAGCCAATGCCAGCCATCTCCAAGGCATACCCACTGCTGGCCAAGGCTGAGCCCATCAGGGATGGTGGTAGTACCTCTCAGATAACATAGTTAAGAAGGGGGAAGATACCTATAGAACAGCAAGAGTAATTGCAACCAAGCCCTCCTCCTTAGGGCTGCTCTCAGTCCTACAGGGCTGCTCTCAGTCTAGGATTTTGTTCTATTTCTCACTTCGTACTCTGATTTGATTACTAATAAAATAGTTTTCCCAAGTTGAGTCTGTTTTGCCTGTGATAGTAATCAGTGAGTGATATCTCCTTGTCCTTATCTTGATGCATGAACCTTTTGTTATATCTTCCCTCCCCTGTCCAGCCAAGGAGAGGAGTGACAGAGAGGCTTTGGTAGGTACCTCACCTCCAGCCTGGGTCAACACACTGCATACTGTTTATAAAGCCATGTCGTATACATCAGAATTGGAGAAGAACTTTTTTAATCAACTTCTAGTTAAAAAAAAAAGCCCCTTTCCAATTTACATGATTTAGATTCCACACTTTATGGAACCTACCATGTTTGACCTATTCTTTTCAAAATGTTCTACAAGTTGAGTGCTGCCAAGGGCACACCATATACTGCTCAGAGGTACAAGGGTATACTGAGATCCAGTAAATTCATATCTATCAATCCTTTGTTCTGTTCTTATTGCACTTTGTATGGTTATTGGAAATACAATGGAGTTTTGCTTTCCATCATGAGATGTAGGTGAGCCAGTGTTTCTGACTTCATTCCCTGTTGTTTGTGTAAGCAGACAATTTATAGATGCACTTGATGATATGAAAAAAGTATTTGTTGTAGAGAATGTGACCTCCTACAAATTCAGTCAGTTATTTTCTTACAGTGAGAAATAAACATGATTTATCTCAGGAAGCTTACTTCATAAAACATTTGCTAAGCCTAAATGAAAGAGAAATAGGCCTTAACAAAAACAACCCATTTTCTGAAAAGAGAAGGAAGAGAGGATTTGATTAACTGCATGTTGCATTTGCAGGTGGGTTGGCATTTATGATCCAGCAAATAAAACAGGTCTCTTCAGTGAACACAGGGAGTGGTATTGTACTGAAAACATCGAACAAATGCCTTTGCATGTATCTTGAATACCAAAAAATTGCTATTCCATTCTTTTCTCAAAAGTACATTGTTTTTCACTAACACTTGAGAGAATGCATTTCCTCCACGTGCCTTAGAGTTTTCTGATGTGCTTTTACTAGTCTGGAGTACTTTGCCTAGGAATTTTGTATGGATCTGGCAAACAATTAAGATCTGTTCTTAAGTACTATATTTTAATAATTTTACTCTATTTTAATAATCAACAGCTGTTTGAACATTTTGAAATTCAATTAAAAAATCCTTTTCTTTCTTTTTGTGAAGAAGCAAAATATCCAGTAAAAATTCTCTGATTTTCAGTTGTTTCTGTCACTATCCTTTCAATAATGTAAAAATTGCTGCCTCACAAACAGTAGGTCTTAGAATCTATTTCAGTCATACTTGCATTTCATGCTTTTCTAATAAAAGTCCATTATGGGTCACAATGGAATTTTTACTTCTATGAGCAATTGGTTGGCTAGGGGAAGTAAAAAACAAGAGAAGAAATAGTTACAGTATATGTTTTTTCATGTGGTTTTTGATGACTTCTCATCTCAGTGCTACTAGAGGAATTGCTTGACTTCAGGTTTATTTAAATAAGAGTGGTTTTGCATGAATGACTGCTGAGAGATTAAAGCTGTCTCCAAAGACCTATGTTCCTGGACCTTTGCAGCTCTCTGTGCGTATAACTGAGATGCTGTGTTACTGCTTTCAGTATTCTGTCTAGCTATACGCTTATTAATCAAAAGTGCTCACAACAAATTTTCCATAAAACTGATGTTTTCTTTCAAAACTGTCTGATTTCTAATTTCTGTGCTGTATCCCATTAATCATCACAATACCGGGTACTTACTGGAAAGGTGAAATCTCTGTAACCTCTTCAATTCTCCTTAGGTAAAAGAAGAGGAGCAATCAGCCAATCACACTTTAATGATTCAAGAGACACTGCAGCAGGCTTCAGTGGAGCTGTCTGAGCAGCATCACCTGGTCGTCTCATCAGATGAAGTGGAGGGAATTGAGACAGTGACTGTCTATACGCAGGGTGGAGAGGCTTCAGAATTCATCGTTTACGTTCAGGAAGCTGTGCAGCCTGTAGAAGAACAAACTGTGGAACAATCAGTGCAGGAGCTCTAGAGAACAATGTTCAGAAGAGATGACTACTTGATTTCCCAAAGCCAGAAGTTTGGGGTTTTTTTCCTAACTCAGCCAAAGGCAAGCAAGCTGACAAATCTTCAGTTAATTTGTGAAGCAGGACCTTGTTACTAGATAGGGATCTGGCTACTTGGAATGTATCAGTAACTTGGACATACTGTATTCAAAACCTTCTCAGACTTAATTTTCCTTTAAAAAGATTCATATTTTGAGGAAAAATTATTCCTCCCGTTCTAAGAAGATCTCTCACTTGATTCCTTTAAATCCCCCAGAAAGTCAAAACCACCTTACCCACAATAATAAAACATCTCTAACAGTAGCTAGATTTCTACAAAAGTCCATACATCCTGTTTTATACCTACTTAATATGTGATTGTCTTCACTGAAAGCAGGGTTGGGTTTGCTTTGGGTTTTTTTATTGTGAGCGGTTTCTTATTTCTGAGTACATGCTTAGAAGGTGTTTGCAGAGTTGTGTATCTAACCTAAACAAAGGCTCAAGACTTTAATTAGATACATGCCACAGATGGACTGTATTTTGTACTTGTGAGATGATCCTTTGAGTTTGGGAGGTATTTAAAGCCATATATGATAATTCTGGGTACCAGTAGGATGACTGTTATTTAGATAACTAAATAATGATGTCTTTCCATCCTGATGGATAGATACCTGTCCAGTACCATATATTGAAACCAAATCTGTCTAATCAATTAAATAGTCCTTTGTTTTTAAGAAAAAAAATCTATTAAAATTATTTGTAAATGCTATAAAAGATTTATGTTCATATGTTATAAAAAGACATATTTGTAAATATTATTGTGTGAATGAACTTGTACAGAAAACCTAAGTAAATACTGATAAGAATCTAGATATTCTTAATTATGCATGTATATAGTTCCAGATTTTTCTTCATGAATCTTGAATTGTTTTTGATTTAATATTTTTAACTTTGAGCTATATATAAAAGTTATTAATTAATACCAAAGCTGCCATGTTTTCTTCTAATGCTCTAATTTCTTAAGTGTTGGCTTTAAGTAAAAAATGCTGTTTTGCATTGACTCTGACAAATACTTCCACTGGTTAGTCATCTCTAATCAAGAAAGTACCATAATGAAATCTGGATGGACGTTTCTATGTGATTGAATTTATTTATGGGCATTCTAGGTAGACAAGTGGAAAAAAGCTTTTGACTTTAGTTGATGTAATGTGGTGAGTTGATTTCCTGCCTCTTTAAGTCTGATGGGTTCTATCTATGCTAAACAAAATCAGAGCGTGAACATTCACTGTGGTGATAGGGAATTTAAATTTGTTAATGGAAAAAACCCTGAAAATCCTTCAACTTTGGTGGTAGATACGTTTTTGTCTGGTTTAATCTTGAGAGTGCACCAGAAGCCTCAGGGATGTTAACACTTGTAGGGTGGAGACTTTTGCCATTTGTTGTAAAGCGCTGGAGCTGGTCGCAATCAGGGATAATTTTTTACATGTTGGATAAATTTGACTAGGGTGAGCTATGAAGGGTTTAGTGACATTTGCAATGTGATAGAAACTGATGAACCAAGTGCATCAACTTGATTAATCTGCATTTAATCTATTAAAACCACATTTGGAAGAACATCATGATCATTTGTGGTTAACAGCTATGATCTTAATGTAAATCCTTTCTGAATCAGTTCAGCAATGTATTTTATTATCTGACTGTGGGGGGAATATGGACAAGTATTTTGCTATTTGCCACTCAAGATTTCTTAAGTAAATTATATCCAGATAGGCTCAGTACTTACGTCCATGGGAGCTGGTTTGGTTTTGATTTTCTTTATTTTAATTCTAATATATCACAGCCATGCATACCCACTGTAATTTAAGACTTGATTTATAAATGACAATTTATATCATATTTTCCTACACTAAACCACCAATTTTTTTAAGAATTTGCTGTATTTTAATTTATTTATTTTAAGAATACTTTTCTATTCAGGTTCTTAAGTTTCAGTTTTTTTCCAACTCTGCTCTGACGTGAAACAGTTGGAAACATAAGAGGTGTAAGTCTGGAAGGACTTTAAGCTGTGCTGCAGTACTGCACATTGATTTCTTGCCTTCATAATTAGTACATTTTCTTCCTTCTAGAACATGTAACATCTGTAATACTACAAGAAGTCCTTCCTCTTTAATATAAGACGTACTTTACAAAGTGAGTGTCCAAGAGTTCTGTTTTTTCAGAAGCACAAAGAAAAGGAAGAGAGTTTTGTTTATACCACACCATGGCTGTTCCAGTTGTCTTTTCTCTGGATTTGGATCGACCAAAAAGGTAGGAATGAAATCTTTTGCTCGGCAAGCTCTGCTTTTATCACCTAAACAGCACAGATTGTTTTTACTGTAGATTCAACTCCTTTTATCCAGTTAATCTCTTCTGAAGGTTGTGACCTTTTCAGTTCAAGGGAGACAAGCACTTACATTTTTAGGTTGATCAAGTAGCTCCTGTTTCTGAAGATGATACATTCTTCCCACACACTAGTAATTTTCATTAGCATTTACTACAATATATGACACTCTTATTTTTCATCTTTCTCTGACACCTGAGGAGTACCCTGGCTTTAGGCTGAGACTTGGCAATATTTATTCTTTAAAAGCTTATGCATGCATAAATTGAGAAACTGAAGGGCTAAGTGATCTACACAGCTAAGAATGCATCAGATGTTTCTGGGAATGTGCTGAGCACAGAGGGGAGATAGGCCTTGGAAGTGTGCAAAAGAAAAGGAAGCTGCAAATAGTTTTAGTGGAAGCAGTCTTATTTACTGGAAGGTAAGATTATGATGCTTCAGGTTGACTTGAGTCACCAAGGAGAGCTGCTGGGTGCAGGGCCGACCCTCAGTGAATCTGCAGATCTCAGAGCACAGCGGTTTCCTGAGGAAGGGAAATGCTGCGGGAGCAGAGACCCACCAGGAGCTGGCAGCTCTGGTGAGAGGCACTGACAAGGCCTGGGCACTGCCAGAGAAACTGTGGCCAGCCCCACGCCTATAAAAAGCTGCCCAGGGAGAGCTGTGACCAGAGCGTGGTGCGGCAGTTTGTGTGGGAGGGGGCACAGGAAGGGCCTGGTCACCCTCCCAGCTCAAGCGGTGAGTTCCATTGGTGTCATCACCCCCTCGGCAGGAGCTGAGCTATGGTATCCTCCCAGCAGAAAGCTCTGTCTGTCCTGTGCACTCGCCAGAAGGGCTGAGGCAACGCAGACAGAACTACCAGGGAAACGTGCAGCCCCCCAGGCCTCAGGCTGCGGGCAGTGCCAGAGCCTGTCCCTGGGAATGGATGGCAGCAGTGACAATGGCTGTGTGAGGGGTGACCAGGGAGATGATCTGCTCAGTCTGCTGGCAGAGCCATGGGAGGAAGTACAAAGCGTCAAGAGCACCAGGGAGGCCAAGAAGAGACAGACTGGTGGAGTCATGATAGAAACTCAGGCAGAAACAGGGACAGACACCAGACAAAACCCAAGATCAAGGGGACCCTGTGTCCTTCCCTGGCCAGGATGAAGGCAGCGGCTTAAGGGAAGGGAGTGAATGGAGGCCAGTCCATGCTCGGGATGGCAGGTGAACCTCCTGCTTGCCCACCCCAGCCTCCCAGCTGCCTCTGTACAACAGGAATGAGGCTCTGGATGTTGAAGTCCAGTCAATGGATGATGTGGGTCATGGTCCATCTACACCAGAGCTACTGCCAAGGTCAGAAAGGCCCAGCTTTGCATCACAACCACCTCCACGAGGAAGAAAAGGTAGGTAATAGTTGTAGGCAACTCCCTTCTGAGGGGAACATGGTCTGATATACCAGACAGGCCGTTCTCTTAGGGTCTGCCATCCAATGAACCTGAGGTGCACAGATCTGTGGGATCTGATGAGATCTATGTGTGGGCCCTTAGGGAACTGGCGGATGAAGCGGCTAAGCCACTCCATCATATTTCAGAAGTCGTGGCAGTCCAGTTAATTCCCATTGACTGGAAACAAAACCCTCATTTCTGAACAGGGAGAAAACAAAGACACAGGGAACTACAGGCTGGTTGATCTCACCTCTGTGCCGGGGAAGATCATGGAGCAACTATGCTCAGGCATATGGGAAATAAGGAGGTGACTGTGGACACCCCCTCCTTGGCTGTGTTCCAGGCCAGGGATGGGGCTTTGGACAACCTGGTCTAGTGGAGGGTGTCCCTGCTCATGGCAGGGGGGTTGGAACTAGATGATCTTTGAGGTCCCTTCCAACCAAAACCATTCTACAATTCCGATTTTATGATTTATTTGAAGGTTCTTATAGAAATTAATTAGCAATATTGGTACTCAAAGGGCCTCATTGCAGAATGGTATAAGCATCTGTACACAAAGGGGAAAATTTGTACCTCTTTGGGTAGAAGGCACAGGGGAGGGCATGGAAAATAAGTTTCCAAAAATTTTTATATCCAGAGATAATTTCTCTTTCCTAGAATAGAGAACAAGGTGGGACATGCCTGCCTTTTGTGGTGTGGTTTGGTTTCTGTTGCTCATCATGGTTCCTCTTGATCACACCACCATTTCTTGATACTAGCAATTTTAACCAGGTGTTGTAGCATCCGAAATTATTTGAGAGTTTGTTTGGTATGTGACTTTTTGGAGTTTCATTCAACCGCAGGATCAGGACATGATTTTTTGCTTTGTGCCTGCCTGTGGAGGAGGCTTTTCATTAGCTGCTTGTGGAAGCTACAGTAAATTCAATGCAGATGTGAAAATGTACGCAGTGATGAAGTTTTAGGTTCCCAGCCCTTCTGAAAATCAAATTCATGGAATAAAGGCATAGTGAATACTTGAGACTGACCATTTTGGGAGAACTGTTTTCCAAAATTGTACATAATAAAGGGTAGATGAGGTACTTAGGGATATGGTTAGCATAGAACAGGAACGGTTGGACCTGATGATCTTAAAGGTCTTTTCCAACCTTGTGGTTCTGTGATAATCTTTTACAGAGGTAGGAGATCTCTCAACCAATCTTATGCCTTAAAAGACTTCAAGCCTGTCTTTTCTTGTCATGCTTAAAGGTAGAGTTGCATTTCTGTAAGAAGAACAAGGTTCAGCTGAGAACTGTTTAACTAGTACTGAATTGAAAAGAATATTGATTTTTTATTTTTAACCCTTTTAATCTGAAAATAATGATGCCTGTTACCAGTCTGCACATCACAAAGCTGAGCGAAACAGACGGTGTACACAAAATCAGAGGATATGCATTGTTACAGTTTAGTTTGTGTTGTGTTTTTTCTACACCAGATTACAGTTTCTGCTCTTTAATGCTATGCTTGAGCTGTATCTGAAAGTTTAAACAGAGAAAGATGTGAGCTCATTTGCAGGCTGCATCATTAGTAAAAATGTCGTTTCACCAGGTAATGCTAGTAATGCAGTCTTTGCTCATAACATGATAAACTGCAGATGTTCTTTTCCCTTTTGTAATCTGATCACAGTCAGGTTACTGAGTTGTACTGCACACAGTTTGACAGCTTCTCAATTTGCATTTCCAGCTTTCCCATCATTAGCAGACATAATTTCCATCAATAGCAGCACTATTCCATTTGTCTTTTTTTTTCCTTCCTTGAAATGAGGACAACTTTTCATCTTGGAAGACTTTCATGTTCACTCAGTCACAGAGATGTATTTTGGCACATCCTGAGAGTATCAAACTTGATATTATGACATAAATATGTAGAATCACGCTCATCTCTGCTATAATTCCACAAGGTACAGGTAATTGGTTAGGTGATCTTTCATGTGTTCCTGTTCTCAACTTGCCTGTATTGGGCTTTAAGTGATTAAAAGCAGTGCTGCACATTTCAAAGGACAGTGCAAATTACAAAGCCCTTGTTGTATGTTCCTAACAAAAAATCCTGTTCAATTCTGTTGTGTTCCCCTCTGACAATCTTTGAGATGGGTGAGGAAGAGAAAGGAAGCCATCATGAGTTTCTCAGTAAATACTAGTGGATAAAAAGCTCTGTTTATATATAAATATAACCCCTTTCAGTCCTGTACAAAGCAGATACCAGTGCAAAACTGACCAACTCAGAATGACTTTGTCTTCCTCAGAATGAGTTGCCAATGGCTACCCTGATCATCTTTTCTCAGATTAATTAGCAAAATATTTTTAGAGTATATAACATGCTGATGCTTATGGGAATGACACCATGTTGATTAAAATCCCTCAACTAGGACAGATATTTGTCAAGGGGCATAGACTCAACCCTCAGTTGTAGTGAAGAAAACTCAATACAAGAATGCTAGAAAAAGACCACTGCAACTGCATCTGGTTGGCAATTAAGTCCAGCCAGGCAGTGTATTCCTGATAGCACTGTGTGCAGGAGGGGACTTCAGCTGAAGAGCTCGAGAGTTCCTTGTTTGTTTTATGCAGCTACCTATTTCCTCTCTCTAAATTAATTTTAAGTTACCTAATAAATATTAAATTACTTTGTAAGCCCTTTGAATGAAGGAAAAACATGGCAATAGTTATCCTAGTTTAAAAAAGCATATTTCTCTTACATGCACACATTTCGCCCACACTCCCAACTCCTGTCCCCTTGGAGAGACTCAAGGGTGGAGGTGGGGGTAGCAGTGGGTCCGTGACAGCCCCTCTGGGCCACTCCTCCCTCCTCCACCATCTCCCTACTCCAGTATGTGCCCTTCCCTGGGGCTGCAGTTCTTCAGGGACACCCTGCCTCTGCCTGGGCTCTCCATGGGACGTAGTTTCTTCAGGGGAAGGCTGTAATTAGTAGAGCTTGGTATAGCTGGATTGGCCTTTTTTTTCCTTTTTTTTTAAATTTAAGTCAGTGGAGGTTTTTCTGCTGAGTTCAGCTGGCTCCATATAGGCCAGCAGGTCCTTAGAAACCAAGACAGGAAGAACTTGGAACTAAGGGTTACTGAAAATGTCCTTTCCCCTCTGTCTCTTCAACTGGGTTTATGTAATTTGACCAGGTGATTGATGCAAAAATGCCCATATGTACAGTGACCATCAATATTTAAGAATTACTTTAACCGGAGGAGAATATACAGGGTTTAGTGTGACAGAAACACATGAGATGATGGCATGGCATTAGGTGAAAGAAACATCAGGCCAATTAGCTTGAAAGATAGTACTTGAAATAGTAGAAGCTGTTCTTGAATTGCTCTACTATTGCACTGAGCAATGAAAAATACAGCTTAGACATTATGACTGGGCCTGGTGAGAAGAACAGAACAGCTGACTGCAAAGGATTCTCTTACACCTCACATTCCTGGGCATTTAATAACAACAAAGGAGAACAAAATGACATAATACCTGTTTTATATTCAGAGCCACACCTAACAAAGAT
This sequence comes from Porphyrio hochstetteri, assembly GCA_020800305.1. Lineage (NCBI taxonomy): Eukaryota > Metazoa > Chordata > Aves > Gruiformes > Rallidae > Porphyrio > Porphyrio hochstetteri. The sequence continues at coordinate 8,879,983 of CM036906.1, forward strand.
GCTTGTCCAGTCTTACTCTGATGGAACTGATGGTACAGACATTGATGGGATGTTAAATAAGAGCAAAATTGACACTTGTTTTTTTCTTAGGTCACTTATTCGTCATGAAAAGTCCAGTGCATAACTTGAAGTGAGCAGTGGTTGCCAGTAAAATACAAAACTAGAAAATAAATATTTCTGATAGTTCTAGAAATGGACTTTTTGTTCTCTACAAAAATGTTTTTTACAGTCTTCTTTGCTAAAGGTGGGTGAAGAGGGAAATTACATCAATACATTGCACAAATATCTGTCTGTTTTTTAAATGCTATACATTTTTCTGAAAAGCTGAAAATAACTTTACCATCTTAGATAAATTAAAAGGGATCAAAAGGTCTTCAGTATTTTGGAATGAAATCAATTAGTAGGAATTTCTAGAACAAGCTCTGTTATATTTATTTGATCAGTTCAAGTACCAAAAGGAAAATAAGGAATCATTTTGTGTTGTGCACCCAAATGAAATACATTGTAAGTGCCACAAAGATGATGATAGGGCTGGGGCACCTCTCCTATGAAAACAGGATGAGAGAATTGGGCTTTTTTTAAAGAGTTCTCCTTTTTGATTAGCCTTGATAGCATTTATTTTGCTAGAGCATTAAGAGTGAATTTACTCTCTGGTAGGTGAAAGCTGAACGATCTTGGAGTATTAAAAATATAGTATAGATTTTTGGGCCTAGGTAGCTTGTGAAAATCCATATTCAAATGGTAGTAATCAAATATTTTCTTTATCTAATGGTAGCTGAATCAGTTAAAGAGTTCAAATCCAAGATACATTAGAAAAGAGCTAAGTCAAAAAATCACCATGTAATTGGGAATGAAATAGTGTGTCAGTTATTACTGAAACAACAAATCTTCAAACAGCCACATGGACCCTGAATCTGGGCCATCTTCCAAGAAGTTGAAAAACACATTACTAGAGCATTGTGAAGGTTTCTGTGGCTGTTGTGATGCAAGTTCTGCGACACACCTTTTCTTCTCTAAAATATGATGTACAGCTTTGCTGATGACACAAGTGTCAGGTAGCTGACACTTTCTGTCTGAAAGCTAGCATTGAGTACAGAAGTATTTTGTGTTAAAGCCAACCAATCAAAGCTGCCAGAACAACTGGAATTGAAAAATAAAAATATATAAAAAGAACATGCTGCTGATGAGAGCAGGCTTTAGCAGTGGGACTGGAGTCAGAGTGGGAAGTAAACAGTCCTAGGGCAATTGTGAGAACTTCAGGCTGGATCAGAATGGAAGACAAATTAAGGACCTGGGGTTTTTTTAATTACTATTTTATAAGTGTAACAAGCTCAAGACTTGTACACCTGAATTTGAAAAAAATAATTGATGATCTCACCTTTGTGGCTTGTGATATCTCATTACAGCAGGTGCCAGTTCATGGCTCAATGGAAACAGGGTACGTGTGTGATGGTCAGAAATACCAGTACATTACCACTCTCTAACCAATATAAAAGGTTTGTATGTATGATTTATCCCCTCGCTTTAACTCTGGAGTTAACTTCAAGGGGTAACCTCTTACCCCTTGTAAATCCAGCAGAAACAGCTGTTCTTCACTGGACACAAAGTTAGCCTAGGCAGTGACATTCTGTTTATTGTTCCATTTCAGCTATTCAAGTTGCATTTTAAATCCTTAAACAATGAATTGCATGTGAAGCTTTGTCTATTTAGAGTGCAGTCTAGCGTGGAGATGCTTTCCTTCTGTTTGGGTGATTCCAATACCTTGGGTGTTGTCCTGAACTCCTGGGCATTGCCACAGTGGAAGAACTTTTTACTACAGATGATAGTACTTCTAAGTTCTTCTGGCATAACTGTGTTGTTCTGTGAGGTCAGAAAACAGCTGGGGGCAGTAACACTTGAAACTAACAAAATTATTTACTGAAGTGCTAGGCAGTTGTCCACTTTTGAATGTGGAGTTGTTGACTGAGGACTGTGGTCCCCAGGTGCTGCTCTCTTCCCTTTGCTAATGTTTACTCAATAGCTTTGCCAGCAGAAAAGGTCATGTAGAAGCAATCTCGTCTACTCCAAGGAAACTGGAGCATTAACTTAATTCCATACATCACTCTTGAAGCATATTAGAGTTTCACCTAAGCCCTCTGCTCACAGAGCTATTGGTCAACCTCAAGGAGGTGGCTGATCATGAGCATTTGAGGACTTCACTCTTACCAACTGCTGCAACTACCTGAGGAAAGGTGTAGCGATGACCAAGTAAAACTCCTTACACTGGTATAGCTGAGGCTGGGAATATCATTAAAGATGTTTTAGTTTTGCATTGCTTGAACATGTTGCTCCTTTATAATAAGTTCTTTTCCCATTTGACTGAATAGAATATGCCCTTTTTTTCCTGGTAAAATGTCTTTGCTAGCATAATAGCATCTGCATTAGAAATGTGAGCCACTACAGTTCCCTTTCTTTTAAGGTGTGATTTCAAAAACCAACAACAAAACAAGAACATGGACAAAGCTGGAGATAGTGTACTTTAGCCAGTCTCAGTGCTTTAATTTTCCTGGGTTAGAGTGGAAAAAGAAAACCAACAAACCAACTAGCTGGCAGAAAATTTAAAATTGTTTGTACTTCAGCACTACTGCTGCAGTGATTGTGCTATCTGTACTTTTAGTCATTAGTTTTATACTATGTTTTGTAAACTTTTCCTGAAACTACACCAGAAGTTCCTGCTTTCCATGTGATGTATTTAAATGCAGTGCCTCTCCAGAGCCTTGTCTGAAGACCATTACCTTGAAAACTGTTGCAGCATGAAGCAACGTGCAGCACAAGATCTGGCCAGAATTGATAAAAAAGGAAATATATTACTATGTCTTACATTCTGGTGTTAATACAGACCTATTTACATTACCATTGATCTATACTAGAGCCAAATTCAGCCAGTCATTGATCTTGTGATAGGTGCTGTAAAATCATACCAAAACCATTTACCCCGGAATTCTTAATCTTTTAAGCAGGCAGGATTGATCTGAGTTCTTAAAATACAATTTTTCCATGTTTATAAATGGAGAATTACAGTAGGGAGTAGCTGTGAATCTGTGGCAGAGCCAAAAGCAGCCAGGTATCTTTGTGATGTCTTTCTCTTGAGATACAAGCCATAAGTAGCATGCAGAAAAGCCTACAGGCAGGTAGAGGGAAGAATGTTGAACCTCTACTGGAAGAAAGCTTTTCTTGAAGCCAAAAAGGGTCTTAGCTGACATTCCTCTGTACTATGTCTTTGCACAGTGTAGTGTCCTTATGCAATGCAGTGTGGAGACAGTGGCATATGTAGTCGTATGGGCCTGTAGCTCTGTGAACAAGTGGGAGCTGGGAGCTTCTTGAATTCTGGTGACTGGTATTTCCATGGCTGAGGGAGTGGAAGCATGAAAGGACAGATACTGACTGAATGATGGCAGCACGCTGCCAGTTGTTACGCTGTTTTTCAAACAGTTCCATTTTTGGGCAGCATTCTTAGCATGAGAATCTAGCAGGGGCTAGCCTTGAACGTCTGTAGATACATAAAATGAGTGTATTTTGTCATAAAGCTACTGTGTCACCTCCAGTGGTAGATGTTGGTAGATAGCAAGGACTATAACCCCAAGGCAAGTGTAACCACAGATTGCAAAAACACATGTAAGGGATATTCCTGAAAAGCCCAAGTTTGTAGTGTTGCAAGAGAGAAGTGGGTCTGTCTTGATTTAACAATGTGTTTTGCAGCAAAATTCTGTATTTATACTGCTCTATAGATAAGCCACCAGGAGTTGTTTCCCCCTGCTCACCTCTAGAAGCAATGGAAGTGTGTTCTCCTAAACTACAAACTGTTTTTCAGGTACCTCTCTCCTGACTGCCTAGTTCACTAGCTGTTAGCATCTGTACTTCATGCTTAAATTGGTTCACAAAGACTTTAGGGCACTGAGTGCTGCGAAGCATCAGTAAGGTTTCTACGCTAGATGTCAGAATGTCCTACATCACAGCTCAAAGCCAGATTGTCATTTAATTGCATATTTCCTAGTTGATCCAAGATCCATCTGAATTGGACAGTCATGCTTATTCCCTTTTGCTATATACTCAGAAGAATATGCCTTGCCACTTTTGTTCTGCTTTCAGATCTCCTGATGCTCTTTTCTGATGCTGAATGCTTAGGTTGGTCCGTTTTTCAACCTTTCCTCAAGGCAGCTTGCTTTATCCCTAAACTCAGAAATTTAAAAGGATTCTGTGTATTAAAGGATTTTACTCGCTCTGAGACGATAGATCCTGCTTATAAAACCAAAGGGTAAAAGACTTGGATGCAGTGTGCTTTACTGTGAACCCAAACCATTTCACTGAGCATGACACCACAAGGGTATGTGAAATTGCGTTTAAATCACCCTCCCAGTGATTTAGAAGGACTAGTTAAATACCTGATTTAGAAACTAATAATTGAGCCTATGTGAGCTGGCAATTATGCATGCAGTAATTGCATGTGTTAGGAGAATGTATCATGAAAATGGGAACCAATGGGATTATACCACTTCTCAGGAGGTTTTAGAGATTGAGAGGAACAGCTAGCATGGTTAAAAACAAAATTAGCTATGCATATGTGGAGATTATAAAGCAGCAGCACACAAACAACAGAACTAATTCTCCAAGGCCAGTGAGCTTGGGAGCTCCAACACCGAGCAGCCAACTGCATGGTGGATTGAGGTGAGAGCTGGGTAGTTACTGCTGCACTCCTGGTTCAGAGGTGGCTGGAAAAGTCACAGAATCACAGAATTACAAGGTTGGAAAAGACCTTTAAGATGAAGTACAGCCATTCCTGTCCTATGTTAACCATATCCCTAACTATGTGATCTACCCATCTTTTAAAGACATCCAGGGATGGTGGCTCAACCCCCTCCCTGGGCAGCCTGTTCCAGTACCTGACAACTCTTTCAGTGAAGAATTTTTTCCTAACATCTAATGTGACCCTGCCCTGGCACAGCTTTGTGGCATTCCCCCTTGTCCTATCACCTGTCACTTGACTGAAGAGACCATCGCCCACCTCTCTACACCCTCCTTTCAGGTAGTTGTAGGCAGTGATAAGGTCTCCCCTCAGCCTCCTCTTCTCCAGGCTAAACAACCCCATCTCCCTCAGCCGCCCCTCATATGATTTGCCCTCCAGACTCTTGCAATGTCTGGGACATGAGATGAAACTGCTGTAAAAATAGATGCAGAAGAGTTGCTCAGGACTTGCTGAAGAGCTGCACAGCCAGTTTCTTGGCATCCAAAGGTCAAGTCTTATTGCATAAAACACAGCAGTACAACAGCTCTCCACACAGTCAATGGCCACAGAGATCCCAGCATGCTGCAGTGTGGTTTGAGCCCAGTGCCCTTGCAGTGGATGACTTCTGTTGTAGGCAGGGGGTGCATGCTTAAGAACTCAGTCCAGTAAAAAAAACATAGTTTTGACTTTTGTCAGGAACACAAACATTATCCAAACTGAAATGCACAATAAATAACAAAACATTTCTCCCTAGATGTAACACCTACGTTCAGTTACCCAAAACTGTAAAGCTGAATATAATAAGATTGTCTGCTGACTGCAAGTAGTGTCACAGTCCTTCTGGGTTATTCTTGCTGTCCTTCTTTGTCATTTGTAGAATAAAAATACTAGAGGTTAAAGCAGTATTATTCTTTAGTTAGAGACAGTTAGCTACTATTTAAATAAGGATACAAACCCTCCCCTTTAGTAATTTTAAAGAGGACATTCATAGGACGATGGTCTTGAAGACCACACAGAGCTAGATGCCCAGGGTTTGTCATGAGAAGTGAGGAGTACTTTGCATGCCTTCTGAAGTATTTGAATATTATGACATTTTTAAAAATCAAGTAGTGTGTAGCACAATCTGCGCTTTTCAGTCTTAGTTTCTCCTTTCTTACCATGGATATCAAGAGTATTTGTCTCCATCATAACTGGTTGTGGTGCACTAAACCCCAGCAGTAACTGAGCACCATGCAGGCACTTGCTTACCCCTCCTCACCCACAGAGGGATGGGGAGAAGAATGGAAAAAACCCTTGTGGGTTGTGAGAAAAGTAATTTAATAGGTTAACAAAGGAAGAGAATTATGATGATGATGGTCGGCATCCTGTTCAAGTGTTTCCTGTGTGATTTAGTCTAGGTGATCCTGCTCTGGCAGGGGGGTTGGACTACATGATCTTTTAAGGTCCCTTCCAACTCCTAAGGTTCTGTGTTTCTGTGATGATGATAATAAATATTATATATATAAGCTGATTTAGAAATGCAATTGCTCACCACTGCGAAAAAACCAACTGATGCCCAGTCTTTTTCCAAGCAGCAATCCTGCCTCCTGCCTAGCTTCTCCAGTTCTATCCAGAGCATGATGCTCTATGGCAGGGAATATCCCAGTCTGGGTCAGCTACCCTGGCTGTGCTCTGGCAGCTTCTCATGTACTTGGCAGGGTGTGAGAAGCTGAAAAGCCCTTGACTTAGTGTAGACACTACAAGTATCCAGTAATAACTTAAAACTCCAGTGTGTTATCATATTAATATTTTCATATTAAATCCAACACTCAGCACCATACCAGCTACTGGAAAGAAAAGTAACTTTATCCCAGCTGAAACCAAGACTTTGGTATAACAGTATGCTTATAAAGTCTGTGTAACAGAAAACCACCAGACAGAAGAAGTATTTTGGAAGCTGGGATCGCTATTGAAAATATTGTGGATATTTTGGAGACACATCTGGCCTTGTTTCCTAAAAGGATCTTGGTTTTTGGTAGCTTTTCTGTAGTCCTGTCCATCTTCTGGATCAACCTCAGACTTCGGCTGTAGTTTTACCTGCAGCTATGTCTCCTGTCTACTCTTCTGCTGCTCCTCACAGCGTTCCCTAGGTGAACCCTGGACCCGATTCATCACCTGGTGTTGTCTGGGACTGCTGATGGGGTGTGTTAAAACCACCAGGCTCTATCCATGCAGTTTTAGGTCTGATTGACAGACTGAAAAAAAAGCAGTTGGACCCATGTGTGTGGTGGGCTTGTGAGTGCTACTGCGATAGAATTATTTGTGAGTAATTAGCTTGACCATTTAAGCATGTCTAATGCTCTCTGTGGCCTTTATGTAGCTGCAAAACAAATAGAAGCAAAGCAAGTACATCTACCCCAATTTCATGATATATATTTGTAAGTCATTTGAACATTGTTTTTCTAAACACTTTTAAAATTTGTATAAAACTAGAACTTAAATTCTAAATCCCAAATTAAGTTGTTCAAGCATTAAAGAGAAGCCTGGAAATTTAATTCATCTATACATCAAGAACTTTAAGCACTGGAAGATACTTCCACACTGTCTATGCTAAGGATTGAGATGTTGCTGTAATTCCGAAAGGAAAATGTTGCCTTGATGCAAAATATTTTTTTTTAATTCTAATCTGCATGTTAATTACTGCCACAAAGCTGATGCAGTGGGCTGCAGCTGGATTCATCCTATTTAAATCAGTTTAATGCTTTGCAAGCTTGCAAAAGTAATTACTCTGCATTGCCATCTAACACTGCGTAATAGAGACTTCAATCTGTCCAGCCCCTGCCACGGAACCTTTGTGACCTTTCTGCTCACACACCAGCAACACTGCAATTAATTTTTTTTTCTCTCATTAGCAACCTTCTTCCATTGATCTACTCCTCATAAAGGATGGTAAACTCTTACCTGCTGGATTACTCTTTGAATAATGCCTCTCTCATGTTTATTAACCGCAGCGCGTGGGCCGTGGGTCTCACGGCACAGCTCCTGTGTGCTGCCCTTCTTTTCTGGTCGTGTTTCCCTGCTTTGGCCAGCACAGCACTCTCTGGGAGTACAGCAGCTACTCTGCATCTGCTCTGTGTTACACTCCTGCCTTGGCAATGATGCATCCTGGCTGCTTTAATTTGTCCTTTGGCTGAATCCGCCTGCTGTATCAGCTTGATTTAATTGACCATCTCCTGAACCTGCCGTGTGAGCTATTTCATCTGACTGGGGGGCGGTGTGTTACAGGGGGTAGAGCCAGGCTGTGGTAGCGATGCAGCAAACATATTAATGTGGCAGAGTTCTCTCTTAAAAGGCCCGAATCCTGCTCTAATTTAGGATTATACAGTCCACATAAAATTGCAGTGAATCACTTCCTCGTGGATTTGGATTTCAGATTCTCCCATTTATTCCTTACCTCTTTTGCAAAATTCATTTCCCATTCAGAACCCATTGAGCTGGAGCCTTTCTTCTGTAACCATCATTAACACAATGATGGTAATCACTCTTTCATCAGTGTTGCTTAGTTTGCCTGGTTTTCAGAAGTGTTAAGAGAAAACAGCACAGGCAGCACTTGATGCCAAACACACCTAGGTATTCGCACAACATTCAGAGGAACTGAGCAGAGCCATGACTGCTTCTAGCAAGTGGCCCCAAATACCTGCAGCTGTCATTACAATATTCTTGTAGCTTTTCTTCTGTGTACAGGTGACAGTTTATTGTGGTGATTCTACACAGCTCAACAAGACACACAAAATACGCAGCTCTCTAAGACAGGGCAATTTCACAACTTCTCAGCTTTCACAGCTGATCCAGACATCAGTCCACCTTCCATTTTTCTTACATATTATGTTATTTTTATGTGTATGTTTAATCCTTTTATATAAAGCTGTTTTATTTTTAATCTTTTATGTACACATGGTTACAACTGTTTGAACTGATGTGGAATCTCAGCCATGTTGACACCAGTGGGGCTCCAACAGTAATGCAGAAAGGTGAGCAAGATGGACCTTACTACAACTGCTATTCCTAGAAATGTAAATATTATTTTATATACATATATATAATTATTGCCATTGATTTATACATAATAAAATTACAGAGCAATGATAATAATATACTTCCAGTTATTGACTATTTCTGTAGCTGTAGCAATTGAAACCTCAGTTGGGGTCCTTCACAATAGGTGCTTCCTATGCACCTGAGAAACTATTGTCCCTGTCCAACCACTCTGCAAGTTGAATTCTGAGGTACTTGCATTATCCAGTAAAGTATCTTACCTGTAATGTATTCTGCCAAAACCAATCAAACTGTTATTGCACTGCAAATTGAGGACCTGCTGTCTTGGCTACATGGGAATGATGTAGAGATGATGATCCTCAGCTGCTCACCTTTTCACGCTCTCCTCATGATTTTTTTTGCCTAGTGAAGCAGCTGCTGAACTTCCGATTTGCATTCTGAGAACACAAAGTAATCTCATAACCATTGTTCCTGGGGTTCAGTACTTGCTTCAGGAGCAGCTGAGCTGTTTGTGCAGCAACAGAGGGAACCTTTAATGGGCAGTCGTGTCCACCATCTAGACATGCCTCCTCTTAGACTGGTCAGAGCCCTACTGCAGGTATGAAAATGAAAATTTGGTCAAGTAAATTGAAGGAGGAAAAGGAATATTGATCTCCTGACACAGTCACTGATGGATCAGTTTGTCTTCCCCTGAGATCAAGAAGAGTTTGTTGATAATTTCAGAGACAAAACCTCAGTGCCCTTTCCCACCCTGGGACTGGAAAACAAAACATAACAGTCTAGATGAATATGGAAAAATGTAACAAATTCTGAAACACTTAAGCAATAGGTTTCAGTCTGTATAAAGGAGAAACCCATCTGGTGGCTGCTGCTGATTCAAAATGTCAAAGATTACATGTTAATTGACTCTTTAGCTAGAAGTTGCTTATTACCTTTCAGTAAAGTCTGTGTGCAAGATGAATTGAGTTCTGAGAAATGCGTGGAACAGCCCTGAAAGTACTCTAATGGGAAAAAACCATCATGTGCAAAGGACATCAAAAGTCTGCCCGTTGCTGTTCTGCCTCATTCTTTCTCCCTTTCTTGTTTCTACTGGTTCCAGCCCCACTGTGCAGCTTTTTAATTAACATCTCTTACTTTATAAAAATGGTGGGAGTAATGCTGCCCCAACCTCCTGTCACTGGGTGTATAGATTGGAAAGATTGGTTTCTAGTCACAAACATGAGATGGAGAAGTAACAAAGGAATGAAAAAAAATAACAAAACCAAAACCAAACCTGCTTTTTCCATTGGCTTCAGCGAGCTTTGGAGAGAGTGCTTTGGTCGAACAAGTGCCAGCTGTTCTCCTTTAGAGATTGTAATTGGTAACAGTCCTGCTGTAGCTATGGATAAAGGAAGCAGCATTCAATGTCTCCATGGGAAAAAGAATGCCCTTGTAACATCTTGTCCCCAGTGTTTATAATAGCAACATGTAGTGTACGTTTGTCAAGGGTAGGACAGTTGAATGCTGGATATGCCCCATTAAGGCACTGCAGCCTGCTCTGGGGGCATGGTGGATTCAATAGGCTGGTACTGGCATCGCTGGCTATGATGACTTAATCCTTGTTTTGCACTTGCTTGCATCCATTTAGCTGGGAAGATCAAAGTGCTGGAAATTAAGAAACCCATTAAGGCTCCCAGCCCCTTTCTGGAATTGGCATCCCAAGCAGGTGCTTACACACACTATAATGGATATTGCACAGTGAGTATTTTGTCTGAATGCATCAAGCATGTGCCCCCAACCCCCATTTTAGGGAGGGAGGGAGGAAGGAGAGGAGGAAAAGAGGCTACATGTTACTGTCAGAGCCAGAGAGACCCCCAGAGCACCTTACACTGTCAAAACCAAACCCACTGCTTCCAGGCATCTGAGAAAGGAAGCAAGATTGGGGTTTTTTTATGAACTTCTGCAAAACAGTTTGTGATGCTTCAGCACAGAAGGAAAGGAGGGTGTGTGACATGTCTTGTCTGCACTGCCCTATGCAGATTTTGGGAAGCCTCCAGCACTGCTGCAGGTTACACCATGCCCTGCCAGCTCACGCTCAAAAGCAACTTAGCACCCATGGGAAACATACAGTTCTTTCCATCTGTGGCCTTTTATTATCTGTCCTAACATCTGGCATGGTCTCCTCTCACTTTTGCTAGAAAAGAGAGCCTTCTCACCCCCAGACCCCTAGAGATACCATTTTCATAGGACTTTTAACTGGGTGCTGGCCCCAGAGAAGTGTTTAAAGCTGTGCTTTTTGAAGCATGCTCAATCCAGATACGTAACAGGAGGAAAAGCAACGGGCAGAAGCAGAGCTGCACATCACCAGGCGTCATTAGCAGACAGCTGCTTCTTTGGGGGACAAGAGTGCAGACCACACATTGATAAGTGGCAGATTTCTGTTATCGGAGGGTGAAGGGAATGACAGGGCATGCCAGCATTTGTCACAACTCTGTCAGGGACTGAATGACAAAGGAAGGACAGCGATGTGTCTCTCTCCAGCAGATAGTCAAAGATAGTAGCCTGGAGTCAGAGCCACCGTTGTCACTCAGCCACTATGAGATGCCACTGTGATACAGCGGCTGCCCTGCCATTTAGAAGCAACATGAATTATTAATAGAGCACTTGTAAAAGTAAGTTACATTAAAAAAAAGGGGAAAAAAACCAGGATGCTATGCTGCAAATACAGTGATAACAATTTCCTCCCTTCTTGTTTTCTCTTTCTAATCAGAGGGTGTAGCATTCTGGGTTAGTTGCTTCTATTTCCAGTTAATAAGAGGGATTGGAGTGATGCAGCCTGTGTTTTGAACAGATTCCACATGGGGTTTTTTTCCCAGTAAATGTTTTGAATCTCTTTCCCCCCTTACAAAACCCTCTATATAAAACCCTGAATGCAAACGGTAAAGTTTCTCATCCCCCCAGCCCCTTCCAATAACATAAGTTCTCTTTTTTTTCTTATTCTTCTTTTTTTTTTCTTCTGAAAAGTATGCCACCTTGTGCAAACTGGCAAGATCAGGTCTGGTTTGTTGTTAAATTTTAAGTGGAATAGCATTTTTTCCTCTTCACAAAGTTTAGGAGATTGTGGGGTTAAAGTCATGAATTGGATTTTAAAGTTTAATCACTGCTGGTCTGCTGTCCAGAGAAATTTCTCCTTGAGTGCTCAAACTGAAAGGCAGCTGCGTAGGCAGGCAGTAAATAACAAACTTGAGATGATTGGCGTAAGTGTTTTTAAGGGAATCAAGGATTTATAACCTATTACTTTGTACCGGTGCTCTTCTGAACCCTGGCTGCAGGATTTCTTTGAATTAGTGATGTGCTTGTGCTAGCCTTTAATTTTTTCTCAAGTGCTCTTAGGTCCCTTCCTTTTATTTCGCCCTCGCAAAGACACACAACTTGAGTCTGACAGCCTGAAAACATTTTTGATGGGTTAGAATTAGCCCCTTTTTTCACCTCCTTTGTGTCTGAGGTGCACTTGTAATGCTGCAGATGATTTGTAACTGTGCTGCCAGCAAAGCACAAGGAAATGGAAGTTCTGAGTCATCATTTCCATAAATGTGGTTTGTAGGACACCGTGGGGACCCTTCTGGGATGTGAACGGTTTCGTGCTCTGCTGGGTTGCAGGGAATGTCTGTGTGCCTGTCTTCCAGTTCATGCTGGTTTTCTGTCAAGCATTTGTTTGCTCCTGGCCCGCTCTAATCCTCAGCTTACAAAATAACTCACAAATTCCATCTCCTCCTGACTTGTGTGCTGTGCAGCTGCAGGAAGGCAGCTGAGCCCGTCCACAGGGTAACAAAGTGTGAGAAAACAGAAAAGGGCACCAGCAGCACTATCAGAGATCACAGTGAATCCCTGGGTACAATATTTTGTTATTAACTCCATGGTTTCCCAGAGGAGTATTTTTACTGGGCTCTGAATACTTTCCCTGAGGAGCAGCAAGGATAAACTTCACATGGGTTTAAGGAAGGGCTGTGATAAATCTGAGTGAGGTTAAATGTGATATAAATATCTGCATTAATAAAAGAGCAGCTGGCAGCAGCTGTATCTCACAGGGTGAGATGAAGGGAGGGAGATACATGTGGTCTCTATGCAGGAAGAAGTGATGCCCTGCAGCCCTCCTGCTGCTGGTCCCCAGGACTAGAAGTTGAGGAGGAGCAGTCTCTTGAGTACAGAGCACTGCTAGGGCTGCTTTATGGACAGAAGAACAGAGGATTTGTGTTTTGGGGATTGTCTGGCATCTTTTGACAGCATTATGTACAAACACCTTTTAAAAGGAAAAATAAAATCCTCACCTCCCATGAGAAGCGAATAGAAATACGTCCTGTGCTACTGCAGTGCTGCCTATAACATAAATAGGATTTCATGCTCCTCTAAAAGTTCTTTCATAGCCATTTAAACAGACACAATAAACTATTCTTGGTAGCAATTAGTAAACCTTTCTTTGCATGATTCTGACTGACAAACAAGCAGGAATTAACTCGGTGGCAAACTATGGAAAAAACCTGACACTTTTCATTTTTTTCAGCTTAGTTTCGTCACACTAAATTTTCAGGCACATTTTGGGGGTTTTTTTCCCAAATAATTTTAAAATTAAATGAGTTCTCAGCCTAGAGAAGGCATCTAGTAATACCATCCTGCTTTTCTCAGTCCTGCCCCGTGCCAGTGTAGCCCTGGGTCCCTGGCCTGTTAAACATGGGAATAGTAGAGGAAAACTCAGTCCACCCGTTTCCTGAAGCCTCAGTAACCTCAGCTCTGCTTAGGCTGATCAGTTGCATTTTGTGGTTCTAAGGGAAGCTTCATGTGTGAAACTCTGTGATAAACAGAAAGCAATTTTCCTTTCAAAATGTTGGCACTATAACATCCAGCTGAGACGTTGCTGCACAGGAATGTATGAAAATGAGAGCTTACTTAGGAAGACAAACAGGGACTTGAACTGAACATCCAGGCTCATTCCAACAAATCAGCATGGCTCTGGCAACACAGGTGGTTTTCCAAATGCTGCCTCACCCACCTCTACTCACTGGCCTGGTGACCAGGACATTGATGTGACTACAAAGAGAGATCATTTTCTCCATAACTTAATTTAACAAGAGGGCTTTGTAACGGTGTAGTAAGTAAAGGTCATTCTCTGTGGGGAAGATGAAGAAGTTGTTCATTTACCTTGTTTTATATTGTCTTCCAATAATGATTCCCTTACAACTTACCCTGTTGGGCTGATACTGTGCACAGGGGAGTTTTGAATCTCACTGCCATCAATAATACATAAAAAAAGAAAAGGGAGGAAAAAAGCCTATAATAACAAATCTCTTACTCACAGCAACTTTCATGTGCAGCTTGCAAGGACGTCTCACTATAATATAACAGCATGCTTCATCAGTCTGAGTTGGTACATTGGTAGTGGGACAGAAACAGGCCAGCCTTGGGACTGGACAGGCTGCCATCTGCCCTTGGGGCAGGCAGTGGTCGCCCACTTGCACTTAAATTAGAAAATATAAACTAGAAAATATAAATTAGCTTTTTACACAAACTGGATCAAAACTTTACATTACTGAATTGCTTAGCTCTCAGCTTTGAATGCTGTAGATCTGAAAGCCCACCTGTATTATATCACCAACTCCCTAGCCTTGTCACTCAGCATTTAAATAAATATATGCATGTATGAATGCTGTGAGTTTTTCTTTCTTCCCCTCCCCCAAGGCACTTTGTCCCTGCATGACAAATGTAGAAGAAAAATCAAATATTATTGTTCCTGCCTGAGATGGCATCATTGAGATTCACAGCAATGAAAAGAACTTTGTTTTCTATTACCTAGTCATGGCTGCTGCTATTTCAAATGAACCAGAAATACTTTTGAGTTTCATCCTTCTAAGTTATCACTCTTTCCCCTGCTGGGCTGAATGTAGCAAAAACTCTATTTGTCAAGAGACTAGTGAAACTTTGACATGAAGCTTTTAAAGGGAATGCTTAAGGAGACGTCGATCATGAGCACATGCACCAGAGGCACCTGGGTTTGTCTCCTCCTCCTGGCTTTATTCCTACAGTGATTTATCTGCAGTTTCTGAACAGGTTTCCAGTCTTCCTTTCATGAAGTGACTAGGATATTCAAGCTTCTTGTTATGCTCAAGTGAAGACTGGTAGTTTTAGTGGGGAATGTTTTGCACCTTCTGAGAAGCAGCACACATCCCAGCTGTTTGAATTGGATGCTAGATTGGTCTCTTGCAATAACCTGCTATTTTTGGAAAAAAAAAAAAAAAGTGATTTCTTATATAGATAAAAAGTTGAATATCACCTTCTGTGTGCTGCCAAGTGTGCCTGCTGTATGGAATCATGTAACTTCTAAGTCTTAAAAAAGTTATCTTTCTTGAATCCCACTTCCCTTCTCATAACTTAAGGAAATGTTTTTATCAGGTCAAATTTTCCACTCGGACTTCAGTGAAGTTCTGCCTGCTTTTGCTAGCAGGGTATTTGACCTCTTGCCCTTAATTTAAAGGAGATATTTTGCTTACAGAGACCTTTATCTAACAGGGACCTGTAAGGAAAGAAAAAATTTGGTTTACAGATGACTTGATTCCCTCAAGGTACGCGAATCAATCACGTAAATTGCAGTGTGTCCTGCACTTCAGCTTCAATCAATAGGGGATTAAAACTCTAGTTTCAGTGTGGGGAAAATAAATGTCCATGCTGATGCTATTAATAACACCTGGGATTACTAGAAATGTACCAATGCTGTAAAAATCTCACATTTTAGCACTTATGTGTCTTGTTTGGTATTTCCACTGTTCCTCTCTGCTGGTAGGGTGAGAACAGAAAGGGAACTCTGACTTACCCTAACTTGCTGCCAGGCATTGCTAAAAAGGCTTATTTCCTGCAGCTCAGTACCCTGTCTGTTGTGTCTGGCTTTGCCTGGCTGCCACAGAATATTAACATGAAAGTAACTCGTGAGCAAAATTAAGAAGGACCTAGTTTAACACAGACTTTTTAGAGGGTCTCTGCTCTGCCATGCTGGTTCTTGCTCTGCCACACTGCTTCTACGTTACCTTGGGTAAGTCATTTAGGTTGTGTGGGTGTAGCATCACTAATTCAGACGTAGGTATTTGTCCCTCTCTACTCTGCCCTTGTCCCTCTCTACTCTGTCCTCGTGAGGCCCCATCTGGAGTATTGTGATCAGATCTGGGGCCCCCAATACAAGAAGGATGTGGAACTGTTGGAGAGGGTTCAGAGGAGGCCACGAAGATGATTAGAGGGCTGGAGCACCTGCCCTACGAAGAGAGGCTGAGGGAGCTGGGCTTGTTCAGTCTGGAGAAGAGAAGGCTGCAGGGGGACCTCATTGCAGCCTTCCAGTACCTGAAGGGAGCTTATAAGCAGGAGGGGATTCAACTTTTTAAAAGGATAGACAATGGCAGGACAAGGGGCAATGGATTAAAACTAAAGGAAGGAAGGTTTAGATTAGATATTATGGGGAAGTTCTTTACAGAGAGAGTGGTGAGGTGCTGGAACAGGCTGCCCAGAGAGGTAGTGGATGCCCCGTCCCTGGAAGTGTTCAAGGCCAGGTTGGATGGGGCCCTGGGCAACCTTGTGTAGATCCAGGCCTGGAGGTTGGTGGCCCTGCCTGTGGCAGGAGGGTTGGAGCTCTATGATCCTTGGGGTCCCTTCCAACTCACACCATTCTATGATTCTATGATTCTATGATTTCCATAGGGCAATTCAGGATGTGTTTATGCCACAGATTTGGCATAACTCTGCCTTGAAACCAAGTTTCTGGTCCATCCCCAGACTCACTAACCACCTACTAGTTTTTTCCCCATCTGCAGTGATTAATCACTTTTAGAATAGTTCGAGACCCATTAAGATCTCTATGGCCAGGTGTCAAGGATTGCTCTGGTGCCTTCACAAAATACAGGCTCCCTCTCTGGGGGGGGCATGAAACAGTGTCCTGGTAGAGGATGAGGGTTTTTTCACAGTGACTGGGAGCAGCCTGGAGGCAAAGAAAGCAAATACAAATTCTTCATGCAGTGTTACATGTTATGCTTATTGTTCTGCTGTGTGGTGAGAGCGTTGGTATCATAGAGATGATACCTAAGTTGTATTATCATTGTTGAGTTGCCTTGATGTTGCATGTTGGCTACCTTCCCCATGGGAGACCTCCATTCAATTCCTTCCCCAGGCAGGATGAGAGGAGTCAAACTTGTGTCCCCATCACCTGGATGTGGCATTTTCTGTAAAAGTCATTTGGTTCACAACTAAAGCCATGGAGCCACATGGGAAAGCAAACAGCAGGAGGCTTCACTTTGTGGAGTGGGAAGATTACTGGTCCTGGTCCCTGGCACAGAGACCCTTTCAGTGCCTGATACCAGACAGGACACTTCAGCACAGGCACCCCTTCATAACACTTAATGGTCTGTCTAACCTCCACAATGTTTTGGTTTTTATAAAGGGCTAGAAAGCCCTTTCCAAAACTTGGAGCCTGATCACTCTGTAATTGTATCATAAGATGGAACTTATGAACTTAACACATAAAAACCAGCCTATGCATTGCCTACCTCAGAAATGGAATTTTACTAATACTTCTGTCTCACTTGAGGCTGACACTGAACATTATCTCCTTCTGATATACAAGTTTATAAAAGCAACAGGAATAGGTCTCTATCTTTAAATGCATAAAATACTCTTTAAAGAAAGGACAATTCTTTATTGGGATTAAGATCTGCTGCCTTAGCATTTACTACATCTTCTGATAGGCCTTTCCAGTCCTAGACAAAATGCCATGTTTACTTATAAACATTTTTTGCTGGTCTACATCTATTATCACATATTTTTTTCCCTTATATTTAGAAATGGAATTGATAGAATATATTATACCACATCAAACATTATTTCCATATCAGTGTGCTTTTGAGCTAATAAATCCACTGCAGTTTTGAGTTGCAAAGTGATCTCTTGTCTGCTTTAGATGGACTTGTTAGGGAAGTGAAGGTCGGGGGCAGCTTAGGGCAAAGCGACCATGAAATGGTTCAGTTCATGATCCTGGGTGGAAGAAGCAAGCCAAAAAGTAGGATAGCTACCCTGAATTTTGGTAGAGCTAACTTTGATCTCCTCCGCCACTTAATGGGGGCTATCCCGTGGGCTACGCTGTTTGAAGGAATGGGAGCCTGTGAGAGCTGGCTAGCATTCAAACAGCACTTCTTCCAAGCACAGGAACGATGCATCCCTTTGAGGAGGAAATGGGGAAAGAGAGGCAGAAGACCTGCATGGATGAACAGGGAGCTATTGAGCAAACTCAAAGAGAAGCAGAAGATCTATGAATCGTGGAAAAAGGGTCTGAGCACCTGGGAAGAATACAGGAATGTGGTCAGGGCCTGTAGGGATGCAACTAGGAAGGCTAAAGCCCTCTTGGAAATTAAGCTGGCAAGGGACATAAAGGATAATAAAAAGGGGTTTTTTAGACACGTGAACAGTAAGAGGATGTCCAGGGATAATGTAGGTCCCTTGCTGAATAAGGAGGGTGTCCTGGTTACGGGGGATGCTGAGAAAGTGGAGATATTGAATGCCGCCTTTGCTTCGGTCTTCACTTCAAAGGCCCCCCGGGACCCACAGACACTGGATGAGAGTAGGACTGATTGGGAAATGAAGAATTTCCCTCTGGTTCAAGTAGGGGAGGTCCAGGAGCGGCTCAAAGGGATTAATGCACACAAATCCATGGGCCCAGATGGGTTACATCCACGTGTGCTGAGGGAGCTGGCGGAGGTGATTGCTGAGCCGCTCTCTATCATCTTCGACAGGTCTTGGAGGACAGGAGAAGTGCCTGAAGACTGGAGGATAGCCAATGTCACTCCAGTCTTTAAAAAGGGCAAGAAGGAGGAACCTAGTAACTATAGGCCAGTCAGCCTCACCTCTGCCCCTGGAAAGGTGATGGAACAGCTTGTTCTGGATGCCATCTCCAAGCAATTGGAAGAGAAGAAGGTCATGAGGAGTAGTCAGCATGGATTCACTAAGGGGAAATCGTGCTCGACCAACCTCATAGCCTTCTACGATCTCATGACAGGCTGGGTAGATGGAGGGAGAGCAGTGGATGTCATCTACCTTGACTTCAGCAAGGCCTTTGATACTGTCTCCCATGACATCCTGATAGCAAAGCTGAGAAAGCATGGGATAGATGAGTGGACAGTGAGGTGGGTTGAGAATTGGCTGTCGGACCGAACCCAGAGGGTTGTGATTCGTGGAGTAGAATCTGACTGGAGGCCTGTTACCAGCGGTGTTCCCCAGGGCTCAGTGTTGGGTCCAGTCCTGTTTAATATCTTCATTGACGATCTTGATGAGGGAATAACATCCACCCTCAGCAAGTACGCCGATGATACAAAGCTGGGAGGAGTGGCTGACACGCAGGAGCACTGCGCTGCCATCCAGAGAGACCTGGACAGGCTGGAGAGCTGGGCAGTGAGAAACCAGATGAAGTTCAACAAAAGCAAGTGTAAAGTCTTGCACCTGGGAAGGAACAACTGTTTGTATCAGTACAGGCTGGGGGATGACCTGCTGGAGAAGAGCTCAGTGGAGAAGGACCTGGGGGTCCTGGTAGATGACAGGTTGGCCATGAGCCAGCAGTGTGCCTCGGTGGCCAAGAGAGCCAATGGGATCCTGGGATGCATCAGGAGGAGTGTAGCCAGCAGGTCAAAGGAGGTGATCCTCCCTCTCTACTCTGCCCTGGTCAGGTCCCACCTGGAGTATTGTGTCCAGTTCTGGGCTCCTTGGTATAAAAAGGACAGGGATCTCCTGGAAAGAGTCCAGAGAAGGGCTACGAAGATGATTAAGGGCCTAGAGCATCTCCCCTATGAGGAAAGGCTGAGTAAGCTGGGACTGTTCAGCCTTGAGAAGAGAAGACTAAGGGGGGACCTAATCAAAGTTTATAATTATCTGAAGCAGGGGATGCAGGGGGAATCAGCCAGCCCCTTTTCAGTGGTCTGTGGGGATAGGACAAGGGGCAATGGCTGCAAGTTGGAGCATAGGAAGTTCCGCACCAACATGCGGAAGAACTTTTTCACAGTGAGGGTGACAGAGCCCTGGGACAGGCTGCCCAGGGAGGTCGTGGAGTCTCCTTCACTGGAGATATTCAAGACCCGCCTGGACGCCTATCTGTGCAATATGTGCTAGGGAGCTGCTTTGGCAGGGGGGTTGGACCCGATGATCTCTCGAGGTCCCTTCCAACCCCTACAATTCTGTGATTCTGTGATTCTGTGATTCTGAGAAGTGCTTGATGTACATGAAATATGGGTTTGTAGATTGCGTGGTTTAAACTTTGGAGACATTTCTGCTTTAATTTACTACAGCTCTCAAATGTTTTTGGCAAAGGAAGCAGCATGCCTCGTGTAGGTCTGAAACCAGATGTAATTAGGAATGTTTCCCATCAGGATGAGTCTGTCCTGGCTCTTTACATGATTGTTTTTGTATCATAATTTTCTGTGAAAGCTGTTGCAGGGAACTGGTGTCTGTCTTTGCTGCAATCTGTCAGTGACTGAGAATCTTATAAGCTTTTTAGTGAATCTTGACTCACCAAAGACATGATCAGCTTTAGCTAAGTCATCCTGGCAGATGATCTCACCTGCCTATAGAAATCTCTGAGGAGTATGGGCTTCCCAATTCTCACAGGCAGTGTTCTTGCCTGAAGTAGTCATGCTGAAATTACAACTCCAGCATCCTTTTTCAATCCCTCATTTGTCTTTCCTGAATTAACCAAGCTAGTCTTCAGTGAGGTCTTACAAAGGAGGCAAGGTGGCTTTCGTGGGTATTGTCATCTTTTGCTCTCAGTTCACTGTGTCCATTGACCCATGGGCTTGCTTTTCACATTGTGACCACAGGATTAGTTTGGTAGCAAAAAATTGGTACAGGTTTATGAGTGTGGTGGGTTGACCCCACCAAAGTCACTCTTATCACTCCCATCCTCAGCTGGACTGGGGAGATAAATACAATGAACGGCTCGCCAGGTCGAGATAAGGACAGGGAGACATCATTCCCCAAGTACCTTCACAGGCAAAACAGACTGGACTTGGGGAAATTAATTTACCAAACAAAGCAGAGTAGGATAATGAGAAATAAAGCTAAATCTTAAAAGACGTCCCCACCCCTCCCTTCTTCCTGTGCTCAACTTTATTCCCAAATTCTGTACCTCCTCCCCTCGAGTGGCGCAGGGGGATGGGGAGTGGGGGTTGGGGTCAGTTCCTCACGCTGTCTCTGCTGCTCCTTCCTTCTGTAGGGGACTCCTCACACTCTTCTGCTCCAGTGTGGGGTCCCTTCCACGGGAGACAGTCCTCCACGAACTTCCTCAATGTGAGTCCTTCCCACAGGATGCAGCTATTCATGAACGGCTCTGACATGGGTGCCTTCCACAGGGTGCAGACCTTCAGGAACAGACTGCTCCAGTGTGGGTCCCCCAACGGGGTCGCAAGTCCTGCCTGAAAACCTGCTCCAGGGTGGGCTTCCTATGGGGTCACAGCCTCCTTTGGGTGCCTCTACCTTCTCGACTGTGGGGTCCTCCATGGGTTGCAGGTGGATTCCCATCATCTTCCCTGGGTTGGAGGAGGAAAGCCTGCCTCACCATGGTCTTCTCTATGGGCTGCAGGGGAATCTCTGCTCCGGCGCCTGGAGCACCTCCTCCCCCTCCTGTTCACTGACCTTGGTGTCTGCAGAGTTGTTCCTCTCACATATTCTGGCATCTGTTATGCAGCAGATTTGTCCTCCTTCATAACTATGTTTTCCCAGAGGTGCTACCACTGGCTGATGGACTCAGCCTTGGCCAGTGGGAGGTCTATCTTGGAGTGGGTTGGCATTGGCTGTGTCAGAGATGGGGGCAGCTTCTAGCAGCTTCCTACAGCAGCAATCCCTGTAGCCCTCCCACCCCCAACCAAAACCTTGCTGCACAAACCCAGTACAGGTAGGTTAACCTCAGACAGGCACCAAACTCCCACTCAGCCAGTCATTCACTCCCAGGGCAGGGGCTGGAGCAGCAGCTCCTATCTCTGACTGGGGTATCAGGGCTCTCTTAGTGCCTTTGTGCCTCTGGGCTCCTCTGTGTATGAGCAAATGAGCCTTTTATCATATTACATGATATCATGCACTGGTCAAAACAATCCTGGGTTATTTTGTGTGAACTAAAAGAGTGAACATCCCATTCCTTGCAAAGGATGCCACACACTGTTTTTAATAAATTTGTCTCACTTACCCTGTTCTTACAGCACTGTTTACCTTGTGACACCCTCCTGACCTCCTTAGCATTATCTTAGACAAACAGTTCATCTGTGATCACATCTTTTGTGAGACCTGCTCTCACTACTGTGTCAGCAAAACCTTTTTTTGGTTACAAATACTAATCAATGTCTACAGCAAGGTCTGCAGCTTCACATCTTCTGTAGGCTGCATGCTGCTTTTCATGCATCCCAGGATCATTATTTTTGCTTTTTCACACGCCAGGACATTGTTGACTCAGCTCCAATTTGTGACTCACTATATCCCCATCTCCTTTTCCGAATGCCTACTGCCTGGGGAGTTAGTCCATATTGTGTGTTTCTACAGTGAATTCTTCCTGCCTTGCATGCTTTCATGTTGAATTTCACCCTGCGTGTTTCAGATGTCACGATCATCTGGGAATTTGCCCTTGCTCTCAAAGAGGCTCAGCAGTGCCTTCACACCATTTGAAAATTCATTAAGGACTCACTGTTAAACCCTGAGCAGAAGGATGGCACCCCACCCGATGCATTTTTGGCAAAGACCTACTGATAAAAGACCTGACCAACAGTGTGAACAATACTAGTGTGAAACACAGGTATGGTGTCCTACTATTTCTGCACCTACTACATAGGGTTTTGTTTAGGCCATGCTCTTTCTTACTTACAGTATAAAATCTTGGAAAATAATGCCCAGAACTGTCAAAACAAATGTGCCAATTAAACTCTATGAAATTCAGAACTACTTCACTGCCATGTGAACTTGTATCTAGTTTTGGAAGGAAATGAGATAGGTTCAGTCATGACTTAATTCTTTGCACGTTGGTACTTTTCATATCTAACTCCTTATCTTCCAAATTCTTACACATGGCTGGTCTGATGATTGGATCCAGAACTTCATTGTGGATTTAAGCCAAGCTGAAGAGGAGGCTAGGAGGAGACCTTATCACCACCTACAACTACCTGAAGGGAGGTTGTGGAAAGGTAGGTGATGGTCTCTTCAGCCAGGTGACAGGACAAGGGTGAATGGCATGAAGCCGTGCCAGGGCAGGTTTAGATTGGACATTAGAAAAAAAAAATTTACTGAAAGAGTTGTCAGGGCCTGGAACAGGCTGCCCAGGGAGGGGGTCGAGTCACCTTCCCTGGATGTGTTCAAAAAAAGGGTAGATGAGGTCCTTAGGGATATGATTTAGTTTAGGATGAGAATGGTTGGACTTGATGATCTTCAGAGGTCTTTTCTAACCTTGTGATTCTGTGTGTGTGATTCTGTGAAAGGTCTGTATGTTTCCCAGGTCCTCTCTATTCTACCTTTTTCAGGACTGGGATTGCTTTCGACTTTTGCAGTCTGTTGGTAGGTCACCCACCTTTGACAGATTCTCTCATCTGACTACCAACAGATCCCAAGATTAGCCTCATAGGTCAAGCTGTACTGAAACTATCAGAGACTCAAATGAAATTTTTAAGTGGAGTGGCATTTGGGATGCCTGAGCATGTCTGAGCATCTGCATGGTGTGGGGGGTGTAGTGCCTCTTTCTGTATCAGCAGCTGGAGGCAGGATAAACATCTCAACATGTTACATATGGTCAAGCAGTGCAGTTAAAGGCCAGCTGTGTGTACTGCTGTCTACTCTTTCTCATTGGCACTAAATGCTCACTCTGTTCAGCAAAACCAGGCAAGGCCCCTTTAGAATTTCTCACCATTTGTCAGAAGTTTCCCCTCTCCACTTTTTTCTATAATTTCAACTCTGTCATCCTTTTCCAGCAGCCCAGTGGCTTCCAATGCCTCCTGGTTGGTGTCCACACCGCGTGCATCAGTGTAGATGTTCTTCATCTGGGCTACTGATCCTGACACCTATATCAGGGAGAAGCCCTAATTCTTAAGTGACTGTTTTCAGGTGCTTCTGTGGCTTCTAATGCATCAACAACCCTTGTGTCTTTGCAGCTGTGTGGATCTTCATCCCTTACCCCCCCAGAGATGGCTAAAGATGCTGCATGCATTAGTACAGTGGCATTTCCAATGTGCTCCAGTGTACTCAGCACATTGTGGGGCAGACTGAAGGAAATAGCTGGCACACCTCAAAAATTGATATGTCACCCTCAGGCTTGTCTCTAGAGAGCCTGGTTTTATCCCTTTTCCCCTTCAAATCTAGGTGAAGCTCTTTTGATGAGCGCTGCTAACTTAGTGGTAGATACCATTGCTCCCTGGTCGAGCTGTAAGACTTACAGTGCCCTTCCTGTATTCCCATCCATGCAAACTGCTGTGCCATATTCTGTTTGTTAGCACTCCTCAGGGGCTTCTTTTATAGGTGGGGGGCTTGGCTGTGGTTGCTCCTGGCCCTGCCCAGGTCTCCTCAGCATGAACTGTGGGCTCCTGGTAGGTCTATCTGATCCCTTCAGGTTCCCCCCAGTTCATGAACCACCCCCTCTACACCACGCTAGAGCTCTCCACTGCTGATCCTGATGGCACCAGAGCTGCTCTCCTTGGCAACTGAGTTTTTATTTGCTTCTTTCATTTTGCTCCTTGCATTT
This sequence comes from Porphyrio hochstetteri, assembly GCA_020800305.1. Classification (NCBI taxonomy): domain Eukaryota; kingdom Metazoa; phylum Chordata; class Aves; order Gruiformes; family Rallidae; genus Porphyrio; species Porphyrio hochstetteri. Next base: position 8,904,534 of record CM036906.1, read on the forward strand.
GCTTCATTTGCTGTTAAAAAAGCAAAGTTTCTGGCAATTCTTTCCATCTCTATCTAATCTCTTCTAAGGCTTCTCTGCTGAAAAATGGCAGCATTAAGAAAATTTGCATTTCTAATCCAGTACATCCAGTAGACAACACAGTGCTGTGGAACAGTTATAAACCAAGTTTTTCAAATAAATCATGGAGATGAAGTATTGAAGATTATTGGCATGTAGCTGTTTAGAATTCACTTAAATGGCTTAATCAGAATATCTAAGTAGTTCCCATAATTAAACCAAACCAAGTTCTGTGCTCCCACCTGTTCAGTAATGCCAAATGCAAACTGGTTTTCATTATTTCTCCAAAACTGAAAGCATATTCTCCATAAAAAATAATTGCTTTAACCTGGCTTTGCTTTTACTTGTAAGAAATAACTATGTTGGCTGTAGGCCTGTGGCTGTGAAAGCAGCACGGTATTGAAAATCTTCACTTCAGGGTTCTCTTTTGATCATCATCACACTGGCTCAATTAATAACTCTTTAGGTTACTGGAATTTGTGCTTTGATAATGGAAAGAATGACCTTCCTCTTTAATTACATCCAAACTTTTTGCTTTCTGTTGCTGTTTTGGTAAGCTGTTGCTGCAGAAGGCACTCCATGATTCTAGTTTCACCAAAATCCTTGGCAAATAAATATTCGTGCACCTTTAAATGGTTGGTACTAAGGTACTGATCAAGACCTTCTTCATCTGTGTTAATAGCAGAGCATTTCAACAGCATGGGCATGGCACACATGTTTAGTACTATACACTTAAAAGCAGGAGGTTAACACAAATCCAGTGCAACTTCCAATAAGAATAAAAACAGAGAGTATGACATGCTTTGCCCATTTTTAAGTTTCACATTTTGATGATATAAAAACTGTTTTTCTGTAGTTAAAAGAAGGCACCACCAACTTTCCGCTATGAACAATTAAAGCAGCACTGTAGCATTTATGCTATTATTTTAATCTTAAATTCAGTTTATTTTATGCTGGGGTTTTTTTCAGTTAGCTTTTTGATTTTTTTTTCTATTAACAACGCAGTTCTTGCATCATGCTAAGTAGTTCTTATTAATAAAATACATTAGCCTGCATTGCTTGTTAAAGCTCTGATTCAGTCCAATAGTTAAACAGATGTTTAATTCCTATGTATTTTTCAGGTCATCCACAAATAAGGACATTTCCCTGAGTCATAATCAGGCTGTGCCATTTTGCTATACCTGGAATACTAGGCTAGAGGCATCATCAGACTCTGCCTCCTTACAGGTTACACAAAGTTTCTTATTCCTGAGATCTGCTGACCAGGATCTGTCTCAAATGTTCATTCTTGTTCCTAATGTTTACTGGGTGTGATCCAGGCTTTCAGTGCTCAGAGATTTGGAAATTCACTGCTAAGTGTGTGCATGCCCATTTTATTTTTAATAATATCTTTCTTCCTTTTGTCACAACAGCTTAAGCAACCCCTCTGTGCCCAGCTTCCTTCTGCACAGCAGCCCAGCTGCATTCTTGACCTTTTCTTCACTATGCCCAGTTTGGATTTTCAAGTGTGGGACCTCACTGGCTCAGGGTACAGCAGGTGAAGCTTTACCAGGAACAAGGACTCAAAAGTGATGTGAGATAGGGACATTTGTATTTCTCTGGATATACTGGAAAAATATTTTATATATATATATAAAAAACAATATATATATATTTTGCCACTGTCACTTATCAGGGAATATCTGTGGTAGGTGTCCCTTACCACAGACAGGACCTCATGCCACAGACCTGCTGCATGAAGGAGGGACCAAATGACAGCGGTGACTCTCAGTCACTCATGATGGGCAACTACAAACCAGGTTCTCTCATTAGTTGTTCCAAGTTATTACTGCCCTATATAAATTATTCCACGAGCTAATCGACTTGACGACTGAAAGTCACTGATCACTTCCAAATTGTGTACTTAAATTTCCACTCTTTTAACACAGTCTCTAAATACTGTCACCAGATCTGTCAGGTGTCACATTCTCTACTTTTTTTTTTTTTTTTCCTCATGTCACACCTTGAAGTTCTTCTGTTGGACTTGCAGCCCTTGTCTGGCATTATTCCACTTTACCTCAGACTTTTGGATGCCAATGTAAATCCTACTTCTAAATGTCAAAGCATTTATAAGGGCCAGCAGTAAATGTGCTGCTATATAGAATCCTACTGTCTAGGCAGAGCATCCATTAGGCAAAAGAAACAGGAGACATTTCTGCTTCTTACTATTCCTCCCCCAAAAAAAGAGTTGCTTCATGTTGCATGAACTCTTTGGGACAGCCCTTGGAAGTAACAAGATTTACCAGAAGCTTTAAAAAACATTGTGTCATTTAAGTAAACTGTGGCTCCTCTGCAGTTCTCAAAGCTTATTTGTTGTTTTTCCTGAAGCCAAATGTTTTCCTGTCCATTAAAAAATGCATACATTAATGCACATGTATGTATTAAAAATAAAACCAAGCAACCAGTAAACCAGTGACTATTAACAATTAGATTTTTGAAGACTACAATAAGATACTGTGGAGGTAAAATAGGTGCTCACCAATGTGTCTATGCTATATTGTGCTCATTCAAATCAATTATCCTTTTACAGATGTGATTTCATAAAGGGATAATTAGTTCATGTCTGGAATTCATCAGCAAAACCAATCTATTTTAATTGTTTCTGTATCAGTGAACTGCAGCACATTTTTTTTTTTCTAGCCACAAAACAAATTTAATCAACTCTGCCAAATAAGAAGTCATTTGTCACTTGAAAGATTAAATTGTTTATTTTTACTGGCAGCCAAAAAAAACATTTGCCATATATCTCCATGCATAATTTTTTTTCATTTATAATTGCACCTTTTTGGTAATTGGTAAAAATTCTGTTGTACTGGAGAATCATGTAGGTGATCCTCCTTTTCTTCTATTACCTTTCACAGAGGTTGTTCGTTAGTGTACAAGGACTGTGCATGGCAGAGGTCCTGCTGACTCATATTTGAAGGCTTCTTTAACCAGAGGAAATTAAAAATCTCTGCCTTCAAGGTCATTTTGGAAGGTCACATATTTCACAGTGACAGAACAAACCCACCAATCACCAGAGATGAAACCAAACTGAATACAATTTGTTGCAAGAAACAGATGTCCATATAGTTCTGACACAAGTTCAGCCACAGGAGCTGGCTCACACTTTGCTATAGAACAACAGCAAACCCAAGTATGGGCAGCACTACGACTTCTAGGGTTTAAGGGGAGGATGGGGAGGATCCGTGGCACCCCTTCACTCACCAGTTGAAGTGAAGGCATCCAACCTGGAGGAGTATCCATGGTAAGGGTCCCTTGTAACAGGAAGAGTCTCATTTCACAGACCTGCTGCTTCAAGGAGGGCTACAAATGGCTTCCAGTAGGACTCTATTTATACCCAAGGTGGATCAGGGCTCATGGTCATACATGGAAACTCACTAGAAACTTCTTTGGAGTGAGACGCCTCATTGGCTGAGAGTCTTGTCCATGAACTGGAGGGGTCTCACCATGCTTTCTGGTCTTCTCTGTGCCAAGACTTCTCTATTACATGGTGGACCAGGTTTGTGTGTGTAAAGTAGCAAGCTTTAATGGTGACTTTCTTAATCATATTATGAGGGTTGGATGTTAACAGACCCTACCACACACCTTTTCCTACCAGTGAAGAGCCAGTTCTGCATCCATTTGCATACCAAAGCTGACTGTAATTTCCAGCATAGTCCTGGGCACAGGAATGTGGCCCCATGTTCTGTTAAGTCCCTAGACAGACCTCTGACAAGAATTTGTCCTGTTCTAACGTGGGTACTCCCCAGCAATCCCTGGACACTATTCAATAGCTGGTCCAGGAATCATTCCCCAAAGCGGTTTGTTTTGCCACCTTGTTTTGGGGACCACCATGGTTGACTAGCATGGATGCAGGCTGGTGTGCACCACTTGACTTGAAGTTCCAGGCACATTCACTTTTCATTGTAGGCAGCCAGCATGTCCTACCACATCATTTTCTCTGCGCCTGTCAGTTACCCTGTGGCACCTGCCATTTCAAATCTCAGTTACTGCAATAGACCCTTATTCCCTCTCAGTCCAAACCATTTTCAAAAGCCTCCTGCAAGTCAAGATCATGTCTGTACTCAGATGTGAGCTAATCCCATCACTCATCAGCAGGCACAAAGCTCCCTGCTCCTACCGAGGCTTAATTCCACAAGGCTCAGTCTTAATTGTAGAGCAACAGCTCTTGCATCTCTCAGCCTGTCATTGATGTGGCTGCCAACAGAAACATTAACTGCAACAACAAATAGGCAGAATTTTCCCTAGAATATGAACAGTAGGAATCTGTTTCCTGAAATGTTTATTTTCCAGGCCTTGAATAATCTGATCAAATTCTTTTCAAAATTGATAATAATATATGATCACTGCTTGATGAGACAATTAGAACAGCTGACATAGACCCACAATATTTTGAATAATTATTTTCTGATAAGAGCTTAGACCTCTGGAGTAGAGGGCAGAGATTTGCAGCACGACTCTCATGACTCTGCATTGATAGCCGGGTAATTGGGAAAACAAGGGCAATTCAGACTCTGATTCACATTGGATTTACCTGCGGTGGCTGAAGAGGTCACCAGCCTGGAAGATAAACTCTTCAACTGTTGCAGCTAAATCAGAGATGATTGTGGATCTGAGTTGTCAGCCCACACAATTTACAGCTTGATGTTTTAATGTAAACTGAGATTGATAGCGATTTACATTTACTGGCAACAGCAAAATCAGCACCACACCTAATCAGTAATCTGGCAGGGACATTTGGGGGTGGCAGGCTTTTAAATCACCCTGGGCTGAAGTGCCAAGTCTTATGAAAAAGGTGGTTTTAAGAACAGGACTGTAATGTCTGAGTCTGGATTCACCAATCCCTGTTTTTCAGCCCTGTGGATTTTAGTGGACTAATGAAAAATAGCTGACCTGTGGTACTGTGCAAAGTATTTCTCCTCTGCACAGTTTCTCTGCATATCTCTGTATCTCATCAGATATCTTGTCAAGATGATTGCAGTAAACCCAATTAGTGGGATGCCAGTTGTATCTAAGACTTTAGAAGAAATTTTAAGGAAAGATATAGACCTGCATAGAAATTAATTAATAGGCTACAAGACTCTCAAAACCATGTTCCCCAGAATAATTGGAAGTCTTCTTTCATAAGATCTATGAGTCCCTAAATTAGTCAACAATGCATTTTTCTTTTCACATGTAAGGAATTCTTATGTAAGATGAAAAAACTGGCTACCAGTGAAGAACTGGGAATGGAGCAGGGATGAAATTAAAATAAAATTTACAATAGGTTGTGATGAGGGTTAAAAAATGGCTCTGGCCTTGGAAACTAATATTTAAAAACATGCATTAACAGCCTCTCCAGGAAAAGCTGATAAGAAAAAATAAGCTGCACTTTCCTCTCAGAGTAGGCTAGGGTTATAATTTAGGAAGAATTTGATGACCATAGGGTAGAGGAGGCTAAAAATATATTAGAATGAAATACAAGTCACACAAGCCTTGAAAGCATTCATTTTGGCTGCAGCGTGAGGTAAAAGGAGGAAACGCATCTGACTATCTATTCAAACATACTTCTGAAATTAGGATTAACAGGCAAGGTATTTTTTAATGGAGGCAAGGAAATATAAGACTGTCATGAGACTTTAGCTGTAATATCACAGGGATTCTTTCTTCCCATACCTGAGAAAACAAAATATGAACTGAGGCAGGTAGAGAAAAGGGCAACCCACCAGTTTATTTTATTGGATGAAACCCAAAGAGCTTGATTTATTTCACGTGGGAGAATGATGCCAGAATACATCTATGACAGGTGTGTGCCTCCATCCATGAAACATGCAACAGTGCTTCATGCCTGGTAGGGAAACAGAGTTTGATGCCAAAATGGCCCAAAAGAAAACACATAAAGCCATTCTGAAAAAGTTTTTCAGTTGTCTGAAGGCCGAAATGTTTCATTGCCCTTTGAAAGTTCCTGAGCAAGCATGTGGCATATTAAAATTATAAAACTGTAGGTGAGGGAGATCAAATGGAGAGGTGGGATCTCAGCTCCTCCATCTCTCACTACATGAGAGTGCAGAGGGATGTGACTGCCCCAACAAACTTTGGTTGAAAGCTTTCTTGTACATTCTTTGGCCTGTGCCACCTTCTGCAGATTACCCCAGGCAAAAACTGACTGCCAGAAGGGTCCAAGAAACCTTCCCAGAAGCGGTTTGCAGACACCTCCATGACAGTGGGGGCAGATCAGAGGAAGAACAAGGTACTCTGCTCCTGTTTGTGTGTGTCTGGACTGTGCTGCAATGCGTTTAGCGAACACTGAGTGGTAGTAAAACTCATAGGCTGTGGAGTCCAGACCCAGGCTTGTGAGGGAAGGATGAAGTTTCCTATCAGAGTTTGATGTGAAAGAAGGAATTTAACAAAAATATCAATGTTAGTATGTCATTCAAGCTCTAGAAAGAACCCTAAGTATTGTTTATCCATTGGTTAAACAGATGTAACAGACTTTACCTGCTTCAAAGAGGATTCATAAGCAATCAATAAATACTTGTGAAGACCTCTGATGCTTTAAAATGCAAAATGCTGTTTTCACTAGACTTACACAGTTATCCAATTATTGCTTTGGAGGCTCAGAGGGAGAAGATCCAATAGATTTGATCCAGACTGAAGTTTTTTTGCCACAATTCCACTGAGACCTAAATATAAAAAAAAAATAATGACTGATTCAAGTCATTCTCTTTCAAGCTTAGAATAAATACAAGATCTAGAAATGTAACAAAAAAAAAAAGAAGATAGGCAAGGGCCTTTCTGTCAGATCAACTGTTTCTGTGTCAGGACTAATGGAAGCAGTGTATCAGATTAGGAAGGCACAGTCACCAAACTAATGAAAATACAGGGAAATGATAAATGTGTTTTGATACTATCCTAAGATCCATGTGTCCCTGAAGAGCTTACTGTAGAAGTAAGTGCAGGACACAATTCAATTCCAGTAATTACAATGAAGGCAAGATTGAAAGTCACCTAAATTAAGACTGAATTTAGACTAATGTTCTGCAGAATTTGGGTACCGACAGCTCAGACCAGTGTTTCAAAATGGCAGTTCTCTTGACACACTCCTTACTGTCCATCATCTATGTGTCTGTTTTCAGCCCCAGAATTCCTTATCCATATAAATGCAAACATTTCACCTCTCTGCTGTCACATATTTAGATCAGTTTTGTCCCCATTTCACCTTCAAGATCACTTGATATTCAGTTTTGGTCCCAAAGGCCTAATTCCAAAGGAGAGCTTCTGGACCCTGGTGCTATACTTGCAGAAACCTTCTGCCATGCAAACATCCATATGGCTGACAGACCACGGATGTTCAAACCCTTAACAGTGAAGAAGTCAATACCTCAGAAGAAGGAATTTAACTTTCCATGATGGGAGGGTATTGAGTGTCTGTCTCACGTCCCCAGCCATCACACTCCAAGGACATGCACTTCACACCACCGGATGTACAACTAGGAGTTCAAGATTTGTGACACCAGGAGAAGAATACAGAAATAACAACCTGACTCTACTCTGAGAAAAGCAGGTGAAGTTTCTCTTTGGGCTAATAAACCTTATTGAAGGAGAGAGCAAAGGTAAGTTTTGTTGGTCCTCAGCAGTACTGTAGTAACTGTCAGCAGTTGGAAAGCTCTGCTCTGCACACCTGTGTGTGAAAAGGACCTGCCAGACTGACCTTTCTTATCATTGAAGTTTGCTTCTGTTGTGCTGACTTGTTTAAAAATGCCTCTCTCTAAGCATTTGTTATGTGCTTTTCCATCTGTCTCAAAAAAGGGGAAAAAAAATGTCATTTGAATATAATGGAAAACCTCCTTCCATGATTAAATGTGATGAAGAAACCATTGAATACAATGATTTTCCACCAGGAGACTCATACATCTTTAAATCAATAGAGTTGCATTTTCTTGCTGTGATGAGCCAATGGCCCACCTGTGGCTGGCAGAGGCTGGGTCAGCTGGCCAGCTGCAGGACTCCTGGATGTATTATAAAACCATGAAAAAAACCAGCTACCAGAAAATCTGTTCTGTCAGCTGTTTTGACAATAAATTATGTGCTGGGCAGTACACTAAGGCTGGACCACAATCAATCTCCTGCCTAATATCTCAGTGTGTCTTTTGTATCTCTTCTGTGCATGTGTAGTCTCACTGTAACCCTGAATCCAAGTCCTGATTCTGTCCTCTTGCCTGCCCTATCTCTTGGCTTCATTACTGGGGTGATGTCACCTGCCTGCCTTTTCATTATAACATGAGCATCTTCCCTTTCCCCTCTCCTGCCCATTCAAAACACTGCTGCTCATGACATCCTTTCTCTTTTCCCACCTCTTATGCTGTATGCTGTCCTACAGTATGTCCAGGAGAAACTAGTTGTTTTCACTTGAAAATATTCACAGCTGACAATTTCAACCCTCTTCTCCTCACCTTCCACATCTTCCTGTCCTCATTTGGGCCTTGACATCAGCTCAGTTGCATGCCTTGTGTTTCCAAGTGAGCTCCTGCCTTCTCTGAAGCTTCCCGTTACATTAGGCAAGAAAACCCCACAGACAGCTCTGAGAAAAACTTCTATGACCCTCCTCTAAAATCCCTCCCTAAAACACCTCTTTGCTGCGTGAGCAGTGCTTAGGTCCTCCCTCTCCTGAAGCAGGTGGCCTTATTACCTTGACCAACAGTGTGTGTTTGTTTCCTTGTATTTTCCTTGCTTGCCTCTCAGTCTTCTGTTTACCCCATGAGCTCCAGGAGGCAGAGAGCTCCCCTTCTCCTTGTTTTCAGAGTGTTTAGGAAGAGGACTAGGACAGAGGTACACTCCAACTAAATTAATGTTTTTACTCTTTTTGTTAAAGCAGGAAGCAGATAAAAAGGAGGGGATTCGACTTTTTTAAAGCGTAGACAATGGCAGAACAAGGGGGAATGGATTAAAACTAAAGGAAGGAAGGTTTAGATTAGATATTAGGGGGAAGTTTTTCACAGAAAGAGTGGTGAGGGGCTGGAACAGGCTGCCCAGAGAGGTAGTGGATGCCCCGTCCCTGGAAGTGTTCAAGGCCAGGTTGGATGGGGCCCTGGGCAACCTAGTGTAGATCCAGGCCTGAGGTTGGTGGCCCTGCCTGTGGCAGCGGGGTTGGAGCTCTGTGATCCTTGGGGTCCCTTCCAACCCATGCCATTCTATGATTCTATGATTCTATGATCCATTTTCTTCTGTTGCCTGCCTGTGTTATTTTTCATGCTCAGAACTCTCCTTATTGCTATATGGCACGTACTTTTCCTCGCCCTAACCCCTAAAAGAGGCCTACATTTTTACAACATCTCTCTCAGACTTCTGGATCTCCAGGCTTTGTGCTTCTTTCACTGTGTGTATTTTATTTTTAAGTGCAGAAAGGATTCCTGTTAGCCTGACCTTTGCTGCAACCCACGCCAAGACAGCAACATTCCACCCTGCTTTGCTGAATGTCATCAAGGCCACTGAGCTGTTGGGAAACATGCTCAGATTGGTCTGAACAGCCCAGAGAGGGAGTTATCAGCTCTTTCTCTTGGCTCCAGCAGAAATTTCTGCAGCTGTTGTTTAAAAAAAAAAAAATAAAAAATTCCAGGCTGGATTTTTAAGTTTCAGCTTTCAGCCCTCTATCCCAATTATGTCTTCATTAAGCACATGAAAGAACTCCTTAAAACCCAATATATTCCAAAAGTGCAGTCTGGTCACTTTTCACCCCTACCCTGTACCTTCAAGAGTATAATAAATACCATAATGAAAATAATAACTAATAAAATGATAGAATCCATTATTTGCAGAAGAGACAAAACATACACAGTGCAAAACTCATGGAATAAAAAGTGAAGGCTTGAGAACAGCCCAAGACATTTCATAAACTGAAAAATTAAGGCTTGAAGCATAACCCAAGACATTTCATAGGCTGGGACATAATTGGTCTTGATTTCTGTATATTGGCTTTTTATCTCAAAGTAACCAGATGACAAATTGCCAAGTGATTTATCATAAGCCATTTGTACACAGTTTCTCTCCCTTCCTTCTCCTCCTCACATCATCTTCCTTTGCCTTTGGGTTCTTTCCTTTTGATATTTGTAAGATTACACAATTTGGAAGGACCAAAAAGTGCAGGGCACAAGCCTTTTGCACCCTGCAGCCAGCTGGGCTCCTTCTTACTATTGATACACTACAGTTGCACTCAGGGGACTCAATCATCTTTGTTGTTAGACAAACCCATTTGAGAAGGTGCTCCTGCTCTGTAAGATTTGCACTGAATAGATGAAGGATCTAAGAGAAAAGGGATAAACACAGTGACTCATCCTGAGTCAGCGGGCAGGAAAACGACAGGCCTGGGAAGGAATTTACACCTCAGTGATGCCTTTAGCACAGCTTTTCCGTGACATAGTGTCTCATTGTGGCTGAGAAACTGGGGGTGTCTCTAACCTGTGAATGGCCAGCCAATCTGTAAGGATCACTGTGATGGTCCAATGCAGTTTAATCATCTTGCACTATGCCTGTATCCCCAGAGAGTAAACCAGCATTTTTGAGCTGATGGTCAGATCTGGGAAAGGTTTCAGCACCCCTTCTTCCCCCTGCCCCAACAGACCCCACTGCTATTCCTCCATCACAGCACTGAGTTCTCGGGCACTGTGGAAGTTGGGGCCTTGATGCTCTAAACCCTTTGATCCTGACTGTTGGTTATGGGCAGCTGCAGACAGCCTGCAACACTAGCAGCTTCAACATACACATTTTTCATCCTTCCTGTGATAGGAATGGAGGTGAGGAGTTCAGCACCCTCCTTACCTCTGCTGACATCAGTGCTGTGTCAGCCCTGATGGTATTAGCACAATCTTTTAAAAGCAGTTCAGCCTATTACCATGGTGTGCAGTCCCTGAAGGCCATGGACAAATGTTAAAAGTCTGCAAGTGCATGTGATGTCATGGAAGAAATATGAAACAGCAGCTGAACTGCTAGCTGCTACAAGGGCAAATTTTGGTTAATGTTTCCTATTAACTCCTAGCTCCTTCTGTCATCCTGCTATCATAGTAGGGGGAGACTAAGGGAAATAGCTCGCTCATCTTCTGCTTGAAATTGCCATTTGCCAAGGATTTGCTAGAGGTCTAATTAAAGCAGAATAAATGTATTTTGCATTTCTCACCCAAGAGGGTAGTTTAGATCATAATCAGCACAAAGAATACAGCATGTTTCTGACTGAATTTCCAAGGCTAATGAAAAGGGATCCTCGGAAAGATGAAGACAAATGTACTTCAAATGAAGAATTAATACTTCTCATAACAGCACAAATATGGAAATCTATGTTCTTAGAACAAATGCTTTTAATACTATTAGGCACTTATGTGTCTAAATCTCTGTTAGAATCTACAGCTGGAATAGACAAATATTTATGCTGATATTTAGTCCATGGTACTAATGTGAGCGTAATTTATATTCCCCCGTAATCATGTCAGAATGCCACTTTGTGTGCTCTGTGCTGTGCCATTTCCACTTTCAATTTTAATGTCCCTGAAGCAGCTCTTCATGGGGAAACCCATTCTTCCAGCCAGAGAACAACTGTTCTCAAATCTCTGCGGTGCTCTCTGAAATACAAATAATAACACTAATAAGGCCCAGAAGCTACTGCATCGAACAATACACAACTAGCTTGTGAGAAATGTTTTCTTCACAGGGGACCTTGTGCTCTTAAGCAAGATGCATCAGGTGATCTTTGCAAACAAGCAGTTATGGAGGAAAACCATAGCTAGCCAAGGGACATGGTTATGAAAGATATCTACAAATGTGAGTTGCAAGAAAGTCTTGTTTTTGCAGACAGAAACAAGCAAAAAATATGCTCATGAAATCACAGGCCTTACTAAACAACAGCCTGGCTTGCTCCTGCTCCAGGATCACTCAAAGCCACATGTTTTCTTGGCAGCTTTCACTCCAGATTAGCCTCTGCAAATGGATGCAGGCTTACATCTTCAGAGGTTCTTGAAGACAGATGAGATGTTTAACCAGATTGTGCTCTTCCATACTCTTTCTCCAACCTCCTGTAACCTCCCCTTCATCATGTACTTGGAACGTACACATCCTTGACACCCTGAGCTCACTACCCCTGCTGCTAGCACACCAAAGGGGTGAGCAAAGTACATGTCTCCAGTGACATGAAGGAGCACATCTCATCCCCTCTCTGGGAAAGTTGCTGAAGGCTTTGAAGAGTGATGCAGACTGCTAAAGGTGGTGATTGGTGGAGGAGTAGGACTCCAAGATCAGAAACATATTGTAAAATCTATGCTATATTTTCTTGCTTGGTCTTTCTTCTGCGTGGGTATCTGCTATCACTGTTTTGCAGTGAAATTTCAGTAGTGGTGGACTGTCAATTGGTTGGTCTGTAACCTGGAAGGTTTTCTCTGTTCAAATATCATTTTGAACAGAGGGCTTTGTAGTGCAGAATTCTTTTAAGTAGCCTTTTGGCTCACAGCTGCATTTAGTTATAATTCCTTATGATGAACTCTATACCATAATTTGTCTTAGTGTCTCAGTCTTCTTTTAGAAACAAAAATAGCAATCAGCTTTGCAGAACTATTATATCATCCTACAGAAGATTATAGTATTTTAACCATTGCTATTAGTATTACCTTAAATGTATTACTCAAGGCTTGCCTCATCTTTGCCTTACAAACTGTATCTGTCTGCCAGACTAACTCCATTCGTTCTCATTTAATAGTGTTGTAATTGTTTCTCCAAGTACATTTTTTTGCAGATTTTCATTGAACCACTGCTCATTGCTGTTTACTCATGAGAAAAGTCATTGGAGGTATCTTTGCTCCTTGCAATAATGAAGAAATTGGCTTACACAGTGAATAACTGTTCCTTTGCTATTGAGTTTGTTAGCATTCACGGTATCAATTAAACAACATTTGAGGATCAAATATATGACAATAACTGGAGGGGCTGAAATAATTGCAAAGGTTAGGTCATGGTGATTTAAGCTTCCACATGCATTTTACAGACTGCTTGTGTGAAGTCTGCAAGTTATTCCTTCTTCCTTCAGGTGTCAGAACTCATTTAGGCTTTAGACACTTCCATAAAAGGCAATCAGATCTTCCTTTCCAATCTCCAAAATCATTTTAACACAAGTAATATCAACAGAATCACATAATTTAAAGCCTTCTCCTACCGCCGTACAGCTGCTTAGGCAGTTAATTACAATATGTTCCCAGGATGAGAGGCTGAATAGGCAGTCACATTTCTGTGCTTCATTAAAATGAGCTTAGCAAAATTAGGCTGATAGGATAATGGGGATACCTTGTGCAGTTTCCACTATTCCCAGCAGCAAGGATTGTGCCAGATGTTGCTCTTTTTTGTGTAAATTATATACCTTGTATTTGTTGAGTAGGGATAAGTAATGTGCACATGCTTTCATCTTACCTCAAGCTGCTAAACAGAATTATTTTAAAGTCATCTAAATGAATGCAGCTCCTACTCTTTCAAAATATCAGTATATCTACTATCAAGCTTATCATTTAGTGCTGAGGAGACATAGGAGCTTGAAATATTTTTGTTAGGGAAGTACAGGAAACGAGCTACTCCACAAGAACAGGTGCCCTACATGAAATACATCCATTTTGCTGCTTCAACATTTCAAGTCACAATGTTCTCTCAAAGTTTATGAAGCTCTTCTCTCTCACCTGTAAGAGTTCTTAAGAATGGAAATTAAAATTATTTCAATGGCATTGATTTGCCCATTGCTGATTCATTTCAAGTGGGTCAGGGTCTGAAAGATGGGATTCATCTCATCTGTCTTTCTGTCTGAAAAACTGCCATCTGGTTATCTACATGCAGTGTAAAATGGTTAGGGGAGCAAACTGCCCTTCAGGGAAACATATTTTAGGAGAGAAAATGCCTTTGATTACAGAAAGAGCCCCCAAAACCCACCTGACACAGACCAGGTAGATGTGAGGCACCTAATGTCAGACAGGGTGAGTTCAGTCCAGAGGCCCATTTATTCAACCCATTTATTAATAAGATTTACTTGATTAACAGAAAGACATCAGGTTTAGATGTTTTTTGTTCTTCATCTCAGGTTTTGGGTAGGGTTTTTTTATCTCTCAGTTACTAGTTGTTGTTTTCATTGTAGCAATGTGGCACTTTGGCACTCCCTAGTACCTGTCTCTTGGCTTAGCACAGAGCAGAACAAATATAGAGTCACAGATTATGCTTTACCTTTTAGCCCCTTTAGGCATTTCTCTGAACTGATAATGAGGGTCCAGTGTGTGTGGATTTCATGTGTGAGGTTAGGGAAAGAAAATTCTATATTCTGTCCCAGAAGTGTGTTTTAGTACTCAACTCTGGGACACCTGCAATGAGCTAAGGAGACTCTCAATTGGAGATTCCCAAGACCCAAACTAGGAACAAGACTATTAAGTCTGGCTTCAGGTGACTCATTCATCCTGAGGTGTAGCCCATCTGATGCTGCAGACCAGGTCCCTTTGCAAAGGTATATTCTGCTGGATACTTCAAACATTACACCTGCAATTTTGGAGTTTCATGGTCAAATGCCAAGTCAGAAATAAGCCTCCAGTATCTGCGCCTTTACTGAGCACACTGCAAAGAAGATGACAAATAGTGTGAGACTATTACTTTTAAATGGCCATGGGGGGAAGTAGATGTCCTTTTCTTTGCTGTTAGTAAGAGATGTATTCTAAAGATGAGTGAAGCAATTGCTGAGAAAAGTAAGACATTATTCCATACACCATCCGTCACATACATGCCTATTATTTATGATATATGGATAAAATGGGAGGGATTTTCTATTTTTTTTTTTTTTTAGTGCCTGTGGTTCTATAGCAGGGAAATATGAGTTTGTATGAACAGACATATGTGTAATTCCCGTGTGTGCAGTTTTTATAGTACTCGGAATTGCTGAAAATAATTAACAACATCACCAATTTCCCTTCTGGAGCTTAAGAAGCCAAGTTGAGAGCCATGGTGTTATTAAGAATAATTTCAGAGTAGTAAATATAGCTATCTAATTTTGTGTAATGGCAGGCTAGACATCTACATTTGACTGAAATGAATAAATATATCACTGCACGTTCTATTTCAGTGAAAATATACATACATCAATCCTGTATGCAGCAAATGTCAAATATAGAAAACATTTTTCAAAACACATAATTCCTTCAGTGATCAGCTCCTAACCCTCACTCTTGCCTCCAAAGTATTAAAAAACCCACTACATAAAATATTGCATTGATTATGTTATGCATCTCCATCTACTAAAAAGTCAGAATACTTTAAATATATTTTATATAGATATAAAAACCACTTTGGTTGAAAGCCCATGTTCTGGAAGACAATGAAGCTCTTACTGATGGTTCAGTGGTTATATTTATAAGGCCCTGGAGATCTTGTTGAAATTCAATTCTGGGTCCACATCAAAAATACAAGTCAGTAGTTGTGGACCTACATTAGCAGATGGGACTGCTGCTCTCAGCTATGGAGCATGCACTGTACACACTCCCTGACAGCCAAGCATATGGTCTAATAAACATAAATGATGGTCAACATTTAACTCTTCTCTTGAGGTATTTAGTATTCACCCTTCTGACAGAAAACCTTATGGGACACATGTGGCCAATGCTTGCCGTACAGGATAAGCACAACCATTCCTATTCTGCTTGGCACATACTATTTATACTTCATATTTTTAGTTTCTGAAGTCTGGAGCATTTAACAGCTTTAATGATGCTACATTTAGAGATGAGACCAGTAATATAGAGAGGCGGCTGAAGCTGAGCTTGTCACAAATTTTGCTGTCTTTGGAGAATCTTGGTGATACAGAACGTGACCATTGCCTGGGCTCTGTGTGTTCAGCACCATGCACTGACATTTATATCTCAGGACAGATGCTGCAAGGCAGAACTTGCCCTCATGGGAGGAGAACTGGGTGGACTGAACCTGCAGACACACCTGGTTTTGCTCAGGTATTTGAGTAGATTACTTTTTCTAAGGCATGTTATTAGATTCATACACATTCAGAGGAAAATTAAACTATCAATCAGATTCAATAGTATGACTTCTGCAGTGAACACCATGTTAGATGAAATTCCCTAGTGCTGGTTTTTTGTTTCCAAGTGAAATCACCTCTCCACTCACCTTCACTAGTCATCTCCAATCTGCTTACAGGTTGACTTCTACTTGGCATTACACCAAGGTTCATGGTGTGTTGCTCTTTCCCAAATCATTCTGAAGGAATGGATTGTGTTAAGTGCTTCCAGGTCTTTTCTCACATGGGCCTGACTGATTAAGTGGAGTAGGTGACTCTATGTGACTGATCTGGCTCATCAATATCTGGTATTTCATTGGCTTTGGATGTGGTTTACAAATTTTATCAGGGTCAGTGCAGGTGCACTTATTGATGAACCTCATCAGAAAAATACCAGGTGGCTGACAAAGATGTCATCTGGGGATCAGGTAGCCCATTATTAAAGTTTTTAAATATGACCACTGTATCTACTTATTAACTTTTCTGATAATCATAAGATGGTAATTCATAGCTCAGAGGACCTTCACTACACAGGGCATGCAGTGAAAAAGGTGAGGAGTGAACAGCTTAAGCTTGCTTCTGTAAGCAGATTTCATGCTCTCAAGTGACATTTAATGCCCTGTCCATATGAAAATAAGCCTAGGGGGTTTGTCCATACCTCCATGGCATTTCTGAGCTTGGAAAGTCTTTGTGTACTACTTGCCATCTGACAAGAAAGAGAGGTAGGAAAACATGTCTCTACTCAGAAAATCAGCATCAGGCACAAGTTTTCAGTGTGGTTTTATTTTTCTGTCTTTAACACTTGCAAGGTTGTATCACCAGACACAGTAAATAGTAAATGTGCTATGAGAAGATATTTAGCACAGAGAATGCAAAGCTGCAGCTGATTAAAAAAAAATAATTAAAAAATGCAAAAAGCTCCAACCAAAATCCCACCCCACAATGATTAGAGCTGTTTTCTTATGTAATTAAAGCAACCAGCTGATTAGCATTAACCAGACTATACATTCTAATGACTCAGTTTATTTGCAACTACAGATCTAAGCAGATCTGGTAAGGCCAGAGTATCCTAATTCTAAAAAAAAATCCCAATTTAAAGCAGCATTCTAGGCAATGGCTGCCACATCAAACTGTGTCCCATTGCAATTCAACTTAGTGGACCAGTCCAGTTCATCATGAAGGAATTGAGAGAGAGCACTTGCAAGCTTTTGATGCTACATGTTCTTTATGGGAATTTGTGGAATTTGTTTTAATTTAAATGCATCTAAGGACTAAAATGCAAAACTATTATGGAAAATGACCTCTTTCCTTTATGTTACAGATTCTTCTCCCTCCCAAGGACAGCATCTGGCAGATGGTATCGTACGTCATGCTGGAATGCTGCTCATATGTATTTAAGAAGCAAGCTGTAATTACAAAGGCAAAACTTAGAGGTAATTTTCTTTGACACAGCATTTTAGTCCCAAACACCAGCCTGATTTCTTGGTCCTCCTTGGCTTTAGCACTTCAGATAAAGAACCACTGATGGATTCCCAGTAGTTTTATAATGTGTCCAGAAAGTGATCATGCTTACACAATGGTGACTACCTCAGAGTAATGAACTGCCTGTGTTCTCCCAGGATCCAAACCGAGTGCCATGCCAAACCTGCGTGACTCCATCAACACAAGACAGGGCCAGACCTCCTTCTGCTTGGTGCCACCCCAACATATCCAAGGGGTTTTGGAAACCTCAGAGCACAGAGAGAGGGTGTTCATGTCTTCACATGGCATATTGTGTAGCTATATCATATACATCGAGTGGGGTCACTGGCTACCACGCTAGGGTCTTTCCTTCCAGGCAACTTCAGTTGTTATCAGTGATCCTTGTTAGGAGAGAATTTCAAGTTTAAATCCAATAATCTCAAGTTATCTTCAAAGAGGAAGAGTTGCTGTGATCAGATGAGATGACAGACAATTGCCTTTCAGAGGAGCTCCATTAAATGAAAAAAATAAACCTCTTGTTCGTGAGGAATTTAGCTCAAGGTGTCAAAAAAAATCTCCATCCTGGTATTGATTCTGGACACACTTGGTAGACAGATTAATTTTAATGTTTACTGTATCTAATCTTTCATTACGTGCATCTGGATATTTCATAAACCAATTTACCTTAGCTATGGAAAGATCAAGCAATAAAGATGCAAACTATATATAACTTCTATGCAAGAGCATCAGGACATGACATTAATCTCCTTTCTAATTTCCTACGCTCCCATTTTTGTCATACAAGGTGACATCCCTCACAGCAACTGGGTGATTTATACTGTGGAGGGTAATTCTTAACTATCTTTAATATTGGTGCATTAGCTCATCCATCTTAAAGCAAATGATATATGCAAGATTACTTATTCAGGACAGGCATTGAATCATTTTTTAAAAAGTCTTATTTCTGAATAAATACAACATATCTGTGTTTGTCCCTCTGGTATCAAGTAAACTACATGTGTCAACAACAAGTATATGCAACCCACCCCAAATAAAGGGACTCTCTAAAACCTTATGGTAAAATACCTCTCTGAAACAGGATAAGAACTTGAAAAATAAAACTAAGGGGAATTTGCCGTCTTATTTCCACAATATAAAAATCAGTGCAAGTGCCATGACATGATGTCAGAAAAACAGAACCATCAAAATAATTGTATGTAGTCTGTCCTCGTCCAATAGAGTGTCAAGGTTCTTTATGTGTACTGCATGAAGGGCAGAAGTATGGTTTATCTTTATCCATGTATTAACATCTTCATATTCAATAGTTAACTTCCTCAATAGCACTGTATATTTGATAGATATGAAACTTTCTTTGTTGTTTCTCCCCAAATTGATAAAGACTGTTAACTGTAATTGCCTTAGGTTTCTTCTTATTTATGTCTGTGAATGAATGAGTTTGATCTCCTGGACTACAGTCTGGTAACCACAAGTTTTGTAGGATCTGTTGGGTTAACCACTTTCCACTGAGAAAGCATGTAGCAAATCTAACCTCCTAGGGCTGCATGTTGTGTGTGGAGAGGGGAAAGATGATGGAAGTCTACTATTCCTTGACTCTAAATTGACAAATGCTCTCTTTTACTAACCAGGAACACCCTGTGATGTGAGAGGAAAATGAGGGGATTCCAGTGGAATACTTGGGGTGTTGGGAATAAGATGCTTTCTCCCAGTTAAACATTGAGCTACTGTTTAATGCTCTAGCTTTTCTGAGGCCCACATTAGAAGGGGTGATTCAGGGCTGTGTTTCCCTAACTTGAGAACAAAAAATGATTTATAAAACACCTTGTAAAGGCTGGATATATGGTGCCTGCTTTGTCTTCCCCAGCCCAGACCTCTTGGTCATTCACAGACAGAATTAGATTGCTCTGAAGTGACATGGTAAATCCAAGTTTGTAGTTACCTGCCACTTCATTCTATTCTACATGTTCTCTGAGTGTTTCACTATTTCTAATGCTGTTTTTCTTCCTCCTGTCATGTGCTTACATCCTCCATAGTGACATTAACAAAGATAGCAGGTTCTAGCAGTGTGACGTTCAGGGCCGTCTTGTTCTCTTTTTTTTTAAACTTTGATTAATTTATTCTCATGGCAATATTGCTCTCCATCTTTCCCTCCCTAGTAATCACCTCCTTGTAGGTAAGCTGCCTCATCTCCTGCAAGATTTCACTTTGTTACAACAAGAAATCATTTTTCTACAGGGGTGGCAGAGTTAAGTATTGCCCACATCTACTAAAATCAGAGATAAGACTGAGGTAGAGAGAAGTTTCAGAACAGGCTGGGTAATTACGGGAAAGCATTGGAGGACTGCCAAACACAAGCTGAAACATGCAGTTGGTCTTTGTTCTCAATTAAAATGCTCATAGTCAATTGTCTGCCTCACATTAAATGTACATCCACTGAAAGAGGAGGGTTCCTCATTTTTGAAGCACATCTAGCTACCTTAATCTAGGAAAGCAGAAAGCAGCAGTCTTAGAACCCAAGCAAACCTCAGCTTGGCCTGATCCAAAATTCATGGAAGTCCGAGGCGAGATTGTCACAGTCTTCAGTGAGTTTTGATTCACTTCTTGAGAGTAGTCATCACAAATCTCTGCTGTGAGGACAGATTAAAAAACAAAGATAATTGGAATAAAAATCCAACCCTTTACTGAAAAATCCCATGGTCTTTATTTAAGTGTTAAATGTAGAAGAACAAATTACTACTTTTTTCTTCCATGGGAATTACTGAAATAAATTTTTGTTTTGAGAAGTTGGGGTTCATGTTTTGTGGCATCAATTTTCTTTCTTTTACAGGAATTGCCTCAAATATAAAATTCATGCCTGAAGAAAGAAAAATCAATCAAAGCATAATAACTTATTCAATAGTATGGACTAGTGCTGCCAGTGAAAATTGATAAAGAAATAATCAGAGTGCATTAGACCCCATCCTTTCCTGAATTACATGAATGCAACTCTTGATGTAGCAGAGGCAGTTCTGATACTTCAGAATCAAGACAAAAAGCATGTGCCCAAATCTCCTCCCATTAATTTTATGCCAGGGTAATTTCATACATTTTAATGAGATCACTTTGAATTTACACCAGTGAATGAGACACAAGAAAAAGCTTCCAAAAACACTGTCTTTTTTTTTTAATAGGGGCAAAAGCTATAATTTGGACATGGTAATTTTCAGACACGTGATTCTTTTCCTTTGTGGAAGGTTGATCTACAATAACATAAACACAAATAATGGCCATTGAGCAAGGTTCATATATTAGACTGTCAAAAAAATACTGGCCTGAAAACCAAAAAAAGAAAAGAAAAAACCAAATTCCTAATAAAATATTGATTCATGAGGTCAAGTAAATAATTTTTTGTTATAAGAGAAGCCATCTAAAAGGGGGAGTTTCATCCTGAAGTATTTAGTTTTTTTGCTGTTGTTGTAGCAAACATTTTTCTTTAACCTTCATTCAGTCTGCATCCTGAAAAAGGTCTCTCTGCTAATGAAGTTACTTGTTCAGCCCTTCTCACCTCCTGTAATTTGCCTAAATTACGGAAAGCAAATTAAGCCAGCTCAAAACAATATTACCAGACTGGTGCTACCATCATAATTAAATCACAGCAGATGCAAAGGGACGATGGAGACTTGGTTGTAAATATATCAAGTAGTTCTGATGACAGTAATGCATTTTATTAGTGAAAACTATCATCATTTTTATGATCTAATGCATATTTACCCTTTTCTTGACCTTCAGTCACCAGGTAGGTCATAAAGTAAATTGGATTCCTGTATGTTAATGTTTTTTTCCTAGTTAACTGATATTAATATTCTACATTATTTAGTGGCTGCTCTTGCTCCTACACTAGGTGTTGTCAGTAAGGAAGAATCACTTTTTTTCAAGAGGTATTAGTGTCTTGTGCATCAAAGAGAAAGGAATGTGTCTCCTTGATAACTTAATTGTTATTATAGTTTCATATGATATGCTGTGCATATGGGGTTAACGGCATTTTAGGATGGACTTGGGTACCTCAAATCCCCAAGACAAAGAGAAATATTTAATACTTGGTGACTTCTTAGTGCCTTCCTCTTTTAGGCTCTCCCCCTAATTGCAGGGCAGATGCCTCAGGGTTAGGGCTGGACTTGAGCACTGCTGTGGTCCAAATCCTGACCAGGATAAACACAATATGGTGTTTATACTTCCAACATGCTCTAGGGTTGTCACACATAGCCCATCTCTTTGGGTATTTATCAGACCACCAGTGTGGGTGACCAACCTTGGAGATGATGCTTTTCTTGTTCTCACAGGACTGTGGGGTGTACTCAGTGCTAGTGTCCTTCATTCAATTTTAGCCTGTTTGCTTCCTGTGCTACCCAGTCTCCACATCTCTGCTTGTTTACAGTTGAGAAAGAAAATCAGATCAGAAAAATACAAGGCTCTTTTCCTCAGCTTGTAGCATCAATCAAACCAAGCAAGGGGAAATGAAGTGGAAACGGAGTGTGACATCTGGGGAAAAGCCTTACTTGGATCTCTCTTGATATTGTTGGCTACAGCTAAAGGGGAAAAGACTTTAAAATTCCTTCATTACTTTCTGGTATGTGAAGTAATTTTTTTTTGAATAAAGGTAGTGGTTGAATGTCTACATCTTGCAGCCTACCCTGGGGAACAATATTGTGATGTTAATGTAGTACAAACCACCAAGGACAGCTTATCTGATGGGAAAACCTAATTAATAGGTTTGTGTTCATCCAGACCTAATACTACCTATAAATTGTCCAACAATTTGTAATTATGTCAGAGGGGTTTCAAGATAAAGATGTGATTGAAATAGTGTAGGGACCTTCCATTGCATTCCTCCTCGTATTACAATGCTCTATGTGCTTGCTAAATTGCCTCTATGGCATATCTGTTTACAGATTTTCATCCTACTAATTAGCCCTTTATTGTTATCCATACTTAATTGCAGTCCAGGAGAAAGATGGCTGTATGGACTTCTCAGGTGTGATCTACTGATCAAGGTCTGGATGGCTTGGAGTTGCAGAATAGAAGACATCCTAGATTATAGTGTACCTTTTATTATAACAAATATTCCCGGCACTAGGCAGCAGTAACTTAAATCAGAAGATGACATTTCTCATAATCAGAATTAAGGTGTTTTGATCATAGGTGACATCTGAACTATCAATTCAGCAATTATGAACTTTAGTGACATACAAAGCATTTATATTTTTTCACTTTCAATGCCAAACAAAGCAAGTTTTCCCCTGGAACAAATTGTGGGTTTGCCAGTTTAAATTAGGGGTTTATAGAGATTGAGCTAACATTTGGCAGGTTGTCCTTTGCAAACTCTTTATGGTCAAATCCTCTCTCCATATAGTCAGAGAATTCAGATGCATTCGTGCCTTGGATAGTATTTTCAGACAAAAATCCAAACATTCAACTTTACAGAGAGTGACAATCTGGTTTTTTATCTAGAGGATCCCTATATGACAGTTAGAAAACAACAGCAGAAGGCAGCTTCCCATTTCTGGAGGAACATATTACACCTTGCAGAGTATGTTACTCTCAGGACTGTCACCGATGTTAGTTTCCAGAGTATCTTGACTGGCTGAAAGACTTCATCCTTCCCTAACATATGATGGTTTGAAATCCACACTTACTTTGCCTTCCATTTACCACTGTCTACACCAGTGGAAACTCCTGTAGACCTAATACATCACAGTGTCCCTGCAGTAAGGTAGGCTACCTTGGCATCCTCAGATGTTCTAGACTCTGAGTGTTGGTCCTCATCATCAAGCAACACGGCAGCCTGGGACAAGCATTTCTGAGTGGTGCCCTTACAGTTTTAAATCATTCTTTTTCTACAAATGTCATCAACGGTGCTGCCTCTCAAGCATAAGAGAGCCCAAAAAGCACATAGTGCCCCCAAGACTCAAGAGGATATTTTCAACACCTGTTTCTCCTATTTTTCTAACTTCTTCAGTTTTTATAACTCTTTATAAGAACAATATACATTAAAAACATGAAAACATAGCACTTAGATACTCACATTAGCCTTTTACGGAAACCAAGAGGCAAATAGATTGGATGTTAGGAAAAAATTTTTTACTGAAAGAGTTGTCAGGGCCTGGAACAGGCTGCCCAGGGAGGTGGTTGAGTCACCTTCCCTGGATGTGTTCAAAAAAAGGGTAGATGAAGTACTTAGGGATATGGTTTAGTTTAGGATGCGAATGGTTGGACTTGATGATCTTAAAGGTCTTTTCCAACCTTGTGATTCTGTGATTCTGTGAAATGAGCTATGCATGACAAAGACTAGGTGCATCAGCGCAGTCCCAGGAGGTGAGGAGATCTCATATATGTATGGTTGTATGGGCAGAACAAGACACCTCTGCAAAAGAGAACAAAACTGAAATTCCATTGACAATTCACTGTTATGGTTTTAAGTAATTAAACCAGAAAGGTTTTCAGCCCCAGCAGCTTGTGAGGTCCTCTTCTTTCATCGCTAGCTTTACAGTTATGCTGGTTAAACAGGTGAAGGCTGGTGACTGCATAATCCTAGGTAGTGGCTTCTAATGCTGCCACCCACTACATCATTTTACCTAAGCCCCTCACTGTCTGTTTATCTTCAAGTTGCTCTGTGAAGCCTATTTACTATTCTAAACAATCTGGGTTAATAGAAAACATTCATTCACATACTTTTATTCATTACATGTGCAATAACATTGCCAGTGAGTTTCTTGTTCTGTGGCCTTGGCATTATAAAACGAAACCCAAAACAGAGCAGAGTACTATGCCATCACTGCAAGAGTCTGCCTCCAATCCTGTCAGTCTGACATACATAGAATAAGCAGATCAAAAAGGGGGTTTATTAGTTTGGTTGGGTTTTTGTGTGTGTGTGTGTGGGGCACAGCAGCAAAAATGAGATATTGCTTAACCCCTGATCTGAACAATTCAGAATCTGAAGATCCAAAGACTGTCAATTGTATAAATAGCAAATGATCAATTAAAATCAGGCATCTAATTTTTAACTTTGTGCCTGGACAAACTTCAATGTGTCATATCAAAACCATGCAGTAGAACCCCTTACATCTCTGGTCTCAGGTCTCTCCTCCTCTCAAGAGGGTTGTTTTTTTGTTACCAAATTAAAGCAAAATTCAGTAGTCAACAGAGTGCCCTGAAAAACTGGAAAACAAAGTGATTATTACTAGTTTCTCTGCAATAGCAAATTACTTCTGTTTTAAATATTTCCCAGAAAGAACATTTTTTTTTACAGGTCCCTTAGATAAAGCCAACAATTCCAGAGAGGGTGGCAGTACTTAAATTTATTATCTGACAAACCTTATGTAGCAAAAGATTACATCCGTCTATATTTTTTGCTGTTTTGTGGGAGCTGATGCCATTAGAAATGAAATAACCAACTTCTGAGAAAGCTTCCTTTTGCTTTATTGCCTCATTTTGTTTTATGAATGCAGCCTCCATAGCCTTTTGTTTTTATTCTGGCTTTCCATGTTGCTGTGCCTGGTACTCTAGCTAGTTGTGTCATCAATTAAATTATAAAACCCCAGGGCTCTATCTGGACATAAAAATAACCTCATAGGAAATTTTTTAACCTCTACAAATGAATTTGAAATAACAAAAATAATAAAAAACTTCATGCATTTAGAAACAAATAAGCTTGTCCTTTCTGTAATGCAAAAAAAAAAAACCCAAGTCTTTAAAATGAAAGAGGATAAAATCCTGCCTTTGCCTCCATTGCAAGCTCTCTCTGTAACCAGCAAAGCAGTATTTCTCCAGCAAAAGAAAACCCATTAAAACTTCTGCTCCAGCCAAAACCACCCCTTCAATGTAAGGATGACACTGCAAGAGAAAAGGGCTGGGGAACCGACCTCTTACGCCAATTACTATTCAATGTATAATTTTACAGGCCAGGAGGAATGAATGTATGTGGGGTTAGGGAGAAAGAGGAATGAGGACAGAGAAAAAGATAATGTTCCCTGGGTAAAATGCAAGATTCTACAATATATATCTCCCTCCCTCCTCCCAGAGCACAAATTTGTATCAGTTCTTCCCTGAAACTCATTTGATTCCCAGCAGTCCTTCATGCCTTTTCCTCTGGAGGCCTTGCATGTATGCACATATTCCAGTTTTTGTTTTCTGTGTCTGTGCCTTCTATTTTTCAAAGGTAATAGACAAGTCTGATGCTTTCTGCTATTTTATATTCTGGAGAAGCTTTCCAGCAAAAGTCTCATGAAAAATTGCAATGTGCAGCTTTAACTCACACGCTGCATGTTGCTCCATGGAGTTGGAGCCCTGAGATTTTCTTCATTTGCCCAAGAAAACTATGATCTGTGTAAGGCAGAGATGTTAAACAAACTCAGAGAAATACACAGTTACAATTTTTAGCCATGTCCTGTACTCTTCCTCTGCAAAGACTGAGCCTCATATTAGTCTGGATAAACAGCCTCTCTTTAAACTAAGTATAGACCACTTGCTCATGCAAATTACATTACCCTGAGTGGAGCATACCATTACAGTAATTGCATTTACAAATGATGTGAGCATGCCTAAGCCTTTTGGGAAAAGGTTTTTTCCTCTGCCACATCAATCTTAAGATTCAAGGCTCCACTGAGATGAAGGGCTTGTTCACACCTCAGGCTCCCTGTGACAGCCCTCCATCAATTCAGGTTGGAGAGCTGCCCTGGGAAGGAGGAAGAGGAGTGGACTTTCACCCCGGATTCTCCAGGCAGTGCTCCCGGTGTGGCCATTCACATCTGAGTGCTAAGTGAATATAAAATGCCCTCAAGTGAAATGGGAACATTTTACAGCTCCTGTGTTCTGAAAGCAATTGTATAGGAAGAATGACAGGTACGAAGCTATACCTAAAAAAAGAAGTTAAAAAGGAGTTGTAATTCTCAGGAAGGAGGTGAGTAAGTCTATGAAGAAACCAGAGATTATGACTGTCCCCACCACTTTTCCACTAATATTTATTTTTGAGAATTAAAAATCTCTTTGCAAATACAAGCAGTTACACAGAAAAAGTCACCTCATATACCAGTTACTGCCTTCAAACCTTTCTGGTGTGAAAACCAGCAGCCAACTAGTAAAAAGTGAACTCAGGTTCAGACAAGGAAAATACACATCAACCAGAAGGTAAATCTGATGCCTAAAATGTAATGTGGTATATGGGATTTAGACATGATTTCAGTACTTAGACTCCATGGCTTATTCCAAAGCTGTGATGAAGATGTGATGGCCCAAAAAAGCAGATCTAGGAAGACCTGTCTCACCTTAGAGATAAAACTGTAATTCCGGTAAATGATGTCTTAGATAACAGAGAAACTCAGGAAAAAGGATGGTTGCAATTGAATAACCTACAACAGAGTGACATAACTGAACTTGTTTCTGAGAGGGTCTGCTGAGGCACTTTTAACAGAAAAAAGAACAGTTGGATCTGAAAGGAATTTCCTTCCCCTCATGTGGGGAGCAAAACTTCCAACAAAGGGAACATGACCACATCCAAGCAGCTCTGCAGCCCCCTCTGCTCCTGCTGCTGAGTCAGAGGGAGCACAGGGCACTCACTAGGTAGAAGAAACCATTAAGGCCAAGAGCAAACTTGCAGGTGTTCAAAGGATTAAATGAGGGTTTTTGCAAGGAAAGCCAAACAGATCTTAAGCAATCTGCAGCTTGATGGCACGTTCTCTGAGTGATGTGAGACACTAAGGGGCCTTGGAGGTGGTAAGGACAGAAGGAGGAGATGTTTGCAATTAATGAATCTCTCCTAGTGGGGCACATGAGCAAATTGTATCAACTGTGGTGGCAAATGCTCACTGGTATTAAGTAGATGGAATAGTAAGCAGGGAGGAAAACCATCTCTCAGGTGCATGCAATGAGCCCTGCATTGTGCTGTCAGGGCAGTGTCAGCCTGGCTGTGGCATTATTAGCAACCACAAAAGGATAAGGGAAGAGACACGTCTTCTGCTGGGCTGGTGGGACCAGCCATGGTACCAGGGGTGGGATGTTTCCCAGCTGCACTTGGCAGTGGGGATTTGTAGCTCCACTGCTTATGACTTCTGGATCAGGTGTTGGGACTGATGTCGCAGAAGCATAGCAAATCACGATTAAAAGCTATAACGATGACACTTATTAATGTAAAGCTGCTCTTAATCAGTTCATGGAAGCTGCAAAGTTACCCTCTGACACCTTAGGAGAGTGTCAGAACAAATGCAGAACACAGAACAAGAAGGGGATCCTTTGGTCGAGTCAGTATGGGAAGCTTGGGCTAGAAACCCTGTGATTTCAGTCCCAAGAACAGAAAGCCATACATGTTAAAGATATTTATATCTGCCTTTCCCTCCTAGTTCACACATTTCCCCTTCCTCACTTCTAATTGACAGCACTCACACGTGGAGAAAATACAGCCCCACAGTGTCTGTATCAGAGACCTTTGCCATGGTCTCTGATAGGGCAGAAGGGTAAACCCAAACTTTTCCATGTGCTATCCACATGGCCAGATCTAAGGCAGGGTCCTTCTGCTTCCCCTCGTTCAGGAGCACTGGGAAGGCACAGAAAGCAAGATACCATCAGCAGTGATGGGAAAGGTATGGGAGAGAAAGAGCTGCAGGAGTGACTGTATGGCAGAGATGAGAAGGAAGAACTACCAAAGGACCTGTCACTGCATGTGGTGTGATTTGGTCCCAAGGTAGAGAGGGGGGGTGGATTTGCTGATGTGATAAAGAAACATGACAAGGACAAGTGGATTTCAGCTGGCCAGAGCCTTAGGGGGAAGTGTGAGTCTGGTAGCAAACAACCTGCTTAGCCTCATTAAACCAGAAGGCTCCGAGCTCTGTGGTGTAGGTGTGCTGTTGTCTATAGCTCTGGGAATTTTGTGGGGTTTTTGCTGGATTCATCTGGAAATGCTTGGAAAGCAGAGTGGGCAGCTCTCAACTCATCAGAGCAGCCACTCCCATGGCCTTGCAGGACCTGAAGACCAAGAGCACCTCACCGTCTACAGCAGGCAACTGCAGGCAGTATCCTGGAGCTCTGAGGTTGCAATGCCCTCAGGAACTACCACTCTGGACGAGACTCTCCTCTGCTATGGTGACCACTCTGCATCAGAGATCAGACATGCCCTGAGCTCTCAAACCCATTTCTCTGCAAAAACTCCATGTATCCACATCTCAGAATCCTTCTGTGCAGCCAGATCAACAAAAAGGGTTTATAAACTCAAGCCAGACTGTGCCAGTACCCAAGCAGTTCAGGAGTGAGTTGGAGGGGTGCAATATAAAGATTCAAATCCACCATCTACTTAATTTCAAGCAAATCTTTCTCTCCAGGACATAAAACACTAAATAAAAGCTTCTGTAATGCCTGGGGTACTCCCTTTCTCTAATGGTATAAAGCAGACCAACCTCTTAGGGATATTTTTTAATTGACAGAAGGTGATTAAATGGAGAGCAGTGAGACAGGAAGTGCCCCAGGTGTTAAATACTTAAAGCTGGTTTGTGCCATTGTGAGTAAATGGAATCAATGCTCTGTATCATTATTTAAACACTATAATTAAATTTGGAAATTCAGGTGCTTAATGTTCCCTCTGGCCAGCATCCAGAAAAAAATTACGGTCAAAGGAGAGGAGGCCAATAAAGCAGCAAGGCAGCTCAGGTTTGCTGGAGATCAGAGGAGAAATTAGTTCCAGGGCACTAATTGAAATCGGTGGACTTAAAGTGAAGTCCAATCGATCTTGGGGAGTTCAGTGAGGTTTGCTCTGATTTTGTGCTGGTTTGGGGAGATGTTTTCTGGCAGTCCATGCCTCCAGCTTGGGTTGCTTCTCCATCATGTCTGTGGAAGTGAACATGGTGTTACCTTGGAGAGGCTTTTGCAGTGGTATTTCCCTTGAAAGGCTGCTGTTCTCTGTAGCATCAGCCAAAACACAGCTACTCTGAAAACATCTTTAAACTTCCACAAGCAGAAGAGACACCATTGTTTCTAAGGATGGAGCCCCACTCCCAGAAGAAGGACCTACTCATGACCCTGAACAGATGGTCACTGCTCTTAGGTGGCCCCTAAGCACTTTTCTGCATGCTACCCAGCAAGGCACAGCAATGGTGCTCTCTTTGGCAGCTCTTCACTTCAGTCCTTATGTGGCTCTGAACTGATTACCTAGATAAGAGACACGGAGAATGCCTGATGCAGTCTCAGACTAGTACTAGTGACTCAGAAACTAGCAAACTTGGTCTAAATTATGCTATACTAATTGAAGTCATTTTTGTGCATTCTTTAGGTGGATGTACCCATAACAACAGGGTGAATAGAGACCATTACATCACCTTACTTGGATACTGCCTTCTGGGTAAGGCATTTTCCTTCACAATAGGAATATTGGGTTCATGTCCCCATTTTTAATGTGTCAGAGCGAGGGCATGATGGTAATATTTCTGCCTCCATCACCTACTGTGGATAATTTAATTTTGATTCCCTCCAGGTAGCCTGATAGCTGGGAACTGATGTCAAGGAAATCTATAGTGAAAATAAACTTTGATCAGCAAGGCCAATTGGCCACTGGAACAGATTGCAAAGATTTTCCAGCTATGATGTCTTCAAATCAATGGGAAATTTTCTGGAAGTTAATGATTGGGCAACTTACTGATCTCAGTATAACTGGGAAAGGTTCCTGATAGTAGGATACGGTCAAACCAACTGATCAAGCAGTCCTGTCCAGCCCTCATCTGTGAGAATCTATGAATCACAGTGGAGCAAAAAGTTTTTGCAGCTACTAAATTCATGATGCAATGCTAGATTTACTTTTTTTTTTCTATTTCAAGATTAAAAGATAATGATAATTGGTGCAAAGGCTTTAAAAGCAAACTTCATCTTATGTGTAACCCCAGGACAGCAAATTATCCAATCATATTTATGCTACTTGTGGCAAAACTGTGCCTCCCATTTCTTGAAAAATAATATTGTAGAGTGATGTTTGCAAGAGGGTTTCTTATTTTCATCTAAAAGATTTTAAGGTCAAGATCAGTAGTTTGTCATTGACAAAGCTTTTAGTCATTTTGAAGAATTGAGAAATTAGGGCAATCTCTGGGTTTCAATGCATTGTCCTGTGAGCACTGCATTCAGAGAGGTAAGTGTCATCATTCAAGTTGCATTTTTCTTAGCATATTTTAACAGGTACATCTGTCTTTAGCAATCCACTCTAGGGAAAAAGAAAATAAAGATCAAAGAAAATTACAGTGTGGATAGGAGAAAGATACCTCCAAGCAGTAACTACAAAGATGAGACTGCCTACTAGAAATGATCTTCGGAGCAGTTTCCATGGTATGTGCAAACAACCTTAAAGCAAAATTATGCCTGAGTCTCTTTCAGATGTTCCTTTATCTAAAAGAAGCAGCATAAGTAGCTCATTCAGTCTACCACCTTGCTTCACAAACTGTCCCACTCAAGTCAGCAACAAGGGTGACAAAACCAGTCCCTAGGTAGTCATGCTTTTCGAAAGGATTTCAGTTCTGCAAGATGCTCAGCAGATCCTGCAGAGCTGACATGGACCTGGGGACAATTAAGACTTTGCAGAATCAAACTCTTAATTATCAGGTTTTGATTAGTGTTGCTTCTTGTGTATGAAGCTTATATTTCAAGTTTTCATCTTGTAATTTCTCCAACTTTTTTTAATTGCAGCTTCCAGAAATAAAGTAATCGAATAAATTTGACATACAAATATGCCACACAGTTTCTTAGAAGTGATACTAATGACTTTTGGGGCATTAAACCAATTGAGCAATTAACCCAATCATTCTTTTACATTTTCCAGGCTCAAGCAAATAAACCCCCAGATTTTCAGAAACATTTTCTAATTTGTTTAATAAAAATCAATTATATACAGAAATACAAAGTTTTTAATATAGTGACATAATCATTCTTATGCTGCTCTGGTACAGCCTAAATGAAACAAATACTTAGATGCATATTATCTCAGAGGTGTCACCCTGAAATCTCAGCTATGACCCGTAGAGAGTAAACTCCTTGGGGCAGGCAATAGCAGTGCTCTTGTTGTGCAATGGGAAAAGTTGATTTTACAGAGCTGGTCCATTTTGTCCTTATGTCTGCATGAAGGAGGAATAGAAGTAGGGCTTTTTGTCTTTTGTAGTAACACAAATGTGATTGATTTGATGGAGAGGCTAAAGGTTTTGATGTGCAGGCTAGTCAGTGATAAGATGGGTGTCCCATTCTCAAGAAATGTTAAGTGGTTGCCCGTGAATACTGGGGCCTGGAAAGTGTCCATCTAGGATCACAGAATCACAGAATCGTAGGGGTTGGAAGGGAACTCAAGAGATCACCGGGTCCAACCCTCCTGCCAAAGCAGGCTCCCTAGCACATATTGCACAGATAGGCGTCCAGACGAGTCTTGAATATCTCCAGAGAAGGAGACTCCACCACCAACCTGGGCAGCCTGTCCCAGGGCTCTGGCACCCTCACTGTGTAAAAGTTCTTCCACATGTTGGTGCGGAACTTCCTGTGCTCCAATTTGCAGCCATTGCCCCTTGTCCTGTCCCCATAGACTACTGAAAAGGGGTTGGCCAATTCCCCCTGCATCCCATACTTAAGATATTTATAAACATTAATCAGATCCCCCCTCAGTCTTCTTTCCTCCAGGCTGAACAGCCCCAGCTCACTCAGCCTTTCCTCATACGGGAGCTGTTCCAGGCCCTTCATCATCTTCGTAGCCCTTCTCTGGACTCTCTCCAGGAGATCCCTGTCTTTTTTATACCAGGGAGCCCAGAACGGGACACAATACTCCAGGTGGGGCCTGACCAGGGCAGAGTAGAGGAGGAGGATCACCTCCTTCGACCTGCTGGCCACACTCTTCCTGATGCACCCCAGGATCCCATTGGCCCTCTTAGCCACCAGGGCACGCTGCTGGCTCATGGCCAACTTGCCATCCACCAGGACCCCCAGGTCCTTCTCCACAGAGCTCTTCTCCAGCAGCTCATCCCCCAGCCTGTACTGATACAGATGGTTATTCCTCCCCAGGTGCAAGACTTTACACTTGCTTTTATTAAACCTCATCCTTAAGGATGAGTGCTTCTGATGCCTCAGAGGTTCCCAGCAGAGGTGGCAGTGATAAGTGAAACCCCCACAATTTGTTCCATGAAAAAGCATTGACTTCACAGCTCCTGCTGTGAAGGTGAAAAAAATTCCAAGTTACAGATGTGCTCATTGATCTGCCAGAAATGCTGGCATTTCAGATGTTTGGGTCTGAAACCTCCGACACCTTCGGGACCACAAACCCATGAATTAGATCATTCACCTGGGAGGGAGTGGAGATAGTTTCTTTAAAAGGAACAGCCTTTTAGAAAGTAATGTAGATAGGAATAAGCAAGCTTGGGAAATAGCAGACTCTGGAGTATGTCACTACTAGTTTACTTCTACATTTACAGATAAACACAGTAGAACATAATATGGTCTACCTCAAGTTGTGACTGTTCTTCTATAAAAGGTCTTAAGATCATATTTTATTTTTATGAGAGGAATTAATTATTTTATTTTATTTTTCATTTTTATTGGCAAGGGCTATGCTGGAGAAGGCTAAACAACTGTCCTAGCCTGTCACAGACACACATGGGGCTGCATTTCCCCTGCAAATAGAGCATCCACCTCCAGCCCCTTCTGTCTGACACATTTCATTAATTCTACAGAAAAAAAACCACAATATTTTTTAATTTTTTTTTTTTTAAGCAGATGTCTAATTAGCTACTGGCTGCTATTTTTTCTCTTGGAAGTGTTTTTGGAGATTAATGATAATGAAAAATTGCTGAATTGCCTTTGTCCCACAGAACATTCATTCCAATGATTTAGATCCAATGCCATAACATACAACATACTGTTGGATGCTCTACTGCTTTCAAGTATAAACTCTGTCTCTGCTTTGGGGGAAAGGAGGTGTTGTTTGCTTTTGTACACCCATGTCTGCTTTGATTCATACGTAATTTATGGTGTGCTTTCAACTGCTCAGCTAATTTACCTTCTGTGCATATTCCACAAACTGAACAGAATTTATAAATCAGTTCTAGAAACTTAGAAAAGTTCCACTTTTTTGAATTGTTTGATGGATTACATGTATTTGTATAACAAGATGTGGTGCCCACATTGTCACAGACTATGCTTAATGGATTGGAAGTAGGAAGTTTATAATCCCACTGTGAACATAAGCATCCACTGTGGTTGCAGGCTAGCAGTCAGAAAAATCAAACGAGGAAAAACATATGCTGCCAAAAGGGAAAAAGTTGTCTGCTGATAGTCTGCAGTTGTATCTCAGTGGGAAGAAAGGATGCTCTGCACTGTACCCTCACGTTGCGATGCAGGCAGGGACCGATCTCTAGAAATTTCCATGAGCTGAACTGTCTTCCTGCAGAGCTCCAGTTCACTCTTTCTCAATCACTTACATTCAGCCCTTCTCTGCCTCTGCCAGGGACCTTCTCCAAAAACCCAGGGATGAAAAATTGCCTTCCACTGTAACCAGAAAGTTAAAGGAGACAGCCCAAAGGTGGTTTCACATTTCTGTGTTAGTTGCCCTTGGCTGCCAACCTTCACATCAGCTTTTGTCCTAATTTGGTTTCAGCCATACAGGTCTGACCTTCTAACCCTCTCGAATGAGGGTAGAAACTCTTCATATCACACTATGTAACATTTCTCTGCAAATGAAGTGCTATTGAAATAGAAACTCAGACGTTAATTGCACTGAGATATCGGAGTCTAGAGGAATATTCTTTTTCTTAACAAGTTCTGGCTATTTGATCTCTGCAAGACAGTGATGAAACCCTGCTATCACAGCAGCGATGCTGAATTGTACTACCAAAAGGGTATCACTTCAGTAGAATTATTTTTATGAACACTTTCAACTGTTGTCCCATATGTTGAGGACACTTGGGAGAGCTTGGCTGTGCAATGGGACTTTTCATGCCAGATGAAATGGCAGATCTCTTAGGAGTGAATTATTTATACTGATGTTGTGACCTTTCGTTAATATACTCAGTTTAAAAAATAAACTTTAATCTTTTTTAATAAGTCTCCCTTGATTTTACTGAATATGTTTTTCTTCTAACTCAGGAGCAGGCAGTTCCTAAAACTTATATGTAAATTGCAGAGAAGAGTCTTTTTTTTTTTTTTTTTATGACCATCCCTCAACCTTTTATTAATAAGCTCAGGAAATTAAGAAAAGTTCCTATATTCCTTTCACAAAACACTCCATTAATTTCATCTTCCATGGAAGAAAGTCACTGTAGCCCTATGTAATTAAACTTCCTACCTATCCTACTAATTATATGTCACTTCCTTTAGGGAAATTATTTCCCAATTCCTGTATCATATCACAAGAACTGTAAGGTATAATAATACTGATTTATTTTTACAGATATTTCTCCTCTCATGCAACCAAGAACCGTTTCGTTCCCAAACTTCTTTCAGCTCTTTAATATTCAAGAGGCCTTACATTCTCATTAGTAAATAACACATCTCTAAATTTCAGCCTCTTCTAAGAGAATTGCATTTTTCAAATATAAGGATTATCTCAATATCATGATTTCTAACCCAAATTTACATTACTTGTAAGCTTCTGAATGCAGCACAAAGCTTTGCTTACATTCCTCTTTTCTTCTCACATTTGCATTTGCAAACAATGGGTTTGTAAATCACCTCCTCATCCCCCAGTGTGCAGAGTATTTTTTACATGATCTCCAATACATCTTGGATTTTATCCAATTAAACCACACTCTACTGATAGATGTGCTTCTGTTTTATCTTTCCTTGCACAACAACATTCTTTTCTTAACTAGCTTTCCGGGTCACCTTCTCTTAATGGTCTTAAAATCCTGCAAAAATTCCAGAAAAAAAATAGCAGGACAATTTATCCTGGGAGTCCTAGTTCATTATTTCAGATTGGGTCTGATCCCATGCCCAGTAAAATCAATAGAATGATGCCTCATGATTTTTGATTAAACCTAATGCATCCAACTTGGTTGTTCTCAAACCTGTTAGATCAAGACCTTCTTTTTTCTTCTCCTCTTCAATAGCTTAAGCATGAGCAAGGGCCAAAAAAGACTCTTTACATGACAGCTACAGAATAGAGATCTTTCAGTGAGACAGAAAAGAGGAAGAAAAACTCAAAATTGTATAGGTCAGACATAAAAACCTGAAGACTATGCTTCTCTCCCACTTCAAATGCAACCTACTGCCTCTGAACTGGGCTCTGGGTGTTTAATTCCCTCTTGGGCAGAACCAAAAATGAGATCCTCAAACTTTTATTTGGGAAAATTGCTTTGAAATGTATTCTGCATGCACTTTTTCATCTGAATATTTGTTTATATACCTCTGCAAAAATTACTGAATCTTTCTTTAAGTCTCCAGTTTTGAAAACATTGCTGTAAAACTGACGTGGCTCAAAAGCTTCCATTTCAGTGATTTATAAAAGAAAGAAAAAAGTCTGGAAAATGGCTTAAGGCAGAATTGTTTCTCCTGTCAAGATACCATGTAGTATAAATATCAGCACAAGGATTTGCTTTATTTAGAAATGTATTTGAAACAGACATGGAGATGGATTCCTGGAGGAGCCTGTGATAGTTGCACCAAATCCAGTGCCTCTTAGTTTTCATGTACTGGTCTTCTTTGCACTTGATCTATTTGATTCAATATTCACTTGACGTTTTGGCACTGAATACGCAGCTAGTGCACTAATATGAATTTTGTCATAATTTGGCATATTAGCTACTAATGAGTAAAACTCAAATAAGGATCTGCAGTCCATTCCCTGCAGATCTTTTCACTACTGTCAGGGAGCCAACTTAGTCAGCTATGTAAAGCAACATAATCAGGTAAAAAAAAAAATCACAATACCTGATCTTTTCAGAACTGATTCATTCGGATCTCAATGCCACTATGTGAGGTTCTTTGCTTTGGTGGAACCTAATTAATAAACCAGTTTTAAAAAATTTGATTAAATGAGACATCCTTGTATTTTGCTCTGAAGATAACCAACTTGATTCACCCGCAATTGCTTTATAAATGAGTATATGAATATTAATATTCATGTGATTTGTTGATGAAGCTATTCACACCTTTTCAGAATTCTGCATTTTTAAAAATAACCTCCCTTCTGTACCTTCTTTGGAGTCTATCATCTTAATAAAGAGCACATTTAGAGCCTGCTCCTTCAGTGTGCTAAGTGCTCTTCTTCGGCCCTGAGGGCCCTTAGTTTTGGTGAGCTCAGGGACGTTTTGTGGAGCACTGTTCATGCTCACCACTATAGCAGGATATCCAGTTTCTTTGCCCTAATCCTTTGGTCCTCCTGTTACTTAAATAGTTGGTTCTTTTTAGCTTAGACAACACTGCTTCAAATAACTTCCCTGTCAAGGCTGTAGAGAAATGGCATCTGATGTCACTCACTGTATAGGCAGATGTTAGAAAGTTCATCCTAGCTTAGCAGGAGAGACCCCACCTCCCATCTGCAACAGGGTCTGTTAAGACAAGAACATGGAAGATGTTTTCACAGTTTAAGCAAAGGATAAAGTTAAGATGCTGCATTATTAGGAACTGTGACTGAAATATACCTCCTGCTTAATTTCCCCAAGAGGCTTTGGACTTGGTGGCAGATGCAGCCACCACTTACTCTTGGGATCTTGCCTTGAAGTTACATGTGCAATACCCAAAGCTAAAGAAGTGATTGAGAGTCTCACCTGTGAAAATTTTGTAAACACAAACCATTCTCACAGATTAATTGCTGCCCTGAGAGGATGCAGTGAGTGGTGTTACAAGGTTCCCCTACAGATTTACGTATCTAATGCCAGCATTAGGATAATACAGCCATGGAGCCCAAGCAGTGCTGGCATGTGCACACAAGGGTCCCTTGGGATGCCATGGGTTAGTGGCACAGGACTTTGACAGGGGAACCATGAACTGTCCCTTCCTACCATGCCATGTCACAGCTTTTCTCAGTTCTCTGCATCCACTGGGGGATAGGAGAGAAACTGCAATGCTCTACCCAATGCTGTAACAAGGAATTAAAGGGAAGAGGAGAACAGAAGGTCCCTACCTACACGTGACCTGTCTCTGAGTCCCTGCGAGTATGGATACAGACTGTAGAAAAATACCATGAAAACAATTTTTGCTTGGTTTTTCTCCATCTACAGGACTTAGGGCCTTGTCTGCTCTATCCTAGTTTCTAGGAGAAACTGAGGTTCTGAAACAACTGGGGTTAATAGCGGCAGCAGTTCTTTCTGTCTTCTTCAGCAATGAGTTCAAGCTCCCAAGCTTTTCCAATTTCCCAAGCCCATCCTCTTCCTTAGATGATGTCCTGTTATCACATTTTTTATCATCTCCCTCTGAGCTTGCTGGTCTATAATAATAAAGGGTCTATCAACATGTTTTAGGCTTTAGTTGTTGGATAAGAAAATAGCATTTTGCGGGCATGTATAGCTGGCTAGGTGACTAGCGGTGTTCCCCAGGGCTCGGTGTTGGGTCCAGTCCTGTTTAATATCTTCATCGACGACCTTGATGAGGGAATAGCATCCACCCTCAGCAAGTACGCCGATGATACAAAGCTGGGAGGGGTGGCTGACACGCAGGAACACTGCGCTGCCATCCAGCGAGACCTGGACAGGCTGGAGAGCTGAGCAGGGAGAAACCAGATGAGGTTTAATAAAAGCAAGTGTAGAGTCTTGCACCTGGGGAGGAATAACCGTCTGTATCAGTACAGGCTGGGGGATGAGCTGCTGGAGAAGAGCTCTGTGGAGAAGGACCTGGGGGTCCTGGTTGATGACAGGTTGGCTATGAGCCAGCAGTGTGCCCTGGTGGCTAAGAGGGCCAATGGGATCCTGGGGTGCATCAGGAAGAGTGTGGCCAGCAGGTGGAAGGAGGTGATCCTCCCCCTCTACTCTGCCCTGGTCAGGCCCCACCTGGAGTATTGTGTCCAGTTCTGGGCTCCCTGGTATAAAAAGGACAGGGATCTCCTGGAGAGAGTCCAGAGAAGGGCTACGAAGATGATGAAGGGCCTGGAACAGCTCCCGTATGAGGAAAGGCTGAGTGAGCTGGGGCTGTTCAGCCTGGAGAAAAGAAGACTGAGGGGGGACCTAATTAATATTTATAAACATCTTAAGTATGGGATGCAGGGGGAATTGGCCAACCCCTTTTCAGTAGTCTGTGGGGACAGGACAAGGGGCAATGGCTGCAAATTGGAGCACAGGAAGTTCCGCACCAACATGTGGAAGAACTTTTACACAATGAGGGTGACAGAGCCCTGGGACAGGCTGCCCAGGTTGGTGGTGGAGTCTCCTTCTCTGGAGATATTCAAGACTCGTCTGGACGCCTATCTGTGCAATATGTGCTAGGGAGCCTGCTTTGGCAGGGGGGTTGGACCTGGTGATCTCTTGAGTTCCCTTCCAACCCCTACGATTCTGTGATTCTGTGACTTAGTTTTGTCTGTGTTTTTGAGCTGGTTTGGGCTATCTGAGGACATTTTTCACCTCTTTGGAGTGGCCTGATTCCATCAGCTCATTTTGTAAAGGATCTGCTTGCCAAAAAGCTGTCAAGTGATAATACCTATGGCATCTCTGGCTGAGCTTGAAATGGTGACCTGGTGAGCTGGCTTCAAACCATTGGTTTGTTCTTCCAGGCAGCAATAATTCTGTGAGATCAGCACAAGCCTGTGGGGTCCTGGTGCTGCTCTCATTTCAATTCACAAAGGGATGCCCAGACTGATAAGGCAGGATCCACAGCACCCACACCGAGGGACATCTGGTTATGTGCTCTCTTTTAAATATGTGTGCTTCAAGAAAGAAAAAAAGGAAAACCTAAGGCCCTGCAGATTAAAGCAATAAGGGCATGAACATCCACGAGAAACATAATGTTTCACAACTGAACAGTTTCGGGTTTAATTTAATTTTAGAGATTTATTAGCTTGAATGATCATCTCCCAGGTAAAAGACCCTCAGAACTCACAGCCTGGCAGGAAGAAAACCAAGCAGAACAAAACATCAGCCAAATGTGCAATAATGAAGAATAATCCTGGTTTGGCAATGAGAAGGAACAGATGACCAAAGAAGTCTGGTGGTTCAATAACAGCACCCTGCCAATAGCTGGTTTCATCCAAAAACTTGTCCCAAATTTCTAAGCCCATCAAAACACGATGAAAGTACTGAGTTACAGGCAAAGTGCTGGTGTATCCAATCTTCACGTTAAAAATTAACAGTTAATTCCAACATGTCTTAAATTTTGAGATCTCCACTTCTCAGCACCAGAACAGCTTATCAAAATAATTTAATGTAAAGAAAAAACCCAGAAAATTTATAATGTAATATCAGGGTGCCCTAGCTAGATCATCAGGAGAGTTTAATCTTTAAAGCCACAGCTCTAGGTGCTACAAGCTGAGCAAATGGAATTCCTGATGCAAGAGAAGGCCCCCTGTCATCAAGGTGGGACAGTCATTAGTAGCATGTTGCCTTTGTGCACAGATTAATAAAGGGAGTGAGATTTATTTTAATTTCTTCCTTGAAGGAAATAAAGTGGGTATGAAGTGGCTGGATAGTGGATGTAACTTATATATCCTTCCTGGAGGTTTACTATTGTCTTGATTTGGGACTGAAAAGAGGGAATGAAATATTCCACATAGTAACGATCTTTTATTTGTCACCAGAAGTTGGAGCAAAGAAACCCTGGGCAGTAGAAAGCATGTTAAAAAGTAAAACTTCCCAGTTGTTCATGTGCAGAGGAACATGTGGCAAACATACATTGAACAGTGTCCCTTTTGCAAAAATAGGTGTAGTATTTGGAAAATATAAGTTTCAGAAAGTGATAAAAAATTACCAGCTGCATTCACAGTTAGGTCCATGGTCCAAATCTGGCCTAAATTGCCTCTGCCACCAAAGGAGACGTTCCTTGGGCCTCAGAGCAGGTTCCCAAAACCTCGCTAATTGTGTTACTGGATTTGGTGGTAGGAGGGGGCCCCAAGTTTGAGAAGCAACCTACCTTGGATAGTTAATCCTGGGAACCAGAAACAGACACAAATGAGCAGGGTGCATTGAGCTTTTAAGTGGTGGTATGACAGTCATCTGCATAAGTTGCATCGTGTCTCGTTGGCAGTTCATAAGGATTTTTTAAGCACTCAAAACCCAAGCAGTGTCTTTATACTTCCCAGGAGGATCCACTAGTATTCTCCAAAGTTGGACTAAACCAGGAAGGAGTAAAATGGCTGCTCCATAGCCTATGTGAGGAGGACACTGGGCTGCATATGTATGCAGCACTTGGTTCACCATTTGCATGTACTAAAAATATCTGTAGCAGCACTCCCTTTGGAATGTACAGTGGAAAGAATCATTTACAGTCATGGCTTACAGCTGCAGGTGCTTCACTATGCTGATTTATCATGACATCATTAAAGCCAAACACTGACCAGTAACATGTTTTTTAGAAAAACAAGAGAACCTGTGATATGTTTTTCTTCAATAACAACTACCTGAATATCATTTATTCCAAGTATTCCCTCCCCTTTGGCTGTGCTAATTCTAAATTTACATATTACAGAGTCATTGCTGCCTCCAAATTAATTGCAAAACTAAGCCTTTGGAATACTGACAACTGTAAAAAAGTAAAACTACAGATGGCACAATTAGAACACAGAGGATATGTTGACAGGCTGAAAAATGGACAAACTAAGCAAATTTTCCCCAGAAAGTTTTGGGAGAGCATCTCTTAAAGAAAGGGGATGTTTTTGTCTTCACTTTACCTCCACATAAATATTTTTTCTCTACAGAATTAAAAAAGGAGTAAGCTTTCTATTGAGAAAAGGTTAACCAACTGTCTTCAAAGACAGGAAGAGTAGTTTTCTATGAAAACACTCAATGGAGGAAATAAGATGGAGTTATTTTTGTTTCCAAAGTCTTTTTGATAATTTTTGGGTCTGACTTGAGAGTGCAATTCTGCTTGAAAGAGTGAGAAGGTAGCAGTAAGGCATTCCTACTCAGCTGTTTTCTCCCTATGCTTATCCAGAGTCCTGTTTGCTTAATGCCAGTAAACTGATCTGATTGTCCTGCAGTGAGAGCAATCATGGGAGCTGGAAATGAGTTTCATTTTGGCTTCTGTGTCATTCCTTGGAGTCTTAATTAAAATATAAGATCCAATAACTTTGGGATATGAGTCACCAGGATGGAGAGAGTGATGAGGATGTTTGGAGATGAAATTAGGACTCAGGTACATTTTTATCCCAAATCTGATGGAGAATCAGAGGAAGCAGCAACTCCTAAGCTAAAGCACAATGGTTGCCTCAGACACAGTCCATACATGCTCAGATTATAAACTTCCAGCTTTGCTGGAATGGATGATTTCTGAGTAAGAGAGGAGAGAGAAATTTAGGAGGCATCATCCCTAAACCCAAGTGGCAATGGAACTTCTTTGTGGAGCTTTTTGATGACAACCCAGCCTACACTTAAGAATGCAGAGACTGTTCCCAGGGGTTCTAGGCCTCATCCCACAACCTCTAGTAGAGCAGAATTAGATCTAGCACAGGGACAATGCACTTCTGCACCTAGCAATATAGCTGAGAAAACATTCAAACAGCCCCTGTCTTCAAGTCCACAGGCAATAGTCAAAGCAGTTTAAAAAAATAAATGTTTCACAAAAAATAATTAATTTTCAGCTGTGAAAATGAAAAAAAAAAAGCCACATAGTGAGTCGTGGTTTGTAACTTCATATTACTGTCCAGAAACAAAAGATAAACATAAATCCGAAATACTATCTGTCACAGTGGAACCTATCACAAGTCAGGTCTTCATGAGGGTAAGTAACCTTTTTCAGTGAGTTATTCTTGGAATCTGAGTGGAAGCAGTGAAAAAAAGATTTTCTGAAACACAAGGGATGTAGCTGAAGTGGGAGTTTTAATGAGAGGAAGTTCTGACATTTCAGTCAACTGCTTCAAAAGCAGTTTGGCAAAGCTTTAAAAAAGCCTTCATTAAAGTGTCCGTCAGCTGCACTAATGATTTAAACATAGTCTGTATTCGCACAGCAGCATGTGACTGAAAGGAGAAAGGTACTTGTGAGCAGCAGGTCCCATCTGTGCAAGTGGAAAGGAGACATATGCCAGGTGATTCCCCGCTTTGAAGTTCTGTAATTCTTCACAAGAAGAGCATTCCTCCCTCCGGTCTACTGGGGACATTGAAAAAACCTATAGAAAGATTGTTTCTGATCAAATTAAAGCTAGATTTTTAAAATGTGTTATTTTTTTAAAGATTCAAATAATTTCAAAGCTGATAAAATTTTGACTCTAAATAAAAGCTTTCATCTTAATGTGGGTTGTAGAAACACTTTAAGTAGTTATTTATCTCTCTTTCACTCTTTTTCCTTTTTAAATGTAATTATTTTTAAACAAAGATGCTGCTTTGAACAAAATGTAAAGAAAACCCTTGTTTAAAAAAAATAAGGTCAAAACCCCCCATACTGACATTTTATAAATGAGGGAATGTACCTGCAGAGAGAGGGAGAGTGTGATGCAGATGTGGATAATAAGATACAGCACCATTCTAAAGAAGGAATAGAATGTAGAGAAAGAAACTTTTAATAAATCGCCCTCACAATGAAGTGTAAGACTGAGCTGCAAGACTTCCCACCACCACTCTTGAGAGGGCTTCTTGTTCATGGAATACTTAAATTTGGCAATAAATGGGGCAAGCACCTAAATAGTGACAGAAACAGCCTTTTCAAGATGAGTAGTTCAGCATCATAATTCAAGGGCCCTTTG
Organism: Porphyrio hochstetteri; assembly: GCA_020800305.1. Taxonomy (NCBI): domain Eukaryota; kingdom Metazoa; phylum Chordata; class Aves; order Gruiformes; family Rallidae; genus Porphyrio; species Porphyrio hochstetteri. The sequence continues at coordinate 8,947,937 of CM036906.1, forward strand.
GGGTGTCAGAATAATATTTTGTCTGTAAGATCTTGTCATGAAACATTTGTGCCTTAAACTTGCAATCCCAAAATGAATCAGATACACTCCCAGGCATCACAATGTTTGTAGTTAATCAACTATTTCTATTTTTTTTTAATGATAGAGGAAAATAAATGGTATCAGTGTGATATAAGCACAACTTTATTGTTTTACTTTGATAGAAATGAAAATGATTTTAAATTATTTTCAATCCACAGCACCCTAAGAAATGCTCTATGGACAGACAGCAGCTTTCAGTAACTCTCTCATGGTATGCACAAAAATGGCCAGGGAAGGTAGGTCAAGGTAGGAAGCAAGAAGATAAGATGCTAAAAAGCTGGCCACCACCCAGTAAGGCAGTGAAGCTGGTCCACAGCAAAAGCCATATGAGGAGTAGCTGAGGGAACTGGAGTTGTTTAGTCCAGAGAAAAGGAGGCTGAGGGGACGCCTTATTGCTCTCTACAACTACCTGAAAGGAGGTTGTATCCAGGTAGCTGTTGGTCTCTTCTTCCAATTAACAAGTGATGAGACAACAGGAAATAGCCTCAAGTTGCACCAGGGAGGTTTAGATTGGATATGAGGGAAAAATTATTCACCAAAAGGGTTATAAATCATTGGAACACGTTGCTCAGAGAAGTGGTTTATTCCCTGGTGGTGTTTTAGATATGTAGACATGGCCCTTAGGGACATGGTTTAGTGGGTGGACCTGGCCGTGCTGAGTTAATGGTTGGACTTTTCACACATAAATGATTCTTTGATTGGCTCCTGCTCTACTCATAAAGCAAATCTTCATCCAGTTCTTTAGGAGGGCTTATGAAGGACAGATGGGATTTCTGTCTCTCATTTCGGGAAAAGAACCAATAAAGCATCAAGAATATGAAGTCTGAGCTTTCCATCGCTGCTCTTACAGGGCTGTAAACATGAAAAGTGAGATGCCAGGAGGCCTCACACTCAGAAGTCTTCAGTCTGAAGGTCTAGACATCCTGGTTCACCTAGAATCTTCCCCCCCACCCCCCCACCTTCATAGATGATCTGGAAACAAAACCCAGTATCATCTTTCACAACCACGTAAGTCTGGTAAGAGTTTTAACTGTCCAGTTTTCACACTTCTCAGTTTTAAAGCAATCACTCTTCATAGATGTGCAGTGTTTTCTATCATTCAACAGCCCATAAGCAATGAAGAACAACATTCCTGGGTTTTTTGGATAGGGAATTTGAAAGGAAAATTAATTTTCCAACATCTTCCTATGAATAGGTGGCACAATTCGGAACTGTGAGCTGTTTTCCTGAGTCCTGAAAAACAGCTGGAATATGGCTGGAATATGGTTTTATTCTCACCAATAAAACCAGCAATTAAATGTTTTGATAGTGGGGTTTTATTGTTTTGGGTTTTTTTATAGCTGAGGTATCCCCTTAGTACAGAGGAAATGTTTATAATCTTATTTGGTTTTGTTCACTGAAAACACATTTTCCTATTAAAAAAATATATTTTCCAATGGGAAATGTTAACCTAACCTGTTTCTAGTTCCTTGCCAGATTTCAGAGCCTATAGATCACAAATCTTCAGCACTAAGACACAGATTTCCTTTCAGCTTATTATTTTAACAAGCCACTAGCAATGGATCTACGTATTTTGGAGCTCTAGTCAATAAGTGCCAAGGTCTGGGATTTATTAACAGCCCACTTATGCAAACAGGGCTTTCTGCATTGAAAAAATTTGCATTAGAAGACAGCACCTGCCTGAGTTCCCTTATCCCCACACTAGAATATTCTCCAGTGAACCAGAAAGGCTAGCAGTAAAGTATGCATGCTGTGTGAGTTATGTTGAGCTTGGTCAAGGGCAAAATAAAACCTGGTAACAGCTTTGAGTATATAAAATAAAAACAAATATTAATACAGTAATCAACAGAATATGAATTTTTCAGCCTCACTAATTGTGAATGACACCAGCATCTGAAAAATCCTCATCTCAACTAGGTTAGATAGAGCTAAATTGTTGTTCTTCTTTAATACAAACAGAAACTGATAGAATTATAAGCATGTATAAACTTCCAGTGCAGTTTATTAAACATAGTCCTCCAGCTTTTGCAGTCTCATTGAGATGAAGAACCAGTCTACAGGTTCTAATTAAACTGCAATGACCAGGGAGGTAAGAATTTGGGAAACCTTATCTCAAGCCAGTAACCACTAGCCACACTCAGCCTCAGAATGGATGGCAACCCATTTTTGCTTTCCTGAGCAAACTCGATGTCCTCCTGACAATTTAAAATTGCATCACAACAGTTTGGGAACGTGTTCAGCTATAATGGACATATCAACAGAATTAAACCCTGTATGGAAACCAGTTAATATTTTGCTTTTCATCTCAATTGCTTCCATCATAGGCATACATAATAAATATTGCCCACTGTGTGCATAATGAATGAATCCCTTAAAATTTAAAAAAAATATGTAGTAAAACAACAGTAAATTACAATTTATTCAAAATAGTATAAAGTAGTTTCTCTTTAACTTCCCCTCAGCGAGGGGAGATGGAAAGCTCCCTTGTGCTACTGAACCTGTCCCTTGTGCTCCAAGCCTGTCTAGAAGATTGGGGTTTTTTTCAATCACCAGCAGGACTTCACAACATCACAAATTGTGAGTAAAATGAAAACGTATGGAGACTATGAGACATGAGTAATCATTGCTTGTACCTCTTTAGAATGCCCACATTTGGCTTTCATATCAGCTGTTCAAGTACTTATATTTAAAAATAAAAGACCATCTGGGTCCATGAAGCTCCGGCACGTCTGGATAGTATATGTGAGGAATGGTTTCCATGTTTCCATGGCATCATACCCAGTTTCCATATTTTCCATCAGACCACAACTTCTTCAGTAGGCATTAAAATACAGAGGCAGGAGAGGAGCAGCATCACAATACTTCACTGCTTCAGCTATTTAATTCTGTATGAAATTTGGGTAGTAACTCAAACACATTCACATATATAAATAAGCATAGCAACCAAGCCAATATGACATTTCCTGTTATGCCTATTAGCATCTGATTTTCACGTCTGTAAGAAGTCAAAAACAAGTTTTGATCTTTACACTACACTGTATTTTTCAGAACTACTTGCTCCTCAATCTGCATCATAAATTACGTGTGGATCATGTGATACTTGGCAAAGAAATAGAGGAAAGTAAAGGGGAATATAATCTATATCATAGAATGACAGAATGCTTTGGTTTGGAAGGGACCCGACCCAAAGTCCATCTAGTTCTGATCCCCCTGACATGGGCAGGGACACCCTTCATTCAACCAGGTTTCCCAAAGTCTCATCCAACCTGGCCTTAAATGCTTCCAGGGATGGGGCTTCCACAACCTCTCTGGGAAATCTGTTCCAGTGCCTCCATACCCTCATGGTAAAGAATTTCTTCCTAATGACTAATCTAAACTGACCCTCTTCCAGTTTGAAGCCAATGTCCCTTGTCCTGTCACTAGACTCCCTGATGAACAGTCCGTCTCCCACTTTCCTGTAGGACCCCTTTAAGTACTGGTATGTAATTAGGATTCTTTCCTAGGCTGAACAAGCCCAACTTTCTCAGTCTATCTTCACAGGAGAGGTGCTCCAGCTCCTGATCATCTTTGTGTCCCTCCCCTGGACTCACTTAAAAAGAAACATCATGTTAAAGGTCAGGTCTATATACTTGTGGCGTTATTTACTGACAGGGTCCTGCTGACATTGATGCAATTTGTAATAAAAGGATAAAAATCTAATTTAAATAAAAGTGGGATTCTTGCATTTATGACAAAGACCATATGAAAGCAATGCCCAAATTCTCCCTTGTTGAAATGTGTCCTTTGCTATAACTGTCTTCTCCAACTTAGCTGCGCTAAGCTACAGGTTTCTTGTGAGTTAAGAAGGCTATGAGAAGCTAAGTCATGTTTTTGAATTTTGGAGTCTTTTCTTGGTCCTTTGAAAAACTTTTTTTCCTTTGAGACCAAGATGTATCTGGTAACTCTGTGAGATGGAAAAAGCTCAGGGTAAATCATACTGCTTTTTGTGGAGTTTTCTCTCTCTTCTTTAGCATCTTCTTTCCACAGAAACACATTCTGTTTAATTTTTCAGTCGTTTAAGAAACTCAAGTCCTAAGAGGGGAGCAGTGGGGGGAGGTGCTTTAAGATCTGGTTGCACTTCTTATTATCCAACTCTGGTGTCACTGGGTGTGCAGTGTAGTGTAATAAATTAGAGTTTTCTTTCCTTTATTCTGTGTTGAGTCTGTTTTGCCCATGACGCTAATTGCAGAATGATCTCTCCCTGTCCTTATCTCAACTCCTAAACCTCTCAATATACATTTTATCCCCTATCCAGCTGAAAAGGGGAGTGACAGAGTGACTTTGGTGAGCATCTGGCCTACCAGCTAGGGTTTAATGACCATTAATTACTATAGAGAAATAATAGGACTCAAGTTATAACCTCAATATTTGGTTCATGGCAGATAGAACTTATGCCCACAGGAACTGTCACACCCTAAGCTCATGTCATGCAAGAGAGTACTATTACAAACACAACTGCTAGTGAGAAGATGCTAGTAATGGATGATTGTGCTCAGAGCATGTGGAGTACCCAACAGATCTACAACATCACTACCAAGATCCACACTTACCTTGAAGTATTGACTTGAGTCTAGGCTGGATACAGTAAGTGAATTGTCTGTGAGGTGCTCACTGGATACGTGTAGATGCATCTCTTGCAGATGTTGCTCATCATTGTGGCTTTGAAAAACAAGGACTCTTGTTGGAGGTGGATCTGCCACTGTCTAGAGAGATATTTATGAAAACCAGAGGAAGGACCTTGAACAAGGAGTCCTAATCTATTACCCTTTCTAACAATCATGAAATAAACTAGTCAACTCAGGTCAGATCCTTTTGCAAAATGACCTGTTTGGAGAAATCTGTCTGTAGCAACAAATTGTAGATAAATAGAAAAATGAAAGCAAAGAAAAAATCTCCAGAGTTTAATGGCTGAGTTCAGATACACCAAAGCAATATCCACTTCAATACAATTATAAACCACTTAATGTATAGTCCCATGTCTGAAATACTGGAGAGTGATGTACAACCTACATATACTTAAGAAATAAGTGCTCAGATCCCATCAGTGATCAAGTTCAGCAGTAATTGCTTTATGGAGCAATTTTCTGCTAGTCAAATGTCCCCAGATATGGCATAATAGAAACAGTTGTTTTCCCTGAGATTTTCTTCTGGTTGATGATGTCATCAAATACCACTTCTTCTACAGTAGCGACTTCTTTTTCCATAAATATAAAATACAATGTTGGAAAAAATGTCCTCCATTCTGTAGGAGTTTTCTTTTTGGTCTCATGAATCTGGAATAATTCACAATGATCATTTGATTAGAAAGATACTGAGCTTCTAGTTCATGTCCAAAAAACTAGCCTCAAAGAGACTCAGACTCTATCTGTTTCATCATGGGTTCTGACATTAAGGAACCTCTTTCTGAACTTTAGTTGGTGGAAATATTCTGAAGTATTTTATGAAAACCTTTCTCTGATTGCTGCACATTAAGTATTCTCCAAGCACATCAATGAGTTGACTACTCAAAGGATGTAAAGAAAGAATTTCTACCATGCAGAATACAATTATCAGATATTTAGGCTGTCTACAAATTTACATGAGTCTGGGCATGCATGTTTGCCCATAGTTTTGGAGTGTAGCATTTAAACATCACGTAAGTCTCTTGCTAGACTCTGAAGGGTCATTTATTATTCAACATAATCATCCTGTCAAAAGAAAAGAAATCTCTGGGCCACAACAAGTAGCAATATTCTATAACACTAGGTGTCAAATGAAAAACAAACAGCAGAAATAATTTATTTTATTAGATTTTTGCAAATTTAATCCAGTTGTCAATCATTTAGCAAACTAAAAACATTACCTTGAAATTGTCACCACTTTTCTGCAGTGACCATTTTTGCTAAGTTTCCTTGAACCACATTAATACCAACCAATGACTTAAAATGGCTGTTTAACATTCTGAGGAGGTATTTTCTTGTGAATGAGGTTTGCAAGAGAAAGCAGTCCCCACTTAAGCTCCTCTAAGATCTGTTCTTCCTGAGATCAGAAATGTCACAGTAAAGAGCACTTCCTCTTAGCCTAATCGGTAAATGTTTTCATATTTAGTCAATAATTCATCAGAGCTGAGTAAAATGTATAATGTGAATTTTATATAAATGTGTAATTAGCAGATGATAAAGTCCTTTCCTTATTTTCCTTCTGATGCACAGTTCCCTGACATGGATCTGCGGTTTTGGCTTTCAAAGTCTGCTTGGTCAGTGCTGGCTTCAGTGTTTCTCTAATCTACCACTGTATGATGCAAGAGTTGCCTTTCTCAAGTGAGAAGACCCTGGATCCTGAAATGTTTTTGTTAGAGGGGACAGTAGAGTTCAGTCAGAGGATGACTAGGTTTTTGGCATGTTTTTTAGGCAATTGTTGATACTTTACAATGTCAGTGACAAATCAACTACTAAAAGAAGTGTAAATTGCTTAGTAAACTACACAGACCAGGATGAAGCAAATCTGTGAGCCAGGACAGAAGTCTGTCTTTAGTAGTAAATCAGTTTTTGTAGCTCAGAAACGGAGAGCTTCATCTTGAGACTGTGTTTCCAAAAGGCTGGGAAGAGCAACACGTATACCCAGAAGTGGCTGCTCTGTTGAAATAAACTGCTCTCCTTCTCAATGACTATTTGAACAACAAAAAATATTAGAAGGTTCATAACCTGTAACTAGTTTTAGAGTTCACCACTTCTATTGCACATCTGAGAATCCTAAAATGCTCACTAACACAGCATTTTTTTCCAGCTGTATCATGCTGTCGAATATAATCTCCCTGCAAGTCTTTCTTCACTTGTGGACTTGACCTAGTTATAGAAACACTATCCCTAAAAAGAGATAAAATCCCATGGAATTGCATGAATAACTTGCATAGATCAAGTATCTCCTTGGGCACAGCGACTGCCATCAGTGATTAAAAAAAAACCCAAAAACCAAAACCCGAAACTTTTTGCTCTCCCTGTTTTCTGTGGCAACTAAATCCCCAGTGAGAGCAACATAGCATCTATCCATGTGCTCTCTGCACAGTTAGTGCCACAGCTTCCCAGGAGGAATTTGCAATATACAGGAATGGGAGTGGTAAAAAAGAAATGGTATCTTCCATCAGTGAACAGATAGTCAAGGAACATGCCTCAGGTTTCATGTCTGTAGCACAGCCAGGAATTCCTCTATATTTATCTCAGCAACAGGCCACAATGTTATCCACAAACCCAACCTTTTCAGGGCTGAATTAATACAGAGGCATCTGAATGAGGAATGAGTGCAGCGTGATGATTCTGCAACTTCTCTTAGAGATTTTTCATTTCTTTATTTGTTTTTCCTTTACTGCATTAAGAGGATCCTAAGGATGGAGGGATATATTACAGAAAGCCTTCTTTGCATCTCAAGTTGTAAGAAAAACATGGTTAATACTCTCCCTGCCTATATGCAAAATGAATCTCAACACAATTAGAGGACAATCACAATTTTAAATCGTGTACAGTGTGCAAATTGATTCTGCTAAAGGCAAGCATTTATGGCAAAAAGACCCCTACTGATAAAGTAGCTGTGAATATTTAGAATAAGTTTGTTTCTTGATAAGGATTCCTAGAAAAGCCAAGAAACCATGGATTTTTCTTCAACAATACATTGCTTCCTCTGCATATCCTTAGATGAAGATGCAGCATCTTCATTTTATCCTTTTATTTGTTACTTTTCTTGCTAGTCTTTGAAATTGAGGGGACTGAGAAGAGGAACAGTGGGGAAGGTAATAGCTGATGTTTTCACATAGTGGTATGGAAATTGATCTTCTGTTCCAGAAACAGCTTTTCAGCATTGACTACAGCTACTGTATGAAAGACACCAGTAGCTTTTTATGTACAGTGTGGCCCTTGGACATCTCAATGAGAAGCTTAAACAGCTCCTGCTAGCAAATAGAAAGAACAAACCCACTACAGGCACAACTTCAGGCCAGTGTCTCTGAACCTCCCTGGGGCAAAAAGGTAGAGGAAGCCATGGAGAGTCTATGCCAAGTGACAATGGTTAAGCTCTTGTGTGTGTCTAATGAATGTCCTGTTAGATACTGAACTGTTTTCCTGAGCAGCTGAAGGACACCTGTGGATTTAATCTCACAACAGCTTTGGAGTTCACCTTCCTTTCCCTCCTGTTGTGCTGTTGCTTACTTTTCCTTAATCTCATGTATCTGATTAGTAGTGCTGAGAACTATCAAGTTTATCAGACTGTTCAGTTTTGATTTCTTTTGTACCTGATACATTCAAGAAATCAATAGAGACTTGACTGAGCTGTGTTATAAGAGTCCACTGTAAGAGACTAAAGAATGAATAGAGCAATCTCTAAGTACTATTCATGCATACACTGCTTTATGGGGCCATGGAAATCTGGTTAAAAGGAATCCCTTTTTTTAACATAGTGGTGCCAGGAGATAGGTCTCTGGGCAACAAAAAATCTCTGACCTCATCCATTTTAGGAGAAACATAGAAGAGAAAATCCACTTTCTTCAGAAATGCAAAACATAAGTAGTTAAAGGCAAGGAAAAGTATCAGTTCCAAATTCATTTTCCACATGCATCACTATTAAAAGAAGTATGTCAACGTATTGCTTATTTTTATGACTTTTTAAGTACATTTGAGCATAACAACCTCCCTCAAACCTCTACTGAAACTATTTCTACAGAGACAGCCTTTTACCTGAATTACCAAGCTCTAGTACAGGGAGCAATTTACAGTCAGAGAAATATATGGTGACAATAAAGCATGTGAAAATGTCCACATCGCTGTGCAAGATAGGTTTGATAAACACATTTTTTCATGGCTTCCACCAAGTGGAACAATCACAGAATGGTTTGTGTTGGAAGGGACCTCAATGATCATCTAGTTCCAACACCCCTGCCATGAGCAGGGACACCTTCACTAGGGCAGGTTGCCGAAAGCCCCATCCAACCTGGCCTTGAACACTGCCAGGGAGGGGGCAGCCTGTTCCAGTGCCTCACCTCCCTCAGAGCATTAGATGTCTAATCTAAATCTACCCTCCTTCAGTTTAAGGCCATTACCCCTTTTCCTGTCATTCCATGTCTGTGTAAATAGTCCTTCTCCAGGTTTCCTGTAGGCCCTTATAGGTACTGGAAAGGTGCTAATGAGGAAAATAGGCATGCTTATATCTTATTTTTGCAGTTAGGCCTTCTCTAGTTCAGGAGAAAAGTGGGAATTCACTAAATGGAGACATCCATTGGTGTTTTAGTATTGGAAATGCACAGTTACATTATACTTTGGAAGAAGGTTAGCAGGAAAGAAAAATCCTCTGGACAAGCAGTGTTGTGGTGAAAATGCTGTCTCTCCCTGCCATCTCTAAGTCTGTAGACACAGGAAACTTTTGACAGAATAGAGGAGTCATTATTTATATTTTCATATTTGTCGTGGTTTTGCCCCGGCCGAGGGCCGCACCCCACACAGTCGTCGCTTGTACTTTTAAAAGGAAGGGGGAAGGAAAGTTGGGGGAGGGGGAAAAGGGAAGGAAGAAAAGAGGGAACGAAACCACAACCTAGAAACCAGAACCACGCAGGTTGGGATAAGGATAGTTTACTAAACAATAACAGAAAACTAGATATAACAATAACATAAGTTTAAAGCACAAAATAGATGAAACTGGTGATACACAATGCAATTTCTCACCAAACCACACAACTCAGGCCGCACAGCTTAGAGCCCGTCCCGGACAACCCAACCGTCCCAAGAAACTGCACATCCTGGCGTTGTCTCCTCCTCTTCCCCCCAGTCCCCTTTATACTGAGCATGACGTAACTGGCATGGAATATCCTCTTTGGCCAGTTCGGGTCACCTGTCCTGGCTACGTCCCCTCCTTTCTCACTAGTAAGGAAGTATGCAGAGCTGAGAAAGGTCCTTGATTGCCCGGCAACAACTAGAAACATCAGGGTGCTATCAGCACTGTTCTCATCCTAACACCCAAACATGGCATTCCATCCACTGCTAAAAATAATTAACTCCATCATAGCTGAAACCAGGACAATATTAAAAATCATTGTTTATATAGATAACAGAACTTTTCATCTCAAGGAGTAACAGATATATTTTTTTACAGGAAATACCAGTATTATATATAAATACATGATAATATTTATTAATTAAAATAGCCATAAGTCCCACAACTCTGAAACCCCAGACAATACCCAGCACCTGCCAGCAGCTATTGCACGTTTTGAAAGTTTTACCCTAAAGCCTTACTACAAGAGACATACCAAGCCGACCACAATTTCTTTTCAAGATCATTCTTCCACAGCTATCTGTGAAAGCCATTCTCTCTGCCCCATCACCACTGCAGCTGGGAAGTCTCAAACTCACTCTCAAGAGGTTAACTGAGGTCTCATGGCTGCCAAGTGCCAAAGTAGCAGGTAGCTCCAAACCTCCTTCTGCACTACACCTTTTTGATGTTGCTGGGAAAGGGATGCTTTTTACTAGTTGCTGTGAAATGTTGATTTTACATTGAAAGGGGATGTTTTCTTACCTGAAAAATATGGTTTTTTCCCCATTTGTCTCTTTTTTTGTATGCAACATATTGAAGACATGAAAACCAACTCTACCTACACTGGGGATAGTCAGAAACATTTTATAACCTCAGCTGGGAAGAAACACAATGAAAGTGTCTTTTTTTTTCTGTTTTTGTTTTATTTTTTTCTTTTGTGAGAGCTGCTGTGAACAAAGAACCATCTAGGTCAGAAAGAACTGTGCAGTGGTAAAATCATCTAACATTACTTTTTTGTTTTATTGGCTTACATTTCATTTCAGCTCCTCCTGTAGTTCCTGGGTTTCTGTGGAGTCTTCTGACATTGGATCAGATGTCTTCTTATCTCATGTATGCTTTCCTTCCTGTGCTTGCTTATAATATTTCAACAGATTTATATTATATTTCCACATCTATTATGCATTTATATCCACCATATTACACCGAAATTGGAGGAGAAACTGAAACAAAATTTAAGTCCTCTTAAGTCAATTTATTGGAAATAACATTGGTTTTTTCTCCTGTTTTTCTCCTTCATCCTTCACTCCATTATTTCTTCCTTCTGCTCAAAAAATTGGGGGCATAAACTGACATCTCAGAAAATTGTGGGAGATTGGGGGTTATATCCTCAGCTGATGTAAATTTTCATGGTCGACCGTGTTCTGCATCAACAGGGAAACTAATTTTTGGGTTTCTCAAACACCATTCCCTGTTTCAGTAAAGGGATCACATATTTTAGAGATAAGCAGTCTGAATGACAATATAAACAAGGAAAAAACATGGCACCTCTTAACATTTTACCACCTCACACCTAAGCACACTGTATTAAGGACTATCACATCCATATTCTCTGTTCATTCACCCCAGCTGTAGCATTTTACATTGTCTCCATGTAGGTCACCATGTCTCCCTAAGGAGTCAAAGAAGCTATTTGGGTCTTCATTGTTGTTTCTGTTCAAGAAGCAAGGATTATAAAATAGCCTTAAAGAACATTCTACCCTATCAGGACAAGGCATCTTATCTTACAGTTTGGAAATGAATATGAAAATCCTGCTCATCTTTTATAGCAGAGGCTTGTAAATGTACTTTTCAATTTGTGACTTTTTCTGTACAAATGGATGTTAATTGGCTTTTCCTGGCAATCGATGCAATCTGGTAAAATTGCAACTGAAAGATTATTATACTAACAGAAAAACAGCTAGTTGTGTTGTAAAAGTGCTCTACCCAGCCTTCCCACTATTATCAGAGCTGCAAATCATCCTTTAAAAGGTCTGGGAAGTTACAGTGTACCATGAGGAACGGGGTGTATTCCTACCAGTCTGCCACTGTGTGAGTGCAATTTAGTATTAATGTTCATTTTATCCATTGCAAAAGGTGCCTCCCTGGGTAGGGTTGTGGGTCTTTTCAGCAGAAATGGATACTATTACAAAACCACCCGTCTCTGAGGATATTTCTGCAGCACTGATAAAGAAATGATGCTGCCATTCCCTAGCTGGTTTTGAGCTGTGATGCTGAATAAAAGCAAATGTAATAGGGCCAGTGGCTAGAGAGAGATCCTCTCATGAACAGAAAAAGAATAAATAGAAATATTTCCCTGTAGGACCCACAAAGCTCTCATTTGAAATGTATGCATACCCCACACAGGTCCCAAGGTTCATCGTGTGTTTAAGTTCCTATGTTAAGAAATTCAGTGAGAAACAACAGACAAGAGCTAAGCTGAAAGATGCTTGGCACAGGGAGGCGTAACAATAAGACTAAGCAGGATACAGATTTCACCCTGGGGTCATCATATGAGTTGCTGTATACAGAGTGAACTTGGCTTCCTCTGGTGGGACATTGAACTGGTCATTAAACATTGATTTTATTTTTTTAGTGGGACAGACAATCCCTAATCACTTTAGGCTTGGTACCAGTGTGTACAGTAATAGCTCATCTGCTGCGGAGGCAGGTTTTGCCTTAGGCAAAAGGGATATTCAGAGTCCTGGGACCTGTTTCAGCAGTGAGTAAATGTCATGGTAGAGGAATCAATGTAAAACAAATGAGTCAACACTGTCCTATCTTGCTAAGATCCATCACCACATTTTCTTTTGGAGGCTGTCCAGAGCCTCTTGAATTTCAGGATACCTTGTGTTTTCCAGGCCATTTTCACCATGGCAAAATACACCAAATTGCCACTGTGCAGTGGGACTTCCTTTGTGATTTACAGAAATGAATGCAGATCTTCACCTCTTTACTAGATGCCACTAAATCTGACTGCTGCCTTTCCTCCCAGGAAAGCATAGGCTGATCTACCTTCCAACATTAGTCATAAATCCCTGCCCCATCCTTTGATCTTGTATGTATTTCCCAGGTATGCTCACCTTCCTGTTACTCAGGGTTACACTGGTTATTTAAGAAGGAAAAGTATTTGAATGTAGATAAAAAGATGTGTGACCAGCTGTTCAAGGCAGGTAATTCTCCCCCTCTACTCTGCTCCTGTAAGACCTCACCTTCAGTACTGCATCCAGCTCTGGGATCCCCAAGATAAGTAAGACAGGGAGCTGTTGGAGCAAGTCCAGAGTTGGGCCACAAAGATGACCAGAGGGCTGGAGCACTTCTCCCATGAAGACAGGCTGCGAGAGTTTGGCTTGGTCAGCCTGCAGAAGAGGAGGCTCTGGGGACACCTTATTGCATCCTCCTAGTACCTGAAGGGAACTACAGGAAAGATGGGAAGGGACTGTTTACAAGGGCAAGCAGTGACAGGACAAGGCATAATGGTCTTAAGTTGTAGAAGAGTAGATTTAGGTTAGATATAAGGAAGAATTTTTTTCACTGTGAGGGTGGTGAGGCACAGAAACAGACTTCCCAGAGAAGCTGTGGATGCCTCCTCCCTGGAAATGTTCAACACCAGGTTGAATGGGGATTTGGGCAACCTGATCTAGTGGAGGGTGGCCCTGTGATGGCAGAGCAGTTGGAACTAGATCTCTGGGGTCCCTTTGTATTCCAAACCATTCTACAATTCTTTTATTCTCTCATATCTTGATGAAGTCCTTAAAAAACTAATGGTCACATGAGTGAGACAGTGTGTCTGTCCTAATTTCATATGGGACCTGAAGTAGTAAACTTGCTGTGAGAGTACTTCCCAGTCTGAGCCTCAGATGTCAGAGAGCTGTAGGAACATGTTGGGAAGCATGAAAGGTTTAGATGTCAGGTGGTGGTTTTGTGCTCTAACAGGTATCTCCTAACATATTCAAAACACATCTTAAGAGTCTGTTAGTGTAACAATCATAAGGACATAATGGGTTTCAAGTGCCCCCAAAGTCCAGCAGGCTCAGAGAGGACTGATAAATCTCCATTTGGAAGTATAGAATGCAGCAGTGATCCAAGTCCTGTCCAGGGCACCAGTCTTCAAAATGGACTTAGAAACTGAACTCCTTTAAATGGGTGGGAATTCAGATGCTGAAACACTTTTCAGGACCAAATCCTTTGCAGATCCATCTGCTTTTTGTCATGCACTACATCAAAATGAAAGTAGTCATGTCCTTCACAGCATATATGCCTACAGTTGTATGCCATGTTGAGGAATAACCTGTGAAAAGCCATTTTCCTTCAACCCTAGCTGAGGTGCATCAGGGTACTGAATGCAAAGATCACTGAGAGGTAAATTCACATATATCTTTCTACAGCGTAAGCCTGAAATATCTGTGCATCCATTCAAAAGCAGCACTCCCCTGATTTCAGTGGTGCAAGATCACATCCTTAAACTTATCTCCTTGAAAAGATCTGAAAAAGGACAGCCAGAGATGTTCTTTTTTTTCCTGCAGAAAAGAATAGTTTCTCAAGTGCAAAAGGGAATAAATGAGGAGTATTAAAGTTAAGAGCATAAAAGGAATGCTGAAAAGACATAATATTCCAGACCTGTGCATACAGAATAACATTTCAAATTGCATCAAGCAGTGTAGGAAGACTGTCCTGTAGCTCATTAGCCTGACTTGGTGTTGACTGTGGAGAGCTCTTTACATATGTCATTTAATGTAATATTGATTTTTCCTATGTGAGTTTCATTATTTGTGAGCTCTCCTAAGATGAGCAAGCATGATGGAAAAATGGAGTTTTTCTGTTGTGTGGCATTAACACTTTACTGTCCCCCACGCTGCTGAGTGCAGAGCAGAAAGCTGCACTGAAACATAGCCAGCACTAAATCAGTGCCTTGCTCACAAGCCTGGATGTATCCCATGCAACATTTCACATCTCCATCTGGGGCTGCACAAACATTGCCATTTGCACTCTCCCAGCCCCAGGGAATGAAGGAAGGTCTGTGCACACTCCACAGGTAGAGGAGAGTGGATCAACATACAGAAAGCAAGCTGCAATCAAGCGGTGGCAGAGCTGCGTCCAAAGCACTGGGTTTTCTGACTGAGTCTTAGATCCTGTTTCACTCCAAGGTTGTGGACTGGGACAGGAAGGACCAAATACTATTAAACAAAAAGAGAGAGCCTGTCTTTAAAATCCAAGCTTGTCAAATGGCATTCCTGGGACAGAGCAAGACCCAGATCCCCGTGGCTGGATGGGGAAGGATTCAGCAACCCATTATAGACTCTTCTTGAACTACATCTAGTTTTCATTTCCCTGGCATTTTATCAAGTTTAGCTGTGAAGATCCCAGGATAAGAGAAAGGAAGTCTGACTTATACCAGCTCTAGCAGGTGTAATTCATTTTATCCTTTGACATGCCAGTTTTCTCCCACCTCCATGGTATAGTGGAAGAAATCACGCTGGAAGCTCAGATATTATATTCTTGTGTTATCTGCACTAAGCTCATGTTTATTAAACCTGATCCTGGAGAAAAATGCTACCAAAAAGGACAGGATCCTGTTGAAAACAGAGGGATAATCTGAGAAATGAAGTTTAGCAGTCTTATCAGGTGTACAGGAACAAAACTAACTGAAATGGCCATCTTGCAAATATTTTAACACATACACAATTTTACACATACGACCAAACCTACTGCATAAACACATGAACAAAAGCATGGCCAAGGTGTCAACAGAAACAGATGCCACCCAGCCCACCCCTGATCTGTACACAGCTGCCTCGCAGCCATGTGGGAAAGCAGCTGCCATGTACCTGTGTGGCTGCTCAAATCCCCTGTGCCCCTGGATTCAACAAGGATTCAAGCATGTGGGCGACTGCTCTGGGAACACGCTCATCTTGTTTTTCTGATCATATCTTTCATTTGGCTGCTCAGGGACTCTTGATTGTCTGAGAGCTCCAGTAGAATCCGCTGGGCCAGATGATTTTTTTGCATTTTGACAAAGTAAATGTCTGTATAATTTCTCTAACAGAAATAAGTTTGTGTGGGTTTGTGCCTTTTTTTTTTTCTTTTAATCAACTAGTGATTTAGAATATGGAATAAAAAAGGGGAGTTGGGGTCATACAAAAGTAGCTTTCATATTCTGAGTGAAGATAGATGTAAGGCCATTACTTTTTGTGAAGAGTTGGGATGGTTAGAAATTGGATGGTTTTTAATTTTGTTTCTCAGTACTTCTTTCAGAGTTAAGTTAATTAACTGGAAGGTGGCCAGATGACTTGGAGTCTTTACAATGTTTG
This sequence comes from Porphyrio hochstetteri, assembly GCA_020800305.1. NCBI lineage: Eukaryota > Metazoa > Chordata > Aves > Gruiformes > Rallidae > Porphyrio > Porphyrio hochstetteri. The sequence continues at coordinate 8,964,175 of CM036906.1, forward strand.
GGGGGTTTTGCATAAAGAGACACAAGCCCACTACTTGGTGAAATAATTAGATTAGCTTGAATGATTTAAAGCCTTTGGAGGAGGAGGAGTTGTATAAGTTTTGTATACATAATGCTAAAGCTCTTCTTGATTTGTTACAGGGACTTACTGAGGCCCTGGAAAACCAGACCTTGTCTATTAGGCATTGCTCTGAGAAGTTCAGAAACCAAACAGGAAGCACAAAAGGAAGCACAAGGAGCTGCCAGAAGTTACCTGGAAGCAGGGTAGAACCCAGCAGTTAGTGGAGCTCAGATCTCAGGGTCCCATGCATTATAGATACTCTTCTTAACTTGCTCAGATGCACAGACCCACAGAGAAGACACCGTGAAGTGTCATAGTGCTGTGTCTGAGGTTGTGGTGTTGCTCAAGTCACACCTGTCATGGAGGATGCTCTCAGACAACTGGCCCAGGTGAGCAGGGACTGGTCAAGTCCTACCTAACAGCCTGGACTCTGGCAGACTGATATGACAGTGGGTCTAAAGTTGTGACAAAGTCAACACAGGATACCAAATAGCAGTGATTATTCAATGGATCTGTTCATATAAACACAGCATTATCTAAGACTGATTAATTCTTCCAGGAAGGGGTCCCACCCATGGTTACCTTAGTAAGTAAAACTTCCATCTGATAATCCAGGCAATGACCTTAGTTTACCAGAGGGACCAGTGATTAGGAGCAGTGACAGAATTTGTATGTGACAACCCCCCCATGCACACAAATCAAGAAAATACTTGGATAAAATGGAGCTGCTTTGGAAATAACGGGGGGGGGGGGGGGGGGGGGGGGGGGAGCAGGGAAAACAACAAAGCATTTTCAATATAATGAATATCAATGGCACAGTGCCAGCAGGCTTCCTGTGAATACTGTACCCTGTTCCATGTGCTACCACAGTGGTTCAAGTTCACTGCAGCTGCTAATGAGATAATCCCTAAATTGTGGAATCACAGAATATCCCGATTTGGAAGGGATCCATAAGAATCGTCAAGTCCAACTCCTGGCTCCACACAGGGCCAGCCAAGTCAGAGCATGGGACTGAGGGCATCATTCAGACGCTTCCTGAACTCAGTCAAGCTCAGTGCTGTGACCACGTCCCTGGGGAGTCTGTGCCAGTGCCCAACCACCCTCTCACAGAATCACAGAATTGTAGGGGTTGGAAGGGACCTCGAGAGATCATCGGGTCCAACCCCTCTCAGTACAGAACCTCTTCCTAACATTCAACCTAAACCTTCCCTGTCTCAGCTTCATACCATTCCCTCAGGTTCTATCACTGGTCACCAAAGAGAGGAGATTAGTGCCTGTCCCTTAGTTCCCCCTCATCAAAAAGTCATAGACAGCGATGAGGTCTCCCCTCAGTATCCTTTACTCAAGACCTGAACAAACCAAGGGACTTCAGCCTCTCCGTGTAAGACTTCCCCTCCAGACCCTTCCCCATTCTTGCTGCCCTCCTCTGGACACTCTCCAATAGTTTTGTGTCTCTCTTGTACTGTGGCACCCAAAACTGCACCCAGTGCTCGAGGTGAGGCTGCACCAGTGCAGTGTAGAGGGGGACAATCCCTTCCCTGGACCGGCTGGCAATGCCATGCTTGATGCACCCCAGGGTACAGTTGGCCCTCCTGGCTGCCTGGGCACACTGCTGGCTCATGTTTAACTTGCTGTTGACCAAGACCCCCAAATCCCCCTCAGCATGGCTGGCCTCCAGTGTCTGATCCCCCAGTCTGTGTGTGTAGTCAGGGTTGCCATTTCCCAGGTGCAGAATCTGGCACTTGCCCTTGTTAAATTTCACACCGTTGGTGATTGCCCAGCTCTCTAATCCATCCAGGTCTCTCTGCAAGGCTTCTCCACCCTCAATGGAGTCAACAGCTCTTCCCAATTTGGTGTCAACTTAAAGACACCTTCTAGTCCTGTGTCCAGGTTGTTTATGAAAATTTTAAAAAGACCTGGAAAAATGGAGCCCTGGGGCACTAGTGACTGGCCATGAGCCAGATGTAACCCCATTTCTATTACCCTCTGGGCCTGACCCTTCAGCCAATTGCCCACTGTTGTGGGTTTGTGTGACTGGGTTCTGGTGGAGAAGGGGGGTCTGCAAGGGTGGCTTCTGCAAGAAGCAGCTAGAAGCTAGGCAGGGGAAGAGTGTGAGGAATGCCCACCCCCCAAGTTAAGAAGGAAAACAACTCATGAGGAACTGACTAAAGCCCCATCCTCCACCTCTCCCCCCCCACCCGCCCCATGCCATTGTGAGGGAGAAAAGGGAGCAAAATCCTGAATAAAGTTAAGTCTACAAAGAAGAGAAGGGTGGAGGGAGGTGTTTTAGGATCTGGTTTTACTTCTCAGTAGCCTACTCTGATTTCACTCTGTGTATGTGTGTGTGTGTGTGTAGTGTAATGTAATAAATTAATTGCTTTTATTTTTTTCTTTTTAGTCCATGTTGAGTCTGATTTGCCCATGATGCTAATTACAGAATGATCTCTCCCTATCCTTATCTCTACTCCTGAGCCTCTCAATATGTGTTTTCTCCCCTGTCCAGCTAGAAAGGGAAGTCATAGACTGACTTTGGTGGGTGTCTGACCCCCAGTCAGGGTCAAACCACCACACCTACCAAATGCATTATGGCTTTGTCTAGTTGTATGCTGGACATTTTGATGTCTTTTTTTTTTCTCTTCTCTTCCCCCCCCCCCCCCAGAATACACCAAAATCTCTATTTTGTAGGAGTGTAACCTTTCTATAATTAGCAGGATAATAGATTTGGAGGATAATACCTTTGTAGCATAATGAACTCCCAGGTTGCACACTCAAACCCAACATTTTGACCTGAGGAACTGGAATTTCCTTCATTCTTCTCTAAATGCCTATTCCAAATGCAGATTAAATCAATAGGAAAGCAGCCTCTGAGCAAAAGATGTTGAGATGATCCATTTGCCTTCAGAATTTCATTTAAACTCTATTCCTAGTTGGAGTTTCATGTAACTGCAGCTGAACCTGGCAATCTCTCTGTCTTCTGCAGTACTACATAGGTAATATCTTTCTGCAAGGATGAATTGTTCTTGTATTCTTCCGTATTAGGCCCAAATTCAGTCTCTCAGTCTTTTTTGGGCATATCTTATTTTCTCCTATCTGCCTTTTTAATATAGAATTTTATGCATATACTGATATATCTTATTTATAACCTTCAGGCATTGGATTATTTTTATTTATAAGGCTGAAGTTATTAGATTCACTAAAATTCTCATGGTAAAGACCAAGTACATGATGCATATGACTCAGGCACTTTAGGAAGAGCAATACATATTAATTTAGTAGCTCTAAAGTGATCCCAAATCATATGGAAACCTAACTTTTGTTGACTGTTTCTGCACGAATTAGGTGTCATATCCCCTGTCAATTGAAAAACCACTCTCTACTGCTCCATCTTTTCATTGTGAAGTTAAAATACCGTCTGCCCATATAGGAGGCTCATAAAAGCTTGGTTACTCCAGTGAGTATATCAGCTGATTGGAACTTCTACTGCAAAGTTTTGGTAAAGCTACACTTGCATTTCCCACCCCCACCCCCCACCCCCCGCCCTTGGAATATTCTTGGATACTACAGACTTTTCCCTGAGCACTTGTTTGAGTTGCTACTCTGAGTTTCCTGTTTCTATATGTGATTTTTCTCTCAGCATTGAAGAGCAAGTTTGAGTTACATAGACTACTTAGCCATGTCTGTTTCTCCCAGGGGCTGGAGCACCCTGCTCACATCACACTGCAAGCCCTTTGGGCAACACCAGAACAAGTAGGCTTAGTCTTTCTGAGCCCTGTATAACCTTGTGAGACATCCTGCTCTTCTGGCAGTCAGCCTGAGCAATTCATCCGTGTCTCGTGCACACACAGAGATCCCCTCCAGCCAGGGTATCAGTCAGCAGTGGTGTGGGACCCAGACAGTATAGAGGAAACCTTGGACCCCAGGCAGTTACCCTATGTTGCCATGAAATCACCACGGTGAGAAGTAATAACTTCAAATTTGGAGCACTAGAAATATATGGTATTTCTACCACCTAGATATATGTTTAAGACATGGCTTAGACAAGAATGCTTTCTTTAAGGAGATTTAAGAACCTGTAAAGCTTATATTAATAAAATTCCTTCTTCTTAAAGTGTGCCTTCTATCGTGTGCTTTCTTATTGATACTCATATCTTCCATTTCTGTGATTTCACATTGATGTTATGCATGTACTCCACCACCCTGTACTTAGACAAATTTCACTGAGGATTTTGAGAAGCTGTGCTCAAGTGGCTAGCCTGGACTTACCTGTTGCAATTTACAGCATTTGCTATTACAGCATACAATGAGGTATATTTTCCTGGGAAACAAAACAAAATAAAAATCTCAGCCCTTCTCTCCCCATCTTTCTCCCCCACCCCCAGGCAACACCATTATTTCAACATGAAGCAAAATGTGTAAATTATTTGCTTTAGAACATGCAAAGAAGCATGACTTGTAATGAGAAGGTTATTGCCTGTAGTCAGTGAAGGCATACTGAGATGATTAAGAGAACCCAGACAAGTAAAATTCCTGGTTATAGATGTCTAATATTCAGTTGATTTATGTGGTTGGAACAGTAAATTACAATGAAAACAAATTTAGGAAAGAAATAATAAGCATATGATTCAGAAATGGCTTTCCATTTAAGAAACATTGTAATATGAAGTGTGCTCTGTCAATGGGCCCAAGGGGATTACTCACAAGGTAAGCAATCAGAGAGAAGACAAACCCCAGTAAAAGCAGAAAACACATCAATCATAATCTCACTTCTTCCTGTGCTGACTAGGCTTAGTACAACTCCACTTGGTTTCTCAGCTGGGGTCCAGTAACCTCCTCAGGAGTATTGATATCTATGTGTTACTCCCAGTATGGTACATTTTACCTGTCATGAGTGTTAAGTACGTTAAATTAATAGGTCTTAGTCATGGGCACAGCCTGAGGACACTTTTATCTGGATGAGAGGATCAGTGCAGGGTTTTGGTCCTTTGATGCATTAAATCTGACCTTTTCCCTAAGATTTACACCCACCTACTCATCTGCCTCCCACTGCCCTTCTCTCCTGTCCATTTTGCCTCCAATGTCCAGACTTTCAGAGCACAGAAAATAGGGATACCTTCAGAAGACTAAACCCAAGGTAAGTGTTCCCAGCACCCTGCATAAGTGTAAACCTCTGAGGCAACTTAGGGGTCATGGTATACATGAAATGTTCTCATTGTGGACATGAAACTAAGCTGAGCTGCAGAAGGTTCAATGACAAGTTGAACAGGAGTCACCAGTATGGCCTTGCACTGAAGCAAGGACTTGTGAGACAACATCTGGAGTGTCTTTTTGGGATATCTGGTACAAGAAAGACATTAAGGAACAGTGGTGAATCAAAGGAATGGTCATCAAGATGGTCAGGTGATTGAAGAACATATTTGAGGAGTTGCTGAGCCTATTCAAAGTTAACAAGAGGAAGCCAACATCCTTATTTTTTACTTCAACTACCTAGAGGAAGGACACAGATAAGGTAGAACAAGACTCCTCTTGGAGATGCACAGAGGACAGGAATTCTCTGAATGCAAACAAGTTGCAATTTGGAAACAAATAATGACTTTGGAAACTGCGTTCAGATAGAACAAAAATAATGGTACCCATGAGGGTGATAAAATACTGAAATGGGGCCCAATCTACATCCTTTCAGATACATAAAACAACTGACACGACTCTGAGCAGCCTGCTCTAACTGGATCAACTCTCAGCAGGGGTTTGCATCAGATGATCTTCCGGTCCCTTTCAACCTCAGTTGCTCTGTGATTCTGACATCTTTTGTAAAATCCTATTGGTCATGCAGACCTTCACTCTGAATATGCAGAGTTCAAATCAGAAACATTAACTGGACAACCGTGGCCTTATTTGAGGCCACTGTTACTGCATAGCTTGGTGGATAACTTATATTCCCCACCCTACCACTAAACTATGGACTTCAGAAATATTTCTCTTCCCCTTTCTTCTTCTTCTTCCCTTTGTCTATCTGGTTTATTAAATGTGAATTTTTCAGGGTAGGGTCAGCATTCACAGGTCAGTTAAAGGTTGGGCTAATGTCTCTGCCATCAATGACAACAAAAGGGAAAGATTTGCTATGGCATTTAGCCTGACAAATACACTTGCAAAGAGAGAAGTGTATATTTATTAAAGATGAAGTAAGTGCACTGGCTGCTTTTCTTTCCTACAATATTTTCTGGTTTGGAAGTACCCCAAGACATTTCAGGGCTTTCTATATTTGAGGTAGTAATTGGGAGAACAATTGAAGGGGATTGAGCACATAGTGAAGAAAAAGCAGTAGGAGGCAAAGATTTCTTCAGAAGAAAGTATAACACATTACAGAAATCGAGTGCTCTGCATTTAATAAGGCAAGCAAATAGACAAGAGAAAACTAAAGAAAAGGCACAATGGAGACAAAAAATGACTTATTATGACAAGAAAGCCAGAGCTATTAACTATCAGTCTGGTGATAAACTATTACAGTATTACCAATGCTGTCTCTTGAAGAATGTAAATTACGTGACAAGAGATTTGGCCCCACACAGAGATAAAGAAAGTGCATGCCGTTATATTTCCAAAAGGACAAAAAGATAAGAAAAAATTGAGGGTGGGGAGGCAGGAGAGTCAATTTATCATTTTTAAGTCGCTAGCACAGGCAAAAAAGCCATAAAGGAACAAACGAAGTACTGTGGAGTAAAATAGACCAACAGATCAAGCTTAACTTATGCAGATGTAAAGAGAAAGCAGATCTCACACTGGGTGTTGCTGATTTGATTTTGCTTGAAATTTAGCACTCCGTTAATCAATTTTCACAAATACAGGAGGATTCAGCTATCAGGAGACCCTGGGAAATATTTATCAGTCAGCTAGGAAGGAAAACACCCTCCTCAAAGACTGTGCATGTCCATAGAGGGACTGAATACTTACAAGAGCAATCAGAGATAAAACAGAGTGAAATTGTCTGGGGGCTGGGAATTATACCAACCAGCTCAAATATATTTTCCTAAGTAGAATCACAAGTTGTGTGCATGTTCAGGGAGAAGGACAAAGCAGTGTTTTCTCAGTGTATTTTTACCTTTTAAACACATATTTTAATGGGGCACTCACGCAGCATTACAGATGTCATCACCATGCATTATTAAGAGCATGCTCCAGGATGGCAAAAGGGATTCAGTGCTTGTGGAAGGGCTGTTGTGCTCTGCCTGGGACAGTGCAAGCATATTTCCTTTGCTATAAGGGATGAAGGGAACTTCATGATGGTATCTCATTGCTATTTCAGAAGAGTTCCATCATGGAGACTGCAATTCCTTGCATACCATGTCCTTGCAATTTCTTGCACACTGTGATTTAGTCAAACCACGTTTATGCATCTCATATCTGCTAGAGCACTGCACTCTCAAAGATGAAATTTCCATCCACCACACGTAGGAAAATGGAAAGCACCCACACCCTGGGTAATTTTATAGGTGTTGTATGTCATGAAGTTCAGAATAGAATATTTCAGATGGAAGGGACCTGCAATGATTGCCTAGTCCAACTGCATTTTGCAAACTGAAAATGCAGCTATTTCTGTTGGAGGACACCCCCATGGGTGTCAGGAGGAGAGCTCCCAGGCTTTCTTCATCATGTCAGGAGAGATGTCAAGTCCCTCCAGACCACTGAAGTAGATTATTCACACGTACTAAAAACTGCAACAATTGGGTGCAGTGCTGCCTGACAGACACCCCTTGTACCTCAGCCCCCTCCCAACTTGCCACTAAGAACTTCTTCCCCATTGGTCACAGGTTTGCTACATCCTTACCCAAATCTGGTACTTCTGACACTGTTACTTGGGTGATCTTGGCCTTATGTGCTATTACTGATATGGTTACTTTGGTGCTGCTGGCCTTACAAGATTTGTTTCACAGAAGACCCCCAGTAGTGTCCTTCAGTTCCCTATGGACTTTGGCCATTGCTCCCTTTCACTGCCAGTGAAGCCTGGGCATTCCTCAGGCATGAGGGATCTTTTGTCTCTCACTGGTATCAGTAGCTTCCAGAATTTTCTGTAATGTCCAGAGATTTCTCATGACAGGTTAACCAGTTTATTCTCAGGCCAGGGACTAATAAGAAACCAGGTATTTGCTTGTAGATGTGACAATCTGTAATCGAGAATGTTCACCTGGTGTGAGATAAGTGTATTACAGTTGTGCTGAATGAAACTGGTCTGGAAACCCAAAACAAGACTTGGCTAGTTTGGAAGTTCAACCATACTGCATTTGAATGAAATTTTATAAGCTTTATGAGAGCCATAAGAAGATGTATCTCACAGCAGCCAATAGTATGATGGGTGAGGTTTTGAGGTCCTATTGCTTGTATGCTGTGTAAAGGGACCTGGCCTCTGGGCAAATGGCTGTCTTGGGACAGATGGTCACAGAATCACAGAATCACAGAACAACAAGGTTGGAAAAGACCTTTAAGATCATCAAGTCCAACCATTACACATCCTAAACTAAACCATATCCCTAAGTACTTCATCTACCCTTTTTTTGAACACATCCAGGGAAGGTGACTCGACCACCTCCCTGGGCAGCCTGTTCCAGGCCCTCAGAACTCTTTCAGTAAAAAATTTTTTCCTAACATCCAATCTAAACCTGCCCTGGCACAGCTTCATGCCATTCCCCCTTGTCCTGTCACCTGTCACCTGGCTGAAGAGACCATCACCTATCTCTCTATAACCTCCCTTCAGGTAGCTGTAGGTGGTGATAAGGTCTCCCCTCAGCCTCCTCTTCTCCAGGCTGAACACCCCCAGCTCCCTCAGCCGCTCCTCATAGGATTTGCCTTCCAGCCCCTTCACCAGCCTGCTTGCCCTTCTCTGGACTCGCTCCAGGACCTCCATGTCCTTCTTGTGGTGAGAAGCCCAGAACTGGACACAGTACTTGAGGTGTGGCCTCAACAATGCTGAGTACAGGGGCACAATCACCTCCCTAGACCTACTGGCCACACTGTTTTTGATACAAGCCAAGATGCCATTGGCCTTCTTGGCTGCCTGAGCACACTGCTGACTCATACTCAGTCTGCAGTCAACCAACACCCCCAGGTCCTTCTCTGCCTGACAGCTCTCCAGCCAGTCTCCCCCAAGCCTGTAGCGCTGCATGGGGTTGTTATGTCCCATGTGCAGCACTCTACACTTGGCCTTGTTAAACTTCAATCTGGTCATCTCTTTGACCAGAAAATTTCCATCAAGGGAAGTTACCATCTATCCCAGCTTCTACCTTTTAAAGGGTGTTTTATTTAAAATCTATGTAAACATTTTCAATTAAAAAAAATACAACCAGGTCTTCTTCAGCTGTTAAAAATATGAAGTTTGAGAGTATAACTCCTGGAAAAGTTAAGGACTGCTGCAGCACTCGACAGTGGATTTTACTGTTCTTAAAGAACAGGAATAAAGACAACTGCAAATCTTGTAAGAATCCAAGTTTCCTGAAAGCAAAGAAAAGAGAGCAGGCTGCTGATTGTGCAAAAAGTTTTAATAAAACACCTTGACTCTCAAGGATTCTCTGAGCAAGGAATCCAAAGCAATTTCTGGTGCCTCTGTACCAGGGCTAAGTCCAAGAAGATGCTAAGAAAAAAATATTCTGACAACCTGCTGGGAGTCTGCCAGCTGAGAGAAGGGTATGCTGGAAAACCCTGAAAAAAGTAGTAGGAATTAAGGGTGTGATCAGTCAGTGACACTGACAGGTATGACAATGCTGCAGTTCTAGCAGAAGGTTCAGTCTGCCTCTGTTTTGCCAAAAATGATGATAAAAAAATTCAGTTCTACTGAATCCTTCTAAATCTAAATGCCAGAAAAAATAGAAAAGAGGATGGTACTTATATGGCATTGTCCTTACTAAATTGATGTTTGCTCTTGCTTGGCTCATCGACTCATAGACTCATAAATTCATAGACTCATAGAATGGTTAAGGTTGGAAGGGACCTCAAAGGTCATCTAGCTCCAATCCCCTGCCATAGGGTTGCCCAAAGCCTCATTAAACCTGGCCTTGAACACTGAAAGGGAGGGGGTATCCTCAGCTTCTCTGGGAAATCTGTTCCAGTGCCTCACCACCCTGACAATAATGAATTTCTTCCTTGCATCTAATCTAAAGACACGCTTCTTCCACTAAAGTCCATTACCATTGTCCTGTCACAACAAGCTGTACTAAAAAGGCTGTCCCCATCTTTCTCAGAAGACCTATTTATTAATTATTGAAAGGCTGCTATAAAGTCTCTCCAGAGCCTCTTCTTCTTCAGGCTGAACAAGCCCAACTCTCTCATCCTGTCTTCATAGCAGAGGAGCTCCAGCCCTCTCAGCATCTGTGGCTCTCCTCTGGACTTGCTCGAAGAGGTCCATGTCTGCCTTCTACTGGACACCTGAGAGCTGGATGCAGCACTCCAGGTGGGGGCTCACCAGACCAGAGCAGAGTAGAGGGGCAGAATCACCTCCCTTGACCCACTGGTCTTGCTGGTTTTGATGCAGTCTCGGATGCAGTTTGCTTTCTGACCTGCAAGAGCACATTGCTGGTTCATGTTTAGCTTCTCATCCACCAGCACCTCCAAGTCCTTCTCCTCAGGGCTGCTCTCAATCCATTCCATGCTTGAGATTGCCCAACCCATGTGCAGGACCTTGCACTTGGCCTTGTTGAATCTCATGAAGTTCACATGGGCCTGCTTCTTGAGCTTGTCCAGGACCCTCTGGATGGCATCAGGTGGGTCACCCATGCTGTCCTTCTTAGCTGTTGTTTACATTTCATGGGTGGGTGCTGTTGGTTTATAATTCCAGAGATGCCCATGCTGGCACAGCTGCTGTCCAAACCTTGTCTCATAAAACATGACCAAGGATTTGCTTGCTGGCAATTCAGATCCTGAATTACATTTCACCTCAGAAGTGCTTTGATAAGCATGGATGCCTGTACTACTACAGCCTTATAACCAATAAGTCAAAAAAAGGTCAGCAGGGTGTCTATGTCTACATTTTTAAGGCACTCACAATGATAATGTATTAAGGTTTGCTTGCATCTGGCTGGATGATCAAAAAACCCCTCTCACACCGCACTGGTATATTATGCCATTATTATGTAAATATTAATATGCTCACTCAGGATGTCACCCCAGTTCTTTTTTTCCCTCTCATTTTTTCAGGACTGTCAATTTTGTACCTTCCTTTTGGCCATGTAAGCATGTCCAGTGTGAAGAGAGTTCATCTATTGGCCATCTATTGGCCATCTATTCATCCACAGCTTCCATGAGATCTGCTTTGATTAACACTTTTGATGATATTATATGAGCCTACATACTAATCAGCAGCCCAGCAGGGCTTGGATTATTTTCTGATGTTATTTGAAGGAGAAAGACAGCTGGAATCCAGTATCTGTTAGCTGCAAAGTTTGCATATAGGCACAGGAGCTTGTGCACAGCAAGACATGACAGAGGCGGGTGGTTCTCATCACACAGTGTTTCGTGGTGAATAAGGCCCCTTGGGTACTCTCTGCAGAGATGCAGGCAGTTTGGCAGCTGCTGTTTCAGCCCAGTGGTTTGCTTCAGCAAGTGAAAAAAAAACCATACAGCATAGGCATATCTTAACAGACTTCAGATACCAATCACACCCCTCACAACCTGAGCCTTGATCTAGAATCCTCCTGTTGACTATTTTACAACCAAAACATTCATTTTTGTGCTTTTATTTAAACATACACAGCTATCATAGCACAGAGAATATATTTCCTGTACTTATTCTCTTTGCATCCAGACCAAACATTTGCTGGTTCAATATCAAAAGATTTTCTCTTTATACCTTCTCATATCAGCAAATTGAAGTGAATGGTCTGTCCCTTTTGCCTATTAATACTGCTGGGCTGGTAACTGGTATATGTAAACAGCATTGTTCAAATGTTTTGTTGTGCATTTGGATTTCTCTTCAATGTGGTAATTCTGTTTCTTTCTTCCAGTCTTGTATGCCTTGTAATGGTTTCGTCTAGCCCTTAAATACCTGATAACACACTCCCATCCCTATCTCATTTTCAGGTAACCTTCTAGCTGCTGAGATCCTACAGGGGTTTTATATTCTTGTTTTCTCCCGTTGTTGCTTTTATTCTCTCTGCTGTTTGTCTTTCTCCCATTCCCCTGCCTCCTATGTGCCTCTGTTAAACTAATTTGTAACAGACAAGAAAGGTCCAAGGAGGACAACTTATTTGTACCTCTTGAATAAGGACCTTTCTAGGTCTATTAAAGGTACTGAGTGACAGAGCTAAAGTGAATGTCACAGCCCCATAGCTTGGAATAAGCAATGGGTCAAGCCATCAGCCCACCCAGTAGAAATAACAGCAGAAGCACATTTAAGTCCCTTTTTCTCAAGGTTGTGGTGCCTTATTTTACACCAGAGAGTTACAAACATAATTTGCTGGGTGACACCATTAGCAATCACTGCACACCCCATTTGGGACTGCGGCATCTGCTTCTGTGCTGGGCTGTGCTCTCTGTGAGAACACAGACAGAGACACATAGTTTCTGTGCTTTGGAAAACTTGACTTTACCATTTTATACAGTCTATACCATGACTAATTTGAATTGTGCACAAATAAGCATGCTTTTTTAGGGCCTTATCAATTGACTTAGTTTCTAAGGAAGTCACAGAGGTTTTCCTCAGACCCTTTTCGTCCTGTTCTTAAGAAAATAATTAAGAAAACTCTGAAAGCTGAAACTTGTTTTTCTCTTGACCCAGAAGCTCAAGACTGTGGGAAAGAAGCAGCTGCTTTTCTCAAGGTAGACCTTGTTCCTGGAGAATCAAATAAGGCAGAACGTTGACAAATTAACCTGACTCTTCTTAATTAGGATGAGGAGGGAAGGACAGGTCACACCTCTTGGGAATCAAACAAATGAAACCATAAATCAGTTGATTTGCCTCCAGCCATGTAAATTTTACATTGTAGTATCTCTGCTGTTTAGTGATCATCTGACCTCTTTTCAGATGCTTTATTTTTATATCCCTTTTTGTCTTAGCCCACCATCTTTCACTGAATAAATCACTGGGGGTTAAAGAAAAGCTTCAACTGTCAATTCAAAAACATAGTCGATATGCCTTCTTAGCTACACTATTCCCATAATATCCACCACAGACAGACAAATATACATATTGTCTGTGTCTAATCCCTTTGAGGTAGCTTACTATTACTTTGGATAACCACGTTCTGCAAGCTACATCACAAATTGGGGAATTCCCTACACTCTGTTCACCAAGTAGCTGTGAAAATACACAGTTCTCATGAATTAGGGTTTTTTTACCTCCTTAAGGATACTTTTTAAAACGACAAGGTTGAGGAACATGCATAGGGGTTACTATGCTTTCCCCCGCTACTCTACTGTTTTTAAAAAAGGGGTCATATTTCAGGAAAGCAATTAAGCAGATGTTTAACTTCCCCTCTGTTTTATGTACCCTGTCTGACTGCCACTGTAATACTCATAAGATGAAGCACATGTTCAGGTGCAGGGCTGCACTGAGAGCTTCATAGAGTAACGTGAAATATTTGGGCTCTTGCTGGTGTTGTGGATGGACAGGATGAGTAATTTACAAACTCCTTTATTATTTGTCATTTAAGTGTATTTGCATATACATAACATGATAAATGTTTATCATCATATATTTGTAATCCAGATGCAATCTTTCAGTTTATGAAGACTCAGAAAGACAGTTCATGCTCCTTTAGTGTCACAGTCTAAACGAGACAAATGTAAAATCTGATATGAAGAACTAAGAGGAGTTAAAGAAAGTGGTGATAAATCACATAAAAATAACTTGGGCCATACTGCTGTTAGAATAACAGCACATTTGTAAAAACTTCAACAGAAGGAGGTATTTGAGGGTTGTTTATTATTATTATTATTATTATTATTATCATTATCATTATCATTATTACTACATCTGTACCTTTATGTACTGATACAACTTTGTGTGTGTGTATCCAAATGGAAATTTTCATGACAAACATATTATTCAGATGAATTTTTGGTAAGTTTTTTCAACAACAAACCTGCCATAACATTTTTCCACCCTTTAAAAAACATGTCAATCCAAGTTATCATATAAACTGAAATGCTTCCAGTTTTCAATACCTAAGAGAAGTGTAAACAGGTGGCTGTGAATGGAGGCATAACACACAATCCTCCACAGCACTGTAGATTTTTGGTTTTTTTTAATGTAGTAAAACTGCTTTATTACTGCATGTTTTTAAGAGGGAGGCTGTTTCCTGAAAAGGAACACCAATTTTTAGATGAGAAGGTCACAGAGGAGAGGAATGGTTAGTGTAAGGCTGAAAACGAGGAGGTGGAGGAAGGGGTGAGGGGGTGGGAGGAGGCTAGAAAGAGGAAAATAGAGATGTTTGAAATGGTGATGCTATTCCAGTGCAAGGGAGTGCCAGGAAAGAGGCAGAGAAAAAACGGAGAGAAATGAGAGGGAGGACAAGGTAGAGGAAAGAGCCGAGCAGAATGGTTGAAGAGGGATAGACGATCGATGACCTTATAAAAGTGGGACAGAGGGGCAAGCAACGTACTGAAGGTGCAGCCAAAGGGGTGGGGAAAGATGGTATTGTAGATGCCAAAAACTGATTGGGTGAAGAGGAGAAAATTATAGTGCCGGGAGAAGAATAGAGTAACACAGATGACACAGCCATCACAGGAATAAATGATTTTATAGGTTTTCTGCCTAAAAGGAGGGCAAAAATTGAGGCACACTGCCTCAGCTCACTGGGAGCAGAGAAGCTCAGTAGTAAGGCAAAGACTCTCTTCCAGGAAGTTGAAGCAGGGGTGGAGCAGGGCCAGGGATGTCAAACAAGACACAGGCTGTATTGGAAAATCCCCTTGCTCTGGCTATGGCTGTGCTGAAATGCTGTGCAGGAAGTCGCTTCGCCTAATCCTGAGATCATCCTCTCCCCAGACTGTGCTGAAGGTGGGATTTGCTGTTGTGCTGAGAATCCTTGTGGTTTGCATGTGGGCATGGTGTGGACAATTAAGTTACTGCTACTTTTGCTGTCCAGGTTTTTAGAGATGACTTAAGATCTGCTGGGCTGGCATCATCTGTGAACCCTAACTGGGTAGGAAAACTGGGGGAAAAAAAAAAGAAAAAGTGGCCAACATAAAAACTGTCCATAGTCATTTGTTTGGAGACAGGGAACAGTGATATAATAAACATCTAATCATAGCCTTTCCAGCCCATTCAGATAAATTGCTGGCAGATCTTAGAGAAAGCAGTGAAAGGTCTTCAAACTCGGATTTGGTCTTGATCTAGGCTGTGAAGACAAACCCTTTCATGTAAAAGAAGACACGTCAATCATTGTCGTAAGCCTGAGAGCAGATATTATGTATATCTAGATCTAGATTTTGCACCTCAGCTCTAATTCTTAAAGTTAGCGATCTGAATGGAACAAAATATCATCATCATCAGTAAATGGTAGAAACACTTCTCAGTCTTGGAGGGATTTTACACACAGAGTAATACCATGTGAAATTATGTAGGTCACGTCATCCATGTAACCTGCAAGAGCAATGCCTAACCTGTGTGCCTGAGACAAGGGTGAAGAGTAGAGTCAAGGCTCTCAGATGTCAACCCACCACAGTACATGTGGCAACATTCTTCCAGGTTCTTGAAACTGTCGGAAAGGAGATGGCATATTGAAAAGAATGGACTCAATAATTAAATTGAAAAGGGTTACTCAAGGGAAAATACTGCTTAAGTATCCACTCTGACCTGAAAAATGATCTGGAGTTTAGAGCTGTTAGAGCAATTACTAACACAGCTGCACCTCCAGTTCCAATGCATTTCCTCAGGTAAGTAGCATCAATCATATTTCCACATCTGGCTATGCCAGAAAGCACATAAATTTTATACTTGCTCAGCAGAATATATAATGCAGAGAGGTGGCTGTGTATATTTCAAATGCTTTCGCCCTGACAAAACCCAGTCACCACATCTCATTGCCAAAGGAAGCTACAGATTCATCATGGCAAATTGTACTGAATATGCTGCACACCTGAAACCCACTGAACCAGTGCACATCAGCTCAAATCCCTGGCCACTCACACAGCAGAGAGAAAGAATTGCTGCCTGACTGCATCCTATCCACAAGAAGATGTTTCACACCTTTGTCTCCAGAAGACCCGCAATGCATTGAGACCAATGGTCTCTACCACCCCTGGCACAGTATCTCTGCTGTCCACTGGTTCCTGCCATGCAGCTGTACAAAAAGATGTTGGATTTAACTCTTTTCCAGTTTAGAAGATAGCATGAGACAATATCTGGTGGCAGCATACCCATGGGTAAAGGCACTTAGCAACAGGATATTTATTTCCCTCTGAGGAACCTAGGGTGCCATAAGAAAGCTTTGTATTTGGAGAGGCTGATGAGGGAAGTAATAATGACAAACAAAGCATGCAATTAAAAATGCTTTTTGTGTTTGATTTATAGTCTGGCCTATTAAGACTTCCAGCTGTCTGAATTTTCTGTAATGCCCTGTCTCCGATGGGCCAGAAGTACTGAAAAAGAAAAAAAATCAGAAAGAGCAATCACTCTTGTTGCTACTACCACGTCTGTTGGTGCAAGGGAATTGAGTGGCTTATTACAACCTTCAAACCCACCAGGAAGTGAGTTTTCCCCTCTGGTAATAAAGTATGGAAGGAAGAAATCCAGAATAACAAACACGCATCAAAGAGATAGAGCCTGAAGTGTCTATCAAAAGTCATTAAATATTTGTCTTCTATAGAAAACACAATAGTGGAATAATTGTCACTCTGGGACACCGGGAGGAACTGATATTCATTCTTGAGGGAGGTCTTCAGGCTTTTCCACACAAAGAGTGCAGTACCCCGTAATGACTTTAATCAAATGCCTGATCTTAGAAGTGCAGCAGAAATGCAAGCAAGGCTGTGTGCACGGCGCACTTACTGTCAAGGCAAAACACAGCTGAAAATTGATGACAAACCTCTTTGAGAATGACTCACTGACCTTCTGTTGTGGTTTAACCCCAGCCAGTAACAAAGCACCACTGAAACGCTTTGCTCACACCACCCCACCTCCAGTGGAGAAGGAAGAATGGAAAAAAAGTTCTTATGGGTTAAGATGAGACAGTTTAATGGGATAACAAGAGAAAAGATTAATTCTAATTATAGTAACAGCAATAATAATAAAACAAGTGATGCAGAAATGCAATTGCTCACCACATGAGAAACCAATGTGATGCCCAGTCTGCTTCCAAGAAGTGATCCTATCTCCCACCCATCTTCCCCAGTTCTATCAGAGCATGATGTTCTTTGTTGAGGAAAATCCCTTTGGCTGGTCTGGGCCAGCTGTCCTGGCTGTGCTCTCCCAGCTTCTTGTGCACCTGGCAGGGTGCAAGAAGCTGAAAAGCCCTTGACTCAGTGTAGACACGGAAACTACCCAGGAACAACTAAAAACATCAGTGCGTTATCAACACTATTCTCATACTAAATCCAAAACTCAGCACTATACTGATAATTAAATTCTTCTACTAGAAAGAAAATTAACTCTAGCTCAGCCAAAATTAGAAAATCTTCATCTTCCATCCTCAATTCCCCTCTCCCCAGATTGCCATTTCATAGAAGAAAAGCTCCTGAAATTGTTCTCTAGCAGTGGTCCAAGGTTACCTTTAGCTAATCAAGGATTCACTGCTGTCGAAGGGGTGTCCCATTCTCACCACCTCCACTCCTCAGGTTCATGATCAGAGCAGTTAGTCAAATCTGTTTTTTTCCAGTCCATCCCAGTTAACTTTATTTCATGGCCACAAGATGCTGATATTGGAAAGACTTAGTCATAACTCAGCAAACAGGAGTTCTGTATGTATGAACTGTCACATAGGAAGTTGACATCATCACTTTTGGAGCTGAGGTGTAGGTGGCACATTCACCCTAGCTGGGTCATATGGCTTTGTCTCATCTTTGTCATTCATGAACAGTAGTGCCAAAGCGAGGGATTTTGGAAAATAAGATATATAAATATAAATATAGAAAACCAGATATATTTATACATATAAAAATATAAAAGCATATATATAAAAGCTTCCACCCAATAGAGTCTGGGATCAAGGGCAGAGAAGGCTCTGGTGAGTCATAGCAGCTTTCCAGTACCTAAAAAGGTGCCTACAGGAAATATTGAAAGGGACTTTTCACAAATACATGTCGTGATAGGAGGAAGGATGATGGCCTTAAGCTGAAGGGTACATTTAGATTAGAGACAAGGAAGAAATTCTTCACTGTGAGGGAGGTGAGGCCCTGGCACAGGCTGCCCAGAGAAGCTGTGGCTGCCCCCTCCCTGGCAGTGTTCAAGGCCAGGTTGGATGGGGCTTTGGGCAACCTTGTCTAGTGGAGGGTGTCCCTGTCCATGGCAAGGGGGTTGGATCTAGATGATCTTTGAGGTGCCTTCCAACTCAATCCATTATATGATTCCATGATTCTATGATTCCATGTCTCACTGATATATTCTATGATTCCATGATGCTATGATTCCATGTCTCACTGATATATACATATACCGATATATACATATACAGCCTGGGGTCCATTATGGAAGCTCTCCTTCAGTGAAGTGGATATGGAGTGGGTAAATTAAGATAACTGGAGAAGTTTGAAGGTAACTGGAGGGGCTATGCTGTCATGGGGTTTTCTGAAGACAGCAGCTGAGTCTCTGCTTCCTTCCATCTCTCCCCGGGCACGCACTACTCCATACTGAAGTCTCAAGGCAGCATATGTAGGAAGTTACTTGATCGTATAGTGGGGAACATCTGAGGGCTTTGTCAGAGCCTGATGCTTGATGTCCCTCCATGTGGCTGGATTTTTTTTTTTTCAAAATAAAGATGCAGGAAAATGCTGGAAGTGCAAATATTTCTGATTATCCCAGACTTTGCCTTATCATATCAATTTTGTGTCATTTTCTTAGCTGAATGAACTCTTTCAAATGTCACCAGACCTGTGTATAATAAGAAAAACAGCAAAATAGCTGCTTTTCTCCCTTCACTGTGTCTGTTGGCCTAAGATATTCAGTCTTCCCAAGAAGGTCTTAGAATGGTAATTTTGATAATGTGTGGCTGTTTAGATAAGGGTAATGCATATAAAAGCCTCATAATTATGTACTTTTCTACATTCCCTGACTTAGGTGTCAGGATTTGTAAAGGTAATAACATCACATTAAAAAACCGCATGAAAATCTAGAAACACCATAAAATAGATTATAAATTTATATTAACAGTCATGAGTTCCTGTTCTTGCTTCCAAGCATTCACTGACTGCCCAACCAGTGAGAGAATGAGGGCCTAATTCACTCCTCATTTTCAAGTAAGGTGTGCTGAAATCAGTCAACCCACTCTTGCCTAAATGACAGGTGAATCAGTCCTGCAAGGTTACAACTATAAAATTTCCTTTAAGCAAAATGTTGTTCTATAAAGGACATATGTCTTTATGGCATATATATGTGTACACAGCTACACTGGACTAGATCTGTCTGCTTATGCTGTCTTTTAGGGGCTCCCAGGGGCATAATCTCAGACACAGAAATGCCAAACTGCTCTGTAAAGGATGCCCAGATTATGCCAGAAGAGATCCAAGCTGCAAGACAGTGTTCAGGTCCAGACTCATCTATCTCACCATCACAACCCCTGGCTCAAATGCAAATTTAGGCTCAACTCCTGAATACCTTGGTGCATGAAAACCTGTGTCAGTATAGACCAACCATCCCAGGTCACACCATCTGATTTCTGAGTGCTGTGTTGCTAGAAACAGGCTAGAAATAGGTCTGTGAATTTAGTAAAGAACCACAGTCATTTAGTGATTATATTAATTTAAAAAGGAACCAAAGTCCTGAAAATATTTTACCTTGCCTAAGCAATAATTAAAAGGAAGTGTGTAATTTTACAATACATTTTAGAGAATAAAAAGCATTTTATCCATCTCAGGTTTTGCATTAATTTTCATCTATGTAGCTTCTTTATACCTCCTGTATATCAAACACAGCTCAAGAAAAACAATTGACTATTCTTCCTAAGAGAAAAAAAAAAAGAAGCCAATCCAACCAAAGGAGTCTGCTTTGGGTTTCTTTCACTGGGTTATGGCTAAAAGCAAAAAATATATGTAGAACCCACTGTTTTCAAGTCTGGCCTCAGGAAACAGATAAAAGAGAAAAGCTATGGAGAAATGTTTGTCTTCAAAAAGTTGCAGCTGGCAGGTGTATGTACAGTGTTGGGATCTGGCAGGACTTCTTTCTCAGGAACTTTGAAGTTCTCTGCATCTGTGGCAGTCAAGAGGGCCTCACAAGAGCTTTAGTTCAGTCTGTTAATTTCATATGATCCAGCTGTATCACCCTTTAACAATAAGCAATGAGAATAACATCTTGTAGCCAGTTCAGATAGGGATTATTAGTGTTCATTGAAAGAAATCTACGTAGCTAACTCAGTGGATAACCCAGAGCTGGCTACAGGTGTTTTCATTGGAGAGTTTAGTAATTAAACTGTGAATCTTGCAAAGAAAACAGTGATCTTAAACACCAAAGGAAATTGACTTGTGTTCACCTCCAAAAGTCATAAGAAGTCACTAAACATAGACATTTCGTATTATCTGAGGTGTCTTAGAATGTCCAAGACATCACCAAGGGTTGGTAGATATGACACAGAACTAATGGGAGACCTACGCCCTTCTTGGGGGTGTCTGGAGACCAAAGAGGGAAGAACATTTCAAATGTATGTACGTGGGTAAATGAACAGCCCTCAGTCCACACAAGCAGTGGTGCTTAGTGAAATACTCAGCCAGCCAATCAGCAGTTATCTAATGCGGGGGGGGGCTGAGATGGTCTCCTGCATCCACTGATGCACCCAGACTAAGTCTTGTTTATGTACAAAGGCACCCAGTGCTGCCTGGGATGTCTTCAGGTACCCTCCTGGCCTCCAGTTTCAGGAGTCTACCATGTGTTCTGTGTCATATTAGCCCTGACTGGATGGTTGGATACCAGGCCCATGGGGTCATCATATTGCTGGTTGGATTTTATTTTGCTGTAATACACATACTGCTTAAGAGTCCATCAGCCTTTTCTGTAGGAGCTTTAGGTATTCACACATCTGAAAAGGGAATCCAGCCCTTTTGAAAAGTTTGGGTCTTAATGTACATGTTACTCAGACACATACAGAAGTTGCCTCTGGATCCTTGTTGGAATGACTTTCAAGACAGAAGACAGCAGAAATGCCCAGGACTAAGGGAGCTGATGGACATGACCTGTGAAGATGCTTTAAAGGCTTCTTTTCCTCAGATCTTTGGGGTTACACTTACAAAAAATTAGAGGAAGGGACTGCATCCTTCTCACACAAGAAAGTTTAAAGCACGAACATTGATAGTCAAAAGATAAATAACAGAATGAATGTTGTGACAGAAACAGTCTAAAACTGTGTATAGTAATGAACTCTCCATACCAACATCCCTGGCCACTACAAGTTGGCACAATAGTGCCACTTTATGGGAAGTTCAGTATATTTATTCTTGAATGAGAAAATGTGGGGTGTGTGTGTGTCCCTGCCAAGATCCAGACAGTGAAGACATTGCCCATTTCAGCACTGCAGGACTATAGCATACTGCTCACACATACTGATACCCAGCACTTTGCAGTGCAAAGCCATTTCAATAGATCATAGGAAAAAAGAGACACTAGTGAACTCAAGATAAAGGAAACACTGTACAGACAAAATTGCTAAGAAATCTTTAAACTGCTTAGCAAACCTGCAGATATAACCAAGAACAACTCAACTGTGGCTAAAGATTTGCTTCAAAATGTCTCTTGTAGCAGAAAACGAATGTACAGAGAGGGTATATTCATAAATGGATTTATTCCTGCTTCTTTGGGGCATATGCCCAAAATTGAAATATTCAAAAACTGTTACCAGTTCCTAAGGAACCTAAATTCCTCATGCACAGAATACACAGAAACAGGTAGAGGTTGGAAGGAACCTCTGGAGATCAACAAAGTCTAACACCTGGCTGAAGCAGGGTCACCTAGATCAAGTTGGACAGGTGGATTTTTAGTATCTCCAGGGAAGGACATTCTACAACCTCTCTGTGCAGCCTGTCCCAGTGCTCTATCAGCCTCACTGGAGTTTTTTCTCATATTGAGATGGAACTTCCTGTGTTCCAGTTTGCATCCTTTGCCCCTTGTCCTGTCACTGGGCACCAGTGAAGAGTCTGGCCCCATCCTCTTGACAGCTGCCCTTTATGTATTTACAAGAATTGATAAGATCCCCTTTAGTGTTCTCCAGACTAAACAGACCCATCTCTCTCAACATTTCCTCATAAGAGAGATGCTCCGGTCCCCCAATTGTCTAATGAAACTTAAGTGTCATAAAATAAGTTATCTTATCATATAATTTCATTCCAGTGGCATGAATGCAGCTGGTCACATCCTGGTTAACACCAATATGTTTGATAATCTACCTAGAAGCTTTTTGAAACCTTCTGATATGAAGGATCTCCTGATATTTCAGACTGTTTTCACTACTGTAGCTCTAAGGTGGCTGGTTTTAAGCCTCCTTCATCCATCCAAAACCTCCTGTAAACTAATCTATAGCCTAAAGCCTATATTTTCCTGTCTGCTATAGCTCTTTCATTTTAAAATCTCTTTCTAAACCTTTTTGTAGCTATTCTTTTTCTGCATTCACAGGAAACAACTATGGCAGTTACAACAAAACCATACAGATTCTGGTTGCTTTGTGGCTTGACTGGATACATTACATTCAATCCACTATGATGATGGTGAGACATTGACTTCTGTATCTGATTAGCATAATTAGAAATGTGGAGACTGGGAGAAACATCCAATCATATTGTTGGTAAATATTTTTAAAGTATGTAATATCTACTGCTACCTTGGTCTCTGGCAATTAGTATGACATTTATGAGTGCTCATAGTTTTCAGGCTGTATCTCTCTAAAATCAATGAACAGGGCCCCAAAGTGAGTTTTAACTTTTAAAAATTCATTGGCATTTTCTCAAGCAAGCCACAAATACAATTCTCACTTTTGTGTTGTTTAAATCATTTAAGCCACAAAGCCTATTACTAGAGGCTTTTCTGTGCGAGAAGCTGCATCTGGATTTTGAAACAAATCAGATGAAAGATGCAAAAAGTTCACCCAGAGAACATTTATTTTTAAATATATAAAACAGGTCAGGTTATTTTTAAAATAAATTTATTTTTAAAAGATGAAAGATAGGTCAAAAGAAGCAGCTTTATATCCAATGAAAGGTTGCACTGGTAAATCCTTTTTTACCTCAACTTCTTAAATGCCATATGACAAATATTAGATGCAAATATGTTGGATTTTTCAAAGCAAAATCTGTAAAATTTTGAGTTTATAAGGCCTCAGTTAATAACTAAAGAAATGGGTGGCTTAGTAAGTTCAGCTCCCTCCAAGGCATTAGGAGTGATGAGGGCTCAACATTGCTATCAAGTTACTAAGGCTAGTGAACTTCAAGAAAGTGTCTATTCAGTGCTTTGCATTCTTCTCACCTACAGCAAATTCAGGTTAAGGAGAGCCACAGTGTAGTTCAACAAATGTTTTAAGCTGTCACCTGTACTAAAAGAAGAAATTCTACCTTTCTTATTCTTTGGGCCATATCCAAACCTCACATGAACTTAGAGAAAAGACAGAGGTGAAAACCAACCAGTCTTCAGGATAACAACAACAATAATATAATAACAATAATAAAAATATTTTCCAGGTGTATCAGTTCTCTAATTTGTTTTACCATACAGTTGTATAGATGTTTCAGCCAGTAAAGAAAAGGGTGTGAGGGCTGAATAGCAATGGGGAGAGTGAAGGACACTTTTTTTCAGCATCACTTGATGTTGTCTTGCAGTAACAGACCAAATGCCAATATAACAAATCTAATTTTACTACAGGTTACACAAAATGTCATTATCAGACTGTTGCTGTGGGATAAGAGTACATATAAGGGCAGCTACTGCAGCTCCACTAATGCTTGGTAACTCCTTAAAGTGAGCCAATTTAACAGTGGGTCTAAGCTTGGAGAGAAGAATTTGAAAAGAATGAGTCTTAATTATCACAATAGCACCAAGTGTATAGCACTTCACATTTTCATAGTGCAAATTAATCAATTTGGTTCCTAATGGCATACTGATATTATGAGTAATCTCAATGTTTTTTGCTTAAGGCTGGGAAAAAATGCTATTAAATCTTCAATCAACTCATGGAAAACTTTCTGTAACCAGAAGCATGAAAGTGCCTGACCTATCTGAATGCTAACTGCTTCTTAGTGTGCTGCTTGCTGGGTAAGGGAGGCTGTGCTCTCATAAGATGATAAGGTACTCTAAAGGCCAGTAACTGCAGAAATAAAGGTATTGCAAAAATATGGAGTGGCATGTTAAGTGCTAACATTTCCAGGAAACCAAGGGCTACCAAACAAAGAGCTATGAAACCCATTTTGGTTGTGTGCTGGAGCTCTTTTGTTGATTGCTAAATGTATGTGAGGCTAGCATATGCAGAAATAGATGCTTTAAGCAGGATACAAGCACTGAAACACAAGGAAGAGAGAGCCAAGCCTAATTCTGTAAATGTAAAATCTTCAGAGCAGAATAATTTTGAAGAAGCGTGGCTTCTGGAAATGGAAACATGTCTCTAAGCAAAAAGAGAAGTTGTTACAGAAGGTACACAGTGTGCTTGCTTGGAATCATGGAGTCCAGAGGCAGCTGAAAATGGTCAAGTCCTTCCTTGATTTTGTTAGAGGCTCATTTAGGATTGGGTATATATACACTGCAGGAAAAAAAATAAAAGGTGTGTGTGGTGGAATAGGGATTTATGCTACCACACTAAGGAATCGATTTGATTTGAAATAAGAGGAAGGAATTCTGCTTCGAGTTACTCTGCTATGAAGCAAGAAGAGTCCAACAGACCCATAGGATAAGGTTTACACTGGTGAAACTTGGATTTTCTTAGGTGGCATCCTGAGTTGGACCTTCTGGCAACATTTGAAAAATGTTTTTTCCCTTATTTACAACTGAATTATATTAGCAAACAGATTGCAATGGAAATGAGAACAAACCCTTTATCTGCAGCAGTGTCAGTGTTTTACACTGAAAAATAAATTATGTCCTATATGAGCTTTTGTTATTCTCTAATATTTCATCCTATCCCTTCATTAGTGTGGTAATCTCATTCTCCATTAATCTTCCATGTTTGTATTTGCATGTAGGAAAGGGACTATGCAAGGAGGAAACTCAGCAAGGTTTTACTATTTTATTTTTCCTGAACACATTTGTTACTGATATTGATTAATGTGAGAGGAACCTAAAGACTTTTTATTACTTTGTGCAAAAGTATTTGGTATTTGTGGTCTTTTGCATTGATGTTCCCTTTCCCAGTACAGCTTTATGGGGAAATTTATTCTGGTACATGCAGTGTAGTTAAACCAGCTTTCCAGGCTGAACAGACTTTGCTGATGAGGATTTGGACCACAGAAAGGACCATGAGCAAAAATCATGATGTAAAATACCTTATTTTATTGAGGCAGAAGAAAGGGGGAGAGACTATTCAATTTAGATGCATGGATTTATTTATTTATTTAGTCTGTGGTAACATTTTGATGCATGGAAGAAATGGAAAAGGGCAGCTGTGAAAGCGTTGAGAGCATCAGTTCATAGAATCATAGAATGATAGAATCATAAAATCAGAATACCGTGTTGGAAGTGACCTCAAGTATCATCTGGTCCAACCTTTCTTGGCAAAATTGTCTAGACAAAAACACCATCTAGACAAGATGAACCAGCATCCCTCCCATGCAGCTGAATCTTAAAAGCATCCAGTGTCGCTGAATCCACCACTTCCCTATGGACATTATTTCAATGGCTGATTCATCTCACTGTGATTTATTTTTTCCTCTTGTGTCTAGCCAGAATCTCCCCAGGACTGACTCGTACCTTTTGGCATTTTCATTGACTCTTTGTAAAAAGGGAGTCTCCAGCTTCTTTGTGGCCACCTTTAAGGAGTGGAACATGGTCATGAAGTCTCCATCTTTTCTTAAGGCTGAACAAACTAGTTCTCTCAGCCTTGCCTCAGATGGCTTCTCTGCCTGTTACGTTATGCAAAAATTTAACTGGAAAACTCAAGGAAGAGTTTTTCAGAACTGGGTCTGGATGAGATGTCTCACTTTCCTCTTCACATACACTAATTTTGCATCAGAACAACTTCACTGACTGTCTACCAACTTTAACACAGTCACTCTTGATTTAATAGTTCTGGATGCATGAGACAGCTCAAGCTCTTGAGGTAAATTATAGATCAAAGCTTTGTTGAAGGCAGAATAAATCCACGTGTTAAAGCCCAAAGTTTCACAATTACAGAATGGATGACACACAAAGAAATGAAACCATAACTCTGACTTGTCAGTTCTAAGAACAAAGGCCTTTATCTCTCAGATAAAAGGAGATACAAGTATTTTTGGCAACTGGTCCCTTCTCATCATTACAGGACAGTTATAGGAAGGTGGACACTCATACCTACAGACCTAGTATTTTATAGCAACTGCTTCAGCTGGGGATCAGTTTGAAATACCAAGCTGTGATAGTCAACACAGCAATAATTATGGCATAAAACTCTAATGCTGATCTTTTGTTATATTCTGGAAATAGCTTTTCTTTTTCATTAACGAACATCTTACTTTCCAAGACAAAATACCTCATTGGATCCTATTTAGTCAATGTTATCTAGTGAACATGACTACTTTGCCTTGTAGAAAAGGTTAACATTGAGAAAGATTAATTTCTTTTTTCATAGAAAAAATTGTAATTAAGCTTTTAGTGAAACAGATGGACAGTTTCACCCAGAAAATGGAGGTATTTATGCAAATATCATTGAACTAATTGATGCTTAGTTGCATCGAAAAGAAGCATGTAAGATGCTTTATGGTGTCAACATTTCTGACTATGATTTACTGTGTTAAAGATTTCTCACACTGAGATATTATCCTAAGGGAGAACAAAACCTGTAACTCTTGGACCCTGATCATTGATTTTCCTGATCAATGCAGTTGCATGGAGACAAAATATATTATGTTAGTCCAACTGTAAATGACACGTCCATAGGAAAGTGTGGATCGAGTTTACTTGAACTTTGCTCCATAAAGAAGAAGTCATATGAAAAAAATCAAATTTTCTCATGATTCTGTGTATTTTATAATTTTAGAAGTAATATGCATTTTAGAATTATTTACTCAAAATTAATGATCATTCTGTTAATTTATAGGTCCCAAAGAAAGAGCTGAACATGAAAACCTCTTTAATTTCAGTTAATTAACAGCAGAACATTCAGAGGCATCACATGCTTTAAGCCCTTCTTTATTAGAGATATCTTTACCAGACTACTGTGTACAAACCCCTCTCAAACTGCAGAACTGTTCACATTTTCCACAACCTCTAAGGCTAGAACCTTTAAAAACAACTGTAATAGGGAAAATTATGTTTTGCAAAATGCTGATGGGGCCCATATCAGTCATCCTTTAATATGTATATTTCCCCTGTAGGTGTAGAAATATAAAGAAACATGGAGCTAAACCTTAAATCTGTAACTTGAAACATCACTTTAACTCTGTTACTTTAACTGTTCACTTGGAGTTGAGAAGTTCATGGCTTGGAGATATGCCTGGTAATTTCACAAGAGTTTGTAAAGTAGAGAGGGAAGACACAATCTGTGTCTGAAGGGTAACATAAGCAGTCGATTAATCTGAGCAGAACATAAACGTCAGATATTATTAACTTGAATAAATATTGTATGTATCAGAATGAGTGTTCAGAAGAAACTGAGGCTGTTGCACAGCCATGGTTATGTTAAAGATGCAGGGCAAAGAACATGCCTGAGAAGGAGGTGAAAAAACATGGGCATACATATTCAGGCAAATATGAGACAAAACTGAAAGTGTCAAATTGACTCCTGAGATCATAGAAGGTTGATAGATTAACAAGAAGTGAAAGAGCAGTGCAGAAAACTTAAGGGTTCTGATTTTCCCAGGCTAACTTTAAGTCCAGTAGGATGGAAAGCCATAACCTCTCTACACGGTCAAAAATTAAGGTGTTTTTTCCTCTTTTTCCCCAAGATAAACCAAATGCTACAAAACTGAGTTCAGCTCAACATTGCTCAGTACACTTAACTCAGTTGTACTATTGGTCATTTCATCATTAATTTGTTATTTTTACTGCTATTTTCAGGTGGCATATTCACATGTGAAAAACAGGTTTTTATGTGCTTTTAACAGTTGCTCAGAATTGTCTTTCATACCTCACAGGGATGCCACATTACTTTTCTACAATTGCCTGAATGTAAGAAAATTATGAATATGGTTTGTCTTACCTCCTGGGAAAAGTTAACAGTAAATAAATCTAATTCCTTTACTTCCAGCAGAATCAATGTAACTTTCATCATTAATGAAAGAGATGGACAATTGCACCCAATAAATAAAATATTAGTGTAAATATCACTGAGCTAATTGACGTTTATCTGAACCAAAAGAGGGAAAACAAGATACTTCCATGTTGCTAACAGCTGTGAGTATCATTTACAGCATTAATGGTTCCTTACACTAAACCATTATCATGGGCACAAAGATTCTGGAATCTAATTTATTTTCTTGATCAGTGGAGCTGAATGCAAAGATGGCACACAGCTTTTGTTAGATAGCAAAAAATACATTTACTGTAATAAAATGTAGACATCCTCAAATACATTTTTATTTCCTGAGGAGAAGATCACATCAGGATTTTAATTTTTCATCGTCTTTAGCTAAGAGACAACATTTTTCTTTAAATAATCTTTTTAGACCTCTTTTTCCTCTAGAGCAATGTGTAAGATCCTATCTATTATCCATCCATAAACCCTGACAAGCCTGTGAAATTTCCCAGAAGACTTACATCATTACCACTGAGAATAGGGTGGGGGTTTTATGTGGAAATATGCAACAGTTTCACTGAGGCCACACTTAGGAGGATGAATTTCCTGCTTGAAGCTGAATAACAAATAAGTAACATCATACGTCTAGAGATAAAATATAAAAAACTGCTGTTCTCCTTGTTTGCCTCGATTTTTTTATGTAGGCAAATCCAATACCTATTGGAGTGAGAGCAGTATCCCTCACACTTGTCTGAAGAAATGTAAGAATTCTTTCCTTTTAAATCTATAAAGCAACACTTCCCAGAAAAGGAGAATGTCCAAATTCACTAAGTCAGAAGTCAACAATGTGGGTTTTTTTTCTGAATTTTACTACCACCAGCTGGACCGGTCATCAGTACCACTGCTCACTTCTAAGGAGGGAGAATGAGATGTATGAGTCTGGCACAGGGGTCAAGTAATCATATTCACACAGCTTCTACCTAGCTCAAAGTATGGGAAATAGCATCATATCTGTTTTTGCAAAATAATTCTTTGATGCACTGGTAGATATCACTATTCAGTGTGGGGAATACAAGGCATGTTAAAATTATATGTAGCACAGTGTGCAGCTGGGAAATATGACAATGACATCTCACACAATGGGAGCTCCTAGCCATCCCCTTGATAATTAATTAACAAAGAAGAACATTTCACATGAGATATGCTGTAGTACTTGTTCCTAAAATTCTGTAAGAACAGTATTTTCTCGTTTGAAGATAAGGCCATTTTGTTGTTTTTTTAACTCATTAGGTAGAGGGCTTGAAAAGACACACGTGTCAAATTTTAACAGCCAGGAAAAGAAACCTTAGGAAAACTCCCATAACTACCTCCAGAAATCTATCTCTGGGCACTGGATAGCAGTTCAAGCTATAAAACAGTTTATATATTTCAAATGCACACCGACTATTACATTTCCTTTTCCAATCCAAACTTCAAAACCCTTTTCCACTCATTTTTCATAATGTGTTAGGTTTAAAAATAAAAAAAAAAATCAATGACAGAAACAAAGAACTGCTGGTGGATGCAGTGCTGACTCAAGTAATCTCTGATAGCTCTCTACTCTAACAGATAACACATCTTGCTACACTGCACAGCTACATTCAGATGGATAATGTGCAATTCTAATTCAAAAAGTGTTTGAACATAATGTTTCTGTCTTGCTGCCTGATCTTTCAACTTACGCTTCTCTGCAGTGTTAATTCTCGTATTATAGTCCATTGACTTTTACAAAAAAAGTGTTTCTCTGGCTCTATTAAAGAACTTTTTTATTCATGACTTTTTTTTCTTCCCCACACTCCTTTCTTGCTGAAAATTACAACAGAGGAGGAGTATACTATAGTTTCTTCTTCACTGGTGAGGCTGGTAGTGAGAATTTGTCAGGCTGGGAGCATGAGATGAGGACATTCCCATGACATGGGAAAAATTCCAGGAACATTAGGACACAGGATACTGCTGAATACTCAAGGAACAAAAAAGTGTGTCTGGGGAAGGCCATCTGAAAAATGCAACTTCTCCTCTTCTTGCATTATTTAATGTATTTCTTCTAGTTCCCAGAAAAGGAGAAGAAAGTTGTATTGAAAGTCAGAGCTTTGGGACACATTTAGTGAAAGAAGGAACTTCTCAGATGATGGAGTCTGCAGGAGGAATAGACAAAATAATCTCCTGGGATGATGAATGACAAGATTGAGTTTTGAGGATGAAATAATCTTAAATTAAAGTAGGAAATAAATGAAAGAGATTAAGCAATGCATAAATCTGGGGATCACTTGATGGTGTTGTGAGCATGAGACATAAGCATGTCAGTATGGTGGCACCCTTACCAAGTGGAGGGGCAGCAGTCTCCTCGTTCACATGGTCACAAACAAGATGCATAGGCAAGGAGCTATGGTGTTGATCAGAAAGGCAGTTGGAGATCATCTCTCCAGAAAGCTCACTCTGATAAGAGCACCTCCCTACACATGGCTGCTGAACAAGGGGGAAAGATAGAGTGCACCAAATTCACATTAAAGTCTGTGGGTCAGGTGCTTGACATGCATCTATATTAACTAATATTCCCATCATTTTGTTTAATTTTGTGCTTTTCTATGAAAGCTCATAGCCTTCACATTCATAGCCTTCTCATAGCCTTCTGTATCCCACCACTATCTCTGTGTTACCACAGACATATTTTAAACACCACCACCAGTTTCATGGGCTTTGCATACAGACCTCTCATTTGCTTCACTCTCATCACTATTGCCAGTTTAGGCACTGCTGTTTCACTAAGTCACTTTGTAATGATTTCTTTTATCAATATTAGGATTTACTTTCTTCTTTCAGTCCATACACCCACTGGATTCTTCAGTCCATCCACCTTAGTTCACTATTTTATCCTTGTTCTTCCTTATGCCTTACAGTGATGTAGGAAGATTACATGAACTTCAGGGTCCCTTCTAACCCAAACCATTCTATGATTCCATGAATATCCAGCATTAGCTCTTCACTGCTTAGTCATGGAGCCAAATGACACTTCATACTTAGCATTGAGATATACCAAAGATCTTGCAGAAAATCTGTTAACAGAAGCTACCAGTGGATCATGATCTGAGTGACCATTTTACTTAAGCTGCCATAGAAAAAGAATCTACAACTTCAGGTGAGATATTTCTAGTAAAGTATATGAATTAACAATTCTATAGTCCAGTACACTGATGAAACCACATCTGCAGGACTGTGCAACATTCAGGTCAAAAAAGGTGTTTCAGAAACTAAGGTTGGGAGGAGATCTAATTGCTGAGTATAAATGCATAAGGAGATAAGCATCAGGGAAGGAAATGAGCTATTTAAGCTAAAGGCTAGCTCTAGTACTCTAACAAATACATGAATACTTGGTTAGGAAAATTTTATTAACCATCATATTGCAGTTTGGAGACAAATTTCTTTAAACAGTAATGAAATAAATCCTATTTTGTATTTTTAAGATGGTGTTTATTCATTTTGTGTGAAGAATGTTAAGAATTAAGAGTCCCCTCACTAGGGAGTAGAGAGGGGGAGCAAGGAGATACAGGAGACTGGAATCTAACAAGTTTTTTGACAGTTGCTTTCCAGAAATGGCACAAAATTGTTATTCTTTCAGCAAAAAAAGATTGCAGTGGCAAAAAGTTATGTTATGCTGGCATCCCATTGACCTTACTTGCCCATCAGAGTTGCATAAAAAGCCTGGGGATAGAAAACGATCTGAACAGTTAAGTGTCTTACCATTTCAGGGACCCAAAGAGTCGAGGCCATTCATCTTTAGTTCCCACTTGTAGATGCTTTGATTGCCCTTGACTCACAAAGGCAAATGCTATGTCATTTTTAGAAATAATGCTCTCTTTTCAGGTCCTTCAAAGAATTTAATTTCTGTCCTTAGAATCATTAGTAATTTAAATATATATATATATAGGAAATGTGAGAAAACCCTTCCAAAGTGATCACTTCACTTTCATTCCAAATAACAGTGTCCGAAAAGTACTGAGACACTTATTCATACCTGCATGTTCTGTTATTCAAGAAATACCACACTATTGTCCATGTCCTGTAAGAAAAGTGTAACCCTTGCTTTGGGATTTTTTACACAACAGTTAAAGAAAGGCAGGAAACAAGGACAACTGATAAAGAATGGGGAAACAAAGAATTGAAGGGCAGCAATTCAAAGGTTTAGAAAATGCAGACTTTCTAAGAAGTGTAGTGGTTCAGCTAGAGATAATAATGTTGGCCCACCATATGGCAGAAGAGAAAATGAAACAAAGCAATTGGTAAAAGGTGATATAACATGAAATTCCAATGATGCAGGAAAGATTAATTTCTTAATGGCAAATTTCTTCTGTAGAATGTAAGGATGTGGCTGTTTGTTTCATTTTTGGATGGCAAAAATAGAGACATTTCAAGTTGAAGGAAAAAAAACCCAAACCAACCGAAAAACAGCAACAGAAGTGTTTCCTAGCTCATTTCAAATGGAATTTCTAGATGAGTATTTTTGTCTTTTCCAGTTTCTTATCAAGTCTCAGAATAGCAGTCACCAAAGGCTAATGAATAAAACCAGACACTACATTTTCAAGGCTTCAGCCCCGCCTTTCTGCTAATTGCAGGCACATTTCAAGCTTTTCATCCCATCTTATTTGTTTTTCAGCATATATCATCTTCACAATTCATTTCCATGAATCTGATTATTTCCATTTTCTGCTTCATATAATGAATCACATCTTTGTTTCAAGAGCTCTTTATCTCCTGATCCCTTTTGGGATCAAAAGCATGAAATTTGATACATTAGATGTTCTATCCCATTACATTAATTAGGAATGAAGATCATGTTTTGAGAAATTAATTGAACCTTATGAAGCATTTATTGAAATCACTGCATTTTAAATATATACAATTGCGGAGCTTCTCAAAGAAAAAATAAACAGGAGAAACAGAGAAAACTAGAAATCAAACTGTCATGGCTGGAGCAGACATAATTACTCTAAAATTGTCTATAATTGTCTCCAATTGTGTCTGTCTCATCTCTCATGCCAAAGGTAAATATGAAAATGCTTCTCTTTTCAACTTGAAAGAGCAGATACCATTTCCTGTAGTTAGAAGGTAGAGTATGTTATTGGTCTGATTAGGAGCAGTGTCAAACCCAGAGCAAAGGTTGACAAACATCACATTGTGGAGTCAATTTTGGATCAAGTTCCTTCTGGGAAAGCTTTTTATTGGAATTTGATGGCTCTGAATTGAAAATAGGACATTGTCCTCCATACCTTTTAGTTCTTGGTCTTTCAGTTTCAAAGTATTACAACACCTCCGATAAAAGCAGACAAGAGGCAGTTTGCAAAAGGCATATGACATTGCTCTGAGACACAAACTGGAACTGTCTGTCCTTGCCTCTGCTCCTGCTTATGCCACTGCAAAGGTGCCTAAGTGCTTTCACAGATGGGATATTATGGCACTGGAGTGGAGTTGGATGTCGAGTGGACAAATTCCAGTCTACCCACATGTGCAGTTTGACAAACAGGATGAAGAGGGGAGTGGGGAGAAGATTTGAAGCAGAGTGGGAAAAAGGTAACCCACAGTCCTTTTTCCTCATCTCCTCTCAGAAAATAGATCCAGATGTTGGATCCAGAAGTTTTAAGAGCAATGTCAGAACAAAGAAAGTTGTGTGAAATTCCCACTGTCTATCTGCCCCAGCAACATCGTTGAGGCCTTGGAGTCTACAATCTAATAAATTCTTTTTGGCAGTTGTTCCAGTTCACAGCAGTACAGCTCTCCAAGCATGTGTTCAAACAGTTGAAATTAATGGGCTTTGGTGAGTAGAAACAGCTTATGGATGAGCTTTAATTCAAAGAAAGGAATACAGGCTTTTCTGGGTCTCAGTTTCAGGATATTCTTTGGGATTTTGGGATAACATACCAGCTATGAATGATCAGATATATACCTTCAGTTTTCCCTGCTGTGAAAGTGTTTCTATGCTCTTGGCATTATTTCTAAAGACAGGGAATAGCATCTCCTTTTTGCCAAGGGATTTCTGAAAGCTTGTAAAGATTACTCATGCTCCCTACAGACTCAGAGCAGAGAAAGTTGTCCAAAAGTCCTCTCAGGGCTGTTGTGTTGCACAGCTTCTGGAGAGGCATTTCTCCATCTAAATACCTCAAAGAGGCAAAGCAGACAGATTGAAGTTAAAAAAATTCTACTGAGTGCAAACACAGGCCAGTCCACTCAGGAAGCTTAGATAAGTTTTGGCAGAGTAGCTGAACTCTTGAATACTCAACAGCACTGAATGCCAATTAATTTGTTCCCTACCTCTGACTTCATATAATTTTCTTTATTGCTTTACCTATACTGTCCTTTTGTTTTCAATCTTTTCTTTGGCATTTTTGCATTCCTAGATAGCAATGATAGGCATATTTATGAAGATCACTTAGTAGGCAAATATATTCCTGCATGTGCTCTAATGTGTTTCCTGTCATGTTGTTCATTAGTCCTTCAGATTCTAATAATGTTCTCAGCTTGATATGGTTAAGAATAATGAAGCATTTATTCCTATTCAAGAAGCTAATTAAAAGACTCGGTTTTATTTCTCTTAGGTGGGTTGATGGCTTAATTATAGATGTAACATTCAGAAAAAAAAAATTCTATGTTGGGTGGCCCTATATAACTGCACCATGTCTCTGTTTCCATTTTCTTCATGACATTGTATATTACAGTTCTATGAAAAAGGAACAATGCAATGAAGCTTCAAAGCAAACACTTCTGCTAACTAGCTCCAAAGTTATAATGAGCAATTACTATGTGAAACTTCAAGTAAATGCTTTTTAGAGCTGCAACAGAGTTTTCTGTTGTATGTCTGAAAGCAAAATGGGGGCTGGCTCTTGTCTTCACTGGCTTCCTCCAACTTGGAAAATAAGCAATGGTGTATGAATGATACATGGCTATGTGTCCATCCCAGGCTTAATCCTTTAAAGTGTAGAAGTCTATGGAAACTCAGAGACCTACAGTGCTTATTGGAGTTTTGTCATTGCTCTGTATGCTAGGAGTGATAAAGAGCTACACTGTGATGCCTTCCCAACTGTTTCTAGACTTATATCTGACATATATTGCCTTCTTGTCATTGAATTCTTTGTTAAAGTCCATAAATTGTGAAATAAAAATGAAGACATAAAGGAGCTGTTTAAGTCAGACTGTCAGAAACATACTGAAAACAGAAAAAACTCTGAGCCTTCCACTCCATAAACTGCCTGGTCCTGCAGTACTCCTGGGGAGTTCAGAAGAAAAGCAGAAGGACCCCTACAGACTCACACTGGAAGCAGAACGGCATGGGTTACTCCAGCCAGGAGACAGATTGAGGCTTTGGAATGAGTGAGATGAAACCAGCCCCTGCCAGATGCCCAGCAGGGATGGAAATGATGATCTTGAGAACCTCTGGAAGAGATCTTCTGGTGTCCTGCAGTAGGATGTGCCTTGCCTTCTACTACCTGGAGTCCTGCTGAAAACACTACCCTGCCAAGTGGCTTATTTGAGTGGAGAAAGGGGAGAGAAGAGAAGCATACCTTGTTGTGTTCAGCAGTTTTGTATCACATAGGTTCAAAGAGGATCACAAAAGGAGCACTACATAAGGACCCCTTGTGTTTCTACTCTGTGGGAGGAGATTTGAAACAGGAAGGGGGGCAAAAGCATTTCATTCTTGTACTGTCTCCTGTACTTGTCCCTTCAAACAGCGCAGCCTTTCTCACTGGCATTTGTGATAACTCCTTTATTAAAGGAATTCAAGGCATAATTGCATTCATCCAAAGTGACATTTTCACTGAGTTATATCAAAACATGGTGGGATATGGAGACCTGAAGATTTTTAGTCAAAACCATGAGCTGGAGGGGGCTTTGGAGGCTTCTGACTGCACTTGCTTGCAGAGGTTTTGTCTTTAAAAAATAAACATTCCCAGACTTTTTGCATTGAAAAATTCATCTTGTTTGCAGTTTAGAGACAATGCCAGACCTGCCAATCATGGGTAGTACGGAATCATATGATTATGGTAACCTTTCCAGCCAGGATTTCTGGCTATCCACTGATTATTAAGTCTGGCATCGGGGACTAGTTTCTTCTATATTAGACTACAGTCTTCATTTCAGATATTAATTTCTCTTTTCTCCTCTTATTTCTTTTTCTCTTACTTCTTTTTCAGTGATATTAAACCGCAACCCTGAAAGCTTGCTACAAAAAGGCTAAGAAAAGATTTAAGTGCATAACTAGAGTATGTAATAGCACTAATAGGTTGGCTCCTTTCCTGGAAAGTGGGTTTATCAGCTGTAGGGGTCTGTGATAATTCTCAGCCGGTCAGGAAATCTTAGAGGAGACAGAGCTGAAAAATCATACAAAGGGGAAGCAAATATCTCACTAATTGAGATGAGAGGAAGGTTTTCATGCCCTTAGATGAAGTAAGACTCAGTAATAAAAGGCTGATGAGGGGAAGGAATTCAATGTACACGAACACAGGCCTTAGGGAAAGTGTGGACTTGAAGGAGAGCTATTAAAATAACACTTGATGATTTTGAAGTGGTGTGTATTTTCATTTACTTTCTTTATTTAGTAAATAACAATGATGTTTTTAGACTACCACAGGTTTGGAGACAAATAACTCAGGTCTTTGGGACCCAACACAACGATCTAAGTTATCTAAAGATGGACAGTTCACCACCTAATAAACCTAAACTAGTGGTTACAAACCATTATTTTTATTCTAGATTATTTTTCAGTATGTCTATCAAATTTGGGTAAGTAAACATAGATACCTGCTTCCTTACTTGCAAAATCCACAGCTCAATTTCACTGGCATTTCCATAGCAACATATTTCTAATGTAGAATCCAGGATCACCCTTTAAATATGGGTATTCAGTATAGCATAGATTAAATATTTGTCTCCATTTCTGCTGGCAATTAGGTATGAAAGAACTCCTCTAAAATGTAAGAACTGGCACTGCTTACATTTGAATGACCAACATCTAAATGACAACATGAAGACTATTTAGCAAAACTTGCTGTAAGGTGCATAAGGACTCTGCGCTGGGATCATCCGGGCTCCTAAGGTTTAGCCTGTGATGCTTAATTAATGGAGCAGTATTTCCTAATTATATCTTGAAAATTGTGTCATTAAGAATTGTGAAATTTTGTGCAGGAACTGAAGGCATAGGGGCTGCTTGAAGAAAACGTGAAAATCCAAACTAAAACTTCTGTTAGAATAGCTATTTGGAACACCTTTTAATGATGTGAAATGTAACAATGCTTCCTGGAAAGGCTGGACTAAAGGAGGAACAACGTGCAGATCCACAATCATATTAATTGAACTTTCAGACTTAAGAAAAGGCCAGCCACTTCAAGGAACACTCAATAGGATCTGAAAGCTTCCCATCCTTGAACATGTTAAGCCCTCGCTCTTGTAAAAAGATGCAGCTGCTTTGCTGGGAGAGTGACCCACTCCCTGTAAAATTAGGGACATTCCAGGAAAAGTAGGACAAATTTCTCCAGCTTAATGTAGTGTTTAAGTTATGGGATTTGCATGGTCAACAAAATGAACCTTTTCTGTTGATTTCTACTTAAACTGAGATTTCTCCTTTCAGTCAAGATGTGAAATTGAACCTCTTTGTTTTAATGGATACCAGATTCCTGGTGTGAGGCTGAGATACATGAGGATCCAGTGCAATTAAGTCAATTAAACTTGTCAGTCTGATATCCTGGACTGATATCCTCTAAGAACTACTCGAAAACAAGGCAGAGCATTCTTTGCTGCTCTGCATGCCCACTTTCTGAATATATGGTAGCTTTGAAGAAAACAAGCAAACTGCCCAGGCAATACAGTTGATAGTCTTAATGGCACTATATGCCAGGACCTGCACCCTCTAAGGTCAAGAGCAGCTCCAGCTCACGCTGTGCTTGCAGCCTAAAAATAGTCAAATCTTTACGTGCAGGGTTTTTCTCTGATAGCCCATGCCTGTTGGCACTGACAACTTCTCCCTCTTGCCCCTCATGTCCCGAAGAACAACAAAGATGGTGGAAGACCTCCTCCATATCTAGGGTGTTGTTCACTTCTGGGCACAGCAGTTTGGTTACAGAGAAATGCTGTGCCTTATTGCCTTCATTAAACAATGTGCATGAAAGCTTTCGTGATCAAAGGAGAAGACTAAAACAGTGCCTGCCTACAGCTGATTAACAGAAGACTTCAAAGAGTTTCAGTGAGTGGGAGATAAATTTCAAGCTCTTCCCAAAACCCAGCACCTGGCTAATCCACATGGGAAAGTTCCCCACAGGAGTCCTCTCAAGGTTAGCAATGTATTTTGGGGTATGTTACTCAACCTCCACATGGCAATCTTAATTTCAGTTTATCTTGCATAAAATGCAGAAGTTGTTTGAAATTCACAGTGAATGTTCTGAGAGCTGATGGATTTAATTTGAAAAAAAAAAATGTTTTTTAAGATATGCAATTTATAGAAAATTTACCACTGTGTCTTCCAAAAGGATTAACAGAAGAAGTCAGGCAGACAGTAAGAGGTATTCTAATCAGAATAGAAAGAAATATTGGAAAGGGTAGAAGGGAGAGGCAATGATTTAAGTTCTTGCAGGATGATGTGATGACCTGATGCCCAGGCACTGCAGACACAGAGCAGGATAATGATAAGGAGAAGTTAAACAGAAAACTGGGATGGCAATGTAGGTTAGAATAGACAAGACACCAACAGAAGAGGAAGGAGCAACCATTCTGCATGACAGAGAGGGACTTAAATCACAAGAACTCTCCCGGTCATGCCATCCTTGGGTAGAAAGACAAACTAAGGTGCCAGCTTCTTAAGTAAACAGACAAGATAAAGCAGCCAAGAAAAATTTCATGAGATAAATTTAGTTAAGAACCATGAGTGTTTTGTCTTACACCTCTACACCTAGTTCATATGAAGCAAATGCAAGCTGCAAAGAAAACCCCAAAGCTGTCTTTTCCAATATGTTTCCTTCCTTTGGTAATGAGGCCAAATAATCATAGAATCAGCTTTGTTGGAAAAGACCTTTAAGATCACCAAGCCCAACCATTAAATGTCCCTAAGCACCAGACCCACAGATCTTTTAAATACCTCCAGGGATGGTGATTAAACCATTTCCCTGCATGTTGCTTCATAATGCTTCTGATACAGACAGAGATTCAGCCACTGAAAACTGCACCAAAACCAAAAATGTGCTTGATGAAACAACAGAAAACACGAGTCTTGGTGTCTCCTGATGTAGTCTGGTTTTGGTTACCTGGACTGTTATATATCTGAATGACACATTCTTGTAGAGTTTTGGGGGCTTCAGCAACAACTGAATGACAAACACCTTCCTTCATACTTGGCTACAGCAAATTAGTAACTCATGATGGAAAAATATGTTCTGCAGCACCTCCTGGAAAGCATCACTTTGGAAAACATCAGAAAGTGAGGAGGAAGTCTTAGAAATGTGGAAATTCATTTCAAACTCCCTGCAAAGCACACGGAGACAGAGAGGGCTTTTCAAGCTGTAAACTGCTCTTCAAAAGAGTAATTCTTTAGGAACTGTAAGCACTTAAGTCTATAGGTTTTATTTATCTCAGGAGTTTCTTTCAGTCACTAAATATTCTTTATAAATGGATAAAGTGTATTCTCTTCAGAACAGTAAATATAATTCAAGTGTACATTACATTATTTCACTGTGGATGTATAGGTAGTTCTGTGTGTTTTGCTTGCCTTCACTTTAGGTGCCAGTTTTTCATGAAGAGCAGTTCAGAGCCCAGAGGAGATTAAGAGAAAACTTCTCTTTAAAGCATAGGAGTTTATATGTAGTCCTAGGCTATAACTTCCTCTTTTTATGGGCAGAAATCATTCAAAACTGCTGATATCTTCTGGTGCCTAGAACAACTATGCCTATGAGTCCTCACTGTGCAATCTTTGCTACGGAAACACATGCTTTGTCCCAGCATGTCACCATTTCTGTGGGCCAGGAAGGTGGCTTTTTAGGACAGACACATAAACAGTGCATACAGGCAGATTATGAAAATACATTAGATTACTGTGTGTCCTTCCTCTGTCCTTCCTGTCTTTATGCTTTTTGTGTTGGCAAGCTCCTCTTTGGGGCAAGCATTGGCTTTTGCCATCTGCTTCTGTGTATCCAGAATAAGTCTGATCCTCATTATTTATGGTAGCAGAGCTAATATAATACAAATTACCTCCTACAGATCCCTTTTCAGTAAAGGATTTCAAATGTCCGTTTGAAAACCTGCAAAAAACTGGCACTGCCTTGCCTTACATGCTATTGAAATCCTTATTTTTCTTTTCCTGTACTTGACTCCATGTCCTCTAAATTTTAAGTAAACACAATCCCATATAGTCTTCAAACCCCTTACTCACAAACTTAACAAAACATGACACCATCCCCATTCAAGACACCAAATTCATTTCCAGGTACTGGATACAAATGCTCCACTTTTGCCTCGATACTTCACCATCTTGATTCACTGCTCCCAAAAGCCTGTGCATTTACTCAGCAATCTTAACACCCCTTTCCCTCCACCCCCCTTCATTTTCACTATTTATAGATCCACAATAGTAGATGGTGGGCAGATCTCTGCAACAATTTTTAGTAATTTAGTTTTGTTCCTCACTTTATCAGGTTCCCCAGCAATCAGAATTAGAGGGAAGAAGTGAAGACAGGGAAAAAGGAAGAAAGAAGAAGTGGAAGAATAATTAAATCAATATATAATTTTAATGGGAACATCTAAAGGAAATATGTGTTATATTTCATAGGTTTTGTTAAGTTTTGAAAAACAGGTTTTCATCATCATGAAAACACCAAAAATAGTTATAAATACAACACAACAGCATGGTCAGACTGATCTCCTCACCACTAATTTACAGACTTCAGAAACCTCCCAAACAACTGTTTCTTGCTCATCAATTAAGAGGTCATTTTCTCCCTTTATTTTTGCAAATGCATCTATAATTACAAATGCCCTTTGCAAAACTGTTACACCTGAGCATATCACTTCTAATTGCTCACAATTGTCAAAATAGCTGAATGTCAGAAATGCGGCAGCTTTGTGGTTTTTATTGTGTTTAGTTGTATACTCATTAATTTGAGAAAATAAGTAAATGGCAACAACCTGGAAAAAACAGTGAAGCCTTAATGTGCTTAATCTGCTGAATTTATTCCTGCCTTCAGATGATAATGAAAAGTCTGTGCATCATTTCAGATGCACATAGTTCTTTTCAGATTTAAATGGTGCATATTCCTTTCCTAGGCACCTCAGTGGGGTCAGAGGTGATTTACTTCTTGCTGAAGTAATTTGAGACTTAGTAAACCTTCAGCTAAATACTATATTTTCATAAATGGAATATTTTTAGAATGCAGTCCTATTGCATGACTCCTTAATTTACTAGTGCTGAAAGTCAGTATATTAATTACTGTCAAAGAAAGCAAGAAATTGGTTTTAGCAGGATCTCTAAAAATTGCAATTTCTATTTGATTCTTATTCGCTGCCTTATCTGCAATTAATGGCCACTGTCTAGAGCATAACAGACAACGAACCAGACTGCAAAACCAAGATTATAAATAGAAATAGCTGCAGACAAATGAGAAGAAATAGTTTGATAATACTTTTGGATTTGCCCTTCAGTACGCTATAGAACATATATTTTAGAAGTCTAAGAAAGCTCCAGCTGAACTTGAATGAGCAGCTACAATTTATATGCAACATTAATGCCAATTAAGATAGCAATGAGACAGTAGTTATTTTCTAATGATAATTGACAATAACAATCTTATTAGATTGCAATTTGTACATAAACATTATGAGTTTAAAGTGTGTAAACAGAAATCCGATCATTTATTTGAGTCAAATAAGAACTGTTTTGAAGCTGATCGCATTAAACCAAAGTGTGACTGGTAAACTCAGTCTCTGTTTCACTGTCAGTCTATAATATTAGTCTGCTAGTTTAAGATAAATATGCTATTTAGTGTTACCTGCAGGGAAGAGAAACACACTGAATTTCTGTCAATCTGAATGTCTATAAAATTTGAGTCTTGCCACACCAACATCCAGATTCTCAAAAATTTCAGCTTCTTCACTAGTATTTAGGATCCTAACTCCCTCCATTAAGTCAAACAGTAGTGGCTACATAAAGGTATTGGACCTTTATAATAATTTCAGCAAAACTTAGTTCATTCACTGCACAGATCACCATGGAAGCTTTAATTAAGCAATTAAGCATAAAAAATTAACTAGGCACATGCTATCAGATCTTGAAGTAACTGATTCACTAAGCATGCCCTGTGAAGTTAGTTTTGAACATAGCTTTTGCCTCACCCAGGCACAGGTGCACAGGTGACACATGGAAGGAAAGTGAGCTCACTGGTTTTGTCAAGGTTAGCATGTCAAACCTGATTATTGTACAGAGATGAGTTGTTAGGGAAAAGTTTTGGGCATCAAAGGAAATTGTGTGGGGTTGGACATCTGATACAAAGCCAGGAAAATAAATAGAGGTCTTGCAAAGTCTCTGTAGGGCTTGTGATATGCTTTGATTCTAAAGCATCACTCTGTGGTTTACTGACTTATATATCAGAAACAATTCTAGGCCCTGTGAAAAGGCTAAACCGCTGATTCCCTGAGAGGTGGGACCATCCCACCCACTGAACACCCAGCATTACCTACCTTTATCTAACAGTTCTTCACCATGTTTCCTGGGTTAGTAGCAAACGACTTTGTTTCTTTTCAAACCTTGTCTTCAGAAAGGGACCACTTGAGGAGACATTGGTTTTGACCTTAGACCAGCACAATCCCATCACAAAGTGCACCAGGATGACTTCAGCCACTGTAACTATTTTTCAACAGAAAACAAGTCGTCTGACAACAGTTATCTGTGATTAACAGGAAGGTATAGCAGAAGAACCACATAAGGGAAAAGACAGACCCAAAACAGACAACAAAATAAGAAAGTCCCAAATGGAAGAGGATTAGTAGCTGAGCAACGTGCAGACAGAAGTGCTTGGGTGCAAACTGCTTATCTAGCTTGATGATTCAATCTGGATAATGAGTTATTTGCTGTTTGTTGACGCCAAAGGAATTGCATGACAGATTGTGCTGCAGATGTTATTGTCAAAGGGATTTTCTTCCCATCAGCTTTGCTTTTGGGGAAGAAAAATGAAGTGGCAAACAACATTTATTGTTGGTAGTTACCAGAGTTATTCCTGGAAGCAAAAGTATTATGAAGTTATGAGCTTGATAACAGAACTGGGTATATTTTTAATGCAGTGTTGTTTTGTTTCATGGAGTAATAGATCTGCAAATGGGAATAAGAGGGCATTGCAGTCAGAAGCTTTAAAAAACATTTAATTGAGAAATGCTGAAATTATACATTCTTTTTGTAAACTTTTCTCAGGGAAAACAGCTAATAACAATCTTTACAAATGCAGAAAAATTAAGAGAAGAAACAAAAATCATGGGAATGCCATAAAATTCAAGGCATCCACACTGGAATGTAACTTGCTCACATTCTAATATCCTTAATTAGACATACCTGGAAATACATGTGTTTGTACGGAATTTAAAGCAAAGCCACCCTGTATAAAGCAGATACAGGTTTTCAGTAATGAACTCTTAATTTCACTTTCACTCAGGTCAGTGGTAGTATTACTGTTAACCTCATTAAAGTACTGTCTGCAACTCTGAGAATTAAAGCACAAAACCTGTTATTTTTTGTATTAGATTATTAATGGCTGGTGATCCAGTGATGAAAAGTAAACTGACAAACAGAATCCGTGGAAGTGGAAACTTCTCAGAGGTGCTTGAAATTAGAAGCATGATGAAAACTTCTTCCTTTGTCTCTTTATTATTTTTGTTTAACTGATCTCCCATGTCCAGGAATAAAATCAGGAATAAGAATTGTCAGCTTCATAGAATGAGATAGT
Organism: Porphyrio hochstetteri; assembly: GCA_020800305.1. Taxonomy (NCBI): domain Eukaryota; kingdom Metazoa; phylum Chordata; class Aves; order Gruiformes; family Rallidae; genus Porphyrio; species Porphyrio hochstetteri. Next base: position 9,008,693 of record CM036906.1, read on the forward strand.
GTCCTGTAAGGAGGAGAAAGGAAATCTGCTCCTCACAGCACTGTATTGTTGACAGCCAGCTTGTTTCTGCTATTTATCCTGCTTGAGTCACATCTTCCCTGAGAAGACTGACAGAATTTGCAGACTGTTGCGGGGGGAAACTCTACTCAGAAGGCAGTGCCAGAGCAAGCAATTTTCTGAATTCATTTTCATTCCAGGGACTATTCATTAAAAAAGATACTAGGTTTAAAATCATTAATCCTGTGGCCTCATCCCTTTGCAAACAAGAACAGAGATGCACTTTTCATTTGGTGACTTTGCTTGCTAATGGAGTATTAACCAAGTGGTACTGAGCCACTTGGCAGCACTCTCATTTGCTAAGGTTTTTGTCTGGTTTGTACTGAAGGCCAGATAGAAGTTTACATAATCCTTTCCATCATATGTCAAAGACTGCTCTTTCACTGGCTTCTTAATTTTCTGTTTGTCATGTTATTCTATCACTTCTTGCATTGTTTATGAGAAACTTCACATAAAAAATTTCAGAAGAGCGATTAGCACCTGCTCACTAGCAAATTGTCATACCAAACTCATGGGCATGAAGTACTAATATGTACAAACAGAAAGACACAGACTATGGAGAGAGGTGATTCTGCCCCTCTACTTTGCTCTGGTGAGACCTCACCTGGAATACTGTATCCAGCTTTGGAGACCTCATCATAAGAAGGACATGGACCTGTTAGAGAGTGTCCAGAGGAGGGACACAAAAATGATCAAAGGGATGGAGCACCTCTCCTGTGAAGACAGGCTGAGAGAGTTGGGCTTGTTCAGTTTGGAGCAGAGAAGGCTCTGGGGGGACCTTATAGTGGCCTTCCAGTAGCTGAAAGGTGCCTCTAAGAAAATTGGGGTAGCTGTTCACAAGGACATGTAGCAGTAGGATGAGGGGTAATGGTTTTAAACTAGAAAAGGGCAGATATGGCTTAGATATTAGGAAAAAGTTCTTCAGTATGGGGGTGGTGGATGACTGGAACAGGTTGTCTAGAGATGCAGTGGAGGGACCATCCCTGGAGATATTCAAGGTCAGGCTTGATGTGACTCTGAGCAACCTGATCTAGTGAAGATGTCCCTTCTCACTGCAGGGGGGTGGTTGGACTAGATGACCTCTAAATGTGCCTTCCAACATTACACATCCTATGATTCGATGTATTTAACTCACCTGCTCAGAATATGGCCAAACAACAAGTTCACACTTTGAATGAGTAATTGGACTAGTCTATTCTGTATTGACAGATAATTTTTAAAGATTTTTGAAAGTACTTATGGTACTTTCATAATTTGAAGAAAAGTACTTAATGTGCATTAAACTTTCAACTGGGAACACCTGTGAGATTATTCTAAGAATTACCTTAATAAATAAAATGTCACAGTTTCATATTTAAAACAGTTTGGTTTTAAGTCATAAGTTAAATCAAATCATAACTTCAAATTTCTATTGGAGGAAAGTACCTTATAAAGATTGACTTTCAGTATCTTACTTTTCTTACTGTCTGAGACCTGGACAGGCTGGAAAGCTGGGCAGGGAGAAACCAGATGAGGTTTAATAAAAGCAAGTGTAAAGTCTTGCACCTGGGGAGGAATAACTGTCTGTATCAGTACAGGCTGGGGGATGAGCTGCTGGAGAAGAGCTCTGTGGAGAAGGACCTGGGGGTCCTGGTTGATGACAGGTTGGCTATGAGCCAGCAGTGTGCCCTGGTGGCTAAGAGGGCCAATGGGATCCTGGGATGCACCAAGAAGAGCGTGGCCAGCAGGTTGAAGGAGGTGATCCTCCCCCTCTACTCTGTCCTGGTCAGGCCCCACCTGGAGGATTGTGTCCAGTTCTGGGCTCCCTGGTATGAAAAGGACAGGGATCTCCTGGAGAGAGTCCAGAGAAGGGCTACGAAGATGATGAAGGGCCTGGAACATCTCCCCTATGAGGAAAGGCTGAGTGAGCTGGGGCTGTTCAGCCTGGAGAAAAGAAGACTGAGGGGGGATCTGATTAATGTTTATAAATATCTTAAGTATGGGATGCAGGGGGAATTGGCCAACCCCTTTTCAGTGTCTGTGGAGACAGGACAAGGGGCAATGGCTGTAAACTGGAGCACAGGAAGTTCCGCACCAACATGCGGAAGAACTTTTCCCCAGTGAGGGTGACAGAGCCCTGGGACAGGCTGCCCAGGGAGGTGGTGGAGTCTCCTTCTCTGGAGATATTCAAGACTTGTCTGGACGCCTATCTGTGCAATATGTGCTAGGGAGCTGCTTTGGCAGGGGGGTTGGACCCGATGATCTCTCGAGGTCCCTTCCAACCCCTACGATTCTGTGATTCTGTGATTCTTTCTGATTGCACTACTTGGTAGAAAATGAACTGCAGTGTAGTAGCTGCAGCGGTACAGTTGGTTTTGCAGGTGGAGTCTCATTATACTGGTTTTCCCAATACCTGTGCTCTTCATCATTCAAAGCTCTCATCCACTTATTCAGAAACTGCATTAATTTGTATGTGTGTACTGGAGGGTTTGTCATGGAGTCCAGCTTTATATTGCCTAGTTCAGCAGTGATAACAAGGTATCACTGATAACACCTGATATCACTGATAACTCATCAAGATAACACTGAGGACTGGAATGAAGCACAGGTCTGAATAAAGAATTTCTCTGATGTTAGATATTGTAGACTGCAAGTTAAACATGAGCCAGCAGTTTGCCCAGGCAGCCAAGAGGGCCAACTGTACCCTGGGGTGCATCAAGCACAGCATTGCCAGCCAGCCCAGGGAGGGAATTGTCCCCCTCTACACTGCACTGGTGCGGCCTCATCTCAAGTTCTGGGTGCAGTTTTGGGTGCCATAGTACAGGAGGACTTTGAACTATTGAAGAGTGTCCAGAGGAAAGCAACAAGGATGGGAAAGGGTCTGGAGGGTAAGTCTTATGAGGAGAGGCTGACATCCCTTGCTTTGTTCAGACTGGAGGAAGCAGAGGGGACATCTCACCATGGTCTGTGGCTTCCTGACAAGGGGGAGCGAAGGGGAAGTCGCTGATCTCCTCTCTTTGGTGACCAGTGATAGAACCAGAGGGAACAGGATGAAGCTGTGACAGGGGAGGTTTAGGTTGGATATTAGGAAGAGGTTCTTTTTACTAGAGAGAGTGGTCGATCACTGGCACAAGCTCCCCAGGGAAGTGGTCACAGCACTGAGCTTGACTGAGTTCAAGAAGCATCTGGATGATGTACTCAGTCCCATGCTCTGACTTGGCTGGCCTGTGTGGAGCCAGGAGTTGGGTTTGATGATCCTTATGAATCCATTCCAACTCAGGATATTATATGATTCTATGATTGTACTAGAAATAATCACACAGAGGAGCAACCAATTTCATGGATGAATCAAGTGAATGATTAGAATATCATAGGGTGAATTCCAGTCTCTGTAACAACAGAGAAATAACTCCTGGGAAAGCAGCAATGTAAATATGGGCCAAAAAATATGTTGCTTTGTGGATGGGGGAAGATTTGATGGATTTTTTTACAACCATAGATATAATTTTTTCAGATTATTCCATGAACCTAAGTCTTTTCTGATTCTTTAGATGATCTGAATAGTGGTGATAATCATGGAGAGATCTGATCCTGAAGATTGATCCCATATGCAGAAAATACTGAGTGTTTTACAGAAATGAAATAAGTGAACAGAGTGGAATCAATACCTGGAGTCACAAGAGATACTTCAGATTTAGTAGCATTGATTAAAGCATGATTGTTCAATATCACACACAGGGGAATCATAACTGTTTTCAGGAAGAATAAAATATTCTATGCAATATCTGAGAAAGAAGACAGGAAAACTAAACTATTAAAGCAAATGCTAGGAATTTGCTTTTATTAGCCAGAACTTTTTACAGCCAGAGCATATAAAAGTACAGAAGATGAGAGCGAGGGTTATTAAAGCTTGTTCCTCAGCATAGCATACAAATTGTAGTAGCAGCTTCTGTCATTAGGGTAGATTTTAAAACAAAGAGAGATACACACTCTGGGGTCTATTCATGTGTATAACTTAAGTAACTTAAGTAATTTAAGTGTGGATTTACCCTAAACACATCCTAAATTAAAAACAAACAAACAAACAAACAAAGGAAAAGAAAAAGATTGTCTCTGCAGTGAATTGGAAAGATAGACTGAGATGTATATTGCACACTGGCTGTCACACCCCCTGGAGACCTTATTTTCTTTTATTTGTTCTTTTCCCCCCTTATTTTTTCCTTTCCGGTGCCTTATTTTTAACACAATGACTTGCATTTGTTGGTGGACTGTACTGGGACAGCTGAACGGGTTATAGCTTACAGCTGTCTCCTGTGCTTTTCTCACTGAGTTACAGAGGCTCAGAGCTGGTAACAGCTTTAGTACTGATTAAGGAGTTTCTGAATTACATGTTTTATAGCACAGTGTATGGAAAAACACAAACAACCCACAACCCTGTTCTATATAATATGCTGGGCTACAGTCTGAAGCATTTCTTCATTCAATAGTTTGTATCTGTCTTCTAAGGAGTGGTGACATCTATTTTACAAAGGATGGACAGGCATGGAAGTATCCTTCCTAGATACATCTTTTGGATCTAACATCTTTTGGATCCTCCATTAAATGAACCTATGGAGTAAGATGAATCCAGGCCTTCCCCACAGATTTCTGCACAGCATGGGCATTCCTGTGATTTTGGAATCTTACAGATTTTCCCCTAAGAAGCACTAATGTGTACCTCTGAGCCCCTAAGCCCTTGTGTACATCTGTCCTAGGACAAAGCTCAGTCCTTGGGCATATATTCTTACAGCAGATTTCAGCGTGATGGAAGAGACCTGAAACCTTGGTGAGAATGATGTCTTCAAAATGTCCATTTCAGACCTCTAACTTACATCAGTCTTTTGCAAGTGCTTCCTTTTTTCTATCAACTACAGGTGGAACTTTGTCGTCCCACTATGGCATCTGAATACAGCTGATAAAATTGCAAAGTAGATGGGAAGAATAACCACCTTCCTCACCTTACACATACATCAGCCTCCTTAATATCTTGAAGAGTAAGAGTAACTGATGCAGAGCAGAGCTACACAAACAGCCTAACAAAGCAGTGCTGTGTTGAGGATAGGTAAGGAGGCATTGTCTTACATCTCTCTTGTCTCTCGTATTCCTGAAGATGCGTGACTCCACACAGACTTTATAAGACAAAATAAAAAAACAAGGAGGGGGTTAAACTGTAAAAATGAACCACTGAAAATACTTCACCAAATCTCATTTGCTGCCAGTATTTTGTTACCTCATCAAAAATAACAAGCAATCTCAGGTAATACTATCATAATATTCTCCTAAGTGCCATGTGTAGTATTGCAAAATCAAAGATAGAGATATCTTAGTATTTATGTTTGAGAGCTTAGTTGTGAAACTGTCAGATTCTTCTGATGTATTTTTGCAAGGAAAGATAACAATACTTAGCATTTATATAGCACAGCACTGTTCACTCCTATAGTGCTTTCAAGTTATTACCTAATCAATCCTCACAGTGTCCCTGTGCAGCAAAGATATATTTCTATCCCCATTAGACAAATTCTTTACACCATAAGAAAATATGCACCCTTGAGATCTCTCTAACCACACACAAAAAGTTTGGATAAACACCCAAGGTGAAATTCTTTGCTTAAATCAGTAAGATTTTTGAGATAGACATCAGAAGTATCAGGTCTTCACACCTGTATTCTGCATTATTCATGAAAGAGCCAAGACTAGCAGCACTTCTTATATGTTCCTGTTATTATAAATTTATTGTATATTATTATATAATATATTTATAATACCTGATCACAGCTGGTAACTAAGCCCCACAGAGCCACTTGCCCATTAACCCCAGGTAGGATTGGGGAGAGAACCAGAAGGGTAAAAATGAGAAAACTCTAGGGTTGAGATAAAGAAATTAATAGAAAAAGCAAAACAAGGAATCTGTTCCCCACTTCGCATGGGCATTAGGCAGAAAGGTGTTCAGCCATCTCCAGAAAGCAGGGCTCCATCACACTTGATTTGGGAAGACAAATGCCATCACTACAAATGTCCCACCCCCGCTTCCTCTCCCCAACTTTATATGCTGAGCATGACATCATACGGTATAGAATATCCCGTTGGTCAGTTGGGGTCAGCTGTCCTGGCTGTGTCCCCTCCCAGCTCCTTGTGCATACTCCCCTCCCACCCCCAGCATACTCGCTGTTGGGGTGGGGTGAGGAGCAGAAAAGGCCTTGGCTCTGTGCAAGCCCTGCTCAGCAGTGATCAAAAGAGATGTTTTATCATCAACAGTGTTTCCAGTGCAAACCGAATACACAGCTACTATCCACATACTAGCTACTAGGAAGAAAATTGACTCTATCCCAGCTAAAACCATCAGAAAACTATATCTATATAGCTGATTGAAACAGGGGCAGTACCCTGTGTAGTAGGATTAAAGGAGTGTTTAGGTGCAGGGAGCCAAATCTTGCCAATGCTTCTGACTGGGATGGGTCTGAAAGGTAGCACTACTTATAAAGTGCTTGTTGATGTGCAGCAAAACCACACCAGGGATTATGCTGACAAGTAGACAGTAACAACAATGTCAAAGTTCAGTGTGTGGCATTCTTTTATTTAGTGGCACAAAAGCAGTCTGAGATACAGATTTCTTCCTTTCTGGTTAAGATGGAGCAAAATCCAGCCTCAAGCTAAACACTTCTCAACTTTCCAATAAAAAACATGTGTTCAGAATCCATTAAAATATTGAATTATTCTATTTTTCTTCTGACTTCTGCTAGTGCTCCAGACAGTTGGAGGTCTTGACCTACGTGTCTGATTTTGGTCACGGGAGAAAACTACAATGTAGGTTTCAAGGGAAATAAAATATGTGGAAGGATTTTGGACTTGATGAAACAGTCTAAGAGATGCAGAATGAAAGTGAACTCAGACCATTTTATAAGGGATCATGAGACAGTAACAGCTTGCCTTAATTCTCATTTTCCTAGCTCCCTAAAACAGCAACCCTGCCAAAGTCTTTTTAAGGAATGTTTGTTGGTATTTTGCTCTCACAGAATAACAGACTCACAGAATAGTTGAGGTTGGAAGGGACCTCTCGAGGTCATCTGCTCCAACTCCCCTGCTCAAGCAGGGCCACCTAGAGCTTGTTGGTCAGGACCTTGTTCAGTTGGCTTTGGAATATCTCCTAGGATAGAGATTCCACAATCTCTCTGGCTGGTGACAGTGCTCAGTCATTCTCCAAGTGAAAACCAGTTTCCTGATGCTCAGATGGAACATCCTGTGTTTATGCCCACTGCCCCATGGAAAAGAGCCATGCATCATGCCTACATACGTCACGGCTACCATAGACATGATGGTTCAAGGACATAGGCAAAGTAAGATTTATAGGCAGATATAATATGTTTTATTAGCTCAACTAGTATAGTTAAAAAACAAGAAACAAACTTTTTCTTAACAAGTTCTCCCTCAGGACTGAAATAGGTCTTCACAGGGAAGTACATAGTTGGCTGGCTTTTATTTACCCTAAGAACATTGCAGTTTTTATTCCCTGTGGGTTGTCTTGGAGTCTGACTTTAAAAAACAAAGATACAAAAACTGCCTTATATGTACAGATGTTGGCATAATCCTTCTTGAGCAGAAGCATGTAAGACTTGCTAATGCAGAGCAAAAAAGTCATAATGGAAAGTGTTTGACCCTTTTTGAAAAGATTTATTTCTCATAGTGGAAAGGTTTGACATATTTTCTTGTTCAGAGACAATGAGGTAAATCAACAGCCTTTAAATAAACCTTAATTTGTGGCATCGGTTCTTTCTAGCTCTGCTTAACAAAAGCCTTTTTGGTCTACAACCGCAAGACATAAAATGAGTGTTATTAACTGAAATCTGTGAAATTATTCCTGCTGTTGTCTTTGTATGATGACAAAGTTTAGATTCTAGATTTCTTGGCCAGATTAGAATCGATTCAGCACAATACTGCTGATCTCAATTAAGTTATGCTGAAATATACCAGCATCACTGAAAGAATAATCTGCCCCAGAGACTACAAGAGTATCTTATCATGAAAGCCATAACTTAATTAGAAAGAATCTTTTGGGAAGAGAAAGTCAAGATAATTCAGATAAATATGGGAAATGAAATTGTGTTTGGTTTAATAAAGGATTTAATTTTTCAATTGTTCTTAAAACATGCATTTAGCAAAAGAATATCGTAATTTGTGTAAAGTGCATTGAGGTTTTTTGTTTGCTTGCTTTTCAGTTCAACTAATGATAAAATTCTACTATTATTGTCCTGAATACCATGGGTTCAGTTGGCTTCAGTGAGGGTCCTGCTATGAGAGGAATTTTGTCTGTCTGTAAATATATTACTAGTCCTGTACTGTTGAGTAGTGCCAGTAGACATAGTCAGATTTTTCTCTAGGATAGATTGGTCTGGAATAGAACTAAAAAGAATTAAAATGAACCCGATGGTTAATTGCTAAATTTACAGCATGTGCATAAATCTGAATAAATTTACAAGAAACCCACAAGTGCTTGAAGTGTTTTGTTTTCAATTTTACAGTCTTAATACTTCTACACAAGGTTATACTGTTACCATCACAGGCAAAACAGATGACTTGGGGAAAAAGAGTTTAATTTAATGCCAATTAAAAGTAGAGCTCAATGGTGAGAAACAAAGATGCAAACTAAAAACCCACCTCCCTGCTCCCCACCCCTTGTTCCCATGTCCATTTAAACATTCCCAATGAACTCAGAAAATTATATTTCATATTTTACTGATATAGGGTTCTACCAAAGTTATCAAGGTTAAAAATGCTGTTCTAATGGGATGAAATGAGGCTAAACTGATCATTGTAAGACCCCAGCTCTGTTGGTATTTTGTGGGGTGTTTCTTCAGTGGAAGTTAAGAAATTTTCCTCTTTTTCTTCAATTTTCTAGTATCTTTCTGGAAAATACTATGAGCAATGCAAATAACTCTGTTCAGATATTTTTCCTTTGTAGTTATAGTCTTTGCACAGTTGTTTGATACATTTTATTTAGAGTCATATAAAATGATTTTTTCTTAAATGAAAGATGTGTGTGTTTGTGTGTGCATATGCTAGCTTGTACTTTCTTTGTAATTAAGATTTTTTACAATGGTCTAATCAGCTTAATTTAAAAATGTTCTAACTCAATATGAGGGAATTTTCCTCTATGTATCATAAAATACATTAAATCAATATTTATTCATTTATTTGTAATGTATCCAATAACAAATCTCTCCTTTGAAAACTTTCTTTTTCTTTACCCAAACACATGCCAGCGGCAAAAATACAAATGCCTGAGAGAAACAGGAGTCTGCAGTCCTTGAAGGAAACAGAAAAATTGTAAGGAAAATTTTCTGTGTAAGGAGGGAGAGCAATAAAAGATATTTAGCACAGATTAATACATTACCAAGACAGAGGACATGGAGGCCTTCTAAAAATACCCACTGAGGAGGTGTACAGGGGCTCTGCACCTCCTGTGTGTGTGGCCCTGACAGCAAGATTGGTTGGTGCTGAATTTTCAGAAGTATCTGCAGGTTAGATCTAAAAATGCTCATTCAACCACTTCAGTCCTTGGTTTGATTTCTGATACACCATAGGAACCTTTGACACTCTATTCAGCTGGATCCTGAGGAAGATGTTTCAATAATGCTAGTGCCCATGCTTAGGCACTTGCATTGCATACCTAGCATTTTGATAACCTGTGAGTATATCTTCCAGTTAGTAAGGCAAAAGGTAGCATTAATTTCTCCTAACATTAGCCATTGATGTCTAGTCCAAGCTGATCATAAAATGGTTTCTCTAGACAGGGAAGAGAGAAAGATTCCTATAGAAAATAGCTAATTTATCTTTAATTAAGCACCTCAGACTGGGGGACAGGCATAAGCCACCCTTTGCATGTGCCTGTCAGTCACCAGTGATCCAAATGACTGTCTTTAATAGCATACTTAGTTGTAAATGTCTCAGGCTACACTGACTTTTTCCACAAAGCATTTGTACTCTTGAGACAACATGTATGATGTGCAGGACCCCAAAGAGTCTGTGTAGTTGCTTTTCTTCAAGCACTTCAGTGCTATCTTGTAATCTGCTACCTCACCAATCTTTTCTCAGGTGCAAATTTTGCAGGGAAAATTAATTAGTTGATCACTACAATCACTTTTCTTTCACACTCCAAATAATATTGGGTCATCAATTAATTCCTGGGATACCCAGAGAGATACCCTGAATATTTTCCTTTCAAAACCTGGATTTTGAACTTTCTGTGCTCAGTGTTTAATACCTAATATCTCCCATTTCTATTCTCACTAAATGAACTATTTTTGACAAAATACTCTATGGCACCCATTCAAGTGGTATGGGAGAAACAAGTTACACCAGCTACCTTTATGAATCATACTACTAATTATTTTTTTTTAAGAAAAATAAGAGAGAGAAGAAGCTTGTTTGATCAAGCCTGTTTTACGAGAATGGTAACTGAGATGAATAAAGATGGAGAAGGAAAGAATACCATTGTTGATTACTTCTGACATGATTTCAGTAGGGATTTATATCTGACTGGCTAATCACTGGCTCTCTCAAATACTGACATTATGTAGATAATCTCCCAGACTGTGGCAATTTCCCTTTTTTTTCTAAAAATGTGTTCAGATAAACTCAGTTATGAAGGTGATAAATTATTTGAAAATTTTATGGGTGCAAGTTATTTAAATCTACATTTGAGAAAATGTTTAATTTGAAGGTCCTATGCTTTGTTTTATTACTGAAGAAAAGCATTCTATTTCACTCTTACTGTTTTAGATCATGGATACTGTTTCACTATTTGTAGTTTCATCTGCAATTAATTTGTAATTCTAATTCACATCAGTTCATTTTCCCATGATGGGCCTTTTTTAATATCTTGCTGTTTTCCTTAACCATATTATCATTGACTCATTTGCCTCTCCTATCAGTCACTGACAGATTTTAATTTGAAGCTCATATGCACTGCCCTTTATATTCTCATTTTCAACCTCAACTATATTTTTAAGCATTTTAACAGTGTTGTAACACTAGATGGATTTTGTCCAGAACTTGATTTGCTCACTTGTGGGAAGTGTAACTTCGGGGCGATGAGTAGGATGCCTAGGAAAAATCTTCATTAAGATCTTACACTTAAACACTCTCAGTGCGTTGTGCCAATAATTGCATTCATTTTTTGGAAATTGTTTCTTTTTCAAGATCTGTTTTTATGAATGTTGATTAGGTGCCATTTTCTGTTTGCACAAGAGAAGCACAACTGGCTTTGATACTTGCTGCTAGTTGAGTACTTTTGTTGTGACCATCATAAGGATATCTTTTCTGTGTAGAGTGGGGCCTAATATCCTACCAAACACTTGGTTTCACCATCAAATTGTGTCCTAACCAGCTCCTGAACAGATTCTCTCTTTTCCTAGCTCTCTGGGAACATCAAATACTTGCACGAAAGACATTTTGGTATATCTCTTCTGTTACTTGCTATGGTGCTATGGTGGACCTTTGCCAAAGGCATATGTTTCTGATTACCCCAGCATTTTGCTTATTCTTGTTCAAAAAGCGGAGAACAATTTTTGTACATACCTCTGTTAACTGCAAAATGATCTTTGATGGGTTATTTGTCAATCCGTGTGATGTCAAGAATGCGCTGTCCTTAGTGACGGCCGTCAGACCAAGCTACTCATCCCTGATTGAATGCATGTATCTGTCCTTACTGAGTACCCTTTCGAGTGTCCAGGCAGAAGTGTGTTTGTGTGATGGAGAGGGGACACGAAGAATAGGCTCCTTATGCCTTCTATTGAATTCTGACCCCCATTATAGCATCACACCAGTTAATAGAGTTCTGGATGACTGGCAGAAAGGGGTTTCCTTAATCCCAGACTCTGGAGAGACGCTGGAGTCATTTTTCCAAATAAGAGTAGTGTCTAGAAAAAGGCATGAAAAATGGTCATTGCAGGAGAACATAATAAACATGACCAGCTGGTTGAATAAAACTGCCTTTATGGCTTGGTTTGTGGTAGAGATCGAGGTGTGAAATGGGATTTGACAGAAAGCCACAGTATTCAAATTAAGTTTCTTTCAAGTTCAACCAGCAGATAAGCCTGAGAAATGAAAGATATGCTGTTACAATTCAATATTGCCATTTCAATCCAGTTAAATGAGGATTATTATCTGGCTAGATAGGGATTGGGTGGATCAGAAAGATCTGCTGTGTTACAAACAAAAATTTCAGATATAATCAGATATGGTGATGTTTCAAAAGGCCTTTTTGGCTCTTTCTTTCTGCTTCTGCTGCAGCTGAGATTAAGACAGACCTGCAGAGGTGGAATGGCCATGGCCCAGAAGACTTCCCTGGAACCAAGATCACTCCTGACAGATCTCTCGAATGACCTTAGATGGTACTTGTTTAATTTATATCTCTGGACCAATGTAAGGATGAACGTGTTAAGGATCACAAAGACTTCTGAAAAGCTGTTAAGTCTCCATGAGTAGACTTTAGGGGAAGTTTAGGACTGAACTGCGATAAAACAGTTTATACCTGTATAACTATTAAACTTTCTTAAACTTCAAATCCTGATGTTTACATCCAACCCAAGTGCCAGGAAACAGTCTCTGGCTCACTCTAACTCTTTCCTACCTGGGAAATGCTTGGTAGAGGCTGATGAAACCTCGACCATGACCAGGTATATGTTTAATAATTTAATGTTGCAAACAATACCATTTAAAGGAAACTTGAGGTCCACTCCCTGGAATTGTTTTTTTGTTACTGTTTAATTTATCAGTGCATACAGAGCCTTTGAAACATCATAGAAAGCATAATTTAACCAGCCACACAGAAAGGAGAAAAAAAAAACCCTGAGATACTGCATTTTTTTCTTCCTTGTAAGAAAATATTTTGATTCAGTTAGACAGATGGATTTATATCAGAGGAAACTGGCACTAAATATTTAACTTCAGTGGAAACTAACCTCAATCGATAGCTAACATTTTCCATAAAAATCCCTACAATTTAGTAGACATCACATTGTTTTATGAAAATGGTTGTTTTGAACAAATTTCCTGTAGAAATATTTTATCAACTAAACAGTAAATATTTTATCAAGTAACAGTCCTTACACCTCAGCTTATGCTGGGATTGTTCACTGTGGTACTTTCACATGGCACAGCTCATCTTTTCAGAAAGCTTCAGAACTTGATGTGGTGTCAGGGGCCTCTTTTGCAGATTCACCAACAGTAGGTCAGCATCATGTATACCTATCAACTGTGCAGTACCAGTGAGGACATAATACAGAACTCTTAATTTTTTAGAGATTATAATAAGTAGCCTTTTCAGTATCTCAAGTCTACAGAATACTATTCCTTCTGTGCTGTAAGTACTACAGCTTGCTAAATGAACTTCTTCATTATACATGGAAATAAAGATTGCCTGTGCTTTTAGGAAAAAGTCCAAAATTGTCAAAAACAGCATATGAAGGCTGACAGCGGGAGGTGCTTTAGTAAGCCTCCATCTGGAAAGGCACTGCATGCATATTGAGGAGAGATCATAACCTGAAGATTAACATGACAAAGCATTGCTGCAAAATTTCAACTGGAAAGACAGAATTGCTTTCAGCTCAGACAATAAATTAGATGATGATTCACATGCAGGGTTAATGGTAATATCTATGGTGTCAGAAGCTTGCAGTAATTACAGCTGTGAAGATGAGCTCTGATGCTGTGGCTGGTACAGCAGCTAATTATTTAGTGCTGCTGGAAATTCCTTCGAAAACATTGAAGCTAAAGCCTCAAATAAGGAACTCTGAAACCATCTTCTGTCTTTCTGTTTAATATTTGTTAATCTCTTTAACCTCTGTGTTAACAGGAACCTTATTTTCTAAAGCAAACAAAGAAGTAAAAGCCAAACAAGTATTATCTAAAAGCAGGATGTCTGAATGTGTGCCCACGTTGCTGTTGTACACCTAGTCCCTATACATCAGGCCAGTTCTGTGCTTTGGAATAGCCACATGTGATTGGGAAAGCCAGGGGGCTGAAACACAGCAGATGAGTGAAATGCCACCAGATGTTCACAGGATCATGGGGGTGCTCAAATATTCTCTTTATAAATTGCTAGACATTCCTTTTTTACTAACAATTCCTTTGTCTTCCTCTATTTATTTACCTTTGGGTTTGGAGGACCATTAATGGGATTACACAGATGCTATCTCCTGCAATTAAAACTACCAATGACAGAAAAAACCAGGAGTGATTGTACATGGAAGAGGAAGGATTTAATGTGTTCATGTGTAAGAGCAGATAGTCTTTAAAGATTAAAAAAAAAAAATCTGCTCTCTGCTTCATGCACCTTCTCTTTCCTCCTCCATTTACATATTTAAATGCTGCATATCTGTTTGCCTGCATTAAAATCAATAGACATTTGGACAGAAAAGCACCAGCCTCCAGAGGAGGTGCAGATCACCAGAAGGCACATTGCAACAACTGATGCACATCATTTAAGTAGTCTTCAGCATAACAAAGCCCATCTATGAAAGGTCACCTTCTTTCTAGTGAAGAACTCAAAGGTCAATATGAGAAATCCTGCCTAAAATGGCTGGGGGTAAAGAAGCTAATGGCCCTTATCTAGTTAAAGGTGCCCCTGCTTACTGCAGGGATGTTGCACTAGATGACCTTTAAAGGTCCCTTCTAGCCTAACACATTCTATGAGTCTCCCTAGAGATGCTTTTATTTCAGAACTGTCACATCTGTGACATCATAGGTGGGCAGCCACACCTCAGTGAGGGTCCCTATCCGACCAAAGAGACAGGGAGATCCCTGAGGTACTGTAGCCTGTGGACAGCCCACCCCAGGGCAATGACACAAAGAAACATGCAACAATGAAAAGCCAGCAAGAGGCAGGGAACAGTGGAGGAAAACCAATAGGAAGCAAGGTTTGGCAGGAAGAAACCAGTCAGAAGCAAAGGGTGGCAGACACGAACTAATATGAACAGAAAGAATCTATTACAATGACTCCAACCTCCTGCCCTTCTTTGTCTCACCAAACAGACTGGGACAGACCAAGTATAACCCACTATGAAAATAAAGGAAGTTGAGATTGGGAAAGGGTAGAATAGGGTAGGGGTTTGCTTAAAATGAGCCTGGAGAAAGGGAGGAGTGTTGTTTGATGAAACAGTTTCTTTATATTTCTCTCATTTTCTTTGTATATGAACGACTGATCAGAGACTGGTATTATTTTGCAAGTAATCTTAGGGTCTTCAGAGAAGTACTGAATCATTGTCCTAGGACTACATGAGAAGCATGAGCACATCTACTGCCTTTACTTAGTCCACACAATGCAGTCTAAAATTATACCTATTGTCACTAAAGTTACATCCTGAAATCAACTTGTTTTGCCAAGAGAGCAGCATGGTAACAGAAACCAATAAATTGACACTGGAAACAGGTGGTGGGGCAGAGTAAGAAAATCATTTCAAGACAAGTCAATCTCAATTTGCTTGTTGAATTAAAGCTGTGTTTTGCAAAGTCAGTAATTACTACCTGCAAAATCATTTGACTCCTGAGCACTGAACTCTGCAACAGATAAAGGCAGTAAGTCTTGAGATAAATGTGCATTTATATTTATACTTTAGCACATACACATATCTTTATCACACAGAACAAGAGTAGTCTCAAGGCAGCTAGAATACTTGTAAAAACATTTCTGTGACCCTTCTTTTAACTGCAGCCAGGAGTATCATCTACTGGGATATGGTCTACTGGGACACAGTTTCCCACTGCTTCCCTTCTTGGGTGGGGAAATGGGACTTTGGTGTCTCCTTCACCTTTCCCATTCACCTCCCATGGCCTCTTTATAGCCAGAATTTGTTCCAGAAAAATCAAAAAGGATTTGTACCCTTTAATGAGACCAGAGGAGACATGGTATGTTTGCTCTGTGCTTTTGTTCTGCCTTTGATTGCAGAGAGCTGATCTGCTCCCTTCCAGTCCCACATTCTTATGGGGAGTGAGCTCCTTGGTCAGGGGACCCAGAAAATGGCAGAGACTCACAAGAGAGACTATGCACTGATGCCCACCACACCACAGCCAGAGGAAGCAGCTGCCCACAGCCAGCCCTGACCCTACTACTGCTCTTTAGTAATCCCTCTTTCTGACAGGAAGTGTCCTGTACCAAACTCTACTCTTAGTAGCAACTTTTTGGATGCAGTAAACTCTAGTCATGGGAGACCATGTTCTAATCTGTTTGGCCCATCTTGTAGGACCAGTATTGGCCTACAAGTCTGATTTTGACAGTAATCTCATGGGGCCTCTGAGGACAAATGTAGGTATATCCCTTGAGGATTTTTCCTATACAAAATAAGGATAGTACATCTGATTGCATTCTGACCATTAATTTACATTTCTGTTCCTAAACTTACTGGCCAAGCCATCCTCTTTTCTATTTATGCTATAAATGCATAATGCCACCACCTCTGGGCATTTATGGTGTATAAATAATATTATCACCAGGAATCAGACTTAATGAGGATGAGGTTTGAGTTTCTTTGAAAGACAGAAAATAAATTTCTGGATTAAAAAATGGACCAGGTATACTCAATGTTAAAATCACAAAAGCAAAATTTCCTTTATAGGATTGTTAGCATTCTGACTTCCACACCATTTGGAAGTCAGGACGTCCAACCATCTCCTCTGGGTGCTCCCTTCCAGCAATGGGGAACGCATCCAGATCCCTACAGAGCGCACAAGAGTCAGTTGCAAGCGCAGTTGGAGCAACAACATGTTTACAGCCTCGCTCCAAGCTGTGTTGGTCAGGCTCAGAGCTGTTTGACAAGGAGTCTGAACACACGATTTGGCTTACCTTATATTTCCTCTTTTCCCTGCAGGATCTTCCCCTTTACAACTCTCAACCCCTCCAAATAAACAGCTCATTTCTGTGTGCCACATCAGACCTGGTTTTCCTGATTTTATAACCTTTTTTGGTATCTATGCTATAGTTGCCCCAGTAATTTGTAATTTTGACAGCAGTTTTGTCCAGCTATTATCTTTTTCACTATCTGTAGTGTCCTGCCGTTTCTCATTTTGCTGTCTTGTCAGTGGCACCATGGGTCATTGTGGGCCATCTGCATGTACATCACTCCCCTTTGTAATCTGTAGCATCCTGCAGGTCCTTATGCCCTTATCTTGTTAGAAGCACTGCAAGACAGAGTGAGCCATCTGTACATAGACCTTAACACATACCTGCCTGTACCATCTGCCACTCTATTATTAGTAGTAGTAAAGAAAAAACATAACTGTAAAACAGACAATTCTTTTGTAAAACAGATAAAATGGAAAACAACCACTGCCAACTTATGAAATGAGAAGTCATCAAATAAAATCACTTGCTACAGGTGTTTTCCACTGGGTTTTAATTTACCTTTGGAGTCATGTTTTAAAGCAACTTGAGATTGTGCCCCATGAAAGTGAAGGCAAAGCATGCCTTGTGTTTTCTACTCAATTCCAGATCCAGCTCCCACAACACACTGAATGACCAGTCTGAAACCCACAGTGGAACCCAGAAAGAGCCAAGAGACTTGTTCTACACAAGTGGTTATGTTTGGCATTTTGGAACTCTGGAAACACCGTAACTGGCCTTTCCCATGCAAGGAGGAGAGAGTGACAAGTCCTTAATGAATGCTGATCATCACCACGAGTACACAGAGGTGCTGAGCTGACCTATTAAAGTGCCCTCCTGCAACAGAACTTCCACCATATCCTGTCTTGGCTTGTCTTTCCCAGTTATTTCAAAGCACCTAATTTATGAAGGTTTTATTTAACATCTTCCAGTAGCAAAACAATGATCTGAATGTTTTTACTCAGTACCTTTTAGTTATAGCTAACTTTCCAGAGGCAAATTTAATTAGTGATCAATTCTCACTCAATGCTGCAGACTTCAAAAACCTTTTCCCCTCACTGGGGCTGCAAAGTAAACTGCATTGTAATTAGAAGCAAATGTGAGATCCTTTCATTTCCTTATTTAGAAAGAGTAAAAGAAAGGATTATTGTGTTTTCTTCAGTCAAAATATGAAATAAAACCAACACAGTAAATTCTCAGGACTTGCTTAATGCTAATGCAAACACATTTAAAGTTATAACTTTCAGCCAGAAGACCTGTATTGTTTTAAAGACCAGCCAGTGGGTCAGTCCAAGTGTCTTGATAGGACAAAGAAAGTCTCTTCAGACACCAACTCTGAGGAACATCCCCAGTTCCTCTGTCCTCTCTCTCCACTCTGCACCAGGAAACACTCTCTAGCAGCAGGGATATGATCCATGATAATGTCAGGGGACACCTCATCATATAGGTTATTACAGCCTCAGTCTGACGTTTGTGCCTCTCTTTCTGCCCATAAAGAGTCATACTTTCTAGAGAAATGATCCCACTGTGCCCTTGAGGCACCACAATAATTCATTATCCTTTACAATGGGCACACACTAAAGCTGTGAAGTGCTGTAAAGCCCCAGGGTACATATTTTTTTTTCAGCAGGTCTGTAGCCCTGTGTATTAATGTTCTGATCCTGCAAGGGAGACTGTACACACAAGACTTTTTCCATGGTCTTGGTCAAAGTAGCTGAGAAAGGCTGCAAGATGTGCTCTGCAAGCAAAAGCTCTGTGAACCGTGTACAGCTTCGCCTAGGGAAATGCCATAAACTCTTAGCACTAAATATTTCACTTGTGTGGAGATTGTATGTCAGAGATAATGGGCCTAATTTGAGGATGGCCTTTTACAGAAAGTTTAATTTCCCACACTGGGCTCCTGTGATGGGACTTTTGCCTTTTACACTTGCAAACAGCATCCCCCGGGCTATGCCATCAACTGAGCTGCAGAGAATTGTTTGAGGTTGTCTCTGCCTGACAAAGTCAAGCTTTACTCTCCATTCATTAGCTGAATAAGCCTGAAAATAAACTGCAGATACTGCAGAATGTTCTGGGATGCTGTCCTGGTTTCAGCTATGATGGAGTTAAACTTTTTTTTTTAGCAGTGAATGGAATGCCATGTTTGGGTGTTAGCATGAGAATAGTGCTGATAGCACCCTGATGTCTCCGATTTGTTGCCGGGCAATCAAGTACCTTTCTCAGCTCTGCATACTTCCTTACTAGTGAGAAAGGAGGGGACGCAGCCAGGACAGGTGACTCGAATTGGCCAAAGAGCATATTCCATGCCAGTTACGTCATGCTCAGTTTAAGGGGGGACTGGGGGGAAGAGGGGGAGACAACGCCAGGATGTGCAGTTTTCTGGGGATGGTTGGGTTGTCCGGGACGGGCTGTAAGCTGTGCGGCCTGAGTTGTGTGGTTTGGTGAGAAATTGCATTGTGTATCACCAGTTTCATCTATTTTGTGCTTTAAACTTATGTTATTGTTATATCTAGTTTTCTGTTATTGTTTAGTAAACTATCCTTATCCCAACCTGCGTGGTTCTGGTTTCTAGGTTGTGGTTTATTTTCCTCCTTTCTTCCTTCCCTTTTCCCCTTCCCCCAACTTCCCTTCCCCCTTCCTTTTAAAAGTACAAGCGACTGTGTGGGGTGCGGCCCCCGGCTGGGGCAAAACCACGACAGTTATTTTGGCGCCCAACGTGGGGCCACGAACGGTTGGGATAACGGTAGATCTGACCCTAACTATCGCAATTAAGATAAGCACTGTTGTTTAAGCAATCTCTGGTCACGATGTTGTGGTATTTATTCACAAGGCTGTGGCAGCAAAACCACCGCATGCTGTATACAATCCTGGCAGGATTCTTTACTCTCTCAGGTCTGCGGCTCCTGTATTTGTTCCCATACTTCATTATAATGTATTTTATGATATTGGTCTATGATACAATAATATCGATGATCATGAGCTTAAGCTGGTACTTGTATGAGGTTTTGCTGTCCTGTCCATTCTTTGGACAGGGAGGGGTTAATAACAGCAGCCGGTATGGTGGGGGCACTGCTTTCTTTTCCTTTGGGCTAAATACAACAGCTCTTAGGGCAGTTTTTGAAAATCTTCAATATCTCTGGGATTTTCAAACTAGCATTTTGCTATTGGTAGGTTTGGTGCAGATGGTTCAGGTTTTGTTATATATCAAGCATAGGTTTATGAATACCACTGAAGAGCTTTCTCCGAGACAGAATAATCACGAGTGGCAGGGCATGTGGCAAAGTATGGGCAAGTACCTAGGTACTTTCTCACGCCCGATGGTTTGGAACTTCACTCCTGAACAGTTACAAGACCCCGATCAAGTGACTGCATACCTAAGGAAAAATTGCTGTAGGTTTCCCAGAGATGGATACCTTGCTGCACTGTGCTGGGCTCTGGCCACTATTTATCAAACACTGCTTGATAGCAGGCAGCACTGTCAGCACTGTCAGCACTGTCAGGGAGAAGGGAAAGGAAACAGATTGGCAGATACTATAGCTGCTGCAACCACTGGGGCTGACACTGCAGCTGCTGTAATCTCTACAGCAGACACTGCAGATGATCCGAAAAACCAACCCACACCAGTGTCTGTTGCTCCCACACAAAAGAGGAAATGCACAAAGAAACTAGTTCGCATAGTGACGGATAAGGATGATGATCAACCGGGATCATCTCAAGGATATCAGGATGAGGCAGAACCAGAGATTGTTACCCAATCCCTGACTCTGAGTGAGCTGCGTGAGGTTCGAAAAGATTTCACCCGCCACCCAAGTGAGCACATTATCACTTGGTTGCTCCGATGTTGGGATCACGGGGCCAGTAGTTTGGAATTAGAAGGCAGAGAGGCCAAGCAGTTGGGATCCCTAGCTAGAGAAGGAGGAATTGACAAAGCAATTGGGAGGAGGCCGGAAATCCTCAGCCTCTGGAGGCGACTACTGTCAAGTGTGCAGGAAAGATATCCCATAAAGGAATATATTACATGCCAGACACCCAAGTGTAACAGCATAGAGACAGCTGTCCAGCACCTGAGAGAA
Source organism: Porphyrio hochstetteri (assembly GCA_020800305.1). Taxonomy (NCBI): domain Eukaryota; kingdom Metazoa; phylum Chordata; class Aves; order Gruiformes; family Rallidae; genus Porphyrio; species Porphyrio hochstetteri. Next base: position 9,029,714 of record CM036906.1, read on the forward strand.
TTAGCTGTACGGGAGATAATTTATTATGATCTGGACAATTCACGGCTTCCCGCTGATCCCGATGAAGTCCTATGCACTCCAGATATGTGGCGTAGGGTTGTACGAAGTGCACCAGCAGGGTATACCAATTCACTGGCAGCAATTGACTGGAATGATACGAATCCGCCAACCGTAAATGAGGTGGCCTGCCGACTCAGGAAATACCAAGACAATGTTTCCCTCTCCGTCATTGCAGCAGTAGAGAAACTGGTTCAACGACTTGACAACAATGTGTCCAACTCCCAACCCGCATGGAGCAATGTTGCAGCTACTGGGAGAAAGCGTCCATCGTTCCAAGAGGGAGAATACACACCACGACGTACATTGTGGTTTTACCTGCTTGATCATGGAGAGGACATGAGGAAATGGGATATGCAGCCCACCTCAGCCCTTCGAGCACGAGTAAATGAGCTGCGGGGTAAAACATTCGCACAACGAGATTCTGCCAGGAAGAAGACTGCACCAGTTTCTACTGGACAGTTCCCTAGACCAACTGGAAGGCCTACCTATATGTCTGATGTGCCGGATCCTTTTGAAGGGACCTCTAAGTCCTTTATGCAACCAGTGGAAAACAAATATGATCAGCAGCAATAGAGGCGCCCTGCCTCCAGCCAGGTGGAGGAGAGGGATAATCGGGTTTATTGGACTGTGTGGATCCGATGGCCTGGCACATCAGACCCACAAGAGTACAAAGCTCTGGTGGATACTGGTGCCCAGTGTACTCTAATGCCATCGAATCATGAAGGGGTAGAACCCGTTTGTATTTCTGGAGTGACAGGGGGATCCCAACAACTAACTGTGCTAGAGGCTGAGGTGAGCCTAACTGGGAAGAACTGGGAAAAACACCCCATTGTGACTGGTCCAGAAGCTCCGTGCATTTTAGGTATAGATTATCTACGTAGAGGGTATTTTAAAGACCCAAAAGGATACCGATGGGCTTTTGGAATAGCTGCTTTGGAAACAGAAGGAATTGAACAATTGTGTGCCTTGCCTGGACTCTCGGAGGATTCTGCTGTTGTGGGGTTGTTGAAGGGTGAAGAACAGCAAGTGCCAGTTGCTACGACGACGGTGCACAGACGACAATACCGTACTAACCGAGATTCCCTGATTCCCATCCATAAGCTGATTCGTCAACTGGAGGATCAGGGAGTGATCAGCCGAACCCACTCACCCTTTAATAGTCCCATATGGCCAGTGAGGAAGTCCAATGGAGAGTGGAGGCTGACAGTAGATTATCGTGGCCTAAATGAAGTCACTCCAGGTATGAGTGCTGCTGTGCCAGACATGTTAGAGCTCCAGTATGAATTGGAATCGAAGGCAGCCAAGTGGTACGCCACAATCGACATTGCGAATGCTTTCTTCTCGATCCCACTGGTGCCAGAGTGCAGGCCACAGTTTGCTTTCACTTGGAGAGGCATCCAATACACGTGGAATCGTCTGCCCCAGGGGTGGAAACATAGCCCCACCATCTGCCATGGACTAATCCAGAATACACTGGAAAAGGGTGAAGCACCAGAGCACCTGCAGTATATTGATGACATCATTGTATGGGGCAACACAGCAGAGGAAGTTTTTGAAAAAGGAAACAGGGTAATTAAAATCCTTTTAGAAGCCGGTTTTGCTATAAAACGAAGTAAAGTCAAGGGGCCTACGCGAGAAATCCAGTTTTTAGGAATAAAATGGCAGGATGGGCGTCGTCAGATCCCAATGGACATTATCAATAAAATAGCAGCTATGTCTCCACCAAGCAACAAAAAGGAAACACAAGCTTTCTTAGGTGTTATAGGTTTTTGGCGAATGCATGTCCCAAACTACAGTCTCATTGTGAGCCCACTCTACCATGTAACTCGAAAGAAGAATGATTTCCAATGGGGCCCTGAGCAACAGCAAGCCTTTGAGCAGATCAAACGCGAGATAGTCCATGCAGTGGCCCTTGGGCCTGTCCGGACAGGGACAGATATTAAAAATGTGCTCTACACTGCAGCTGGGGAGAACGGCCCGACCTGGAGTCTCTGGCAGAAAGCACAAGGGGAGACTCGAGGTCGACCGCTGGGGTTTTGGAGTCGGGCCTACAAAGGATCTGAGGCCAATTATACTCCAACAGAAAAGGAAATACTGGCCGCCTATGAAGGGGTTCGAGCCGCCTCAGAAGTGATTGGAACTGAAGCCCAGCTCCTCCTGGCACCCCGACTGCCGGTGCTGGGCTGGATGTTCAAAGGGAAAGTTCCTTCTACACACCATGCCACTGATGCTACGTGGAGCAAGTGGGTTGCACTAATTACACAGCGGGCTCGAATAGGAAACCCCAATCGCCCAGGAATCGTGGAGGTGATCACAGACTGGCCAGAAGGCAAAGATTTTGGGATGTCACCAGAGGATGAGGAGGTAACACGCGCTGAAGAAGCCCCACCCTACAACGAACTGCCAGAGAATGAGAAGCGATATGCCTTGTTCACTGATGGGTCTTGTCGCATTGTGGGTAAACATCGGAGATGGAAAGCTGCTGTATGGAATCCTATAAGAAGAGTAGCAGAAGCCACTGAAGGAAAAGGTGAATCAAGCCAGTTTGCTGAGGTGAAGGCCATCCAGTTAGCCCTGGACATTGCTGAGAGAGAAAAGTGGCCAAGGCTCTACCTTTATACTGATTCATGGATGGTGGCGAATGCCCTGTGGGGGTGGTTGCAGCAGTGGAAAAAGAACAACTGGCAGCGTAGAGGCAAACCTATATGGGCTGATGACTTATGGCAAGATATCTCTGCTCGGTTAGAGAAACTTGTTGTAAAGGTACGTCATGTCGACGCCCATGTACCTAAGAGTCGGGCCATGGAGGAACATGAAAACAACCATCAGGTAGATAAGGCTGCTAGGATTAAAGTGGCTCAGGTAGATCTAGACTGGCAACGTAAGGGTGAATTATTCATGGCTCGATGGGCTCATGATACCTCGGGTCATCAAGGGAGAGATGCAACATATAGATGGGCTCGGGATCGAGGGGTGGACTTGACCATGGACGCCATCGCACAAGTTGTCCACGAATGTGAGACATGTGCTGCAATCAAGCAAGCTAAGCGGTTAAAGCCCCTTTGGTATGAAGGACGGTGGATGAAATATAAATATGGGGAGGCTTGGCAGATTGATTACATCACCCTCCCACAAACCTGCCATGGCAAACGTTATGTGCTTACAATGGTGGAGGCAACTACCGGCTGGCTAGAAACATATCCCGTACCCCATGCCACTGCTCGAAATACAATTCTGGGCCTTGAAAGGCAAGTCCTCTGGCGACATGGTACTCCAGAAAGAATCGAGTCAGACAATGGGACTCATTTCCGAAACATTCTTATAGACACCTGGGCCAAAGAGCATGGCATTGAGTGGGTGTACCACATTCCTTATCATGCACCGGCCTCTGGGAAAATTGAACGATATAATGGACTTTTAAAAACTACACTGAAAGCAATGTGTGGTGGGACATTCAAGCATTGGGATACACATTTGGCCCAAGCCACGTGGTTAGTTAACTCTAGGGGATCTACCAATCGGGCTGGCCCTGCCCAGTCAAAATTTCCACGTACTGTAGAGGGAGACAGAGTGCCAGTAGTGCATATGAAGAGTGTATTGGGAAGGAGAGTTTGGGTCATCCCTGCTTCAGGCAAAGGTAAACCCATGTCTGGAATTGTTTTTGCTCAAGGACCTGGCTGTACTTGGTGGGTAATGCAGAGGGATGGAGAAGTTCGATGTGTACCTCAAGGGGATTTGATTTTGGGTGAGAATAGCCAATATAATTAATGAAGTAGAAATTATAATAATTGCCAAATAACCCATTATTGTATATTCATTATTGTTATGATTGCTGTATGTTGTACCATAGCATTATAGCCGGAGTCATAGCAGTTAATGAAGAATGAGTGCCATGATGATGGAACTAAAGCCTGGCCTCTCAAGAACTTTTTTTTCTCCCTTTGAAAATAAACTCTGACCCACAGACTATGAGCATGGACCATGCCAGGTGTATCAGTCAAGAGCCTGAGATGCAGCATGCAACGAGCCAATGGAACATACAACTATCCTGAGAAACTGTTACGACAAACGGAGCCTGAAAATCATGGACTAAATGAACTCAACAACTTCAGAGGGATGATTCACAGACTGAGGGAATAAGATCTGTATGCACGTATGTGTGCATATATGTGTACATACATATATGGGTGTGTGAAACACGAAACTGGTTGTACCCAAAGAAAATTGTTGGATCTGGTCATGACGTAAATGGTATGGAATAAGGGGTGGATAATGTCCTGTTTTCAGCTATGATGGAGTTAAACTTTTTTTTTTAGCAGTGAATGGAATGCCATGTTTGGGTGTTAGCATGAGAATAGTGCTGATAGCACCCTGATGTCTCCGATTTGTTGCCGGGCAATCAAGTACCTTTCTCAGCTCTGCATACTTCCTTACTAGTGAGAAAGGAGGGGATGAAGCCAGGACAGGTGACTCGAATTGGCCAAAGAGCATATTCCATGCCAGTTACGTCATGCTCAGTTTAAGGGGGGACTGGGGGGAAGAGGGGGAGACAACGCCAGGACGTGCAGTTTTCTGGGGACGGTTGGGTTGTCGGGGACGGGCTGTAAGCTGTGCGGCCTGAGTTGTGTGGTTTGGTGAGAAATTGCATTGTGTATCACCAGTTTCATCTATTTTGTGCTTTAAAATTATGTTATTGTTATATCTATGTTTCTGTTATTGTTTAGTAAACTATCCTTATCCCAACCTGCGTGGTTCTGGTTTCTAGGTTGTGGTTTATTTTCCTCCTTTCTTCCTTCCCTTTTCCCCTTCCCCCAACTTCCCTTCCCCCTTCCTTTTAAAAGTACAAGAGACTGTGTGGGGTGCGGCCCCCGGCTGGGGCAAAACCAGGACAGATGCTTCTGATGAACGTGTGCATACTGTCAACCCCTCCTCTTCTTAATAAAAGTGTTGTAAAGGTTTCCTTGCTCAGGTTACATTTCTATTCAATATGTTGGTACTGAGTGGTCTGCAGAACCTATATTTCTGTTATTGGTTTGTTCAAATAACAAGAAATATAATTTATGGCAGTTTTAAGTGATGTATTTACCAGGAAAAAATTATCAAGAGATTCTTACCAAATTATTAAAACAACCTGTGCTTCCCAGCAACCCATCACCCATCACTACTGACGGTAGTTTAAGACCAAATCTTCGCCACCTCTATTTCGATTTTGTATTAGTCACCTTCATGCAATACTTGCAGTGGTTCAGCTCATTATAGGGCACATAAGCCTTTTCCACAGATAGCCACTATCTGATAAAGTCTCTCAGCTTCCCAGACTTGCTCATCAGCACAGGCAGCTCCAAAGGCTAGCAGGAATCACAGAATCACAAGGTTGGAAAAGACCTTTAAGATCATCAAGTCCAACCATTCCTATCCTATGCTAAACCATATCTCTAAGTACCTCATATATCCTTTTTTAAAACACATCCAGGGATGGTGACTCAACCACCTCCCTGGGCAGCCTGTTCCAGGCCCTCGCAACTCTTTCAGTAAAAACGTTTTTCCTAACATCTAATCCAAACCTGCCCTGGGGCAGCTTAGTGCCATTTCCCCTTCTCCTATTGCTTATGCCAGACACAGCTAGATACAGATCTCTTTTCCACCCATTGTCAGACATTAATGTTTTATTCACTTCAACTTCAAAACTTCATGGTACTTCAACAAAAATGTCTCACATCACCTGTTATAGACATGCAGATAAGGTCTGGAGCATTCAATCAATTCTCCCTGTTCACCAGCAAGGGGGATGCAGGCAGAGGATCCTTTGTCTGGGAGGTTTGTCTTTGATTGGGAAGCTTCAGGAGCTGCCTTTGTTCAGTTTATGATGGGTATCACCAGAGGTTCCCCAGTCAAGTTACTGAAGCTTATAATAACAACAATATCCAGTCCCTGTGGAACTTGAGTTAAATTTTACAGACCATGATCTGCAACAAAAAGCAGGGCAGTGAATTTTGCAGGAATGCAGCAGAGCAGTCACAGAGCTCAAATAGCACCTTACTGCTAGTGCACTTCACTCTGGGTTGTGCAGACATGCAGAGTGCAGTTCCTCTGTGACAGTGTTCATATAGAAAAAATACTGTTTGCAACAGGTGGCCCCGACTAACAGGTTGCCTGCTGTAGGTAAGATTGCAGGGGTAGTGGATATGGTTGGGAAATATGCATCTGACAGCTGCCTGAATGGGCTCTTGATGCTTTTTGACTTCTGCAGTCTTCCTTTCATTTGGGGAATTTGAAATGACCATGGTGATATTAATAGGTTTTGCCTTGAAAAAAGGGGGCACTTTGATTTAAGAGAGAAAGAAAGGACGTTTACAAATGCTTTTTAGTTTCTTTTTTATCAAGTATTCCCTACAATGAGTGTGTGATATAGTAATTTTCAATCTTCTCCAGTTTATGGTGAGGTCAGAGTATATTCATGACTGTGAAGATATGTGTGGGGCTCAAATGTCAGGGCCATCCCTGGTTGGTTCGTAAAGACTAGTTAGAACAAGCACAAGGAAGAGTACTAATAGATGCAAATGTTCATGCTTGAGTCCTTTCCTTCATTACTTATTATTCTTTTAAAATAAAAAAGAATCTCAGGCAGTCTCTCGTTAGCAGCTTTCATTTTTCCTAAAAAAATTCATTTCATTTACTGCAAAATAAGTTTGTTAATTCCTTGATCTGAAAACCTGACAGCTCATGTATTGATTAAGCACTCAACTATGCTGCTGTACATTATTTTCAGCTTACAGTCTTGTCTCAGTTGCTCAAATCTAAAAAAACATTATTGCCTGGAGTCACAGCATTTGAAAACTGATCTGAATGGAGGGCAGGAGAATGGCAGGGCTGCACAACACTGTGAATTATACATCACAGGAGCACACACATAAGACATTGTTATTGTAGAGGATGGAGGAAAGAGGGCAGCACAATGTGTCAAGCATGCAGATAAGAGGTGCATTATCTCTTCTTTAGTTAGGATTCAAATACTTCACTGTCATTGCTATGCAATTGAAGCATGAGAATCATATCAACTGCTTAGCTTGGAGACTGAGATGTAATTAAAAATAGATTGACTAGTCTCCCTACCTTATATAAGGTAGAATAAGTTGTGGCACATTTCTTTCAGGCCTTCCACCATCCTTCATGCGAATGCAACATCCAAGATCTCCATGCTAATTTTGATTCACAGTCATGTCTGTGAAGAATACCACCATTGCATCCTCAGCAGCAGTCAGTATGTGCAGCAGCCTTGGTTCTGGTGATGGGAAACAAAACTAAGGTTCAGGAGCCCTACCTTGTACCTTTTTGCTTGTACCTGTAATATGAGTAGAGGCTGGGAGAGATTGTACTCTATAGTCCAGAGAAGAGAAAACTCAGGGATATCTTTTTGATGTGTACAAATACCTCATGGGAGGGAATGAAGGAAAAGAAGCTACACTCTTCTAAATAGTGCCCACTGAGAGGGCAAGAGGGAGTGGGCACAAATTAAACCCCGTGAAATTCTATCTGAACACAACACTTTTTTACCATGCTGTTGGTCAAACACTGGAACAGTTTCCCAGAGAGATGGTGGAGTCTCCATTCTGAGCAACATGCTTTAACTGATCTTGCTTGCACTGGGGGACAGATGAGAAGGTATAGACTAGATGATTTCGACATCCCTTCCAATTCTATGATTTTTCAAGTAACTTCAGGGGGAAAAAAAAAACTACTCATTTAAATCAAGATCTCTCTTGAAAACCTCTTTTGATGGTCTGTTTAGTCATAGAATTATAGAATATCCTGAGTTGGAAGGGACTCATAAGGATCATCAAGTCCAATTCCTGGCTCCACATAGGACCAGCCAAGTCGGAGCATGGGACTGAGGGCATCATCTAGATGCTTCTTGAACTCAGTCAAACTTAGTGCTGTGACCACTTCCCTGGGAAGCCTGTGCCAGTGCCTAACCACCCTCTCAGTACAGAACCTCTTCCTAGCATCCAACCTAAACAGCTTCATCCTGTTCCCTCGGGTTCTATCGCTGGTCATCAAAAAGAGGAGTTCGGCACCTGCCCTTTCACTCCCCTGCCACAGACCACAATGAGGTCTCCCCTCAGCCTCCTCTTCTCCAAGATGAACAAACCAAGGGACTTCAGCCTCCCTTCATAAGACTTTCCCTCCTGTCACTGGGCACCATTGAAAAGTATCTGGCTCCAGTCATATATGTGTATAACTTTTTCATCTGAGACCTCAAAATATGTGACAATTAAGAAACAAAATCAGTACAACTAAATACACATGATCACCAAGTTAAGGGGAAATCATGAGAGTCAGGGAAATGTTAAAGATAATACAGAACAATCATGTCCACAAAGAAGTCTGCAAAGAGAATTTCTGTGTAGTGCAAGGGGGACAATGACTTACTTTCCTGATGGCTGCAAGTGTTTGTAAACACTACTTTTAATGGGGAGGAACTTGTTAAGAATCAGAGCAGGTGCTAGGAGAGTGTTTTCTCTGACTCTGCCTTATCACATTCTGAAACAATGTAAAGATCATTCAGGATCAGGGAAAACAGGGCTGGGAGGGACTGTGAGAATCAATTTGGCCCATGCTCACTGTGGTGTTAGCTGTACACAAACCACTGATGGCAGATGGTAGCATGTGCTAGACTCTCCATCCCTCCCATAGCCTGTGTCAGTGCTCAGCTTTCCTACTCATTATATAGGTTTTCTTAATGTCTACTGGATTCCTTTTTTGTTTGAATTTAAGGCAATCTTTGTTCAACTCATTGGGCATGGAGAATGTATCTCCAGTTATGTATCAAAATTTCTCTCTAAAGTTTTCTAGAGAAAAACAGTTCTAATTCCTTTGGTTTTGTACTGGTTTAGACTGGGCTAAAGTTAAATTTCTTCATAGTAACTGTTATGGAACTATGTTTTACATTTGTACTTAAAACAATGTTGATAATATAGTTACTGATAATATTGTTACTGCTGAGCAAGGCTTACACAGAACCAAGGCCTTTTCTGGTCCTCACACCACCCTGCCAGTGAGCAAGTTGGAGGTGCACAAAAAGTTGGGAGGAGACACAGCTGGGACAACTGACTCCAACTGACCAAAAGGATATTCTAGATGATATAAAGTCCTGTTCAGTAATAACACTAGGGAGGAGGTTTGGGATGGGGGAGATGATACTGCTCAGGGACTGGCTGGTCAATTAGTGCTGAGCAATTTTTTTCATTTGCATCACTTGTTTTCCTTGAGTTTCTTTCTCTTCTCTCTTTGTTATTTTTTTTTTATCTTTTCCTTAAAATTTTAAAAACAATTAACATTTCTTCTTTAATTTTTAAATTGTTGCTATCTCAACCCATGAATTTGTTTCTCACTTTTACCCTTCTTGTTCTCTCTCCCCCATCATGGGTGTGGGAGACTGAGTGAACACTGCTTAGTTGCCAGCTGGGATTAAACCAAGTTTTCTCCTAGATCACTTAATGTACAGGTGTTTCCTATCATTGCCAGGCTACACTGTTGTCCTGTCCCACAGAATAGTTGGTGAAATACTTGCAAAGTCCATCCTCCCAAGGAGACTTAGCTCTACTGTGATGCATGAGTGATGCAAAGGAGGATGGAACAGCAGGGTTTGCTCTTGTTTCAACAGTGTGGACACCAGAGTGGGGTAAATCTTAACTTTCTCTGTTGGGGTGAGATGAGTTGTGCTTCATGGGCTAGACTGAGATCAGTACTGGTGGTAAGGATACCCCACAATCTAGTGCCAATATCACAGAGATTTCCAAATCAGTTAGCTCACTTGTGTCCTTAACAGTCACACTTCTGCCCATAAATAGAGCTGTCACTCCTCTGATAGAGATCTTGGTTGGACATGTAGCTCTGTACTGCCTACATTACCTTACCCTGGGAATAAGCACCTTTTCTTTCCAATTCAATTACATCTCACTCAGGGAGCTCTACTGCTAATCAGCCAGATGAGTTTCAAAGCACGTTATCAAGATATCGATACACATAACCCTGGAGGTTAAAAAAGCTTTGAAAGACTTGACAGTAGACTTGGAAAACCTTCAATTCTCTGCACTAATCTGTAGCAGCTCTGCTACCTTGAAGAGCTATTTGGTTTTGCTCTAGTGTAATTCATGGCAGAATTTGATCCTGTGTAAATAGTGTTTACGGAAAGACAGAAAGTATCACGTTGTACCAGTCCACTATATGCACTATGAGTTGTTAATCACTTACTTGAATTCAAGCTGTATTTAGAGCAATGTTTCCAAGTAAAAACAACATAAGATCAACTACATACAAATACACCTTTTATTTGTTTGCCTGCAGATTCTCTACATTGCATCCCCGAGGAGGCTCTCAAAGCACTTCACAGACATTTCCTGAGCCTTACAGACAGGCTGCAAAGAGAGATAAGAATTCATACAGGTGAAGTTCCAATATCTTTGCCAAAGAATTCCTGTATCTCACATGCAAGTTCTGTTCCGATGCAGGGGATGCTGAGTTAAATTCTATATATATGTCAATTATGAATGAGAACAAGACATTGATAATGATCTTTGTTGGCACAAATTTTATGACCCATCAAACCCTTGTGGAGTTTCAGTAGCACAAACATATTGACATTTTAAAATGGTAGGACCTTTGGGTATATTTCATTGTTCTGGGCCACTACTTTAGGAAGGAAAAGAAGCATTTTTTGTGGTTTTAGTTTTGATGGGAAAGTGTCTAGCTGCATAGGTTTAGGTATTTTATGTAGGTGTTTGGTTAAGCACAACACTCCCAGTAGTGTCAGCGGAGAAACTGTTGTCTTAGGCAGTTTCAATAGGCTTCTTGACTCTGAGTTTCATATGTTTATACTCTGCTTTTCAGTCTTATCTAAAAAATAAATTTGTCCTTTCTGCGGGGAACAAAGTATTATTAGATTATGCTTAATGTGATGTTTCCTGTTACTTAACTTGATTTTACATAAACTGATGTTTCCTTGTACTCATTAAAATGATATGGTTGTGATTCATGGAAAATAATTTTTGGTACAACAAAGGTTAGGGAGCAGACTAATAGGGGGTAAAAAAAGCAAGCTATTCTAAAGTAATTAGGAGCATTTATCAGCTTGATGTTTATTACTGTTTTCTATGCACTATGTTTGTGTTTCCTGTTCTAGGACATTTCCACACAGTGAGTCATGGATGGCATTTTTATGGTGCCATAAATAAAATTTTCCCTTGATGTGTTTTCCTGTTCCCTGCTCTAGTTGTTGTGTCACTGGGCACAGTTCATAAAGATATAGTAAAAAAGGTTAAGACCCCAACCTCTTGCCACAGAAGCAGGATGTTGCCCAGTACAGAGATAGCCCACAATATAAATATAGCTGGTTGCTTACACAAAATTGTGAATACCAGAAAGAGAAGAAGCTGTTTCAACCAGAAGTCTTTGTTGGCAAAAGGAAGACTAAAAAGAAATTAACTTTGGATAAGGGAAACAAGAAGAAACTTTATAATAGATTAATGGAATATTGCTGTGGTGGGTTGATCCTGGCTAGAGGTGCCCACCAAACCTGGTCTATCATTCCCCCGACTCAGTTGGATAGGGGAGAGAAGATATAATGAAAGGCTTGTAGGTCAAGGCAAGGACAAGAGATCATTCAGCAATTAGCATCATGGGCAAAACAGACTCAACAACAAGAAAAATCACCTAATTTATTACACAATCAAAACAGAATAGGATAATGAGAAATAAAATCAAATCTTAAAAAATCTCCCTCCATCCCTCCCCTCTTCCTGGGCTCTTGAGAAATGGTTGAAGGGCAGAGCCCAGAGGGTTGTGATAAGCAGAACAGAGTCTAGTTGGATCCTGAAGGGTCAGTGCTTCATTAGGTCTTATTCAACATGCTCATCAATGGCCCAGATGAGGGGACAGTGTGTACCCTCAGCAAATTTGCTGATGATAAAAAACTGGCTGATACACCAGAAGGAAGTACTGCCATTCAGTGAGATCTGGACAGATTGCCCAAAGCCACAGCCAACCTGTCCTGGAACATTTCCAGGGATCCGGGGTATCCACAACTTCTGTGGACAACTTGTGCCAGTGCCTCACCAACATCACAGGGAAGAATTTTTTCCTTGTATTTAATCTAAATCTACCCACCTTCTGCTTGAGACCAGTACCCCTCATCCTATCACGACATGCCCTTGTAAAGAAAACCTCTCCAGATTTCTTGTAGGTACTGGAAGGCTGTTCTAATGTCTCCCTGAAGCCTTCTCTTCTCCAGGCTGAACAATTCCAACTCTCTCAGCCTGTTTTCATGGGAGAGGTGCTCTAGTCATCTGATCATCTTTGTGGCCCTCCTCTGGAATCACTTAAACAGCTCCATGTCCTTCTTATATTGGGGGCCCCAGAGATGAATGCAGTACTCCAGATGGAGTCTCACAAGAGTAGAGTAGAGGGGGAGAATCCCCTCCCTCAACCTGCTGACCACACATCTTTTGATGCAACCCAGGATATCGTTGGTTACATAGGCAGCTGCTCTCTTACATAAGATATGAAACTTGGGAATTCTCCTTATCCCAGTTCTGCGTAGTAAAAAATGCCTGGTGTTCTCATCTTTCAGTATAGAGAAGCTGAATCTTTTTATGTGAATTACACCTGGAATTGAATTCCAGTATAGCTGTATGAGCAGGTAACCTCTTCATGCCTTCTCTGCCATCACAAGAGGGCTGGAACATTTTTTTTCAACTTGCATAGGTTTTATAGTCTAGTATTTGCCTGTTCCTTGACTGACTCTGTATTACTTGAGATTTGCATGTGATCTTCCATCTGAGTACCAGCCAGGCCTGGAGATTTCATCCAGGAGCACATGTGGGAAGCCTAGCATAGCCATGGTCAAGCACATGCCAGGAAAATATCAAGGCTTTGGGCCACTGCTCAAACAGTGAACCTTTGTTTAGTTCTCAAACCACCTGTTATCTTGTTATCCATCTGCATTGGAGTAAACCTTGAAGAAAGCAGGAGCAATCAGATATTATCCACTGTTCCAATGAAAACTTGTTAAATTGCTAACTACATCTCAGTTCTACAGAGTAAATATCCATTCCCTCTGCTCATTTGACACTCAACACAGATTTTTTTTTTCCCCTATGAATCCTGATGTTTTTGTTAAGAGCCAAATGAGAGCCAATTTGTGACCTCTCCTCTTCCTTTCCAACCTTCCCTCTTCTAGCCTGAATGGTATCCCATGTAATGCATCATTCCTTCTGGCATGCTGAGTGGAACCTAAGTAAGAAATAGAGGGTCTAGACTTAAATAATTGAAGAAATGCCACAGTGTGTAAGAGAACCCACATATTGCATCATTCTGACTGCAGACATAATGGTGGCAGAACTGTTCATAAGATAGGGTTTATTCTCCTATGAAATCCTGGCTGAGGTGCAGCTCAGTCCTGTTTCCCCCATCTACCAAGAAAGCCTCAGTTTTAGATGGAAAAATTATTGCAGAATATTACAATGATATGCCTGTTCTGGTCAACCAGCTCCTGTTGGTTCCCACATTGCAGGAATGCGAGACAACTCTGACTGATTCCTCAGTGTATATCTACAAACAAAGAGATTAGGAAAGTAGTGGGCCAGTACTAGATCACCTCCCAGATCAAATAGCCAGCCTAAGGGGATCAGCATTATACTGTTCCTGAGCAGACATTCAGTCCAAGGCACAAGCTGTCCCTTAAATAAATAAAAACCATTGCAGCTACAAGTTTATCTAACTTACCAGGGAGCCAAAAATATGGCATTGCCTCAAGTGGGTTTTTTTTTTCAGGGTATAAAATTTGGAATAATATTAAATTTTCCAGATTAAATATTATAGTTTTACATCTGGCTATTGCTTCCTCCCTCTTGCTCCCACCATCAGCTACTATTTTTTCCAGTAGGAACTTCCAAAACCTGTCCCATCATTGGCTGGACCATTCTTTATCCAATGGCAGAAGGTATTTCATATCCTTTAGCATCACTAACATAATCATAATTTTCTCCACGTTAATGAACAAAGCTCCTGTTGTTATATATTTTCCTCTTAGTGGAGGGAAATAGTGTTATCTGCTTCATGCACATTCCTCAGCACTACATTGTTTGAATGCCCCCAAGTGCAATTTTTATCTTTAATAATGCAATAATAAATAAATAAAATTTTAAAAAAGAGCATTTCTCCACCTCAGCTGCCTGCAGGACACAGTTTGAGTTTCCAGGGTTTTGCTGCTTGCTTGAAAGGCAACAGTTTACATTAGATTTCAGGCACGTCACAGTTTATGCAGTGTGTTTTCATCTTCACTTGCTGTAGCAGTAAGGAAAGGAACATCTGTAACAATATGTTCTTCCAGAACACCTTTTATCCACAACTCTCCAGATGCTTGAATCCCAAATTAATTTTCTCTACTTCACTGAAAGGCAGCAGGCAAAGATTTAAGGGGGAGAAGGGACAGCTTTTTACCTCCTGCCCCTGGCTTCCATCTCCTCCTGCGCAGGTGTTCAACCTGCACCTACTGGGGTTACTCACCGGGCATGAGGCTGGTCCAGTACTACATGTCACAGTGGTTGGAGGAGGAGGCTGCAGTCTCTCTTCATGGCTGGGGATAAGCCACCAGACTCTAGTCCCAGCCCAAATGTTAGCTTCCTCAGAAATTGGTGTAGACTCTGAGCATGGCCGCACAGACGTACCAAACCTCCTGTCAAAATTATTTTTGTGCTATATGAGAAAGCTACCTCAGTGGCAGTAAATTTAGATTACCATCAGAGAGCTGGTGAAAAGAAGTATCTAGACAAAAGGAGAAAATCTCACAAACAAACCCCAAAGCTTTCCTTTTCAAAATTTCTTGAAGTGATGGAATTTCAGGAAGTCCGCTTTCCTATCTGAGTGAAGTGTAATGAATATAGACAAAAGGAAAATATTAAAGGTATTTTTCCTGTGGTTTTGTTTGTTTATTTGCTTTTTATTTTGTTCCCTGGCATATAATTCTGTTCCCCAGTCTTCCTTTTCTTATCATTCTAATCACAGAATCACAGAATCGTAGGGGTTGGAAGGGACCTCGAGAGATCATCGGGTCCAACCCCCCTGCCAAAGCAGGCTCCCTAGCTCATATTGCACAGATAGGCGTCCAGACGAGTCTTGAATATCTCCAGAGAAGGAGACTCTACCACCTCCCTGGGCAGCCTATTCCAGGGCTCTGTCACCCTCACTGTGTAAAAGTTCCTCCCCATGTTGGTGCGGAACTTCCTGTGCTCCAATTTGCAGCCATTGCCCCTTGTCCTGTCCCCACAGACTACTGAAAAGGGGCTGGCCATTTCCCCCTGTATCCCATACTTAAGATATTTATAAACATTAATTAGGTCCCCCCTTAGTCTTCTTTTCTCCAGGCTGAACAGCCCCAGCTCACTCAGCCTTTCCCCATAGGGGAGATGCATATATATGCATATATATGCATATATACATTTGTACATGTATGCATATATACATTCTTATGAGCTTCACATGAGCAAGCTTTGCCCTTGAAGGTTCTTCTTCTGAAGAAAAGACAGCAGGCTAATACCATAGAAGACATTACTAATTATTACAAAAATCATTACTTTGGAAAGTATTTTGCCTTAACTAAAGGCAACCTATGAAAGTAGACATAGCAATTAATTCAGCAACTATAGCGGTAAAAATAAGTCTCTGCTAGAAACCACCATTCGTTTCCCAGATCCCTTTATTCCAAGTGATGCCAATGAACTCTAGCAGTTTTCATATGATAGCTTTCCACCTCCTCTCTTAACAGCAGCGTTAAGAGGTGCCATTAACAGTGTGGCAGTGCTGCTGGGTCTCATACAGGCACACAGCAAGAAATCTTGAAAAAATACAGGAATGTCTTTGCATCATGAGTTAGCAGAATAGACAAAGCTAGTAATAAACAGGCAAGAAAACTGAAGCTCTTTCCAAAGTCCCACAGCAGGTTATTGTCAGAGCTGAGACTGGCTTTCAGGTGAGTCTTGCAAGGGGTCAAAGTTTTGGCCACTGGACACACCTGTGCACACCTCATTATCTTACTGCAAAGAATCAGAGAGCAGCACTCGCTGTAATGATTGTCTTGCTGTTAAGTATTGAAGAGCCAATGTTTCTCTAGGGGATCCTGTGGTGGGCACATCTGCTCCAACACCATTAGACACTTGGTGACAACTGAGCTACATCCCTCTCCAGTGATGGCCATGTGCACCCCTCAGCCCACAGGCTAGATCCCTTCAGTTCATGGACAAAGCTCTTGGTGAATGAGGCTCCTCACTCCGAACAAGTTTCTAGCAAGTTTCCATGTATGACCAGGAGCCCTGATCCAACTTGGTTATAAATGGAATCTTGCTGGAGGCCATTTGAAGTCCTCCTTGGAGAAGCAGGTCTGTGACATGTGGCCATCCCTGTGGCAAGGGACACCTACCACGGATACTTTTTACTGTAAAAGCTTTTAGGTCACCCTTGTGGTAGTGTTGCTGTTGTTCTATAGCTAAATGTGAGCCAGCTCTGATGGTATCTGAACTTGTTTGAAAACAGTATGGAAATGTATTTGCTGCAACAAATTTTAGTTAGTTTGGTTTCATCTATAGTAGTTGGTTGTTTTGGTCTGTGACAGAGACAATATCAGATGCAACATTTATTTAAACATTTTTCCCTGTTTCAACAAGACTTCAGATTTTTGTACTTTAACAAAGAAACTAGAAAACATTTTACTTAATTGTTTAACTTGATCAAAGCAGCCTTCTGATATTTGTTAATTTGTCTCAAACATCTATTATTAGAAGACATTTATCTCTCTTGTCAGCTCCCGCGCTCTCCGGCTTTCATGAAAGGGTTTATATTGCTCAAAAACTTGCCAGGGCCTTGTTAGTCTGACAGGCTGCCTTGTATTTTCCCAAAATGTGTCTAGTAAGAGCTGACAAGGCCATGGAGAGTTAAAATGCACAGTCCGGTAATTTAGTGGAGAGCATTAAAGAGTCTCTGCCTATTAGAAAACATCTTTTAGGTATTTCAGTTCATCTTGGCCTGCTACAGGATTTGCCAGGACAGGCCTGACAAAACCAATGAGATATAGGTTTAGAAACATGGTAAATCAGACCATGATGCAGTAAATTCTGAGGAGGTTGGCACAAACAGTTAATCAGCTGCCAGGGATTCATGCCCAGTGTCTGATAGGTAGTCAGGTCCATGACAGAAATGTGTGATTGGGTAGCATGGGGTACACCTGCACATATTTATGTGAATGGCTGTACCTGCAAAGGGATGCAATAAAAATTCTCTTTGCATATGTATTTAACCCTGCCCAGTCCCTGCCGTCAATCAGCATGATTGCTCGACTGGTGGTATTATTAAAGGGCTATCTTGGTTAATCTCCACTTTATGTTTGCACACTTAGTCAAACAGGGTTGTGGTAGATCTGTAATCTCCATGAAAGGCGGCAGCTGACAAGTTCCTTGAGAGCAGTACCTGTACGTATGCAAACATAAAGAGCAGGAGCATGTATATTCTCCATCTGGCTCCAAGTCAAAGCTTTAGGTCTATTAATCATGCTCAGAGTCTCAAAGGCTTTTCTAGCTTGTTCATTGCCTGACCCAGAGAAGTAATGCTTCAGTGCTTGGCACTGAGAAGCCAGGGCTTCTGCATTTTATTCCTAGCTCTGCAATCAATTCATTCCACAGACCTGGGTGAATCTCTTAGGATTAGGTCCAAAGGGCTGAAGACTACAAAACTGAATCAGAGGCGCTTCTCTTTCCAGGATTTGGCTGCTAGAGAGCAAACTCAAGGCAAGGTGTCTGGTCCCTCCACATGACATCACAAGGGGATCCCGGTGCCTCGGGGCAGCTGTTATGTTGACTGAGGACATCTCTATGGAGAGCAAAATAGCAGAGATAAGTCCATGTGCTAAATCTTGCCTCTCCTCAAGATGTGGATGCTTACTTGGTCAACATTCACTCTCTGCTACTGGTCTCTATCTTCACCAATTCAAGACCTCTTATGACTTTTTTAATACAGAGCAGTTCTGGTGGTGCACACTGATACACATTTCACTGCTGAGCATGTGGGAGAGCTGGTACCTGTCTCATGGATTCATAGAGTTATTCAAAGCCACCTCCAAGAACAAAAACAACCTATTTGCATGTGGGAAGGAGACAGGTTTCCATTCATCCAGCTGAAGTTGTTCGCTCCTAAAGAAGTTATAATATCATTGTCTTTGGAGGTACTGAAAACCCTCCTGGATGATACCCTGAGCAAACGGAACTGACTTTGAAGCTGTCCCTGCTCTGAGTATCACATTAGATGGCATCCAGAGGTCCCTTCCAATCTCTTGTGACTCTGTGATTCTAGAATTACATGGAAACTACACTAGAGCAAAGAATAAGTGAGCATTTCCTGACAGCCTGCAGCTGAGGGCTCTCACTGCCTTAGGAGGACTGAGGACTTTCCCATTCCCCAAGAACTGTTCATATATTTTACCCCATGTCCAAATTATATGGACATAACCTA
This sequence comes from Porphyrio hochstetteri, assembly GCA_020800305.1. Taxonomy (NCBI): domain Eukaryota; kingdom Metazoa; phylum Chordata; class Aves; order Gruiformes; family Rallidae; genus Porphyrio; species Porphyrio hochstetteri. Next base: position 9,048,329 of record CM036906.1, read on the forward strand.
TTTTACTTCTTTTCCCAAATGCTAGGCAGAGGATCCACACATCTACCTGAGAAATGGGATGCTGCAGGTAAACACACATGAAATCTGATGACAGCCTTTCAGGGAATGTCTTCTGTGGTGCATCAGGGCAGGTAGACAAGGCAGTATGTACTCTGTGGATCTGGTCAGTCCTGCACAGAATGAAACAGAAATACAAATGAGGTAACTGAACAGTGAAAGCAAAGAATGAAGTAGTCTTGAATATGAAAGGTTTGGATTTATGCATCTTTTACCTACTCCCCATTGTGTGTCTCCTTGGAGATAGCCCTAGAACCACGATTCAAAAATCATTACTTATGTTGCTCGATTTTCAGTTGGACTTAGCAGACACATCTGATTTATTTCAACATTAAAGGACCATGACTGAACTGAAATCATACACAGAGGAGTGTCCCAATTGCTACTCTTATTAATCCTGCTGGTTAGGTTCATGTTTAACAGGAGGCATATGCAAGGCTCATTTGATATCAAAACAGCAAGAAGATCCTAATCTGTCACTGTCACAGGCATTTGTGAAAAGCCACCTGCAGCACTCTTCAGTGCAGAGAGCAACAGAACAGTGTGAAAAGCCACTGTGACAAACAGGGACTGAGATATTGATTGTGCAATGTGTTTTCCTTGTCAAAATGGAACAAACCCTTCTCAGAGAATCCAATTTCTCTGCATCGCACAGGCACACAATGAGAGACACAAAATGACACAGTGCATTGGAGGTACGTTGCAGTGAATGATCTCTGTTATAGAATAAATATGCCTCCTGCCCTTGTCAGGCCAGTGCTGGACAGCAGAATGATGTTTGTCCTCTGTGGAGCAGAGAGAGTTCATACTGGGACATATTCCGCCAATATTTGCCTCAGATACTTTCCAGGATGGAGGAGCTCAGAAGTTACCCCAGCTTTTAAAGTGAGCTCACCCTACCAGCATACTCAAAGGCAAATATCTCTTCTTCTACAACCTGTGCACTGTAAATCATTCACAGGCACTTGAATACAATCATACACACAGTTCTGGAATGGCTCCTAGCATGATCTTGGCCCACAACAGCTAGCACTCTCCCAGAAAATCCATGGACAAAGCACAAGCCAAGGAACATTTCCAGCAGGTAGTCTGCACATTTTGCCAGTAAGATAGTCTGTTCCTGGGGAATAAGACTCTCTTTCCATACCAGTCTGCTTCAGGTCCAGAGAGCTGTCCTGATCATATTTAATTTACAACAGTAAATGAAACCACCAAATTTTACTGGTTTATTGGTAGGGCCAAGTCCTAGCTATTTTCTGTAGGGGAAGTCAGTGGAAAATTTACTAGTGGTATCTGCAGGACAATGTCCCATGTATATTTCACAGCACTTTGGATTCAGTCAAAGATTTCAACAAAGTAATGGCATGAAGGGATTTTTTTTTCCTCTGAATGTGGTAAGCAACTGCATTTGTGTATTACTTGGCTTATTAGCAGTAATAGTATTATTCACTTCCTTTGTTATCCTATTAAAGTGTCCTTATCTTAACCAACCAAGGTTTTTTCCATTCCCCTTCCCATCCACTTTCTGGGAGGAAGTGCCGAGCAAGTGGCTATGAAGTGCTTAGTTCCTGCTTGGGGTTAAATCACAACAATGTTTAACTAATATTGTAGCATTTAGTCATTTAGTTATAAAGCTGTAATCTGCATTTAGTAGAGTAACTTTGAGACCAGATGACAATCATTGTTCTTTATAAACCATGGGGTTTTTAATCTGTATTTTATGTTTACTTCATTGTTTCAGTCAGTGAGGCATTAGAAGGTCAGTGGTCTATCTCATTTCCTGAGGGATATGTCTGTGAAGTAGAATACCAAGTGTTTTGGGTTTTCATGGAAAGGTTTTGGGGGTGGGGTGTGGGGAGCGGTATCTTCTGGAAGAAGCTGCTAGAAGCTTCCCATAGGTCAGACAGAGCCAATATCAGAAGAGTGTGAGTCTACCCACTGAGGAGGAAGGAGTGGCAGAGACAATGTAGGATAAATTGACCACAGTCCCCATTCCCTGTCCCCCTGTGCTGCTGAGGGGTGAGGTGGTAGAGAAATAAAGTTTAGCTCATGAAGAAGGGAGGGCTGGGGGTAGATGTTTTAATTTCTTTTTATTTCTCACCATCCTACTCTGATTTGCTTGGTAATAAATTATTTTATTTCTTTTCTAAGTTGAGTCTGTTTTGTCTGTGATGGTAACTAGTGAACAATCTCTCCCCATCCTTATCTCCACCCATGAGTCTTTCATTACATTTTCTCTTCCCTGTCCAGTTGAGGAGGGGAGTGATAGAGTTGCCTTGATGGGCATCCACTGTTCAGGAGGGTAAACCCAACACAACTACTACTTCCAGACAGTTTCACAAGTACAGTACAGAAGGAACTGCACAAAAATAGTTCACAAACAAGCTAGTTAAAAATAAATAGCTTTTTGAAGTTGAAGATTGATTTTATTTGAAATTTGTATTTAAGCAAATAGGATGTCTCTGATAGAAATTATTTTGATGTATCAGAAGTGATGGTGAATATGATCTTCCACTCTCTTTTTTTAACTTTTAAGATCATGCAAGCATATTGGCATTTATCTTCTGTCCTCTTAATTTGAGCATGGAGTCCATGTTCCTTCTTAGCTATCTGGGAGAAAAGCGTGTCCAGATTTAGCGTGTATCCACATTACACAGTGTAGATTTCCAATAGCTACATGATTTGCAACAAATTTAGAAAAAGACACAATGCTGAAAAGCTACTGACTGTGGCAGTGAGAAGGCTTTGGCAACTGATGGTACAGCAGATTTCAAACTGGACTGGCATCTATGCTGGGAGTGTGACCCCCAGCAGTCACCAGGGGAAAAAGCAGTCAACCCACATATACTCAAAAATATTTGCATCACTCAAAAGCATTTCCAAATATGCAAGGAAAGGATATTTATGTCCTTAGATCATAAAGAAGGATGTTTATCTCACTGTGATGGTTTGCAGAGCAATGAGCACTATATATAATGGACAGTACCCTTACATGAAGAGAAGCCTTTGTATAGCACACTATCAAAAAGCCAGTACAGCACCCATGCTAAACCCATGGAAGTAGAATTACATCCCTTAATGAATAAAATAATCTGAAAATTGGGCTTTTTTTGTTTGTTTGGTTGGGTTTTTTTACTATTTAAAAATGTAATATACTAAGAAAGAATGCTGCATGGTCAGGGGACTCCAGCAGCATCCTAAGAAAGGGTGAAGTTCTTTTCATGATATCCAAGCTCAGGAATCCACTGTGGAAATATAATCAGTTTTAAAGAAAAAAAGTAATGTTAAGCAGATAACTGCTCAGGCAAAGTAATGTCAAAGTAGAGGACAGAGTAATCTTTGTGAAGCAAGAATACACCATTCATACTACACGGATTGCTGCTAGCCTGGAGAACATCATGGACCTAATTCTGGTCTTACTTTTTTCAGCCAAAAGTATCTGTACTGAAGTCAAAGTGACAATCATGTAAAGCTTGGTATAGAAGATTAGAAGCACTCCCACCTGGTGAAGTGTTGGGCAAATGGATTCAGGTCACTTTACCATGTTAAAAAGAGCTATTTTCATCCCAATTTTTCTTTGAGCTTCAATGTTATAAATCCAAAAATAATCAAACTTAAGGCAAAGTCTGGTATTTTGTAATGGTAGCTCACTGAAGAGCACTAGCCAGCTTTTATATTTTCCTTGGTTTGCATTTCCCCAGATTTATTAATAGATCTACATTTATAGGTAATAGCACTGCATTTAAAACACAGGCCAGCATTGCACTAGGGGCATAGGACATGCCTGTGAGATAACATATTTGGCTACAAAAGCAGAGAAACTCTTCACCTCTTTTAATTTTGGTGGTTGCAACTGTGTGAGAGATAACCAATATCTGAACTTGGACAAAGCTCAAATATTAGAAGATTCCTGTGGAACTAAATTTAACACTTTTCAAAGTTTTCTGTGGGCTAGTGAATATGAAATCTTTTAAATCTCCTTCAGGCTTGTGTCCCATGTGAAGATTTCAGACATTCATTTGCCTCATGCTCAAGAATAGAGAGTTTCTCCTTTTTGCTCACAAATACAGCTTCTGGCCTTACGTTTTCAGTCAGGTTTCCTCTAGGGTGGGCTTTCCACTTCTTTTAATTGAAAGATCCTAAGCTAGAAGCCACTCTCTCAACTGACTTGATTTGGTATTACCTGTCACAAAGGGTGCTGAGGCTTAATTCCCTGCTCCAAAACATTTATTCAAATACCCACCCTTGCGGCCAAGCAGTCCAACGAAAGCTGGAAACAATTTCTTTGATTAATGCTACGCTGAGGATACATTTAAATCCAGAATTCTTGTTACATCCCTAAGCCAACATGCACTCAAAACCATGTGTTTTTTTCTATTTTTTATACACAGAACATAGGTTCCTGGCTTCAGGCAAAGGTCTCAATTCAGGATCTGAGTTGAGGAATCTGAAAGCACAAGAAAGAGCAACTTCTTGCTGAGTTGCTTCCACTTACCCTGGGGTCTGGACACCCTTATTCTACACACCCCAGGACAGAGTGGTCCTTGCAGTCTGAATGTGAGTGGAAGACTACTGTGGTGGTTTGACCCTGGCTGGAGGCCAGATGCCCACCAAAGCCACTCTGTCACTCCCCTTTTCAGCTGGACAGGGAGGAAAATATAGATTGAGCAGTTTAGGAGTCGAGATAAGGACAGGGAGAGATCATTCCACAATCAATGTCATGGGCAAAACAGACTCAGCACAGAAAAAAGGAAAGAAAACTCTAATTTATTACGCTACACTGCACACACAGTGAAACCAGAGTTGCATAATGAGAAGTACAACCAGATCTTAAAACACCACCCCCACCCCTCCCTTCTTACCAAACTTAATTTTATTCATGACTTTGTCCCCTTCTCCCCCTTCAAGGTGGCACAGGGAGGGGCTGGGGAATGGGGATTCTGGTCAGTTCCTTGCAAGTTGTTTTTATTCTTAGCAGGGGCAGGGCGGCCTGGGGCTGGGCAGGATTCCTCATACTCTTCCCCTTCTCCAATGTGGGGTCCCACCCACAGGAGACAGTCCTCCACAAACTTCTCCAATGCAAGTCGTTTCTAACAGGGCTTCAGCTCTTCACCAGCTGCCCCAGCATGGGTCACTGCTATGGGGTGCAGTCATAAAATCATAGAATGTCTCTCAGTCTCTCAGGCCCAGACTGCTCCAGCCTGCTCCTCCACAGAGTCACAAGCCCCCTCCCAGCAAGCCTGCTACAGTGTTTGTCTCTCTCCCCATGGGCTGCAGGTTCCGCCAGGGGCTTAATCCAAAGCGAGTCACAGCATCTTCCATGTCTCCACCTGCTCCAGCGTGGGGCCTCTCCGCAGGCTGCAGGTGGGGTCTCTGCTGCCTGTCCTCTTCCATGGACTGCAGGAGGACACCCGCTCCACCATAGTCTTCATGGGCTACAGGGGAATCTTTTAGGTGCCTGGAGCACCTCCTTCCCCCTTCTTCACTGACCTTGGTGTCTACAGAGTTTCTTTCATCTTCTCACTCCCCTCTCTGGAGGCAAAAAGCAGCTGTTAGTGGGGTTTTTTTTCTCGTAACTGTGATTCACAGAGGCGCTATGACCGTTACTGATGGGCTCAGCTTGGTCAGCAGCAGTCCTTGAGCCCAGCTGGTATTTACTGTCGGGCCTAGGGGAAGGTTCTAGCTGCTTCTTGAGAAGCCACCCCTTCAGCCCCCCCTCCTCCACCAGAACCCGGCCATGCAAAACCACACCACTTCCCAGATTTGTTATCTGTAGATAACTCTTTGCCTCTTCCCAAAACATATAGGGAGGTATTCTGCAATGGAGAGACAGGAACAGACCCTGCTGTAGTGGTTGGGTAGTACTTTTTAATAGTCCGGGTGCAGCAGTCACTGAAAGCTAAAGAGCACTAAATAAATATCCTGGTCACCTAGCAGCCTTGTGAAACAGCCTACATCTATAACTTTGTTGGAGATGAATCATCAGTGAATAAAAACATGGAAATGAAGGCCACTGCAAGGACTGAGCTGGGCAAGTTCAGAGCAAGGCCTCAAAAGTTGTTGCTTAGTTTTACTCATAAAAAGCTTCAGGCTGAAGTGAATAGGAGCTGTCCGTCTAAAGCACGGCCCAGAATAAGGCTTTTAAGCAAACCTTTAACACAAGCTATGAAAAGTTACCCACTGATGTTGTATCATGGGAATAAATAGATGCTGAAAACATGAAGACATGTCCTCATTCCAGTCTAAGCTGTTTCTAACAGTGCTTCAGCTACGTGTGCTTCACCTTCTGTGCCCATCTGCCAATTTGCAACAAATGCAACTAGTAACTACTCCCCCTATTTGAATTGTCTGTTCAGTTTGCTGACTCTGACAGGAATATTTCTGATTTACAGTGCTAAAATGAAGGGATGTTTTGGTTAGGTAGCAGTGCTGTTATAATCGAGATATTCTCTGAATTGGATTCATCTGCTGCCTACATCTTCAGAACTGAGTGTAAAAAATAAAAGTCCATAGGGCTGTTTAACACTCCTTCTTCACAGTTTTGCAGTCCCATTGATTTTGCAAATACAATCAACAGCTCTGTGGAATTTCTGTTGCTATCATCCTTCAGGTAGTTTCTGGTAGCAGGATATTGTAAGCCAGGGTTCCTCCCTATGTGCATTCAGATGCTTGAACACTTCTCTCCACCTCCTCTGGCTGTAGTTTATTTCCTCTGAGGAGTGACTGCTTCATCATAGTAAGTGCATCCAGTTCACAACAAAATTGATAGCTCAATGCTTTTCCCCGCATGAGTTGGTATTTTATTGAAATGTCCACGAGCTGCATGAGCACAATAGAGAGCCAAAGACAAAAGAGTAACAATAACAATGTAATGAGGGTAGCTCATCTGAGAGCTCCATTGAGAACGAAACTTTACAAGAGCCTAAATGGAAAAACACAGTCCACCCATAGCAAATGAAGTTCACTGGTAGTACAGTTTCCTCCATCCTAAATGTATGTGTAAACATGGCCTGGGGCAAGGAAAAATTGTAAATGAATACATATCTTTTAAGAATTTTTCAGAGAAAGATGAGTCTCGGGATACTTTGAGGGAAGGGTTGGACTCGATGATCTCTTGAGGTCCCTTTCAACCGCTACAATTCTGTGATTCTGTTATACTCCGTAAAGAGTCGGTTTGATAAGTGGCGTTTGGAGCAATTCCCACCATCCTGCTGTTTCCTCTCTCTATGTCTGCCCAGGCTGCTCTAACTGTGGTCTTGTCTCTGTAAAGAGACATCCCTTTCCCTCATTAGTTTGGTCTTCCCTTCTTAGTGCTGGGCTTTTCTTGCCCAAATGTGTAATCCATTCCCTCATCACCTATTGAGTCTACAGGTGAAGCTTTTCTCTGCCTTTTGGGGGAGAACAGCAATTCTGTTATTCATTATGGTGGCATATCATACATTTCAGGGCATCCCACCCAGTAGGGTTTCCTGTCAACATAACAGGCTATTGGCATATGCCTGGAATGGTTTGTATTCCTGGAGACTGCAGAAACCTGCAGACAACCTTGTTCTTAATTACAGCACTCCCTAACAAGGACTGTCATCTTAATAAGAGGGAGAGACAAGTCTGTGTCGTTTCCACTTCCATTCACATCAAACTTGGAGCTGATCCAGTTTTAGAAACAGATGCTTTTTATCTGACCAAAGGAATGGCTGGGCTTTCTTCCTCATTCCAAGGAATGGTTCTTTCCTGTCAAATAATCCAAATATGGGGTACAAACCTAGACATGATAGCTCTTATCTTCTGGAAAGAGAAATCTTCTACCTGAAAATTACAGAAGAGGATAGTAACTTGCAGAATGTGTCCATCTCTACCATTTAAAGTAAATCCAAATAAAAAAAGGTTATTAAGACTAAATGACATATATGGAAAAAAAATGCAAGAAACAATGGATAATTAAGAATAAGACCAAGAATAACTTTGCTCTCCCAAGAAGGAGTAGGCTTACCTAGCAAAGCACAAAACGAGAAGTTAAGTCACTCGGCTGAATTTATGTTGGGATGATGGCTCTCTCTGCCATTCTCTCCAGGCAAAATCAAGTCATGTCACACAATTACCCATGCCACAACATTGAAAAAAAACAACAATGTTTTAGCCTTGGAAAGCCCAGAATGGACTGCCACCCACAAACAGCTATGCACAAGTATGACTGACTTTCACCCACAGTTTACAGAAGTAGTGTGGCTGTCAGGGAGACTACTCTCTAATTTTCAGCCCTGCTGTACCCCACTGAGAGGTAGTTACTGCTGTTCTTCTACCAGCCTCTGCTGTTTCTTCTTTTGCCATTAAACAGCTCTAATGAACTTTTCCCTCAAACTCTTACTGGAAACACAGGGGTTAAATTTCCTCTTCCTCAGGATGAGTTGGCAGACATATGCCGATTCCATTTTCAATTGTGCCATTTCTCTCCCTGTGCATGCACAGACACAGCTGTGAACAAGTTGCAGACTTAAATTTTTAATGCTGGAGGCTATTCCTAGCTACCTCTTCAACATTACCACCTCCATTGCATCCTATAATGTACCCATGGAGACATCCTGGGTTCCACTTAATTGGAACACCATTTAAATTTGTCTTTCTGGTTTGTGTGTATCATTGAGTTCTTAAATGGAGTCTTGCTGAGGCATGGTAACGAGTTTGTCTTTCTTCACTTACCCATTTTGAAAAAAAAATATAAAAAAATCAAACTACATTATCTGTAAACTGTTGCAACAGAAAATGAAGAAAAGAGTTCTTAACTCAGACATCCAGTTAATAAGGAGGAAAGATAATTCTGTTTATTAATGGCTGGATGGAAAATGGCTGCTAGGATTTATTTAATGGGATGAGCTGAGCTCAGGATATTGTGCAAATACGTAGCAAGAAGTAGTCTCTGCAACTGAAGACCTAAATAGAAAAGAGAAAAAAAAAAAAAAGAAAAAAGAAAAAAAAAGGCAGTGAAATCATCCTCATTTTACAGGATTGAAGCAGAGGCAGAGAGACGGTAAGGTCACACAGAAAGTCTTGGAAAATCTGGCAGCTGGTAATGTCTTTTGTCAGTTTAAGTCCTGTGCTTCAAACTGAACAGCATCTATTTGATTTGCAAAACTTTCACACATCCATAACTTCCACATTTTAGAAGCAAGCTGAAATCTATGGGTGAAAAAGACACCTTTAGGAAAAAGAAGCAACACCATCCTCTTTGTAAGCACCTTTGCAAGTAAACTTTTTGGGGGTAATTTTCTTGATGTGCCTTGATTGCTGGTTAAGTAAGTTCTGCAGGGAGACAGTATGATTTCTTCATGTTGGGTAGGACTACCCCATAATGGGTACTAGTGAAATGTTAGTATTGGATGGAATAAGTAAACCACTGTTCCTTTTTACCCTACATTGTGCAAAGTCATTAGAAGCTCCTATTGCAGAATTTATCTCCTGCTTTAGCCTTAGGAAGTATCACCCTCTCGGTCATAAAATAAAATAAAATAAAATAAATTCCTATTTTGATACATTATTAAAAACTACATTTGTATCATATTTTCCACACTTAAAGTGGGTTGGAATATAACTGTGAAATCTCCTGGCAATTCCCTCTCAATTGGGGAACACGCTAAAGAGCTATTGCCTTACTGTATTGTAATTTGAAAATTAGGAACACAAAGTAATGCAGTCTTCTCGTATAAAATTGTTTGGTTTTGTTTTCAAGACACCCCATGTATGTCTTTAGCTTGTTAACACAACCACAGGAGAGCAGAAAAGGTAGATTCCAGCCCCTGATATTTTGGGAATAGTAAAGTTAGAAGCTGTAAATTTAAATCCATCAAAGAATCAGTCAGGCCAGAATATAAGCACTGCTCATCCTTCTCATGGCTAGTACTATCCTCTAGCAGGCACAACATGGCTCAGTACTGCCACAAATGATGGATCCTAAATCAGCAGAGCAGCTATCTAGTGCTCTCCAGTCACCTTGGTGACACCTCTGGTATAGATAGACCATTATGCTCTTCATTGACTGGCCTTCCACATCCAGAGCCTCATACCTGTTGTACAGAGGCAGCCGGGAGTGTAAGGCGGGCAAGGAGGTTCACCTGCTGCCCTGAGCATGCACTTGCCTCCATTCACTCCTTTCCCTTAAGCTGCTGCCTTCATACTGACCAGGGGAGGACAGAGGGTCCCCTTGATCTTGGGTTTTGTCTGGTGTCTGTCCCTGTTTCCATCTGAGGCAGGGCAGAGCATGGCTCCACCAGACTGTGTCTTCTCAGCCTCCCTGATACTCCTGACCTTTGTACTTCCTCCCATGGCTCTGCCAGCAGACTGAGCAGATCATCCCCTGGTCACCCCTCGCACAGCCATTGTCACTGCTGCCATCCATTCCCAGGGACAGGCTCTGGCACTGCCCGCAGCCTGAGGCCTGGGGGGCTGCATGTTTCCCTGGCAGCTCTGTCTGTGTTGCCACGGCCGTTCTGGTGAGCACAGAGGACAGACAGAGCTTTTTGCTGAGAGGATACCATAGCTCAGCTCCTGCCGAGGGGGTGATGACACCAATGGAACTCACCGCTTGAGCTGGGAGGGTGACCAGGCCCTTCGTGTGCCCCCTCCCACGCAAACTGCCGCACCACGCTCTGGTCACAGCTCTCCCTGGGCAGCTTTTTATAGGCGTGGGGCTGGCCGCAGTTTCTCTGGCAGTGCCCAGGCCTTGGCAGTGCCTCTCGCCAGAGCTGCTGGCTCCTGGTGGGTCTCTAAACCCCCGTGGTGTTTCCCTGCTTCAGGAAAACCTCCTGTGCACCAAGATCCTCTGCGCCACAGATCTAGTGGAGGGTGACCCTGCTCATGGCAGGAGGATGGAGCTAGATGATCTTTAAGGTCCCTTCCAACTCAAACCATTCTATTATTCTGTGATAATATTATCTCAGCAAAAAAGGTAACTGAACCAGGATGGGTGGCATAACAAATGCCCTGACAGGTCTTGGCATACATATCAGATGATTCAGGGGTGAGTGCATGCCCTAGATATTGTGCAAATCTACTCTGTCTCACTTGGCTCACTGATGTTGAGTCAGCTCCAGTTCTTGGCTCTCTGTCATGTAGCTCTTCATATACCAGATAGACATTTCTGAGGATGGAACAACAGCCATCAGGTAAAGCAGTCTCTCCTGAACCGCAGTGTCCAAAACCTGCTGTCCCTGGGAGGAACAGAAAACAGGCTGCTAGCTCTTGCCCTGTCATAGCCATATGACATATGCTATGTTCTGTTATATGCTACTTTCTCTCTCTCACTGAGTCATTCCCATGGTCTCTCATGTCTCATGCTAAAACCGGTGGAGAATGAGTAAGCTGGATACACTGATACCTTTATAATAAGCTTTGAGAAAGCTGATGCCTGGACAGTTAATAATGAATCAGAAAAGTCCTGGATTTTGTGTTTTGGAGTATTTTTGAAAATTGCAGATGAGCTCTCTGTGCCCTTTGCTGTCCCTGATATTTCATTCAGACTGCAGGGAGTTCAGACAGTCCTGATGCAAACAACAAGCCATTTTATTGTCTAGTCCCCAGGATCAAAAATCTTGCTGAGTTTGAGAGAGGTCACTAGTGACGAGGAAGCACTGAAGACTGTTTTTTATTTCTTGGCATGTCTCTGTCAGCCATAACACTGGAATAGCAAGGCTCAGATTCAGCTCTCATTGATTTAGTTGAGATTTATCTTATAATTTGGCAGTATCTTGTTTCTCAGCTAAATCTTCTCATTGCATGATTCTTGATAATGATTGACTTAGTGACTGCTCTGTGCTCAGAAACCAGGTTGAAGGAGAATAAGCAAAGGATATTTTTACACATTCAGGTTAATGGGAAGACCCAACTGGTAAAATTAATTCCATTTTGGACCCTCAGTACAGGAGGAAGTTTGACAAACAAGAAAGAGTCTAGCAGAGACAAGCCAGGTTGGTTAAGGGGCTGCAGCAGAAATGCATCCTGGAGAAAAGTCTAAGCAGGGATCCATTGTCCTCTGTATAATGGGTGGTTATATGGAAGATGGAGACAGAACTCCTCGGAGATGCACACAAAAAAGAAAATTGGCCAACTGGCACAAGTTGTAGGGCAGGAAATATGAATACTAAACAGGGGTCCAGAGAGGCTGTGGGATCTCCATCCTTGGAGTTACTCAAAACTCAAATTGACAAGCTTCTCAGAAACCTCTTGTAACTTTGAAGTAGCCCTGGTTTTGAGGAGGAGCAGGTAAATGACCTACAGAAATCCTTTCCAATATTTTAATCTGTGATTCTATATTCAACATGAGTTTGAGAAGAAAATTTTATTATCTTCCTACTACTCCTCTTCCAAGTTTCTCTACTAGTGCTTGAGTTATTTGCTAATTCTGAGGAAAATGCTCTGTCATATGTCTATTATTTGGTAGGACTGTAAAGTATTGGACAGTGTCCTGGTTTCAGCTATGACGGAGTTAATTTTTTTAGCAGCGGATGGAATGCCATGTCTGGGAGTTAGGATGAGAACAGTGCTGAGAGCACCCTCATGTTTCTAGTTGTTGCCCAGCAATCAAGGACCTTTCTCAGTTCTTCATACTTCCCTACTAATGAGGAAGGAGGGGACGCAGCCAGGACAGGTGACCTGAATTGGCCAAAGAGAATATTCCATGCCAGTTACGTCATGCTCAGTATAAAGGGGGACTGGGGGGAAGAGGAGGAGACAACGCCAGGATGTGCAGTTTCTGGGGACGGTCGGGTTCCGGGACGGCTCTAAGCTGTGCGGCCTGAGTTGTGTGGTTTGGTGAGAAATTGCATTGTGTATCACCAGTTTCATCTATTTTGTGCTTTAAACTCCTGTTATTGTTATATCTAGGTTTCTGCTATTTTTTTAGTAAACTATCCTTATCCCAACCTGCGGGGTTTTGGTTTCTAGGTTGTGGTTTCTTTTCTTCCTTTCTTTCTTCCCTTTCCCCCCTCCCCCAACTTTCCTTCCTCTTCCTTTTAAAAGTACAAGCGACTGTGTGGGGTGCGGCCCTCAGCTGGGGCAAAACCACCACAGACTGTCACAGTGTTTTTCATATATATGCATTTATGCAGCTCATACAAGCATCAGCTTATATTAGGATCATGTTGAACCCAGTTGTCGTTTTGGTTGCTTAAAATGGTTGCAGCTGGACCTAAAGTCAGAGTAAAACATACAAAGGTATTTTAAATGGAATTTAAAGTGAGTTTTGCTGAAATACTTTGTGACTTCATCTCATTTTCTCTGCCTATTTCAGCCTGCAGTCCTGTTATCCAGCATCTACTTTCATGTCAAACTTCAAAAATTCTGCTAAGCCTTGATGTCTCCTTCTCCTTCAAGGAAGAACATGCAGCCTCTTCTCAGAGACTTGGGAAACAGCACATCCACAGCAGTATCAACTCAACAACTATTGTCTCAAAAATAATAATGTCAGAAGCATAATGGAACTTGGAAGAGGGAACTGTAATGTTTGTCTTGAAAAAAACCCAGACAAAGTGGTTTTCAGTAATACTTTGAGAATATCCTGATATATGAAATTGTCCTTTTGTGCCTACATTGATGTAGAATATACTTCACTGATCTCTGCTTAATTAGGATATCAGGTCATTCACCCTCCATAGGATCAATTGAACCTAAAGACAGTGAACAATAGTTGTCCACTGCTTAATTAGGCTCAAATTAGCATAAATTTCAGATAATGGGGGGAAATATCTGTGGTTAACAAAAAGGTAAAGTGGAGAAGAATGTTGTCAAAGACCCAAATTGCATGCAACTTTGCATTATTTGAGACTTTTGTTAAAGCTTCAAGCTCAAAATAGATTAAGAAGAGCTGATTCAGGATAAGCTGTTGGAGGAAAATTGGTCTGGGTTTTGCATCATAACCAACCAAGAACTCTGTCCATAATTGCACATGATGTGATAGGAGGTAAATCATGGAAAGTGATGGAGCTTCATATGAAGATTTTCAGGGTTGCTTCAACATGCAACTTACTGGGAAGGTGGAGGTAATCAAAACTAAGAGGAAAAAAGAAAACAGCCTGGATATTTTAGCTGAAGTTCAGCTTTGTTTGATTTCACCCACAGATTTCAGATGTCACATTGTTGAAGCATACATCTGCACAAACGTTCACCTAGTTTACACTAATTACAGCTATGCTGAGTAGCCAGGGCTGTGGTAACAACTTCAACATGTGAAGTGATTTCTCTGCTCTTTTGAAAGCAAAAGGAGGAGAGAGGTTTTTCTTAAGCTACGAGCCATTTGCAACATGGCCCAAACAAGCATACAGTTAATTAATGTGGCTTTGCAGGTAAACAGTTGAACTACAGTGGTTCAGCACTTTGTATCTCTCTAGACACACTCAGAGTAGTGTAATAGTGGAACCATGCTTTTTGCAAAGTCAGAAAGTTGTGCTGGGAAAACTGTCTCAATATTGACAAACAATTGTAATTTCGTTTCTGTTTCTTTTTGTCTCTGAGCTAAAGAATCCTCTCTGATCACTGGATCCGAGAAGACATGGGTTATAATTGCACCTATATTGTAATCTCTTTACTGTTTGCTGAATAGTGATGTCTTCTTAATCATGTGGTAAACTGGGACCACACACATAGTGGCGATTAAGGCTCCAAGCAGACATCTCAAAAAAAAAGATACACACAGCTAATTTATTCTGTAAAGTACCTTCAGTAAACGAGTGATCCAGCTACTACGATATCAGATGAGTAAATACTCCAGAGCCCAGCCTATGCCTGGCATCACAGCTATGCTAACAATGTCCCATTTTAAGTGTTTAAGCACAGTTCAGCATATATATGTAGTTCATACACCAGCAGTCTCATTAAAATTAACAACTGATCATAGAATGAAATCTTGTATATTGAACATTAAGGTGTTGCAACTGATGTTACATACATTGTTGAACATGATGAAAGAACTTGGAGATCTATTTTTTAGATATAGTGCTTCAAGGCAGAGTTCAATCTGAGATACTGTATCATGTCAAATTTAAGAGTCTAGAACATGGACAAATAGAATCGTAGAATAGTTCAGGCTGGAAGGAACCTTTAAAGGTCATCTAGTAAAGCCCCCTTGCAAAAAGCAGGGACATCCTCAACTGGATCAGGTTACTCAGAGGCGTATACAACCTGACCTTGAATGTTTCCTGGGATGGGGCATCTACAACCTCTCTGGGCAGCTTGTTCCTTATATCTAGCTTAAATTTACCCTCTTTCAGTTTAGAATCTTTACTGATTATTTTATTGCCACGTTCTACTAGAGTGTTTGTCCCCATCTTTCTTGTAAGCCCCCTTTAATTACTGGAGGGCTGCTATAAGGCTGCTCCCCAGAGCCTTCTCTTCTCCAGGATGAACAAACCCAACTCCCTCAACTGGACTTCATAGAAGAAGTGCTCCAGCACTCTGGTTATCTTCATAGCCCTCTGAACTCACTCCAACAGGTCCATGTCCTTCCTGTTGTAGAATTTGAGACTCCCTGAACTGGGCTCCTCATGTCACTTAGTTAGGTCCTACATTTGGTCAAAAGATTCCTGTCCTAATCTTCTCTGATTCTGTTGACCTATTCCCCATGAGCTACAGTGGGAGCTTCAGGTGGAGATACCTGGACTGAGCACAGACAATGTAGGTCCTGTTTGATACTAAAATACCTAAGTATAGATATCTACTTGTAGGTATATGAAAAAGGATTGGGTTTCTCAGTCATCTGCCTACCATCCTGTGATACCCTACAGTATCAAAGGCCTCTCTGTGGAGATACACCATTATTGGAGTTCCCTACTCTTCCTAAGTGGCACACAGATGCCAAAGAAGATAGCATGCAAAGCGTAAAACTCACCTATTTGTAGGCTACAACATCCCACCTTTGGGTGTCTATGTTCTGTGATGGTCCATGAGGATCTAGTCATTACATTCAGAGGAGTCTAGTAAGGAATGCAGGCAGTCTGTGCTTACTTCAATGCAAGCTAAAATTTCCCAGAGTTAGATAAAATAAATCCTACTCAAAACTAAAGAGCCAAAAAGGTCTAGGAGGAAGATGAGGCATTTTGCTCCATGTCTCTCCTGTCTCTGTGTGGTCATTTCAAATCCAGTCAGCTCCAGACCCTGAATAGCAGTCTTCACTAAGAGGCTTTCAAGTATATCTGTGTCTCTTTTTTTTTTCACCGTTTGGGTGCTTTTTTCCTACACATTTTTAAGGGTTTCAATGCAGACTCCTCATACATTTGCAACCTCTCTGTGGCACAAGAAATAGAGGGCAAAATTGTTCCTAACCCTGCAGTTCGGAGATTTCTGCCTTTTCAAACCCCAAGAAAGAAAGATGCTGTAAATTACATATTGCAATGGCCAGAAAGAACATACAGTCATATAATCAGCCACAATATGACTGTAAGAAGGCATCAGACTGCATCTAACTTTTATTGAAACAGCAAAGTCGTCTAAAGCCTCGTATCACAGGGGTATCTTTCAGACCAAATACATGCTACAGCCTGTAAAAATTAAGCTCGTCATTATAAACAATCTGGAGTCTGAATGGCAAAATTGAAAAGCACTCAAGCATTAAACTGCACTTCTTAAAGGTAAAATAATAAAGCAATATGGGTAATATATAAATAGCTTTAAAGATTGCTAGGAGGATAGCTGGGCTGAGCATTTCAGCTGAAATTGAAATGTATTACAGCTTTCAGTAAAGTTTCATACCTTCAGTAGGCTGCTTTTGGCACTAAATGGTTGCAACCCTTATTGTTTTTTGTGGGGAATCCTATGCAACCTATGTTGTTTCTTTTAAAGTCAGGTAGCTTTGTTAATATGAAGTGCTGGATTATTACCTAATCCTTAAGACACATAGCTTGCTTGACAGCAAAGTTAATTAATGTTTAGTAATAAAAATTTATTTTGGTCATTAGTCAAAGATCTTTATTAGACTAACTGCATTGTTATTGGTTCTCTTAATGAAGGTGACCTTGGCTACAGGAGTCATAAACAGTCAATATATACAGTGAGAACAATAGAAATGGCTCAATGTCCAGACAGAAATCAGTGATGAGTGGCATCCCTCAGAGGTCTGTAATGGGACCAGTATTGTTTAATATCTTCATCAGTGATCCCCCATAGGCAGTGGGATCAAGTGCACCTTCAGCAGATTTGCAGATGACAGAAAGCCAAATGGTGCAGTTGACCCACCTGAGGCACAGATTTTCACCCAGAAGGACCCGGACAAGCTCAAGAAGTGAGGTCACGTGAACCTCATGATGTTCAGCAAAGCCCACTGCAAGGTCCTGCACATGGGTCAGGGCAACCCTTCGTATCAATAACAAGGATAAAGGAATTGGCTGGATGGTCACACTCAAAGAGTTGTGGTCAATGGTTCAATGTCCAAATCGAGACCAGTGATGAATGGGTTGATACTGGGACCAGCACTGTTTAATGTATTTGTTGGATATTGACAGTGAGATCAAGTGCACCCTCAGCATGTTTGCCAGCAACACCAAGCTGTGTGGTGTGGTTGACACGCTGGAGGAAAGGGATGCCATCCAGAGGGACATGGACAGGCTTCAGAGATGGACCTGTGCAAACCACATGAAGTTCAGCAAGGCGAAGTGCAAAGTCCGGCACACTGGTTGGCACATTACCAAGCACAACTGCTGGCAGAGACCAGCCCAGAGCAGAAGGACTTGGGGTGCTGACTGATGTTAAACTCAACATGAGCCAACAATACATGCTTGCAGCCCAGACAGCCAACTCTATCTTGGGCTGCATCAAAAGAAGGGTGACCAGCAGATCAAGGGAGGTGATTCTCCCCATCTACTCTGCTCTGGTGAGACCCCACCTGGAGTACTGTGTCCAGCTCTTGAGTCCTCAGTACAAGAACAATATTGATCTGTTGGAGTGAGTTCAGGGGAGGGACATCAAGATGACGAGAAGGCTATTATATATGCATACCCATTTTTTTAAGGAACAAAACTTTGGAGAAGCCTCACTGTACCAAGCATGTCCCAGTCTATCCTGAAAGAGAAATTTAACCTCAGTTTAAATGTTAACATATCATCTCAGTTCTGTCTCAGAAAAAAACCTCAAACCACCCCAGATCTAAACAAAACACCAAGTAACAAAAGATTACCTGAAGTAACCTGGTTGTCAGGGACTGAGTATTCACAGTGTGTCTGCACTGTTTTAAGGTTATTCCCAGATCTGTGCAAAGCTGACAGTAGAAGAAAACTTCTTTCCCTTCAAGCCCAGAGGAGAAAGGACCTGATTAGCAGTGGTGGTGCTGTCTGCGATAGGAAGTGTAAGGTGCTTTCACCTGTTAGTGAGTCCTGCCTTAGAGGAAATTAAAACTGAAGGAGTTAATTCCCCACACAGGTTAGAAATGTATTTCAGCCTAGAAAGAAAGAGACAAAGTCTTCAGTGGTAAAATTCCATTTTGCTTTATGTTCCGTTCCTTTTAAGCCACTCTTTCACCAAACAAGTACTGCTAATTGTAAAGTACTTACACACTGAGATTCTTTACTTCCTTTTCTTTCTCTAATACAAAGGAAAAAAAATCTGCAAGGGAGAAGAACTGTGGAAACCTCTGTATGTTTTTTGTTGAATGGACTTAAATGTTTATGATAAAAAATTAATTTTATGTCAGATCTAGTATTAGAAAAGAAGGTCTGTTCATGGAAGATTTTGGGGAAAATATTTCATAGAAAAGTGATAGAGAGAATTAAATACCTTTTTCTTATATATACATATAAAAGGGTCATTTCCCATAGCCTCTGAGCTTGTCAAACACTGAACTATTAGTAAAACCCACTGAAAATTATATAACTTTTTTCCCCCAGTAATTTGGATTTCTCTAGCTGACATCTGTTGATAGTAATAGATGCAATAAAACTACCTATGCCAAGAAAGTCAGACCCTTATATTTACTGTAGTAAAGCAGAAGGATTTACAATTTGGTGTAAAAAGTTTTTATGGCTCACTATAATTCTTAAATTCAAAGTGTTCCTTAACTTTAAGACAGAAGCAGTAAAAGTAAAGAGATGACCTATTATTACTACTTTTCCTCACAGAATCACAGAATCGTAGGGGTTGGAAGGGACCTCGAGAGATCATCGGGTCCAACCCCCCTGCCAAAGCAGCTCCCTAGCACATATTGCACAGATAGGCGTCCAGACGAGTCTTGAATATCTCCAGAGAAGGAGACTCCACCACCTCCCTGGGCAGCCTGTTCCAGGGCTCTGTCACCCTCACTGGGTAAAAGTTCTTCCGCATGTTGGTGTGGAACTTCCTGTGCTCCAGTTTACAGCCATTGCCCCTTGTCCTGTCTCCACAGACAACTGAAAAGGGGTTGGCCAATTCCCCCTGCATCCCATACTTAAGATATTTATAAACATTAATTAGGTCCCCCCTCAGTCTTCTTTTCTCCAGGCTGAACAGCCCCAGCTCACTCAGCCTTTCCTCATACGGGAGCTGTTCCAGGCCCTTAATCATCTTCATAGCCCTTCTCTGGACTCTCTCCAGGAGATCCCTGTCTTTTTTATACCAGGGAGCCCAGAAAAAGCAGATTTCAAAGAACATTCCAAAGTTGGCATCAATTTTAGAGATGGTCAATAATTATCTTTTGGAATGGTTTTTCAATGCAAAAAGATATTCTGTACAATCATAGTTTTCCTCTTCCCCATGAGGAAAACAGAAATGATAAATCCTCATGCACTCAACAAAAAAAAATCTGTGATGAGAAAATAAGGAAAGTTAAGGTACCACCACAATATGGTCCTTACAGACACCAATCTTTAAAGAAAATGTAGAGCTGTTTTCTATTTAAGGAGACATTTTGTTAATTTATTAAAGACCTACCCAATTTCAGGAAATTATCAAAGGACATGTGTGCCCAAGCACAGTGCAATCACAATGAATTTGAGGAATAAGGGAATGAAATAGTCTGTGTGGGTGTGAGAAGAGAAATTTTTGGGGGGGAGATGCTAAACGATGTCATGGGCTTGCTAAATAAAATCCTACTGTATGTTAGGACTCCAGGGTCTCTTGGAACATTGTGCTAGCAGGCCAACCCACAAGTGTTAGTCAAGTTCTTTTAGGGACATAATGTTACAGTCATCCTGAAAGCAGTTTAGTATCAGCAGAAAATCAGGGCTTTGTGCTGTGGTCACAATTAATGTACTCTCTGCTGTAATCAGTTTATACTTAATGATGCATTTAGTGGTAATAAAAATAGGAAGCTATAAAATATTCTTACCGTTGTAATTTGCTACCTTTTAGGTGTCAAGGAAAGGTGGGGTCATAATGTGCATCATTGTGGGGAAAAAAAAGCCAGATACTTGAAGCAGAAATCCACGAGAAAAGGAAAAGGATAATAAGGTTACTGATACTTTCTTCTGTACCAATCACAAGAGTGCTGAGCTAGGAAAACAGCATTTGGAAAGTTCTTTTGTTAATTAGAAATGCCCTCCTTGCCTCTATACAGTAGTATTCCCTCTGAGATTTCTGTGCCACCAGGCAAGGGTTTTAGGAAGTCATTATGACATACAAATAGACCATGCTAAATTAAACTAATTAACACATCATATGAATATTTTCAGCTGGTTAATTTTGGCTGACAGCAAGTTCTAACGGACATATTGTCAGCAAAGAAAGTCCAGACATCTGAGAAGTCTGAATCATATGGGGCAAACTTACCTTCCAATGAACAACGCATGACACAACACTTTCCATGGGATGAGGATTTTGCTATATATAGTCCTATTTACACCTCTGGGCTACACCAGCCCCAATCCAACCTATGAATTTCCCTCCTGGGGCATTCAGACAGGAAATTTTGGACATGAGGATTCATTTTTTACTCCAATTAACCCATACAGTTCATGATTGCTAGGACTTTGAGTCAGTGGCCTTTGGTGGAGCTGAAAAGCGTATCTGTCAACTTGTATTTTCCTCTCAGAGATAGGCAATGTAGATGAGGGCAGCAAAAAATGAAATGTGGTCATCAAGCAATTTGGACATACAGAGTTGACTCACTTTTCCTGCCCTGGAACACCAAGAGACATTAGCTCACTTTTTGGCAGGGGCAAAAGTGAAATGGAAGACTGAGACAGACTAAAAACATTATCTTGAGCAGGTGCAGGGTGGGTAGGTGCAAATGCCCTTCAGCTGTTGAATATTTGTTTACACATTTTGGATTTTATTTCTGTATTTTCCATAAAAAACTTGGAGTTTGGAGGGGCAAAAGGTTTTCAAGGGTCATCAAACTTCAATCAACAAGGAACAGTACAAGCTAAAGTAAATAAAACCACAAGCTTGTCCCAGTCCCCTTCTACAACTTAAACCCATCTGATTAAAATGCTGAAGTTAAAAAAATTCTGTTAATGATTTTTCTTTTACTATTTTCCTTTTTTGGGCCCTTTTCAGATTTCAAGCTTCTTACATTACTGCTAAGGACTTTCCACTATTTGGAACTATAAAAAGTGCTGAAATGCCAAAGGGAAATAAGAGAGCTAAAACTGTCCATCTTACTCCTGGCTCCTGGCTAGAAGCTGAGGATGCAGAGAGAACTGTTGGCAACAGGTTTTTATACAATAGGAATGAGAGTTAGATGTGTTTACAGACACCTCTGTTGTAAAGCAGTCAGAAGAGAGAAAATTTCACCTTAGGAAAGCAACAATGAGTCAGGGCTAATTTTATTTCTGCATCAATTCAGTGCAGAAGAGAGAAGGCAGAGTGTGGTGAGTGAGATGAAAACATAATGTACAGAGTATCATTTGGATTTCAGTGGGATGTGTCTGGGGAAGCTGAAGTTCCTCCTGTGTAGGAGAAACTACCTTTGCATTTATAATCTAAACAAATTCATTTTCTTCAGCGTCTGGAGCACCTTAGGCTCTAGCACTTCTCTCCTGATTGCTGCTGTTTGCTGAAGGCACAAAGGAAAAGGAAAACAGAAGCCAGCCTTCTGAGGCCTCTGTACTAATGTCAAGTGTACGCCCTAAATAAAAAAAAAAGCATATTCCCTGATTTTGGGATTTTCTGAAGGAGACTGCACAAAAGAGTGATAAGAACATGTAGAAGAAAACAAATGAACTCTATTTAGCCCTAATACACATCTTTTCCCTTTTTTTGCATTGAAGTTGCCTCGTACCTCTTGGAAGGCTGGCAGGAGTTTTTACTTCAGGCTGTAAAGAAGCTGCATGGAGAGATGGGCTGTATCTCTTCAGCCCCAGTTATGGGTTACTCGTGCTTACATGCTTCTGGATGGCTTGGAGCACATCTATGGCACATTCATGTCTATTTATGAGAGACCTTGTTCTTGCTTCTAACATCCACCTCCTGCTTACTTGTCCCTGAAAACCTGCAGCTTGTGCTTTCAGACAAAAAGTCACATTTCCTAGAAAAACTTGCCGAGATGTTATAAGAAGCAGATGAGTTTCATTTTCCTTTGAGACTGCCTCCACAATCTTCTATTAAATATTGTATACCAGGCACCTCAGTAAGGTAGGGTGATAATTATTTACAAAGTGAGTTTTTTTCTGCAAGAAAATGCTGGTATTGAGAGTCAGATTCCATGTGGAATAACAGGATTTCACTTAAGAAACAAGTGCTTCAGAGACTCCTCATAAACCTAAGGCAATGAGGCAATTTCTCAGGGTGACCTCAACAAAACATATCTGCCCTGGTGATATCTCAAGAGTAGGAGAGCACTTTGGTAGGATTGACTCCAACTGGGGAGGAAAGGTGCACCCTAAGCAGCCATCTTGCTGTCCCTTGACATGTTCCCCTATCCTGTTGTGTCTTTCTGGGATAATGCCCTCTATGTACCACTGTTCCCTTCTCTTTCATCTCCCAGCACCTTGCTGGATCTGGCTCTTGCCCAGGATTTAAGAACATTTAGGTGTATGACAAGGTCAGGATCTCCAGCCTTGTCCATCTCCTTCAGTAGATAAAGCTCCTCTGGTACTGAATAAAGATCTTTTTTCACCCCTTTATTTTTTTCTCTACATTCAGGACACCTGCATTCTCCAGTATTTCTTTCAGTTTAGTTCATTACAAAATAGAAGGAATAGGCTGAAAATCAAGCGCTTTCATTAACTTTTTTCTCCTTGCCAGAACTCTTGTCCGACGTAATGAAGTGACACAAGAACTAATTCCTTGCTTCTTAAAAGTGTTCTGTAGATAATGAAAGTTTGTTTTCCTTTTATTCCTGTCTTTGAATGAGTTGTAAGCAAAACTTCAAAAGTATCCATCCTGTCATGAAGATTACCTGTGAAAATTAACAATGCATCTTCCCCCAGTTCATCAGTAGATGGTGGCAAAGAGTTCCTGCTCATCTGAATTTCAGACCCCAGGGGCTACACAACTATGGGTAATATTTTGCCATCTGCTGCACTCCTTAGCTTCAGCTGCTCTATTTGTGTGTGAATGAACCTGTTGCAACTTATAGTTGCCTTCCCACATGAAAAACTTTGTGAGATCATAGAATAATTGGCTGATATAGTATCCTTTTTTAAAAGGTAGCCCTTATCTTCCAAAGGCCTCCAGACCTTATTTCTCTGACTGAATCCCAGGAGTGCACCTGTCTGCAGCAGTATGGGTACTTCTGTTTGCCAACTTGTTTTTGCTATTATTTACTTTACACCTGAGTTATTTAACTATGAGTCATATGGGAGTATGATGTGTATGAATTATGTGGCAAAACACAACTCTATCACAAAGTGCATTACTCTGCAATTAGGAAATAAAATGAAAACTATTTGTCTGTACAGCAAGCCAATACAAAAACATACAGAGTCTCTTACATAGAAGACCTTATCAGGGAAATAATTATCTCCTGAAATTACAAGCACCACACTTGAGTTCTCAAGAACATTTTACAGCACAAACTGGTGTTCCATTATTACAAATTCATGGTACTCTAAAATCACTAATCCTAAAACCTTTATTTGGGATTAGGATACAGTTTGTATTTTTTCATGGCCAAAAATGCATTGCAATTTTATATCAGCAATGTGCTAATAACCAGACCAAATTAACATTTTAAGCTTTACTTGTGGCAGATCACAACGTGTATCTATAGCCTATCCCTTAGCAACACAGCTTGGGCACCACATAGAATTGTGGGTGCCTTTAGTATTGGCAAAAATATTAAAAAAACCCTGGTGAACATCTATGGGGTAAACAATAGCACTGCTCTGAATAGTAAATATGTTTCCTAGTTCTACCTCCAGTCTGAATTGTAAGCTGACATCTGTGACAAGGAGAAATAGCAAATGACAGTTTTATTTCCAATGTGGTGCGATTCCTTTTTTTTTTTTTTCCCCTCAGAACCACTTCAGAGCCATCAAAATTTCCTTTCAATTGCAGTGGGGAAGAACAGCTTCCTCAATCATTCAAAGCCAGCCTTGGGAGTGAAAGTCAAAGTAATTTTCTCTCAAAGAGAAATATAAACAGTGTGAGTTGGTATATATTGGAACACCCGTCCACATTAATAGCTTTTAAATGCTATTCTTAATGGTAACATTTAAATTAATTTTAAATACTTAAGAAGAAGTGAGGCATGTCACTGTGGACAGCTGATAACTGCAAAAAGCTTGACTGCAGAAAGGAAAGCAAGTATGGTGTTTAACAGTACAGGAAAGAGGGCAGGAAGTAATACAGAAGATCCTATACAAGTGAGAGACTCAGGCATGCCATCAAACATCTGCCACAGGGAAAACCTCAAAGCAGAGATTCCGGATAGGGAGATCTGAAGCACTCAGCCCACTTAGTGTGTGGGGGCAGCAGACAGTGGGGGGCTTTTATAAAACAATGAATAGTAAAAAGGTCAGTGATATAACAAGGGGACTTTCAATTAAGCTAAAAGGCAGTGATTCAAAGCTTAGAAAAGAGAACCTGAATAATGTATAATTAACCTGAAACATATTGTCACAACACTTCACCACTAGCCAGCGGCTTAGAGGAATGTAAAAAGAATGTAAAAAGAAGATGAGTATTAGTTAGGCAGTAGAAATATTAATTGGATGCCCAACATGGCGTACATAATGTGCTTAGTCTTTAATCATATGGCCATAGTTTCACTTTTCCACAGGATCCCTGCCTTAAGCATGGAGAAGATGGATCCAGGCTGGGACAGAACCATGCTTGTATGGGTAGTTCAAAACCTAACTGCTGTTTAATGTTTGAGGGTTTGGCTTTGCCACCATGAGGATGTACTTTTTGGTTTAAAATTGATGTATGCAGTCAAACTTGCATTAAATATTCCACTTCAACATGTTGGATGCTATACTCTGGGGCACTATTGGGTGATTGACATCAACGCTATGACCACAGTATTAATCAAATGGTAGCTCTTGTACAGGATTATCACATTACATTTTCTGCAGAAAAGGACATGGAGTCTGGTCAGGCAGCAAGCTGAACATGAAGGAGTAATGTGCCCTTGCAGCAACACAGGCAAAACAAGCCCTCTGACACATCTGCAAGCCTGTAGCCAGCAGATTAGGTGAAGTGATCATCCCACTCCACTGAGCATGTGTTAGGCCAGACTTGATCTTCTCAGTTAAAGAGAGACCTTGAAGAATTTGAGATACTCCAGTGGTGGTTGGAGAACTTGACACATGTAGAAAGCTTGAAAATTGGTTTTGCTAAAAGGAAAAAAAAAAACCCAACCAAACAAAAAACCCAAAACAAAATAAACCCACCCCACAAAAACAACCCACAAAACAAAAGCAGAAATTGTGTTTGCTAGGCCTAGGGAAGGAAGGGCTCAAGGGGATCTAATCATGGTCTTCCAGTACCTAGAAGGTAGTTGTAAAGAAGTGGAGGTGCTCTCTACACAGGGATACATGGTGACAAGAGAAGAGCCAGTGGGCACAAGTTGCTTCAGGGAAAATTCTGTCTGGATTTAAAAAAAAAATGCTTCACTGTGAGAGTAATTAAACTCTGGAATACAGAAGTGGATGAAATATTCAAGACCTGATATGACAAGGCCCGGGAAACCTAACTAAAGGCCCTGTTTAGGTTTGTCCAGATAATATCCTTTTCCAAGTCAGACTGTTCAGTCATTCTCACTGCCTTGTACTGGAGGACAGAGAGCAGCTTCACGCTTAGCTTCCCTCATGCTTCATGCATGAGGGAAGAACCATACTGTTTGAGAATGCTTCTGGAAAGAGTTTGGGACAAGAAAAACAAGAAGAAACTGTCATATACAGCTTCCAGCCTCCCACCTGATGGAATGGACATGCCTGATCGAAAGGATTTGTCCTGTCTCTGCTGCCAAATATCCTGAAAATTATTCCCTGTTTCCTGCTGTGACCTTCACTATGGCAGCAGCTGCCGAGTGATTGCTCTAATAAGCACAGCCATCTCTCCAAATGGAGAGTATGTTGAACCATGTAAAATAAACATAATTCCAAGTCCATATCTTCCAGCAGCAGCGTATTACATCACCTCTTAACATAATGGATTTGTTAGTATCGCCTCGGTTTGAAAAGTGCAGCAGGCTGTGCTAAGGTGAATTATGAGAGGTTAACAATGAAAAGTAAGCACTGCATGCTGAGCTGATGACTCAGAGAGTGGCCTTCCAGAGATGCACATATTAAAACCAGCTGGAAAATATCAGACAACATAAAAAATACACCATCACTTTCCTAACCTCTGATGCTGTAAATAAACTTGGGAATTTACTACCGATTATATCTAACTTTAGAGGCAATGGTGGAAAATACTGCACAACAGTTACGGTGTGGCTGTTGATTTATTTCACTGACTACCATCAGACCTTTCAATGCCTCGATGACAAATAAGCATAGGAGAGGACAGATACCCAAACTGTGATACAATTGATTTATATGGAGAGGGAAAGAACCCTCTATGTGCATGTAGTCATATCCCCATGCTGGCTAATACACACTTCTATCAGTACTATTTCTGTGCCTGATTTATAAGGCATCCAGTAGGTTTCAGATCTGTCAGCACCTGTAATGATGGCTTAGCTTTAAAACACCCCCTATCCCTGGACTGTCCATGGAGTTCACATGAGGATTGGAGATGAACAGAATGTACGTTCCTCATGGCCTTTCTCACTATGTGCTGGACATGCTGCAGCATGTCCAAAGAAGAGCAAAGCTGTTGAAGGGTCTAAAGCACGAGTCTTACTAGGACCAGCTGAGGGAACTGGGGTTGTTTAGTACAGAGAAAAGGAGGCTGAGGGGACACCTTATCATTTTCTACAACTACCTGAAAGGAGGTTGTAGTCGGGTGGGGGTTGGTGTTCTCCCATGTAACAAGTGATAGGACCAGAGTCCAGCGCAGGGCCACCAAGAGGATTAGGGAAGTGAAATACCTTCCTTATGAGAGGCTGAGGGAGCTGGGCCTCTTCAGCTTGGAGGAGACTGAGCAGTGACCTTATTAATGTTTAGAAATATGTAAAGGGTGAGAGAAGGACGCTGCCAGGCTCTTCTCAGTGATGGCCAGAGACAGGACAAGGGGCAGTGGGTGCAAGCTG
Source organism: Porphyrio hochstetteri (assembly GCA_020800305.1). NCBI lineage: Eukaryota > Metazoa > Chordata > Aves > Gruiformes > Rallidae > Porphyrio > Porphyrio hochstetteri. The sequence continues at coordinate 9,075,912 of CM036906.1, forward strand.
GAGCACAGGAAGTTCCATGTGAATGTAAGGAGGAACTTTTTCACTGTGAGCGTAATGAAGTACTGGAACAGACTGCCCAAGGAGATTGTGGAGGCTTCCTCTCTGGAGACATTCAAAACCCACCTGGATGGGTTCCTGTGTGATTTTGTCTAGGTGATGCTGCTCTGGCCGGAGATGTTGGATGAGATGATCTTTTGAGGGCCCTTCCAACTCCTAATGTTCTGTGATTCTGTGAAAATACTCAGCATTATTTGGATTAACATTTTTCTTGAGGTCACAAATGAAGCTGGAAACCATTACATTAGTTATGTGTCATGAGACTCAGTCTCAGCACAGTGTTGAATGGTCTATTGTATAAACAGGGCACATGAATGGTAACCTTATGACTTTTACTGACATATAGGAATAACAGACACAGAGCCTCAACGTCCTGAGAAGTCTGCACTGTTTCTGACCGTTATTACATATGCAGACCTGATTGAGTTTTCATTCCCTGAAACTCAACCATCCATCTTAATGTACTTCCTTAATCACCCACCTTCTCAGAGCAGGGTGGTGGACACTCCATCTCACTTTGTAGAGGTGTAAATCTGTCCAGGTGCTAACTATGGGTTCAGTTTGACTCGGGTGTACACATTTGAACAAAACACTCACTCCTTGTTAATCTCACTTCAAGACCAATGACCTAGATTTTCTAGGATTTGCTGTTAAGTTTCATTCTCATCTGAAGCCTCATGTCAGAACAAAAGAAAAAAAAAAGATTATCTGGTCACTTTAAAATGTTTTAAGACTTTTTAAACTGAACATGTAAAAATAGTAACTCAAAATTACTCAGCATTACTATTCACTTTGAAAAGATGCAAGCCTATCGCTCAGCAGCTGATGCTCAGCAGAGTCTGTTAATAAGGCTGGTCAGCATCCCTCAAGGCTCCTTTTTATTTTGCATAACTAGTCTCTATTGGAACCTCTTCCATTTTAGGCTAAAGTGGGAACTTCAAAGAGCATAAGTGTATGCAAGGCCAAAGGCTTAAGCCTAGATATCCCATTAGGCTCTAGCTCAGCAGTATCCACAGCAGGTCTGTGTTAGAGATGGTCTTAACAGGACTCACATATAGGCTGAAGCCTATACGTAGGTCTGGATTTTCAGCAAGACATCCTCTTTACCGGTACCAGATCTGCTGATTTCCTGATACATGTTGGGATGAGACCTGGGCATGCACCATCCCCTCAGTGTGATTAACATAGGCATGGTCTTGGTGGGAGCTCACAGGCAATACATAACAGGCAGCAGCCTGCTGGGGGGCATGGTGAGCAGTGCCATTGCGAGCAGAGGGAACAAATCATTCCTATTTCTCAACATGATGAAAGAAATAGGCAAATTTACAAAAAATTCTGCCTAACAAATTGTGAAAGGAAACATTAATCCCATTTACCTTGCACTTAATTTCTTTTGTAATCCAAAGGTGAGGCCAGAATTCCTATAAATGAGGGCATTTCAATCTGAACAGAAACATAATCTGGCTGTTCATGTCTGCATTTGTCTGGGTGGTTTTACTTCTCTTTGCACCACAAAATGACTGTGTAAATCCACTTTTGCATTTAAAGCTGAGAGATGAAGTTCACCTGCTACACACATTCTTGCCGAAGTGCAGGCAGCCTCCTGCTAAGTAATCTTTTCCAGGTAGAAGAATTTTTATGGTTCTTTAATGCTTCATCAGGTGATAATCAGAAGGTTTTACTGTCTGAATAACAAGCTGATCTCCCTCAAGAAAGTTTTGGTTCACATCCAAAATTCTGTTCCCAGAGTAGACAATATACTTTGATAGAGGTGACCATGTTTCACCCAGTGCCCAATGAATTTCCAGACTCAGGGACTGAATAAGGAGTACATTTGTTAGTTGATGCCTTTTATATTACTGAAGCACCTATTTTATTTCCCAGGACACTGCTGTTGAAAAAAGCCAGTAATTCCAGAGAGGAATAATCTATTTCCTCCCCCTTATCCTTGTGTAAAAATGTAGCTTGATTAGGGTGAAAGGATAGCAGTGGGGTGTGTGCATGATGAAAAGCAATGCCTTGTTTGTTTGATCCAGAACTGGATCAATGCAGAAAGCTCTATATTTACAGTAACACGGGTAAACGAAGTATGTTCTTTCCCTCCATATGATGGACTCAGAACTGATTCAAGTCCAGGCTCAGGATTTTCTACAGATCTCTCAGTGACTAAGAAACTAAGACTTCATTTTTGGAGCAGTTTCCTGAACATCTGTTTTCTAAGTACTTACTCCTTGTGGAAAGGGTACTTCGGCTTCTGAAACATAGGGTTAGTTCTAAAAACTTTGCTCCTTCTCCATTGTCTTTTTACAATGCTCAGCCTGTGAAGCACCACTCCCTGAAATGTTCAAGCCCCGGGTTTTGATTTGTCACTGGAAGAGCTGTTGTTTCATGCTGTATAAGGTCATAATGAATTATTCTGTCAAAAAGTCTTTAAGGTAGCTATTTTTGTCTGTGTTTTTACCTGTAAGATTATAAACATAATCTTATAATGGCACACTTTAGTCAATGTTCTTCAGACAAAAAGCAACCCTCCCTTTCATCCCTCCAATGGCAATTTGTAGCCTTTATTATTCAGTGTTTGATCTCAGAACGTTTTATGAAGGAAATAAGAACAGTGAGTGCTTAGCCCCAAAACTGTTGTGACACCATCTTTGTGGGCTTGATTTCAAAGTCTCGCTTTTTAACACGTGGATCATGTTGCAGCACACAAGTACAGATGCCCAGATGTTCCTCTTGTGGCTGTGGGGCCACTGGCTGATAATGCACTCCAAGGAGAAGCCACTGGAAGGTCTGTAAGCTTTGGAGGGTGTTGCAGCTAAATATATAGGGTGGCTGCTCCAAGAATGAACATTGTAGGGCCACAGAGACAGCTCATGGCTAGAGGTCTGGGAGCTCCAAAGGGTGCTTTATGGTTTCTGAAAGCGATCACACATATGGGCTTCTGCATTAGATGTGTCAGTGGCACGGTCACTCCCTGGAAGGCAGCCCGAGCCATAGCTATTAGCCACTGCTAGCAGCCATTGCTTGTAGTCATTGCCTGCTTTATTCTTCCATATATCTTGGGTAGAAAAAGTCACCTTGTGAAAGGTGGGTGAGAGACATGATGAGAGTAGAGGGAACTCATTCTGACCCTATGCACTTGCTGTGTTGGCTTGCCCTTTATATGTTAAGCACAAGGCTGGTGTCATGGTATGACAGATGGAGGGGTGTGGGGTGGTGTGCCACTGCCAGTCTCAGAGGGAAAGCTGGAGGACTCTACAGCTCAGAAAATCAGTCTCCAGCAGCCTTGACATTGTGGAGGTACAACAGACTTCTCTCAAGTCCTTTTGCTGGCACAGCAGACACGACAGATTTCATTGCAGCATGTCCTGGAGTTGCTGTTCTGGGCCAGGTGACACGCTGTGATCATGCTGTGGTTCTACTGAACCTATGTAGAGACGTAGGGAAACTTCCCAGAGAAGCAAAAATAGTCTAGTTTAACCCCAGTTTAATATAATTCACATCAATTCTGCAGCAACATTAGCTTCTGGCCCCTGTGTGAGAGGGGTTTTTAGATTGGAGTGCTAAGGTCTCTGCAGTCCCTCAGATATTTTTCAAGTAATTTGCCAATACGTGATCCCATCAAAAGCTTTTGTACAAGGTACACCCTGAAACTGAGGTTGCAACCAGGGACTCCAGCCAGAGGGTCTCATGGGCTTTAAGAGGCTGAAGAGAGCCTGGTCTTGCCACACAGGCAGAGGAATGAAGATGAGCCAGGCTACAGGAGACCAAAGAGACTGTTTATATTTTAACCTTATTTTTTCTTGTCAGGGTGAATTGTTGTGGTTTTTCTTTTTGCTTATATTGTTCTGACAGAAACTGGATAACTGCAGCCCATCAAGTCTTACAGGTTTGTTCTTTTCTCTGAGCCATGATCACGTATTAAGAAATGTGTGCTTTCATTGATGCCTCCCCTGTTGTTATGCAGACAACCTTTCCATCTGTTTGCGATCTCAAATCATTGCAGCAGCAGCAGAGGCAAGGGAACAGCTGCCTTTTGAAATCCACAAAGTCCCATCAATATTTTGCACTTAGTCTTGGCTAAAGAACTTACCTGACTGCGTTACAGGTTAATTCCAAGGGCAAAAGTTTTCACCATTCACAGCAAATTAAAAAAAAAAAAAAAAGTTGTTTTCTTAACAATCTTGGCTTTTTTGGATGCTATTTCTTCAGTTTCTGTTAGTTCTCATTTCTGCTGACCTGCATGACTGCTTGCTTTGCCTGTGGAATTATGGTAGTGCAACCACGTGGTTCAGTCTTCCAAGAAGACAGCTCCTTTGTACCAGCCTTGCAGCAACAGGCATCTTTGTATCAGCAAAGACTGCTATCTTGCCTGGAAGCCATTGACTAAACTACAGATATGTCAACCTGCCAATGCACTCATCATAAAAGCTATCTTACTATTCCTAGGTGCAATGATAAGGGCAATGCAAAAAATAATATATATATTTTTAAAAAATCCATTTTGATTTATTTAAGTATATTTCTCTAGCTGTTTATTGGAGAATGTATATTATTTTTCCCGGGTTTGGTGTGTGTGTTTTTTTTTTTCTTTTTTCTTTTGCAACATCATTTCTAACAGTTTAAGAATGCTCAATGGCTTTGTCCTTCATTAACTTGCCTTGTGTTTCCTTGCATCTGTGGAAACCTTTTCATCTGCTACATCCAGCAGAAGGTGGTCAACAGATTGACACATGCTTTGTGAAGAAAAAGTACTTTTTGTTTCTTCTCAGTCTCTTTCCCTTCAGTTTAACTTATGTCCACATTCCTTTAACTGAAAGAGGTTGTAAATAATCTATCCTACCAAACCTTTCCACACAAACAACAATTTTTATAGGCCTCAGCTTTATCTCCCCTTCTTTTCCCTCGCCCTGCACTTATCCTATCCAGAATGAAGATTGTCCAGCTTATTCACTCCTGAGAAGCACTTTCTCACATTGATTGCACCTGAGATGATTCTCTGAATCTTCTCCACCCTTTCATAACCCTTTCAAGATGGGAATACCAGCAATGTATAAAGCATTTAAAGTGTGAGCAAAATAGGGATTTACATAGCATAGTAATATTCTTTCCTTCGGCCTCAATCCCTTTTCTAAGAATTGCTAACATTTCACTTGCTTTCTTGACAGCTGAAGTGCACCAAGCTGATGTTTCCCACGTTCTGTCACAACCCCAAGCTCTCACACCTGAATGGTAATGGTCAGCTCAGCCTCTGTCATGTTATACATGGAAATTGGATGGATTTCTATCTCATGTGTCACTTCACATTTTCCTCTACTGAGTTTCATCTGCCAGTCACCAAATTTTGTGAGAACTACACAAGGGACATAGCACAGGACTTTTCCTTTTCTTCCCCAAATATCTCAGCATTTATGACAAATTTTCAGAAATTACCACGAGATGTGATGGAGCCCTGCTGTCCTGGAGATGGCTGAACACCTGTCTGCCCATGGGGCATGGAGAATGAATTCCTTGCTTTGCTTTGGTTGTGTGTGTGCCTTTTGCTTTACCTCTTAAACTGTCTATATCTCAACCCAAGAGTTTTTCAATTCTACCCTTCAAATTCACTCCCCCATCCCTCCGTGGGGAGAGTGAGTGAGTGGCTGCATGCTGCCTAGTTTCTGAAGGGGATTAAACCATAACAATGCTGTATGCCTAAAAGCCAGCTGATATATTGATTAAAAAACAAAAAAACCAAAAAAACCCAACCAACAAACCCACAAAGAAATTACTTAGCTACCAAACTTCTGCTTCAAAAAAATGCTAGTTCCCAGCAATGCTCTGCATGGCTACATGCCAATAACTGTTGTGCCAAAACAGCATTTTGAAATCTGATAAATCAAGCAGAAATTAAGACAGTACATTTCAGATTGTCTTACCCTAGGTTCTCTGTGCAAATACAGTCTGTATTACACAGTCATTTACATATACTTTACACTAAAACTAGTGCTGTCTTACAGTCTCTGCCGATTAACGAACTTTACACATCTGTGGAAGGGAATGCACAGGCTGAAACAACAATAATACTGTTGGCCACACGAACAGCAGAAACAGTAAATTCCCATCTCTTAATATTGGATACACACTCGATTAAAGGTTTGTATTTCAGTATTGTTTTGAGAGTGAAGCCAGAGACTTGCTCTAAAAATCCCCCAGTATGACAGGGACCCTAATGGAATGATTAAGCTTATTATAGTAGCCTGTATATAACAGACATGACAACTTCCTTAGCACCAGGATCACTGCAATTTTTACACTGCTTCCTCAAAGTACTCTCTTACAGCTGAATTAAGGCAGTTGAGATAAAAAAATCACACAATTCTGTTTCTAAACTGTTCATTTTAGGTTTAATTATGACTCTGCATTTCCTTGATTTTCAGCACTTACTCAGTAATTGCAATTCTCCTAGCATAACTGCAATTATTAAAGCATACTCCCAAAATTTCATTCTAATTTAATGTCATTTTTAATGTAGAAGCTTATTTTTTATTTAATATTTATAGTTGAATGGTTTTAAAAAAAAACCTCAAGACAAACTTGCCGTTAGGTGCCACAAGCATAAAGAAACACCACCATACATACCCAAAGATTTAAAGGTATGGACTACTGCCTTTTCATCCTTGTGAGCTCAAGCTTAACTTGGGAGACTGGATTTACAGGTATGCTCAGGCTCAGTCACTGTATTCTGGGAAAGCTGATGCAGATCTGTTTTCCTCTTAGCACCAGTTCCTATCAATTTTCCCTGACTTACAGTCAATGGGGAACTTGTCAAAACACAGCACAGAAACACTCTTTTCTGTCTACCACCTCACATTGACCTTTCTTTCCCCTACTTACCAGCCTCTTCCTCCTTCTGTCTATATTCCCTTTGTATTTTTAGCTTCTCTGGAGATTCTCTTTTCTTGGATCCTTTCCTGAATAGTCTTGTTGAGAAAGGGAGCTAGTGAGAAATGTGTTTTGTTTTTCTAATGGTATTAATAGCCAATTTTTGACCTTTTTATCTTCCCTAGAAGTGGCTGAAAATTTACATTCTCTTGCAGGATACTCTCTGAGTCCCCTCTCCACTCCTTGTGCACCCCAAGCCTAATCTCTACTTGGGTGCTGTGAAAAGCAGAAAAGGCCTTGACTCTGTGTAAGTACTGCTTAGCAGTAACAAAAACATCCCTGTGTTACCAGTACTGTTTTTGTCATAAATCCAGAACACAACCCTGTGCTAGCTAGAATCATAGAATGCTTTGGCTTGGACGGGACATCAAAGATCATCTAATTCCAAACCCCCATCAGGATCAGGGATGTGCTTCATTAGATCAGGTTGCCCAAAGTCTCATCCAACCTGATCTTAAACACTTCCAGGGATAGGGCTTCCACGACATCTCTGGGCAACATGTCCTAATGCTTCTCTGCCCTCATAGTAAAGAATTTCTTCCTAATATCTAATCTAACCCTGCCCTCTTTCAGCTTAAAGCCATTCCCCTTTGTCCTACCTCTACACTCCCTGATGAACGGTCCCTCTCCCACTTTCCTGTAGGATCCCTTTAATTATTGGAAGGCTGCAATTAGGTCTCCCCACAGCCTTCTCTCCTCCAGGCTGAACAAGCCCAAATCTCATTTTCTAAAATATGTTTTGAAGTTAAAAGGGCATAGCCAATAGCTATATCTTTAGTATTAGCTTTGTGTGTATACATTTATATATTTATTATTTATATATAACTCCAGGTATTTTTTTAAAATGTATAAACATAATTGGATGCTGATGGCACATTAGTGATAAGGGATGAGGACAAGGCTGAGGTCCTTAATTCCTTCTTTGCTTCAGTCTTTAACAGTAAAGAAGGATATTCTGTGAGTGCTCATCCTCAGGAACTGGCTGACAGGGAGGGGAAGAATAACAAAGTTCCCATGGTTCAGGAGGAAATGATTAGCGACCTACTTGGCCAGTTAGATACCCACAAGTCAATGGGGCCAGATGGGATTCACCCAAGGGTACTGAGGGAGCTGTCAGATGTGCTTGCCAAACCCCTTTCCATCATCTATCAGCAATCCTGGCAGACTGGGGAAGTTCCACTCGACTGGAGGCTGGCAGATGTTACACCCGTATACAAGAAGGGTCGGAAGGAGGATCCAGGGAACTACAGGCCTGTCAGTCTGACCTCAGTCCCAGGGAAGATCATGGAGAGGGTCATCTTGGGAGCTATCATGCAGCACATGCACGATGGCCAGGGGATCAGGCCTAGTCAACATGGCTTTACAAAAGGTAGATCCTGTCAAACTAACCTGATCACCTTCTATGACAAGGTGACGCGCTTAATGGACGAGGGGAAGGCTGTGGATGTGATCTACCTGGACTTTGGTAAAGCCTTTGACACAGTTTCTCACAGCATTCTGACTGAGAAACTGGCTGCCACTGGCCTGGACAGGTGGGCCCTCAGCTGGGTTAAAAACTGGCTGGATAGCCGAGCCCAGAGGGTGGTGGTGAATGGAACAAAATCCAGCTGGAGGCTGGTGACAAGTGGCATTCCCGAAGACTGAGTCCTGCGTCCAGTCTTGTTCAACATCTTTATCAATGATCTCGACGAAGGGATTGAATGCTCCCTCACTAAGTTTGCAGATGACACTAAACTAGGAGAAAGTGTTGATCTGCTTGAGAGTAGGGAGGCTCTTCAGAGGGATCTGAACAGACTGGACCGATGGGCTGAGACCAATGGGATGAAGTTTAACAAGGCCAAGTGTAGAGTGCTGCACATGGGACATAATAACCCCATGCAGCGCTACAGGCTTGGGGGAGACTGGCTGGAGAGCTGTCAGGCAGAGAAGGACCTGGGGGTGTTGGTTGACTGCAGACTGAATAGGAGTCAGCAGTGTGCTCAGGCAGCCAAGAAGGCCAATGGCATCTTGGCTTGTATGAAAAATAGTGTGGCCAGTAGGTCTAGGGAGGTGATTGTGCCCCTATACTGGGCATTGTTGAGGCCACACCTCGAGTGCTGTGTCCAGTTCTGGGCTCCTCACCACAAGAAGGACATGGAGGTCCTGGAGCGAGTCCAGAGAAGGGCAACTAGGCTGGTGAAGGGGCTGGAGGGCAAATCCTATGAGGAGCATCTGAGGGAACTGGGGCTGTTTAGCCTGGAGAAGAGGAGGCTGAGGGGAGACCTTATCACCACCTACAACTACCTGAAGGGAGGTTATAGAGAGGTAGGTGATGGTCTCTTCAGCCAGGTGACAGGTGATAGGACAAGGGGGAATGGCATGAAGCTGTGCCAGGGCAGGTTTAGATTGGATGTTAGGAAAAAATGTTTTACTGAAAGAGTTGTGAGGGCCTGGAACAGGCTGCCCAGGGAGGTGGTCGAGTCACCTTCCCTGGATGTGTTTAAAAAAAGGGTAGATGAAGTACTTAGGGATATGATTTAGTTTAGGATGTGAATGGTTGGACTTGATGATCTTAAAGGTCTTTTCCAACCTTGTGTGTGATTCTGTGAACAAGTACATTGAAGTTCCTAATTCAGTTGTTTATCAACAGCATGGGGATCCGCTCTCTTCTTTGCTTTTACTATGTCCTTGTGTATGTCCCTGTAAAAATTTCTTCATTTCTCCAGTCCAAGGTGGGTTTTGTTTATTTGTTTGTTTTGGGTTTTTTGTAGGGGGGTATCCTATTTAGGAAAGGGAGCTATGGAAATACATCTCTCTACTCTTTGAGACCTTTGTGTGAAGTGTTGTGGAAGCCTTGAACTTTTCTGGGACAACTGACCCATTTAAGAATTCTACTACAGCTTATTAAAGGAATATGGTATATTTGTGTATTTTCAGATATTTCCACTTTATCTGGTACAGCTTATATGAGTTTATTTCCTTCTGGGCAGCTGGAAGGCAGTGTCCAATCTTTTACTGCTTTTTCAGCTAATAGGACTATGGTGAGATAGACATAGGAAAATCCTGTTTTTCAAGATATTTAATGTGTAGTCCATCATAGACTAAACATTCCCTCCCTCTAACACACTACTTTGTTCAGATTTCAAGTTAAATTCCATTTTACTGAACTCTATTACTAAATCCAGTAGGGATCATCAAGAATTTTTCTTTGGCTACATCTAATCCACTAGTCTATAGAGGAATAAACATTTATGGAAGCAAATAATTTCCCTGGACTGCTGCATCTTGATATGTGGATCCTGACACTTGTGCAACCCTGTTACAAATCATCTGTTTTCCTTACACACAGGTAATTAGATTGAGCTCTACTTGCCAGGGAATGCACACAAAATTTTATTGTATTTCCCCTCAAGGAGATCTGAGACTTCAGCAAAAAGTCAAGATTTTCTCTTGTCACAGTTGTATTACTACATGAGAAAGAGAAATGTGACTGTGTCAGTGTGCAGACTGAGAGTTAGTGCACTACTGCACAGTGAGAATCCCCGTGGTGACATCTCAACATCTTCTCCATGGCCCAGTATAAAATTTAGTGGAGATATAAAGGCTGTCCTACTCATTATCTGTCCACTTGCAAAGGTGGGATTTCTGTGCCTAATTTTATCTGTTTAAAAGCAAATTTTATAATCTAGATTATTTTAATCTTGTCCAGACTCTAGAGTCAAAGGGAAATAAGACCAGTTGAAAGCATCTGTTCATGGCACCCAAGGTTGGTGTCAAGTAAGAGGGTAATTGGTCCTCTCTCCCATCTTAACTCTTCTCTGCCATTAACTATGAAGGGTACACAGACAACTAACCTGTACTTACTCCAGCTGTAGAGAATCAGTCAGGGTCTATGTCACTACACACAGAATAGGCACTTGCAGCATTTGATTTGGAAACAGCCCCAAGTCCGCTCCATATCTTCAGAAAACCCAAGGCTTTGTGTGTCCTTCCATGAATATTTATGATGCTAGTAATGCCACAAAGCTTGTGGGGCACTGCACAAAATAACGGTGCTAGAAGGGGAATTTTCAAAAATACCCATTTAACAAAAGAACATGTATTTTGAAGTTCCTTCTCTCCTCCCTTTCCCAGAAGAATTTGTTCTAAAACTCTAATTCTGCCAATGAAAAGCACTCTTAGCTTTACACACCTGGATAAGTGGCACAGAGCAAAACTGACCCTTCTTTTCTGTCCTGCAGCTCTGAGAAATCAATAAGTCAAATGCATGAACTGAGAGTGCTTGCGTAAGTGTTCTGCAAGACTGGGTACAAGCAAAGAAATAAAATCAAGGTGCAGGTTCCAGTAAGACAAGCACAAAGCATGAGAGCATTAAATGAGGAGAAACAGTTACTGAGTTTTGGTCTGCCCTTGGATATTTGAGGTACCACAGGACAACCTGACTGAGAGCTGCGGCTTTGGATGGATGCTGGTCATTCGTAGCTCCCATGTCACATCTGTGAGCACCATGAACCTGTCTCAGAAATCTAAGATGTTTTCTTCAGAGGTACTGAATGGTAAAGCAACTATGGATGTTCTCTTTGCCATGGTTTAGAGTCTTTTGAAGAATTATGAAGTTACTATGCTGACATACATGTTTGGCCAGTAATGGTGGATCAGATGGCTGTGTTTGGGGAATGAAAGAGAAAAGTGTCTCTGGATGGAGTTGGAAGGCTGTAAAAGTTCTATGGCAAGAAATGACAGCTATCCCCAGAGGGGTACTTGTTCATCCTTTTCTGATCCTTTCCACTCTTTGCAACCTGAGACTTCTGCTGGGTAAAACAAATGCAAAACTCAGGAAAGGAAAAGTTGGATCACAAAGTTCTATCCATGTGGGGCTGAGCTATTTTCCATCTAAAAACACAGTCCATGGGCAATTTTGACTCGTTCCAGGATATTTCTCAGGTGCTGGTTTGGAAGAATGTGAGGATGTCACAGGGCAGTGGCAAAGCACCTTAGTTTTGTAGAAAGTTTAGCTCCTTGGGCAAGAGCTGTGTTGTATCCCTTACCCACAGGGCCACAAAACAAGCCATGGCTCGTATTCATGAGTGCAGACACAGTGTCTCCAAATGCTCTGTGTGTGTCTAGATGCCTCAGCTGCACCAAGAGCAGGCAAGGTAATTTCTCACATGTCAAGCTGACCCAGGACAACCAACAAATCTGATTTATACAGCCTGAAGGCAAGACCACATAAGAGAGCATATTACCCATCAGAGCAAATGGCTCCTAGAAAGAAAATGAGATTTTTCTGCACAGACGTGGACACCATGTGACACTCTGCTCAAAGACCACCGCAAAAACCACAGAGGAACTAACAAGATTATATTTTCTTCTTAATAATCTCTTCCCATTGCTCAATTTGTTAAATCTCAATGATGCCTGATGCTCCTAACTAACTCAATACCACGAAAGACACTGCATCAGTTTAAAAAAACAAATATTCATTTTCCCCAGTATCCTGCTTCCAGTAATTGCTAACAGTAGATATCTATAGAGAACATAAGGAAAGGTCACAGGAGCACTGCAAAATCAACACTCTCCCAACCTCCACACACACCAGTGAGAATTAATAGAGATCAGGAGTTTCATAACAGCTCTAACGGATGAGCAATAGTGTATTTGAGTAAATTTTGACAAAAGTATGTTAAAAATAAATAAGTAGATTGTCTTCATTTTCTGATTTTAAATATAATTAATTTCAAAAGTTGCATGTAAACTGTTTTCTTTTTTTTTTTTAATTTCACTTGTATTTTACATTGTCATTTTCATATATCAAATGCACTGGTTGTTATTGATTCCGAAACTGACTATTAGAGTCTGAACAGTAATGAAGAAACAGCAAAGTTATCTTATATTTTTATGGTTAAAAATTATTTATTTATATTTACAATAACTTATTAAAAATAATATCGAGCTAGTTAAAAATTAAAGCTGATATTCAAGCTAAATGCATTGACTCAAAGAATTTTAAAATTAGTTTTAGAGGAAGAGTAAAAAATTGTTTCATGAAAGAAAATAAGTTTAAATGTTGGTGTTTACCACAAGGAAGAAACAAAACCTTTCTCCTTATATTAAAATAAAATGGTCACCTTTAACAAACAGTTCACATTTAAAGTTTTCTTTTATTTTTCCAGAAAATAATTTGAAGTTTAATGTTTTGAGCTTGCTTTGACCTGAACAGGGCTGAACATCAGAGCTTTTCCTCCTTCCTCTTTCTGTGCAATTTGAAAAATCCTGAGCAACAATAGTGAGAACACAGTGGCAACTGGTCATAACTGATATCAAAATACATAAATTCATGCTGAGTTATGTCAATTAAAGTCCAAAATAATCACAAATGAGCTCATGAAGAATCAAAACTTTCTGACAACTCCATTTTTTCACAAATTAGTTTGTCTTGTTAATATATGGTTTTTCCAAGCAGCTTTTTTTTTGCAGGCAGACCCAGATGCAAGCAAGCATTTTGTCTTCAGATACCCAACACAAGAAAAGAGATCATTAAATTTCCTATTCTTTTCTTGATACTCCTGGGTAGCATTTACCATGTCATTGAACCTGGTGGCTCACTCTGAAGTGCTTGCTGCTCTTATGGAAGATAATGCTTATGAATACTTAGTATTTTTGGACAAAAATATTCTGTACTTCCCTAGAATGTGGCTCTGTGAGCATGTCTATATAAGTATTGTTATAGCAACTGCTACAGGTAATTGGAACAAGAATGTCTTGGGCCTGTGAGTGATGCATATTTTATGGTTTGTCTACTGTGCTATTAAAGGCTTAGGACTTATGAACATGCTTGCTTTTTATCCAGCAATAGAATTCCAGCCAATGAAATCACAGCATCCTTGGGTTGTGGGTGAGGGAGGGCACAAATACTGCAATAATAAAACTGGTAGATGAAATTGAGGTCAAGAACAGAGTTACACAGAAAAAAAAATCTGTTTGGGGGTATTGTGTATATTCAATATTGGCATCCTGATGAGGACGATATGGTTCAAGAAGATGAATGTAGTAGAATATGTTTATATAGGGAGAATGAAAATATAAGCTCACAGGCTAATAATTTAGTAGTGTTCTTCTTACAATACAGAAAATGAATCTGTGGCAAGTAATATACTCATTTCAGAGGGCAGGTTGGCTTGTCTGCTATGTTATAGTTTTGTAATTGTGTCTGAATTTAGCTGTTCCACAGCAATTGGAAACAGATCATTCTGCCCTGCAATTACAAATATTGATTTACAATGACATTTGCCTCTTGTAAAGTGTTTCAGTAACATCTGCAAAAACAGATGATGCAGAAACATTAATCTCTCCATCTCTCTGATTTAAAAAATAAGTGGTTCTGCCCTGTGATGGCATGAAGGAACATAACTGTGATGAGCGGTTCAAAGAAAGGATTATATTTGTAAAATTCCTATGCAGTGGCTGTAGGCATGCAGATAAAGCTTATGGGACACTGGAACCACAATAGCATCCTATTTTGGCATGTTAAGAAAATAGAAATAATAACACACAAACTGCACATCCCACTTTTTGGTTCAAAATGTACCCCAATGTACAGTTGAAGTAAAACTAGTGGAAGCTCCAGATGAGAGTTGTTTTGATACACTACAGAACATGGATGAGATTCATTAGTAAATGTATCAGTGTTCATGGCCTGAATTCAAATCTGCAGCCAAACCTGAAACCAGCTGTATTTCACATTATTTCTTCTTTTATTGTGTCTCATATATTTTCCTCTATTTTTCCTATACAAAACACTTCACCAAATGGCTTCACAACAGCATTCAAAAATAAAATATCTGACTTCTAAAACACTACTGAAAGAATAATTAAATAGCAATCTAAAACTGGTAAACTGGGAAAAGAATGGATTGTGAGATCTTATCCCTTTGTAACTCATTCAACATCTCTTCTCTCTTTGCTGAGGGTGGAATGTCCCTCACTATTTTTCATATTTTCTTACTTCTTTTGAAAGCAATTGATATGCTCTGTTTAACATATTTTCAAAACCCAGAACAATATCCTGATACTACAACAATAAATAATAAGTTCAAAGAACAGTGTAGGAGAAAAATCTGCTATGCAAAAAATAACCATATCATAGCTAGAAATCTTCCTACAATGTTGCTTTAACTGACCTTAACTACTTAGATCCTACTAAGGGTAAATAGTAGCTACTTTGATCCTACTTCTCTTTTAAAAAAGAATGGATATTAATCATATCCCAGATACTATGCCATTTGGGATGCCCCAAGTAGAGATATCCACATTGGGATGGTAGATAATATGCAGGACTATGTGTGAAGTGTGGTAATCTAAAGATGGAACGCAGCAAGAATTTACCATAAGGTCTCAGGTGCCGATACATAGGACATGATTCAGCTCATCACCCACAGGCATCTGAATCTGTTCTCATCTACATGGACTAGATTTCCATTGACCGTAATGGAAGCTTAAACACTCAGGTAAAATATTAAATTTAGATTCCTTAATTTGGAGTTGACTTTTGCTTTTATGTGTGGCCATACAAATGCCACCTCAAATTATTAACTTTTACAGCACAGCTCAAGCCTACATAGGTGGGCTGAACATGGGCTTAATACCACCCGTATATTGAAGATAGTAACAAACCGCTGTGTTCTTATGAGGTGTTGTGAAAATAAATACATTTAATCCTGTGAGTTTTAATGGTAATGGAGCCTTTAAACTTAAATATTTATGGACTGCAATTTTAGAAAACAGAGTATCTGTACAAAGCACCACTTATCTTTCTGCACAGCAAAGCCCTCAGTAACCACAGAACTAGGCAGCTCTCTTATTTATAAATATCTGAATATTCCTGCTCCTTTATGATCTTGAGCTAAACTTACATATTAAGTGGGAAAACTCATATATCTGTAATTTTTGCAAGCTTATTTGCCTCATTCTCCTTTTTTTCCTTCCTCAGTGTATCATGGGCTGCCTGAGCTTGCAGGGTCTGTGTAATGGAAATCGTGTTTTCTTTTCTATGATTTTTCAGAGCCCAGCGTGAAGCGAGGCCTGCAGTAGAAACCTGTACTACCATTGCATTTAAAATACTTGCAAACTAGTATCATGAGGTAGACATATAGCTATTTAGCCACTTTTGAAATATAAAGGCACATATAAAACCAATAACCACAGAGGGCTGAGAGATGCTGTGGTTTCAAGTATATTTACATTTGCACTCAAGTTGGTACATCCCAAACTGTGATAGTGCAAGATCAACCACTGGCAGCTGTCCTACCGAAACGAGCCATCCAGCTGGGCTGAAAAGTTGTTTGAAATTGGTCTAGTTTGAGCTTGCAAGGTCCCTGCTTTCGCAGTGGCTGCTGGGATCAAATTTGCCAAGTCTTCCACTGCATTTTTAACATCGATAAATGGGACAGATGAATGCCAAAGTAATCTCTGTCTCTGTGGCAGTTTATCTAATTAAACATTTAGACAGAGAAAGGTATAATTGCAGAATAATCTATCTGCTTTTATCATGTGCTTCCCCTTAAGACACTCCTGCCTTTCCAACGGAGCAAATAAACTTTGACAGATGTTTACTTTCAAAGTAAAAAAGATAGTGGAGTTCTATTAACACAGGCTGTATTCAATAGCAAAGCTATTTTTTCACTATACTCGATGCCAGCATTCTTTGTAGAACAAAGATTTTGGTACTGAGTAAAATTTGATTTGCATGCCTGAGGGAATAATAAAAGAAACCTATTATGGAATGAAATGGACTGTAATCACATTGAGAGGATAGAGATTGTTCCTTGGGTGGGGAGGCGGGGAAGGCTACTGCCTGGTAAATGGCCTATTGAAGAAGAAAACACAATGTTATTCAAGATACAACATACGCCAAAGTTTGAGGAATGACATGCATAATTGCTTCACAACACAGACTTCCATTGCCTTCAGCAGGAGACGTTATGCACTGAGAGCTTTGCACAGGGCCACGGGGAGGGAGACGCTGTGGGACACCGAACACTGGGACAGAGGTAAAAAGCCATCCAGCAGTTCTCGTTGGATTATGCCTTGTATAATGTTGACTCAAAAGCCATACTTGAAGGTCAACATCTCATAAGGTTTGCAGCCATTGTCCCTGCAGCATGCAGTGCTTGTGGAGCCTGGCTCCACTTCTGCTCCCCTGGCCAGGAACCACCCTCAGCCACTGGTGGACTTGACACAGCCAAGGCAGGGAATGATTTCAGTTACCGAAGGAGCAGCTGCTGCTCCAGAAGATGTCAGTGAAACCAATCCCTTCTCCAAGAGCTCCTTGAACTGAACAAAGAGCTGATCTGCAAGCCCACATGCAGCTGTACGGTGATATTTTTCTTTTCAAGCACAAGACACTCATTAAAGGAAGGTCAGCACCACCTTCTTACTTGTGCACATACCTGAGCAGAAGCTGATCTTCACTTCGCTGCATTCCCCATCTGTGTCTGTTAGCACTATTTCCAGTACGCAACACTGTGCTGACAAATCTGGATGCTTACTGCAGTTTTAAGAATATACATCACCATGTGGCCTGTAAGCTCGCTGTCACATAAGCTCTTCCCGTTAATTGCATTTCCGCATGGGTTTACAGACAGAAATGCTGAGCTCCTAAGGGCTTTCTAATTCTTCTTCTTGTTACTCTTAGTGACAGTCCTGAAGCCTGTCCTTCTACCAGTTTATTCTGCTGGGATGCTACAAGGTATTTCCCTTCAAGGCTGTGGAATATGTAATTATAATTATATCGAGATTATTTTATGGTTATTAAAAGGCAAATGACCAAAGTTTCAAGGGATATCAGACAAGCTAGATGTAAAATAAAGTTCATTGCTAAATGACAGAGAAGAAAAAAGCAATATAGAAGCAGATGCTTTATGATTTGAAGAGTTGAATTGTCCTTGTTTCCAGAATGCTACAGAAGTGATTGCAGTTGACAGCCACACTCCTTGTGATAGGCGTAATGCCATTCATTGCTTTTATACTTGAACGACTTGGATACTACACAGTCTGTCAAGTCTAAATCTATTTAAGTCATGACAATTTATGTTATACTACAGTACATTACTTGTTTTGATCATAAGACTAAAATCGTTCTTGCATGAAATAAACTGAAACTTTTAAAAAACCAAGCTGCTACTGAATTTTTCCTGACCAATGGACTACAAATCCAGAGGAGCAATGCAGAAGAGCAAACCTTTCTCTATCCATATCCTGGAGTGTTCAGATGAGTGTGATCAAGGCTCAGAAGCATTAGCCAAATTCTGCATGTTAGCTAGTACTGTCTGGTGCAAGATTGGCTGTGCAGACAGGAGGTTACCTCTGAAGCAGAGTTTGATTTGTTGCCTTTTTTTCAAAATAAGGACTTTGCAGTATTTGGTTTTCTACTTTTAAAGGTTGAAAAAGCTGAAAAATGCATAGAGCAAACACTGGGGCTATTTCTTTGACTTACCAGCTGTGGAAGAAACAGCGATCACGGAAAGGAAACAGAGGAAAGGCATTTGCCGTAAGAACAAGACTTAACCCTAAATTCCATGCAGAGCCATTCAGTTAAATCCCAGAAGGACTAGCTCAACAGTTCATACATGTTCACTCATCAAAGTCAGAAATGTCTGTAAAACATGTTGTCTTACAATGGTTCTTAAAATTATTCTCCTACCACACCACAGATTCTTCCTGAGCTGCTTGGACAAGGACACTGTTTCTTCCATGAGACCGATGCATGTCCCCATGGGCTCAGCCATTATTGCTACACATCGTGCTAGTTTGGGGCTTCCCTTCCCCTGCTCCTTGAGCATAACTAGTACTATCAGGTCTGAAAGTTTGATCTCAGGAGATGCATGCTGTGTGGAAGCACACAGCCTTTCATAGCAGGTGACTAACAGGAGTTGTGGCCTACACGTCTAGGGAGGTGCTCTACTTCACTCCTGTGAGACCCCACCTGGAGTATTGTGTTCAATTCTCGAGTCCCCAACATAAGAAAGACATAGAACTGTTGGAACTGGTCCAGAGGAGGGCCAGGAAGATGATCAGAGGGCTGGAGCATCTCTCCTACAAAGAGATCTTATAGTGGTCTTCCAGTACCTGAAGGGGCCTACAAGGAAGCTGGGAAGGGACATTTTAGAAAGGCACGTAGTGATAAGACGAGGGGGAATGGTTTTAAATTGGAAGGGGGTAGATTTAGATTGGATATTAGGAAGAAATTCTTCATTGTGAGGGTGGTGAGACACTGAAACTGGTTGATCAGGGAAGTGGTGGAGGCCCCTCCCTGGCAGTGTTCAAGGTCAGGTTGGATGGGACTTTGAGCATCCTGGTCTAGTGAGAGGGGTCCCTGCCATGGGCCATGGGGTTGGAACTTGATGATCTTTAAGATCCCTTCCAGCCCTGACTATTCTATGATCCTATGAATCGGCTGAACCATTGACCACTGGGACCTGTGGCAGGAGCAGGTATAGGCTGGCAGGTTGGATCCTGCATACTGGAGGACAATGGGTTCTCTGTAATCCCTTGATGTGGATATATATATCTTATACTGCATCTTCTGAAGAAAAGAGAAAGGTGGAAAGTTCAATTATATATGATAACTGAAAAGAGTACTAAACTGCTCACTGTTACAGTACATGTTGAGACATATTTTGCTTTTATGAAGGCCTAATGAGAGACAGATTGTCCTTAAAGTTTGAAAAGGAAACAATTAGAATGGAACTTCTTATGTTTCTTGGTTCTGTGGATGGGTGAGGTAGAAGTCTTTTCAATTTCTGGCTGATTTATTCCTGTACTGAAAGTCCTAATTAATTTCTTAATCTTCCTTTGCAAGATAAGATTTGATATACAACATCTTTATTGGAACTTCCTGTCACTCAGTTACTTCCAGGCACGTTTTAAGAAGGTTTAACAAGAATATAATGACAAAAAAAAAATTCTGTTAAATCTCTCTGTTACAAGTTAACTATTTTCCTGACTACATTTTTTCCCCCTGTATTTTTAAATTGTAAAAGCCCATTTTTCTCCAATTTGTGGTTGCAAATATACAGGCCTTCTTTTGGTTTGGGTTTGTTTTGGGGTTTTTTTTTGCCTTCTTGATGGTCTATTCATTTTTGTCTAGAGTGAATAAAGTGAAAATAGGAAAAAAATACATGAGGGAATGAAAAGGCACTATGAACTAGCACCCGCATGTGAGCTTTCTAACTTTCCATAGACCTAAACTAAAGTACATTTTATGACCAAATTTAATTTCCAAATGTATATTTCAGCACTATTTCTCACTTTAATTTTTACAAATCACCATATCCTCAGTCCTTCTCTTTCCCAATAGCAAATATATGAATTAACATTTTTTATTGTGTTTGAGGAACACTGGTGCATTTGTATCCTTTCACCCTCACTCTCATTTGCCCCTTTCTGTTTCATATTATTCCAGGAAGAAACAATTGTTTCAAAAATCGAGTTACATTCTTAGTTTACAATAACAATTAAAAGGAAAAATGAGAAATGTAAGGCTTTAATCAAAGGTTGCAATAATAGGATGAATCTGGGAAAACTAATACATCCATGAAATGTCATTATTTAAATACAAACTCAGATACCTTGGTATGCCACTGAGATCAGCAGCAAATCCTATTAGCAGGACAGTGGGAGGAGAGGGGCTATGCCATGTAACAGTTTTTAACAACTGCAATGAAATGGAAGCATGGGCAAACAGCTATGAAGTGATGAAAATTTGCAGGCAGCGATGAATTGAGAAGTGTTATGAATTCCCAGAAAGACAGTGAGTTGCGACAGACACACCCAAAAAAGCTCAGAATAAGGTCTCAAAAAAAAAAAAATTGGGAAAAAATGGGGGATGCAGATCTAAAATGTGTGTCCATCAAAATAAAAATAATTAAATGGGACTATTAAATTAGAGAGCAAAATTTGACGATGCAACGTTTTGCAAAGGGATCTGGGTGAGACTAGAGAGCAGTAATTTCCACATGAGTTTGTAGCATGGCACCGTTATTAAGTACAAAAATCAAGAAGCCTGCATTTTTTATTTCCATTCAGGGATCTTTTCACTTAAGGGTATTATTATCTATCTAACTATCTACATATTTTCTGTTGAAAGACGAAAAGAATCCTCTTCTGTGCAATAGTACAGTGAAAGCATATGCCATCTGCTCCTCTCATTATTGGAAAATGTACTGAAAAATTACAGTGAGATGAGAATAAAGTGCTGACGGTGATTAAAGGTGGGGAGGAGTGACTTATGAGAATGCTTATGCACTCCTAAGGGTGCCCTTACACAACCTTGGTTTTCTTTGATGGTAAAGCTGCTTAAGACAGTCATGCTGTCCTCACAGCCCCTGACTGCTCATATTCTTTTTACAGGCAGCAGGTTCCTGCTCCCTCAGGTCTGTCAGTGCAGCTGTTTATAAAGGCTGTTCTGGAAACCAGATCACTGAAAACCTGAATTTAGGGGAAAAAAAAATAATTACAGCTTTCTTATTTTTAATGGATGGAAAACCTTTATACCCAGCTCTGTTTTCTTGTCCAAGAGTTCAGGATTTTCCCCACAAGGGACTGTACTAATACATGCAAAGGAGGAAATTTATGGGGCTGTATTGGATCTGTGGTCCAGAGCAGAAGGAAATCAGACTCTTCTGAGAAACATGTTGCTGCTTAAGGAAATATAGATGGCTTTTTTTTTTTTGTGGTGACCTCCTAACTGATGAGCTCATATATGAAAGCAAAACCTGGAAGAGACAAAGTGCTTGGCAAAAAAAAAATGAAAAACAATGTGCTAGTCTACAGGTATGTGTGTAGTATAAAAATATTCTCTCAGCATCAAATCCACAGAAATCTTGGTTTAAAACTGGGCCACTCACTACAGAAAAGACATTGAGGTGCTAGAGCAGATCCAGAGAAAGGCAATGAGGCTGGTGAGGGACTGGAGAATAAATATGAGGAATGGCTGAGGGAACTGTGGTTATTTAGTGTGCAGAAGAGAAGGTTGAGGGGAGACCAAATTACCCTCTGAAATTACCTGAAAGGAGGCTGTGGAGAGATGGGGACTGACCTTTTCTCCCTAGTGACAAGTGATAGGACAAGAGGAAATGGTGAGAAGTTACACCAGGGGAAGCTTAGATTGGATAGTTGGAAAAGTTTCTTCCCAGAGAGGGTTGTTAGGCATTGGACCGGATTGCCCAGGGAAGTGGTGCAGTCTCCTTTCCTGGAGGCATTTAAAAAATGGTTAGATGTGGTGCTGAGGGACATGGTTTAGTAGTGGATGGCAGGTTAGGCTGATGGTTGGACTCGATGATTTAAAGGGTGCCTTCCAAACAAGACAGTTCTATGATTCTAAGAAAATTGTAGGTTATCATGCAGTTGAGTACCCATGCATGATCTGGCATGGAAAAATAACATGAAGTATTTGCAAGAAAACTTTCAATAACCACCCTCTATAGAAAAGGAACAGGTTACAGAGTTAAGGATCTTCTTTCTAAGCTGGCCGGTGAATTAATATTTCCAGGTGAAACATTTTCTTATATTAAAAGGTTTATTTTAGATTGCAGATATTTTGTTTTAGATGTAATAGCTGCTTTAAAAGCACACAAGTGTTTCTGAATAAAATTCTACTGAAAGTAAAGGAAAGTTGAAATATAAAATTATGTGTTTTCTGCAGCCATAATTAAGCTGCTTTAGGAAAGAATGAAGATGCTCTCCCACACTTAACTTTTTTTTTTCCCAAAAAAAAATTGAGCTTGACAAAATGTTTTCTGAAATTGAAAGACGAAAAAACCCATACAAATTATAGAGGAGTTGATCTAAAGAACTGAAGGTAGACAGAGAGAAGGAAAACCTTTGAAAATATTAGGATTTTTAAAAGATGACAAAAACCTCTACTTGCTGGATGGTGCTTTAAAAGTTTCTGGGAAACCTTAGTAGAAAATTAATGTCATCAATATCCATTACATTAAATAGAATTCTGTGAGTACTGAAGAAAATTGTTTGGAGTTTACTTCTAATCTATCTCCTAGTTAAATTGACTCAAAGCACTAGGTGCTCAAGAACAGCAGGTTTCAGAAGTTTCTGAGGTCAACACAAGCAGCACTGCTGATGCCAACGTTGCTCACACAGCCTATGAAGCAGTGTAACTTGTATGTAAGTGAAAACCAGAACCACCTACATCCTGTAAGCATGGAAGAAGATATATGAGGAAGGAGTGTTTGTAATGAAGTGACAGACTGAATTCTCCACTGCAGCCCCTCAGCAGAGGCAATACACAGGCAGCACATCTGCACAGAGCGCTCTGCACTGCTTTACAAACAGCCTGTGTTTTATGAGGCTGTTTACAGCAGCAGCTTAGAGCTATACTATTTATAGGCTCCTTCCTCCACACAAAAATAATCCAACCCACAAACAAAAAACAACCCTGCATGTGAGAACAGGATGGACAATTTCATATGCATAGCTGAGTTAACATAATCAGGCTTTCACTGGTGTTAAAAAAGAGAGGAGGATGGGGAAGGGAGGAATTCACACAGTATGCCAGGTTGTTTTCACAGTCATTACCAAACAGTTTCTCTTCTCCTCCCCCTGTCTCCCACACAGGACCACTAAAAGTTTGGGACATGGGGAGGGAGGAAGAGGGGGGCATGGATATTGGATCTGTATATCAGTGGTTGTGTTGCATACATAGTGAGGCTGGTTCCTCTGGGCACGTAACAGAGGCCCCTTGCATGGGGTTCCCTTAATTTTAAAATCTTGAGGTATGGCCCCTCTAAGACAAAAGCTTGTGTGGTGGTTTAACCCCAGCTGTCAGCTAAGCACCACACAGCTGCTCTCTCCCTCCCTCCCTCTTTCTCCCTGGTGTAATGGGGGAGAGAATCTCACAAGTAAAAGTGAAAAAACTCATGGGTTGAGATGAGAACAGTTTAAAAATTAAAAAAAAAAAAAAAAATTATTATTATTTGTAATGATAATGGCAAAAAGAGAAACAACCCCCCTAAAAAACAAGTATGTAAATAAAAAGCAATTGCTGACCACCTGCCAACCAATACACAGCTAGTATCTGAGCAGGGACTGCTGCCCTCCAGCCATCTCCCTCCAGCTTTATATGCTGAACATGATGTCACATGGTATGGAATATCCCTTTGGCCAGTTTGGGTCAGCTTGCTGGCTGTGTCCCCTCCCAGATTCTTGTGCACCCCTAGTCTCCTTGGTGGCAGGACTTGAGAAGGTACAGTCTTTGGCTTAGTCTAAAAACTACTTAGCCACAACTCAAAGGTTATCAACTTTATTCTCATACTAAATCCAAAACAGCATTATATAAGCCACTAGGAAAAAATTAACTTTGTCCAGTTGAAACCAGGACAGCTTAAGATGTTGCAGTTTCTACCTTTCTGCTTTACACCACACAAATTTGCAAGATTGTCCTTTATTTTTAAGTGGGTATTTCTATAGCTCTTACACTGTCTGACAACCCTTTTCCATTTCCAGCCTTGCCAGGTTGCTGACCTGTACTTATGGGCATAGCATGGCTACAGTGTCTGCTTAAGTTAATGATCCTCCTGGGTCTGTTTGACCCTGGCCTGGAAAATAAGGCTGGACTATGCAGGAAGCTTTGGGTGAGAACTGATGACTCCAATGCTTATGAGATGATAAACCCGTCTAAAAGGCAAAGAGCAATACATTTCTGGTAAAGACCCAAATGTGCTTGAAAGGACACCAGGACACTGTTCACTGCTGGGTAAAGCATCTTCCAACTTCTGCATTAACAGTGACAAGAGCATAGAGGACATTACACCGCATGAGGATACCAGAAGATTTGCAAATTCAGAATTATCTTGCATAGTTCAAGAAAAAAAAACAAAAACACCCAAAGATATATTGATGTTTGCTCATTATAATGCTGCAAGTCCTTTTGTTTACACAGCTATACTGAGTTTATGCATGTTTAGCTTCTGTTATGACTGCAACAGAAATTTTACTGTTGTTGCCTTTGGAGGCAGATAAAAGAGGGAAAGACAGGGAGATTTTTCCACTGTCATCAGCACCCTACAATAATCTGTCTGGTTTAGTTTTCCTTTAAAAGTAAGCATAATTAGAGATAGAAAAGACTGCAGAACATTACTAATGCAATTCAGACTTTAAATACACCACATTTAAGAGTGAGCTTTACTTCACCTAGTTTAAAACACCTAAAAATTAGGGCTGTGGTTTACAAATCCTGCAGCTTCCCTCTGTCATCAGTGGCAAAACGAGTGCTTCCTGAGTGTAAGTTGCATTATTATCCTTAAACTGTCTCTAAATGGGCAAACTTTAGAAGAGAGAATCTCTCTCTACTGCCTGCCTAATGAATTTTGCCAACTCAAATGACTGAAATTTGGAAGATATGAACGGTGCCCCTCAGTGCTTGACTGAGATGGTAAAAAGAGATATTTTCCTGTGGATGGTTTTCATCAGCATTAAACATGTTTTTTATTGTAATAATAATAATAATAACAACAACAACAGCACCCCCAGCCCCCATAATAAACTGATAGTTTTGTGCTGAAAATAGAATGGTTTTGGGAGAAACAGAAACTTTCTGCAGAATTTTTATTCAGCATCCATGAGTGCAACTTATACTGTGCTTATAGAAATATTTGTGAGGATTATAATATCATCTTCCCGATCATTTGAGATAGTTCCATAATGTGAAATTTAAAACTATTCAAACAGCAAGCTTCTACATGAATAGGGGAGCTTGTCTAACTTCAGCTTCTGTAAATCTAATTGACTCTATTCTGTTGAGTGAAAAGCTACCTTGTAAATTGTAACTACTTCTAATTGAATGACATGGTCATCTGCTGTCCAGGACCTTGTAGAATTACTGTGATAAAGGAATTTGGAGGAATTCATAAATCAGATGAAACCTTCTTGCACTGCCCACAGATGGAAACAGACTATTGGTCAAAACAGACCATTGATCTGACTCGGACTGTTAGATTAATCAAAACCTGTCCATGTAGGAGATACAATAGAATAGGAACTGTAGCGCTTCTGGACAACTGAGGAAGTGCAGATCGAGCCTGGGAAAAGAGGGCAGTGAGTATAGGTAATAACGATGCTGGTCATGGAGTATATTAAATTCGTATTTGGCTGAACCTCTGTGGCTGTCAAGGGAAATGTGGGCACAAAACCCTGGCAATAAGGAAACTAGAGTTTGTACATCTGTGAATAACAAATGCCATCCATAATTACAGGACTAGAGGTATCTGAGGTCTATCCATTTGCTTTGTTTTGCCCAAGTACCTGGCTGAAGGACCTGTTTTCACATCAAGCAGCACTACAGCTTTCTAAGAACAGCAGCTCATATCCATGCATGCAATCTCTTCTCACTTTTCTTTCTGTATGGTGTAGACAAAAGCAACTACACACCTGAGCAGCAGTAAGAAAGGCCCTTCTCTGAAAAAGTCAACACAACACAGTGCTGGGCACCTCTGACTGAAATTCCCACCACTTGATTCAGGGCAGTATGTCAATTTTGATTTGATCTAAATATCCTAGACCCATCAGTCATTTAGATCTCACAAAATCACAGAAAACCTTAAGTTGGAATGGACCTCTAGAGATCACCTTGTTCAGCTGCCCTGTTCAAGCAGGGTCACCTAGAATGAATTTCTCAGGACCATGTTCAGGCAGCTTTTGAACATCTCCAAGGATGGAGACTCTGCAAAATCCCTCAGCAACTGGTGCCAGCATTCGGTCTCAGTCACAGTAAAAAAAGTGTTTTCTAATGTGCAAAATGACCCTCTGTATTTCAGTTGGTGTCCATTGCCTCATGTCCTATCAATAGGCACCATTGAAATGGTCCTGTGCCCTTCTTCTTTTCACCCTTGCTTCAGGTATTTATATACATTAATAAGATACTCTCTGAGCCTTCTCTTGTCCAGGCTGAACAGCCCCAACTCTCTCAACCTGTCTTCATAGGAGAGGTGGTCCAGCCCTCTGATCATCTTCATGTCCCTTTGCTGGACTTTATCCAATATATCCATGTCTCTCTATTACTGGCTTCACCAGTGCTGAGCAGAGAACAATCACTTTCCTTGACCTTTGGGTAATACATGCTCTAATACAGCCAAGGTTAGAAGTAGCCTTTTTTGCAGCAAGGACACATTCCCTGCTCATGTTCAACTTGGTGTCCACCAGGACCCCCAGCACCTTTCCTGCCTTTTTTTCCTGCTCAGTGACCCCCAGCATATATTGGTGCAAGGAGTTGTTCTTCCTCAGGTGAAGGACCTCTTGTTGAACTTCATGAAGTTCCTGTTCATCCATTTCTCAAGCCTGTCTGGATGGCAGCATGGCCCTCTGGCATATCATCCACTCTTCCTAGGCTGTATCATCTGCAAACTTGTTGAGGGTGTGCCTGTCCCATCACCAGATCAATGAGGAACTGATCTCCCATCTATTGTAGAAAGTGTTGCTTCTGATTTGGTATCCCAAACTGCAACTGCTCAGCAAATTTCAGACAAGATGCCTTTATATCAATAACACATCTTTTGGCAACTGCACTGGTTTCAATGGAAGGAGTTTGGTTTTTTGAAAAAATGTTTTTCTAGTCCAGGACAAGAGTTGTAGTCACATTCTACATTAAGCAGAGAATAGAAATGATTCTTATGTTTACAGCATTGTTCTAGAATATTTCTATCAGGAGAAATTCCTTTTCCAACATTGAATCAGGAAGACCAGACTTCAACACATGCCCAGTTGGTGTTAGCCAAATACCTTTTCATCTGGAAAATCCTGAAGACCTCTTCTTCCTTCAGAGATCTTTAAAAGATTGCAAGTCTGGAGTACAAAACATTTTCATTCTCAGTGCTGACACAATATCCAACAGACAAGCAGGTACAACTACATGTAGACTCCAGACCATGGGAGTTTTTAAATAAACTCATGTTCACCCAACAAGTGCTCTCATGCTCATTTATATCTAGTGTGGGCTGACTTAGATGACTCAGACAAGAATTTGTCCCTAACTTTCACCTAAATATCCTCACATAAAACATATTTCCTTTCTTACTCATGACACAATTCCCATTAAAATGCTACATTGGCCTTTATAAAAAAAATAAAAAAATAGAAATAAATTTGGGGAAGGATAGCATGACACCATATTTGACAGAGCCATGAATCACACAGCTCAGCTGAATGGTTACCCAAAGCCATTAAAAGTGCTTCCACACTTCAGCACAATGCATTGTTTAAGGGGAGTCATACTGGGCTGGAATCTGCTTTCTGTTTCACCAATCTCATAATGAGCTTTAGCAGGAGTTGCTCTTGATTTATGTTGGATCAGGATCAGAGTGGGAACTTTTGTATCTCTCCATAGTGTTAGCATCATCTCATAAATAACTTCAACACCCAAAACTACAGCAGAGAAGGATCCAAGAACAGTTACTGCAGCATAACTCTAAAATGCAGAGCTACCCAAGTTACACTGACAGTTATTTTTAAAAGTATATTCTTGAAATAACCAAACCCCATGATTTTTCCTCTATAAAAAGTAGTCTGAGAAAAAACCCAACTGGAGCTTAAAATAGTTGTTTGGGTTTTTTTTAAACTCAGAAGTCACTCACAAACCCTCAGGATCCAGTGAGATATAACTGCATCTGTCATAGACCTGCAGGAAAATAAACTTCAAATTGACAGGGATAATGTTAGAGTTAAATCTTCTTGGGGCTTTATTATTCACAGCAAAAATCTGATTTGAGACAACAATCAGGCACTTGAAACACAATACTTTATCAGCTGTTTGATTTTTGAATGGAAATTCAGTGCTCCTTTTTTCTTTGACGCAGAACACATTTAAATGAGAGCTTAAATATGTATATGCAACAGTGGTGGAATTCACAATAAAATTAGGGAGACAAGTTGAAATAAGGAGGTAATTTACTTGACCAGATTCTTCATTTAAGATGTTGAAAAGCAGTGTGTAACTGAGATTTTGGGCTTTTTCTAAATCCATTGACAACGTATATTTCAGCCATAAACCAAACAACTTTCTAAGAAGTACTGACACACATAATGCTGCTTCAAATTGCTTCCAGAGCAACTTAGATTTAGAAAGACTTGCTGAGAAGCAAACAAATAACAGACTAACAGCACTGTTGCTTTCCATTGGCTTTGTGCTAGGACTGAGAGACAATTCTCCTTATACTTTAACATGTTGTGAGTTCATGAGTTATAATATTACTGCTACACTAATAGAAGTGATAGTCTTAAGTGATGAAGGAAGCAAGGACATAATCAAGGGTCAAAATGGGACGTTAGAGATACTGGGAATAAAAAAAAACACTGTGTAACATGAAGAATCCTATTTCTATCCTGTTCCACAGCTGTTGTAAAGGCTACTGTGCATCCTGAAGGCATACTGAAATACAATATTTTGATCACTGTGCTCCATAAAGAATATATGAACCATAAAAATATATCTTTTCTTAGGCGATAAAGAGTGTTCCATACATATAAGTGAGTTCAGGCTCAGAAGCAGACAGGATTTATTTGAAATATTTCTTATTTTGAAATCTTTTCCATCCACTTGCACAAAAGATAACGAAATATAAGAAATAGGTTAAACCACTTCAATGAAAAGCACACTGGATGTTCAGTTGTGAACCATGAAGGTATATGGAGTATGTGGGTCTAAAGACCAACCCTAAAGTATGAAATGAGTGGGGCTGATGCAGTAAAGGCTTATGGGTGTCCAGAAGATTTCAGGAATCCAGCATGCAGAGATCATTAGCCATGCTTTGTCTTAAGCAGACAGCTTTATTTCTCTTTTTTAGCTAAATTTACAAGTTACAGTGCTACCTCTTTTTAAAAAGGTTGAGTGCCCATTGGGAGGGATTATAACCAGATCTGGTTAATTGAGGTTTAGTTTATCTGTACTTCTGCATACAAATAGTTTTATAAGGAAGACACCCTGCAGCACAGCATATAGTGTTCACTTCCTATTCATCATCTGAATAAAAATGAGACAGAATTGAATATAAGTTTTAAACTCTTATCCTGAAGTTTGGGCAAGGATGCCATGCTGTGAGATACTCCTTGTACAACAGCCCATCTCCGTACTCAGCCTGACAAAGCTGTACTACAGCTAAAACCCTGTACTCCTAAACTTGGATTACATTGAAAATGGTTTTGTTCTCTTCAAAGTAATTTTTGGAAAATAAGATGAACTGGGATGCTTTGAAAAAAGAACATATCTAGTTGAGGCCCTAGTCAGAAATCAGAAGATGTTTGTTAAAATGCCCATCTCTTCATCCTTTTTCCATATGGTGAACTGGACTGAAAGGAATAACTGGAGTTGAGAAAAGATTGGGGAAAAACTCTAACTCTTCCCCACCATACCCCTTTATGCTGAGCATGATATTACTGGTATGTAATACCCCTTTGGTTAGTTTGGGTCACCTGTCCTGGCTGTGTCCCCTCCGATCTTCCTGGGTGCCACCTTGCCCCTGCCTTCTCCTTAGCAGGGCAGCATGAAAAGCTGAAAAGCACTTGACTGCTTGGTAACAACTAAAAACATCAGTGTCAACATTGTTTTCATCCTAAATCTCAAACTACAGCAGCACTACACCAGCTACTAGAAAGAAAATTAACTCTATCCTAGCCACACCTAATTAATCAGCAGGTTTCTTGGTTGGCCAAACATGAGTTTTTCAACCTCCCTCATGTTAGAAAAGAAATCCTAGGCTTTAGGTGCCTAAGGGCTTAGTAAATTCCTGAGAGATGTGTTAATTTGTAAGCATTGTCTTCATTACTATCACTGTCCGTCACCATTATTGTCTTAGTCTCCTATCAAAGTTTGCTTAACTGTGCTCCATGCTCCCTCTGTTCTTCACAACTTGATTTCTCAAAATGTGACTCTTGGGTGGATACAGCTGATTAAGCCAGGGGGAGGCTGTCCTCCACACATTAACAGAGATTTGAGCCTCCCCAAGTAGTGACCAAGGTCAGGACAAACCTAACTCAGCTTGAGAAAGGGACCCAGGCTGTGCATGGCCATATAGGTTCTCTCTCTTCACTTGTGAATTACGGGGATTAGAAATCTGATTGGAAGATACCTGAAATTAATTCAGTCCCTGTGGTATATCTGGTAAATCTAGCCTGCTCTTGTGCAACATTTATTTTCTGTCTTTTGGGTTTTTTTCCTCCTCAACAGTTATATTTTTGGTTCTGTACCCTTTGGCATTCATGGTTTTACCCCAAACTCTGAAATTAAGAGAACTAAAAAGTTTTTAAAATTGGACTTTGCAAAAATAACAGCATATCACCACTAATCACAGTAATAAATGAAATGATGGCTTTCTTACTGAGGAAAAAGGTGATTGTATGTGTGGATTCAGCACTGAGGTCAACGTCTTACAAAACATTAAAGATGATTCACCATTTTCCCAAGAAAACACATCAGAAAAGAGTATGTTGCCAAATGCAACTTTTCCATGACTTTCATCTGGACTTTTTCTAAAATCCATGTAAGAAAGCTTTTAGTTTTCAAAAGTGCTTGAGTCCCCAGTTATGGATCTCTTTCTGAGCACATAAACATATGTAGCAACGTTTCCTGATGAAAGGGCTCTGTAAATGTGCTTACACAATTTTACATACTCTTTTTGTTTGTTTGTTTGTTTTTTCTATGGGACAAACAAGAAAAGAAAGAGAGAGGAGTATCATGAAAGAACACTTTTCAATATTTGATGAATTCTTCCTGAATAAAACTTTGAAAGAAGAATTTTCTAGGGAAAATTTATTTGCAGTCATTTCTAGAATGCAGAACATTTATTAAGACTCATTGTTCCAAGTTGTTCCAGCTGAGTTTTAATATATTTGAGAATAATCTCATCCACTAACTTAATTTCATCTTCATTTATAACTGTAGAATTAATTTATGATGGTGTAGACATGATTTGCACCAGGGCAAGAGTAGGATGTGAGATACCTTTTCTTCTCCCTACTTCTCTCCACCAGAGAAGAAAAAACTCATTGTTCACAAATAAATCAATTTGGAGAATTGTATTAAAAATTTATGATATCTAGTTAGACTGGTTTTGGGTCCCTCTAGGTTGTGAGTTATCATATTGTTTCCAGGAGTTTATGGCTAGGAGCAATCTTCAGATTGTTCACTCTGATTAACTAAACTACAGCTCACTAACCCCAGAGAATATCCTCAGAGTAGTTACACCAGAGCACTTCAGCACTTTAATTTCTAAAAGGTAAATATGGGAGGCATTAAAAGTGTTATCATCACCACCAGCACCAGAAGGTGCTGCAAGCTTTCATAGCTGGGATATAAAAGCAAACTAGGCCCATATCTACAGAGAAATATGAAAATGCCTTGAATCCAGAACTGTATAATTATTCCTGATACAAAATCTGGTGAAAAGAATCCGGACCACTCATTTGGGGATCTGAGAGGATGATTAACTAATCTGACTGTGCTCTGATTTAAGTGAACTCATGCCCTTCAACTTTTACCTTTCTCAGCATCTACAGACTACCAGCTAAGAGACCGAAGTAAGAGATCATGCTTTGACACTCGGTTTATTTTCCTTCCCACTTTGCCAATGACAGCTGTGATCATTCATAGCAATAATAATGTCTCTAAAAATTCCCACTTAAGCCACAACTCCCAAGGGACAAAGCCAAATGCAATCGCAAGGAGACATGAGAGACTCAGCGAGCAGCCAACACAAACAGAGTCATCCTGGCAGAACCCAACATTTCTTGTACTGTTCCCAACACAGGGCACATTCCTCCTGGGCCTCAGATGACGACTGCAGCAATAAATATTACAGAGAAAAGCCAGCCTCATTGCAACCAGCAAACCAAAAGTGTTTGGGGCTTAAGTCAATGGAGTAATACAAGGATAAGTCTGGCCTGCTACCAAATGAGATGGCTGCATCTTTTAAAAAGCTCAGACCCTGCGGTCATAAATTCAGCTACACTTTCTGAATTCTTGTTAAACCACAGCCCAGTTCCTCATCATTGATGTAACATTCCCCTTTGTAAAATAGGCTTGTGAGCAAGTTAGATGTCTGCAGCAATGCTTAGGAGTGTTCACCACCCACAAACTGAATCTTCACCAAAATGACCAAATCATTTGTTATCTGCAATAACAACATAAGTCCTGCCCTCATTTAAATTGCAGGTGCAGGATTGAACCTTCAACTCATGGAAATCAGAACAAGTACATTTTCCCTCAAGTTCTAGTTTATCACTGAAAGGCAGCAGATCTTGGCAAACACTTTCACAGAATTTGCCCACAATGTTCCTAGCCAGTTTTGATGACATGGATTATTTGTGGAGGGATCTTTTGGTAAGCAAACCTTACTGTTTTACCTGGTTCAGCTCCCCAGTTATCCCAAGGCCTGCATGAAATATTCGCTGTCTTTCTGCTTGTGTCATTGAGAATACAATAAAGATACAAACACCCTTGAGCCTCCTGCTGCTTTGCTTCTGCAGTGAAACAATTTCAATGAAAAAGTTTCTTCCTTGGTTGATTCATCTCCCAGGGATTAAACTCAATTACATCACAAAACCAAATAACTATCCTATTATAATTTGGTCTTACTTGTTAGGTCTTTGCAGGCTTACTGGAGCCTTTCTGTAGTGTAAAAAAAAGTAAAATATATATAAAATGTTTGAAAACTGAGTAAGTTACATGCTTATACAGGGTTTTTTGCTTGTTTAAATGATGGTTGAGATATTCTAGAAATGTTCAGCTAAATATCTCACAGAAACAATTCAAATGACTAGAAAGGTAACATTTATTTGGCTGTAAAATGGTATTTATTACTGAAAAGTGTGAAAGTGTGTTGAGTAAAGATTCGAAAAAAACAGGTTTTTATAGAATCCAACTGTGCTGTAATTTTCCTTACTTTTTTTTCATGACATGTTTTGAAAAATGTGCATAAACATTTTTTATGTTTTGTGGTTTATTAAAAAACTTTAGCAGAAACTTAATTTTGAGGTTGCAAATAGACTGCAGATGTCAGATCATAAATCCTGACGTATTTGGTCAGGAGGCAAACAAATCTGAAGTTGTTGCTGCTTGGTTTTATCAAAGAACAAGACAAATTCTGTGGAGAGACAGAAGGTATCATTGTAATGATCTTACCTTTGGAGAAAAAAAAATTGTTTTGGAAAACTGCAACTTAAGAAAATTTAAATATTTATGGACACATTACTCAGGCTGCTTCAGAGGGTCATCTACATAATGAATATTGTCACTAGTCATAAAATCAAGTCATAAACCTGGTCCTTTTCCCTCATCTCCTATTATCTGCAGTGGCATCTGCACTGCAATGTGCAGCTGGTTCAGGACAAATGAGTTTGGGTGCTGGAAGGAGCCAAGTGGAAGCTGAGATCTTAGTATGGGGTCATTTCTCAGAGCAGTGTAAACACCTAAAAGTCTCATTAAAATATTTCTTTTTAAAGAGCTTAAACCTTTATTTGCAGAGAGTCACGAGGAAGATTGTTTAACTCCATCATATTATGTGTCCTCATAGAGTTGGGAAAATTTAGTAATCTTTAAGAACATACTTTTCTGAGCTGTGCCCTTGAAAGTGCAATATATCCTCATTTAGTGCTATTTAACTGAATATTCTGTAATTGTGTATACATAGAGAAGAGTAATGAAATTCTATAGTTACTCATGTAACTGCTTTAGGTGTAAACATAGATATTAATTTGGTGAACTTTTCTTGGTTATAGACACAACTTCAGAAACGAAAGCCTCTGACAAAATGTCGTATCGTCTTCAAAGTCTACTTACATAAAATTGTAAAAAAGCAAGCTTAAAAACAGTTTTAGAGAGAATAGAGGTATTTGACCTATTTGAAACAGTTTCACCTTCTATAAGCCCCTGAGAAAACTGAAGGGAAACCTCAGATAAGTAGGTTAGGTTAAAAACCAAAAAGATATTCTGAGAAATTCTTGCCACAAAGGCAAAAGCTAGAGTCCAGCTTTAATATGCATGTTATTAATTCATATAACAGTTAAGATGAGCTGGGAAAGAGTTCTACCAATGAACAGGTAAAAAAATGTGGCAAAGCCTCAAAAATTAAGTTTCTCTCTTCCCACAATGACACAGGAAAGGTTTTATAAAAGCCCCTAAATGAACAAGCCCATTGCATCCTTATGAATCTTATCCTGTCATCACAGACTCAGATCTCTTCTCAGCCCATCTCCAGGTATCACACATCAAACTGAAGGAAATAAGCTCCACAGTTAGAACATGGTATTTGTACAGTATAGTTGGAAAGGAGTGTAAGATGGACAGGAATTTTATGTATGTTTTTCCTGTAAGTAGGTAAAATACTAGTTTGATTGAAGATAATGGCATCTCTTGTTGAAAAACACAGCCTTTTTATTTAGATTATATTTTCCTGCAAAGGGAAATAGGGTCATTCTGGCTATCAAAGAAATATAATATTTAATACAGATTTTAAATCAGGTCTTAAGATGTCTTCCTTTGGATGTATCTGACTTTAGTAATAATACAATTACATAATTATCATAGTAATTGCTTACTTCTGCCAGTTATTAATATTGAAATTATTAATGGTAAACATAGGATGCCTAATATGCTTTTGCTACAATACTTTTGTTTTCATTTCAATTGTTTACAATGCACGATGGCATAAAATATGGACTAATTTTTAGTAATTTCCTTTGAAAGGTCTTCCCACAAGAACAGGTAGAAATATTAGAAGTTAAATTTTATAATGTGTATTCATCTTTTTTCTCTTTTCTATCTCCACCCACCCCACTCCCATCTTTGAAAACAACACAGTTAAGTCTGGAAATTTGGGATAGTTTTGTCTGCCTTTAATTGCAATTTCCTTACACATTTGTCAGGTAATCCTATGAGACAGAAATAGTGGGATTCATTGAACCTGCAAAGGTTTTCCAATATCATTTAGAAGAGATAATTATACACGACTTTTTTTGTGCATTAGGGATCTCCAGCCCTGTGGGCAGTTTTCTTTTAGTAAAAGCTGTGGGATTAGGTTGCCTATCCAATATGGAGTTTTACTGGAAAAAGAAGGCATTCGGCTTTATACAGTGTATAGAAAATTGACTTATTGTATTGCTTTCTTCCAGTTGAGCACAGAAACAAGGCTAATTTATTTTTTTTCCCCAAAACTTTTATTGTTACCTCTTTGACATAATGGGCTAAGGGGCAAGTGAAGTTAAAACATCAGAGCTAAGCAAATGTGACATTAACCAGTTTTACTATGAATGCCTTGTCAGACATTATTAAGCTTTGCGTGGATCCATCGGTGTTCCTAGACTGTTAATAAGTATTGCCACCAAAAGAAAGAAGCAAAAATTACTACAAAATTATTTTTTCTTTTACAGACAACCTAAAGGCAAAGGTTAGTTCCTTGTCTCCTCCACATATCCAGTTTGCATGTTGGGAAATGAAAAAAAACACTGTCTAGCAAGAAATATGCCCCCCTCCCCAATTATTCTTCATAACTTTTTCAAGAAATTTGAACAGTAAATACGACAAAATTGTTGGAAGACTAAATTAGCTCTGCCTGCAGGATGCCTAAACCTCAGATCACCTATTAAAACAGTTCGTGACAACACATTTTGCTTTTTAAGCTCCCTGAACACATCACTTTCTGAAATATCTCACTGTTCCTAAGATGGAGTTATCTGAAGCTCTCCTCCTAATGTGTTTGAACAGTTAAACTAGCCTAAAGCACTATAACTTTAATGCATTATAAATGAATCACTATGGATACAGGGTGTCTTGATGATCCCGACTATTTGCCTTTGTATTACATTTTGATATCTGTGATGTTTGCCTACCCAGCAGAAAAACAAGCTTCATAAAATTTGATTATTTTATTAGAGCAGACAAATTAAAAAGTTAAGGGGATAATGAAATATAAGATGAAATGAAATAGTAAAATTTGCCATGTTCCCAGTTGTCAGAGGTGATGCATTCTCAAACCTTTAACCAGTTGAAAGAGGATTGGCAGGTCAAATCCCGCAGCCTGTACCCAGGACCATATCATGTGCCTTCAGTACAGGACTCGGTCACAGTTACATAGCAAACACATCTGTGCCCTGTGCATGAAGGACTGAGGAAGACAGGAAAGCACTGTGCAAAGTTCCAGCTTCCTTTCCTGCTGTGTGATGCCATGAGTGCCAAACACCATCTGTCACATAAGCGAGGCTGATTTCAATAAGCAAATGTGGTTAAAAGGCAATTGGCTTTCCACCCTGGCTTTGCATTTTCTTATCTAGAACTTTCTCTGATTTCTGTGAGAGGTCTGGCTGAATGCTTAACCAGGCAAGGATTGCAGGATTTGGCCCAAGACATCATGGAAATTAGGTTGGAAATCCATATCTGTGATTATAGTTGGCAAGGCAAGGGGGTTGTAGTGCTCTCTACTTGCCTCCTACAAGCATCTCACTACCATGGATCAATGCAGTATGCAGACCTCTGGTCATACAATAAAATAGCTCTCATCCACCTGGGCAGCCTGTTTCCCACACAAATCAGCATTCCATCTTTTACTGCTCTGGAAATTAGACTCTTAGGAGCTAATCCAACACCCACTAAAATTAATGGACTATCTCCAAAGGACTGCAGCAGATTTAGGTAAGAGAACTGTGTTTCCAGGGCCAGAAAGCAAATGGTGCTTACACCATAGAGTACTTACAGAATTTACTGCTATTTTTACCAAAGTTTTTATGGACTCCCACTCCTGTAGTAAGGCAGAAATTTGCTGTAAACTGGAACCACAGAGTTTGTGTGGAACACAGATTGTGGGTGGATAAACTGTTCTGTAAATTTCAAACATACACAGAGATCGTGGAGTCCCTTCTGATGACTAGATTTTCTTAACAACTGGAATCAAGTGGCTGTCATGAAGAGTAACTTCAAATCACAAATGTTCCTGCTATTGTTCAGATGATTCCAGAATCATAGTAGCAGTTATTGTCTTATGTGTTGAGTTAGAAATATGCAGAATGACAGGATAGTTATTGTCTCTGCTGTGTAATAGATTTAATCTGACAGAGAAGTTGATACTAAGTGTGTAATGATGTATGTCATGACCAGTTTTGTGATTCTACTTGTCTTATCCTCAATCCCTTCCAGCCCATCTTTCACTGAAGCATCTGAAAACCAATGCAGGTTGTAACTCTATATATACTTAAACATGTCAGCTACTTGTATTAGTTAATGCTACGCAACACAGCTCCTCAACAGAAAATGCAAAGTACAAATTGTTCTAGTTTTAATCCTTTGAAGATGGCATGAAGAAGGTTTCTTTGCACTTTGCATTTTTCCTCCATTACCCCTCTTGGTTCTGCTGCAGGAAGTCAAGTTGAATTTAAACTTGACTCCTACAAACTCATCTCCATTGATTTTCTTGGACTTTTGAATTTTGGGAACATTTAGTCTCCAGAGTAAACATCCCTGAAATCACACATTTAGAGAACTTACTCATCATCTAAAAGGAGGAACCCAGAAAATGCAGCCCCTCCTTTTGAAGTGTGCTGTTGGCCAGTGTGCCTGGGTGAGGAGCACAGCCACAGAACTGACTAATAAGAAATAAGCTCCACTGCTCACGTTGTGTGCTTCATGCTCTGAGAGTGCACGGCTGGTACATAAATGAATCTTTGCCTGCAGAAAGAAAATCTTCCCTTCCACAGCAAAGGATCATGATCAGGTTTTGCTTGATTAACATCTTTCCCTTGTAAGACAGCCTTTCTTGGGCTCCTCAGAAGGGCTGATAAAGTATGTGAAACACAATGAAGAGGACAGTACATGAACCCAGAGATGAATCAGACAAAAGGACGGGAGAGAGGGAGTATAAGCATCATAATTTCTTAAATAGCTAATTGAAACCTATGAAGCAATCAACTACTTACCTGTGTCTATTTTTAAGATAGTGCACTTCCTTGGTGGTATTCTCTGGAGATATTCAAGACCTGTCTGGATGCAATCCTGTGCAATGTGCACTACATAATCTAGCAGGAAGGTTGAATTAGATGATGTCCAGAGGTCCCTGCCAACCCCTACGAATCTGTGAATCTGTATCTGTGGCAGAGGGAGACATTGTTCAGACTCTGTAGTATTTTGTACAAGCTTTACACATCTTCATTCTGGTTACCAAATCCTGCTTCATGATGTTTCATCTCTTCCAAATCAACCAAACCTTCATGGAAATGACAGGTCCCTCTTGCTTTGCTCTGCAGAGCAACCCCTTTGCCACATTTCCTGTTCCATTACCTGCTTTTTGAGTGTCAGTTTCATCTGCAGTGTCTGAATAGTGATAATAGTGAAGTATAAATGGGCATTTTACTGGTTTATTGCTCAGATACTTCAAGTGTGCTTTTTTGGGGGCTTGTCCTTTCTTTTTTAATTATAGAAACTAATTGTCTACAAAAGGATATTCACATATTATCTAAATGGCTCTGTCCCTCCATTATACTCTGTGAACTTCCCAATCCATTACAAAAAGACAGAAGTATGACGCCCTTCATAAAAGTCAACAGGAGGTATGGAGACACTGTCCAATAAAGACATCCCTTGGAGAAATTAAAACTGTCAGGAAAAGTTTACAGTCAGCTTGGTTTGTGGAGAGTGATGGCTCCCCAGGTGACGAGCGGGTGATCATGGTTGGACTCTGAAGAGGTCTCCTGTTCTTGGTTTGGCACAGGCTCAGATGTACTCTGCTTTTGTATCTGCCCTTCACACATCCCAAGGGGAGCGAAGGGTAGGCTGTGGAAATGTGAGTAAGAAGAGAGTTTAAAGATTAATTTTTCTGCAGAATAAATGCCATCCTCAAATACCAGCAGCACATGTGGCACTGCTTTCCCAGAGCACCTGCAGTGCTGAAAGTACTTCAGGTAACTTTTTTGGGGGATGGGGTTCAAAGAGATTAGACCTCTCCAATTTGGATAAGGCATTCAGGATACTTCAGTTGACCTGATGTTGCTGACATGTTTGCTTCTGTAGGAAAGCTGTTCTCAGGAATGGGTTGTAAAGATCTTTTTAGCAGAAGGGTTTTTTTGCATAATAGGTGCTGGGTATTGCAGGTAAGAGGAGTGTTACAGTTAAGAGTAGTGTTAAGAAGAGCGGTCTCAGGGAGGGGATGCACTCAGGGACGGGGCAAGGAGGGCTGCAGGTCAGTGCTAACAAATGCACAAGAGCTGCTACTGAACAGTTCTTGGGCTTCCCAGTGCCTTAGCAGAGCCAAGTGAAAGGGCTGTGAGATTTAATCACTGAGA
Organism: Porphyrio hochstetteri; assembly: GCA_020800305.1. Taxonomy (NCBI): domain Eukaryota; kingdom Metazoa; phylum Chordata; class Aves; order Gruiformes; family Rallidae; genus Porphyrio; species Porphyrio hochstetteri. The sequence continues at coordinate 9,116,196 of CM036906.1, forward strand.
AGCAAAACCATTAAAGCAGTGTGATGAAAGCAGCAGTCAATGCAGGCACTAGAGGATAACTTGCAGAGAAATAATTATTTTATTTTAGCCATGTTTTCCACACAATGTAGCAATCACAAACTGTTTTAAATTCCTCTGAAGTCTCCTTTGAAGAAAACGTTTTCTTAATTTTCTTTTAAACATGTTTTAAGTTGCTACTTGCCCTTTAAAATTCTCTACAGGGAATAACATTTCCAGCTGCCAAAGGGCTGATGTGTATAAAGGACAAACTCTGCCTGCACAGCATCCTGCTTGAGAGCAGGGTACGTGGGCGTGGAGACTTGGATGAAGCCTCTCACAGCGCTGAGCTACTGTTCTTGAAGAAGAATGAAATAACTTGGCTGGCCGCAGAGGCCACCAGGAAAGACGTTAGTGAAGTCTTATCAGCATCACAACATGGTCTGGCAAAGTGTTGAGGCATATGATGAACTACTCTTCACTTGAAGTGCACATACTGCTTGACTGGTTTTGGTGCCTGAAGCCATGGATCACCAATCATCAACTCTGTTGCAAGAGTTCAGATCTATGTTATCAATAGCACGATCTAGTTAAACAGTAATGGAAACGACTGCATGTCAGAGACTTCATTAGCAACTCTTCCTTCTGAGGGCTGTCGGGTTTCTAACCGAGTCACAGTTAACACTCCTGCTTAAAAAATTACCTTGTATGTCTGAAAGAGTTAGGGACTTTCTCACTGTATTCTGGAAGAAAATTGCTATTGGAGAGAGAAAAGAATTCAAAACAGGAAGAAGTTGATGTTAAAAATAGGGAAGAATACTAAAATGTCTGGTTATCTCCTGGCCTGCTACATGCTAAAAGTACTAACGAGAAATTGTGTAGCAAAGGCATTGATAGTTCCTTTACCTTTTACTGCCCTTGAAAGAAATAGCTATGTGAGACTCATGATGTTATTCTTGGCAGACTGTTGCATCTCAGCTCTCAGCAAACTTCAAGAAATGGAAATAGAAGGATATGGGGCACCTAACAGGAAACCTGCTTTTCCATTGCCTTGCAGACAGACAAATCCACAGGAGTTACCTCCTGTACTCATTCTTTTGAGCAATGTACAGACTCAGCATTGTTATATGACCTTCTACCCACATGTGTACAACAAAAGATTGCTCAATGCCTTACAGATGCACTTTCTGTTCAAAATAATATTGCAATTCAGAAAGAAAAACTTTTTTTTTTAAAAAGTGTGGTTTCCCTTGTGTACGTCTTAAAAAGAGTCTTCTCTCACTTTATCTTAACATTTTCTGTAGGTTGTTGGCTGATTTTAATTGGAAACAGAATAAAAACATGTCTGATCTCAACATCAATATGATCACACTGTAAAGGCATTTCTTGAGTCCCTGGCCAGTATCATTTTACTTTAGCAGCTAGAGTCCTGGCCCTGGCATGAAGAAATGCTCTGCAGCCTGTTTCATTCCACCTCCTACCAGATACAAAGCAAAACCCAAAACCTTTCCTTAGCTCTCATTAATTATCTTAAAAGCTATTTGTTAATCACTAATCATTTAAGTGCCAGATTTCAGCTGTTACACATGATGTTGCAATCCCCATTGGATGCACATTAATAACTAAAAAAGAGAATTAATTAAAGGCTGAAAGAATTCCTAGCATAGCAGTTATCTCTTCCCAGAAAATGAAGCTACTTAGTGATGGATATGGTCCCCTGTAAAATTCTAAAAAATTAAAATTTTAAATGTTCACAAGTTCATTGGGGAACTGTTTACAGAGGACCTGCAACTTTGAACTCTGACTGGCAAGCTTTCAAGTTGTGATTTGTGTATAACTCCGTGGCAGACTAAAAACGTTTTCATTCCTTGATTAAATTTATTTGTAATTTATACTTTAGACAACTGAAATCATTGCACTTTTCTAACAATGCTAATTGGTTTCTAGATGCACTATTTTGCTGTGTTTAGCAAAGAGAGAACTGGTATCCTGCTTCTCTTCACGCTGTTCAGTATGCACTGGATCATTAATGTGAAATACTGCACGGTTGTTTTACAATTCATCTTAAAAATGAACTGCAGTTCCTTAATGGTCTTGAAGTTTTTGTTTAAAGAAAATAAATAATACAAATCCTTCAATGTAGGACGAAGGGGAGGAACCAAAAATGCCCATTCCTGGCAGTAGGATTATAAAAAAACTCTGCCCAAAAATGCCTTCCATCTTATTAGACATTACTTATTTCCTGACATCATTTCTTGGAGTGGATTAGTTGTCACCAGCCAAATATTTTGCACAACACAGAAGGTTCCAAAGAATTATCTGAGCCTATACATCTGCATCACTGAAAGTCGCCAATATAACTTAGAAATGCCACCCAAAATTCTCAGTCTAGTGACACCATGATATCATATTAAGTCATTTTGGGTTTTGGCTTTTTTTGTAAGCATGAAATTCACACGTTTTTATAGCCAGGTTTTTGTTTGTTGTGTTAGGGTCGTATTACAGAGCAATACATAATAAACTGTTTTGGAGTTTAATTATTTTCCCTCTATTAGAGCAGTTTGGGTCAGTGCACTGGAAAATTCTGACTCATAACTAACACTTCAGTGTGGAGTGCATGTTGAATTTCTGCACAGGTCATAAAAAATTACAGTAATTTACTGTGCCCAAAATCTTTCTATTCGTTGCTTTGTTCTACTGAAGTTTGATTGCACTATCAGCAATGATGACAAAAAAAATCTCACACAAATTTCAGTAGGAGAGAAAATTAAATTAAAAGCAATCCATTTAACATGTTGAAGGCATCAAGAAAGCAATTGTCAGATTAAGTGTGAGACACAACACGAGTATTTTCATATTCCTAGTGTAGTCTGACAACCTGTGCCTGGAATGTCAGCAAGAGTTGCAGGAGAACCGGGCAGACAGGTTTGTAATGCATCCCTTAATATGAGAACAGGGTCAGTCAATTAAATGAAAAGAATGGCAAAATGAAAAGATGTGAAAATCTCTCTTTTCACACAGGTTAGCCTAGACTGTCATATTCATTGTACAGAAAATCATCAGGTCAAATATTATGGCTGGTTGTTTAAAGAGTTTGGAACATATCTTGTAATTAATATTAATATGGCTGTGTAATGCTAATTAGACACTGTCTTGATGGTCTTCAGGTTCCAAGGAAGACAAAGTTCTTCTTTTGAACTCCACTGTGCTCTTGGTGAGTTTCAATACAGTTTCTAGGACCAAGACAGAAAAAAAAAAGATCAAAAAGGTCAAAAGTATAGTAACAAAGTATAGTAATGTTCCTGTTCCCCCTGACTTCCCATGGGAGCTGGGCATCAAACCCTCAGTGGTGACCCTGACATTCTCCCTCATTGTGTTTTGACTATGACTAAGGTACTTGAAATTGAAACTCTCATGGGTAATCCTCTGCTTTGTGTGAAGAATAATCAAAGGGAGAAAAAAACCCAAAATTTAAGGAGCACAGGAAAAGGAGCACAGGCTTCAGGCCAGAAGCTTCAGCTGATAAGCCAAGTAGGAATGAGTTATGCCAGAGTCCAAAGATGCAGTGGGAAGGCTGTGTTTGCTCTTAGTGTAAGGGGCATATGACAGGAGTGAAACAGAGCAGAGGCTGCTTTACATTCTGAGCTATACAACAAAAATCAGAACCCAAATGGGGAATAAACACTTTTGAGGAAGAAAATTGCATAGAATGGAGAGGTAGCAGGAAACACCTTGACCATTCAAGGAAAGAAGTGACCATGTGGTAATCAAACTGCCAAAGTGAAAAGAGTGAAAGTGCTGATACAGTCTGAAGACACAGCAGTAACCTTCAGGTGTTGCTTTGGCTTTATTATAGGTGGGTTTTTTTTATGGAAGGATCTTTATTATGGCTGAAGAGTCTTTATTATTAATAAACCATATCACAGAGATTGGGGTCTGATGGTACACCATGCAAGAGATCATCTACCTCACTTCCCTGATGTGTTACACGGTGACCCATATTTTCTGTCAGATGTTTGACTACCCTGTTCATGACACCAGTGATGGAGATTTCCTCTTAAGCCAATTTTTATAAGTGCTTACCTCCTTTTATTCTAAAGTGTTTCCCACACTCTCTGCTACTGGAGGTGAAACCAATCTTGTCTTCCTGCACAAACCACGGACATGGAGATCAGATTGTTCTTCATCAGAAGGTGGCAAAGTATAGTTTGGTTTTCACATGCCAGGATGAATTTTCAACCTATCAAACATAAAACTGTCTTTTAAATTTATAAACACAGCGAAATCAATTTACCATCATTAAGTCACATGGAATTTGCTATGTCAGTTTAAAATATGTCCTTTCAGATTACAACTGCATTTGAAATATGTGTCTGGTCCATAACCAAACAATAAAAAAGCCCAAGGAAACAGGATGTGAAAGGCTGTGATGTGAGACTTGTAACATACAGGAATGTTATGGTCTGGAGTTCACTGCAGCACTGCAGAAAGCATTCTGGAAGAGGTGATGCGATTGCAGCATTTTCTCTACTAAATTTTCAAATTATTGTGACAAGATATTCAAACTTGTGAAAAGAAGGTTATAGATCTCTCAAGGTGTCAGTGCAAAGAAGTGTTTCCATGCATACCTTGTGTGTATTTGAGTAAGATAGGAAATCACTCGACAGTAGTAAAAAATGTGGTGAGAAAGTTCTCTCTTTTTATTACTGCCATTTGGTGCTCCACCCACCTATTAAATTTCTGTATCACTGTAGCATGCACTGGTCTTTTTTTCAATTAATCCAACTGTAATCTATTCAAACATCTAGATGAAGGGATCTTTCAGAGGAGACCTCTTATTTTTGTAACAAGAAACCTGACCAGACAATTCCTACGGGACGTGGACTAGCTTGTTTCTCACGGTAAAATACAAATCATCCTCTGACACGCTGTAAAATGAGACTATTCATGTAACACCGTGTCACAAACTGTTCACAACAAATGAGACAGGCAGGCACCTCTCCTGCCAGCTACTAACACCCTGCTTACTCCCTTCAGCTCTGCCTGGAGCTGGCACTTCCAATAACATCTTTCAGAGAATAATGCCAGAAGGGATCATTGTGATTTAGAAGGATAAATATTTCATAAGTGAGAAAATTATTTAGGTGCCTTTGCCAAGTTCAAAAACCTGGTACTAAACATGAGTAAGTTGGTGTATGAGGATAAATTGCTGCATTTAGGTTGCATTTAGATGCCACAGATAGGATATTCTCAGATGTTCACTAGTAAGACAGAGCTAGTAGTTGCTCCAGACCTGTCATTTCGGGTCTGGAGCTAGTTTGGGTTTGCAGACTGTGGTTTACGGCAGGATACCAAGGCCTCCGGGTTGGTATTAGATATCTGCACTTCATGTTGGTTGCCTGGGGAGCAAGATAGCACAGCCTGGGGAAAAGAGAGAGGAGCAACTGGACTAATGCATGAGAAAAGAGACAACATATCAAAAGACCTGGCCATAACATGTGGACCTGCTGCAAACAGAGCCCATGCCATAAAGCAATAACTGATGGACTATGTCAGTCTGTGTGGAGTGAAACCTTGTCCATGAAATAGCTCCTTCCAGCCTAATATTTTATCTGAAAGAAAGGATTATTAGACATATGTATTGACCTTCACCTAACATTCACTATGCAACTGTCAGGCAGAAGAAGGAGAAAACAGCCTATTCCAGGAGATCTAAATCATTGTGCACTGGAGTAGCCATTGAGCATCAGGAAGCTCAGTGGTGGTCCATGCTCACTAACTGCTGAACAAACCCATGGCAGCTCAGCAACTGACTTTGTAAACCTACAGAGAACCAGAATCATATTTCTATGAACTTCTTCAGGTGACATGGCCACCAAGAATGGATCCCATTCATTCATTTGCCTTCTCTGTCCTTCATGACATCTCCCCTCTTTCCTCAGTCTGCTGTAGATGCTCACAAAGGGTCATGAATTCATAAGCACAGTGATAAGAGTTGGAGTTCAGATCAGCAAAGAAAAAAGAGAAATAGAGACAGGATAGGTGTAAGGAATAGACAAGAATCTTTGATGAGCATAATGGTGGCTTGTCCTTTCTTCAGTTGCTTAGACACTGTGGATGTAGCAGTTATGGAACACTGGTTACATGTCATAACATCAAGTCAGGATAAAACCCAGGATTTTATCATCTCCTTCTTCTGACCTAATTTCCAATGAAAGGGGCCTCTGTCTATCAACTGTAGCCTGAATATCTACCCAGACACATCAAATAATTCAGACAGGGAATAACCACTGGAAGCACAAGTGGCACCCAGTATGCTGTAGAATGTCACCTCATTCTCCACTGCTTTTGAGGAACAAATACATTTTGCTAATGAAACCCTAGGGCTGACTATAAATATCAAAAAGGAAAACCAAAGTACTTCACTTGGAAATATAAAAAGGACTTGTCACTGTTTTATTTCCTAATTCTTAATTTTTAGTAAAAATATTTTAAATGGTTCATTTTGGCCTTTTTAAAAAATCATTTTAATCTCAGTTATTGAAACTGTAAGGTAGTTAAGATAGTTTTTTATTTCCTTAAAGATAAAAAATACAGGAATCAAAGTTGCAAGAAAGTGTTTGAAAACAGTCAAAATATTTTAAATTGTTTAGACACATTTTTTGATCATAATAATTCTCATAATTTTTCATTTTCTCTTTAAACTGTGATAGATTAATGTTTGCATTATTTTTCACATCCACCCCTTTTTTTTTTTCCTTTGCAGTACAGACAAGTCAGTTCTGCTGAACTCAGATGGAAATCCTGTGGTTTCTTTTTAAACAGATTAGATATCTTCAATAGACCTGTAATTTCCAACTCAAGCTTCTTATATATTGTCTGCAATTTCATATTGCCCACAGCAGTGATCTTTGCATCATTAGAGCAGTGGGAAACCTGGAGAACAGAGGGCTGTACATATTTTATCCTTTTCTTTCCAGGATTTCTGCCATTTAGTTCTTCATTGCTTTCAGTCTGCCTTTCCTATCTTTAAATATAATAGTCCTGAACAATCAGGAAGGGCATGGATATTAATTGGGGTTCATAATTATGCATTAATCTGAAGGAGAAAAAATTATGTCTGAACTTTCATGCGTTACTTGTTGGAAGCTGCCCTGAGGCTAGGAAGGGATGGCTCATCCCCACTCTGTATGCAATTCCCCCTAATTTAATTGGAGTATTAACACATTATATAGTCTGACAGTTATTTTGGAAAGGTGTGAGGCACACAGCCACTGTCAAACTATGTGAATAACCTGGAAAAAGAAAAAAAGTGTGTGCCTGAAAGCTTGTTTGATTTATCCTCCAACTGTATCAGTTAGTCTCATAAAAGTTATTACCTCTCCCACAAATCATACTTTGATCATTGGAGCATTACATGGCATACTTAATTATTGTAAGCACACTGGGGATGCTGGATTAAAAAGCCTACAGACATTTAAAGCAGAATTAATGTCTTTGCATAACAGCAGAAACTGATGTAACTTCCATGCCACTGAGAAACACATTTGCAATGGAAATAATGCCATTTTAATGCCAAAAAGCCCGGCTGTCTGCTTGGTTTAAGGAAACATTCTGCTTTGTACATTTTTCTCAGCTTCAAAGTTCTGGATTCTTGTACAGAAATCATACAATAATTGGCTTTTCAGACTTGTTTCTTAAAGAAATGAAGCTTTATGTATTCCTGTAGTCTATCTACCAGTCTCTTGGTTTCTCCCTAACTTCTAAATCTAGTAACCAATTTAAACCAAATTTTGGAGAAAGCTAGAGATATTATGTTCCTGAAGTTGTGCAGAAATTGGGAGCTGAGTAGAATAGAAAGATTTAAATTAATGCTCAGTGAGACAGAGGATGTGGAACTGTTAGAGTGAGTCCCGAGGAGGGCCACAAAGATGATCAGAGGGCTGGAGCATCTCTCATGTGAAGACAAGCTGAGAGAGCTGGGAGAAGAGAAGGCTCCAGGGAGACCTTATTGCAGCCTTCCAGTGACTGAAGGGGCCTACAGGAAAACTGGAGAGGGACTGTTTGTCAGGGAGCGTAGTGACAGGACAAGGGGGAATGGTCTTATGCCAAAAGAGGGTAAAAGGATATTAAATAAGAGAAAAATTCTTTACCATGAAAGGGGCAAGGTATCAGAACAGGTTGCTTAGAGAAGCTGCTTATACCCCCTCCCTGGCAGCGTTCAGGGCCAGGTTGGATGGGGCTTTGGGCAACCTGGTCTAGTGGAAGGTGTTGGGGGTTGGAACTAGATGGTCTTTGAGGCCCCTTCCTATGAGTCTATGATTCTATGACTCAGTCATATAGGTAGTGCCTGGCAGCAGCTGATCAAGCCATGAGCACGTAGAGCCAACCTGCATACCTTTGGCTGCATTAGCCACAGCCCAGCCCCGGCCATGGCTTCCTGGAAAAGAGAGGAGAGGTGGGACTCCTGGACCAGGGACAGAGGACACAAGTCATTAAGTAGATGGAGTTAGTTAGTTATGCTGTTTCTGACATAGCTTTTTCTTTGTCTGCTTTGGGATGTTTATTTTGTCTGTTTAGAGCCAGTGATAGTCATTGGTCAGAATATCTGAAATAAATCATGCAGCCTCCATCCTTGGATATTTTCAAGAACAAGCTGGATGAATGCCTGAAAAATCTTGTGAGACCCAAAGCTGACTGCTTTGAGCAGCAGGTTGGGCAAGAGACCTCCTGAGGTTCCTTCCAACCTATGTCATCCTGTGATCCAACAAACCCATGAAGACAGGTTTGCTTTACTGTGTTGCCAAGAGCAGAGTAGGGTTCTGGGTATGGATAGGTTCAGCTGGCCCAGTTTTTATTTCCTGTCAGAGAAAACAAAAGGGCTTTTCAAAGGGCCTGTAGGATTTTTTGATGCAAAAGAAGGCATTGCTAATGCTTAATATTTATAATGTGCTAATAACCAGAAATGTTAGCCAAGGTCAGAGACTAAGCAAAGAGAGAAGGTAATTTAGTTACTAAATCATTAACCTGTAACACTGGAAATCAGAGTTCATTAGAGTCTTCCTATATGAGTTTATACAAGTAATAGTGTAGGGAAGTCAGCTTACATAATTTTAGTCCTCCAGAATTTAGGTAGCAAATTTGATCTGGGTCTTTAGATACCCTCATGGGTCAACGGAGGGATGAAGAGCTCAAAGTCAGCTCCTGCAACGTATTCTGGTGGCATGGGCTTTTATGTTCCTTTGACAGAGAAAGGGTAAGAGATTATAGCACTCCATGGTTTCACAGGGAGTTGTACAGATAAATTCATCAACTGCAAAATACTCAGCTTCTGTTTACATGCATTTGATATGTGATTGCCCTGTCTGTGTGTGTGTGTGCACGTGTGTGACTGTAGTGGATATGCTAGAGGAAAGGACTAGTTTCTCACAGAGTTTTATGTCTAGGTCAGTAAACATAATACCAAAACACACAATGGTAACAAGCCTTTAAGATAAATTTTGTCAAAAAAAACTCCATTCAGCTTCAAATTCTTTCCTTCCCCCAGCACATGGACACAGCCTCACCCCCCAGGGAGACGGAAATAAGTAAAGAGAAAGTTGATGCATTTTGATGAATTGAAACCAAAATCCAACACCTTCCTTAATCCCAGGAAAAAAACCCACAACACACAAAGGAAGAAAAACAAAAACAACCATAAAACCACCAATAACAAGTCTGGTGTTCCAGGTCTGCATGAGAAATAACTGGATTCTGTTTACTAATGTTCATCTTTGGGGGGAAGAAGAGCAAATCCCAAAGAAAGAATGAGGGACATGAGGAAGGTTAAGTTGTTATGAACTTTCATGCTCTGGCTGGTCAAAATGAGTGATAAGAAATTCTGCTTTGAATTTCTAAAGCAGCCCCTGGATTTCACGAGCTTTCTCCTTTGAGTCCTAGCTTAGGAAACCGGATAAATGGCATAGTGAGCAAGCTGTGGAGCCTGCACCCTACATGATCATGAGGAGAGATGCTGTCATTCTGCCTGCACTGAAGATAGGAGGAAGGAAAATTGGTAAACTTAAGGAGGATGAAAAGAAAAGCCCCAGAAATGATTAAAGAGTAGTGAAGACAGCATATATCTATTTGGTTTTGTGAGTAGCACCTGGGCAAGGCAACTGAAGTTCATGAAATAATGAATTGATGCCTTACACAGTTTCACAGCCTGGCACTGGGGCCATATGCTAGAGCAAATAATGCAAAACATATGCCTGCCGCTTGGAGCATGCCCCAGAAAAAAGTGTCCTGTCAGCCCTGCCTGGTTACATGGAGCCAACTGGATCACTCCTGCTAGGAGCCCAGAGCGGGAGCAGACTGCACACAGTTTGGATGGCCTAGAGAATGACAACCTGCAGTGAAATGGGGAGCCATCTAAGCTGATGTGCCATCAGAAAACTAAACAGAATAATTTGTTTAGTCTGATTAGAGGGCACATAAACGTATTGTATAGAAGTTTGAAAGGGAATGGTATAAAAGAGTTGCTGATACAGCAAATAGATGTGGCTCTTTTCACTATGCTCACGATGGAGCTAAATATAGAGATAATTGTGGTTATAGAATAATAGAATCATAGAAATATTTTGGTTGGAAAAGACCTTTGAGATCACACCATTAACCTAACACTGCCAAGTCCAATCAGTAAACCCATGTCCCTGTGCACCACATCTACAGGTCTATTAAGTACCTCTAGCGATGGTGACTCAACCAGTTCCCTGGACAGTCTGTTCCAATGATTGACAGCCTTTTCAAGAAGAATCTTTTCCTAATATCCAATCTAATCCTCTCCTGGTGCAACTTGAGGCCATTACAGCTCGCCCTATCACTTGTTACTTCACAAAAGAGACCAAATCCACCTCACTAAACCCAGCTCTCTGTTCAGCCAGGCTGGTCTTCTCTGCCAGCCTGCCTTTCTGCACATGGGGATTGTCTGCTCCTGTGCCTTTAAGATTTCCTTCTTAAACAATGTCATCAATATTCATGACTGTGTACCTGAAAAATTAATAATGAATAATAATCTGAGGGCTGTACCAAGATAGGAAGCTTTCTCCCTCCACATCTTTAACTTTAGCCCCAGGGAAACAGCAGACTTCATGAAGGAGTGGGTCCGATCTGCATATTGGACTTTCTGTGCCTTTCAGAGCAGTGTCCTATAACAGTGACCCTTATTTTTTTTTTTCCTCCATGGAAGCAGTTTTGATGCAGGGCATAGGGAAAACTTACCCTTGGCAACACCTCCAAGAAGATGAGCCATCATCATCCTTATTGTTACTTGCAGAGCCCTGTACTGGTTACACAAGGAGACCTAGGAAGGTGGGACAGTCACAGGGCAGATGCATCTGCTTCATCAGGCCTGAATCATAGAATCACAGATGGAGTTGGAACAGACCTCTAGAAATCATCTCATCCAACCTGACTGCTAAAACAGGTTCTGATAGCCTACAGAACCTTACACAAGATTGTGTCCAGACAGGTCTTGAATATCTCCAGAGAATCTCCAGACTCCACAGCCTCTCTGGGAAGCTTGTCCCGGTGCTCTGTCACTCTCAAAGTGAAGAAGTTTTCCCTCACATTGAGATGGAACTTCCCATGTTCTAGTTTGTGCTTGCTGCCCTTTGTCTTGTCACTGGCCACCACTGAAGAGAGTCTGGCCCCATCCTCTAGACGTTCATCCTTTAGATATTCATAAGTACTGATGAGATCCCCTCTCAGTTCTCTCGAGACTAAACAGAACCAGCTCTCAGCCTTTAGTCATATGAGAGATGTTCCAGTCCCCAAATCATCATTGGAGCCCTCCACTGGACTCTCACCAGTAGCTTTCTGTCTTTCTTGAAATGGGGAGCACAGAACTGGGTACAGGACTCAAGATACGGCCTTGCCAGAGCAGAGTAGAGGGAGAGGATAACCTCCCTCAACCTGCTGACCATGCTCTTCTTAATGCACTCCAGGATACCATTGGCCTTCTTGGCCACACGGGAGCATTGCTGACTCATGGAGAGCTCGTTATGCACCAGGTCCTTCTCTGTAGAGTTGCCTCCCAGCAGGTCAACCCCTAAACTGTACTGGTCCCTAGGGTTATTCTTACCTCAGTGCCTTGTTGACCTTCATTAAGTTCCTCTCAACCCAATTCTCCAGCTTGTCCAGATTTCACTGAATGGCCGCACAGCCTTCTGGAATATTGGCCACCCCTCCCAGTTCAGTATCATCAGAAAACTTTCTGAGAGTACACTCTGTGCCCTTGTCCAGGTCATTGATGAGTGTGCTGATTAAGGCAAGACCAAGCACTGACCCCTGGGGCACACCACTGCCTACAGGCCTCCAACTACACTCCATCATTTATCTGAACACTCTGGGCTCTGCCATTCAGCCATTTGTCACTTGTTGCCATTGCCCCCTACCCCTTATGTAACTGTGTTTAGCTAGGCAAAGAGAGGACAGGGAATCCTCCGTACCACGTGTCCTGTATGCCTGACTGGCCTTTCCCAGGGAAGGTAGGGTGCGATTACAGTAGTCTAGCTCTTTCTCACACCCCCTGATACCCCTCAACCTACTCACCTCCTCCCAGAGCTCTGTCACTGAGCAGAGGAGTTCCTCCCCCTGGGCACACCTCCCACACGTGTACTCACTGTTGGGTCCTGTACTGCTGTAAGGGTCAGGCACAGCCTGCGGCCTGGCTCCAGGGTGGCTGCGTGTTCCCACTCGATCTCTCTCTGCAAAGCTGTGTCAGTCGGGGGGGGATGATCAGTTTAGAAAGGCCATGGCTTTCTTTCAAGTGGATGCCATTGTGCTCTGGTTGAGCTGGCAGAGCTTCAGTGCCCTTCCTGCACTCCCTTCCTGCATGAACTACCACCCAAACTGTCATGCCATTCCCCTTCTGACACTCCATGACCTCTTTACCCACCCTGTTACTGGCAGTCCTGGTTGCTGGTATTCCCTGTGGGCTTTTTTTCTGGTATATGGGAAGGGGCCTTGGCCTGGCCCCACCGCAGTTTCCTCAGCAACTGCCATGTGAGCTGCAGGACCCTTGCAGCTCTCTCCTCAGTTTCCCCTGAGGAGACGCGCATCTGGGAAACCAAACCAGGCTCTGCTAGTAGATGTGTGAGCTCTTAGGATGTTTTCTTCAAGGCTTCTTTATGCACTAGGGGCTTTAAAAGTTGTGCCTTGTTTGCCAGACTGGCACCATTATGCATGCGTAAGCTAGACTTCACTTTGGGAACCTTTGTGCAAATTATACAGGGAACCTTTCTTAGATCATTAGCAGCCCAGAGGCTAAGCTGACCTTGGGAAAATAAAAGTTATGAAGGGTATTTTTTCATTGTTAAATAAGGCTAATTTACAACTGTTGTGGTTTAGCCCAAGCCAGCAGCTAAGCACCATATGCCTGCTTGCTCATTCCCAGTCACTCCATGGGATAGGGACCAGAATTGGAAGAAAAGGTAAAATTTGCAGGTTGGTATAGAGCAGTTTACTAGGACAGCAAAGGAAGAGGAAAATAATAACAATACTTATAAAAGAATATTAAAACGCAGGCTACACAATGCAATTTATTCACCTCATGGAGCCAATTCTCAGCCCGTCCTGAAATGCAGTCAGATCCCTTCATATACCCTTGGGCTCGTTTGGGTCATTTGTCTGGGCTATGTCCCCTCCCACCTTCTTGTTAAAATGAATGTTATCCCAGCCAAAAACCAGAACAATAGAGCCTACAAGGATGATTAATTAAATAACCTGGTCAAAGGAGAAAGACTTAAAAATCTTCCATGCTCTTCTTCCCTACATGAAAAGAACTCTTCAGGTATATGGTGATCAACTTCATTCTCCTTCAAAACTTTTGTACTACTCTGTTACTTTGATGACTATGTAAACCATGATGTGCTTAGACTCCTGGGAGCGCAGATACCGTTACAACAATTGTTCATAATTTTGATGAGCCATTAAAGGTAATGTCATGTTTTTTTAATCTGTAAGCAGGAAATTAATGATACCCAAAAGCTGGTGCAACAACAGATGTTCAGAAGCTGTGATAATGGCCTTTGTGTGTTCATATGCCTTGACTTACATTCAATAACATTTAAGAGAACCATTAAAAAATGGTACCATTGTTCAGAGATAGCATTATTTATTTAAATGCCTAAAGAAGGCAGTGTTTCTTGAAATACAAAATTTTACAATTTAATACCTGTATTCATAGATACACATTTAATATATTTACATCAACATAAAAACATACATCTTTTTATATTTATTTATAAGTACACATGATAACTCTTTAACTCTCTCTAAGATTTATTTCCACCCTGAAATCCTATAGATACAGGATTGGATCCAGTGATGATGAGACAAAGCATCATCAGGGAGCCAGGTTTGATCTTGTGTATGTAATAAATTATTCATAGTAAATAATTAAACTATTAGAGGAAGATTATCTAAAGAGGAGTAAGTTTCAGCTCTCTTGCTACATTATTGACTAACTACAAAGTGTTCAAGTGGTGTAATACATGCTTCCAAGATTAATTATCACTAAAGGATTGGGGAGACATCTCTGCAACTTCATGGCCATTCTTGTTTAAATGGTATTGTTAGTTGATTGCATTAAATGATGCTAAAGCAAGTGAAGGACTTTACTTATCCCAGTAAATCCAACTCTGAGGTATACTGTGAAGAAGCATGAGGAAAGATAACCTAACCAAGTAAGATTTTATAGTATGAAAAATTATTTTAGCCTTTGAAGCTAGATTTTAATTGAAAGAAATGAGTGACTTATGGGGATTATAGAAGTCTGTTGAATTCCTGAATAGTGTGACTGAGACAAAATTAATGCTGCTGACCATACCTAGACTTGTGCTGAAGAAATGTGTTCCCTCTGTCAATAAACATTTTACCATTTTTACATAGAGTTCTTACCAAAAAGCAATATCTGTCTTTATTGCAAGGTGTTTTCTTTGGTCAGGAAACAGGTGAAGCTGTAATTCATTAGGACAAAAGAAAGAAAGTGTGCCCAGCTATACATAGCTTTAGTGATATTTTGAAATAGGTTTTTCTTTCATAAAAAGTATATCAATTTCTATGGCTGATGTGAAGACTGTAAATATTGCTCCTGGAAAAATTCACTAAGTAATTGCTCCACTAAAAGTTGTACTTGTTTACTAACCCTTAAATAATCTGGACTTGCTGGTGGGTGGGAGAGTTGGGAAACTTCTTAGACAATATTTTTAAATCCATAGATTAAGTGGATTCTACAGGGAGGCAGCAGCAATCACTAAGATTAAATGTCAGGTCAAAATTAGTTCTCTAAATTACCTTCCTAGTCAATGAGTATCAATTGGCACCCTCATGTTGTGAGTCAACCACTCATGAGAGAGACTAAACATTTACTCTGATAAAATGAACTGAGTCTCAGCCACAGCTGGAAGAATCTCAAGTCCTCATTTATAGGGTATTTCAATGGCTTGTGCATTAGTTTCAGGAAAACCACATTAAAAAAAAGAAAGCACGCTTTAGAAATGTCCTGCTTGCACACATTAGTGAGAACTAGCCTTTCCCCAGGAACCTCAGTACAAGTAGGATGAAAATGCAACTCACATGCTACTGATAAGCAGCTCTTGTTACCAGGCTGTGGGGCTCTGGCACAGTCCCATGGTGTGGGCTTCCTTAGTGTAGGATATAAAGGGTTCTAGACTTACTGCCTGTAGCTTTATTCACTAGCAGCAATATCCTCGAAGAATGTTCTCTACCTCTGCATAAAATGTTTTAAATTTTCTGAAATTTTCCCTACAATTAGCCGAAAACTTATTTTTCATGCTTAGGGTGTGTTTATAATAATAATAAAAGCCCAACATATATTTTATGGGTAATTTCTTTGGGAAAAAAAAAGTCTTTTTAATGTTTTATTTCTTTGTTTTCTTTTTCAAGAGATGCTGTTTTAATTGAGATTTAAGTGATATTTTGGTTTATTTCCCAATTATGAAACTCAATGCACCATTTAAGTTTAAGGGAAGCCATTTTATCCTTCTGTGGAAAAAAGTTGGTATATGCTTAAATCCTTATGGTAGAAAAGGCATCAAAATTCTTATTTCCTTTCTTGGCAAACTAGTTTAAAAAGTAACATATTTTTTATTAATCAATAAAAGAAAAGCAATATATATTTTAATTATCTGTATCTGCGTGTTTATTTCAAGCAGCACAACCATTTCAAATATAATTCTCATCCTCAGCAAGACCAGCTTCACGATTTCCTTTGGCAAACTGGTGATAAACTCTAAATAACATACTTGCAGAAACATACAGTCATTTTCTATAACCAGCCCTTTTGTAGCTTTTCTTTTTAAAGTATAATACAGACGAAGTGCATCACATTAGAGTTGGAAGAATGGAAAAGTATTACTATTGTACATGACTAAAAGGATCCTTTTGGACCAGTTTTTGAAGCTTTCTTAAAAATTGGGCCCAACTATGCAAGTTAAAAAATCTGCCTTTGCTTTCATGAAATTCTGTATTTTTATTGTAATTACAAAATTCCAGGCTCCCTATGGTAACCTGGGCTTGAGAACTGGGGTTACAACAATCCCCGTCCTTGCTGGTGGGTCTATCTGGACTGAAAGAGCCAGGTATTCCTGCAGGGTCTCTCCAGCTTTTCAGAAACCCATCCTACTCATATTATACAGACAGTTACTTACAAAGCTAAGCCCACCTTTCCTGGGCCACTTCATGGGGAAATTTACCACATTTACCACAGGCCATCTGCAAAAGCACCTCATTGTAGTCACATTCTATATGTAGCGTGGTCTGGGTTCAGTCCAGGGCATGTTACTAAGGGATAAAATTGCCCTCTGCGTGGGCAAATAAATATTGATCTTGAATTCTTTGTTCCTTCTTGACCACAAGTTGCTGCTCTTTTTTTTCTACAAAAGCTCATCAATATTTGTGAATTAAATGCTTAACACTTTCATGTAAGCACATGCCTCACCCTCTGTCTCTAGTTTTTCTGTTTCTGGGATCCTGGAAGGCTCAATGAATTCCTCAAGCCCCTTTCAACATTTATTTTCAACCAGTAATGAAGAAATGACTCACATACTAGGCAAAGACTATCATACTAGTACTATCTAGATGACAGATTCTTGTCCCCTCATTACCATCACAAAATAACTCAGTATTTGGAAGAGATTAGCTCTGAAGCGAAGAATGGCTGATTTAAACCATACCTAAACAAGACTAGTTCTGAAAAAACTGCTAAAAATTTTTAGGTCATCAGGCAAAGGTGATGGGCAAGGAATACTGATGAACACACTATGATTTCATGAAAATCTTAGATGCACAACAGAACTAGCGATTGGCAGACATTCACTTCTTAATATATTTGTTTGTAAATGCAATTAAAATAATTCAGCAATACTACACTGCAAGGAATACTTGTGCTCTGTTCTGCTGATGCATATTTATTAGATGCAGTGCATGCAAATGCTTCCAAGTGCTAATTAGGATACTCCTCAAGTAGGCATGACTTTTTAAATAGACCTGAGAGATTGGGTTCATCTTATCTAATTTTGGTATATGAATGGTCTCAGTAGTGGTCTAGGCTCTTCTCTTAAGAGTGATCTTACAGAAATTAGCATGCAGGTAAGGATTCCAGTTACAGTCACCTTGAAGCCAGCACAAAGGTAATTATTTCTATTTTGATCCCTATTCTGTAATAATTCCAGAGAAGAAATCTATCGCCACTGCAGGAATTAATTTTCTTTTCCTTTAGCCTGCTGAACGCTAGAAAGAACCAAGTGATGGGACTCAAGTCTGAGTCAAGAGATTTAAATCTAATGGGCAGGTTTGTTTGTTTAAATGTAACCATCCAGAACCATGTGAGGAACCGCTCAGCCCTTAGCTGGTTATTTTAGATGCTGAACTAGATCTCCAGCTACAGCCTCACAAGGAAGACCAGTGGGACAGAAGACCTATGGTAGAACTGTACCTTTCTGTAGTGAGAGAGGGACAAAAATAGCATCTCAGTCACCTAGGATGTGACAAGAAAGCAATTAACCAGCCAAGTCCTATCACTTGTGAATCAGACACAGTTCCTCTTGCACTTATTTTCTTAAAGGTAAAGGCCTAGTGCCATTGTGGGATCGTTGCCCCAAATCTGGGGGATTCATTCACCAGCTGTGCAATACCCCAATATACACATAGAGCAGAGGTATTTTATTGCATATCTGTGCAGATATGGGTGCCTGCCCAAAGACAGGACATTAGAATTCCAAATCACTGGTTATTTATACATTTAAAATTAACACTACTACATATGTATTATTTATCATTATATGATTGGTTAAAAAATCTATGTAAATTGTGCACATGCCTATTCATTCTTTCTTTTGAGTTCGTAGTGTAATTAGGCTGGTTGGCCCATGAGTTGGTGGTCGTGATCTATCCATGTTGGAATAACCTTTCCCTTAGTTTCCTTTTTCTTTGGCATTCTTCAGCAGTTCTTCAAGGTTTGCTGGTCTACTAACAATATTCCTACCTTTTTGACAATTATATACAATGGACATCTTTAGCAGCATTAGTCTTAGTTTAAAGTACACATCTGATTTTGCTGTAACAAGATCTTTAGGGTATTCCACCTACCTTGCACCTAGCCATTTCAAATGCTTTAAGATCTCTGAGACATCTTCATGGGATTGACTGTATATGGGATCTTCTTGAATTAATACGTTTAAGCCAGGAAGGACACCTATCATGGAATTAGATACCTCTGTGCCAGCAGTGGAATCTAGGTGAGACCTCCATTAGCTAGAATAGCAACTTAGGAACCTGACTCTCAAGTAGCTATTTTTGTGTGAACAGCTATATTTAGAAATTCTTTAATCTCTGGCATTGACTCCAATCTAGTCTGAAGTCTGTTGTGAAAATGGGAAAAGAATGAAAACCTCCAAAAAGAGCATTTAGCTCATTTCCTAGTTTAGAGAAAGAAGTGCTTTGGACTTACCAGCTTTACTAAGTTCTGGGGGTTTTTTGTTTTGAGGGGTGTTTTTTTTGACATCCAGTGTAATAGACAGTTTGTAGTATCTTAAAATAAAGTATTTAGTCTCTGAATGTGCCATAGTTATGTGAAAAGGAAGAACAGCAAGCAAAGATATTGATGAATGCATTTTATTATAGCTGATAAAATACATATGTATCATATTAATACAATATATGCCATTGTACCTGCTTATTGGTTTTATAAAAGTCTCAGGAAATATGCAAGGTACCACCTTCTTTATTTCTTTGCTAGGAGTGTCTTTAGGTAGATGAGCTTTTCAAAAAGATTTTAAGGTCTTAATTCAATCTTTGCTGAATTTTCCAGTGACTTAGTGGGTTCTGGATCATACCCTAAAGGGAGGAGTATGGACAGCAGCCTTCCAAAGTGCATGGGGAAAAAAAAGAAAAAAGAGAGAGAACAAAAAAAAGAGAAAAGAAAAGGAAAAGAAAAAAAACCCTGAAAATCGATTTGGAACAAGGCAAGCAATTTTTAAAGTCACAGTAAAAGACTGTGTTAGAAAATTGGTTGGTTACAAAACTGAACATATTAAGTAGTGAGCTTAAATTCTGTATAGGATATTTGGTTGCATTGATATCTGAAGCAGATCCCTTAGCCAGAGCAAGAGGTAAATAATGTTTGAGATACTCTGGTTTTAGAAGGAGACCTGCTGGAGACATCAGGAAAGGAAATTAAGTGGACTTCAGCATGACTGTGAGTCAGTGCTTTGCAGTCCAGCCTCTTCTGGGGAAGCCTTTGAGGTGATATTTCTCCTTTCCAGGGACTGAACACTATCAGTTTAGAAATCAGTAAAGTGACAGACAATTCTGCATATTTAACTGATGGCCCAGGAAGGCTGAGCATGCTGGGTGATCCAGAGAGGACCTCGAGAAAACACCTTGTGAACCCATGGCTGCAAAATACAAAACTGAACTGCTGGAGCACTGACTGTCACCAAAGGAATTCTTCAGGGTTCGATGCATTTCTTTAAAGATTGAGTTGTAAAAACAAGGTTTCTTTCTTTAGGACACTGTCTGCACTGGTTTCACCTGGCCATCCTCCCTGCTTAACTACCGAAATTGCACCACAATTAACAGCCTAGCCTGGTGCATTCCTCCCACAGCAGAAAGCACTGTATGTCATCACTAGCAGACCGACTTTGGGAATCTCAGACAGGACAAAAATCTCCTTTGTGAGAGCACAAACACAACCAGTTTCTGTATCTGCAAGAGGAGGAGTGCCAGCCGGATCCCTTTACAGTGGCTATTCATCACTTCTCTAATCCCTCCCACTAGTTTCCTCTTTCCTCCAATATAGGATCAGCAGCTAGAGGCAGGTACCATCCTGGAGAGCATTTTAAGAGAGATAATCAGTTTGCCTGCAAAGGGGTCAGCCCAGATGAGACACATAAGTGTCCTTGTGTTCATCACTTACGTACCTCTAGAATCGTGCTTGAGCATCCTGGCAGGGTGTTCAATCCATTATCTGCTCCGCGGGGAGGGAAAGTACTGAGCTGGCACGAAGCAGGAGCACACACAATGTGAATACATTATCCTGCCTGCTAGTTTGTGACAATGGACTTTCATAATGAACTGGATGAGCTGATTCACAAGTGCCGCTTCCAATTAAACAGAACGCTTCTGCAAGGGCAAATGAGTGATGTAACAACTCTAATTCTAATCAAGCTGGAGCAGCTGCCTCATTAGTACACACTCTGGAAAAACTACCTTCATGACCTCTGTTAATGCACCTTAAGCTCTTCCTTCTGGACCAAAGCAAATTTTGTCCCCACAAGAAGCTCCACAGGTTCTTCAGGGACACAGTTCAACTCACAGTGAGATTAAGCAAATGTTTTCCCTGTGAGACACATAGTTGTACAACGAAATGAAGTCATTTCACAGAATCACAGAATCACAAGGTTGGAAAAGATCATCAAGTCCAACCATTCTCATCCTAAACTAAACATATCCCTAAGTATTTCATCTACCCTTTATTTGATACATCCAGGGAAGGTGACTCAACCACCTCCCTGGGCAGCCTGTTCCAGGCCCTGACAGCTCTTTCAGTAAAAAATTTTTTTCTAATGTCCAATTTCAAAGGAAGATTTGATGGAGATAAAAGACATTAAATCCAACATGCTTTGAAAGTTCCCTAATTTCTCATTTGGGATTAAAAATGTTAAACCATTTCTCAGGAAACAAGGAATCATGTTTCTTAAAGAGAAAAGGATGGAACTTTAGCAGATTTCTAATTAGTTCCAAAGTTTCCACATAGAATGGTGTTTCAATATTAAGCAATTCTTCAGAGGCCAGTTCAGAAACAATGTTAATGTCTCTCTCTTTCTTAATGCCAGACAAAACCCAGTTCCAAAACTTACATTCAGGTGTGACTTTCATGCGAGAAACAGAGAAATTCAATCATGTTTTCATTCTTATCTCTTTCTGGGCTGACAGTTGAGTGGGACTCTCAAGTCCAGGTGACAACTGAAGGTGAGCTTCACTGAAACAATGGAAGGGTTTGCCTTTGACTTGATAGAAGATCAGATTCTTCAAGTTCATATGAGAGCATTTCAACAGCTAGCCCCCATCACAGCAAATCATGGGTGACATTAAGGAGGGGAAAGAAAGAACTTGGCATGTCAAGGATAAAGTGGCGTTTCTTTAACAAATGTTTAAACTGACAGCAGTTTCCTTAAGCCACAAAGATTCTGAAAGTTGACTTAGCAGATGAAAGAGAAGCTGAACATTTAGTAAATCCTAGGCACACCCTAAGCTCCTGGTTTGGGCTCATAAAAAGCTGACTGTAAGCTAATTTTCCTCCCCAGAACAATAGCTCTGATTGATGTGTTTGCATTAAACTCCAACCTTCCTTCCCTCCGCCCTCATGTTAGCAGTAGCTGCTTTATTACATACATAAAAGCCCATGGGATCAATGTGGTGATGCTATCGTGCAGACTTGCCTTTGGTTTTTTGTAATAAAGACATTTAAGTCAAAATGAAAGTTAATCCTCTTGGTGAACTTTGAGCCCTATCTTTCTGTAAATCAATTTTTTAACAAAAGTTCCCTTCACACTGGCAGGTTTACTCATCTTGAACTCTTTTAATCTAGATTTAATCTAGGTTTTTTTGCTGCTGGTCAGCTGTATCAGGAAAAAAATCTCTGGGCAGGTGGAATGAACTTCAGTGAATCAGTATCTGTGGAAGTGATTTTAAACAAATGCTTACTTTGAAAGGGATGGGTTGAGTATCAGTTACCTCAGCCCTGCTGATAAACAGGACCTTGTTAGGTTATGATAGGTTTACTTGCTCGTGTCATTTATACCATTCTACTTTCTGCCACTGCCATAAAAGCAGGGTTTTTTCAGGCATTTGAACACTGTGACATTGATTCATTAAGGTTTCTCCATTCCATCCACGAATTACATTTCCCAGTAGAAAACAGAGCAACATTAATTACAAAAGTGAAATCTCTACACTGAGATACATAATCGCAGGCGCTGTAGAGCACATTTTATTTTAAGATCACCACAACATGCTCTGCTGACATAATATGCAAAATGGATTCTTGATCTCTTTTGTTATTACCATTTCATCCCTGGAAAATTTAAGCTACATCTTTTCTAAGAAATTAAATATATCTGGATTGTTCTTCAGCATTGGAGCATGGAAGAACCTACATTCATATTATTAAACTGTTAACATTCAAATCAGGGTAGTGACATCCGAAGTGCCTGTTGGGAATGGGCCTGAGCTGTGTCTCTGATCCTGATTGCAGACATGCTGGGGTACATTCTAGCAATTTAGCATTGGAGACAATGACTTCCAGTACCCATAAATGCTCCCAGGCAGTATTGAATTTAATATTAGAGACGCAGCCTCAGGTTTCAAAGGCAGGAAGAAAAGAGACCTGACTTCCCAGTGGTTATAGAGGTTTTCCATAGGTAGAAGCTGTATTGGTAGCATCTAGCTATTGATACTGTTAACTACCTGCAGTCCTGGTCCTCACTGTCATCACTCTTGCCATCCAATTAACATTTCATTTGCCTGCTTTCATCCAAGAGGGAATATGTAGAGATTTCAGTTGGATTGTGCTGCTTAGGTAACTGCAGTTTCACTGAGAAAATTCTGGGTCTCAGTATAGGTCTCAACACAATATTTAATGTCATTAGTTGCATGTTAGTTACACATCCACATGCAGAAACAGAAATGATCTCACAGCAGAACCTACTTTGGTGTGTATGAGCACCTTTTCCTCCTATCCAGGTTCATTTCCAGAGCTGCCCATGGAGACAGTCTGCAACCCTTGTAAAGCTGCCAGGAACCATGCACATCCCTGTGAAGTCACATACACAGCTGGGACCTTTTGTCCACCTGGTTCCTCTGATCTCCTGTCTTTTTTAGTGTTTTGTCACCTTTCCTGAATAAAGCTGCGTGGGGAGAGAGGTGGTAGAAGACAGTACTTCACTCTCATATCCGTTCCCTAGGGCTGGTTTTACTAAAAAAAGAGATGGGAAATGCCAGTGTCTGCTTTGCTCCCAAACCTTGCTCCATCAATGTGCTACTCCCTGTCTTTATTGTTGTCTTGAACTTTTGGCTGTCCCTGGATAATTTTCAATGAGCCAGATGAGCTCAGCCTGTTGAATTACTTCCCCAGCTACAGGGAATTTTTTCCTTCTCCAAGGAGAGGGACCATGCTGGCAACAACTACATGCTGATGTGATAGGGTTTGATCCTTTTGTCTGATGCCTGTGAATTACTCCTTGATACCTCTTCTCGTATCAACGGAAAGAAACTGATCAAAGCAATGTCCAGGATATTGAAATTTCTAATTTTTACAGGCTAATCTTACTTTAAAGCTAGCTGAGAGATTCAGGAATGCAAGCCAAAAGGACACTGGTTTTTTATGGTACTTTCAACTCATCCCTACCTGAAGTGAATCAGGCAGTGGGACTTCTGAAATAGATACCTTCAATACAGGTGACACAGGAATTTCTGTTTCTTCTGTAATAACTTTCAGTAATAGTATATTGAAAAACAACAAATTAGAAAGAATAAATGAAAGGCAACATTGGCTCTTTACCTGTAGCATAATTTGTTTACAGAGGTATGTAAAGGGAGGTGTCCTAGGGATTATGACCATGGACAAACTATGACCTGGGATCTTGTTTTTTCATCATGATGCCTCATTGCCTTCCTTTGTTTAATTAAAAATGGCAGGTTTCTGTGCTTCCAGCAGCACCATCTCATACTGCATTGTCACTTTGTCTTCAATGCAAAAAGAAGTACTTACTAATCAAGATCCTTTTATTTGAGTTAATAAGTGACAAAACACTCTTAATTCACATTGATTTATCTAATTGCAATAAACTTCAGCTGTGGAGACCTACACTGAATTAGTACTACAAATCTTTTGTCTTCACTAAGATTTTGCAACTAGGCAACTCAAGGCATAATTCTTGCTTCAAGGTGAAGTTTTTAAGAAAGGAAATAGTTGAAAGAGAGATAGGCTCTGGATGCAAGTAAACCCAGCAGTTCAGTTCTCCAGCATGTAAAGAACACTGACAGATATTGTAGCCTTTTTTGCCAAAGTTCCAATGATCTTAGAATCACAGAATGTGTAAAGTTGGAAGGGGCCTTTAGAGGTCATCTAGTCCAACCCCCCTGGAGTAAGCAGGGATATTTTTACTCAGTCAGGTTTCTCAGAGCCTCATCAAACCTGACCTTGAATATCTCCAGGGATGGGGCCTCCTCTACCTCTCTGGGCAGCCTGTGCCAGTGATCTATCACCCTATCTTCCCCTATTCCACCCTCCTCAAAACCTTCCCTAAGATTTGAGAAAGCATACATATGTATGTACCAAGTTTTCACTAACTCAGGAATTTGCTGACTTTAAGATCAGTAATACTTTTATCTACAAAAGTGTACATAAAATTAAAACTTCATTTATGACAGGAGTTAGAGCCAGGAGTCATAATTACTTTTATGATCCTTAAAAATTATATCTCATGCAGAAATCATTAGTGAAGTCCTATGTAAATGCTTATATCCATGCAAGACTAGATTTCCCCTACATTCTTCTGTATACATACATTTCTCTTACTCACAGAATCACAGAATCACAGAATTACCAAGGTTGGAAAAGACCTAGAAGATCATCCAGTCCAACCTCTTACATTCATTTTTTATTGAGAGAATGAAATAATTAATAGGCAAT
Source organism: Porphyrio hochstetteri (assembly GCA_020800305.1). Lineage (NCBI taxonomy): Eukaryota > Metazoa > Chordata > Aves > Gruiformes > Rallidae > Porphyrio > Porphyrio hochstetteri. Next base: position 9,141,451 of record CM036906.1, read on the forward strand.
TGCATTTCCTAGGAAAGACATTCTACTGTTGGATATATTTATGGAAATGAGGGACAATTAATCAGCATTATGCCAGTAATAAAAAAATATTTATTTGCCCAAAAGGATTTGCATAAACATTGATATCTGAGTAATAATAACAGTTGTTGATAAAAAAAAAAAGGAGTGAGTAAAATGTCTGATTAGCTTTTACTACTGCAAACCTACAACAATTCTGCTGTTATAAAGGTATATATTCTGTATGTATGCCAGAAGAAGAGACACCAGAGTCTGGCCCAAAAGAGGACTTCAGGAAAGGAAAGGTCACTGTCAACTCTAATTTTATGCCCAGTGTGATGAATTATTGGCACGCACAACAACCACTTAACCTTCTAGCTTTCATTTCACTGCACAAACATTAATGGATTTCTTTTAGCCCTTGTGTGAGGAAGGTCAGCACTATCCCAGTTTTCAAGATGAGGAATTGTGCACAGAAATACAAATGTGAGGGGTTTTATGCTTCTGACCCTTACTCTGGCTGCTAAATTAGAATGAATTTAGGTCCTATGCTTCAGACCATGTTATATGGGTATGATCTACAGCCTACTCCTTTGCAGGGGGTCACAGAGAACTTAAGCATGGGCTCTATGCAGATACAGGCTCCAGCGTGTTGAGGAGTAGGTGCTAAATTCATATGGGAAGTAAGGACACTAAGACGCTTTAACCCTTCCTCAACTTTCTCTTTTCCTTCCATCCCAGCTGGATGCACCACATCTGTTCGTGGCATTTGCTGTCTCAACCCTGCTGGTTTTGCTGACCTGTGTCCCTCCTCCAAATCAGCAGCACCACTGTGTGTGCCTGAGAGCATCAATTGGTCTGAGCCACAGAGGCCTGGGGAAGGATGGATGGCCTTGGACATAGCTAGAGATCTGTGTTATGTTCTACTTATCCAGATTTTGGTGAGCTGTTTAATTAAACCTTTACTTTGATCACCTATGTAAGTAGTAAATAAGTTTCTACCGCCCCTGGTGCTGTACACTTATTTAGGAATTTCTCTGACAACAGGGCTGTATTAAACAAAATAAAACTAAATCATAGTAGAGCTTTGTGACTGCTTTTGAACCTGGTTTTCTATTCAGCCTATAACAAATGTACATAGGCAAGAGATTTAAATCCCAGTTTGCAACCTGAAAGCCCTCCTTTGCCTTGGGTCACTGGGATACCTTAAACTCTGTCCTCGTTTGGGGACAGCTCACAAGCAATGGAGCATTCACTTCCCATTTCTTTAGGTGTAGAAACTATATAACAAATCAGTGGGGAAATAGCCTAGAAGAAAAGTTTTTGTATGTTCCATGACAATTTCTTACATTCCAAAGACTTACAGTTATGAAAAATATACCCACATATCTATAAAATATTGACAATGAGACTTTGAAATTTTCTTGTATCTTGTATCTTTTTGAGAGTTACCACTATGTGATGGAGGACTCTGCCCTGGACAGCCTCTTTTCAGCAACGATCCATAAATCCATCTTGAAGGCTGTGGCAAGATGATTATTATATTGATATCATCAACACAAGCATCGAGGCTGTAAGAAGGAAAATGCAGCTTCGACATTTCCTATACAGCAGAAGTTTCCCAAATGAACAAATTTCACAAAATCCCCATCAGAGATCTAGACAACTGCCTCTGGCACCAGCAATCTTAAAGTCAGTAAAGATTATCTGTGAGCTCTTGTGGATTAAAAGCCTAGTCTAGTCCTCAGTGAAGGATCTGGGCATTTCTGCTTACTTTCTTAATCTTTTACCCGTGTAGGCATGAAGGTTACAAATCCTGTTTCGATGATGGATTTACTGTTCTGCAGCAGAGTGAGACCACTCTCAAAGCAGGATGTTCAGTCCTACCCCTGTTGCTGGAGGCTGCTCATGGAGTTGAAGATTTTGTCACACATGATCTTTATTTATTTTTCTTCTGGAAAATTTTCTTTGCATGGAGGTGTCAGCACCAAGTCCCAGTATAGGTCACCTCTCTAGATAACTCTGTTAATAGCTAGGATTGTTTAGAAAGATAGGAACTCAACTCAGCTACACTCATAATCCAGACTTGGTTTCCCTTTTTGCAAATCACAGATCACAAAATTCTAGGGGTTGGAAAGGACCTCAAAAGATCGTCTAATCTAACCCCCCCAGCCAGAGCAGGATTGCTTAGAGTAGGTCACACAGGAACACATCCAGGTGGGTTTTGAATGTTTCCAGAGAAGGAGACTCCACAACCTCTCTGGGCAGTCTGTTCCAGTGCTCCATCACCCTCACAGTGAAAAAGTTTTTCCTTATGTTCACATGGAACTTCCTGTGCTCCATCTTGCACCTGTTGCCCCTTGCCTTATCATTGGACATCAGTAAGAGCCTGGATCCATCCTCCTGACTCTCACCCTTTACATATCTATACACACTGATGAGGTCACCCCTCATTGTCCTCCAGGCTAAAGAGACCCAGCTCCCTCAGCCTGTCCTCGTAGCTAAGGTGTTACACTCCCTTAATCATCTTTGTGGCCCTGAACTGGACAAATGCCCTCTTGCCATCTGCAACTGCACCTCCCACCCCTGAGAAAAGCAGCCAGCTCAGATATGATTAAGCCTCAGTGTCAATTTGAACATAGTTACCTAGTTCAGCCAGAAAGACTCTTAAGAAGACTAAAACATTTGAACCAGAGAATTAAAGACTGGTCAGACTAGCCTGAGTTTCTAGAAAAAAAATATTAGAACAGATAATGAAGCTACTGGCAAGAACTTGGAATTTAAAGCAATGCTGTGAGTGTACAGAAAAGGTTACATTTAGAGTGGTATTTTAAATAAGCTTCAGTCACACACAGGTCAACGTTAGCACTGAATATCTCTAGAGATTGCTTTGCAATCCAAAAATAAGCCCAAGCAAAAAAACCCCAAATTCTCAGAGCAATTACCTTCATCTTAGCTTTATCCAAGTGTAAAACTAAAACACTGAATTCCTCCTTGACTTACATGAAACATAGAAAGCTCAGAGCAAAACAAGTCTTTCAAATGGCAAAGTAGAAATCAAGTGGAAGTTGCCAACTTTTTTCAAGAGGGCAAAGATCTACATAATAAATCCCAACAGCAGACCTGTACCTCTTGTTCCCACCCATAATACAGATGTTTTTGATGGATACACATTTTTAATAGGATTATACAAATGTGCAGAATTACTGGTACAGAATTGCCCTTCAGTATCTGAATGTATATTTTAATGTAGATGATAACTTGATTCTCATCCACTCCCACCATCTTATCAAGATGGAAATAGATTTGTTTGAGGACTTTAGAACATGCATGGAAGTGAGCTAGTACAAAACACCAGTCTAACTTCCCCCAAATGAGCCAACACATGGCATTCTGTATAGGAAAAACTATTTTTTTCCAGTAAGAGAGCTTTTAGGTGTAAAGCTACTTATGTGGCTTGGCAGAAAGACTCATCTGACAGGTAATGCTGTGATGAAGATCTGACATGTTCTAAATCCTGCTGTCTGCTGCATCAGCGAAATGGGGGAATGTGTATTAAACCACAGCTTTGTAATTTCTGTGATGACAAAAAAGCCACAGAAAGCCAATGATTCATTGCACTATGATTGTCTATCAGAATGAAAAGTACTGAAAGACTTGGAAATGAAAAGAGTGTCTGCAGACTTGTCAGGAGTGATCATGCCCTTGTACACAACACTGGTGAAGCTGCACCTTGAGTACTGCATTCAGTTTTGGGCCCCTCACTACAGGAAAGACACCAAGGTGCTGGAACATGACCAAGAAAAAGCAGCAAAGCCGGTGAAGGGTCTAGAGAGCAAGTCTTATGTGAAGCAGCTGAGGGAACTGGGGTTGTTTAGTCTGGAGAAAAGGAAGCTGAGGGGAGACTTTATCACTCTGTACAACTACCTGAAAGGAGGTTGAGGTGAAGGGGCTGTGTGAGAGACTGAAAACATTAATGTATGTTGATGTCTGAAACATTGTGGTGGCAAACAGTGACATAATGATAATAAACCACAAAGTTGGTTAGCACGGGATGCAGAGGGTTTGTTGGAGGGTGCACAGTTTTCTATTCTGATCACCATATATGGCCAGAGGTCATACAGAATTCATTTGAGGAAGGGTCTCATAAACACCCAAAGACCCATCAAGAACTAAATGTTACCTGTGCACAAGACCAAGAACATTCTGGAGCCAAGTGCATGCCCATCACCGGAGGATTGCCTCATGGGTCAATGTCATTGTGGGATTCAGCAGTGGTGGTATCTCTCTTGCTCTCTTTCTTCTTGCCCTTTCCTCTCTTTTCTTTCTATAAATGTTTCAATAAGAAGCCACACCACTTACCATTATGGCTTCCAAGTTCAGGTTGTTTCTACTATATATAAAATGCATAATCTATTATTTGGTGTTGTTTCACCTTAATTTGACCCAAGGGTATCATAAACCTGCTATGGCTCCCTGGGCTGTTCAGGTTGGGTCATGACAGGGTGTCAGTCTCTTCTCCCAAGTAGCAAGTGATAAGACAAGAGGAAATAGCCACAAGTTGTGGCAGGAAGGTTTAGATTGGATAGTAGGAAAACTTTCTTCACTGAAAGAGTTGCCAAGCACTGCAACAGGCTGCCCAGTGAAGTGGTTGAATCACCAGCCTTGGAGATATTTAAAACATGCATAGATGTGGTGCTTAGGGACATGATATAACAGTGGACTTGGCAGTCCTAGGCTAACAGTTGGAATCAATGATGTTAAAAGTCTTTTCCAACAAAATAATTCTATGATTCTATGAAGACAAGGGAAGCTCACTGAATACTCAGACTTGCATACAGTAGTAAATAAGCAGGTCTCAGGCTGAAGAACTAGGCCATGATGATTTGGACTGTTTAATTGTTAGCATGCTCTCTAGGCTATATTTGCTCTGGATCAACCAGAACATTTGCATTAGTTACATTTACCCTCTTTTTGTAGGAAAGGGTGGCTGTAGAAGGAAGTTCTAGCTTGTTTTATTTATTAGTGTAAGTTTCTTAACAACCAAGAGATTAGGTAAAGATTGGGACTATCCTACAATTATTTTTCACCATTACAACACATCTATACACATAGTAGGAGAAGTGTGCTTTTTGCCATATTTTTTTATCTGTCTTCATTTTCATAATGAAGATACCTTCAGGAAAATTTGAATCAGTAATTTGGATTATTTCATGCATTTGTAACAGCTAAGGGCTCATAATGTAAAAGAATTACAAGTTCAATTGTTATTTGATTCATCTGAGGCTAGCTCTGCAGATCACAGGAAAAGACACTGTGACCCCTTTTAACAGTTCTTTCTTCGTTTCACAGTTCACTAATTTTCATAAATATCAGAAAGAACAAAAATATTAAGGAGTGCTCCTTGATTTCTGAAGTATCCATGCTTAAAAATGCATAGATGATGATTACCATCAGCAACTCCTCCTGTAGAAGCAGACGCAGATAGTCTTTAAAAAGTCTTGTTGGAAGAAGCCTTTTCAATAGAAGCCTGAAACTAACTGTTAATTTTTCAGACATGTTTGCTAGTGGAAAAATGGGGTTTTTTTTCAATCTATCAGTATATGGTTTTATTACTCTGAAAATATGAGCATTATTAACTATGATCAGGGCTGGTCTATAAGTGAAAATAAAATCTGTCTTACAGTGTGGTTGAATATAAATTATAGGAAAAGACCAAGTACACAATGATAAAATGTAGAGAAGATGGAGACAGACTTTCTCAGAGGTGCTTGGGTACAGATGTAGTGGTAGCAGATTGCACCATGAGAAATTCTGGAGGGACATTAGGAGAAAAAAGTCAAGATGATCATGGTCATACATTGGAATAAGTTGTGCTGAGAGACTCTGACTGTGACACCTCTCTTGGAGATATTAAAAAGTTGACTAAAGAAGGCCAAGGGAAACCTAATGTAATTTTGGAGTTGGCACTAGTCTGCACAGAGCATTGGATCAGACGAGCTCTTGAAATCTTTTCCAACAATTTTTTCTTGTATAATTTTGGATTGAAATATCAAAAAAATACATTCATGTCAAACTGTGACTAGAACAAACTACATAAAAAGTTAATATGGCCACCCTCCATAAAGCAAAGCACTAAATATTACAGCACACAGAGCTCAACTCATATCACCACTGTGCTAGGGACTGTCCAGTCATACCACAAACTGTGCTCCAAACAACTTTTAATTTTCGACTCACTCTCTTATAACTAATAAAACTTAATCAGTGATTTTTAATTGAACATGGCGATATACTGTGTAAATGTCTTCATATGAGCAAATAACCTTAGACATAATGTGATTGGTGGGGCTAAAAGAGTTTAGTGGGGACTGATCTCATTTTATGCTGGAAACATTATTTTTTGGGGGGTGAACCATATTCTAAACTTCACTGGCTGTAGCGACTAGAGTGCTGCTGACTGTACTGGAAGGTTTGACATGGAAAAATGGGTTCTAAACACATAATTTTGAGATTAATCTTGTCTAAAACTATTTATAGAAGATTTTAACATCATTGTGACTAACTTCGAGCTTGAGATGGTAGAGTGGCTCTCTCAGATCACATACAAAGTGTGTGAGAGCACAACTCAAGACTTCCAGTACTCTGTCTGTCATGCCCTCCCATAGATTTCAGAGCTGAATAATACCAGGACTACAAAAGAAAAGAGACAAGCCTTTATTAAGTATCATCCATTGCTCATTGACATTAATTAAAGATCTGGGAGACTCTGCAGGACTTGGCTATGATTTAGAAGCAGACTGCATTCATATATTGTAGGCTAATAACACTGGCAGGCAGGAGCAATAGTGGATATATTACTTGCTAGAGTAACCTAGAGACACTACCATGTCTTTTTAAAAACTGAGGTACATAAAGCCACAAATTTCTGTTTAGTATTAACATTGTACTTTAGTATTGAAATTATAGACATAAGGAAAATAATGCTAAAATACACAGTTAAAGTGAAAGAAAAGCCATTCTTGAGATCCTTGCTGCTCTCTTTTCACTCCATTAAAAAATCCAAATTTTAATATTTTATCCTAATATGGTTTATATTGCCATTTTAACACTTATATGTGATGTATGAGTCAAGCCTACCATGGACTGGAATAGGCTGGGAATACATGGAATAGCCCAGGAATACATGGAATAGCCCACTGCCACACTGCCAACTTTGACAAAAAGTATTTTTCAAGGCACAGCTTCTCCTAGGTTCAACAACAATGACCCAGATATTTCCCAATCCCTGGCATATCAGACCCAGGGCAAGTCACAGTATCTGATGCTATGAGGTTAGCATGTAATTTGTTCCCAAGCTCCCCAGTAAATTATATTAAAAATGGAAGACTTGTTCTCCTTTTCCTTATTGCTCTGCAGGTGTCAAGGTTATTGATCAACTGCGCTGACACCAGTAGGATTTATTTGTATTATAAAACTAATGAGTTTTTATTTACACTGAGGCATCAAAGCAGCAGTACTAAAGTCTCACCATTTCTACATACATTAACTAATATTGAGATTTCAAGGCTTCTTATAGAGATCAGATCCAACCCTTGGTATCCAAACTTCCACAACCTGTTTAAATCAAACTCTAAGTCTGGGAAACATGCAGATAAGCTTCATTTTAGTCTACCCTGCAGAGGAGAGTCCAGTTCTTTACCCATCTGAATAATGCAAGTTGAGTTTGGGTCTTAAATAAATGTAAATTTATTGGCAGGTTGTATCTAGGTCTACTTTTCTAATCATAACCTCTATCAGAAATACAAGGAATCAGAGATGAATAGTACATGAATCCAGGTGAAACCAAATGAAACCAAACAAAAACTGCTACATAATAAACTTCTGCTCCATCTGACAACCACGGGAAGCACTTTTATTCTGCTTGTCTCTGTGGTGGCTTGACCCTGGCTGGAGGCCAGATGCCCACCAAACTGCTCTATCACTTCCCTTCCTCAGCAATAGAGGAGAGGAATTTAATCACAGAATTTTAAATCCATTATGGGTATATATCAGAGGTAATGGAGAGATAATTCAGAAAGATTAGAAACAGATGAAAATGCGACTTAAAACTGGTTGAAGGGGGTTTTCTAGCCATGTCTGCTAATCCCTCTCCCAAACTTTATTTTTTTAGTTAATACAGCCAAAAAAACTTCATGATTTGGGTATTTGCCCAGAAGTGAATATTCTACTAAACCCATATATTTTCCATGCACATTCATCATTAAGATTTTTAAAATTTCTTTTCAATGTAGGCTAAAAATATAAAAATCTAAAGCTTGAAACGTTCTATTTTTCTCTTTGCTCTAAGCAAAGAGCAATATGTGGAAAGGCAAAATAAATAAAACAATTACTCAAAACCTAAGGGTATACTATCTGAATTTATATGTGTGTTCTGCTTTTTCCTGAGAAAGGTGTACAGGGTTATACAGTACTATACAAACTTTCCCAAACTACAAAACCAGTGTGTAAACAGGCGTATTACCATAATGATTTTTGTCTATAATCTGCAGCATAGATACTGAAGTTCCTATTGAGAAAAAAGAAAAAAGAAAAAAACCACAAACCCAGCTCCCAGAGAACCCCACAAAACTAACCAACCAACCAACAAAACCCCAACAACAAAAAAAAACCCACCAAAAAAACAAACCAAGTGAGAACTAAAAGTTAATGGGAAAGTAAATTTATAAGGCATTAGGAGCTCAATTTTGAGTGTGATCCTGGAGGGAATGAATAATGAGGAACATGACTAACAATAAGTATGTGAAGGTAGGGAAGAAAGAGGAATTATACAGAGTGAGGCAAGAAAGGCATATATTGGATCAATGGGAATCAATTAGAAAAGTTTATGCTGGTTTCAGGGGAATCTTCCTGACAGCCAGACCCATTATTCTATTACTGAGCTCCCAGATAAAGCCATGTTTCTCAAGTCTTTCTCAACTCTGATATTTCCTGGGAATGCTTATCTTTTGCATGGGAGTGAAGGACACCATAATTAATTTCTTTCCCTCGTTGCTACACACTGGCCAAAACTGTTGTGATATTTAAACCTGTTCGGCAGCAGCATTTTACATTCCTTTTTCCCTTCTAGAAGGAGTGCATAATAAGAAATTATTTAAACACAAGATCTCATAATCAACTTCAGATGTAGAATAGTTGCTTTCTATACTAAATGGGACAGTTGCACTTAGCCTGAGTGAAGACCATATTCATGTTGTTAGAAAACTTAATTTTAAAGAAAATCATAATTTGAGAGAGGAGGAAAAAATATATCCTTACAGTACTTTGATTTCAGTTGCTGTCTACCCCATGACAATAGGAAATGAAGAAGCGTAAAAAACCCTGCAGCAAATGTATTTAAAGCAAGTAAAGTGGCAAAGACTAATCTCATAGATTCCAGCTCAGTCTTGCAAGACTCCTGTTGCCTCATAAGGGACCCTAGTGCATGCTCAGCTTGAAAGCTGCCTTTGGTGCTCCTTCTGGCCCAGAAGTGTCTCAGACAGCTTTGTTCCTTTGGTGATTAAATGCCCAACTCTAGTTTCCCTATGTATGAAATAAGGATAATTTATCATTACTCTATGCCCAATACTGGCTCTGACTGAAAGCTCATGAATTCGTAAGACTGAGGTTGGCACAATCATGTACCTTCCTTTGTAAGTTAAATAACATTTTCCTATAAATATTTTGGAGACTGTCAATTCTAACTAGACTTTAGACATTTTTAAGTAAAGGGTGAACTATTTAGAAAATGTCTATTTTAACAATTTTTATTACAATAATTTGACATTTCAAAGTTTCTGAAATGAAACTCATCAAATTTTGCTAAAATACTTTTGTGTTAAGATCAGAAAGAAATATTTAATAGATGAAATGAAGTATTCCATAATGGGGGGGGGAGACTCCTGGGGAAAAAAAAAAACCACACCAAAACAAGCCAATAATTGAACATGTATTTCAGGTAGAAAGACATGTTATTTTATTTTTATTTCATAGGAATCATTGGAGATACCAATTCCTTCAGAGCTCTTAATTTTAAGACATGACATTTTCACAGAGAGAGTGGTTTCTTGTTGTAAACTCCAGGAAAAAAAAACCAAAATGGGCTATGTCTGAGGCTCATGTATTAAATTTATTTACCTGCTCCAATTTACTTTGTGTTTGTTACTACAAGAGAATGTTACACTGATGTTCACAGGTGCAGGTACTTTCCTATTGCTTTCTAAATCTGAAAGTAGTATTATTGCTCTTCCAAGTCAAGTAATATCATTTGCCTTGGTAGAAGCAGAAGCTGGTTATGAATATTCAAGTATTGCTTACCTTTTACAACTACACCCAACTTTGCTCACAGCACTTTAATTTTCTTGGTCTTCTGGGAAGATAGATAAGCAAAAATAAATGAGGAAGGAATATGCACCAGTAGTGATCAAGTCACTAGTGCAACTTGGAAAACACAGCCCATGAACCTGAAAAGCTCTGGAAGAAATATGGTCAAAAGTAATCCAGAAGCCAGCAGAGAGAGGACAAAGTGTTCTGAAGGCTGTAATGTAGCTTGCTGATCCACTCAGCTCTTATTCAAACTTATTCTCTTCCCACCATGCACCTTCCTGAAATGGTTTTGAATAAACAATTCATGAATAAACAATTCATAAATTCATAATTCTTTTAGGGGAGGGGGTACCTATGGACATAGAGGAGCTACAGTTGTCTTATTCTCAGGTGTCAGGACTATAGGCTGAACAGGACCAATCACAGCACAGGACTTCATAAACCCTTATGCAAATTACAGCTGCCTACAGTCCTGAGATAGAGATGACCAGTAAGCACCCTTGTTTTTGTCAAGAACAGGGCAATTCCCAGGAAACATAGTAAGTGTCAAATAACATCATAGGCTATACAAGCCACCATCACATCTCTAGATTTTACAGAGGGCATTGCTGTAGAAGGGATGGATCTGAAACATGTCTGCTCCTAAAATACTGGAAGACTTGAGATGAATTGGCAGACAGAGAGGGTGTTCCTCAGAGAGAATGTACAGTAAATTTTCTTTCTTGTTAGGTAAATTTCACCATCTTCACCCACGAAAAGCTCCCAGTGAATTGCTCAAGGAGGGACTGCATAAAATTTTAGTTAAAGATTACAATTAGTCCCTGAATTATATTACTCTGCACAAAGAGAAAACAGAGATTACTCTTTTTCCTTGGTGAGCAGAGGTGAAAGACTAGCTCTTCTTAGTTCAGGTGAGGGTTTTCTAGCTTTTTCTTTTAAAAAAGCAGCTTTACTTAAAGGTGGGGTTATTATATTGGCACTTATATAGTCCCACTGTAAATTTAGAAGAGGTCTATAAATTGCTTTGGTGGTGTTTTCAAACCAGCTGGTGGCTGTGTTGGCTGATATCTGAGTTATCAGTGAATCATTGGCACGCTGTTAATCACTGTGCCCTTGCACTGCCAGCTTTGGCAAGAAATTTTGCTTCCTTAAGGAATTTCCCATTCTGCAAATCAGAGTTTGAAACCAACCAAACACCATCCATCAAGATTAAAGTCTGCCTTACACAGCATGAATTGCATTATTACATTCATTTCCAGTGATAAGTCTCCTGAATGTCTTGGTTGTTTTTACCATTTACTCAGTTTAGGAAAGCAAAGCAATTCTTCAGAATCAGTTTTCAATTTATACGCTTGAATAGTTTGAATTCCACTCCAGCAATACATTACACATTGGTACCATGCTCTGTATCTTACTCAGGCTGCTTGGATGTTAAGACAGTAACAACTTGGCTGTTGTCATCAGTACTTAGGAGGTTGGGGACAGTCTTAGAATTAAAATTACTCTGCAGGTTTTGCATTTTTTTCAGAAATATTGGGCCAGCAGCTCTAGGGAAGTGATTGTCCCCCTGCACTGGGCACTGGTGAGGCTGAACCTTGAGCAATGTCTTCAGTCTTGTGCCTCTCACTGTAAGAAGGACATTGAGGTGCTGCAGTGTGTCCAAAGAAGAGCAACAAAGCTGGCAAAGGGTCTAGAGCACAGGTCTTATGAGAAGTGGCCAAGAGATCAGGGGTTGTTTACACTGGAGAGAAGGAGGCTGAGGGAGACCTTATCATTTTCTACACCTACCTGAAAGGGGGTTGTAGCAAGGGGGTTATCAGTCTCTTTTCCCAAATAACAAGTGATAGGACAAGGAGGAAGGGCCTCAAGTTTCACCAAGGAAGGTTGAGACCAGACGTTAAGAAAAATTTCTTCACTGAAATGGCTGTCAGTCATTGGAACAAGCTGCCCAGGGAAGTGTCCGAATCACCATCCCTGGGGGTATTTAAAACACACTTAGCTGTGCCACTTAGGGGCATGGTTTAGTGGTAGGCTTGGCAGTGTTAGGTTAACAGCTGGACTTGATGATCTTCAGGTTTTTTCCAACCTAAATGATTCTATGATTCTATACATTTGGTAAAGTTAAGATGGACATCAAGACAAGCTCAGCAACAGTGGAAGTACAGTTTCCCTTAATATATTCTAAGGGGAAAAAAGATTTTTAGTCTTCTCAGTCTGACCTGTGTTGATGCAGCACACTGCTTATGAGAAATGTGATGCCAATGTAATGCAGTTATTACCATCACCTGAGGTCTCATTAGAGCCCAACTCAGGACTTGAAGGAAGAGGTGAATTTATGTGCTAATATATTTTGGTCACGATGACTCCCGATACAAAATTGAATGAGAGTCTTCCAGCACTGTGTCATGTAGCATACACTTTACAAATGGAGTGGCAATGTAAAATGCCCCAAATACAGTAGCCTCTGTAGGGGTCTGTAACATGCACAAAATAATGACCTTGGAGTCATGGGTTTACTGAAAGTATCATCTTTCAGAGAACTGAAAATGAGATTGTTTGCCACTTACAGTCATTTTAAATTTGTCAACATGAAATTATTGATCTTTGTACTGAGGAAAAATTCAATACAAGTTGCTCTGCTACTTAAATTCATATTGATGTGTGAATTCTGTGCATTACCCATACACATTTTTTGCTATAATATTCATATGCAGCTGGTAAAACACATTTTAGGGATAGTTCATTGAGATTATGGGAACCTGGTCAATCCTTCAAATGCAAAATACAATGTTTTGAAATGGATTTAATTTAAACTTTCTTTGAAGCACATGACTGGGAAAAGCTAGCATGGATTCACTAAGGGCAAATCATGCTTGAGCAACCTGACAAAGTAACCTGCTCAGTTGATGTGGGATGAGTGGTGGATGTTGCCTACCTGGATTTCGCCAAGGCTTCCAGTGTGGCTCCCCACAGCCTCCTCCTAGTGAAGTTCATGTGTTATGGTCTAGACGAATGGTCTGTGTGGTGGGTGGGGAACTGTTTGACAGGCTGCACCCTGAGGGTGGTGGTAAATAGCTCCTTTTCAGACTGGCAACCTCTCACATGTGGAATCCCCCAGGGATTGGTACAAGGCCCAGCATTGCTTAATATAAGTGACCTGGATGATGGGATGAAGTGCACCCTGATGAGGTTTGCTGATAATACCAAACTAAGCAAGGAAGTGGATACTGTGGAAAGGAGAGCCAACTTGCAGGAGCACCTAGAGAGGCTGGAAGAAGAGTAGGCTAACAAGAACCTTTTGAAGTTCAACAGGGACAAGTGTAAGGTACAGACTGGGTCTACTTGGCTGGGTTTCAAGTGCATTACCAACAAAGAGAAAAAAAAGTCATTATTATACTCAGCACTTGTCACACCTGCAATATTATGTTCAGTTTTGCAAAAAAGACATGGACAGGCTGGAGAGGGTCCAGAGGAGTGTCACCAGGATGACCAAAAGACTGGGAAGAAGGCTATCATATGAGGAAAGTCTGAAAGAATTTGGTTTGTTTAGCCTTGAGAAAAGAAAGCTTAGGCAAGTGTCCTGGTTTTGGCAGAGATAGAGTTAATTCTCTTTCTAACAGCTGGTGTAGTGCTGTGTTTTGAATTTAGGATGAGAATAATGTTGATAACATTCTGATGCTTTTAGTTGTTTCCAAGATGTCAGGGACTTCTCAGCTTTTCATATTGCACTTACCACCAGAAGGTGAGGGGTGTCCAAGAAGCTGGGAAAGGACAGAACCACGACAGGTGGCCCAAAATGACCAAAGAGATATTCCATACCATATGATTATGCTTTGTATATAACTGAGGGGTTGGGCCAGGAGGCAGGGAAGCTTGAGAACTAGCTGAGCATCAGCTTCAGGTGGTGACAAATAATGCTTTTCATCATATGTTCTGTGTGTTCTATTATTTTCAGCAGCAGCAGCTATCATTATCATCTTTTCTGTCCTATTAAACTGTCTTTATCTCAGCCAATAAGTTTTACTTTTTTTTCATTTTGGGTTCTCTCCCTATCCCACTGAGAAGAAAGGAGTGAGGTCAATGGCTGTGTGGTTCTTTTAGCTACTGTCTGGGTTTGCCCACATCAGGGAGATAGTATCACCACTTTTCAGGATTTAAGTGGTAGGTACAAAGAAGATGGAGGCTCCCTTTTCACAAGGAGTCACATGGAAAAGACAGGGTTAATGTGTACAAATTATTTCTGGGAGACTCTGATTGGACACAAGAGGAAAATTTTTCACAGTGAGAACAATCAGCCATTGGAATAATCTCCCCAGAGAAGTGGAGTATTCAGCAACATTGGACACTTTTAAGATTCAGCTGGACAGGATACTTACAGGGCCATCTTGTCTAGACAGTGCTTTTGCCAAGGAAGGTTGGACCAGATGATCCTTGAGGTCGCTTCCAACCTGGTACTTTATGATTTTATTATATGTTTCTATGATTAAACTGAAATGAAAATAAAGGCAAATAAAAAATCAGATTCCCTATGCAGTAAAGAAAAAAAGCACATGCCAAACAATTACTTCTTCAATCCAAAATTCTAGTTAGCAGTGAACTATATGCTCGGTTTCAAAATAACAATTTGAATTTTACACTGCATGTTAGATATCCTTCAATTTTTTTGTCTTAAAACAAAAAATCAATCAACCTGCCCTGCACTGTTTCAATGGTTATTATGGTCATCCCTGCTGGATGTCATTTACTCTTCACGTTATAGAAGCTAGAAGGAAGCAAGAAAGTTCTTACTTCTTCCTGAAGATCTTTGGGTTTGATAATAGGCTTTGTGTGATGCCAACATTTTACACTGATGGCAGGACACAGCTCTGGACCTACCCATGATGGACCCAGCTCTTTAGCTTCTTCTGTTCAAAGCCTGTTACTCAGCAAGTCGTGGAGGTAGATGCAGTTGACTACTGGAGGTAGTCCTCTTTCTAGTGGGTCCCCTACTGATGCAGCAGTAGTGGGTGTTGATGGTTAGTTCCATTACCTGGCAATTTTTGGACAGTGTCTCTATGTGCATGTACTGAAAGCCAACAACTCTCTTCAACAGGTCTTTTCCGTTGCTAAACAGAAGACCAGGATGGTCTGCTTGGATGCTGCCATCAAGCCATAAGCAGACAGACCACCTCTGGCCCCAGAAACTAGCCCAAGGTTGCTGCAGATCCTCCCCTCTGCTGATTACATACTTACCTTTTTGGGTCTGCAGTCAAAAAGGATGAATCCTGCCCAGAATTTGCCAGTAAGACAGATGGGCAAAGAGAGTCCTCCTTCCATGTCACATCTTTATTAATAATAGAGAGGATTTATTTCTGGAAACACCTTCCTAGCGTTAATTTTCACAGATATTACTGCATTTCTGAGGTGCTAATAACTTACTGGCATTGTAACTTAGCAAAGCTTGGCACACATCCTCCCCTTCTGAAGATGTCTCACTCAGTTTATTCAGGCTTCTTTACCTGTAATGATATGTTGTGCTGCTTGTTTAAAAGGTGCTGCTTAATATACAGAGGCATGTTTATGCTTAACAGATTGAAGAAGCAGCTTTCCCTCTCACAACATCAAGCATAATTTGCCCAATTTTACCCTCTTGATAGCGAAGACCTATCAATTTCAGTTAGTTGTAGGAATAAACACTCTATCTTGTGCTAGAGATAACAGCATTACAACTATCATGGTTCAGGATTCTCTGATCCCTGTTGTTTTTTACAGTCCTTTACAACCCTTAAGATTTCTCCAAGGGTTGCTATGATTTTTTTTCTTTTTCTTTTATTAGGCACTGTACAAACATCTTATGCTAAGTAGAGAGAAAATGCACACAGGAACAGTTGGTCTTTTCTTACTATCTGGATGAGCTAGGTGAAAATACAAACAATCAGACTCTCTCACGATGTGTCAGGCACCAGATTTTGTTTGACTGTAATTGCTCCCCTGATTGCCATGCATACAGCCACAGCAGCAATCTCAGGTTTGCAAAACTATCATCTTCTCCAGCAGTTCACAGAAGTGAAATACAGATGGAAAACTACCTCTGTTGCCCAGTTTCCACACCTTTTTCTGTCTCTCTAGCCAACAATAATCCAAATTTACCTTGATCTTAGGTGAGAGGGACTTCATTAATCCTAGTAAAAGGAAGAGCACTTAATTGGTTAATTTTTATTGCCTGTTACACATTGCCTTTGTTTTGCCCCCACTTTGTTCAGAAAATGAACATAACTTTAATATAGTTCTAAAAAGGTAAAGATGGAAAGTAAATTATTAGATATTGATTTTTGATGCAGCAAATATGCATCTTGTAAAGATCTTATCACAAGCAATGTTTCTCCTTCATCAAAGTCTAGCTAAGCTCAATTCCACATATTTATTTTCCTTCAAAAATTAATTGAATACATTGCTAAATATAAATCCTGGGCTACTCACACCTTTTCTATCCATTCTGATGCCAACAGAAATGTAATTGCAAGCCCAAACCAGTGATTTGTATCTCACATCTCACCCTACTTTGGGCAGAAAGAATTTCAAACTAAATCAAATGTTTGCCAATTCCTTGTACTGTGATGTGTCTCACGGCATCTTTCAAACTCTTCTACTAACTGAGGAAAGAAAATTAAAATAAATTAAATTCCAAATTCCAGTCTTGGCTAGTCCACAAAAGAGGATAACCTGGTATTTTGTCATGGTTTCCAAATACACTTTACTGGATTACTTATTTGTAATAAAAGCCCAGGTTTTATGTATGCAAAATTTTTTTATATCACATTAAAGTATCTGGACAGCAATTATTAGTTTGATCTTCGTAAAACATCATCACTGAAGAACTGAAACAATACTTCCTCAACTCCTGAATTTTTTGTTGCTCCTCATTTTTTTTTTCTACCCACAATTCTTGCACTACCACAGCTGAGTGAAGATTTAACAAAGCACCAGTGAGGGAGAAAAGAGCTGTAGACCTTGTCCAAATTACGTGATGAAGAGATGTTCTCCTCTTTATCTTTCCCCTGAAACAGGGAGTTGCAATCTAATAGCATACTTCTTTTCCCCCCCTCCAAGGCAGGGGCTATATAAATCTCATTGACAGAAGTCACCTGTGTGAACCAACATGAAAAAGCAATGAAAATATCATAGAGTTTTGCATTGAAATGTGTCCACAAGTTTTGCGCAGCTCTGATATGAAGCCAGTGCTCGAACGAACCCTGCTTTGCATCCTTAACTGTAAGAGCTACAACCTGCACAGGTCTGATAACAGCTCACAGCTAATGCTGAAATATTTTTTCCAGCTTGCAAGCAATGCCTTTAAAGAAGGAAATTGAAGAGCAGCCATTAGCACCAATAACATTGCCTTTCATCCATCTCTTGGCTTGGTGCATGCTAGGGCTGCTAGAGGAGGGATCGCACATTTCTAGGTGGAAAATAAGACTGTGTGAAATCAACACTATTCCACTGGGATGCCAGTCAAACCCTTTACAGCAGCAGTAGTCAGCCATGTTGATTATTTTTATCTTAAACTAAAGTTCACCCTATTTTATTCATTCCCTTTCCTCTTAAAGAAAAAGGTTTTAAGCTCACAAGAGCCCTGGTCTTCTCTTCTGGAACACTCTTTCTTGTCCAAATATCAAGCTGTCAGGCTGAGCCTCTATGGTCCTTCCTCCCACTCCATCTCTCCAGAGACTTACTAAGACTTTCTTTGCAGCTGAAATTAAACTAGCTACCCTGTAATTTTATATGTAGCTTGTCACCAGCAGTCTAAGTAATGAAGACACCTGCTGGTTGCTCACCACCCAGGCATCACAGAGATCTCTCCTGGCATCAATTTTAATTAGCTCGTTGCAATGCCTTTTGCCTTCTCATCCTCCTTTCATCAGGAAACCTTCACCCATACTCCTTTCAGAATCACACTCTGCCGATCTCAAATTGTGCTGAGGTGCAGCTGACTCAAATTGGACCTCTTGTGTTCAGAAACTCCACTACTAAAGGCAGAGCAATAGAGCAATTGCTCTCTCTTATTCCCTACTTATTTCGATGGAGTATAAATGGTTCGCATACCTTGTGAATCATCTAAATTCTGTAGAATCTACATTAAAAATACCTGACCTCATTAAAAAGGAAATATTTCAGCCTCTGACACTGAACAGTCAAAATGCATTAGTGGATGAGCAGAATTGTGAACTACAGCTATCCATCACAACCATTTTCTCCACGCACACGTTATTTATAACAGCCATTTTCCTAACAGTGGTGGATTGGACCACATATCGGCCAGTTCCTTTCTTTCTAGAAAGAAAGAACCTTATTGGGAAAACAAATTTTAAGAATATACAAAAAATAGTCAGTATCACCATGATCTGATACGGACACAGTGAAAGGAACAGAGGAACCACAGCAAGAGAGTATCTGCAAGAGGGTACAGGGATGTGCAGCACCAGTGCCAGTACTCAAATGCATGTGAAGCTTTCATGGCTTGTTGACAACAGGGATATGAAATGTGTGGGGCTGTGCTTTAGGAAGGATTGGGAAGACCCATCTGCAACTTGTTGCTTTGCTGTTCAAGGCTTGTATTCTGTGGCACTGGAGAGAGCAGGAAAGCCTGTACTGCCAATTAGAAAATGGGACAAGGAGAGATTTCTAGCACTGAGTCCTGACTACCCACATTTAACGTAATGGTTTTGGACCATTACAGCTATCTCTGCTGTAATAAATCTGCTTTTTTCAAAGGACACTATTTCTAGCTTGCAGCAGCCTGTGCTGTTTAGCAATTGCTCATCTCCAGGCCTAGACTCAAACTCTCTTCACAGACTTGCTCTGAAGGTGTTCCCTGAAGTGGTCTGTGTCCTTGCCTGGGACAGACAAGGAGTATGTCCCTTAAGGAGTGGCTCCACAAAGGCTTTCTGAAGACAGGGGGCCTTATTTCTTGGCTCTTTTTGAACAAAACAGGCTGGCACATTAAAAAAAAAAAGAAAGTTAACAAGAAGAATGGGGCGGTTAAAATTCATTCCAGAGACTGAGGACTGAGGAATGAATAAAACAGAAACAGGGAAAACTTGAACATTTCACTGTGTCTCTCTGAGCAGCAGGTGCCAGGGAAAGGTAACAAACTCATTTAGAAGCTGCTTTATGTAGCTGCTTGGGCATCTAATAGTTTCTAGTTACATCAGCCATGGAGAAACATGAAGACACATTACAGGTTTGAGGGGCTCAGCACTCCCTATAAAAGTCAAATTTATGAGTACAGTGTTTTCTGCAGAGTGGCAAAAAAGGGAGGGGGCATAGCTGAAGATCTGATGCTGAAGAGCCAGTTACAATGATTCTGTGAGGTAACTGACAGGAGAGCAGATCTTCCTCTGTTTCTGGTGCAAAATATTCAGGCAACAGCTGCATGGTACGGGGATCTGTTGGCCATGTTGGTAATAAGATTTATTTCCTGGCTGCAGAAGCAATTATGTTGTCTCAGTGGATGGGACAAAATCTGCAGCATGTTCAGGTGGAGACAGGGTGGTGGGAAGCTCTGTAACTGGCTTTGTGGCTGTAGCTCCATCCGGAGAAAGGAAGAGAGATGGAGAGAGGCTGCATCTGTTCCTGAGAGACCTGATGAAAAAGCATTTCAAATTTGCCACATGAAGGAACTCACTCATTCCCATCTTCCATTTCTGAAGCTGTAATAGAGATGGGAATTGGAGCCTGTTTTCCCCAAGCCTTGTGCCAGTGACCTGCTTAGAAGAGGAACAGATTTCTCACAGAGGGGAAGAGCAGAGAAGCCTGCTTCAACTGCAGCCAGTGAAGTCAGAGTACTTTCCCTAAAACTTTCAGTCTTCTAGAATTTGATAAATATTACCTTCCAACTACTTTTTGCCCTCAGAGGGTCTAAAAAGCAGAAATGAGTGCTTAAAAGGAGAAAAACAGAATAAAATAAACAGAAAACACCTTTTTGTCTTCTGAAACTAAAGCAAAACAACCCTTCTGTTTAGGAAAAACCCTGGAAAACTATTTGCAAATCATAATAATGACAGTTTTTTTCTATGCAGCTGTTTCAGTGAAGGAAGGACTCCTTGGAAAACCAAGAGGTGGTTTGTAACCTCGGAGACCAAATGCAATCGACTGAGTGGGTACAAGCTTATGAAATACAGGAATGCCAGCATTTTGTTTGCAGGACTTCAGATGTGGCAGCAGCCACTAAGGATCTGAGGTCTCCCTTTTCTCCTCTACTCTCACACTGGAGGTGGGTGTCCCATCATGGGGTGTGAGTGTTCCATTGCCCATTTCTGTCAAAACCATCAGGGTTAACAAAAAAAAAAACCCACAATAATAAAATGCAACCCAAAGCAACCCAAAGCAAGCAAACAAACAAAGATAATATTTTTAGATATGTTTGTTAAACCCTTTCCTTTTGCAGGATGTGCTGAGGAGAGGTAAGGTGTTCATACACTCCTGTGAGGAGACTGCAACTTCTATGGTGAGACAAGAGGAAGCAGCAGAAGGTACCAACAGTTTAACTGCTGCCTCTACTTACCCCAGTGCCAGCCTCCAGTAGCATGTGATCCTTCCTCACTGACACTAAAGGCAAGTTCCATTTTATTTTGACCAGGATATTAATATACAATGTAAGACACAACTAGCTCCCTTCCCTCCTTTGGTCTATGCCAGAAGAAATTTATCCCACTAGGTTCAGTCTGGTCCTTTCAGCAGACTTACACACCAACCCAACGTGCTGGTTTTGACTGGGATAGAGTTAAAATTCTTCATGGTAGATAGTATGTTGGGCTGGTGTTAGTAACACAGGGATGTTGTTACTGCTGAGCAGGGCTTAAACAGAGCCAAGCTCCTCACCCCACTCTAAAGGAAATAGGCTTGGGGTGCACAATGAGTTGGGAAGGGACACAGTTGGGGCAGCTGACCCCAACTGACCAAAGGGATATCCTGTAGCATGTGACATTATGCTCAGGATGTAAAGCTGGGTAAGAAGAAGAAGAAGGAAGGGGGGACACAACATTCAGAGTTATAGTGTTTATTTTCCCAAGTAACTGTTACACATCTCCTTTCCTGGAGATGGCTGAACACCTGGCTGCCCATGGGAAGTGGTGAATTAATTCCTTGTTTTGCTTTGTTTGCACATGCAGCTGTTGTCTTATTTAACTGTTTTTATCTCAATCCATGAGTGTTCTTATTTATTACTCTTCTGATTCTCTCCCCCATCCCACCACCAAGGAAGTGAGCAAGCAGCCATATGGGGCTTAGTTGCCAGCTGGGCTTAAAATAACACATCATTCAATCAATCAACCTCCCTCTTCCAAATATAATCTAACCTTATCTTGGGTCATGATAAATGGCCACAATAAGTAACACAATCCTCCTCTCCACCTTTGAGCAATTGGACCTTTCTCTGAACCTGCTCTTAACATCCTGTTATCTCTAACCCCTCTGAGGCCTTTTAATTTGGGAAAAGGACTTCTAGAAGAGTATTAACAGTTTCACTGTTATTCTAGTCCATTAAACCTTCTCATAGCTAGGCTTCTTTTTGAATAGTATCTAATTATCTGCCTTCGTCAAGTAACTAGGAGGCCAACCCATGAAAGGTTCTGTACGGAAAGAGAAGCAAAATCCACCTCCTGCATCAGCAAAGACAGTGCAAGACAAGAGATATCAGATGGATGCAGATGGACAACAGGGAATGCAGAAATAACAAGACATTGCTGGTTAGCAAGACAGTGAGTAGCAGGCCTCTAGTAGCTGAAGTACCAGATTCATCAGCAAAAGGGAGTATATTCCTGTTCTTCAACCTGTCAGCCATACTTGTCACTCATCATATTCCAGACCCTGATCTTAACTTATGAGATATATTAAATCTAAGATGCAATGTGCTATTTCATATTAATCCCTGCTCCCAGAATTTCTTATCATACTAATTAAGCCCTGAGATTGTTAAATTCTGTAGGCCATGTGCTGCGTTTATATTAGAGTATATAGGATTTTAATTGAGCAGCCAGCTCATTATTGCTCATGCTCAGACTATGGGATAATGAGTTATTACTGCTTGCCTCAGGTGATTTCTGAGCTACGAGGCAGCAAGAGGAGAGCTGTTGTGCATAGTTGATGGCATTGCCTCACCGTGGCAGCATTAGGAGAGGTTGTCATAAGGAGACACTCAAGCCTCCAGGACAGAAATCAAAAGGAAAATTCAAGGAGAGTGTGACAGGGACCTGAAGGTCTTATTTTCTCTTAGTAATAGAAATAATTAAACACATGTATTTGTTGGCAGAGCACTAGATGGTAAATCAGGCAACATTTCTCCCAAGCAATAGTATTTGATTCATGATGCAAAATAAACATCATCATCTCATGGACAAAAATGAGACATCTATATTTTTTTCCATCTTGGATATACTTGCTGAACTGTTACATGGTCCTGTCTTCCTCTACAGGTTAGAAATAAGCAAATCCCACCTGCCAGCAACTGATTCTACCCCTTCTGAGTTTTCTTCACTTTTCAAAAACTCAGTTGAAGTCACAGGGAAGATACCCCTAAGACTTCTCTTGTTCTTAAGGATGTTTGCACTTCAGTAATTTTCTGTGGTAATTGCTAGGAAATGCTAATTTCCCACCCCTAATGAACTGTTCTGTGACCTATGTGAATATGAGTTACCAGATAAAAACAAACCTAGGTATTTATTTATTCCATGATTTTATGATTCTATGATTTATCATTATAGTATCAGAACTATTTGTAGCTACTGCTAATGCTTTATCCTCCTTCTAAGAAGGTTTTGAAGTGTTACATTTTATTCTAAAGGGAGAGGTGGATAAGAGTTGGTGTGGGACAGTGACTTACAGGATTTAGATACAGAATAAGCAATATTAGGGAAAGAACTCTTACTTCCTTGTCTCCTGAAGCAGGGCCTTACTCTCTAAAGCCCTATTTTCTCAATCTCAAACTCTTTATTCAGATTTAAAAAAAAACCCAAACCATCATCTACAGCTCTCTGTATCTTTTAATAGCATCATTATATATTGATGGCAACAGAGATAAGGATGTGTCATTTGTGTGTGTTCTGACTGACAATATTGGAAGAGGGATGGAAGAGTGTGAGAAAAATTTTTTTGCTCTATAAATGAGCTAACATACTGTTTTGATCAGGCGACTAAGGCTTGAGAAAATACCACAGAGCTAATACATTTGGCACCACTGATGCCTTGAGATGCCCTTATAACCTTAGTTGCTTTACTATAGCAGGACATCCAGTGCCCTGCTGTTAGTCCCTTCTCACTGTCTTTCAAAGCACCCACAGGAAACACATTGCAACATCATCCATGAAACCGTACACAAGACCTTCCCTGCATGCTTTGACATGGTGATTCTTTCAGGGCACCTCTTCCTAAAGTCAATCACCCCAAGACTGGTCCCTTCACTTGGTCAAAGTCTATATCAGATTGATCTTCAGAGGTCCCTTCCACGCCCTATCATTCTTTGATTCTGTGTGATTCTGTGGTGGTGTTTAACTTCGGCCAGCGTTCACTCAGCCTCATGCAGGGGTCTTTGGGTTAGAGGGTGCTTGTGGCCTTTCAGTTCAAAGAGCCTAAAGTCACGTGAGAGCCATGAGACCCTGAGGTTCAAGAGTGTTGTATTGTCCCAGAGCAGGGCTAAGAGGTCTCAGGGTTTGATGAAACACAAGGGCAGAGGGAGGAAAACCTTGTGTGGTCTCATGCACAGATCTCAAGAGTAGTAATCCTTGGAGTGAACTATCCCACACCTAGCTTTCCACTCACACATAGCTAGTTGGCTCTCTGCAGACAAAAGCCTATAAGCCAGCTAGGAAAGTCTATAAATGAGCTAACATACTGTTTTGATCAGTGGACTAAGGCTTGAAAAAAAAACGTAGAGCTAATACATTTGGCATCACTGATGCCCTGAGATGCCCTTAGAACCTTAGATGCTTTACTCCAGTAGAGCAATAAAAAAAATAAATTCCATCACAGAGTTGAGACATTGCACCCTGGGGGTCAATGCAGAATAAAGCCATGGTTTTACTTACGCCTGATATTGATGTAATAAGCTTGAATTGTGCTCTATGCTACTGGCTTCTAAACTGGTTCCAACTTTAAAAGTCAAGGTAAAATAAATTCACTTTCAAGTCATATTTTCATCTCTGTCATCAAGGAGAGCTTTGCTTTTCAGATAGTAAGTAATATCATTAACTACACTTATGAAACCTCTAAAAGAAAAAGCTGTGAGGAGGTTCTTTATTTATCTGGAAATAATTTGTGTTCAGCAGGTCACAGGGCTGATAGCCCTGCCTGACCTATCTTCTGTCTGATTAAATAAGACAGCACCTTCCATTGAAGGTAATATAACACAGCTAGCCCAACTTTTTATCTAAATCATAATCTGCTGTGAGGTGTGAAGCCCTCCAAGATTGCCTACAGACAGAGTGACAGTTTGGGAATAAAGCCATTATAAGATTTCAACGACTCCAATGATACTTTTTTAGTTGAGAGACACTTCTCAGAGATAGAAGTGGTATCACTAGGAAATTCTGAATTTCTCTTGGATCCTAGAAACAGCATTCCTGGAACAACAAAAGGTGTTCTGTGTGTGTGAGGTAAAGCATGCCTAAGAAAATTAGTGTAAGAGCTGAACCTCCATTTCACCTACCTACTTAAAATTACTTATCACTTCTAATACAATTACACTTACTACTCCAAATCAAACCAAGGCAGTAGGTTGTAGTTCAAAATAAATACCTAATTGCATAAAATAGCACAGTCTGTAAACAGTGGGCAAAGTAGGTAGACAATGTAAAATAAGACAGAGAGTGAGCAAATGGGCATAAATTTGTGGATATCATCTCAGGTGTAGGCACTGCTCAAAACCAATCAGCAGCAGTAATCATGGCTGACAGAAACAAAATTACTCTGGAATCACTGAAATAGAGAAGGATGATTGACTGCTGTAATGTGCTTTGTCTCTGATTGCTCTGCCTACTGCTCCTATCAAGAAAACAATTATTAAAAATTAACCATTTATACAAGTGATAGACAATCAGCAGCACTAAAAGCAAGTTCCCATATTCTCAGTCCTCTCAAAATTTTGTCAGAATAGATATTATCTAGAGCACGGCCTAAAAGGGCAGCAATTTCTGCCTCTTTCAAACAAATATATGTTATCCAATTTACCGAAATCAATCTGCATGTGCAGATTAAGTTGGGGCTGTAGATCTGGGAGTGCATCTCAATTTCTTCAGTAAGGAAAGAAAACGAAATCACATCAGGAAGATAGATCAGCTGTAAGAAAAGAAGAGATAGCTGGTAGCTATATAAAGGGCCCTTCAGAGCCTTCACGTTTACCACATTTAAAAAGCTGGCACTTGCAAAAATGTAAGAATAAATCTCCTTTTATGAAAATATAATCCAGAAATGTCTATGGAATTCAAAAAAACAGAAGATAGCATTTGTCGAGCCTGATTTCTTACATCTTTGGAAAACATCCTGATACTTCCTAGACTGGAAATTGATTTTTGAAATGGCAACTTTCAAAATACTACATGTTTATAATTTAGCAACAAATGAGGAACTTGGTATCAACTAACTGCTGAGTTTAGCACAGCTCCCTAACTTTCTGTCTGCCGTTTGATTCACTTTATATAAAGTCAACACAGTAAACAGTTTTCCCACTTTTCTAGGGTAGGTTTATTTCCCTTACCAATGGCTCCTTGTTCTCAGGTACCACACACAAAGACATGCAAACCGATGACTCTCCTTGCTCCCCTCTTTTGGGAATAGCCTTGCTTGCCTGCATCCACTGCCTGCCAGCAGTACTGTGTATTTTTTTGATTCTTTCCATACTGGGGGCTCTGTGGAGAATGATCTATCCCGTTAAAGTGTCTTTAAGCTGGCTGAATGTAATTACCTGAACTGGAATATATCCAGGACTCTGGATTTAACAGCCATTAAAAATCTTGTTAAACATTTGTCATACCTTCTTAAATCGCCACACGCAGTGACAGCTTGGCATCTGAAAGATGTTAGTTCAGAACAGCACTGCTCTTTACACTGGTGTATTTGCTTCTCAAACAGTGAAGAAGTAAATGCCCCAGTCATGGGGACAACGTGATGGATGGCACATAAACAGACTCTGCAATCCTCATATGCTTTGCACCCAAACATCTGAAGAATGGCTAAATTAAGCCTTGGCAAACCTTTAAGTTTGGTAATGAGCTGTTAGTTTCAGCACAGGAAGACCAGGAATGTGACTTGTCAAAAGTCACAGAGCTAATTTACAGCAAAGCAGAGAATGTAAATGTCCTGGAGACCCCACTTCTCCATGGGGATCTCTCCTCACCAAGGTGCCTATGCCCATAGGCTCTACAAACACTAAACACGGAAATTAGTTGGTAAGGAGCCCCATGGCCCAGACTTACACTAAGGTGTGAATGCAAGATATGTGCCTGCAAGACACAACTCCTGAACTGATTAGTTATGGTAAATAAAGACAAGGTACGTTTTAAAGAAATAGCTGTCAAACATTCCTACTTCTCACATACCATCTCCTGCCACATTTGGGGGGGTCTTTTTGAAAAACCTCTGACACTAGCACTCCCAGGGCACTTTCCATGAGTGAGGAATACAGAATCAGGCTTCTCGTGGGATGAATGGCTCAAATATGGCAAGGCATTGGGGGTGGATTGTTGTAGCATAAACTCTGGCTGCCTGATACATTATGGCTGTGGAGAGAGGCCAAGCTGCCCTTTCAACAGAGTGTTGCATGATCACATTTGAAGAGGAGGAACTGTTTTGAAAAAGCTGTTTGTTGTGGAAATGTTGATAGATAACTGGTTTTGTTTGTAAATTAACTTGCAGATGACCCCACCATCTCTTTCTGCACAGCTGGTGCAACACATGCTGTGAAGGGAATCGACCTGCTATTCTTAGAGTGCAAGCTTTTCAATTAAGGTACTTACAAATGGTTTCATGACTGTAGCTCATTACCAGCAGACAGTTTCTGCTTTATAGACTCATTTTTAATATGCATTTATATTAAAATGAGATGTTGTAACATGATCTGGTTTTCATTACAAGTTCAGGTCTTAAAAAGAAGTGGATAATAAATCTCAAGTTAAATCTCATAGGTACTTATGCCATGCACCAAGTGCTAATGGGGAGAAGCAATGCACTGTAGACAAATACAAGAAATCTACTTTATTCTAAGAAAGTGACTTATCTCCAGACTTGTATTGTCTATGTTCTGAGCCTATGATAAGCATTACTAAATGTAGCACTCACTGCATTTTTTTTCAAATCCTTGGTGCCAGAGGTATTTGCTTATACAGCTATATTTGTTAATCCGCTGAAGTCCTGCACAAAGGGAATTCTTGATTACTCTTAGCCATGAGGAGCTTGTGACCTTCAAGACTGGCTGCCTTCACCATCTGGCTGAAAGAAATTAGGTTAAGTGAGAGTCATACTCCCTTCATAGTTTGTCTGGCTACATGCTTAACCTTGAAAAAGCCCATGTTTCCTCTAGGAAAGAGAAACATCAACGGAGCTTTGTTGATTAAAGTATGTTGGACCCTTAATTTAATTCTGAGCCTATTAAAGGTCAAGTGCATGTGCTCATCCTAGTGCACACTCTCTAAAAGGAGCTTCTGTAGGTAAAGTACAGCAATCTTTAACTTCTCTGAAAAAAAACTTGACAGCATCTCAAACAAAAACAATCAATCAATGAAAGAAGTAAACCCAAATGCCTAAATCTGAGGAATGGAGTATGGCAAAGAGGTGAACGAGAAAGATCTGTTATAGAAAAGTACTAGGAAGACATGTTGATGTTAGATAAACAGAAGAATATTTGCAGAATGCAGAAATATGAAGAGAAGACTACCCTGAGATGATACAGAGCAGCCTCAAATACCATCTGCTCTCTGTACAAGCTATAAGGAAACCTTTAAAAGTCAGTATTTCCCGTACTTCTACCAGAGATTCATTTCACTTCATCATCCCAAATGAGGCATCTGGTTTAAGCTAATTGTGGTCCCCATATAGTCAATTGAAAGGCAGGGTCATTTATCCCACACTAAAAGAGGAAAGTAAAGTATATCACCTTGTGTAAATCAGTCTCCATTACCTACTGAGGGAACCTCAATGAGTATGTCAGATACAGGTGTCTGCACTGCAGACCACTAAAAGTGATCCGAGACCAGCACCACCTCATTTAACAGACATGGCCTCATAGCTAGTGGCACAAAAATTTGCTATTAGCAAGTCAACAAGATGAGTCTGATGCTCTTGGAGAGCAAGAGCCAAAATTGAGACTGGACTGTGCAAGAACTGGGTTCAAACTGTCAGTTGATTCTCAGTGATCTATACAAGAACTCTACATTGACCATGACTTGTAGTCAGATATATGAAATTCAGTTATTTATAGTCTATCACAGTCATTTTGTATCAGGGAGGATTAGTCTGGTACACTCTAAAACCATGAAAGGTGCAATTTTTGGTTTTACCTTGTTATAATTCCATCAAAGGCAGCATTAAATTCATTTTGATAAAGAGCCTGATTACAGTGGGAACAGAAGTAAATGAACACTAAGCTTTTATGGATATTACATACCCCTATAGGATTCTTTGGAAAAATCATGGATAATTTTAAAAATCAGGTGACCTTCTGTACCTTTTCCCTTCCATTTAGTCACAACAAAAATGACTGGTTTCAACCCTGCCAAAGTGGTGTTCTTCAGACTGAAACCACCGCTGGCAAAGTTTTTGATTAAAAGTCAACACTGTTCTAAGAAAGGTAAATAAGGCAAAACTGGTGAGGAAGGGTGTGAAAGCAAAGTCTGGAAGCATGAGAACATTTCCTGTTGTGAAGCCCCCAACCATCTACAGTTTCAATAATTCTCTTCATGCAGTGATGCAATTAACTGTTAACTTCATCACCTAAACCCAAGACAAATTAGTGTAGACAGAATTACAATAGCAGTTAAAGTGTAAATAAAACAACAACAACAAAAAAAGAAATTTCAGTTTAGTGCTGTCCCCTAGTAATGCCTAGAGCTCATCACCAATTGGATCAAGAGATACAATGGAGTGGGAAACATGACTTGATGCACCACAGGACCAGGGCCCAGTCTCACATCTGGCTTAATAGAGGTATCTGCATTTAAGGCCATCTTGATATATCCACACTGTGCAGGTGAATGGATTTCACTCAGACCCAAAAAAGAGAGACAGAAATTTAGTTCAGTAGTGCATTTACCCACAGATGTGTGTATGATGGAAGGGAAAAACAAATGAGGATTACTGAGAGGCACAGTGAAGCTGCTGTTAGAGAAGTCCTTCTAGGATTGAACCAAGAAAATATTGAGATAGTTAAAGGGCAAGTGGTTTGAGAGTGTCAGGACACCTATGGTGGGATTGCCCTGAAGTTAGGGAAAGGATTTGGTGTGGGACCTTGTAAATAATTAATAATTCATTGCACTAATTTCCATTATGAGCTGTTCCTACAGTAAGACATAACTTACTGTCCCCAAATTTTTACTAATTTCTTGTCTTGAAAATGGTAACTGCTCTGTAAACCACTTGATAGCAGGTGTGTCCTAGGACAGGTGAAAACGATGTTTTATGATACTTTTATATTCTCTGTAAAATCAGAAAGACAGTTTCTTCTTCTGTGGCCTGTTTCTCTCTCCTCAAAAAAATGGAGACCTACTTTGATTTTCTTTCCCATTGTGCTCATTGCTCAATTTCCTCCACTGCCTATTTAATTCATTAACCATTTGTTTGAGCTCACCTTGAGAGCTGGAACACTGTTCTCCTCAAACCACAGAGAGTTCCACTGCCTTTCTTTCTCTCTCCCCTGTACTACCTAATCCCAGGCTTACCTTTACCTAGATCTTAAACTGAAGCTGATCTAATTTGTTTCAGACCAAATCTCTTGAATGTTCTGTGAGGCTCTCACTGTTTTGTTTTGCTTTTTCTCCTAAAGAGTTAACATCTTTTTGCTTTGGTGAGCAAGTCAGAGAAGGAATTAATGCTTTGTCTTGCTTTGTATTTATCATTTAGGAAACAGAGTTTTTCCCTTTTGCTCTGTCATTACTGTAGTGACTTTATCAGTGGAGAATAGCTTTTTGTTGCCAGGTGAATGCTCAGGACAAGCTCTGCCATGACGTAGGGGACCTCAGTGTTGATGGCCACTGCTGTTGCTATGACACAATTGATTTACTGAGGAGACCCCTGACTTGTCTTCATGTTAGTGAGGTCAGAATCCAGCTTGTTCCTGTGACTATTTCATGTAACTTCTCTCTTATTTCGAAGTTGTTGCAAGCTGGCAGATGGAAGGGCTTTCTCTGTCTACACTATCAGTAGGCTCTAGACTTGAAAGACCTGTCTCAGCAGACCCATGTCTGTAAGCAGCTGAAGGGTAAACTGTCCATATGGAATGCATCAGAGCTCTATACTAAACAAAGGGAACGTGCAGACCGGCTCCAAAAAGCGTTGCTTGTGTTTGCAGATTTCTGGGTGCTGGTGCAAAATGTTAAAACAGCTTAGCTGTCATATACTGAATTTCCTAAATAAACCAAGCCAGATCTCACTCATGTGATGTTTCACCTGACTGGAATAATCATTTCATTGGTCTTAAGCAGGGAAGCTCTGAGTTGGGATGGGGTTATCCAGACCTGTGTCTTTAGATAACACACATCCCTATTTCGGAGACCAATTCCATCCTGGCCCAGATGGTTGAAGAATACCCTCCTGTGCTCAACTTCATTGCAGGTTCTCCTGCTGCAGACACAGGTGAGCCTCCTGTTTCTCACCAGGACTCCCAGGCCAGAGTCTTATTTGTTCTTTAGAATACATGGACACAAATTTCTCCAAGCTGTTGATTTATAAAAATGTCTACTTTTAGTACCTTGCCTTTTTTCTCCTTCACAACTGCTGCTGCAATAGAAATAAACACTAGTTAAATATATCAATTGATTTTCACGTCAAGGTGTAAGTATCCTGGCGACAGTAGCCTGAGAGAGAAAAGAAATAACAAGGTTCATATATTTGTGCCACGTGAAAAGCCACAAACTGTTTCTCTCCATAAAATGATGACTTAAATTTGTTAATGTATTTTCTGCCAAAAAATAAATGTATAGTTAATAAGGTGTGAATTTTACACTACTTGCAACCAGACTGGTGGTGAGGATGCTGCATGCTCAAATATGCTACTCTATACCAAAGGATCAACCTAAAAAATCCAGCAGAAATGCATGTTCTATAGTGTTACAATTAAAAAAAAAACCAACAAACAAACCCATGATGGGACCCTAACAAGAGAGAAGGGTTAGAAAAAGTTAAAATACACAGAAACACAAAGTAACACACTCCATGTAAAGCTGGGACCCCATGTCTCCCAGTGTCCCTTGGAAGACCTTCCTCACCAGAGAACACAGCCATTTGCAACAGCATCAAATATAAAGATCTCATTCTAAACTCCTGAGCCTGCCATTTCCTCCCCAAATTTTCCAAGCTGAAAGCATTTTGAATGATACAAAGTTCATAACAGAGAGCTCTGTTCTGGATTGTCTGCATGATGAGCCATTGCAAAGCCTTTTGTCTGCTGTTCATAGGAAGTCAGAAACTTTCATTTTCATTCACGCCAATTAGCAATTGCTTTGTGGAGTCACAGTGCTGAGACCAAGCACAAAGTGAATAATGACCACCTGTGTCATGCACACAGACACTAAGCACATCGGCTGAGCCTCAGAGAGTATGAAGTGCAAACACACCTCATCAAGTGAAGTTAGTTTTCACAGATTCACAGATTCATAGGGGTTGGAAGGGATCTCTGGAGATCACCTAGTCCAACCACCCTGCTAGAGCAGGATTGTCTAAAGCATGTTGCACAGAACTGCAACCAGACAGGTCTTTCTCCAGAGAAGGAGAGTCCACAACGTTTCTGTGCAACCTCTCTGGGTTCATCTTTTTTACACTGGACTCTTACATATGGCATGTATCTTCACAAAGTTAACCATGAGCCAGCAGTGTGCCCAGGCAGCCAGGAGGGCCAACTGTACCCTGGGGTGCATCAAGCACGGCGTTGCCAGCCAGTCCAGGGAGGGGATTGTCCTCCTCTGCACTGTGCTGCTGCGACCTCACCTCGAGCACTGGGTGCAGTTTTTGGTGCCACAGTACGAGAGAGACACAAAACTATTGGAGAGTCTCCAGAGGAGGACAGCAAGGGTGGTGAAGGATCTGAAGGGTAAGTGTTATGAGGAGAGGCTGAAGTCCCTTGGTTTGTTCAGCCTGGAGAAAAGGAGACCTCATTGCAGTCTATGGCTTCCTGACAAGCGGGAGGGAGCAAAGGGGCAGGTGCTGATCTCCTCTCTTTGGTGACCAGTGATAGAACCTGAGGGAAAGGGATGAAGCTGAGAGAGGGGAGGTTTAGGTTGGATATTAGAAGAGTCTCTTTACTGAGAGAGTGGTCGATCACTGGCACAGGCTCCCCAGGTAAGTGGTCACAGCACTGAGTTTGGCTGAGTTGAAGAAGCATCTGGACGATGCACTCAGTCCCATGCTCTGACTTGGCTGGTCCTGTGAGGAGCCAGGAGTTGGACTTGAACCTTATGGGTCCCTTCCAACTCAGTATATTCTACAATTCTATGATTCTATGAAATGAGTCGTAGTTGAAGTAGATACTGGGCGTCAACATGTTACTTCAAAGTCTACTTAAAAGAAATTAAGGGCTCTTGACATCCATTGTGACTGTCACATTTGGCTCACACTACATACTGAGCTTAAGAAGAGGACAACCTTGGGTGATTTACATCCCAGGCTTTGTACTGGTCTATGTTTCATCATCCTTACGGCCCATTTAAATTGTGTCTGTGCCACATGCAGTTCTGGGAGATATATTTGGGGTTCTAAAGGATAGATGCAAAAGGTGGCCACTTTTGAGAGAATTTGAACCCTGTCTTTATTGACATCCTCTGTCTTACTAAGTTTTATCTAGAGAAAGGGATATGGGTTCTTCTTTTGCTGTGCCCTCCAATAAGGCAGACTTTCCTCATTGTGAGAAATCCGTATTGATCCAAAGCAGATCCTAGGATGGGTCCTGTTGCCACCTTATGTACTTCAGGCTGAGCTGAAGAAATTCCCATTGGCTTCGGTGGCTCTTGTGCTGCTGAAGTCATGATTGTGTTTGGGTGCTGGTGCCTTCATTTCCAACTGCAGTACTTTATCCATGGTTACTATTTAAATATGCTTCCCATGGCTGTATTATTTTTAATTGGACTGAGTCCATCACTCCCGATGAGTTTTGCTAAGGCTTTTCAAAGAAGGAGCAGAGGCAGGAAAATGGCTCACATGCTGCTGAGCTGAACTCAACTGAACTGGCCTGAAATCAATTTACTTGCAACACAGTTTGACATTTTAACACCACAGTGGAAAATAACTATCATTTCATTTTTATTGTGCTAAGAATGGGAATACAGAGACTAGAAAATGGCATCTTCGTTGCACCTGGAGAGTTGGGACAGTGGGAAGGAGAGAATCCATAAGTTGATTTTGATTTTGCAATTAAATGTAATTTTTTTTCCCACTAGGGTTGCCAAATGCCTTTAATTAAAGAAGTATGTTTTTAATTTACATCTTGGCTTTCTGAGAAATAACTTGTTAAAGAAATGAAAGGAAAGAAGCATGGTCTAGTCACAGGTCTCAGCAGGCTGTGTGTCAATAGCGATCTCCGGGATAACATTTTTATTTCTCTAAGACCTCTTCCTTTGTTACACAACTTCCATAGTAATTATACAAAATGACTGCAGTTTTACATAATGGCAACACTTATATATAATGACTGCATGGGTCACAACAGCTTAACTTCTATTGCATTGGTCTTTTAGCTTTCAATTGTACAATATTTAAGGGAAGAGAAGACAACATACAGACAAGTGAAGAGCTAGTGTTAAGGCATGTCTTTACTTTTAAACAAAAAGTAGTGTGAATCTGTTGGAAGACGGGAATGAATTGTCTCCAAATTACTAAACTACTTTAAAATCTCAGACTTCAAGCAGTGGGAGCTACTTGCCAAGCACATATATTGTCCTTGTGTGAGAAACACCAGAACCTGGGTACGTAGTGGAGAGTCCCAGCTCCAGGAGTTGTCCAGCTTGCAGTCAGTTCCTTTTCATTTTTTTATTTTTTAATTTTTTTATTTTTTTAAGATAAAAACATCTTAGCTTTATAGTTGAAGCATAGGTGGACAGCTTAGAAAGACAAGTGTTGATGTGTTGAGCTAAAAGTTGTATGGGTGAAATTCTTGCCTGTCAGGAAAGATGACAGTCCAGACATGCAGGTCAGGAAGTCGCTTCTGCCAAGCAGCTGCTGACATGTGCTCCTAGACTGAAGGGAAATTTCCCAAGGGTTTCAATTTTAGAGGTCAGTAAATGACCTTCCTCTACTTGGGTAGGGTTAACAGATCTTTGAGCACCGAGGGGAGATAAAGGAAGTAAGGTAACACACTGAATCTGCAGTATGGCATCTCTGGTCCTTTTTATGTGTCCTGCCCACAGTTGTACATTTTCATTTTATTGGAATGATTTTGCAGTTCCCCAGAAAGTTCAGAAAAGAATGCACATTCAAGGAAGGAGGAGAGGCTGAGAAAATGGATAGCTCTATTAGCATCAAAGAAAGTGGGTCCCAGCCCTTGAGGTTCCTAAAATCCTTGCAATAGGTGGGCAGGGTTGTGTATCAAGCTCTTAAAAATCACAGGAAAAAATGTGTGGCCAAGGGTTAGACCAATTCTTTAAATGTATTCTTTCTGGATGTGTACACAGCCAGTGATTCATAAGAGGGGATACAACACAGCACAAATCTGACCTCCTTAGAGTGCTGTGTTGGATTCAGATCCCAAGGAAGGCCATCATGAACATCTGTGAGCAATGTGTCTTACAGCTCTGAAGATGAGGTATCTCTGAAAATGTGATAGCTCAGTTGCATGGCTTCTTGCCCTTTGGGCAGCTGAGGCACTTGAGCAGGAAGATGAGCTTATGAACCAGGGTCCCAGAAATGTGAGGAAGCTGAGCCTTTTATCCTACATGATGTTCCCCTCACAAACAGTTCCTTACTTGTTGAGTACAGATAAGTCTATTCTGCTTATTTAGGTCTATTTTTTGACCAGTTTCCACTGAGATACAGAGCCTAAGCAGCTTTCTGGAGAGGATTTACTCATCCCAGGAACAGACAGTTTTAACTACTGGATGAGCAAATGGCTGGCTGATTTTTTCCTCAGTCCCACTGGGAGGACATATTACATTTGTTTAACAGGAAGGTGTACTTTTTCTCCCTCATTTTTTGCCTTCCAATTTACCAGCATGGCCATATCCCAAACCTGGCACAAATTGGTAATCTCTCGTTTGGAGTGCAGTGCTTCTGCCCAACCTACTGCAGACAGACCCATGATCCAGCCCCTTGCATTTGAAGGTGCCAGGACATGGGGAAGGGTTACCCCAATGGCCATATAGCTCCATTAGGCAGGTCAGTGCTCTCTCTAATTGTACAGTTGCTTTGGGACAGAGCTGGCTGTGATACTGCTAGGACAAAGCCATGGGAGGAAAGGTCTTTAGCACTTCTGAGCCTTAATAATACTACCTGAGGACCTTCAGGAACTGCATTAAGGTGAGGTAAATTTAGTTAATGATGCATATTAATAATGCTTATTAATGTAGTGCCTAATGAGTGTATACACTCCTCGTTTTACTAGGCATTAGGCAAAATACACAAGAGCTTGCTGACTAAATAAACAGACAGTGTATGTGGGAGGAAGGGAGGGCATGAAAGCTCTGAGATGTACTAAAAAGACCTACCTGCAAAAATTGTTATTTTGTTGGCATGGATTTCTACCTCTCTTCATTCACATCTGATTCCTACCAGCAAAATCAAGACTTCTGTTGTCAAAACAAAACAGCCTCTGTGGACACTGTTTTGCCAATAGCTTATCACCTGCTTGCTAATGTGCACATTGCATGATTCATACCATGACAGTGGTACCTCTACAGCACTCCTGTTTCCATAACTAGGACTAGTCCAGGCGCAGTTATAGAGAGATCTCTCCTGTACAGGTGCAACAGGACGACAGCTAGACTCTCCTTCCTGGCTGCCCACTGCCCTTAAAACTGACAAGGAGTTTTTTAATTCTCCATTCTCCTGCTGTGCCCCTCTGTGAGTAGAGGACAGCAGCCTGCAAGAAATACAGAGAAAATTCTCTTTCGGTTCAGCAATGTAAACTCATTCCCTGACCCTCTGAAAAAGAGCATTAATGTAGTTCTGGGACTAATTGATTCCTTGTGGGATCCAGCTCAGGTTTGTGTCCCTCTTCTCTGGATACACCACTATTCCAACAAATTTTGCATTTTTTAGACAGCCCCATGTGTTCTCATACCCAGTCTCAGGGCTCATAATACTTGTCATGAGTTTCTCACCACAAAAGTAGTATTCTGATGGCCTTCCAAACAGAAGTTTGGACTCCAGAAGTCCTCAGTAATGTCAGAGGGTCACCATACAGGACTCAGAGGAGAGTCAGGGCCAACTTCTGTGTGGTGGCACCATAGACAAATCACTGTAGTAGTCCTAGCCCTAACCACTCTGGACTATTACGCACCATTTGGGGCCAAGAATGAGACTAGGAAAGACTAAAAGATATTAAAGTAGGATATAGTAGCTTATTTATAGCATTTGAGGTGAGGCCCAGGAAACTGAATGGAGGCTCTTCAGGGACCAAGTGACTCATTTAAGACCAACATTTAAAAGAACCAGCTGAAGAACAAAACAATGAAGAAAAGGACTTCAGAAACAAGCTTAGGTATGTATGCTAATGCATTACATTTTTCTTTGTGGGATTTAAAGCTTGCTTATTTGCCCTTATCTCCATTCTCTAAGGCAACTATAAAAGAAATTTCCAATAAACTTTCAGAAGGAATTTTAATTTTAAAATATTTCCTGCTCATAAAAAAAACATCTGAAGGAATTAATGTAGAAGCCATTTTCTTTTGGTAGCAGGCTAGGTCATTGGCTCCCAGAATTCTAATATCCTAAAACAAAAGAGGATTGCTAGGATAAAAAAGAACATAAGGAAGTGGACACTTCTTGTGGCTTATCCCCAGCTGTCAGTTAAGCACCATGCAGACAGTTGCTCACTCCTACCTCCTCAAGGGGATGAGGAGGAGAGTGGAAAAACAAACTTGTGGGTTAATAAAAAGACAGTTTAGTAGGATAGCAAAGGAAGAAGGGTAAGCAGATGGAGATGGAGATGACAACAACAGTAGTAATAATGATGATTATAATAATTTAAGTGTTGCACAAATGCAATTGCTTGACACGTACAAAAGGAAAATAAAACAATCTGACACCCAGTCCATTTCTGAGCAGCGAATCTGCCTCCTGCATTCAGATTGGAAATACATCTGCCACTAAGTGAGAGTAATGAGAAAGAGCAAGTGCTGTAGGATGAAAGAGGAGAGGCCAGAGTAAGGAAGGAAAGTTGTTGCTTTACTTTTTCCTGTGAAGTCCCAGGGACATTCCTGTTTGGCCTGCCAGAAGCTTTTGTTGCTCCACTGATGAGGATCTTGTTAGCATCATCTACAATACACTTCTGTATGCCTTCCCAGATATTTCTACAAAGACAAAGGTGTTTTTTTCTGTTTTGCACTTCCCTTCTGCTCTGATGAATCTTTCATGCCACTCCATGAGACGAACTTCACCGGTGAGGTTGCAAAACAGGTGAGGGTAGACTGTGATACATTGAAATGGCAGAAGGGATTGGGGAATTAGGCTGTTCTCCTTCTCTGGTCTTTGGGAAGGAACATACCAAAAGTGGCAAATTTTGTGGTGTCTCAGAGACCCTACATATTCTCAGATCTCCTCTTTCCCAGCTCTTCAAGGGGAATTTATCCACATAATGGCTTCAGGCGGATCCCACCTCCTCTAGCAGTCAGACTGTTTCTACCTTGTCCATCCGAACAGTTCCATTTGACAAAGGATTGACCACTGGATTAATGTAAATTGTGACAGACAACTCAGCATGTCTCAGGAACCTCTTGGAGCCCAAGCCAAAAGGTTGTAATTGCCACTCCTCATTTCCTGCACTTAGCCAGTCCCTTTGTACTGTTTCCTGCAATCTCCTTGCTGGTATCACTTTCTACTGTGTGCCTGTCAAGGGTTTTCCAACTGATTAATTATTTTGTTGATACACTGAGCATGATGTCAAACTCAGATCATTATCAGGAACATGTGTTTGGTTCATGCTGTGTGTTGTGGTTTAAACCAAGACGGCAGCTGAACATGCAGCTGCTTGCTCACTCCCTCTGGCAGGATGGGGGAGAGAATCAGAAGGGTAAAAGTGAAAAAACTCATGGGTTGAGATAAAGACAGTTAAAGCAAAAGTCATGCATGCATGCAAAGCAAAACAGTTGATTCTTTCCCCACTTCCGATGGGCAGTGAGGTGTTCAGCCATCTCCAGGAAAGCAGGGCTCCATCACATTTAACAGTAACTTGGGCAGATAAACACCACCAATACAAACGTGTTCCACCCCCCCCCCCTTCCTCTTCCCTCAGCCCCTTATATGCTGAGCATGACATCATATGGCATGGAATATCCCTTTGGTCAGTTGAGGTCAGCTGTCCCAGCTGTGTCCCCTCTCAACTCCTTGTGCACCCCCAGCCGACTCACTGGTGGGGTGGGGTGAGGAGCAGAGAAGGCCTTGGCTCTGTGTAAGCCCTGCTCAGCAATAAATAAAACATCCCTGTGTTACCAGCACTGTCTTCAGTGCAAACACAAATCCAATCACCATACTGGCCATTATGAAGAAAATTAACTACATGCCAGTCAAAACCAGCAAATGTTGAAATACTGAAATATTCCCTTTTCTCTGTATTACTACAGGAGATTTGTACAGTTCTTATTTAGTCCTTTGATGGCACAGAGAAATCTTGCCTGCTTGTCTGGTATCTGCCTGCATTTCTGGCATTGCAGTCCTTTTTTATTCCTTCTATTCCTAGTCCCATGCATGGCTTCTCCTTACTTTCAGTTGAATGTGTATACAAAAGAGAGAAGTCCTGACACAGACCTGGAGACACCCGCAATCATCATGCCGAGCAATCCATACCAACAAATTCAGACTTGGATATTTCTCTACGTCCGGTTGGAAGAAGTAACTGCATCTCTGTTGTGAGTATGCCGATGACTTTACTGTTTGGAATGTTAATTGGCACACAACCACAGAGACCTGGTTCCTGTGTTTTATTTAGCTTAGGTTGTCTGAAACTTTCAGTTTACGAGTTTGATGCTTACCCTTTAGTGAAAATTCCTGCAAGGCAAAAGAGAATGTCTGTGGCCCTTCCCATCTGCAGGAAGGCTCTAAAGTCACTGGTTACAGCAGCTGCACCTTAACTTTTATGACATTTACAGCAATGTCATTTTGTTCATCTCCATGTTTCAGGCTGCCTGGGCTATAATTTTATTTCCTGGAAGGATTCTGTCAAACAACTTGCAAAACATTTCCCAGAGGCAACAGAGAATCACAGAATCACAGAATTGTAGGGGTTGGAAGGGACCTTGAGAGATCATCGGGTCCAACCCCCAGATCATCGGGTCCAACCCCCCAAAAAAAAGGGACAAAATAGCAACAGACAGCTTTCAAATAGCCCAGCAAATGATCAGTATTACAGCATCTGGTCTACAGACAATAATCAGCAATGATGTGGAAAAATAAAAAACTTTTATTTACCTTATAGCTGAGTTTCTACAGTTTACCTGAATGCATAAAATGATTTAATCATTCTTTTGATCTCTGAGAACACTGGTAAAATTTTCTTACATTTAATTTCTGGTTCTAACTTTTAAAATTAAATCAGTAATGCTTTGTTGAATTAGAACCTTTTAAATGCAGGCATAACTGTAAACTTGGGAAAATTCTAATTGACTTCAAAGGAACTAAAAGGTACTTAAACACCTTGATGAATTAATAACTAATTACATTATCACTTCAGGAATAAACTTCGTTTCACTTGCAAGTTCAGTATAATTTATTC
Organism: Porphyrio hochstetteri; assembly: GCA_020800305.1. Classification (NCBI taxonomy): domain Eukaryota; kingdom Metazoa; phylum Chordata; class Aves; order Gruiformes; family Rallidae; genus Porphyrio; species Porphyrio hochstetteri. Next base: position 9,181,904 of record CM036906.1, read on the forward strand.
AAACTTCCGGATATAGAAGGAATGTTCAGATCTGTATGAATAAATACTAGCACATCTGAAATTGCAAATTAAAACTTGGATAAGAAAAACTAGCTTTAGATACATGGGAAGAAGTTAGTCTAATACAATCTCAAAAGTTCAACTACAAAATCGATGTTGCTGCCTTTATTCTTGCAACCTGAAGGACTATAAGGACTGACAGTATAAAATTACAAAGATAGGAAGAATAAATGAAGTACTGGAAAGCAATGAAGGGTCTATTCAAAAGACAGTTCCTTTTGCTTTTCCTGTTGAAAAGGTTTCTGTTACTTCTCATATACAGAAAATGCTGTAAATTTTTCTTATGCAATATTATGTACAAAAGAAAGAACAAAAAGTTTTGGTAGCACTTCATCAGATTTCAAGAAGTCTCACAGTGTGATATGAGCAGGAGACACATTTTTAATTGAGGGAGATTAATAAGACATTCTTTCTTTGTCGAACCCAGTTAAAAGTAACCAAATTGCTGGACTGGTTAGATGTTATCATCTCTGTCTTCCTTGCTCCCAAGGACAATGGAAACTTTGTTCAAGTGCGAAAGCTTTTTTGGCTGTATCTTTATGAAAGACTTTGTTATCTTGAGAATCCATTGAAAAAGGAAAATGAAATAGAAAACTTTAAACTGCAATGTTATAATAGGATTGTGCTGTTAATTCAGACATGTGAAAGCCTATGGAATTGACCTTGAATTGTCCCTTTAAGTAAGCATTTGCAGAATCATATCTTTTGTTTGCAAAAGAAGTCCCCATATCACATATCAGAGACAACGAATACTCTTTGCATACTCATTTTGAGAAAGAAGCATTTAAAACAAGGGAAGATAATTCAGTTAATTTCAACTGGTGTATAATCACAGGTCAGTAAAGCTAATCATTTTGATGAGTTTACATCCAAGATGAATATGGTTTATAAGCAAAAGTAAAGCTGAGTTTCCAACTACTATGTTGACTAAATCCCATACATTATCCATCACTGTTACAAATACACCGCATCCTTCCTGCTGTCTCAATGCAGTTATCAGTCATATGTTATTATGATATATGGTACAGTAAGCTGGAAGAAGATTTTCCACATAAATCAAGTAGCTGGAGGTTTGCAAGTTAGCCTAATTTACATCAGGGTTCTGACCTGAAAGAAATAAAATGATAAAAATGTCTTTTCACCTTTTTCAATTATTTCAAATGTTGCCATAAGCAACTGGAGAAAATTGCTTTTCTATTACTGAAGACAATGTGGACTTCTGAGTGTGGGTGGCAGGAGGCATTCTGAGAAGGGGCAAAAGTCATTTACAGAATCACTTTGTCCTGATTAGAACCTATCTTGGTATCCTGCAAAGGGCAGGTAAGAAAGGCCTATCAAGCATCTCCTGTCTCCAAGGGATCTCTTTGTGAAGTCTCTTTTCTTGTGTAGTAACTACCTCACCTTCTGCAGGCAACCTTATATGTGTTTCTTTTCTGAAGAACAGGATCCCAGCATTTTTGCTTAGATGAGATAGGTCACTGCCAGCTGAATAAAAGGAAGGGCTATTATCAGGTTGCATTGATGGAGCTGACATTTTCTGTGCTGCAGCAACTTCTCTTTCCATCTCACAGGCAAGTGCATTATAGTAAGAGACTTAATAAGCAAGTGATCTAGTTATAGTATTTACAGGGCTTCAATTAACCCAAGTTTCTTATGTAGGAACTTGAATCACTACTTTGTAAGGAAGGAAAATCCCTAAGCTGCTATGGATGGGGCACTAAGAGTGAGTCAGGCTGCATGTCTGCAGCAGTGCCTCTAGTTCTCTGAGTCACCCTGAGATATCTATGTGTTAGGTGGCACAGTGTACGTAGGGCCAGGGGACAGGTTCATGCTTTAGCATGCCCTACCACACATCCTGCATTCCTGCTGCCCTGGCTGGACCCATGGTTCCTATGTGTCTTGTTTCCTTATTAGCAAAACCAGGGCATTAGTTTAAAAATACCCCAGTTTAACCCCAAGATGGAGTAACGGGGCTGCAAGGACATAGAATCACAGAATGGTTTGGACTGGAAGGGATCTCAAAGAACATCTAGTTGCACACCCCCGCCCCCCCGTCCACTAGATCAGGCAGCCTAGACCCATCTTGGCCTTGGCATTTCCATGGTGGAAAGCATCCATAATGTCAACCATAAGGACAACCTGTTCCAATGACTCACCACCCCCAAAGTAAAGAATTTCTTCCTTATATCTAATCTAAATCTACCCACTTTCAATTTAAAACCAGTACCCCTTGTCCTATCACTCCATGCCCTGGTAAACAGTCCCTCTCCAGATTTCTGGTAGGCCCCTTAAGGTACTAGAAGGCTGCAATTAGATCTCCCTGAAGCTTCCTATTCTCCAGGCTGAACAAGCCGAAGTCTCTCAGCCTGTCTTCAAAGGACACGTGCTCTAGCCCTCTGATCATCATCTTCGCCCTCCTCTAGAGTCACTTGAACAGTTCCATGTCCTTGTTATGTTGAAGGCCTGATAGTATGTCACAGAAAGACTAAATTGGGTTCCTGGGCTGACAGCAGACAGGGATTGAAGTCTGGATCAGCAACAAGTACTTAACACTCACCGCAGTCCAGGTGCCTAGATATTGCCTGAGGACTTAGGCCTGACTGGTATGCACAAAGGAGAGGGAAGCAAGGACTGTCAGACAGGCCTTCAAAATCAGACACCAACACCTGTCCTAAGGTGACAATAGTGTTCCCAGCTCCCATGTAAATCCTGTCAGATCCTAGAGGACCTGAGCAAATGATGAAAGAGGTACACTAAGGATGAAACCCTACACATGATATACGGGATTTGCAAAAAGTGGCATGGGGATAAAGACAGTCACTGTACCCTTCTGTCTGAGGACGTATTTACAAGGTGTGTTAGGAGCTTTCAGTTTGAAAACTATCCTGTTTCCCTTGAACATCTTTAGTCTCTTAAAATGTAGAATACAGTGCCCAGTCTTTGTCCTTCCTGAGACCCTTGAAATGGTATGTCAAAAGGCTACATTTCAGGCTTGCTGCATGAACACCATTGGTGATTTTTCTATCGTAAAACAAGCTGTTAAGACCTGAAACTGAGGCCTGAAACTCGAAGAGAGAGAATGCTTGGGGAGAGGTATTGGGACTTCAATATCTCTTAAAAGCTCCAGAGAGCACTGAATAGGGCCCAGAGTTCTTCAGTACACTACAGAATAGAAGAGAGGCTCATCACCAAGACCAAAAGTCAAACAACCTGTGCAACACTGTAACTTACCCATCCAGGTGTCCACTAGAAAACATTATTCTCTTCTTGGGGGAGTAAAATTTAAAAAAAAAAAAACCTGAACCAAAACCAAGAAAACCAACTTTCTTAATTTTTTTTTCTTTTTAATCCACAGCTGGGTTTTACTAAAAATCTGAAAAATAGGTTTGGGACTTGTTTTATTTTCTGAAAATATCCTTCCATTAGTGAGGAACAAAAATGTTCTACAAACATCCTTTGGAAACAAAGCTGTGAAATGTGTTTTATCTATTTCTTTTTAAAAGAATGGAATGAAAAGTGTGGATGGACTTTTGACCCCCTTTTGGTCTCCTTCAGGACTGTGACACACTGGTGAAGCAGTATGGGAAACCTATTCAAAAACATATCTGGATAAATGGAAGAATTCAGTTTCTGAAGCTTCTTATTCTTAACACTAAATTCCATTTCACAAGGCATACATACCTGCATGTCTAAAGTATTACCCAAAAAATCCTCTTAACATTTGCAACAGCTTTCATCTCTCTGCTTTCTGCAAGGACTAATCCATACCTACAGAAACAAGAGACCTTTTGTTCAGTTCCAGTCTTAGCACATTTTTTGTTAAATTTTTCCTCTGTAGAAGCATAATAGGTAAGGGATAATATGGACCCAGAGAAGCAAATACAAAAGCAGGCTTAACCTGAATGCGTGAATCTCAGCTCTGAGGACTGGATAGGCATAAGGACATTTTCTACCTGTAGATGAGACGGATCCTTATGTTATAATATGTTTGTCACTCTCATTATCTACTTTGGCTGGCCCTAGAACCATAATGACAGAATAAGCTGAACTGAGAGTGATAGTGCTGTCTAAGTTACATCTATATTAGTAAACTGATTATTTCCAAGACTGATCTCTGGTACCAAGTTGAACTGGTATAGCTTGGTCCCAAACTGGACTCTTGAACTCCTTTCACCTTCAGAGCAAGGTGTCTGTACCCACAGTGTCTCCTGGGAGCAGTTTCCAGCCCCACTAACTGCCCACCTGTAACAGGATTTGTGTCAGTGCCACTTAACATGGGACAAAATGATCCCAGGGACCCCCATGTCCTCAAGAGAAGAAATGTCAAAATGCAGCATCAAAGGATGTTCCTGGTTTGGTATCATTTGTCTATATGCTTATGTTTGACAGCTCACCCATGCCTGGGAAAGGTTGTGCATATGACACGACAGTGACACAGGCTTATTGTGCAAAGCGGGGTACATTACCTATGAACTGTTTATTTCAGCACAGTTTATCTTATCTCACAGAAATCATGTCTCTGGCTGCTCTCTGGGATAAAGACAGTCAGGTAAGCTTGAGGAAAGACTGTGAAGACCACTGGTATTCAGATTAAAATACTCCAAGACCATATCCCTACCAAGGATTTTTGGTGTGTGTTTCCTGTTTATTTCAACGCCCTTCCAGACAAATAGGGATTTTGAATGGCTCATTTAACAGCATGTATAAATTCACTGGTGAATTACATACTGCCCCATCTGTGCCAGCCCACAGAGCATAAGGGCTGGGATAGCCCCCAGCTAAAAAGACTGGCTCACAGTACAACCTCATTAATATTCCCAAGCTTCTGGTTCACACCCTTGTCCTGCCAGATGACTCAGCATCTTGCACACACAAGCCTATTAAAACCAGAATAAACTGGTCATCTCCAGCTCATTATAACATTGCTTCATATGTTTGGCTGATTTCTGGTTCAGATTCAAAACTTGCCTGGTGTGGAGTCAGTGGTCGGTATTGACATAACAAGTAGGATCTTCCCCAGAAGAGCTATGTGTAGAAATTGGTGATTTCTCCTTTTTTATTCAGCTCCAAAAACTTCATGGAATACTTTAGCTACCTCATTCCTGGTTCTCCTCTTCCTTCCTTTCTGAAATACAGCCTGAATGCTCCCTACTTGGGAGTCACTCTTCATTTACTATTTATGTGCTAGCTCACACAGTGATACCTTGAGTCCAATCATGTTTCTTGCTGTAACCACATGATAAATAATACTTATATTTTACTCTTTCAGGCTTTATTCTTTTGGTATTTGTGACAAATTTTATACTCAACCCTGGTTTTAATACGTCAATATTTAAAATGAATAAAACTTTGGAGATGGAATGGCTTTGTACATATCCCATGTGTCACAGTCACCTTGATCAAAGTAAATTATTTTTTTTTAAATTTAACCTTGACTTAAATAGGTCTGGGATAAAGACTGTTTCAGAAGCTTGTATTCATTCCACTCACCAACAGCAGAAGAGTGAAGATGGAAATTATTTTTCCTGATACAATATAGATGATGCCACACACTGCTCTCTTCCACAGGGGCACCAGCCATTTTTTTCTTTCAAGTCACTCCCTGCTGTCTTTGACCTTCTCAAGTGCCTCCATTTACCTCTCTTTCTCCCTGCTGCCCACTGGAGAAACACTGAAGTCTGACCTCAGTGATTCATCCAAGGCCACACAATGAATAGGTGTCTTAATGAAGAACCAAAGACGAGAGCATTAACTCATGTCTCTGTCCCAGCCAGAGGGCTGTGGTCCTTCTGGTCACTCTGTGGCTGACTTCAGTAGCAAACTCTGGTCCAGTGCACACTCACATGCATGACTCCAAAATCCCACATGCATGTAAACAATTATTCCCCTGCTTGCTTGCTGGCTCACTGTCATTTTCTTCAGGCTAATATTGATGTAAAACCAAAAAGTGAAAATCAGAGCAGCAGAAATTTTTCCTATTGTTTTGATCCTGGAAAATAGTGGCTGAGTTCATACTGCAGTTGCAAAGACTAGGAGCAAAGTAAGGCTCCTGAAGTTGTTGAATGCAGTTTCAACAGTCACTCTTCCCTCCTCTGTGGCAAGATAATGAATCAAGAAGAAGGAAAGTCAGGCCATCCCTCTCCTCTTTCCTATAGGGTTCTTTTCCAAAATTCTGATTGTTTAAAACCACCTTGAAATTTATTGCCACATACATTATATATGTCCAAAAATCAAAAGAGAAATGATTGAAATTATCAGAAATGCAGTTGGGTGATAACACTGAGAATATATGAATGGAGGACACAGTGATTATGGAAAACTCTCAGCAAAGGCTGGTACCCATGTCAGACCACAGCCCACTTCAAGGTTCTGCCCAACCTAATACTGCAGAAGTTAAATCCCCCAAGGCCTTAAGCACTGAGCACATCCTGGCTTCAAAAGGAGACTTGAAATGCTTTGTTTCACTTAAAAGATGTGGTTTGAAAAACTAATTCTCCATGCATTAGAGACCACACTCACAAGGCCCTAAGCTTTTGGCCAAGACATCTAGTAAGCTACAGGTATGGAGGAAGTGGGAGGGTAAAGTAGCACCATAGTGGGTGGCTGATTATATCCATGAATTTACAGTCTTTGCACTTCGGATGCCTTTCCCTTCAACCCTTGTAGCAAAGTGTGATCCATCACGGGTAAGCAGAGTGACAGTTCAGCCTGAGAAATTTTTAAAAGTGAGACTAGAAAAGCTTCATTAAAGAAATGACAGGGCTGGGGTGTGGAGAGGTTCCTAAGAAAACTCTGTAAGAGATTTTGCCTTCTAATGTAAGTCTCTATTAAATTAAATGAGTATGAACGTTGCACAGAAATGAGGCATTATGTCCCATGAGATTTCATCTACCTGTCATTACAGTCAATGAAAGAACTTCCATTAATCAAAAAAGAGAAATATTTTCATCTAATCACTGAAATAATCTAAGGACCCATTATCTTTTCCAAGTTCAGTTTCATTCACATGCTTCTCTTTTAATCGGTCTTTGCATTACCTGTATGTCTCATCAACACAAAGAAACGACTTCTGTAAAAAAGCTGGCAAAAATTAAAGGTTTCCAGCTTGCTGGAAATACTAGGTTTCAAAATTAAATTTCAATGCAACCTTCACTATTGTGTTCTCCTCATCCTCTGAATACCTAACCCAGGCACTGGGTGCAGAAATGCACAGTATGTCCAGTTGTATTTTAAATCAATAGCAAGCTGTACTTCAGTCACAGGAGTGGTATGACTGGTAGTGTTTAGAAAAGCAAGGATGTGTTACTTCAAAGGGAATGACCAGAATGAATGTATATGCCAGATTTTAATCTCAGTCCTCTACCTCCGAGTAGAGGTGTTGAGAAAAAAAGATTACTTTTTATTTGTGTGTCTGTGCCTGCACATGCATGCTCACAAATGTAGTGAGAAATGCCATATAAGAGCAAAAATTACATTGGACATATGATCACTAACCAAAAATGTGGGGGAAAGAAGTTTTCGTTAATTTATTCGATACTTTATAAAGTCACTAAAGACACTCCAAATTAAAAATAGCATGCTAATTTGGCACTGAGGACTGAGTTCAAATGTGTACAAATGAGAAAGATGAATGAAAAGTGAATGGGAAAATTAAACCTGAACTGTCCCTAAATTCTAAGTGCCTGAGGTTGCAGTCTTAATGTTCATTAGTGTGCATTCTTCCATCTAAAAATGTTCTTGAGTATTAAACCAATGGCCCCATATGTGGCTTTGTATCTAGACTAAAAGTAATTTCTCAGTCTTTTTCCCAAAAAACGTAACAGAAAAATATGAGTCACAGGAAATTACACAGGAAGAACTATATAGAAAATATACTGCTAGTATAACATTTCACTTTCTCAAATGCTGGCAAGTCACTTAGATCTGCATCTTGGTATTGGCCTGCATGGAGCTGTGTGTATATGTCAGGAACAATGTGCTGGGACTGCTCAGGAGACCTGCATAAGGCAAAAGCTGTTACAAACTGAATTTAAACATTTTAGACAGTGAAAGAACAGATCATTATCTCAAACGCTGCAAAATTAAAGTACTATTTGTATGGTAGCTTGAACAATGGAACCCCAGTTTTGCAATTGTAATAAAAATGATGAAGGGTTTGTTTTCAGTAGGAAAGCTTTGCATATGAGCTCACTTCCTAAGGAAAAGTTGAGGGAGCAGACACGTTCCTACAAGACACTAATAAACTCACAATCCATTGCTGAAAGTGGTTGGAGTCTCCCAGAATCAGGCCTGGGTTGGCAGCTCCCTTGAGAAAAATTGTATGACTGTTTGATATCTAAAGAATATAATTTGATGATGGTGTCAAAGACAAGTCAGGCCTTGTCACGGTCACCCTTGCATCTACAGGCTTTTCAATGGGATCATTGCAAAGTTGGCATTTTTTCCCCTCCTATTCTAAGGCTATTCCAGACCTGTTGTATGCAGTTATTCTGTGCTGCTCTGAATCAGAAATTCTCAGCTCAGCAGCTGGGAGCATGTTTGGCATTTGTATAGATTTATGTCATGTATTCCTTTCAAGTAAAACTACAGGAATGTAGGCGTGAAGATGATAGGAGAAAAAAAGCTGACCAGGAGCTGTTATTAGACTGTAACTTGCCAGGCTGCTGCAGAAGGAACACAAGACATTGACTCTTTGGGGATATCTCCTTTCAACCTCCCACCCTTCTTGAAGCACTTGCACTAATAGACATTAGCTTGTGGAGATGAGTGGAACAGCTAACGTCCCTGTGTGTCTTGCCTGAGCTTTCCAACACACTCCAAAGTCAAAGGCTACAGCTATTGGCAAAACTATTTTGTTTCCTTCCTGAGCTAGGTTTCAAAAACGAATTTAAATATGAGATTTTAGGAGACATAAAGGAACCTACTGTTGAAGGGTATGATGAATACAGAGATAATTATATGACTGATAAACATATTTTTCTGGCTTTAACAGTCTTTGGAGGATGAGGAATTTGCAGCTGGAGCCCTAGCCTGCATATAGGTGGAATTACCTATGAAGTCAGAGCTGGTTCAGAACTTCTTTGCAGTGGTGACTACAGGCAGGAAGGTCCTTTGGAAGGTTGCAAGGGACAATTTCACTCAAGGAAAGCCAAAAACCTGGTTTTGAACGGATAGACCTTCCAAGAAAGCCACAGAATTCCTACAGAAATGGATTAGAATTCCTACAGAAATGGATTAGAATAACCTCAAAACAAGAAGATGATTATGCCTTTGAATCCCCTCTCCTGTTCAAGCAGGAATTTCTGGGTGAAACACAAGGCAGGAAACTAGACTGAAGGACCTTGGTTTTGTCTTTGGTCTCCAAAACTAGATTGTCAAAAGTTGCTCTTAATCTAAGTATTTCCAGTGAGAGTAGTTTGCAGTCATACTTACAGCACCATGGAGTGACAGCTACCTTCATAAGCATATTCCTCCTAGGGTCAATCTAATCCCATATCTACTCACATCTATGGCAAATGGTGCAAAAAAAGATGCTCAAGGAAAAAAGAAAACAGAGCAAGCATCTGTAAGTCCCAGTCCCTTGTCCCCCCCCCGCAAGCACTTTCCCAGCCTTTTATTATTTCTGGGAGTCTAAGCCTGATTTGCTTTGCCTGTTCCTAATCCCCAAAGGATCTCTTCCTTCTCCTTGTCCTGTCTCCCCTTAAACCCACTTTTTGCATCCACATAATCCTTTAACAATGATTTGCACAGGTCTACCACTCCTTGCAAACCAAACCTAACTGCTTGTTTTGAACATCTCCTAACACCATTTAATGTCACTTAGTTCTTCAAATCCATATGAACTTGATTTATCAACAAGAGGCATTTTCATCAGGTTCCCAATTGCCATCATAAGCAAAACCTATTTTTTTATCACCACAATATGACTGTATCCTATGTCATGCTCTGTCAGCCTATGTTCTGAGCTGTTATCCCCACTGTACTGATTTTTCATATCTGACTTCAGAGCAGGAGAGAGAAGAGGGGAATTTTGTCCTCTTGTGACAGGGATCATGTGCTTCACTGAGTAATGTCTGTGGAGGACAGGGAGAATTTCTCTCTCTTCCTGTTCTGTATACAATCAGCTTACATTAGTCAGTAGGAGACATCTGAAAGAGACCGTTTCTTAGCATGAAGGTGACTCCCAAGCAATCTGGGTTGTGGTGAAACTGCCTCTCACACACTAACATGCAGCAAATCAAAGCAAAGAAGCAAAACTCTTCTGTAGTATCTCAGTGAACATGCTATAATGCTGCCAGACACAGGACTGTGGAGCTGGACCAGTCTGAAGGTTCCCTGAACCCAGCACATGGAGAGTATGTTCCTGGGAGGAAACTCTTAGTCAGATGTGGGACAATTTGCTCTCCTCCTCTGTAATATGGTCTCCATTCTAATCTCAGTTTGTTAGAGAGTGACTCCATCCTTGCCACGTGCATTGTATATCCCACTGAAAAATGTTATTAGCCTAAACTGCTCTGCCTTTGAATCTCCTCACTAACTGTAAAAGTCTAATCCCCTTTCACTCCTTGCTGAATTGCTGTCCTGGGAATCTCCTGCTGCCACTTTGAATTAAAGAAAACTATGTGGGTTTATTGGTTTTGACATACTTTTGCTCTGCTGAATGTCCCCTTACTTTTGTGCTTTACAACTGACAAGCCCCAGAAGTTGCTGGTTTACTTTGTCAAGGTCTTCTGCTGGCAGATTCCTTCCCAGGGCACCATGCACATGAGTGAGGGCTGCAACGTCAGCACTGTGGTTACTGACTTCACTCACCATTCTGCCCAGCCTGAGCACAAGGGCACCAGAAAGCACAGGACCACTAGGAAAAGAAATGTGAAGACACATCTTTTGATTGCTCTGAAATGCCCCTGGTCAATAGGAGGGGAAGCAGAAGAGAAGACAGGCTTTTCTGCCTGCCTGCCTCCTCCTGAGCAACACTTCAGCCAGGACACCGACATCCAGCATGGCTATCAGGCAGCTGTCAGTCCCTGTGAATGACTTGACAGGTTGGAGAGATGCATCTTCGAAACTGACAGCTTCCAAAGGCACAACATGCTGCAGAGGATGAAACAAGGTGAGGAACAGATGAAAAGCAGTCCCAAGCTCTTCAAGCTGTGTGACCACACCTAGTCCCTCCTGGTGATGGGGCCAGCTGCATTTGCCACCAATGTGTGGCTTTATTGCAGGAGAAAGGATAGCTTCCAGCTCACCTCAAAGGTGTGAGAATGTGGTTGGGGTATGCACATCCAGAAGAATCCTCATACTGTCACCCTATAAAAGGTCCAATCCAGACCCATAAAGCCTGAGCAGCAATCTTTAATAGCTGCTTTGTGTATAATCCCTTACTGGGTGTCCGTGCCCAAGGTGCTGGCAGAAGGTTATTTATTCAGTGCAGCCTCTGTGAGGAGAGGCCGAGCTGCCTGGGCTGGACACAGCCAGTCCCAGCCGGCCCCACCGCAGGACACAGCTGAGCCCCTCAGCTGAGCTGGGGGCGCTGGGAGTGGAGGGGGAAAACGGGCCAAAGGTGGCACAGGCAGAGCAGGAGGAATACCGCCAAGCAGGGAGCAGCAGCATAGGGACCCCGAGGCCGCAGCAGGAGGAGGGGGGCAGGAAGTGCTGCAGGCCCGGAGCAGGGATCCCCTGCAGAGCCCCCGCTGGAGCAGAGACCCGCCCTGCAGCCCGGGGAGGGCCCTGCACCTCAGCAGGCGAGTATTTCCCGCAGGAGCTTGTGGCCCTGGAGAGCCCGGGCGGGAGCAGGGTGTCCCAGAAGGGCTGCAGCTCGGGGTAGGGACCGCGCTGGAGCAGGGAGACGGGGGAGGAGCGGGGGAGGAGGGGGTGGTGTGGACACACCGCAGCCCCCATCCCCAGCCCTGCGCTCCTCCGGGGAAGAGGCGTCGGGAGTGAGGGCCTGAAGCTGAGAATGGCGAAGAGTTTGGGGCAGGGGGAAAGGTGTTTTAATTTGTCTTTCATTCTCACCATCCAGTTCTATTTTTATTTGGCAATAAACTGAGTTAATTTTCCCCAAGTCAATTCTGGTTTGTCTGTGATGGTGACTGCTGAGGGCTCTCCCTTTCTTTATCTTGACCCATGAGGTTCCTTGTCCTATTTTCTCCCCCTACCCTGTTAAGGCAGAGTTTGTGAGGGGCTGGGTGGGGGTTCGGCCTTTTGCCAAGGCTAACAGAACACAAGTCCATAGGTTTAGTGAGATTTCCAAAGGCTGTGGAAGATAATAGCACCACAAAAAGACCTCTCTATATGAAGTCCTTGCACAATATAGGAAAATCAACATAGTTCTAACTGATGTCAGCAGTTACATTCAACTGACCCCAATAGGAACTCAAAAATCTTTCCCCTAGGGTTTTTCTTCAATGGGCAGCACACAAATATGAGATTAAAATAAACTGACCAGATTGCTTACAGACTGAAACTGTGTCAGGGGCAACTTAGAAGAGAGTTGGGAGTTTGCAAGGTTAGGAGTGTTTTCAGTCTGGAGATAAGTGGGTGATGGGCCAGACCAGTGTTTTCTAAAGAACTGGCAAATGAGCAGCTGGGAAAAAAGTCTTTGGAGGTACAATTGCTGAAAAGTAAACATGGAGAAGCTAGTTTCATCTAGGTTGGTCTTTCCTCCTATTTTTTTTTTTCTGTTTTCTTTACCAATCTGTGTTTTATGGAGAAATATTTTCAGCACGGGCATCCTGCAATGCTAGAACATTTCCCATCACACTTTTTGACACAGATAAACCAGTATGGTCTTTTTTTTTCTTTTTTTTTTTCAGTTAGGAAAAAGCTTCTGACAGAGACAAATACCTCTTTAATGAACCCCTTTTATTTAAAGGAACACGTGACAATTTCTGTGATTGTGGTAATTTCTTTACCCAAATTTATTTACCCAGCACTATTCTGCCCCCCCCCCCCCAATTGTTTCTGAGTCCTGGTGTTTATTCCTCCCAAATCTGATATTTATCTTCTGGCTGTTCTCTCCACTCATATCATCCTTTGGCTTCTCAGAAACCAAACAATCTGGCTTCTCAGAAACAAAAAAGTAGAGAATTGGTCCTCATTGTTCATGCATGTTTTACAAGTGTCTTTGCTTGGGCCAATGCTTTATGCCCGTGCTTAAAGTAAAGCTGGTGTCATTGCTGCTAACTATCTCCATAGAGAAGCCTTAAAACCCTTAAAATCTTAAAAACCTTGAAAGATGAGCAGTGGCTATACCTAATCTGTAGCATTATTCTTTCTTGTCTGCCTTTTTCTTTTTTTAAACGGTCTTAAGGTGCACACATTATGCATTAGAACATAATTAACTTACTATTCCTCTTAGCACTTAAAATATAGCTGTTGCGACTGGCTGGCCTAGCTCCAAGTACTTCAGTGATATTATTCATCTACCCAGGAGCATCTTGAAAACTTGATTGCAATTAATGATTTCGTAGAAATAGTTCTTACCTTGTTAATGGTTGTCTTTTTCAGCATTCACACAGATCCCAAGGGCCTGCTCGTGGTCCACATCCCTCAGTAGCTGACTATTAACTGCTGTACTCAAAACAGATAGGTTTTCTTACCCACAAAAAAAAAAAAAAAAAGAACAATCAACAGCAATGTAACAAACAATGTCAAACTCTCTTGAAGTTAGTAGTTTACTAACTACACAAATTCATTAATAGACTAGACTGTGGAAATCTTTGCCAGAGGATCCTGTGGAGGCTGAAGCATACCTAGGTTTGAAAGGAAATTAGACTAAGGGTATCGGACCCAAAGACATGCCTTCATTTCAGGAACTCCCTGCCTTGCAGGTCACTACAAGATCACAGAATACCCATTATGTTTGCTTTATTCTTTACTCTGCGCTTAGCATCTGCTACTGAGCATTGCTATGAGAGACTTTTGGGATAGATAGACCTTTATTTGCATGTAGTTTGGTGACTTTTCATATTTAGGTGATGTGAATCAACATGTCTGACCTTATAGCTATGACAGTGAACTAAAGAGGGCCACTGAGAAATTTGAATTGTACAGACATCTATTTGCTGGACAGGAAAAGGTTAGTCTGAAAGCAACAGATAAAGCAAAGACCTCACACAAAGTGTGACTTTCCATGGAGAGACGTCACTGGACAGAAAAGGGTAAGGATTCTGGCATTAGAGAGTATTTGCAATCCAAATCTCTCCCAGGTTTTCAGTTCGTGAATGACAGGTCTGTAGCTGAGGGGGAAAAAACAAAAAAAAAAAGAAAAAAACCCAAAAACCAAAATCCCAAAAATTATGTCTGTATTTACAAGGAGGTGTTTGCAAGCCCCCTTTTGGCAACACAAAAATGATTGGTTTCTGGTCAGTTGCAGCCAACACAGCTATCCTGGAAATAAATGGAACTTTTTATACCCTTCTCCATGGCAGCTGTATTGACATTGTTTTTGTTGGCACTCCCTGCACATATGACTGAGATGTTGTGAGGACACCCTGCCAATACCTCCTGAGAGGTGTCCCTGGATGAGTTTAGCTTTGTGCCTTCTGTCAGAGGATCTTCACTTGAGAGCCTCTGATTAACACTGTCATGTTCTCCTGCTCCAGCAGGATTTCCACTCAAAATCTTTTGGACATTGCAGAGCAGTACTTTCAAACTAGCAGTTCATCTACTAAATTTCCTACAGAATTTTAACTCTTTAATACTTCATTTTAATCTTTGTGCCCAGACTCCCCTAAGGGAGCAGATGTGTTAGCCAGGGTGTCATCTTTGGTGTGATTTACTCATAACCTTATTGTGATAATTATAATCCCAGGTAAATCGCATCTATCATGAAGAACATGCAACAGCCACTGTTGCTCCTGGACTCTCCTGATCTCAGAAGCTTTGCTAATACTGTCCACTATTTTTCCACAGCTCAAAATCTCACCCAGAAAAGTCTCAGAACCTGCTTTGGTCTCAA
The DNA here is from genome assembly GCA_020800305.1 of Porphyrio hochstetteri. Lineage (NCBI taxonomy): Eukaryota > Metazoa > Chordata > Aves > Gruiformes > Rallidae > Porphyrio > Porphyrio hochstetteri. Next base: position 9,196,926 of record CM036906.1, read on the forward strand.
GAGCATCTTATATTTTCCTGTGAAACACCTTAGTTGTTTAGCTCAGTCCAACTCACAATGTCTCCCAGAGGGCTCGCATAGTGTTCGCAAATGTGTGCTCTGTTTTTCTTAGGGAACTTGCCAGAAATCTGCTGACACATCAAGCATAGAAACATTTATTTCAGCTTTCTCTCATGGAATTTTTCCCCAGGTAGGGAGGAGAAAGTGACTCTTTGCTACAAATGAGTATAGTTCTTTGGAGTCTGTAGTGATGGGATGTTTTGCACTTGCTTGTTTGGAGAGGCTTTCATATCACCAATGAATTCACCAGCTTTGCTGATTTGATTTTTTTTCAACTGTTGTGAGCCCTACAGCAGCAAACCAATTGAGCTCCTCTGCCAGCCTCTACCTCAGGACAAGAACTGTGATAATGAGTTTAATAGGTGAGAAGGCTGTGGTCTTTCAGTTTAGCTCTGTATTCTGTCAACATCTTTCTTGTCCCAAGAAATCTTCTTCAGCACCATTCGTCCCTTACCCTTCCAGAGGATGCAAATCATAGAATCATAGAATCATAGAGTGGTCTGGGTTGGAAGGGACCCCAAGGATCATAGAGTTCCAAATCCCCTGCCACAGGCAGGGCCACCAACCTCCAGGCCTGGATCTACACAAGGTTTCACAGGGCCCCATCCAACCTGGCCTTGAACACCTCCAGGGATGGAGCATCCACCCCCTCTCTGGGCAGCCTGTTCCAGCACCTCACCACTCTTTCTGTAAAGAACTTCCCCCTAATATCTAATCTAAACCTTCCCTCCTTTAGCTTTAATCCATTCCCCCTTGTCCTGTCATTGTCTATCCTTTTAAAAAATTGAATCCCCTCCTGCTTATAAGCTCCCTTCATGTACTGGAAGGCTGCAATGAGGTCCCCCCGCAGCCTTCTCTTCTCCAGACTGAACAATCCCAGCTCCCTCAGCCTCTCTTCATAGGGCAGGTGTTCCAGCCCTCTAATCAAAAAAAGGACATTGTATGTTTCTTGCCTGTGTGATTTCTATACAGACTCCCTTAGTGGGAACTGAGCTTAATACTGTAAAGACTAAAGTGAACCCACTTACTTGCTTGATCTTTCGTTTGTCCTGTTTGTCCTGCTAGCACTACTGTTGCTTGACCTCAGTTTAGGTTGTGTATTTAACTTTGAATTAATAACCGTCACTTTCTGATGTGAAACGCCTCACTCCCCACATTCCTTCTGTATAATCTCATGATGATTTATGTCCAAGTTAAATGGAAACTATTGAAATCATCAGTCTACTCCAAACATCTACTGTTAGAAACAAGAACAAACTCTGTGGGTAAAGGAGATCACAAAATAATGCATATAAGGACAAAGAAGGACAATCCCAGCAGATTCCTGGCCACTTTCCCTGTATCTCTGTTGAAGCAAGAACCAACTAAATAGATTATGTTCATGTCAATTATGTGTCTACTTTTGATGCCACACTGAATGGATGATGGGACCATTTGAGGAGTACCTAGGAAAGGGTCAACGTGACCTCATCAACAGTAGTACTAGCAGGGTAAGAAAAATGGATATGACAAAGGAAACAAAAGAGGCTATCATGACTGTACTCCTTCACAGAGACTGTTGATACCCTATGCACCATAAATCCTCCTTCATACAGTAATACAAAGAGGCAGCTTTCAGGGGACAAGCAGGTGACAAGTAGGAGGGAGCAAAGGTAACACATAAATGATGAAAAAACTTGAGATGTTGTGTAAAGATGATTTTAAGGCATCAAGCAATGGAGTCAATGGATTTGAAGTAGCAAGCAAAGCTGAATGACATGTTGATTGCTTTGAAGTAGCATGCAGAGGAATTGCTGAATGGTTCCTGCAAAGACATGTTGCTACCCAACATCAGAGCAGTGTCTGTTCATGTGAGGGAATCCTGGGATTAGCATATCCTCTTTGCCAGCGGATGGACATCCAACAGAAGTTGAACTCAGTATGGTCCTGGATAAACAAGTGTGAGTGAAGAATATCAAGGAAAAAAAAGCATCTATTTAAATACTACACTTAAATACTGCACTTCTACTTAAATATGCACTTCCTTCTGAGCCAATGACAGTTTGAGGGAAGGGCTGGGATCAGACCTTTGCTGAGACATCCTGGAAGGGTCTTCTTACACATGCCAGTCCTTCCAAGCTTATTTTGTTCTGTCCCCTAAAGCAAAGTTATTGTTTCAAGGGTCTGGGCTCCCTGTTTCTTCCTTTGGGTCCTGTAGAAATGCTTGTGTCAGTGCTTACTTTTCCTCTTTTTCCCTCTGAAGGAACCCAACAGTTTTGCAATCAAGAGCACCTAACAACTGGGTCACATTCAAATCATGTTCCATCTGAGAAGACCATATTGCTCATGCAGACAGAATGACTACCTGCTCACATTTTCTCCAGTTGTACTTTATGTTTCCAGAGTTTTATGTTTCAGGAGGCAATCCATTGGCCCACTCTTTCCACTTCAGATATTTTCCTACTTGTACCAACCATGTGTTCTCTCTTAAATCACTCAGAGCCAAAAACGTCTGCTGTTCCCAAGGTCTGCTTCATGCCTTGTCTAAATGAGCAGATGTCTTCGTGCAATAGAATTTATCTCAGCTAACTCATCCCAGAGTACTTAGGATATCAATTGCCCTGCATGTGGGCAGTGTAATGCTATTTTAGGCCAGATAATGTTCCTAATAAATACTTCTGAGGTTCCCATGCTGCTGAACTGCACAGCTTTTCCAGGTGCTTCTACAATCACGCCAAGAGGGAGGTAGTTTTGGACACATTAGGAGCTTTGAGCTGTACCTGCAACTGTCTTCCTACAGAACCTCCTTCTAATGTTTCTTTTTATTCCTATGACTGTTTCTTCAAAGGATGTGAATTCAGTTAATGTGCCTGGGAGTTTATGTCGTGTGTTTTCAATCATGGTGAAATTTATAGATGCACACAGGAGAGCTGAAGGCTAGCAGAAGTACATAAAGAAAATTCACTGCTGAGTTTCTGTGGCAACATAGCACAGTAAGCTGCACCTATCCCATTCCGTCATCATTCCCCTCTGTGTTATTTTAGGAAACCAAGCAATGTCACTGCTGTGAAGAGGCTTTGGGACTGGAACTGGAAAATGGGACAGCAGTCATTGAGAATTTGTTTATTCTGGTACTTGAACCACTCTGAAAGACACTGCCTGACAGTTACCCACTCTCTTTTTATCTGCAGTTGATAACTGTGTGAGATGGGGATCAGGTTTCTCAGAGAATTCTTTCTCCCTCTAATTTAAAAAAAAACAATAGCTCTTAATACCATCATCTTAATGGTCTGAACACCTCCATTACAGGGCTGAACAAAACTACTGTACCCCAAAACTGAGCCCAACATTGTAAATTCTTGAGTCACACCTGGTCCTCCAAGGCTAAAGGACAATGGAGACAATGTCACCTCCCAAAGAAGAGTTAAGACATGAGAACATGAAAATGCCTTTAGGACACAGCTTTGCAGTCCGACTGTGGGAGGCAGAGGGTAGTGCCCACTTCAAAGTGTCCAGAGATGCTGACTTTATATATTAACAGTGGAATGGGGCACCAAAGCATCGTAGCAAGACAACTGGATAAAGACATCCAAACAGAAAGAGATGGTTAGGAAGATTGTCTGCTAGAGAAAATATTAGCACAGAGACTATTGAACTACACAACTTCTTAGGTAAGCTATTGAAACCGGTTTGGGTTCAAAAGACTAAGAGCTAAAATAATTTCTGCATAGTAAGTATTTGCCAAAGGTGTCTCATAATCCGTTTGCAAACAGCAGATAGGTGGTGTTTGGAACTTGTGAATACAAAGTGTCACCTTGTGTGAGTAGAGTGAGCCACAACAGTGATTTCTTGGCAGCTCTGCAGCAATCACCACAGCCTTACTCAGGTGCCTCAAAGAAAGCTTGTTAAATTCTAGACATACTACCCCATTTTAAAGCCAAGTGGAAGAATCCCCTTTCTGGCCAGCCCTGGGCGTAACTGTTGTTCCTTGACAGATTCATACTGATTCTTATCTTTTCTCCCAACTCAGACTTCCTTTCCCTACTTCTTCTCTTGATCTGCTCATCCATACAACTTGCAAAGTGGGATCAGCCCTCCTCAAGAACCAGTGACCTTCTCTGCAATGGCATTCAGTGTTTGAGCCTGCCTGAGGTTTTTTTATCTGGAGGTAAGGAGGCTAAAGCAGGCCTCTTGTCCAAATGCCTCTATGCTGGCTGGGAGTGTGGTCATCACGTGAGTGGAAATGCCTCTGGGACATGGGTAGCTGCGACTCTGTGTTGTTTGAGGTGTTCTCCACATGAGCAATAGGAGAGCTGGGCAGAGACCAAACAAAGTTAAAGATCATATGAACTTTGTTTGATCTCTGCCTAGCTCTCCTAGGTGATTCCTAGTGTGCAATTAAAAACTTAGAACGGTCCCATTGCCAGTGCACTGTGTCTTGTTTGCACTCACACAACAAATACTCAGAGTCCCTCCCTCAGTCCTTGTGCTTCTGGTGGAGGGAAGTATCTCCAGTGCCATGGGGGATAGAAGTCTTATTTTCAAGTTGGTTAAATTATAAAGTACATAATGTAATTTCAGTTTTCATTTGTTTGAAGGCAGCACATTTAGCTGCTGTAATATTTCTGGAAACTTCATCAATACTTATGCTATTTAACTAGGAGGGGCACACAGATTACAGTCTGGTTTGGACTGGGCAATAGCATCGCTTGCTTCCTGAAGCAGCTACCACCTCTCTCCCAGGCAAGTTCTGGACAGAGCTTGGGGGACAAAAGGGTCCAGGCTGCATGCAGACACCCTTTTTTGCAAAGTTAAGTGAGTCCACATGTTCTGACAGGTGATTTACCACGTCTCTTGCTTCAATCTCTTTTGCTCTATTTATTAAGAAAAATGAAATCTTAGGGTTCATTTGGAACCTGGAAAGAAGACTGAACTACTAACCTGTGCAATTTGATTTTGCCCTCAGTGCTGCCACTCATAATAGGAAGAACCCTGGAGAACTACATATATCTCCATCTGCTTCAGATCAGTCTCTGAAAGCTGTTAAAAGTAGGTAATTATTATTACTATTCTTCTAGGGAGGTGTTTATTTATTTGAGATGCCCACCTCCTTGAGTGTGTTTATGTTGCTAGGTGCCTTGTTTTTAAACAAACTGAGGAAGAATCAGGCTTTTCCAATACCTATGAAAATGTCCTGAGCAAAGTGCTTAAACGCTTAAAAGCACTGTCAGTAAACATAAAAGCACTGCTTGAATTAAGTCCAGAAATCCTCTTAGACCCATGTAACTTTGTTTCTTTACTTGGCATAAAGGGAGTAAAGGCAGTACATAGAGAAGAAGGTAGTAGAAGGGAAATACTAAACAGTGCAGAAGAAATTTTCCTTGGGCCTAAGAGAAGAGCTTAAAAACTGAGTCATCTTAGAGAAAAAGGGTGGGTTTGTACTGCAGAAGGGAAAGAAAAAAGAGTGAATTCTTAAATTCCTTTGAGACCCAGTGGTGGTGCCCAATGCAGCTGCTTTCCTTGAAACCTGGGTAGCTCAGTTCCTGCCTGCCGTGGCTGGAAAAAGACACAGACTCCTAGAGCCCCACATTCTTTGCATTGGTGGTATCTCTTACTAAATGCTTTTGTCAAAACCACTTCTTGATCATATCCTCTCTTTTTCTGCACTATTCCTGTTGCTACTCCAAAGAATATTGGCATGTGCTTTTGCAGGGCTTTTCAGCGAATGTATTGAGTTAGCACCTAATTTTATCCTCTCAAAGACAATGGCACCTTTTCTATTACTAGGACAGAAGATATAAATACCTTCTGAATAAGCCATCTGACATTTTACTGGTCAAAAATCTGCTTTGTTCATAGCCAAGTTTATCTGAGGTCCTGCAAGAAGCAGGTCATCATAAAACTGGTCCTATTAACAATACAGAAACATACATCCAAGTTAGTGTCTGGATTTCAGACTCTTTAGTATCTTGAAAAAAACATTATTTCTGGGATGTTCTGAAATCAGAAGGTTAGTTCAACTTCACGTGCTTCCCTCTGGGCAATTAGATTCTGGTAACTGCAACAAGAGTTTGTTCAATATGCTGCCTCTACAACATTTTTTTACTCTGGTTCTATTATTCCTTACTAAACAAGAAATACTTGACTATAAAACAGTACTGTTGTTAGTCTACAAGATCACTGAAACTGCAACAACCAGGTTTTATCTAGTCAAGGTTTTCAGATAGAGATCTAGCAAAGAATCCTGACTGCTATGTACTGAAGATACTGGCAGCAGCTCCCACGATGTTTTGCAGTCACATCACTAGGAAAGAATTATTATTTTCCTCTTGCAAACCAGGTAGACTTTTACAGATTTATCCAAAAACACAGTAACGGAAGGAACAGGATGAAGATTTGAGCTTAACTTTCTTGAAGTCAAAGTAAACACAGTAGCAAGAAAAGTAATTGAGAAGACTATCTGTCTTGTAGCAAGATGAAAATGCAGCTCTACCTAAACAGGAATCTTTTCCCCACAGCACCTCCCTTTCCACCCTGTTCGTGGATATGTTTCCTTTTCTCAATCAAGTACCTAAAATAAAGATGTCCAGCAGCAGTTCTGTAAGTCTCTATTCTGTTGTTCCATATCTGCAACTGCACCTGGAAAGTGCAGTTTAGTTCTCCTAAATGCAGGAATGTCTCATTTAAATAAACTATATTTTTGCCTTCCACCCATTTACTGAGCTTTCTGTTCCTAAATTAATTCTTTCCACTTTTCTGAGGGTTTTGCCAACTCTCTTCTACCTCGTTAATAAAGCTGTACCCAGTATATTCAGATAACTTTTCCACCCAAAACAATCAGCTTGTCTTCTGTGACACATTTTTGAATATGGAAATGAGGGTAAGACTGGAGGTGATCAGTCTGTGTCTGGAATATAGGCATTGCAGCCTGCTGGAAACACAACTGTGGATTTTTAATCAGTTTGCAAACTAAAGGTGAAGACATACTAAAAAGCAACGGGACGCAAAAATAGCAACAGCTTTTTTTTCCATTTGTAGCCACATGCCCACCTTCCTGGTAGTAACTTCACACATCATCGCTTATCTAAACATGGAGGGAAGGCAAAGCTCCCCTCTGGGAAGAAGGGAGGATGATGGACAGAGACCAAAGACCGTCTCTGAACAACGCCTCCGGGCTTTCATTCTGGTCTTCTCTTGACTAATGGGTCGTAGTGAGCCATGCTTGTCAGCGCCGTTCACCTTGAACATCCAGTGGTGATTCAGGCGTGGTAAAACTCAGATGTTTCCTGCAGTGACAGCATGGCTTTCTGCTGGCTTTGGAAGCAGCAGAACAGCCTGTGCAGATGAGATCTGATTTCAAGGCCTCCTGTTGCTAAATGACACAAAAGAGAATGTTGTGCTTTCTTCCCCTTGAGCACTTCCTTGCTTTCTCTGTGCTTATGTAGGAAATTTGAAAGACAAAGGAAACCTTGGTTGGGTGGGCACTGAACGTACTTAGTGCCAAAGATCACTTGATTACTGATACCATAGGATGTAAAGATGCGTTAATGCATTATTATTTAACTCCTGATTCATTTTTGTTGTGCTAATGATGCATTGACTTGCAATTATATGTATTTATACCTCTGCATGATATGGTATGGACCTCTGCTTCCCTTGTACAAATAGTTCTAACAGTAAATTAGATCAAAGGACTGCGCAGAAAGTTTTTCCTTTTGTGTAGCCATCGTGTGCCAGGAGGTGGTGCCACAGAGCAGGAAACACTTTGGGTATGGTAGGGCATGCACACCTTGCAAGCTTAAGGGGTTAGGACATGGTTTTGCCTTCTTACGAAATCTGTTCAGCTGAGATGTGACACAATTCAAATATTCTAGGAGAGAAAACAAATATTTCTTTGCCCGTTCATTTGTATTCCCTTCACACTAATGTTTCATTTTTAGTCATTTTATCAGAGAAGGATTCCCAGCTTTCTTCTACACAATGAAATCTTCCCCCATCTCTCCACTGTAAACTGATTTTATCCAGACAAGGGAAACCTGAAACTTAATTTATGTCCCTTAATTTTTCTCTCTTCCTTGCTATTTCCCTACTTACAGCTCTTGGATTTTGATCTGAAAAAGAAAAGGTTTAAGTCATCTGAAGCACGTTGAAGACTAGCATGAGAACTGCCTTACAACTTATATCCTAAACATTTTCTATTGTTATCTTTCTCTGTTTGCCTGGGTCAAGACTATTTACAGAAGTGTGGGGATTCACAAAGCAGAAGGAAGTATGCAAGTCAAAGACTAATAGATATTTCATGTCCTCAGCACTTGAGAACGTCATCAGATCTTTGTAATATAAAATGGACATTTCTCATTTCTACAGAGATCCTAAACTACATCTAGCCTTGTACAGAGATACTCACTCTTGCGTAAACTTCCAAAGCATTCCTTCTTAAAAGTTATGCTTCTGCTTCTAAGTCATACAAGAATTATTGTACCACTATTTTAAACAATTTTAGTTTGGGTGTGTTTTACAAGATCATTTGTCACTCATAAGCATGTTCCTGAACCTAAAATATGTGGCTTTAGCCACTACCCTTTTTTAATGTTTTGAAGTCATATACTTTCAAAGGAGCTGGTTTGCAAACCAGTTCCCCTACTTCTTGCTTTCAGTGTCTTGATTATGAACTTGATTTAACCTTGTTGCTATCAAATCTGTTGCATGGCAACTTGTTGGCTCTGTTGTTTTCTTTCCAAATACGTTTCCTCTGTCCCACATTTTCTATGTCAGGCTTATTCATGGACTTTTTTGTTCTTTCTAGGTATTCCTAGCATCTAGGCTTTGCATTGCACTGCACAACTTGGTTTCTGCTCACTACTACTCTTAATTTTGCTTCATCCACTGCCTTGAGTCTGTAGCTCACACATCTAGCTAGCCTAACTGTTGCATTTTTCCATCAGATTGTGAGGTCTTTGTTGTTAGATAAGACTTTAGCTCTGACTTTCGTATATTTGTTTTCTATAAACCTATCTTAACACTGAGGCTTTACCAATATTAAAAAGTCCCTGGCTAGTCACAGAAATGCCTTTAGTCCTTTGGATGAGGTATGGCTCCACTTCATGCTACCTCTGAAGTCTGATGGAAGGATCACTTACTCCCTTTCAACAGATCTGTATAAAATATACATCCCTCTCTTGGCAGTGGGTGCAGCACAGCCTCCTTGTTTCTGTATGCAATGGGGTGGATTTGCTGTCTGTAACACCCTATCTTTGTTGGATTGCCTTGCAGAGTCTCAAATTTGTATCTATGGCAGTGCAACATGCCCTGAAAGGTTTCCTGGCATGGAGACCAGCAGACACAGAACAAGCCCTGCCTGTACCACTGAACCCTTCTAGCCTCAAAATAGGGTGGCTGTGTCTGAACTACGTGCTGGGGATAGTCCTGGCCAGCTCCAACTTCTAGACTGTGCCTGGAAGTTACTCAGTAGAGTACCAAGCTGGTCAGGCCAAACCCATGCCAGACCCCATGTTGTCAATTTAAAAACACAGGCAAATAAGTCCCAGTGTTAAAGAACATTCCCTGATAATTCGAAGTGTAGTAATAGAGCCTGATAAGTTCAGTAAGACCTTGCAGTTTTAAAACCTCTTATCTTTACCACACCTTAAAGTGCTTATAGAGTACTTTCAGGTTGTCCTGCATGGCCATCTTGTAGGCTAATAGTCTTGTCTGGACTTTACTTCTCCTGATAATGCAGAGGCCATCAATTACAATCTTTGCATTTGGGAGATCCCAGAGGCACAACTGTTGATTTGATCATGTAGCAATACAGGACCTTATCCTCCTTGTCATGCATATCCAGTAGCATCTGCCCCTTTGGGGCACATATACCAGTGAAACATTGACACCCAGAGGAACATACTAACAAAACTAATGTGTCCTTAGATCCTGGACAAAGTTTACTAACTGTGTTAACACTGCTGTCTACAGCAGCTTTACTCCAGTTTAGATTTTCTTGCCCGTTGCTTTCTTACACACACTGCTGTCCTACCTTACCTTTGTGGCCCTGACAGCTCCTTTTCCATTGACACCACCAGATCAAATGGATCCAGTTATTTCACCAGGCTCAGACTGCACTATTTCTAACTCAGATTTGTCCCACTGCTTTGAAAAATGTGTTTATGGATACATAACAGTCTGACACTGAGAACATTTCTGGTATCATGCTCCTTGCTGTCCCACAGTAGTTAATAATTCTGCATGCCAACTAGTATAAATGACAAGCTACAACATGTCTTGTTTCCTGGAATATTTTTTGCCTTTTACACTCTGCATTTTTCCTTTGGCTTTTAGCTGTGATCCTCAGGCCTTGGCCATGTGTTTCCAATAGGGTTTTGCTCTTTATATGACTGATCTGAAGTCTAGCTGGGATCAGGCTGGTTTGGATGTTCATATACCAAGAGAAGATCTGACATCCTTCAGCAGCATCTGTGCACTAAGACCATTGGAATGTGCTATAACCACGCCACAAATATTTTCCTGTTCTCTAGAAATCTCCCTATTTTTACAACCAGTCTATAGTATCCACTGGTTTACTTTCCCAGAATACTTGGGTGCTGGGATATAAAAGATATTTACGTGATGCTGCATTGTTCCATGTGGTGAGGCTTCATTCAGCTCTGAACAGATCAGAGTGGGTGTCAAAACCAGTTAAGGTGTGTTAGTACACTACCCTACTCAGTGCTGCTGAGAACTGTACTGCACCCAGGGTTCCCACAGCCTCTGTGGCCCTACAGAGGTGCCTGGAATCTCTTCTCTGCCTTTCATGGTGCCATTGTTAATGTACTCACTGGACCATCCTCAGACAATTTGCTTGTCACGCGTGTCCCACTGCTTTGGTTTTGTGCTTATATTCTTATTCTGAAAAAGTCCATCCTCGTGTTCATGCCTTCCTAACAGATGTCTACAGTATTTACTATTTGCTGGCATTTTTCAGGGGTTTAGATCTGTTCTGATCTGCTCTGATCTGCTGGCATCAGAAGTTCCACTAACAGACATGTATCTTTGCTCTTTAACACTATTACTTTTGCTAATTGGTCTGTTTCCAAATAAAAGAGTACCTCCCAATAGCTTTGCTCCATCTGCATCCACAGTATTTATCATGCCAGTAGCTTGGACATTATTCCTGTCTTACTTATTTCTTGGCATTTTTTTTTTTATTTGGTAGAGATAATAAAGTTTTAACCCTATTTTCTTTCCTTTATTCTCCAGGATCATTCTTGTAGGCATCCATCCTTAGTACCAAGCTTGTGAGGAATTTTGGTCTGGAAACTGATGAATCCTGGTGATCAGGATACTTTCGTGGTATCTGTTTGCTGTACTTTTAGGTGGTGCTGTTGCTACCTTGTTAAGTGTAGTTGCTTCATGATGTGCAACTGTCACATCACAGGTCTTGTAATAGAATGCCTCCCTTAATCTGCACTGGTTCTGCATGATGTGGTGCCAGGTCTTCATGGTATCTGGCATCTTATTCTTTAGGAAGAGGACTCAACACATAGCTGCTCAATCCCAGCATAAAGGAAATGACAAGAGAAAGGTATAAAGCCCTAACACATGGCAGACATGTGGCATTCTTTAGTAGAGTCCCATTCCCTATGAAAGGAACTTGCAGCACACAAATATACCTCCACATACATCCGACCTCTGACTCCAGATGGTTGTAAATGGTTGCAAATGTTGACTCTACCAAATTCTCCTCTCAAACACCCTGCACACACAATACTTGCCCTTGCATCTATGAAAGCTACTTGGGAAACAACTGTTTCTGAAAAATCAGAGGTTATTTTGGTGCCTGTCAATGGATTTTATGAGCTTGGTTCTTGGCACTATTTCTTCTGCTCACTGATGTATGCAGACGTCCTATGGGGCAGCTGGACTGTCAGGTTCCGTTTTTGCCATGGCAATTTGTAATTAAGTGCATTTTCATGCAGATCATTTTTCTTTGGGCACAATCTGTTTCAGGCATAATCACTCCTCAGAAATCAAATGCTCCCAAACCCATGTAGCAATTAGAGTGACTGGTCATCTGGCACTTCACAGAGTTCATAAAGACACGGGGCAACTCCATCTGAACTCCCACCTTATGGAAATAGGACGTGCAGGTTTTTCATCCGTGATGCTTCTTAAACTCAGAGATGCAGAATGTAGTAAATGCAGTCACTGGTTGTCAGCAATTTGAAAACCAAATTGTGTGTTTCAATGTGTGAAACACAAATGGAGAGAGAGAGAAGGTGTTTTTAACTTGAGCTTCATCTTTCTTTAAGAAGTGCAGAGGACAGTGGGAATTGTCTGGTCAGGCCATGGCTGTGGCGCAGGTGGAAGCAGCAAGTGGGTAGGAGTGTGTGAATGAGGATTATGAAGGATTAATGATGGAATAAGGAAGCAGCATGTGTGTGAGGAATTGATGGCGATGTTCAGGAGTGGAAAATCACTATTTTGTGCTGAGTAAAATGAGTGATGGTGGGATACAGGATAGATCCTGCAGGGAGAAGAGGATTTTCCATCATTAGCTTGCCAAGCTGAGAAAAGAGAACCTCAATCTACACCTCTCCTACCAGTTTGGTGCCAGTACTGGCAATAGATGCTTAGAGCAAGGATGAGGGCCACAGGTCCGAAGCAGAACACCTGAAGTGCCATGCAAAACAATTCCAGCCAGTCAGTCACCATTATCAGGGCCTTCTCTGTAAATGCAGGTAGCACGGGGAGTAAAAAAGAGGAGTTGGAGACATGCACACATGCAGGGCTATGACCTTATTAGCATCGTGGAGACATGGTGGGATGGCTCCTATGATTAGACTGTTGAGAAGGAATGATACAGGCTCTTCAGGAAGAACAGGCAGGGCAGAGAAGGAGGAGGTCTCAACCTCTATGTCAATAGCCAACTGGAGTACGTGGGCTTCCATCTGGGGATGGATTAGGAGGCGATTGACAGCTTAGGGGTCAGGATTAAAGGCAGGGCAGGGACAGGGGACATTATAGCAGGGGTCTGCTACATGCAACCTGACCAAGGCTCTCTATAGATCACGTTCACAAGCCCTGAATATAGAGGAGGGACAACACAGCAGGGCATAAGAAACCTAGGATGTTCCTGGAATGTCTTGAAGATAACTTCCTTTTCCAAGTGATAGAGGAGAAAATGACAAGAGGTACCATGTGGGACTTTGTTCTCGTCAACAAGGAAGGACTGTTAGTTAATGTGAAGGTCAAGGGCAGCCGTAGCTGCAGTGACCATGAAATGGTGGAGATCAAGATCCTCAGGGAAGCAAGGAGGGAAGCCTTTCAGTACCTAAAATGGACCTACAGGAAATATGGAAAGGGACTTTTTACAAGGGCAAGTAGTGATAGGAAGACGGGTAATTGTTTTAAAGTGAAAGAGGGTAGATTTAGATTAGATATTAGGGTGAAATTCTTCACTGTGAGGGTGGTGAGGCACTGGAACAGGGTGCCCAGAGAAGTTGTGGGTGTGCTCCAACCCCCGGCAGTGTTCAAGGCCAGGATGGATGGGGCTTTGGGCAGCCTGGTGTGTCCCAGGAGTTGGAACTGGATGGTCTTTAAGGACCCAGACCGTTCCATCATTCTGTGATTCCATGTTTCTATGATTCTATGATCTTGAATCTGACTGCATCAGAGTGAACTTTTCCAGGAGGCAGAGGGAAGAGTGCAGAAGCTAAAACTGTCCCACAGATAAGGGAGCAGCAGTAATGCACTCTGACGTGAGTAGTGGTGTACAGCATTTCTCTCTTCTTCAGCCCTCCTGACACGTTTCTGTTATGTGAAGAGAACAGACATATCCCTTGTTCCTCCAGCACAGATTCTAGAGAACTTGGTTCATGCCAACAACTTCTCCTTATGAGTTCTGGTAGAGGGGACATATTTTGATAGGTCTAAGAGACAGAATATAAATAGTAAATACTTGAATGGTACAATGTGTATTAAGGAAATTACCCAACCTTGTAATTGGACATACAGAGGCAAGCTGCCAGAGGTAACTTTATGTATTTCTTCTGTCACTTGAACATCCCAGAGCCTCACAGCAGCATAAATATCTTGCAGATTAAAAGGAAGTGAGTGGTACGTGTGTCATCATGCTTCCCAGAAAGGTTTATCAGTGACATCTCGACTTGGCACCGCAGTGCGATGTGGACAATTCAGGGGAAAGGTCCTTTGGCAAACCTCTTAGTTTTCAGTGGAAGGGAAGGCAAGGAAGATCCAGTGGCTTGGCTGAGAGTTAAGTAGGACACAAGTGCACTAAGGCACTTCATCCTTTTCCTCTCTGTGCACTCTGTTAGAGAGATAGTGCTCTAATTACAGCCCCTCTTTCTGGCTGCTGCAGCTGCAGTGAGGCAGGTGCTGGTTATGCAAAGTCTCCCCAGGGGTCAGAAAAGTAGGTTTGGTGTAGCTGAAACCCAACAAAGCAGGTACTGGACAGCATCGAGCATCTAAAAGTTAGGCAGGTTGTTTGTATTCATAATATGGGTTCCTTCCACACAGAGAAGAGGAACCACAGGGGGTAACTTTGCTGAATTGCTTCTCCTGCTAATTATGGAAGAAAATGAGGTGATCCGTTTACATAAAGTGCCTGCTTTACAGGTGGCAGAAGATAGGTGTTCCTGAACATTTACCTTCAGCGAGCAAAATTGCATGGGAGCATTAAGACAAGAATCAGGCACTGACCTTTAAAGGTAGAAGTAAAATGAGTTTGACTCTTTTGGTACTCTGTACTCACTAGACTAAAAATGCCCAATTCTTCATCCGCTTGTCTGCATAAACAACGGTCCCAGAACTGCCTGGTCTTTTCTTTATTTCCATCTACAGCAGAGATGCCTTTGCATGATTGATAAGGCCCACATGAACAACACTCGCTACTATTTAAAACAGGACAGAATTTGCTCCTGGGCTTTCTGCAAATGCATCTCACTAGAGTGAGTTACACAAACGGACAGATTTACAGCCACCAGCTGACTACTTGTCTTTCCCTTCAGTCTGGTGATGAACTGCTCGAACATGAATGTATGGAGACACATAAGATATATCATGCTAGTATATCTTTTACCCTGCTTACACTTTGGGCTCATTGAACGCTCTTTTCTTTCTTCTGGAATTAACTACACAGGTATTTTGAAGAAAAAGCAACAGTCCTTCCCCCCAGACAGTAACTTTGCAATGCTCTACAAGACACAAAGGAAAAATTCTTCCTGTTTCTGGGGTAACCAGATGTTAGGGAAAAATATTTCCTTTAACAAATTTTTAAATTTTATTATAGTTTGTGAAAGTAAGATGGACTCTGTCAGATTTCAGACCCAGTCACACCCCTGGTTTACAAGGCAGACTTGTCCTTAGAATAGTGATTCATTTAGTAAAGATGAGAGTAGACCTACTGGGATTTCTTTTCAGTAGAAGCCTGGTCCTTATCCTCCTTTGTACTTCCAAAATAGTTCCAATTAAAGCAGATTTAACTAGGTGTTGCCTATGGAAAATCAGTAATCCCTCATCTAATGCAAGGATCATCTCTACCAGGAGATGTGACTCTAAGAGGGATGCATAGCCAAGCTAGTGCACATCTAGCTAGATCTGGGTGCAGATTGAGTGGATGATGAGTATGTAAACACCAGCTGGTTGTGCAGGCACTTCTGTGATAAAAGTTATAGTTACACTGGCCTCCTTTTAGATAAGAGAGGTATCCACTCCTGTCTGCTGTGCTCACATCACTGCAGTCAGATACTGTGGATAAAACCTCATGTGGTGTCCAGATGCTGAAGGGCACCAGTTACAGCCAAGCACACTACCATGGCGACACTGTTCTTTCCTTCTAAGATAAATTACTAATTGCTAATCCAGGGTTACAATAACAGAATTGCCCCAAGATAAAGGACAAGACTCTAAAGGGAGTTATTCATAGGCAACGCCCTCAGCTGAAACTCTTGACTGGAGGGAGATAATTTTCATGCAGCTTAATATTTTCTAGATTACGAAAAATTTAATTCTGTTCAGAGTCACATTATATGTGAGAACAGGGTTTTTCCAATGAAATGTCTTTCATCAGTCAGTGTTCTAGATGACTTAATCTAAATTGAAATAGAAATATTTACAAGAGGGTTTTTTATTGGTTGAAATTCATAGCTAAACTGTTACAGAGTGTCTGAGCCCTCGTTTTATTTTTCAGTGTCAGGGGTGTTATTTTACTTTTTCCAGTGCAGTGAAGCTAAATTAATTAAAAAGTGCTATAGTAATTGAAGGGTCTCTACACAGAGATCATTTTTTGCTCTACCTGAAAACCCCTGAAAGTCTCCAGCTGTCATTGACTAAATGGATTCAAGCCACTGCTATGAATTCTGCAGCAGATGTGGCCATACAGGGATTTGCAGCAAGTGTCTGCAACTGTGTCTGCTTGAATTTGAGACTTTTATTATTTTTGATGCAATTCAGTACCAGGGAAGAGCAAGGCAGATGAGACATTGGGGAAAAGGGGTGGGGAGAAGGCTTTAGAGTTTCTTCAAGACCCTTCAGCAACTCCTTCCCTTCCTTCCTCCCTCCCTGTTATCTAATCCCCTTGGAATGTAACAGTTCTCACACAGCTACTATCTGTAGCATTAATGGGATTTTCAGAGAGGAGGAAAAAAGAAGGGGTGGGGGAAAAAAAGCTGCTTTCTGATCCCTTAGAAAAAATTTCACTTTCAATATCTTGCAGCGTATCTGCTTATGCTGGTTATGCTGTAGCAGTTCTCTTCCTTTAAATATTTATTTCAACCAGTGTAACTATACCCATGTATGGATACAGATCTTCTGGAATTAGTCTAGATCTTGCTCATCCTAGGCCTCTCTGGTATTGGCAAATTAACTAGTAACTGGTATAAACTCTATCTTCAGTGGAAAATATGCGTCAGTCACCAGAACTAAAAAACTACCAGCAATAGTTTTCTGGTGTATGAAGAAGCATTTTAGATTTTTTTTTTCTGCTACAGCAAAAAAGAAAAAAAAATATTTCCCACAGGACATTTTATCCTCTGCATTTTGAAGTTTTTAGTCAAATTCTGCTTTTAGCAGAGCCCTGATAACTGTTAAAAACCTGATGGCAGCCTTTCTCAAGAGCTACCTGAGCAATCATTGACCCTGTTGTATTTCTGCAACAGAATATCCCTGTCAGATGTGCTACTCTGGCTTCAAGCGCCTTTTTCTACCAAGAAGTCTTTGACTTCAGATCCTGCCTTCCAGTATGGGACACATTTACCCATCTTAAACCCAAGAGAATCCACTTCCCAGGGGTGGGCAAACCCCCTGAGACCTGTCCCTTAGCACCAGAGTGAAGCTCTCAGCCTTTTCAGAGACAGCCTTGACTGACATTCCCCACATCCTAATGTGGTGCTGGTAGCTGGGTATATAGGGTGAGAGAGGAAACTGGAAACAAATAGCTGGTTTTTACCCCAGAAATGCAAGGAAAAACACTTGGGAGAGCTTCATTGAATGAACTGATCTGCCAGCAAGAGATAAAATGGGAGTGTAGTCAAACAAACAGTCCCAACGATGGCACACAGCCTTCAGGCTCTGTCTCTACCTCTGACAGGGACCCACAGACTGTCAGTGTTTCTGCAGTTCATCATGAGGGTTGAGCGTTCTCGAACAGAGAGCACAAGTTACATAGGCACACATGCTTCACCCTCCCCAATCTGGCTGCAATAGCACCACAGAGAAGAGTAGATAGGAGTCTCTGTTTTGTTGCCACAGGACATGAATAAATGTCATTGATTTCAATGGGAGTTATCTGTATCCTGCACTGGGAGACTAGCACCCTGGTACCACTGCTGTTCTGTTTGGCTCTTGGTAGCTGGATCTCTGTATTAATAGCAGGGCTAATCCTGCTGCCAATTTTCCCTCTGTTTTTGTTGGTTTGTGCTCTGCTTTTATTGAACCAGTCACTGGCTATCAGGGAGAAACTTTCCCTCTGGCCTGTTACTCCATTATCATTCATTATGAGGTTTTTTGCACTTCATCTGACACATTTGATGCTACCCTCTGGCAGAAATGAGGCTCTGGACCAGAGGGACTTCAGGGGTTTAGGATGCACTGAGACCTCAGAGCTGCAGAATGGGAAATGCTGCAGATGCAAAAGCAAGAGTGCTACAATATGCACTTTCAGCAGCATGAAATACCATTCCTGCATTTTGCTCACCCTCATTGCTGCAGCTGTCAGAGGGGATCTACATGTCCCTCCGTGATCCCACAGCCTTAGAGTTTTCCAGCCGTTTCCACTTCAGAGTGCTCCATTCCCAGCTCTGTTTTCATCGATGACCCAGCATGAAGGCATGTGCTAATCAGTTTTAGCAGGCTCATCATTTGATTGACTTCAAAGCTGGGAACCCAGTTGCTGCCTCTCTTAAAAGATAAGAAAGGCCAGCAGGACAAGGGTTGTTTTTTCTGCTTTTAGTTTGTGCTTGTCCTTTGTGGGTATGTCAGAGATGAAAGTTGATCTGTTTCATGTAACATTCGTCTGATTTCTTTCAGCCACTGTTGGGATTAGCTTCTCACATCTTTGTCCAGAAAATGTTTTTTCATCACCTTGTAACAAAACCTCCTTCCCTGGTATCACACATTTGTATTGATGGAGCATTGCCTTTGCTTTTTGTGTGTCTAAGGTTAAGCAACAGCACTGATCTGCCATGAAATTTTCTCTCTCCAAAGGGGACCAAAAAAACAAGGTCCTGTACAAAAAGTACAATCTCCAGAACAATCTCCACAGACAAAATCTCCTGTGCAATAGGGTCTTTCAATGGCAACATCTTGCAGATGGCTGAATTTCAGCAGTTATCTGGGCTGATGTGTTCATTATTCTGCATGAGAAGAATGGAAGTCTTATGCTTTAAATGGTCTTATATATGAATATAAGTAATGTTCTGAAAAACTCAGAAATGTAAAATTTAGACAACTATCCTTTTATCTATCATGAACTCAAAGAAGCAGTGAATTTTACATGGCAAGTAATTTATTCCAGGACTATTTTCTTCCCTTCTTCTTTGTGAACCAATTACAATTTACAGTTATCTCTTATGTATTCATTACTCACTCATTCAGTACATACCTTTGCCCATTTGGTTTTGGTGCACAAGCCATTCTGCATGTAACTTTTTGCAAATTTTCTGGAGAAATCTGAGGTTTCTAATTCCTCTGGGGAGAGGTTGCGTGCAGTCTTTGATGCTTCTTGGCTGAATGACTGTTATTACTACCTCAGCAATCTGGAACTGTTGTTGGAAAAGTGGTGCCTGTCCTTCTTTAGCCAATGCCTTAGATGATTAAAGGCCTGGAGCATCTCCCATACGAGAAAAGGCTGAATGAACTGGGGCTGTTTGGCCTTGAGAAAAGAAGACTAAGAGGGGACCTTATTAATGCTTGTAAATATCTTAAGAGTGGGACACAGGGGGAAATAGCCAGGCTCTTTTCAGTAGTCTGTGGGAACAGGACAAGGGGCAATGGCCTCAAGCTGGAGCACAGAAGTTCCACACCAATATGTGTAAGAACTTTTTCACAGTGAGGGTGACAGTGCCCTGGGATAGGTTGCCCAGGGGGGTTGTGGATTCTCCTTCTCTGGAGATATTCAAGACCTGTCTGAATGCCTACCTGTGTGATCTGTCCTAAGGAACCTGCTTTGGCAGGGGGTTGGACTCAATGATCTCTTGAGAGGTCCCTTCCAACCCCTAAAATTGTGTGATTCTGTGAATGTACTCTGCCTGCGCCAGCATGGCTTCCAACAACTGAGCTTGAGGTAGTCTCATCATGGGATCAAGCATCATAGAGATTTCCTTCCTGAGTTTGTTTCTTATCATTCATTGAAGCCTTCTAAGTGACAGATGCTATTCTTGTTCTCGTATCCCCTTCACTGTTGGGGTTTACAAAGGGAAGCAATCAATTTAAATGAAAAAATTTACAAATAGCAGGAAGAGAAAATAGAAAATTATTAAAAAGTTCTTTGCAAAATAGGGCAACAATGTTCATTGCAAAACAGATTTGCCTAGCATAGAGTAATGCTGTTTGTACTCACTGTCCATGCCTGTGCTGGAAAAGGAACGGTAAGAGCAGTAGGTGTCTGAAGATTAAGCATCAGAGTGCAAAACAACTTCAAATGAAGATCAGAGTTGCATAGGCATGAAGAAATGCATAAGCCTTTTTGGGATTGGTGACTCACATGGGTGGAGCTTAATTTTCTGGGTGGGAGTACAGAGTAATTACACCACTTTTTTCCTCCTAATTTGGCGCTAGTATTTCTGGTCCCAAGTGATCCTGAAAAAGAAAGAGCAGAGAAAGAAAGAGACCCCACCTTTTCCTTAAAATAGAAAAAAACCCATGTTTTTCTTCTATGTATTTTCTTCTCTCCATCCCTTCCCCTCCCTTCATGCTATCAGCATCAGCATCCACGCCTATATCCTTTCTTTTGGGAAACTTGCTTTCTGCCAGACCGTTCTGCTTAAAGGTTTCTTTAGCTTAGCAGCCCTGGCTCATTAATGATTTTTAAGATTTAAGTCATATGGTTTGCTCACTGACATCTCCCTTCCCCTCAGCTCCCCTTCCCCCATGCCTCGTTTAAAGGCTTCTCAGTGTCAATCCACCGGATGTTTCCAATCCAGAGCACAGCACAGGCATTGTGTGAGTTATATACGTCAAAGACCAGAGTTCAAGAGAGCTGCGGTGTATGCTGAATGGTTGGAGTTAAGGGGTTATTTGACAGGAAACATCTTGATGAAGGACCTCTCCTTTCTGCAGCCTGCTGTTTTGTGTCTGCTCTCCAGGATGAACAGCAGTCCCAGCCCAGACAGGGCCCCTCTGTCCGACCACTGAACCAAGCTCCTCACTTGTTTCCAGTTGCTTTGGCTAGACAAGAAACAGCAGAGCTAATGGGCAGAAGGGGATATTAATTTGCATTTGAATACAGCCCAACACAGTTACTCAATGTTACTGCTGGGTAATGGGAAAATTAAGCTAAAAGGGAGTTAGCATATGGAAAAGAAATGTAACTGATGCTGAGAAGACAGACTGCAGTTGCAATGAATTAGTGTCCACAGCTGTTGTACGGGATGCCTTACCGCTCTCTGGGCAGGTAGCTTTGGAGAAGGAAATACTCCCCTTTACACACATTGTTACACGGTGTGGAATGGCTGGAGAAATAAAATCAACTGATATGGGGGAAAAACAAAGGGCGGGGGGGGGGGGGGGGGGGGGAAGTGATGTTGCTGCAATATTAAACAAGTGAAGAAAAAGGCACAGAAGCAAAAGAACACGAGAGAAAGCATCCTGCCTGCCTGAGAAAAGCAGAAAAACCTCACCATAGAAATGTTTCTTTCCATTTGTGGTGGGCAACTGCTGTTGTCCAGGAGTGAGTCTGGCTAATCACAGCAATTCTCCCTGAGTCAGGCAGAGCCTGCAGCCAGATCTTTATACATGTTGCTGTATGTTATTATAGCTGAGAGCAGTACAAGATTACTGTCTCAGAGTTGTTGCTTTCTTTTATTTCCCCCTTTCTCAGGGTCTGGGTTTCCTTTGCTGGCTGAGGATCTGCCCAGTGACACTGTGAGCTACCTGTTATCCCAGGGAGATCAGAGGGTGGGTCAGGATTGGAAGTGTTTGCACATCCAGCTTGCTTTTAACTCTGGGTCTTTAATTTCCTTCAGCCCTGGTTTGATCTGTAACATTCACTGCTGTGATCCCACCATGGCATGGACACACTGCTGAGTTATGTGGAAAGCCACAATGTCCTCCCCCCAATTTTCTTCATTATTTTTGTTTTAAATAAGTGAAGAGATATCCCTCCTGAATAAGCCTTAAACATACACAAACCCATAGATGGGCATTCCCACCCCTTTTCCTACAAGACAAACTCTAATGTACTGCCTTTAAAAACTGGCCAAAATTTGCCTGAAAAAGCCAACATTTTTAAAGGTACTGAGACCCTGAAGTGTTCGATATAGTCACCTAAAACTTTCAGTACCTTTTGAATTTTTCTGTGTGCTCCAGAAAAATAAAAAGTTGTGGAGATGCTTGAATACTTTTTTTTTCCGAAGCACTGCCTGGGATTTAGTTACACAGCTGCCAGCGGTACTGTGGTGCAGTTAGGTGTGTTGCATGGCTTAGAACTTCTCAAGCATGGCTGTAAAAGGATATTGTCCGTGCTTCTTATTGGTTATATCAGATGAGTCCCACTTCAGCCCTTTGTTTGCTTTGCTGATCTCATTAGAAATAATTAAAGTTTTTATCTGGTTCACATTTAGTAGCTTTGTTTCGCTGGGTTTTTTGGTGTGGGTTTTATTTTTTTAACAGATCATTTACTTCTGAAGCCTGTTCATGCTGCCATTCACCCAGCGTTATTATTACCAAATTCTTTCTGAGGGTTCACTACCTCCCTCATAAATCATTATGTTCCCATTTAGCAAATTTAATAACAGGATCTGGTTTCAATCCTCCCTACACAGAAAAGCCACTTCAGCTTTTCATTTGGATGAGGAACTTGATGGAATGTGCCTGGTGCTCAGAGCAGCTCCCAGCTCTGGAAGCAGCATCTTGATGGGGCCTGCTGCCCTGCCTGGGGCTGTGCATTACAGGGATGTGAGCCTTCCTCACCTCTCCTGCTGAGAAAGAAAAGGAAGGGAAGAAGAAGAAAGGCAAAAAATTAAGATTTTTTTTTTCCCCCGGGCTAAAGAAAGGGAGAAAGTATTCAGGTTTCTAAAGAATCCTGAAAATACTGAGAATTTCTAAGGGATTTTGAGAGTTTTTGAAAAAATTATGGTGTCTGTGTTAAGACATGTTTATATACAAAGCCAGCACAGTCTCATTATCTGGACATTTGACCCTGCCTGTGTACCCTCAGAGAAGAAGATACATCAACTATCACCATGCGGACAGAGAGCAGCAAAAAGTCCCAGGAGCAGTTCATGTCTCAGTCAGAAACTGCTACACCCAGGTGAGGAGGAGGAAAATTTCAGCACTGAAGCTAGTCCATCATGGACATCTCTCTCATTTCAGATACCCAGCCATCTTTCATTGCAGGGGATCACTGTTCATGTGTAAGCTGAAGTGCAGGCTTACAGGCATTTATTAAGGCAAAGCTGAAACATATCCAATCATTTCCTTACCCCACAGTCATATTTCCAGGTAAACATTCCTCTAAAGGTAGTTGAATACCAGCATCTACATAAGATTTGGGCTTGGTTTAGCACCTGTGTCTTGATTTGTCCCATTCAGTGCTTGGCCTTGTCTTTAACTGACCCTGGCACAGAAGCCTCTTGGGAGCTCATGAGGTACCCAGTGCCATGCCAGCTGATCACCTCACCTTCTTGGACCTGTTTTTCCCTTGGGATTTAGGGAAGACTAATCTCGTATTTCTCTCAGGATCCTATCTTTCACCTCTCTCATCAAGTCTTACCTGGGTGAGAAAAAACATGGTATGAGACCACTGTCCCAGTCCCATTTCTAGGGATGTTTAACCACCTTCACAGCACCCCACAACATGGCTTAGCAGTGGCCACAATCTTCCTCTGGCAGTCAGCTTTGGGCAGAGGTTTGATTCAAAATCCATTAAAACCAGTCAAAGATCCTCTTTGATTTCAGAACGCTTTGGTTTTGGGCTTCTTTCCCATCTAACAGGAGTCTCTTCCAAATCAGCTCCAAGGCACATCACTTGGATGCTGTGCAAAGGGTTTCTAGTGCCAGTTTGTGCTCTATGGGTATTAAAGAGCACAACATCATACTTGACTTTCAGTCAGTCACAGTCTGCCAGCACTTGCATTTTGAAGCAGATGAGAGGGGGAAAGGGGAGATAATCTCTCATGTAAGTGTATGAAATGTGTACCATTAGAACATAAGGACACCATAATGCTATTTTATTAAAACTATCATTGTAATCAAAATGGATTATTGACTTTGTAGCCCATAATGCTTTCCCAGAAAGTAGTTTCTGGATATAATTTTCAATTTTCCTTGAACCAGATGCATCCCTGACCGTAGTTGTTCTTATAGCTCACAGATGTTGCTATTTTCAGGCCACCAGAGCAGAAAGGAGCATCAGGGAGAGTGAAAAGGATGAAAACTGGCTTATGAGCTTGTCAGGATCACAGGTCTGATGTCCATGGGTAGGCCTAGGGCTCACCTGCATGGCTTGCTAAGGACATACTGACATCTCCATCCTGTGCCACTGCAGCTATGTAGAAGCAGAACATAGGAAGTCTCTGACATGGCAAGTTTTCCCCTTGTACATCAGGATCATACAGCTGTCCTTAAAGCTCCAGTCATCTCCAGGATTTATGAGAGTTGTTTGGGTTAGGAAGGAGAAATGACTTCATATATCACACTTGAAACTGTTGCTCATGCCTTTGTTTTTATTTAGAGTCTGGGTACAAATAACTAAGAAGCCCACCTGACTTGCTGCATCAGAAACTAATGAATAACCTATGGGAAGATCAGAGCACAAGCAAAGTTTTCTCATCCTCTGACACGTAGGCAGCTCTGTAATTACAGACTGGGTGACACTGCTGTGCCAGGCAAGCCAGAACCTCAGACTCTTTCCTAAGTTGCCCTAGAGGAGAAGATGATGATGGAGGACCTGACAGGATCTCAGGAAGAAAAATCACCTTTAAAAATGCTCCTAGGTCCAGGGAAGCTGCATCTGTATCTTTCCTTGACTGTAGGCTGAAGCAAAACAAGCCAAGATAACTGCAGGAATCTACTTCAGTGCACATATATGTACATATTTCGCACATGGTTCCTGGTGCAGCTGGCGTGGTGGCACAGGTAGTCAGCCAGAAGAGCTGTTGTCCATCAGTAGCTGATTCCTGCCAGCAGGAAACAGCTGTTTTACCATCAGAAGGGACAGGGAGAGCACTGCTATTATTCCCATCTCTGGACTGGGTTTCAACTGCTGTGTCTTACTCTTCCCAGTGCAGCTTACACAGCATTTCTCAGACACTGTCAAGAGGTTTGATTGAAGTCTGCATGGATCCAGAGAGCCAGATGAAGCACTGCATGAACGTGTTAGGTGGCAGAGCACAGAGTTGCAGCCTCCTACTGTCTCAAAGACTGGCTTGCTCTGGTAGCGAGCGCCCGCTGTCCAGCTTTGTGTGCAAAGACTGATTTGCCTATTATTTCATATTTCAGAGATCTGAACAGCTGTGTTCAATCATATCTGACTGTGATGTGAACTCTTGAGTAGACAAATGCTAGTGATGATCTGTGCAATTCCATCATCCAGTAATTGGCAGCCATGCTGTATAAGAGGCTCGGAGCTCCTAACCAGAACTGACACTTTTCTGAGCTCAGTTCCCTGAAGTGACACATGGACTTACAAGAACTGGGCAGCAGAAAACTCCCCAAAGTGTCATGGTTTAAACCCAGTAGGCAGCTAAGCACTACACAGTCCCTTGCTCACTGCACCTCAGTGGGATGGGGGAGAGAATTGGAAGAGTAAAAGTAAGAAATCTCATGGGTTGAGATAAAGACAGTTTAGTAAGTAAACAAAAAGCCATGCACTCAAAGCAGACAATACAAGGAATTCATTCCCCACTTCCCGTGGGCAGGCAGGTGTTCGGCCATCTCCAGAAAAGCAGGGCTCCATCATGCCTAACAGTTACTTGGGAAAAGAAATGCCATCACTTCAAACATTTTCCTTCTTCTTCCTCTCCAGCTGTGCATGACATTGTATGGTACAGAATATCCCCTTGGTCAGTTGTGTCCCCTCCCAACTCCTTGTGCACCCCCAGCCTACTCACTCGTGGGGTGGGGTGAGGAGCAGAAAAGGCTTTGACTGTGTGTAAGCCCTGCTCAGCAGGAACAAAAACATCCCTTAGTTATCAACCCTGTTTTGGTCATGTACCCAAACTGTACTGCCATGGGAGCTACTATGAAGAAAATTATCTCTATCCCCGCCAAACTCAGCACACTCATCTACAAGAGCTAAGCATCCAAAACAGGTCAAGGCAGAGGCAGTTTCATTCTCTTTGTCAAAGCCCACACCATTACAGAGTACGTCAGTGGAAGTGGACATCAGCTGAGAGCCAGATCCTGACTTTTCTTGTAAGTTCAGGGTGAATCCTAAGTCACAGGAAAGCTTTCAGATTAGGCTGACAATATAATAAAAACCTTAGTGGAATTGTGTTATTCAGAGGTGAGCGTAGTTTATGAGACAAAAAAAGAATTGGAGGGAAAAAATCCTTCCATGGAGGTGACTCCAGCTGCTGCCTGCTCATTGCCACACCTTGGGTTTGTCCCTTAAATCTCTTTGCATTGCAGCCATTTCCAGGCTTGCACTAGCTCAGAAAATCCATGGGCAAACCTGCTGCCCTTGCTGCTCTAACATGACCTGATGTTTAGTTTGTCTATAATCAAGATGACCCCATAAGTGGCCTGTGGGCCATTCATAGCTTTGTGAGGCTTTAGCAAGCTACATGTATCTCAACTTGGTGGTGTGCTTACAACCTCACTTGAGATTGCAAGCCTGCACCAGCTCTTACTGCCTGTGACTATGTATCTAGCCCTGGCAGGACTTAGATTAGTGCTTAGGACTAATTGCTAGTTAGGACTTAGCTGGTGATAAAAGGTGGTGCTGATATACCTTTTCTTTTCTTCCAGGTGGTAAAAGTAATTTGCTCTTCTCTTCTCTTCCATGCAATCTGTTGCACAGAGACAGGATGGGTGGGGAGATTTCAAGGGGGTGCTCTTCCTCACTTGTTTTCACTCACAGTGTGAAAAGAACAATAAATCCTTTCATAAGCACAGCTTGTGCACCTCACTTCTTCCTGTGGTGCCTACCTGAAGGCAGTAGAAGCAAGCACTCAAACTAGGTGTGTGCTCCTACTAGGGTTAGAGCCATCCCCAACTCAAGTTCTGTTAGGTATGCAACCAAGACTTGTTTTCCTTAAGAATTCAAGCCCGTGTTAAAAATAGACATCCTTTTAGACTATGTGGTGCCCATATTTTTGATGGGTGGGACATGTCCTCATATGAACCCAGTGGCTATTCAAACCTGCAAAGGTTTTGTTCATTGTATTTATCTGAGCGAGCTACAGAGAGAGCCTGTCCCTGTATCCTGCTCGCACGGCTTGCAGCCCTTCCTGAGAGCTCATTAGGCAATTGAATTGCACACAAGACCTGACCAAAAAGCCCACTGGAGCCAGCGAATGATTTTCTATTGATCCAAGCCCTTGAACTGCAGTGGTACAGGCAAAGCAAATTGTGTGAAATTTCTGCTTTCAACCCATCAGGACAATATTTGAATTTCCCTGCTTTGCCTGTTGTGGGTTTTTTCCTTTTTTTTTTTTCTTTTTTTCTTTATGTCTTTTTTGTCCTTTGAACTATTTGATTAAGGCAGAGTTCCCCTCCATAAATCTGCTCACATTTCTAAATGCAGTTCCTACTAGGGGGAATGTGAGCAACAGGCAGAAATCAAGGCAAAACAGAAAATAGACAGTAACAGAAAGACAGTAAATGGAGCTTTCTTTAACACACCAAAGGAGAGAGGGAGTGAACCACAAACTATTGTAAGAAGAATTAAAGTATTAAAAACAATAACAAGAAATCATAATATATTACGGTTTTGCAATTAAGTAGCATCCTTTATCTGATGAGCTGCTGGTGCTTTATGGACTTCAGTTAATTAAATCTTCCTCACACACATGATAGGCAGAAGGCAGTAATCTTCAGCAAGAGTTTTAAATGGCTGCATTAGCTGGGAGTGCAAACCACACCATACTTCCCCAGGAAATGAGCACTTTGCTTTGAAAAATCACGTTTGCTACATCTGCTCTGGAAAAGCTCCTTCCCATTCAGACAGAAAACTAGCTGAGGAAATGAAAGTTTACTTTGCCTGAGTTTAGACAGGGCAGTCTGTGGCAATAGAACCTGAATTTCTTAAACACCAGATGTTAAATTCTGTGAAAAAAAAATCACAGCCAGAAAAGAAGAAAAAAAGGAGGTTACACGGATGCTGAATTAACTGCAACATCATCTTGCTTTCCTGCCTCCTGTTTGCCTGCTCCTCCCCTTGCCTGATTTGTTGAACCAGCGACAAGTTAGTTTTCAGCCTGGAAACAAACTTCCTTCAAAAAAGGAATAAAAAGTGTGGGTGTCTCCTGTGCACAACTTAGGACAGCAACAGCAGCAATAGACTGAGGAATGAATGCTCCTTTAGGTGTATGCCAGCTGTCGGGCTTACACTAAACAATGTTCTTAATTAGTTGTAATGAGTTGGCAAACTCCTGAAAGTTCCTAACCAATTATTTTTTATAATTATGATCACTTAAAGACAATAGCATGTTACAAATGATGACTAACAAGGACAATGCAAATGTCAATTAGGAAATACGGCTCTAATCATCACAACTTGCCTTAAAGCACAAATCACTGCAAGTGCATTTTTGGTTCAAAGGGAGGAAAAAGCAAGGGAAAGGCAGAGCTGGTGGGGAAAAAAGAAAAAGAGCTGAGCTATTCTCCTTCCTGTGCTGGATGCTGAAATGATGACAGAGAAATTACTGAGAAAGTGCCATGAAATGTCACTCAGAGATTGTCCCCATGGCGCTACACAGTGACCAGAAACCACCTGGACTTTCAGAGCAGCCCTATGCTGGGAGAAGCGAGTGGTCTGTGTATCTGCATCACCTCTTGCAAGGCAC
Source organism: Porphyrio hochstetteri (assembly GCA_020800305.1). Classification (NCBI taxonomy): domain Eukaryota; kingdom Metazoa; phylum Chordata; class Aves; order Gruiformes; family Rallidae; genus Porphyrio; species Porphyrio hochstetteri. Next base: position 9,225,644 of record CM036906.1, read on the forward strand.
CTGCAGTCACATCCAGTTGTCTTGATGAGGGTGACTCCTGTCATTTTATACAACTCAGGATACTCCAACTAATTTTCAGCTGGCTATTTCAGACCTGTTCAACTGTCTTACGTATCCACACAAGATTGGCAGATATAACATAGGACCTGTGGAAAAGCTGTTCCCTCCTGGAGGGGTGGCTGGAAGGCAGGTGGGCTGTGCGAGGCAGCAAAACTACATTAGATGCTTGTGTTTATACATCTGAACCAAGCAAGAAGATATCTCAGGTCCTATCAACCTTGTACTGGCCTTGACAATATGGACCTTTCCCACCATTCTCTGAAAGTTGCCAAACATAATGCTGTAAGGCAAGAACAGAGCTCTGAGCTCGAAAGTATGTTGCATACTCAGGCAATACCATGCCACAGCTGTCTGGTAAAGGTCTTCTTAGGAAGGAGAAGGATGAACTGTACCAGCCTTTAGAATAAAGTGGCTTTCTCTATGGAGGGTCTACACCTCGGATCAGGAAGCAAGTGAGCACCTTCGAGGGAATTTGTGGCATAGAGCAGGACTCTCAAGGAATAGCATCTCTGGGCTTGGAAAATTTGAGTTTCGTTGTGGGTGCTGACAGTGAAGGCAGGAGAGGGTCTCAGCTTTCAGGAGTAAATGCAATGATAAAAGTCCTTTCGAGGTCTCTCTTCAATTGTGCTTATGTTGAAGATGATCAGAAAATTGGAATTTTTTAGATTATTTTCGTGGGGTTCTGTTGTGGTCTAACCCAGCAGGCAGCTAAAACAACACGTAGCCATTTGCTTGCTCCCCACCTCCCAGTGGGATGGGAGAGAGAATTGAAAATGGAAAAGGTTAAAAATTGTAGTGCATTGAGATAAAGACAATTTAATAGGACAAAAACCTGATAATACGAATACCAATAATACACAAACCAAGTGATGAACAGCACAATTTCTCACCACCAGAAGTCACAAGACCCAGAGCTGATCCACCTGCTGACCAACTTCCCCCCTACTTATAAACAGAATATGATGTCATGTAGTATGGAATATCCCTTTGGTCAGTTTGGGTCAGCTGTCTTGGCTGTGTCCTCTTACAGCTTCTGGATGTATCCCTCCCATTGACAGACCAGTATGAGAAGCTGAAAAATCCTTGACTGGCAACAACTGAAACATCAGTTATCAACATTATTGTCATTCTAAATCCAAAACACAGCACCACACCAGATGCTAGAAAGAAAATTAACTGTATCCCTGCCAAAATCAGGATGGGATCATTTGTGAATGTATTTTTTTTTGCCCCTACCTTGAAGGACATGGTAGAAAACTATCTTCCTGGAGCACAAAGTAAGCATTATCCTAACACTGTTAAACTGAAGAGATCAACTTGCAAAGCAAAGGAGGGAGATGGTTCTCATCCATCATGGTGACAGTGCTGAAGGCCAGGAGATGAAGGTTTGATTTCGTCTACTCTGACAGCACTCATTCAGCCAGTGAATCTCTGTCACATTGCATGTAGCTTTGAAAGGTAACTGGCAGCATATACATGACTTATAGATAAACAGACACAAGGAAACACGAAGAAAAAAATACCAATATGATCTAGAAAGCAAGGGGCAAGGAGGGATGTGAATTGCTCTCCCCTTAGAATATGGGCACTCAGAATTGTCATTTATGCTGCACAAACCAACTGAAAAAGCAGAGTCTGTGTTCAGAATACAAATCTTGCCATGTATAGGTAGTTTGTTGAGTTTTGGTAGATTCAAGGTAGATTTTACCAGGGACAAGGGAAGTTGTAGCTCTCCATGTGTGTGTGTTTGCACGTGTGAGTATGTAGGGTTAGATGACAGGAGCCAGGACATTTGTGTCCTGGCCCCAAGTTGAGTGAGGGCCATTCATACCTAAGCAGCACTTTAAAGATTACAACTATAAAGGATTAAAATCAGTATTCTGCAACCCTCAAAAAATCTCAAGTCTTCCAAATATATCTCAAGATAAAAGGCAAGTCACTTTTCTTGGTGCCTCTACCTTTCTTACTCTTTAATTCTTTTTTACCACAACATGACTGAGCACCTCCAAGTCATTGACCCCAGCACAGTGTAGTTTTAAATACATTACCTCAGGTACTAATAGCCTGGCTGCAACAATTTGGATTTGGCATCAGCAGAAAATCCCATTTGAGAAGCCTGTTCAATTAGGTCAGACTCTGAGTTCTATGCCAGCAAACCCAGATTTCTGCCACACCAACCTGGACAACTGGAGGCCACCTTCAGTTGACTTGAAGTTACCACCAGGCTGACAGGGTGGGCGTATATGTTCAGGTTGAAAAGTTGTTCTTAACTTATATGAAAATACATTTAACTGATGTGTGACCCCTTTCCAGATGTCCCACAGGAAACAGTAGATATATTAGCATGTTTAGTGACAACAATGCCTCTGGGAATGGCAGGTAATTTATATTGCACAGAAACTGAGGTTCATTACTGCCCACCTACCTGTCTACTTTGGATACAGATCAGTATTTAAATTATGCTCACTGGAAGATCACAGATTTGACAATGAGAGTAGTGTGAGGAGGTCCTTATCTGGGGCATCTTTGCATCCTCTCTTCATGTTCCTGGTTATCCATGTTTACAGGCCATGCTTATGCTGGAGAGCAACTTGCAGAGATACCCATGCTCACCACACTCAAGCTGTTACCAGAGCAAGACACTTTACAGTCACTTCAGCAGATCTCTATCTGAACAAATTAGACTTGTTGAGAAGCAGCTGATTATGAGCCCAAGAGTTTGGACGTTACATCACAGACTCTCCACATGGTGCTACAAGGCACTGTGTGGATGTTCCAGCCCTCTTGGTGCTCTCTCAGAGTTCTTCCTCTTGGGCTTTTTTTGTGCAGTCTCATGCAAAAAGTAGGGTATGATCCCTGGAGAGACTAGTAGAATCAGAATAATAAAACCATGTAGGTTGGAAAAGAACTTTAAGGCCATTGAGTCCAAATGAAAAATAACTAGCAAGAAACTAGAAAGTAAGGAGGGAACATGTTGGTCCAGAAAGAGCTTTGCATAGTGTCTGCTCCTACCCAGACCAGGCTGGAGGAGCTCACAGCTCAAGGATCACTACACTTCCCTGATGCAGATATACAATTCGTTTTCTCTTGTGTGTGAATTTATGTTTGTAGTTGGCATACGTGTATTCAAATTACTGTTTTGAATAGCCACGGAAAGCTATTAGATCCAAGTAGTGTGATGTAGCTGTGTTTCCCAAAACTTACAGAACAATGTGTAAAATATTCCTAAAGCACAGATTTTGTTAAGAACTTGTCCTTGTACTCACACTAGCCAGTGGCTAGCCAGTGTAGCTGGCTGTGTAGCCAATACCTTCCATAGGGAACATAAAGATAACTGGTTTGAATCATGCCTTTAAGGCATTTTGCTAGCTGGAACATCCCCCCAGCCTGTACAGTACTCAAGGCAGGGCAGGAACTGAGGCACGTGTTTTGGCTCTTTGCATTTGCTACACACAGAGAGTGAAGGAATTAAGTGGATAATATTCAGGCTGCAAAGATTTATCTTAGGGCAGTTCCTGCCCCTTGAGAGTCCCTGCACCTCTACTGTATTTGTTTTCATTGCCTAAATGTGACTGAAGGTGGGAGTGGGACCTCTAAACCTGTTTTTCACTTTTTTCTTTAAGCTTCTGCTGCCAAAAAGCAGGGTGCACTGATGAAAGAAAAAACGAGCCCCTCTGAAATGCAGTTTAAATTGGTTGAGAGCCAAGAGGACAAGGAAAATCAAAGCAACAAAACCTGAATATGCTTCAAAGAAATGGCCATCTTTTTCAGAGTTGCACTTAGTAATTGTCATTATAACAGAATGCACTGTCATAGCATGGGCATTGCTGGTTTTCATATGCAGCTTCATAAAAATGACAGAAAAGGTGGTCTGTGGTGCCTTTTAAACAAATAAGAAATTTAACTGCCTCAATAACATTTGGACATTCAAGATAAAGTCAAAGCCCCATTTCTTATATTAACAAATCACTAGCTCCTCAAGCAGGCCTGCATAGCCTATTGTACAGTTAGTGACAGATAGGGTGCCTGCGACATATTTAGTGCATGGAAAACAGAACCGGTCCCTATGATGTATGATGACGAAGTAATGATTGTGAGTAATGGTCTGTTTGTACATCTGAACAAAGCAAAGAAAGCAATTAGCCCTTCTCATAAGCCCTCCATCACTGACGGGCTGTCATGCTTCTTTAGCTTTCTTGGGATAGAGGAGTGGAGAAAAGAACAGCTGGTAAAATAAACAGGGAAAGGAAGAAAGGAAGGAGAGCAGAGCAGATTGTTCCTGACACCCAGACTGGGTTACCTAGGTACCATAATCTGTCCCCTGCTTTTTCTGTTTCAGTGGCTGATGCTCTTTCCCATCCATGTTCATCAGTGCCTCTCCACTAGTCCCTTCCCTGGCTCCTTGGCAATCAGCATTTCTGACCCATGTGTCTCACCCTAGACAGTCTCCTTCCTGCACCTCTTTCTCCCTACTGGCCCTTAATCATGGTCCAGGTCACAGATAATTCTGCGGAAAAAGCAGCTCAATGCTAAGGAGATACCTTTCTTCTTCCTGCTCCATCCCTCCCCCCAACCCCCTGCAATAAAAAGACAATAAAACTTAAAAATAAAAGAAAAAAATGTTGAATTATTATAGAAGAAATAGGGAAAAAGAGAAAAGCATATTACATTACTTAATTCTTAGGCTGAGGTACTTAATTCCTCTTTGCCTCAGTCTTTAATAGTAAGGTGAGATGTTCCCTGGATATTCAGCCTCAAGAGCCGGAAGACAGGAAGGGAGAGCAGAACAAAACTCATGATTCAGTTAGAAACCTGCTTGGCCAATTAGACATTCACAAGTCTATGGGGCTGAATGGGTTCCACCTGAGGGTATTGAGGGAACTGGCAGATATGCTTGCCAAACCGCATTCCATTCTGGCTGACTGGGGAAGTTCAGCTCCACTGGAGGCTGGTAGATATTGCACCCATTTACAGGAAGGGTTGGAGGGAGGATCCAGGAAACGACAGGCCTGTCAGTCTGACCTCAGTGCTGGGGAAGATCATGGAACAGGTTATCTTGACTGCTATCACACAACACGCATGACAACCCAGTCAACATGGATTTAGGAAAGGCACGTCCTGCCAAACTAACGAACCTGATTGCCTTTATGACAAGGTGACCTGCTAAGTGGATGAAGGAAAGGCTGTGGATGTAGTGCACTTGGACTTCAGCAAAGCCTTTGACACCGTTTCTCTGCTGGGTAAAAACTGGCTGGATGGCCGGACCCAAAGGATAAATGGAGCCAAATCGAGCTGGAGTCCAGTCACAAGTGGTGTTCCCCAGGGCTCAGTGCTGGGCCCAGCCCTGTTCAATATCTTTGTCAATGATTTGGATGAAGGGATTAAATGTTCCCTCAGTAAGTTTGCAGATGACACTAAGCTGGGAGGAAGTGTTGATCTGCCTGACGGTAGGGAGGCTCTTCAAAGAGACCTGAACAGACTGGACCGATGGGCTGAGACTGACAATGGGATGAGATTCAACAAGGCCAAGTGCAGAGTCCTTCACTTGGGAAGTAACAACCCTGTGCAGTGCTACAGGCTTGGGGAAGACTGGCTAGACAGCTGCCTGGTAGAGAAGGACCTGGGGGTGTTGGTTGACTGCAGACTGAATATGAGTCAGCAGTGTGCTCAGGCGGCCAAGAAGGCCAATGGCATCTTGGCTTGTATCAAAACCAGTGTGGCCAGTAGGTCTAGGGAGGTGATTGTGCCCCTGTACTCAGCATTGGTGAGGCCACACCTCGAGTACTGTGTCCAGTTCTGGGCTCCTCACTACAAGAAGGACATCGAGATCCTTGAATGAGTCCAGAGAAGGGCGACCAGGCTGGTGAAGGGGCTGGAGGGCAAGTCATATGAGGAACAGCAGAGGGAACTGGGACTGTTGAGCCTGGAGAAGAGGAGGCTGAGGGGGGGACCTTATTGCTGCCTAAAATTACCTGAAAGGACGTTGTAAAGAGAGGGGCGTTGGTCTCTTCACCCAGGTGATAGGATGAAGGGGAATAGACTCAAACTGCACCAGGGCAGGTTCAGGTTAAACATTAGGAAAAAATTCTTCACCAAAAGGTTTATCAGGTATTGGAACAGGCTACCCAGGAAGGTGGTTGAGTCACCAACCCTGGATGTGTTTAGAAGATGGGTCGATGAGGTGCTCAGGGATATGGTTTAGTAAAGAACAGGTACGTTGGACTCGATGATCTCAAAGGTCTTTTCCAACCATGTGATTCTGTGATTTTGTGATTATAGTAAACCACAGATCCACCATGCACATTAGAGTAGAGGCTCTGCAAAAAAATCTGCTAGGAAGTGGGAAACGTTCAAGGTAAAGGAAAATGCAGTTTGAGGTAATGGACAGCAACTAAAGAGATTAGTGGTCATCAAGCTGAAAGTATAGAAGGAACAGTAAAAGGGGTAACTGTAAGAGATCTACAAAATCATGAGTCCCAGTGAATTGGTGACAAACAAAAAATTATTCCTAGTCCCTGTTAGTTGGCAGTTAGTGGCTTTCAAATGGACCAGCTGGAAGGTCCAGACCACACAAAATCAAAGGAAGGTGTTTCTTCAGACAGCATACTAATCTGTGGAACTCCCCACTTCTGCCATCTGCCTGTCTAACTTTAATTCTCCCCCACAGTCTAGATAATTATTTTGACTCCATCCCCCTGCACACCTCTCCATGATATTTTCCTTGTGCACACCCATTTGAGCTCCCAATATCATCACTATATCTAGCTGGGTTCAAGATTTGCTTTTACTCTTCTCCTGATTGGTATTACTGTACAATGCAATATTCTAGAAACTTGTCCCTTTCATACCAAAACCTGCATACAATTTTTACAACAGCTAGAATCCATGAGCTCTGTCATTCCCTGTACATTGTTGAGAGGGTTTAACTCCAGCCAGCAAGTGAGCATCACACAGCAGCTCGCTCACTCCACCCCATCGAGGGGATGGGGAGGGGGAAAAAAATAATTGTATGATGAGATTAAAACAAAGAGAATAATAGTTGTAACAACAATAACCAAAGTGATGTGCCAGTGGAATTGCTCACCACATGCAAAAGGAAAATAAACCAATCTGACACCGTCTGTTTCTGAGCAGGGATCCCACCTCCCAGCTAACTTCCCTAGTTATATCTGGAGCATGAACTATATGCTGTCCCAAATTCTTGTGCACCTGGCAGGGAGTGAGAAGCTGAAAAAGCCTTGACTTAGTGTAGACACTGCAACTACCCAGCAACAACTGAGAACATCAGTATGTTATCAACATTTTCCTGCTAAATCCTAAATCCAAAATACAGCTCTGTACTGGTCACTAGAAAGAAAATTAAGCTGAATTTAATCTGAAACCAGGACAATTGTAAATGCAGAAGATACTGGTCTGTGGATAGCATTTGACACAAGATTCATATCAGATTTCCCCTTCTGCACAGCTTGGGAGGGAAGTTGTAAACTGGCCAGATGCAGGTTTACTTCTGAGTTGAGCTCTGCAGATCAGAAGGTGTTGGACTGGGGATTCAGGTATTTTGAGTATGTTACCTCTCATCTTGCTCTGTTGTCTCTGAGTGTATCTGTGACTTTCTCAGGGTCACTGAGGTGACATCACAGCCCGTAAATTCTGCAAAAGTGCTCATCTCTCTTGGGTGTACAAAGGGCCAACACTGCAGGAGCTCCAGGGGCAGTTTCTCCTCCTGGAAGTGAATAGGAGAGTGTGGAGATGCCAAGACTGATGTGAGAATGTACTAGAGGTGTTTGCAGATTTTCACACTCGTTACCCAAAACAGCATGAAAAACAATGGTTTTTAATCTTTAGTAAAGAGTGAGCTGGCCAAGGACTTCGCAGGGAAATGCAAAATGCTGAAGGATATCATGGAAATAAATGATACATTTGACCTCAGGTCAAATAGAAGAGAGAGAGAATGAGCTTCAGATAAGAATGCTGCAGGTAGGAGTGAGTGTAAAACATGAGGGGAAACGCAGAGCCAGAGTAGAAGCAAACAGGGAAAATACATTCTTTGTTCTTGAGCTTTGATTTCCAAATAGCTTGTTGAACTTTTCTATGAAGGAGTTTGTGGGTGGAGGGCTGGGAGGGGTTTTGTTGTGCTTTTGTTTGTTTCAAGGAATAAAGGAACTTCTGTAAAGTGATAGGTGAATATTGGTTTTTGGCATACATCTCATACTTATTTGAAGGAGAGGGGGAAATCCTTGGACTGACATAAAATAAACAGCATTTTGCCCAAAGCTCTTGTAATTAGAACAATTCAGCATAATTTTACTGGAGAAATGACCACTCAGCTCCTTCATATGCTTTAAGGTCTGTGCACAGGGTGTTTTAAAACCTAAAGCATGCTACCTTTTGTCAATCAAAACATTTTTGTTTCTGCAATACTTAATTCCAAAATCATCCCATCTGCTATCCAATGAATTTTCCTGCCCATGATATCTATTAACTTTTATTTATAGGAATAGGAAGACTGAAAAAAAAAATAGTTTCACAATAAGAAATTATGAAGCATCAGGTTCACTCTTTGGTTTTCCTCCCATGTACAGTGAAAGAATTAGTTATTACAACATCTACTGGCAGGAACTGTAGATTCTTTGCCACATCTCGACATCTCATTGAGTGTGGTAGGGTTAACAGCTGGAGATTGCATGTATGCAGGCTCTGGATGATGCTGTTGGGTTGGCCCAGAGATGGACTTGGAAGCTGCCATGGTTAGAAATGATCTTGTTAAGACATGACGATTCTGTTCCCACTGAGGGCTGGGCAGAAACTGGGAGTTCCCCTCTGACACAGACACCAGGTGCTGCTGGCAGGAACCTTGTCTACATATTACTTCTCAGAAAGCTTCGACTTCCCTCCACAGAGCTTATGCTAGCATCTTTAACTTCTAATTTGAGAAAGAAAACATAATATACCCATTGTCCTTGCCAGCCATGTTTGCCACAAGTGTGTCCTTGGTGACCCTCACCTCACCCAAAGATCTAAGTAGCTCAGTGCAGAAATTACTTGGCAAAAATGTCTCATAATCGGTTTAGCAACAGTTCAGTGATGTGGCTCTAATGGTTCCTTCTGGCATTTTTGTTTGTGATTCTTTGAACATTTCCCCCTGCAGTCATAGGCAAACAGGTCTGGCAGAGATGGGCTTAGAAATAAGGAGATCCTGCGTTCCATTCAGTTCACAGACCACTAGGTCAGCCCTTTCTCACTGTCTTTGTACATAACAGTAGAACCATAGTTAACCCAATTTCAGATTGGAAAGAGATGGTCATGCTGGAGTCTTTCACCAGTTTATTTTTCCTTTGAGCTTTGTCCAGCTCTTTATGCGAGGTCTATTAGGTGATCCTAGTGAACCAAAGCCCAGGAAAGCTAAGATCCTTGTCTCAGAAAACTAAGTATTTATCTTGCTCATTTTTCCCTTTCGAACAGCAATTAAAGGAAAAAATATCCCTTTACTAGAGCCCATCACCTGCTGAATCATCAGTTGAATCCTGCCTGTGCGTGGGAGACTTCTTAAAAATACTAGACTCATTATTCCCTGACCTAGTGATTTATATTGTGATCTTTTGCAGGAAGAAAATGCACTAAGGTTGTGAAGTGGGGGACTGAAATCAAGAGCACATTGTTATAGGTTGAGCAAATGGTACCCGAGATGATAGAAGCTGCAGGCAAGAGGAAGGGAAATATCAGGGCTGTGTGAAATGTGCCAATTTAACTTACCATGATTTTGACAGATCAAATACTATGAGGTGTTATTTGAGATAGATTTGCTTTCTCAGAGATCTCACTGAAGCCATAGCATCAGACAGAGCCCGGGACCCCAAACACAACTGAAGAGAGAAGAGAAATGCCTGGTGGACTTGCTAGCTGCATATGTATACTAGTGAGGCTTATCAAGCCCTTTCAGCAAGTCATAAGATGCTCTTCTCATTTGCACTTGGATATTTCCTGGAGCTGACTAGCTTCCAATGATTCTTTCTTCCAAAAGCTTCAGATGACAAGCTTCAGGCTCAGTCACCATTTGAAGGCACCTACTTCAGACTGACCATTCCTTCGAGCTCGAACTTTCTATCTACTACCCATTCAGCCACAGAGACACTGGCAATCTGCCTCGTGAATCTGCTCATGGGTGGGCACCACTGAAGATCAAAGAAAGGCTGCCTTTGAGAAAAACAGATAAATAGTCCAGTATTGGCCTCAGGGGTTCTGCTTGACTTGGCAAGTCTTTGAAAATCAACTTCTTTTCTTTAAAATCTTTCTTTAAGACGTTCAGAGGGTGTGGACCTGGCATATACTTTGCAAACTGGGAACTCTTCCACATTCTCATGGTGTATGAGTACATACCCAAAATGCCTGGATGGTCTCTATACACTCTGCTTCTGCCAAAAGCACCCTCACAGAAGCAGTTTCCCCTTAAACAGCAGCAGGCTGCCTTCAGTCATGGTCAGCATTGGAAAAGGAGCGTTATTTTGAGGAGGGAAACACATTTTCTGTGTGCCTACTAATGCCAATCTCTACTGCATTTCATGCAAAACAGGGCTGATGTGACTTCAAAGACTGAAAAATACCCTGCAGTATAATGCATTTATCAGGTGTTTCACTGGATAAGTCTCCTCTCTCAACTCTTTGGGGTTTTCCTGGCATGAGATAATATTATAACAAACCTCATCTTGCTTATACACGTTTATTAAGATCGGCTGAATTAATTTCTCTTAATTAAAATGGTTATTACTTGCCAGTTGGCTCTGGATTTTTACATCCTGCAAACCCCAGCTGCAACATGTAGTGTAGTTCTAAGCATACAAGGAAATAGCAACTGAAGTTTGCTACTAAAAATAGGTAGGAAACCTCTGTGGAAACAGGTCTCATATTTTTCCACACCACTTTCTCCAACCTTACTGCTGGTTAATCTTCAGGGAAATATTTGTCTTCATTTTCAGCTTCTTTAAAAGGAAAGGTTTAGCTGTTGCCACTTTCGTTCATCCTTAGTTAAGCTTAGGATAAGTAAAACAGCAAAGTTCAAGCTCAGTCTGAGACCAATGCAGAGAACCACTTAACAGTGTGAAATGTCCCACTGACTTCCAGAGGGACTGCTTGAATATTTCAGCTTGTGCTTGTGCTTAAGTGCTTTGCTGCTGGGGAGCTTCTGATCTCTTGATCTGAAAACCTGACCTCAGGAATGTATCCCTGGTGGGTGCCAATTTGGGGAGACAGGAGAAAGGGAAGTGGTGCATCATCTCAGGCTGGTTGTTAGTACTCAGCTACAAGACACCGACAGAGATGACCACTGTGAATTCATCCATGATATCAGGAGATGCCACTGTCCTGGCTCTATTCTGTGTCTCTCCATTGGACACAGCAGCGCCTAGCTGCCCCACTGCAAAGTCCAAAATATCTTTACAAAGCCAGTGTCACCAGAAGATTAAGATGATATGCCATGTACAGCTGATGAGGTACAGACACGCAGCCTCTTTCCCTGACCTTCTGACACAGAAGGGCAGAGAGGACGCCAAATCCGGGCACAGCAGAAGCTCTGCAGCTGTTTGCAAAGGTGCAGGGATGTCCCAGTCCTTTAGGAGATGCTGTTGTCAGCACAGTGAGTTGTAAAGCAGTGGTAGGAGGCTGCTGCACAGACCTGCCTGGGATCTCTGCGACTTGGGAGCTACAATGCATTTTTTGTTATATAACCAAGGCTTTCTTAATGCAACCGCTCCCCCAGCACTGCCCTGATATATCCGATTATTATGGAGGATGAAAAACATTGTTATTTTTAACAGCTGGATCAAGGCTCAGTGGGCTTAAAAGGATATTCAGAAGCAGCTGCTTCTGTGATGTTTTCAAGTCAGTGGTGACCACTGCGAAAGCTCTTTGCCTCTGTTTTAGAGACTGCTTTTCCACAGCATTTCCATTCTCTTGCAGTTATAAGTGAGAGGCTGAGTCCTTTCTCCACAAATGTTGTAAACCACTTGTTCCTATTCATCCAGAGAATGCAAAAGCAGTTTTGCATCTTTTCATTATGTCAGGAAAAATAAAATAATACCAATGCTTTGTGGAGGACATACTGTATTTTTCAAGTAGGACATCTACCCCTAAGCATGTATTGGCAACAGCAGTTCATTTATTGTGCAATATTAGCATCATCAACACCCAAGTCATTCCTGAATTCCACCAGTTGGAAGTACTGTTATGTTAAAGGAAGTAAGAGAGTGAGCACCTTCCAACAGTGACGTGCCTGATGTTCACTACTGTGACTAGACAGTGCTGAGCATACTGTAAGCCATCACAGTACATAGTTTGAGCATAAAGGATCTGGGCATCTGAGAAAAGATAAAAAGGGGGAGAAAATGTAGTTGCTTATTTTCGTCTGTGAAGCCATCCCTGCATCCCTTCTCCCCACCAAAACCTGGCCGTGCAAATCCAAAACAATGTAGTTTCTGGCTGAGGTCTCCCATGTCTCCACAGTACTGGGATGAAGTGGGATGTCTCTCTTCTCTGGCCCCAGATCAGCAGGAACAAGACAGGAAGAACCTTCTTTTTGTAGATCAGTCATTTCAAGCATTCTCAAGCTATTAAAATTTAATAAAGAGGTTATTGATAGCTATAAGTGCCTGAATTTCATTGGGTTTCTGTACCTTGCCAGACCAGCAGTGGCTGGCTGAGAAGTACTAGATACTCAGAGCATGCATGTTGTGAGTCTTCATGATTTACTCAGCATCTGGATGCATTTCCAGTTGCATTTCTGTTAAAGGTAAGATTCCTCATATGCAGCTTGAACCAACCAAAAGTCAACTGGCTGGAATAAGCCAAGCTTAACTTACTGTATTTTCAGTGACAAGGAAAGATATTTTCATCAGAGGATGATTTCTTCTATCCCAAATGTCTGTTTTAGGATGGGGCAGCTAACTGAATATGTGATTTATTGTAGTGATCCCATCCAGTTGGTAAAGACTAAGTACAAATTTAATTCTTGATAGCTGACAATTAAAATCAACCTCATCTGGAAATTCAGAACAAAATTTCAATAGTTTTAAACAACTAGAAAAATGCGTTTAAAAAAAATCAAATTTTGTTCTGGGTTGCATGTTGTATTACATTAAAATTCAGTGCACCAGGAGAGCTGAAAGATTGTCAAGAAGCAAAGCCTGAGTCTTTAACAATCAGTGTAACTTGACATTACAATTCAAACACACACATCTATGTTAGAGTCTTCCATTGCAGTTGGAAGACTGAGACTGCTGCAAATGGAGAATACATGGGGACAGTGGGGTGGGAAGGCACCAGTAGGAGAATGCAGCAGGTACAGGGCTGTGTCAAGGGCACACTCATACACAGGTCATCAAGACCCCAGCACATCTACCTGCTGCTTCACAAGACACCCAGACATGGAGATGAAGAATGGTGGTGACCTGATGTTTCACAGAGGTGGGACAGGATGGAGATACTGATCATTACCAGACCTAAAAGAGTACAAAAATGCATACTGGAAACCTACACACCCTTGGGGAGACTCAAGAAAAGCTTGGCAGTTGGTGTCACTTGTCCTTCATGTCATTGCAATGGATTCTGGAAGTGGTGTGATACCCAGCTGCTGGGCTGTGGTCTGGTCACCACAGACATGCTGATGTTCATGAGTGTGAGAGAGCATGAATCAGTGAAAACATTTCTTCTTTCACTGTGTACTTTAAGAAAAATAATTTTTGAAAAATAATTATGAAAATTGCCATGATTACATCTGGCACGGGTATTTCCTGCACTTGTTGAGATTCTGTTATGACAGCATTCCTGTAAAGGTAGACAGTATGCATGCAGGAGGTATTTCTTCTTAAAGCCAGTAGAGTGTACACCCTATTCCCAATATCTAAGAGATACCAGTTGTTTAGAGTATTTCTTTCTCCTCTTGATTCCTTAAGTGAAAAAAGAAAAAAGAAAAACAAAACAAAACAAAACCCAGAGCTTTTAGAGGACTATTTGTCCTATCTCAGAGATAAAGATACAATGCCTGGAAATGACTGGTGTAAGCTACTATTAAAGGAGATATATTCATACATTTCAGTGTAGATAGATGATGATGAAGCTGAAGTTAATTCAATCTCCTAATCACAGATCGCTGTTGTTTCAGGAACAGTATCATCTAAAAGATCTGGTCCATATCACCTTGATGGTTACAAATAGACATTGAAATGGAATTTAAACTCTGGCTAAAATTAAATTCGAAGGAAAGCCACCTTCTGTGGTGCACTGAATATGCTGCACAGATCATCAGCAAATGGTTTCTCCTTTGGTAGTTTTGCACAAGTAAGTAGTTGCAAAATAACATCAAGCCATACATTCCAGATTTCTTCTTTGTACAATATTATCTTCCTCCAATGGCAAAAAATTCTGAGTCACATGCTGAAAATAATAAAATCTTTAAAACAATGACATTTCATTCAGGAGCTGCCAATATGTGGTTGTGATACAAATCATGTAGAATCACAGAATCACTAGGTTGGAAAAGACCTTTGAGATCATTGAGTCCAATCATACCCATCCTCTACTGAATCATTTTCCTGAGCACCTCATCTACCAGTCTTTTAAATACATCCAGGGTTGGTGATTTAACCACCTCCCTGGGCAGCCTGTTCCAGTGCCCAATAACCCTTTTGGTGAAGAATGTTTTCCTGATGCCTAAGCTGAATCTGCCGTGGTGCAGCTTGAGTCCATGATGTTGTTACACCACATCAAATTATTGTTTACCTTTGTGGAATATGGAGATGATTCTATGAAAAGTTCCAGTATTTGTAATATTTTTCTTTTTAAAACTTCACCTGGCATCCTCTGCTCTTTCCTCCAAACTGCAAATATATTCACTTCAAAAAAATGGAAAACAGCACTTAGGTATTGATGTGTAACATTTTCATGGTTTTGAAAGAATGACACCAGTTAATAACAGCTGAAGAACCATCCTTGGGTAGGCTCTGACTGATGCAAAGCTTCCATATTTCTTTTTTACATTAAAAAAAACCCCACAACTAAACTCCCAAAAAGTTCCCTCTCCCAAAAGCAAAAACAAAAACAAAAAAACAAAAAGAGAGAGAGAAATGGTTTCTTTATCTTTGGTCATGTCCCAGAGAGCTGGAACCAGTGACACACACTGTGAGGCATTCACTTCCATTTCTCTGTCCATGCAAGAATAACAATTTCTGAAGGATTTGTTGTGTGACCTCACTGTGCCCTGGGAGTAATCAATCTCACCTTTCACATGAGACCTTTTTTAGTAACTGCTCCTCTTGCTATTTATAGTGTTAATGCAGAGAAGCAGAAACAATCAGATGCTGTCATCCTCAAGTTTATCTTCTTTTGCCCCCATTGTCCCTCAAAATCGCAAACTCTAGTTGAATTGATTTCATACATGTCTGTGGGATTTCCTTGAGGGCTTAGAGTAACCAGGCAACATTTTGGCTGCACTTCCTCTGTCTTGCCCCTGAGGTGCAAAGCAGGTAGAAAGCTGGATTACCCAAATGGATGGATCCTATAAATAGAAGACTATCACCGAGCTCTAGATGGTATAATTTCTCTTGACAAAAAACAGTCACTTCTGCCCGAGCTGGTCATTCTGAGCTGCCCAGTGGAGATCTGGCTAATACTGTATAGAAAGGCACTATTTAAGGTGCAATTCCTTTTATTCTAAAGCTGATAGCCAAAAGAAGCTGTAGGAATTCATATCTAAAAAGTACTTGCTTCTTCATATTGACTATAAAAGGAGATAAAGCTGACCAGCTCAGATGGACATTATCTACAGTGGAGATGTCTTAAGGCAGGGAGATAAATGCCAGCCATGGCATTATGGATTAGGGAACCCCTGTTCATGCTTCACATTGCCTTCAGCTGTGGAAGCTGAAAGGAAGAGACCAGGACAAATTCCCCATGGCACTGAACAAATGGCAATGAGAACTGCTTGCTTCAGAGCCTAGGTCTCACTTATCTAAGGCAAAGAGGAAAGGGAAGAATAAACAAAGACATGGAGACAGTCCAACAGTTTGAGGGCTGATCTGCAAATGAACTGACTGTGGAATATGACCTGGAGATTTATAAGCTTGTTTTATTTATACAGTTTCTTGATGTTGTTGTCTTTAACTTTATGGAATATCAAGTGTTTCAGACTGGTACAATAAAAACTAAATTAAAAATAAACAGATTTTACCTACAGTGGCTGTTTACCCTGATGATACATCCTAGAAAAGCTGAGAAGCAGCACAGCAAGAACAGTCACACCGAGTATGCATTTTAAATAAGAAAGTTCTCATATATACCTATTTTTCATTTCATATTACATCCAACTCTGAAATACAATGCACGGGGGATTCACAGAACAGCCCACAAAACATCGGGACTGTAGTTTGGTGACATAAACTTAATTCATTTTTATTCTAGACAGTGAAGTCTAGGAACATGCCTAGTCCTAAAATATGACTTTCCAAGAGAAGAAACCTAAGTGTACAACTTCTTGGATTTGGTGTGTAAAGTGCTTGCAGAAGACGATCCTTCAATAATATTCCGAAGTAAAGAACATCAAGGTCAATGTCATCAGATGTTAATGTCTTCTTCTAGAAAAGGAACAGTTAGACATCCCAGATGGCAAAGACTCTAAAAGGAAGATCTGCAAGAACAAGCAGTTGTCAGTGTTATTTCAGTAAAGACAGAAATACTGATAGGATGGCAAAGTGGCTTGCCCTTTCTTGTGGAGCTGTATCCTATATTCTGAGTAGCCTGGTATTTTGTTCAAGATTTATGTCTGATTTTTTTTTTTTCTTTTTTGTGAGGGCTGGAAACTCACTAGGACTGCTCAGACTCACAATCATGAGCAACTGACTGAGAGATAATGCTTGGGAAAACTGGAAGACATGTGGGTCAATAACAGTGTATGCTTCCTCTTAGGCCTGACAAGAAGTTGTCTGGTCTCCAATGGTTCTGAAGTCCCTTAGTGACACAGAATATGTCTGTCCCAAAGAGATTTAGCTGCAGAGGTGCTATTGGTTTCAAGGCATTACATTCTCAAATGCCTTTGAGGATTTGGACTGTTGTGAACATTTAGTAAATTCTAAATGAGATCTTGTATTCATGACATTGAAATTTCATTAGTATTCACACGAGTAACATCTTGTCTATAATGTTATGTGAGAAGACTTTAAAGGCTCCTATCAAACATTTTCAGCACAGATCAGCTGCAGGCCAGGTTAAAGTCAAGTGGTGTAAATGACACCATTTGTTAGGGCTAAATCTGAAGGGTAAATATAGTCACTGTTTGCGTGGGATGAGTGAGAGCAGCAGGGGGCCAGCCCACTGCACTGACCAGTCTCTCTGAACAGCAAAATCCAAGATGAGGGTGCCAGAGGTACCCCAAGGAGCTGACCTAGGCACCTGCTGACTTTGGCTGTCTGAGCATGCGAAAGAGTGAGGAAAGGACCATCACAAAACTGGCAGGTAGTGTAACGTGGACCAGAGATGCTCTCCTGGCACTGGGGAGAGCAAGCTTAGAGATTTTGCTGCTTTTGGGCATCAGGTTAACTGGGAAGGTAGGCTTTGGTTTCTGAAACAAGAGCACTGTCTCTCTGCTGACTCCTGTTGTGTTCAGGATACCAGCATGATGCTGGTATATTTATGTTGTCTCTTTAGGCTCTGTGCTTAACCAGTAAACAGTGGAAGTTTCCTCCAGGGCAAATTTCGGAGCAGGAACTTAACATAGTGGCACTGGTGACTTCCCTCAGTCTTTAATCTAGGAAAAACCTCAGGCTACTATTTTCAGTCTCCCACTGATTCCAGCTTAATGTAGCTCTGCTTTTGGCATCGTGAGAGCTGGAAGTGGTGATATTCTGTACCTCAGAGCAGTGTCTACTTTATTAATGTTTTTGGAGGCACATGTAACAAGTACTACAGCCAGTGCCTAAAGAGAAATTTACAGAGATGCTGTCTTTGAACAGCTTGACACATCTGCTCATGAACAGCAAACTCAGGAAAACTCAGCTGAGGTACAGCTCGATCAAGCAGTGCAGTTGTGTCAGGATTTCAGAGGTAATCTAAGAGAGACACATCTAAAATGCAAGTGAGAGTGAGAAAATACCTAGAGGATTCAGGAGGCAGCAATATTTATCAGGAGTCTGAAATCATCTATTCTGAGCGAAGTACTAGGAAAAGCACAACTTGTGTACAGCACATAAGCACAAATAAAGGCTCACTCCAAGCCTAGAGGATTAATGCTCTCCTAATCCTGTCACTCTAAGGTATTTTGGAACATCGACAAGTTCTGGTGATTTCATTTTCCCAAGAAACAAAAAAAATACGTGCCTACTTTCAGAAAACATTAAAAATTCAAACTGGTAAAATATCATAAAATCAAATTAAACTTTGGAATAAGTTGTCTGAAGCAAGCAAGACTACCTTGTTTTGAATGTAAATGCTGAAATCTCTTTGCTAAGCATAGCTGTGAAGCTACTTTTTTAGTCATTTCCATGGACTTTAAGTCCCATATTTTCTAGGAGAAAATGAAAGATTTCATAACTAAGGTAGAGTATTCTCTGATTCAGCTCCCCCAATGACAGCAAAAGACAGATGATGAGAAAAAGAAAGTGAACAAAGGCACAGCAGCTGAAAAGAAATGAAGAGGAAAGATTTTGAAAGAATTAAATAGACAAAAAAAAAAAAAAAAGAGGGAAACAGAGGGAGGAGTCAGAAGATGTTTTTGAGATTAAAAGAGCCACAGAAGTAATTAACAAAATGCAGTTAAGCAAGAAGTGAAACCCATTACTTACCATTAAGCAAAAAGAGAACACATGCTGTATGCTACTGATTTGCTGTTGTTAGGAAAAAACACTTGGAAATGATGAGTGTAAAGAGATCTGTCAGTTGACTTTTAAATTAAAAACCTGATATAAAAATATGGAAGGAAAGGTTCATATTTCAAATATTTACACTAAAGAAATCTATTTCACAGGAAAGCAACTGTTCACATATGGAGAATTAGAAACATAGAGACTTCTGCTAGCAGAAACCAGGAGGACCAGAAAGTGAAACTGAGATGGAAAAGGAAGCAGAACTACATATTTAACTTTACTTTCCAGATATTAGTGATGCTGACATGTGGACAACATGGTAATGTGGTTTTTATTTTGTGTGGTCCCAGTGGATACCAGCTTTGTGGGGTAAGGATGCATGTTATGGTATGCTCAGCTGGTGTTCCACCTGTGCAGCCCCGTAGGTTTAATAGCTGCAGATGGTGGTATTATATTGGGAAGGGAGTTACAGAGCTTTTTAAGGTATTGTCTAATCCCAGTTTGGATAAATCAATAAATGAAATGTACAAATAATAGGAAAAACTTGTAAAAATGACAAATTTTAATTTTGTCTAAAGAGGAACCTGGGAAAACATCTGATAAGCCCTTAAAATAGTGGTTAGGAGTCACTGGCAGTACAGATAATTTAATGTAAATACACTCAAAATTTATCAACAAACAGCTTTTAAAATATTGTAATTATTTTGCTAATGTCTTCAACACAATAAAAAATGTATCAGTCCAGTGAGCAATAGAATTTAAATGTTCAGAATATAAAGTGCTCTAATGGGCTTTCCCTTTCCCATCAGCTGGAAAGAGAACCAAAAATTCGAAGCATAGAACAGAACAGAACAGAATCTTTAAGATTGGGAAAGTCCAAGATCATCAAGTTCAACTGTCAGTCCAACACCACCATGTCATCTAAACCATGTCCTGGAATGCCATGTCTACATGCTTTTTGAACACCTCCAGGGAGAGTGACCCCACAGTCTCTCTAGGCAGCCTGTTCCAATGCCTGACCTGAAGATATTTTTCATAATATCCAAGCTAAGCCTCCCTTGATGGGACTTGAGGCCATTTCCTCTCATTCTATTGTCAGTTACTTGCAAGAAGAGAGGTCTCCCCTCAGCCTTCTCTTCTCCAGGCTAAACAATCCCAGATTCTTAAGCTGCTCGTCGTAAGACTTGTGCTCCAAACCCTTTACCAGATTTGTTGCCTTCTCTGGACATGTCAGGACCTCAATGTCCTTCTTGTAGTTAGGAGCCCAAAACTGAACAAGTACTTGAGGTGCAGGTGCAGCCTCACCAATGCTGAG
The DNA here is from genome assembly GCA_020800305.1 of Porphyrio hochstetteri. Lineage (NCBI taxonomy): Eukaryota > Metazoa > Chordata > Aves > Gruiformes > Rallidae > Porphyrio > Porphyrio hochstetteri. The sequence goes on from CM036906.1 coordinate 9,245,861, forward strand.
TAAAGGTGGACAGTCACTTTCCTGGTTTTCCTAGCCACAGTATTCCTCATGCAAGCCAGGATGCTGTTGATCTTCTTGGCCACCTGGTCACACTGCTGGCTCATGTACAACCAGCTATCAAACAACACCCCCAAGTCCTTTTCTGCCAGGCAGCTTTCCAGCCATTCTTCCCCAAGCCTGTAGCATTGCATGGGGTTATTACAACCAAAGTACAGGACCCAGTTCTTGGCTTTGTTAAACCTCAGAGAGTCGGTCTCAGCCCATCAGTCCAACCTGTCCAGATCCTTCTGCAGAGCCTTCCTATCCTTGAGCAGATGGACACTCCCACCCAATTTGGTGTCATCTGCAAACTTACTAAGGGTGCACTCAATCCCCTCATCCAGATAATCGATAAAAATATTAAAGACTGGCCCCAAGCCTGAGCCCTGGGGGACACCACTTGTGACTGGTCACCAACTGGATTTAACTCCATTCACCACAACTCTCAGGCATTGGCCTTCCAGATTTTTTTTGTTACCCAGAGAAGAGTGCAAGGCTCTTGTGGTTCAAGCCATGAGCAGTGAGCTGCTCCAGGAGAATGTTGTGCGACAGAGTATCAAAGGTTTTGCTGAAGTCCAGGTAGATAACATCAACAGTCTTTCCCACATCCACTGCAAGCCACCTGATCATATAAAGAGATCAGGTTGGTCAAGCAGGAACTGCCTTTCATGAACATGTGCTGGCTGGGCCTGATCCCTTGGTGATCCTGCACAAGCTTAGTGAGCTCACTCAAGATGAACTGCTCCACGATCTTTCTTGGTACTGAGGTCAGGCTGACAGGCCTGTAGTTCCCTGGATCCTCTTTTCAGCTCTTCTTGTAGATGTGCATCCCATTGGCAAGCCTTTGGGATCTCCCTGGTTAGTCAGGACTGTTGATCAATAATGGAGAGTGCTTTGGCAAGCTCCTCTGACATCTTCCTCAGTACTCTTGGGTGGATCCCATCTGGCCCCATGGACTTGTGAGTGTCCAGGCAGCATAGGAGGAAAATGAGAAATAGGAGGAGGAAAAAAGAATATAAATTTCTATGAAACATTATTTTGATGGATGAAATAATAGAATGGCATGGTATACTTTAGGACACACAGAATGCATCAACTGAGGTTTCTGGTTGCATTGAAGTTTGCTGACAATCATACAATCCCACCTACAGATTACCTCATATTCACCCAGACTTGTAAAATGTGTTTGACAACGGAATGTAAATTAGTCATGGAGCTACCCTGCTTTCCTTTACTAGTAAACAGAAAGAATGTGGCATTTCCTAAAGACAATTCATCAGTCTGAAGATCTCAGTTGCCTTCTGGAGATACCTGTCCCTTTTAATTCACCAGAATAGCAGAAACAAAAAAAGTATGGTTAAGTCTGAGCTTTAAGCAAGAAGAGGTAAGGTCCTTCTCTATTACTACTTCAAAGCCTGTGTAGTCCCTGAACGTTGGATCATGTCAGATGGGAAGCCTGGCATCTAGAATGAGTTTACAATCAACCTGTGTGTGGATAACTTTTTACCAGATGTAACAGTAGGAGTGCTTGAGATAAATAATGACATGTTTGTGGGCGGAGTGCCCTGGGAGGTTATAAATTGACCTAAGGGTAACTTCTAATTGAGATGAACCTATTCCTCTTTTGAAACAAGGACTCTCTTTTTCTTCTTTGAGGCCCTCACACTCTTATGTTCTATAATTAAACAATAGCCCTTACTGTTGAGGGTTTTACTACATCATAATTTGGCCATAGTTTAAACTGGAATGCAGAATCCACTGCAGACAATTATTTCATTCTACAGTGCCAAAACAAAGGCTAGATTGTGGTCAGGATACAAAAAACCAACAGGATGCATTCTCAGGCCTGAATTACTTGGTGCCCATGTAAGTCAAGAGGAGATAAATACTTAGCATTTTGGAAATCAGGGTTAAAGGGTAAGAAGGAAAGTTGACTTATTCTCCCTTCCCCTTGGTCATTTCTTTCTCTGTTTCTTCTTGTCCTGCTTTTTATTCCTTGTGCTATGGCATAAGAGAATATGGTGAATTGGGGCCCTAGGCCTTCAGAAGGGAACATGTTCCCCACAAGAAAGAAAACTGTCTCTGTCTGGACATATTCCAGGAAAATTCTAATTAACATTTCCATATGTAGATAAGGAATCAGATGTGTACTTGTTGCTTTTCATTGCACATGATGGGAAAGATCACTCAACAGCCGGGATCATAAAGATTTAGGCAAAATCTGTTTTTCAGCCCACTACATCATGTTAGATCTGACAACCACAGTTAGATTTATCCTCAGAGCCATTCTGTGAGTTACAGAAACACTGTCATCCCTGCTTTACAGCTCAAGAAGTGAGGGCATAGCAGAGGCTAAGTGAAAGATGGGGAAGTGGATTGAAAGACTAATCATCAATGGTTTAATGTCAAACTGAAAGAAGGTATTGGAATTGGTTCTGCAAGAATCCATGTGGACCTTTTAAAATCTTTATTAATGACTTGGATGAATAAATGTAGACTGTCCTTAATGAATTAGCAAGCAATATAAACTGGAAAAGGTTTGCAGGCATTTGGAGACTAGGATGAAGATTCAAAGTGATCTCGGAAAAATGGATAGGATGTAATGTAAAAGGATATCTGGATTAACTGCAAGGCCTTTGACATGGTCCCCCACAACATCCTTCTCTCTAAATTGGAGAGATGTGGATTTGATGGGTGGACTGTTCAGTGGATAAGGAATTGGCTGGATTGTCAAATCCAGAAGGTGGTGGTCAATGACTCCCAAGTCCAGATGGAAGATGGTGACAAGCAGAGTTCCTCAAGGGTCTGTACTGGGACCAGTGCTGTTTAATATCTTTATCAATGATACTAACAGTGGGATTGAATGCACCCTCAGCAAGTTTACTAATGGCACCAAGCTGAGTGGTGAAGTTAATGTGCTGGAGGGATGGGGTACATCTGGACAGGTGGGAGAAGTAGGCCCAGTGGAACCTCATGAGGTTCAACAAAGCCATGTCCAGGGTTCTTCACCTGGGTCAGGAAAACCCCCTTTATCCATACAGGTTAGCAGATGATGTGCTGGAAAGCAGCCTTGAGGAAAAGGACTTGGGAGCACCTGTGTGAAATTGCTCCTATAAGAATTAAAAAATCACTGTGGACCCCATCAATCTTTATCCTACATTCAAAGATGATATCTTCAAAACTCTCTGTCAATACCTGAGGTGTGCCTATGGCACTATTTAATCATGAACCCATTAAAAAAAAACAGTATATGGTGCCTATGTTTCTCACTTAAGGAAGAGGAAGAAGTAGCCTACACCACTTTATGGGAACAGATGTGTTAACACAATCCTCAGTGTGCATGTGGATAAAGAGGCAGTAGGGAAGTGATGCACAGTACAGGCTTCTCTCAGATGATGCCTTTGATTAAATGTGTTCCTGCTTCCTGCAGGGGAGTTGGACTATATGACTTTTAAAGGTCCTTTTCAACCTAACACATTCTATGATTCTACTCTGTGATTCTGTTCTTCTGAATTTCATCGCTTGTTTTAAGAAAAGTTTTTAGCTACTGAGTTTTTTTTCCAAGAAAACCTTAAAAAATGTAACTTTAGTCAACTGTCTGTGATATGAGCACCTAGAACAGCAGCTCTGCTCAGTCCCATTGACGTCAGTGAAAAATTACTGTCATAGAAATTCATTTTATGGCCATTCTAATTTCCATGTAATAAAAACAAAAGAAGGAAAATGTGTGTTTCATGCATTTTAGTGAAGGTATCCTGGTTTGTAATAGCCCTTGCATTACATCCCACTTTTCACTCTTTCAAAAGGTTTTAAATTAAAAAATACAGCAATAGACTAAAACAAGTTTTTTGTGGCTTTTTTTTTTTAATGTTTTCAAAAGCAAAAGCAGAATATGGACATTTTCAAGTGATACTCTGCTGTGACTGAAAGATTTCTTGTCTGGTTGGGGTGCTAATTAGAGGCAATTACCGTTAAGCTGTACCTGCCAGTGGATCCCGTCTTCAAAAAAAAAATTAATAAATTGCATTTGTTTACTTTGGGAATCACACAGTTTTATAGATTTACAGACTCTGGCAAGGAGTGTAAGATGTGTCAGCTCACTGCTCAAGATGGCACTAGAAGTAACACTCACTTGCCCTTGTCACTGGTATCTTTGTACAGGACTGTGGAGACTATAAAAGGAGTTCTAAAAAATGAAAATGGGAGTAAAGCAGTACTGCAAAAAGCAAACTATTTGAATATCTGAAAAGAAAGAGTTGACTCCTGTGGAGTTTCCAGAGCATGGCCAAGTTACATTACTATTAATCAGAGGCAGTATCCCAGAAGAAAGGAAAACAACCACACAAAGTTCAGTAGATTCAGATGAAGGGAAGAAAGTAGGTGGTCAGAAAGTATGGATTACATCCATTAATGTTTGTATATGGATGTCTCCAAATGTTAAATAGACTACAGCATTACTGCCAACTCCTGCCTTTTTGGTATTTCCCCAGATGGATTCAATCACATGCCACTGAGGAACTGAGGCTAACCAAACATACAGAGATAGCATGTCCACTGAAAGGAGACACCAAGGCTTTTTTGCTATATTCAGAGATAAAAAAACAAGGCTAAACTCACAGTAGCTGTAGATTTGTGCATGAGTTTGCCATGGTGGTACTTAATTTGTAGGTGTGTTCCACATCATAGAGTTCACATGACTCCTTTAGACACCTAAATTGTCATTGTAGTTCAGGAAAAGTCAAATCCACAACATCTATCTGGAAGGTTGCTTGAGTTACCCAGGAGGATATGATCCTATGTGTCACAGCTCTTCAAATCAAGGTGTTTAATCTGAGGCTTCAGGGAAGGAGATCCAGGGACCAAGTTTCAGGGACCAACATTACCAAGAAACCTCCACAGCCACACCACACCTTTTTTCCTAAAATACATGAGAAACTAGCTTTCATCTTTCTTTATCCAATAACTCCTTAATTACAGAACTCAACCATGAGACTAAAAACCTGGGTTCAAGGCCATCAGGCTAGTTGAATAGTCATTGGTCTACAAAAAAGTGGAGACATAAGGCACTGATTTGATAGTGTTCTGTTATAGAAGACAGTCTGGACCCAGTCTCTCTTTTGCATGCCTATTATTTTGATCAATCTCCTGATTATTAGACTGTGGATGGTTTGGTGACATTTGACATACATTAGATATGAGATTCATCTACCTATGCATGGATGTTTAAAATAACACGACCTAGATGCCCCAAGCTCCCATTAGAGTTAAAACAAAGCAGTGGATCTTAGGTGCCACCTCATCTTAAGGTGGATGCATAAAACAGATCCACAACCTGAAAATTTGTATTTTTTCCCATTGACTGAGGATGACCCTAATAAGCTCTGATCATGAATTTATATGGGTACTCACAATATCTCTAAAGTATCATAGTTTTTATTATAGACTCACAGTTTCAAAAGAAAAATGTATTTCTAGAGAACTGACCTCAGACTCATAGAGATCACAGTTTTCTTCAGTCCACTTTTTATTTTCCCACACAAGAAGGTTGGTGGGTTTTTTGGGGTGGTTTTTTGGGTTTTGTTTTGGTTTTTTTCGAGACTGATTATGTGACTTTGTTTGTTTCTGAAGAAGTAGCTCACAGTTTTATAGCTTGGAGACAGTTGATCTCACCATGATCCTCTATTGCTCATTCACAGTAACACTGTAGGAGACCTTTCCTATGCAGATTTCAGTACTCTACACCATTAAATTAAGTAAGCATCATATGGAAGAAGAAAACTAATCATGTTTTAATGGCAAGGTATGTGAAACAGAAAAGATTTAAGTTATAAGATTTAAACAGAGCACACAGTCAGCAATAAATGAGTGGGCAGAGATAAGCAAGAACTAGAATTCTCTGCCCTTTGTGACCTCAACACTTCTTCCTTCTGTTGGTTAAGGAGTGAATTAAATGGGTGCTTACAATAACTGTGTTCTTTTAAATGCTTTGCAAATCAGAAACACAGAAGCAAGTCCTCTGCCAACATTACCCTATTTCTTTTTTGTTATGAAAAATCTACGCACGTTCTTCAGAAGCAGGACAACTTGTCTAATAGTGTTTGCATCACGATGGGGTGCTTGGCAGCCATCAGCCCTGTGGAAGCACCTCAGCAATGTGTATTTGGGAACACTTTCAACTACAACTTTTCTCTTTCATGCACACTCCTGCCATTTGATGCATACTGGCACATCAGAAGACAGGAAGGAACTCATCCAACCATGCTGCTGTTCACTTTGATTTATCCTTTGCGTTGAATCCCAGGAGGGCAACTTGAAGAGCTGGAGGTATCAGGTTATTGAACTGTCTTTTAAACCATTTTCCTCTTTTTTTGAAACTGGAAAATCCTGTCATAAAGCAGGTAGTAAAACCAAGCATTTCCTGAAGCAGAAGATTTCCTGAAGGGTGCTATATTAATTATTTAGATGCAGCCCCTTGCAGAACAGATGAGGTCAGACAGCAGCAAGTGCAGGGGGAAAAGGAACTAAACATGTCCAGGTAATCTGCAGAAAAAGGATCACTGTCTTTCTGAAGGCAAAGAGTAAGGTCTCCAGTAAAAGAAGTGTCGTGGTTTTGCCCCAGCCAAGGGCCGCACCCCACACAGTCGCTTGTACTTTTAAAAGGAAGGGGGAGGGAAAGTTGGGGGAGGGGGAAAAGGGAAGGAAGAAAGAAGGAAAAGAAACCACAACCTAGAAACCAGAACCACGCAGGTTGGGATAAGGATAGTTTACTAAACAATAACAGAAAACTAGATATAACAATAACATAAGTTTAAAGCACAAAATAGATGAAACTGGTGATACACAATGCAATTTCTCACCAAACCACACAACTCAGGCCGCACAGCTTAGAGCCCGTCCCGGACAACCCGACCACCCCAGAAACTGCACGTCCTGGCGTTGTCTCCCCCTCTTCCCCCCAGTCCCCCCTTAAAACTGAACATGACGTAACTGGCATGGAATATCCTCTTTGGCCAATTCGGATCACCTGTCCTGGCTGCGTCCCCTCCTTTCTCACTAGTAAGGAAGTATGCAGAGCTGAGAAAGGTCCTTGATTGCCCGGCAACAAATCGGAAAACATCAGGGTGCTATCAGCACTATTCTCATGCTAACACCCAAACATGGCATTCCATCCACTGCTAAAAAAAAAGTTTAACTCCATCATAGCTGAAACCAGGACATTATCCACCCCTTATTCCATACCATTTACGTCATGACCAGATCCAACAATTTTCTTTGGGTACAACCAGTTTCGTGTTTCACACACCCATATATGTATGTACACATGTATGCACACATATGTGCATACAGATCTTATTCCCTCAGTCTGTGAATCATCCCTCTGAAGTTGTTGAGTTCATTTAGTCCATGATTTCCAGGCTCCATTTGTCGTAACAGTTTCTCAGGATAGTTGTATATTCCATTGGCTCGTTGCACGCTGCATCTCAGGCTCTTGACTGATACACCTGGCATGGTCCATGCTCATAGTCTGTGGGTCAGAGTTTATTTTCAACGGGAGCAAAAAGTTCTTGAGAGGCCAGGCTTTAGTTCCATCATCATGGCACTCATTCTTCATTAACTTGTATGACTCCGGCTATAATGCTATGGTACAACATACAGCAATCATAACAATAATGAATATACAATAATGGATTATTTGGCAATTATTATAATTTCTACTTTATTAATTATATTGGCTATTCTCACCCAAAATCAAATTCCCTTGAGGTACACATCGAATTTCTCCATCCCTCTGCATTACCCACCAAGTACAGCCAGGTCCTTGAGCAAAAACAATTCCAGACATGGGTTTACCTTTGCCTGAAGCAGGAATGACCCAAACTCTCTTTCCCAATACACTCTTCATATGCACTACTGGCACTCTGTCTCCCTCTACAGTACGTGGAAATTTTGACTGGGCAGGGCCAGCCCGATTGGTAGATCCCCTAGAGTTAACTAACCACGTGGCTTGGGCCAAATGTGTATCCCAATGCTTGAATGTCCCACCACACATTGCTTTCAGTGTAGTTTTTAAAAGTCCATTATATCGTTCAATTATCCCAGAGGCCGGTGCATGGTAAGGAATGTGGTACACCCACTCAATGCCATGCTCTTTGGCCCAGGTGTCTATAAGAGTGTTTCGGAAATGAGTCCCATTGTCTGACTCGATTCTTTCTGGAGTACCATGTCGCCAGAGGACTTGCCTTTCAAGGCCCAGAATTGTATTTCGAGCAGTGGCATGGGGGACGGGATATGTTTCTAGCCAGCCGGTAGTTGCCTCCACCATTGTAAGCACATAACGTTTGCCATGGCGGGTTTGTGGGAGGGTGATGTAATCAATCTGCCAAGCCTCCCCATATTTATATTTCATCCACCGTCCTCCATACCAAAGGGGCTTTAACCGCTTAGCTTGCTTGATTGCAGCACACGTCTCACATTCGTGGACAACTTGTGCGATGGCGTCCATGGTCAAGTCCACCCCTCGATCCCGAGCCCATCTATATGTTGCATCTCTCCCTTGATGACCCGAGGTATCATGAGCCCATCGAGCCATGAATAATTCACCCTTACGTTGCCAGTCTAGATCTACCTGAGCCACTTTAATCCTAGCAGCCTTATCTACCTGATGGTTGTTTTCATGTTCCTCCATGGCCCGACTCTTAGGTACATGGGCGTCGACATGACGTACCTTTACAACAAGTTTCTCTAACCGAGCAGAGATATCTTGCCATAAGTCATCAGCCCATATAGGTTTGCCTCTACGCTGCCAGTTGTTCTTTTTCCACTGCTGCAACCACCCCCACAGGGCATTTGCCACCATCCATGAATCAGTATAAAGGTAGAGCCTTGGCCACTTTTCTCTCTCAGCAATGTCCAGGGCTAACTGGATGGCCTTCACCTCAGCGAACTGGCTTGATTCACCTTTTCCTTCAGTGGCTTCTGCTACTCTTCTTATAGGATTCCATACAGCGGCTTTCCATCTCCGATGCTTACCCACAATGCGACAAGACCCATCAGTGAACAGGGCATATCGCTTCTCATTCTCTGGCAGTTCGTTGTAGGGTGGGGCTTCTTCAGCGCGTGTTACCTCCTCATCCTCTGGTGACATCCCAAAATCTTTGCCTTCTGGCCAGTCTGTGATCACCTCCACAATTCCTGGGCGATTGGGGTTTCCTATTCGAGCCCGCTGTGTAATTAGTGCAACCCACTTGCTCCACGTAGCATCAGTGGCATGGTGTGTAGAAGGAACCTTCCCTTTGAACATCCAGCCCAGCACCGGCAGTCGGGGTGCCAGGAGGAGCTGGGCTTCAGTTCCAATCACTTCTGAGGTGGCTCGAACCCCTTCGTAGGCGGCCAGTACTTCCTTTTCTGTTGGAGTATAATTGGCCTCAGATCCTTTGTAGGCCCGACTCCAAAACCCCAGCGGTCGACCTCGAGTCTCCCCTTGTGCTTTCTGCCAGAGACTCCAGGTCGGGCCGTTCTCCCCAGCTGCAGTGTAGAGCACATTTTTAATATCTGTCCCTGTCCGGACAGGCCCAAGGGCCACTGCATGGACTATCTCGCGTTTGATCTGCTCAAAGGCTTGCTGTTGCTCAGGGCCCCATTGGAAATCATTCTTCTTTCGAGTTACATGGTAGAGTGGGCTCACAATGAGACTGTAGTTTGGGACATGCAGTCGCCAAAAACCTATAACACCTAAGAAAGCTTGTGTTTCCTTTTTGTTGCTTGGTGGAGACATAGCTGCTATTTTATTAATAATGTCCATTGGGATCTGACGACGCCCATCCTGCCATTTTATTCCTAAAAACTGGATTTCTCGCGTAGGCCCCTTGACTTTACTTCGTTTTATAGCAAAACCGGCTTCTAAAAGGATTTTAATTACCCTGTTTCCTTTTTCAAAAACTTCCTCTGCTGTGTTGCCCCATACAATGATGTCATCACTATACTGCAGGTGCTCTGGTGCTTCACCCTTTTCCAGTGTATTCTGGATTAGTCCATGGCAGATGGTGGGGCTATGTTTCCACCCCTGGGGCAGACGATTCCACGTGTATTGGATGCCTCTCCAAGTGAAAGCAAACTGTGGCCTGCACTCTGGCGCCAGTGGGATCGAGAAGAAAGCGTTCGCAATGTCGATTGTGGCGTACCACTTGGCTGCCTTCGATTCCAATTCATACTGCAGCTCTAACATGTCTGGCACAGCAGCACTCATACCTGGAGTGACTTCATTTAGGCCACGATAATCTACTGTCAGCCTCCACTCTCCATTGGACTTCCTCACTGGCCATATGGGACTATTAAAGGGTGAGTGGGTTCGGCTGATCACTCCCTGATCCTCCAGTTGACGAATCAGCTTATGGATGGGAATCAGGGAATCTCGGTTAGTACGGTATTGTCGTCTGTGCACCGTCGTCGTAGCAACTGGCACTTGCTGTTCTTCACCCTTCAACAACCCCACAACAGCAGAATCCTCCGAGAGTCCAGGCAAGGCACACAATTGTTCAATTTCTTCTGTTTCCAAAGCAGCTATTCCAAAAGCCCATCGGTACCCTTTTGGGTCTTTAAAATACCCTCTACGTAGATAATCTATACCTAAAATGCACGGAGCTTCTGGACCAGTCACAATGGGGTGTTTTTCCCAGTCCTTCCCAGTTAGGCTCACCTCAGCCTCTAGCACAGTTAGTTGTTGGGATCCCCCTGTCACTCCAGAAATACAAACAGGTTCTACCCCTTCATGATTCGATGGCATTAGAGTACACTGGGCACCAGTATCCACCAGAGCTTTGTACTCTTGTGGGTCTGACGTGCCAGGCCATCGGATCCACACAGTCCAATAAACCCGATTGTCCCTCTCCTCCACCTGGCTGGAGGCAGGGCCCCTCTATTGCTGCTGATCATATTTGTTTTCCACTGGTTGCATAAAGGACTTAGAGGTCCCTTCAAAAGGATCAGGCACATCAGACATATAGGTAGGCCTTCCAGTTGGTCTAGGGAACTGCCCAGTAGAAACTGGTGCAGCCTTCTTCCTGGAAGAATCTCGTTGTGCGAATGTTTTACCCCGCAGCTCATTTACTCGTGCTCGAAGGGCTGAGGTGGGCTGCATATCCCATTTCCTCATGTCCTCTCCATGATCAAGCAGGTAAAACCACAATGTACGTCGTGGTGTGTATTCTCCCTCTTGGAACGATGGACGCTTTCTCCCAGTAGCTGCAACATTGCTCCATACGGGTTGGGAGTTGGACACATTGTTGTCAAGTCGTTGAACCAGTTTCTCTACTGCTGCAATGACGGAGAGGGAAACATTGTCTTGGTATTTCCGGAGTCGGCAGGCCACCTCATTTACGGTTGGCGGATTCGTATCATTCCAGTCAATTGCTGCCAGTGAATTGGTATACCCTGCTGGTGCACTTCGTACAACCTTACGCCACATATCTGGAGTGCATAGGACTTCATCGGGATCAGAGGGAAGCCGTGAATTGTCCAGATCATAATAAATTATCTCCCGTACAGCTAATTCTCTCAGGTGCTGGACAGATGTCTCTATGCTGTTACACTTAGGTGTCTGGCATGTAATATATTCCTTTATGGGATATCTTTCCTGCACACTTGACAGTAGTCGCCTCCAGAGGCTGAGGATTTCCGGCCTCCTCCCAATTGCTTTGTCAATTCCTCCTTCTCTAGCTAGGGATCCCAACTGCTTGGCCTCTCTGCCTTCTAATTCCAAACTACTGGCCCCGTGATCCCAACATCGGAGCAACCAAGTGATAATGTGCTCACTTGGGTGGCGAGTGAAATCTTTTCGAACCTCACGCAGCTCACTCAGAGTCAGGGATCGGGTAACAATCTCTGGTTCTGCCTCATCCTGATATCCTCGAGATGATCCCGGTTGATCATCATCCTTATCCGTCACTATACGAACTGATTTCTTTGTGCCTTTCCTCTTTTGTACGGGAGCAACAGACACTGGTGTGGATTGGTTTTTCAGATCATCTGCAGTGTCTGCTGTAGAGATTACAGTAGCTGCAGTGTCGGTCACAGGGGTTGCAGTAGCTGCAGTGTCAGCCCCAGTGGTTGCAGCAGCTATAGTATCTGCCAGTCTGTTTCCTTTCCCTTCTCCCTGACAGTGCTGACAGTGCTGACAGTGCTGCCTGCTATCAGGCAGTGTTTGATAAATAGTGGCCAGAGCCCAGCACAGTGCAGTAAGGTGTCCATCTCTGGGAAACCTACAGCAATTTTTCCTTAGGTATGCAGTCACTTGATCGGGGTCTTGTAGCTGTTCAGGAGTGAAATTCCAAACCATCGGGCGTGAGAAAGTACCTAGGTACTCGCCCATACTTTGCCACATGCCCTGCCACTCGTGATTATTCTGTCTCGGAGAAAGCTCTTCAGTGGTATTCATAAACCTATGCTTGATATATAACAAAAACTGAACCATCTGCACCAAACCTACCAATAGCAAAATGCTAGTTTGAATATCCCAGAGATATTGAAGATTTTCAAAAACTGCCCTAAGAGCTGTTGTATTTAGCCCAAAGGAAAAGAAAGCAGTGCCCCCACCATACCGGCTGCTGTTATTAACCCCTCCCTGTCCAAAGAATGGACAGGACAGCAAAACCTCATACAGGTACCAGCTTAAGCTCATGATCATCGATATTATTGTATCATAGACCGATATCATAAAATACACTATAATGAAGTATGGGAACAAATACGGGAGCCACAGACCTGAGAGAGTAAAGAATCCTGCCAGGATTGTATACAGCAAGTGGTGGTTTTGCTGCCACAGCCTTGTAAATAAATACCACAACATCGCGACCAGAGATTGCTTAAACAACAGTGCTTATCTTAATTGCGATAGTTAGGGTCAGATCTACCGTTATCCCAACCGTTCGTGCCCCACGTTGGGCGCCAAAATAACTGTCGTGGTTTTGCCCCAGCCGGGGGCCGCACCCCACACAGTCGCTTGTACTTTTAAAAGGAAGGGGGAGGGAAAGTTGGGGGAAGGGGAAAAGGGAAGGAAGAAAGGAGGAAAAGAAACCACAACCTAGAAACCAGAACCACGTAGGTTGGGATAAGGATAGTTTACTAAACAATAACAGAAAACTAGATATAACAATAACATAAGTTTAAAGCACAAAATAGATGAAACTGGTGATACACAATGCAATTTCTCACCAAACCACACAACTCAGGCCGCACAGCTTAGAGCCCGTCCCGGACAACCCGACCGCCCCAGAAACTGCACGTCCTGGCGTTGTCTCCCCATCTTTCCCCCAGTCCCCCCTTATACCGAACATGACGTAACTGGTATGGAATATCCTCTTTGGCCAATTCGGATCACCTGTCCTGGCTTCATCCCCTCCTTTCTCACTAGTAAGGAAGTATGCAGAGCTGAGAAAGGTCCTTGATTGCCCGGCAACAAATCGGAAAACATCAGGGTGCTATCAGCACTATTCTCATGCTAACACCCAAACATGGCATTCCATCCACTGCTAAAAAAAAAGTTTAACTCCATCATAGCTGAAACCAGGACAAGAAGTTAGACATTAACTCCACAAACACCTTCTCTGCCCTAGTCATGGATTATCTGATGGGCTTTCTTGCTTGGAATCTTACTGTCTCTTGGGAGGTGAGCACATATAATACATGGCAGATTCCTTTGTGCTCCTGCTTTAGATATCAGTCCTATTCAAAGTAATTTTACACATGCCATCAACTCTAACAGCCAGAGGAGTCTAGGTCTCATTGTCCTATAAGTGCTCTTTGCCTTTTCTAACTCTTTTTTATAATGTTTCTTTCTAAAGCACCTCAAATAGTCTATGAATTAAGCAAACTCATCTTATTAGAAGAGTCTCCAGGGTGCCTTCGTTACTTCTGCTTCTAACTTCAGACCCTGGACACAATCAATGAATGAATCAATAATAATCAATGCACAGAGCATTTCATCAGGATTAATGACTGTCTGGGAGGCGCTGATGGGCAGAAATTAAGTCAAGGACCATTAATCCCAGCTGGTCATTTGTCTCTAGGCAGTGCTTTGTGCCAAGGTCATTACTGCTATGGTAAGAAAAAAAAGAAAGGGAGCTGACATCGGCACATGGATATTTTTACCGGGGCTTGTGCAGAGTCAGTTGTTTTGTATGACTCTTTCTATTAAATGTGAGCCGCCTTGCATCAAGCATTTCCATTGCATGGAATGTCCCAGAACAATTTTCTCTTTCTAGTAAACCAACAGGCATTTTCATCCGCCTACGGGTTGCATAGATGTGTCATAAGAATCACAGAGCCTGGCAGACCACGGTCTCCTGCAGCCAGGGTTTACTCACACCATCTCTACACAGACACTCAGCTGTGGCCAGGTGGCAAGGGGAACATGTGCATTTCTGCTAAGGGGCTAGGAACTGAGGCAACCACCTATGGAGTCTGCAGGGTCCTCAGGAAACCCTGTCAGCTGAAGGCAGGGAGGGATCACAGAAGCAAAAGGACTTCTAAATATCTTCTGGGATAAGCCCTAAGCTGTTCATCTTGTGTCCCAAAAGTGAGGTCATTACCTGATGAGCAGTGAGCCAATAAACACACAGAGGTATATTGATTTATTGTCTGCACAGAGAGGGGTCTAGGTGGTTAATTCCCCAAAGCTAGCAACCTACACACAGAATTTACAACATATTTATCTTGTTACAGGATCAGAAGAACCCAACAAAATTTACACTAATTGGTTAGTAATTACTGCATCATCTAATATTAGTCAGGCATATTCAAATTAGCACGCATGCTTCTTGAAGGTGTCTGTGGGGTCATTTGCATAGTCCTTGAATTGGGTTGTGATCTCTCCCTGCCACCTTTACCTTTCCCCTAGTTACTGCTAGGTTTTTGTTGACTTCAGGCCTCTCTGGCAATGCCACAGCTCTTGCCCTTGCTGTGGCAGGTTATTTCTTCTTTATCAGTCTTTTAGCTCTTCTTCAAGGACACTTTTTAGCAAAGAGTGCTCTTTATCATTCCTTCTGCCCTTCTTCATAAGTCAAGCTGTTAGCAAAGCAAGTTAGTACATTTAACCTTAAATTAAACAGTGTCTAAGCACTAACCCAAGCACATTTCTGTCCCTCTAAAGTCGAAAATTCTACTTTATAGATATCAATCTAACTACACAGCTACACACACACACACACACACACACATGGATGCGATGATATTAGAACTAGAAACTTTCCCAAAGTATCATAAAAATTACTGACCCATGATGCATAGCAACCATACTGTGTCTACAAAATATTTTTAGAGCCAACATTAAGGTGGAGTCAGGACCACATTTGTTGATTGGCTATGTTAACTGCTAGAAAGCTCTCAGAACCAGTTTGGTAAATACAACTGCTGTACCCCAGAACACCCTGTTCTTCAAAGCACAGAGTATTCATGTGTGTCTGATGTATCCTGATGCTCTGAGTCTCCCCCTTTTCCCTCTGTGCTTGCAGACTGTGTTAACACTGATGTAACATGACCAATAATGACTGGGCAAGCCAAATAAGGTTCCTTCAAATCAGGATCCAGCTCTTTTCTTTTGAAAGACACATATAGTATGGATGGCACTATATTGCTCTTGGTAGAAAGTTTATAATGAAGAAGGAGCTGGACAGTCATAGTCATGCTAGGTAAGCCATAACATAGGAGGTGGCTGGAGATTGCCTTGTGCTACTTACTATAAAATGCACTTAAATGTTAACTCACAACACTGCTTGCAATTTCTCCCCATTTCCAGTGGGTTTCAGGTTTTTATGTAATTCAAACAGGAAACAGATCAAATCGGAGTGCCTCTCCATTCTATAAAAAATCAAATTCAGTTAATAATGATGAAGTCTGAGCCTCCTCATGTGCTACATAACCCCACTGGTGCACTAATTTTTATGTCTAAATGCAAACATGAAACCTCTCAAATGTTTTGAATGAAGGTGAATCTTTTGAAGTGGAAGGTACTAGATGAAAATACTCTGAGATGCTTCTGAGAGAGTAGGGGAAAAGAGCTTCAGTTCTACTTTCTGATAATTAGACAAAAGTTTACTGGATGTGTTACTTGCTTTCTGGGAATTTTGGAAAACTTGTATCCCAGGGGACACAGTCAAGACTTGCAGAAAAAGGACAAGTATCCAATGTTTGGATCAATAGAAAATGTGAAAATTCCCATGAGGAGAAGAAATTTTATCTTGTCTCATTTGGGCAGAAGAAGAAAAAAGCACATGAAGCTTGCATTCAGTGCAAACATAATGTCAATAGCAGAACAGATTCTTCAGAGACCAAATGTGTTGATCCACGTGCTGAAGAGAAAATGATCAGTTATAACATTCAGCTACAGAATGGAGCTCCTCAGCATAGGCACTATTGTCTATCCATGGTGTCATTCGATGTCACCCAGTTTATGCTTTAAAGAAACCTGAAACCAACCACCTGAACAAACCAGTCCCAGGTCACTTTCTGTAGGCCTTTCATCATTTATAAACATTGCATCTATCCCTCGTTTGGGCTGCCACAGAACTAACTGGTGGGAGAAAAAACTACACACATTTATGGTTTTTTCTACATAACTTCCAAAACAAATTTTATGTTGAAGCATTAGCAAGACAAGCTAAGTGTGTGTTGCAGGAGAAGCTGATCAGGTGCTATTTTAATGCCTGAAAGAATTAATGGATAGCAAATGAAGCAGTTTTCTGTTCACAGTTTGTGTCATGTTGTTTAATGAAACTAAGAGAAAAAAAAAATGACTTAACGACTCAAAATCCTGGAGAAATCATGCAGAAACAGATGGATATCTCCTGGAGACTGGGCTGGAAAACGCAGCTTCTACCTTGTACTACAGAAAAGGAGCAAATTCACGAGAAACAACGACAAGCTTGTATAGTCCTAATTATCTTCACTGATAATGGGGTCATTCTCAGCCTATGGATACAGCCATGAAATAAGATGCTTCTGGTGTGATTTTAGAGTTGGTGTTGACACCATTTAATTAGTATATTGCTACCTCACATTGTACAGACCTATATTAAGGAGCAAAAGTGTCTCTCTGCAGTATTTCTCGGGGTTTTCTCAGTGTTTAAGCTCAAGGGAGAGAAAGAGTGAGCTTGATTAAATTAGATATGGTGTTATCTGGGGACTTTCTGGAGTGCAAGCCTTTTCTTGTTGGTTCCATGTGCTCACACAAACCCAGTAGGCATTGCAAGCAGTATTCTGTTTCAGAGGAAAATCAGGATGTTTTCCAAGGATATGTGTCCAAACTCAAAGTGAGAGAATGTGGAGAAGCTAAATGAGAAAGCAGCCCCCTAGAAAGAGGCGCAGGGGTGACTCTGCAGCTGCCATTCAGAGACTCTCGACGGAGAAGACCGTGCCAAAGTTGTTATTAACCTCAGGCTGTACGTTTGTGGCTGTGCTGCATGCTGTGCTATAGCCTGACTTTTCTTTCATGCCAATTAAAATGACAGCTGCTGAGCTGCCTGCTTTTGTCACTGTACTTTAACCCTGCACTCAGAAAGCTTTTGGGCCACAAAGGGAGCAATCCCCATGCCCAAACCTCACTACTGCTGCAGTCACTCCTGGGAGCAGGGTTGTCCTCACCAGGCTGCCAAGAGTGGAAGACATTGTGGCAAACAGGCCAGCTATAGTAGGTGACAAAGGGCAGGGTTCGCTAGCAAGGATCAAACATCTGAAATAGCCAGCTGGAAATCAGAATCCAGCAGCCCAAAACCCAGTTAAAACATCCCCCCTAGAGTGATTTCTTACCTCACAAATATTTGAGGTTGCTTCCCATGAGGGCAGATCTGAGACCTTTGGTGTTTCTGATGAGAGGAACTGTGTTCCTGGTTGAATAAACTGTGTTTGCCTAGAGAGAGAGAAGAGACTTTTAAATCCAAAGTAGCAATTAAATGTGCAACAATTCTTAAGAGTATTCACACTGGTAAATGTTATTGACATTTCCTTTCTGCTTTTTCCAGCAGAAACAAATTATTAATATCTTATTGTTGCAATAATGAGCTCTTGATAGATATGGAATTTATTTTTTTTCCTGTGTTGGTTTAACCCTGAATCAGTTTTCACCAGTAACAAGTAGACCTCATTTTGTTTTAGCATCACTGACAACAACAGAAAGAGGAGCAACAACACAGAAACATCACAAAAAGCATTGCAAGGCTCTTCTGAAATGAAATACAGGGCATCTGTGCCAGTTCACCACCTACTGACTCAATCACTGGAAAATGCTGATCTGGGTAAGCTGCAGAAGCGGTAATTGAAATCCTGGACCCAAACCACTAATGAGACAGAGAGAAGCTCCCTACATCCTTCCACTCCTACTCCAGGTACTTGGGAGCATCTACTGCCTGTACAGAGCAGAATGTGAGCTGTTCTACAAATACCTATTACACGTGTCATGAATATTTACAGGCTTGCTTACTCCTTTGCTTTAGTGGTTTTGTTTTGTTTTGTTTGTTTGTTTATTTTATTTTCTAGAAACAGATCCTTTAGGACATTTAGTAAAGGACTCTAGAAATCTGGATAACTACCAAATTACATTGCTCATTCTCCCTCCAGTTTACCACTGATTAAATGTCCTTAGGATACATTGGGGCAATTATAATAATTGCTGGGGTTTTAGGAAGACCTGAGTCAAAAATACTTTTGTGCTGGAGAATCTAGTTGGTGAACTAGAAAATGAAAGAAAATAATTTGATAATGTGTTGTTATACAAAAAGATAGAAATAAAAATGTTGCAAAAAATACACAGTTCAGCAGATAGATATTAACAGAACAAAACATACTGGGATTGAAATGGCTTTTTTTGTTGTTGTTTTTAAACTTATTTCATTTTACAGTGAAGCATGATTTGGAGGGAGAAGTAATGCTTTTTATTAGATGGGATGATGCAGGTCAATAAAACCCAGAAAATCTCATAGGCATGCACTCCTCCCTTTTCTTTTAAAAACTGAAATATAAAGTGAAAAAAAAATTATGGCATAATCTGAACAAATTGTTTCCATTTTTTGGAAATAAGACATTCAAAACCAACTGAATTCTCCTTTTTAACCACATATGTTACCTTGCTTGCTGCTTTGAAATGGAAATGAGTTTTACCTGGAAAAAGTGTTTTCAGTTCAGTAATCTCAGCACATTAAGGATGAAAAAAAAAAAAAAAATCTTTCCCACAAAACCCAGCTTTGGATCTAAATTGAGCCCTCTGTCCAACCACCCACCTGTCTGTCAGCAGAGCATCCTCCTTGTGCTCCAGTCCATTCAAGAAGTTGGTAATCATGGTCAAGTGCAGCCCAGGAGTAGTATTAAGGAGTGGCTTTGCCCTCCTGGAGGTAGATAGCCAGTGTGATATGCATGTCTTGGCACAACATAACACCCTGACACCTTATCAGGTTGGCTTTATTGCTGCCTCCTTCATTCTGCCCTGGGGCAGTTATTTCCTCAACTGCTCTGGGGCGTTTACACTGTCCTTTGAACACAGTCCTGAAATATTTATCTACACAGATAGAAAAGAAGACAAGCAAAAAGAAAGATGCTGAGAAGACTTCTATCTGCCTCTGCCCAAGGCCATAGGGCAGGCTGCACAGACCACAGCTGAGACCTGCTGCTGTCATTACTGTTTGCTGGGAGCAGCCCCTCTTGCAAGGGCTTCAAGCTATTTTAGGAGGCAGCACCCATACCACACAAAAATACAAATCCCTTTGTGCTTAATCTGTCACCGTGCCTGGCTCTGAAGAGAAGTGGGATTTGGAGTTTGTTTGTACAGGCTAAAGCAATGTTTTCTTTGATAATTGTCTGTATTGTGTGCTTAGATTTTTTCTTTCCTGGTGCATAAAAATCCCAAGGAGGGACTTATTGCTTATTTGCACTCACTCTAAATAGCAATCTCCTCAGAGAAAAAAAAAAAAAAAAAGAAAAGAAAAAACATCCCAGGAATGTTATTTCTCTGTGCACTGCAGATTTGCTGGATGCACGTGGACATCACTACGCAGTTACCTTACTGCTGCATTCATTGACTCTTACTCCAGTCCAGGCTTATTCTCCTTAACTCTGAAGAAAAAGATTTGGGTGGGGTTTTTTATATAAAGCTCAAAATGAGCCAACAATGTGCACTTACACATCACAGAATCAATCACAGAATCAATCACAGAATCACTTGGTTGGAAAAGACCTTTGAGATCATCAAGTCCAATCATACCCATCCTCTACTAAACTGCATCCTGGGTTGCATCAAAGGAAGTGTGGCCAGCAGATTGAGAGAGGTGATTCTGTCCCTCTATTCTGCTGTGGTACTGTGTCCAGCTTTGGAGCCCTTAACACAAGAAGGACATGGACATCTGGGCAACCTTGTGTAGATACAGGCCTGGAGGTTGGTGGCCCTGCCTCTGGCAGGGGGTTTGGAGCTCTATGATCCTTGGGGTCCCTTCCAACCCATGCCATTCTATGATTCTATGATTCTTTGATCTTAGAACAGGTCTAGAGGAGGGCCATGAGAATGATCTGAGGTCTGGAGCACCTCTCCTATGAAGACAGGCTGAGACAAATGGAGTTGTTCAGCCTGGAGAAGAGAAGCCTTTGGGGAGACCTTATAGCAGCCTTCCAGTACCTGAAGGGGACATACAGTAAAGCTGGGGAGGGAATGTTTGCAGGGGCATGTAGCAATAAGACAAGGGGCAATGGTTTTAAACTGGATCAGGGTAGGTTTAGGTGTACTATGGGGGTGGTGATACACTGGAACAGGTTGCAAAAAGAGAGGTGGTGGAGGCCCCATCCCTGGAGGCATTCAAGGTCAGGCTTGAAGCACAATTTAATTCATCAGTCATTTTAATGAGTAACCTCAGGTACCTTCTATGTGATGGAAATACTAGAACATGCTCCGTAGAAAAAGAACACACTTTTAATATGTTGGTTTTGTTTCTGTTTACTTAAAAGAATAAACCCTCAGAGATAATGGGGACTGCTTGCCTGTACAGTATTTTGTGCCTAATTATTTTTATGTATGGACAAGAGCACAAGAGCTGCTTTATCCACTAGATTAAGTATCAGTTCCAATGTAACATTTCTTGCTTGTAGTCTGGGGCAGAGGCCACTATTTTATTATCCATTTTAGATTGCCTGTTGGATTTTTTTATTCTTCAATAAAACTTATGGCATAGTTGCTGTTTCCCCTTCTCTCGAAGCTGAACAAACAAGGTAAAGTTTTAAAGCTAACACCCTGGAGATTTCACCGAGCTCCCAAAGACATACAAAAGAGATGAGCATAGTCAGACCTGCCTGTAGAAGTTGTTTTGTTTCAGTGATCACTCCACCAGCTAGAATTCTTGCTGCATGACAACTTCTAATCCAACATCTCCCAGGACCAAGGCACATTCAAGAGAATCATTGCTAAGCCAGTGATGGAAGTATCATGTAGATAGACTGGTACCCAGACACTGGCTCCATCTCCTCCAAGAAGTACTGTAGAGGAGATGGAACAAGAAATTAATTGTTTGAACCTTGCACCTGAAGGGGAATTGATGACTACCTGGATGTGACAATACCCAGTTCCAGCCAGAAGCTTTTCCTCCTGCTGCCCACACCACAGCCTTTGTGCCAATACCCAAGGGAGAACAGACAAAAGTCTGACAATCACTAGGAGAACTGAAGAGCTATATGACAGCATTTACTGAAACTCCAATCCATGAAAAAAATGTACATAAAGAAAAACCTAATGTCCAACATCACACAGAGCAGGGGCAGAAAAGTCCACAAGGCCTGAGACCTGTAGGAGACCAGAGGAGGGACTGCTTGCACTCCAGCTCAGTAACAGCCCCCGCAGAGCCACACTGCTTTGCAAACTGTTCAAGAAAAGAGCTTTGTCATCAGTGGAGCTTAAGGGCTTGGGCTGAAAGTGAGCTTCAAATATTCATCTCTCAATTGTGGGTGATAGGATAGTTTGAGGAGCAATATGAGCTTATGATATAGACATAACCTAAGAAAACCAGAAAAGCAGCAAAACTCCCGGTGTGTACAAATTACAAGCTCTATATATGCCAGAGTATGACCTCCAGCTAGGATATAATAATCAACTTTCATGAACAGCACTCATTATATTGTGTCCATTATAAAAGTGCAGCTACATGACAGTGCCATAGGCTATTATGTTCTCATTCAGAAGAGTTTCAATTTTCTTCCAAGAGACAATGTCTCCTTTTGCAAACTTATTTTGCGTGTCTTGTCCTCATTTTTATGTTATAGGATGGGACGTGTTGGTTTGGGGTTTTTTTGTTGTTGTTGTTTTGCTCCTAAAACAAGAAAGGAAATTGACACAAAAAATCTGTATTGATTTGGGAGGCACAGCTAGGCAGGGTTTCAGCTAGTGTAAATCAGTGTGATAAACATCATCTGAGGACTTTTACCAGACAACTATAAATTTGCTGGATCAAAGTGTTTGTCAATGACCAAAAATATCTCACAGAAATGGCCTGGCCCTCTGTTGACACAACAGAAGATTTTGCCAAGTCAGCAAGAAAATTTGGACTTGTTGTGTGATGACTTAAATAAGGTTTTATCGCTTATTTGCTCAATCCTTCTTCCTGAATACTAAGTGTGAGATAACCCAAGGAGTGCAAGTAAATGACTAGGGAGCAGGAGAAACAGCTGTGGTTTCGTGTAGAAACTGCTGAACGGCATAGGCAGATCCAGGCAGAGTCTGGCAGAATTTGTCAGCTGTGAGTAACTGCACTTCATCTGGTCAAACATGTCCAGGAAGCCATAAAGCTACCTCTGCTGATAGGCCTGTCCTGAGACAATCTACAGGTCTCTACCATCTATCATATTCCATCTGAGGAAGTCATCCTCAGCACCCTCTATTCAATGAATGTGTAGTTAGTAGGGACAAGGGGATGCAAAATTCAACTCATCTAATTCTTCAATACCTAAAACAATATCCCTCCGACTCCCTACTTCCTTCTTATTAGGAATAAAGGAAGGGAAGAGTCATGAAATCCAATAGTTTTCATGTCTACACAGTGATCTGACACCTGGCACTGTTTTCAAGAGCCTAGAGATGGGCTGGATGAGTGCACAGCTTACGTTTTCACAGAGGTATGGGGAAATGCACGGGAAAGTCACACAGGAATCTGCTCCCAGAGAGACAAGACAAACAGGTTTCCATTCCACTTGCAGCAGCTTATCTTTCAGATCATGCAGATATAAGTATTTTGTGATACGTCATACACTGAACCAGAAGAGCATTTTTGAGGACTCTTTAGGATACTAATGTTTTCCACCCAGCCAGGAAAGTTTGCCTAAGGCTGTCTTGAGCACACATTCTTGTGAAATACAAGGCAGAGTTCACAACAAAGCCTGTCTTAAATATCACAGTGCAGAACTGGTGCTTCTCACAGCCTTGATAGAGACAGAAAATGGTTTAATACAATCATCACAGAATCATGGAATGGTTTGGGTTGGAAGGGACCTCAAAGCTCATCTAGTTTCAACCCCCTGCCATGGGCAGGGACACCTTCCACTAGACTAGTTTGCCCAAAGGCCAATCCAACCTGGACTTGCACATTGATAGGGATAAGGTAGTCACAGCTGCTCTAGACAACCTGTTCCAGTGCCTCACCACGCTCACAATGAAGATTTTCTTCCTAATATACATTTTAAGTCTAACCTCTTTCAGTTTAAGGCCTTTACCCCTTTTCCTATTGCTACACTCCCTGATAAGCAGTCCTCTGCAGCTTTCCTGTAGTGCTCTTCAGGTACTGGAAGGTTGGAAAAAGGTCTCCCCAGAGCCTTCTCTTCTCCAGGCTGAACAAACCTAACTCTCTCAACCTCTCTTCATAGGAGGGGTGCACTAGCCCTCTGATCTTATTCATGGTCCTCTGCTGGACTTGCTCCAAAAGGTCCAAAAGCTCCATGTTGTTCTTATGTTGCAGACCCCAAAGATGGATACAGTACTTTAGATGGAGTCTCACAAGAGCAGAGTTGAGGGTCAGAATCACCTCACTTGTCCTGTTGGTCAGGCTGTTTTTGAGGACTTGGCCCTGTTAAACTTCACACAGTTTGCACAGGCTGATCTCTCAAGCCTGTCAAAGTCCCCCTGGACAGCATCCTTCCCTTCAGTGTATTGATCATACCACACAGCCTGGTGTCATCAGCAAACATACTGAGGGTACACTCGACCCCATCATCCATGTTCCCAACAAAGATATTAAACTGTGCCAGTCCCAGTACCAGCTCCTGAGGAACACCATTCATCACTTAGCTCCACTTGAACATCGAGTTGCTAACTGCAACCCTCTGAGTGCAACTAACAAAGCAATTCTGTATCTATCAGGCGGTCTATCTGTCAAATCCAAGCCTCTCCATTTTAGACAAGGATGTTGTGCAGGGCAGTGTCAAATACTTTGCACAAGTCCAGATAGATGGCATAAGTTGCTCTTCCCTTATCCACCAACACTGCAAATCATTAATAGCATGCTACTAAATTTTTCAGGCATGATTTGCCCTTAGTGAAGCCATGTTGCTGTCACCACTCACCTCCTGTCTTTCCATGTGACTGAGCAGTTTCCAGGAGCATCTGCTCGATGATCTTCCCTGGCACAGATGTGAGACTGACCAGACAAGGTCTTCTTTTTTTCCCTCTTTAACAATAGGGGTTGTATTTCCCCTTTCCCATCCATTGGGAACTTCACTGAACTGCAGTGACTTCTCAAATATGATGGACAGTGGCTTAGTCACTTCATCCACCATTTCCCTCAGGACCAACAGATGCATCTCATCAGGTTCCATGGATCTGTGCACCTTCAGCTTCCCTAGATGGTCTCAAACCTCATCTTCTCCTACAGTTTATTGTTCTTCATTCTCCCAGTCCCTGCCTTTGCCTTCTGTGACCTGGATAGCGTGGCTAGAGCACTTGCCAGTGTAGACTGAGGAAAAAACTCTTTGAGTACCTCAGCCTTCTCCATATCCTGGGTAGCCAGGTCTACCATTTAATTCCAAAGGGGACACACATTTTCCCTCATCTTCCTTTTTATCGCTGACATACCTACAGAAAGTTTTCTTGTTGCTCTTGATGTCCCTGGGCAAATTTAATTCTGTCAGGGCTTTAGCTTTCTTATCCTGATTTTTGACTGCTCAGACAATCTCTCTGTATTCCTCCCTGGCTACCTGCCCTTGCTTCCACCTTCTGTAGGTTTCTTTTTTGTTTTGAAGTTTTTCCTGAAGCTTCTTATTCATCCATGCAGGTCTCCTGGCAATTTTTCCTGACTTCTTTATGGGATGCATCACTCCTGAACTTGGATGATCCTTGAATACTAACCAAATTTCTTGGGCTCCTCTTCCCTCCAGGGCTTTGTCCCATGGTATTCTACCCAGAAGGTCCCTGAAGAGGCAAAAATCTGCTCTCTTAAAGCCCAGGGTAGTGAGCTTGCTGTGTGCCCTCCTTGCTTCCCTGAGGATCTTGATCTCCACCGTTTTGTAGTCACTGCAGTGAAGGCTGCCCTTGAGCTTCACATTCCCCGCCAGCCCTTCCTTGATGATAAGAACAAAGTCCCACTTGGCACCTCTCCTCACTGTCTCTTCTATCACTTGGAGAAGGAAGTTATCATCAATGCATTCCAGGAACCTCCTAGATTGCTTATGTCCTGCTGAGGATCTCTGAGGAAAAGGTTGATCTACCCAGGTCAGTTCTGCGTGATGTCACTCACAACCTGTCTTCTCTGTGTGGCTATTCTGGTCTGGCAAGGGTAGAGTTAACTTTTCCCACAGCAGCCCTCTGAATTCTGTGTTTTGTGTTTATAGCTACAAAGTGTTGATAAGACACCTGTTCATGAACAGTTCTCACACAGCACCAAGACTTTCTTTTAAATCCTTCCTCAAAGACCAGCAGACTGGCCTGGGCAAGAGTTTGGGCAGTGAACCAATGAAAGAACCCTAAAATCACTGTGTGGCAAGAAGGGAAGACTTGGGGAGGCAAGGTTAGGATATTAGGACTTTAGAACATTAGGACAAGAGGAAATGGTCTTAAGTTGCACCAGGGAAGGTTCAGATGTGATATTAGGAAAACTTTCTTCACTGAAAGAGTGGTGAAGCATTGGAACAGGCTGCCCAGGGAGGTGGTGGAGTCACCATCCCTGGGGGTATTTGAAAAACAGGTAGACATGACACTTTGGGAGGTGGTTTAGTGGTTTGGTGGTGCAGGGCTAAAGGTAAAACTTAATGATCTTGAAGGTCTTTTCCAACCTTGATTCTATGATTCTAAGATCACCTCTAAGTCATGACTAGAAAGAGCCGTTAATGGAGACTTTGTAGTCTCCTGGGTCATCACTGACTGGGGTGTTGAAAACAGGCGTGCTAATAGAGACATTGTAGTCTTCTCACCAGGATGGGTTGTCTCTGTCCACTGATTGTTTCACTGGCCTCCTTCTGTCTGGCTCAGAGAAGGTAGTCCCAGATCAGCTTGCTCTGATCTGCCCTGTGCTAGTTGCCCTTGCCAAAGCATTCCAGCAACAGCTGTACAAATTTTGGGGTGTGATGGGAAGAGAGCAGAAATTTTCTCACACTCCCTGAGTAATGCCAGTTCTCTCTTTCAGTCCCCATTTCCAGATAAACACCTTTTTTCCTGCCTCTCTCTTTATTTAAAGCTTACTTTCATCAAAACAATTGGGTTTGTCTGACTAAGTTCTCTGTATGACTGTGTGATCCATACTAATAACCTCTGAACCTGCTGGCCAATGGTATTGACAGATGTCAGAGCTGTGAAATTCTAGCACTTTATGAAAACAAATTAACCCTGTCAATCCTTCCAGTGACAAAAATTTGGCATAAGGTTAACCTCTAGCGAGTAAATGCTTCAAAATACTCTGCAAGAGCACTGCTGGGCTTTCAGCCCACTCAAGCCCTCTCTTTCTCTGTTTGTAGGGCAGATGGGTGGATTGTTTTGGGGTGGGTTGTGGCTTTTTTTCTCCAATGAGCCTCAGATTTGCTCATGAAACTGACACTATGAAAACCATGAAGTTACAGTTTCCTTGATGGCAACTTCCTGGAGAAAGGATACCCCAAAGATACCCCATAGAGGTGATGCCAAAGATGCAGAGACTTTTGTAAGTTTTGGCTGGTTTACCCAGTTTCCATCACACAGAAGCATTTTATTTACAGACTGGGTGAGATCACAGCCCTTTTGCATATGCCATTAGGATTCATGGCTAGATGATACAAGATCATATTGAAAATTATTGCCAAAATTCCCAAGCTCTACTTACATTTCCCATTATGGTTGCTACAGCAGTACCTGCCCTAGTAAAAGAGTATCAGTAGGGGATTTGCTAATAAGTTCTGGTGCCCAGAAGAGGTGTGGGAGGATGTGCTTGCTGCAGATATCTCCTGTCTCCAGGGGGAAACACCAAATGTATTTTAGAAAAGGTCTTTCCATGCATTAATTAGAGCAGTACTGACTCACCCATCTCATTACACTGCTGATAGAGATCAGCAAATACTTCCTCCACAAGATTTGACATCTTCCAGAGGCTGCAGTAACAGCACAGAGATATATATACCACCTCTTTTAACTGAGAACTTGTGTGAACTGTTTTCTGTAGGATCTGAATGTCTGCTAGCAGCTTATGCAGGGTTTAACAAAGCAGGCAGGATCCTCTTCCCTATATCCAAAACAGAACTCTGGAAGGCGGAAGCTTGGTACCCTCCCCATCTGGCTTGATGGCACAAGGATCCCACTGCAGTGGGATGGCTGACTGGTGATGGGCAATACCTGCAGATTATTTCAAGCCAGTGACACAGGCAAGTACTCCTGCTCTGCTCCTTTGCAATCCTCACCTAGCATCTAGAAACTGTACTAGACAGAGGGGAAAAAAGCAACAAACAAACAAAAAAAACCCCACTAAATGCCCCCCCCCCCCCAACAACAACAAATCAAACCCTCAGCACTTTTTATGGAACAGTGTTTCTACAGAATTAAATTCTAGGAGAGATGGCAGTTCTGTGTGTCCCAAAACTCACTGATGAAAATGAAACCCACCAAATGTTCTAGGCTGGACAGAGGGTGAGAGTATTGATAACTCACACCCTCTCTTGCTGCTGGAAGGGAAGGAGAGCAAAGGGGGTAAGTTCACCATCACTTCTGTAACCTTGGTCTGTCTGCAGTTCCCTTAGATGAAATGAGCACGACAGTTTTGCTGTCCTCTTGTGACAGTTGTAACACTGTCAAACAGCTTTTTTCTGGTGAAACATCAAAATAGCTTGGAAAAGCTGATGGTTTTCAATGGAAAAATATTCACTGGGCCATTTCCATCAGAAATTTCTTGAATAGCTCTACCAAAGAAGCAGCTCGAATCAGTGATTTGAATGCATTGTTTATACTTTTTAAAACACGATTCCAGTCCTCTTAACTCACAGAGTGTGTGATGTCCTGCCATGCACAAACTGAGGACTGCATCACAGTTTATTTGAGAGTTGGCTTAGGATTTTAGGACTCATGAAGAGGGCAGTGAAAGAAAAGAGTATTTGCATAGTGGGCATTGTGCACTGGAGTGTCACAGAGAACTGACTGCACTTGCATCCCCCTCTTTTTTTTTTTTAATAATTTTTTATAAGTCAAAGCACAAGCTAGAGAGTCTGACATACATTTCAGAGCATCACAAAACTCCCTTTGGCAGACAACTTATTCGTACTGAAGAAAAAGCACTTTGCCAGGTTCAAAAATTAATTAAAAATGCCTAGTGTGACTCTAGAAATCACACACTGAACCCCTGTGATACATTTTAATGAAAAAATACTCCTGGAATTGATTAGATTTTACAGATTTATACCTTCCAAATAATTCAAAGCAACATCTCCAGAACTAGCAATGACCTAATCTCCCAAATGAATAATTATATGGAATGATATAAATAAGGAATTTGACATGCAGTAAATACTACAAGACATTGTTTCATTTAAATAATATTTTTTTTTAAAGTAAAAAAAAAAAGTGCTGGTAATTAGGAAGACTGAAAGTGAATATGTCATTTTATATAAATCAAATATGACAGTTCACAAATAATTCAGTGCTTCCATTATTACATTTTATGGGATTTTTAGGGTGTACAGTATTGCTTGCTACCAAATAGTTCCACCCAAAAGGCATTTTTTTGAGACAGCAACTATGGAGTTTCTGTATCTGTTTGGTACGGGATGACAGCAGCTATTTAAAAGCAATAAAAGATCTGTAGAACGACTTGTGATCCAAATTGACTATACTTTTTGATGGGTGTCTTGAGAGACCTTGGAGGGACCTGTTTTTTAAGGATTCATCATGCTCAGCACTCTCTCTCAAGTGCTTCTGGTACAAGAAGTTTTGTACCCAGAATTAGTAATGATTCTTTGAAGAACTGAGATAGGAATATGCATATTAATGCTTAAGAGGGCTCAGTTTTGAAGTCTGCTGTTGTTGGCTCCTTCTGGAGAAATGTCCGTTTCTTCTACTGAAAATCATGTCATTTTTTGTCATCATCCACGTTCTTTGAAAAAGTAAATTAATCACTTAGATCCCAGTGTAACTGAGGGGGTGCAGGGGCCTTTTAAGGCATCCTTTAAAAATTAAGGGATTAGCCTTCACAACATTGGAAGTAATGAACATCAACAGGAATGAATAGCCCCACTGAGCTCCAGAGGGATTCCTGCTGCCCAGCTCAAGGGAAGGATACACAAACTAGACCTTAGGACAAAGGAAGTCACATATTTCTAAACCTGGCCAAAGATGACACGATTTGAGAGTTACATACTGGCTGTGGGTGATTTACTGGTATCACACTCAATACAGTAACAGTCTGGCTCGTTCAAATAGCACCTTGCAGCATCTCTCAGGGTTGTGCTTACACATTCCTGGGCAAAGCAGGTCAACAAGAGGACACTTGAACACTTTGTTTCCTCTGTCTGGCTGTATTGCAGCAGGCAGTCTTCTATTTGTTGTTGTTGTTGCCCACACAGCTTTACCACTTGTCTTAGAGTCCACTTAAAAACTTGCAATTCAAGTGGACAATCCAGTATTCTTGGGAATACTTGTTTACATGTGTGGCGTTTCCTTTCCCTTTTATGTATATTCTTCTCTTTAAAATGTTAACAATATCCAATTCAAGCCATGTCTTAAAGATAAATTCATGCTTGTCATTTCTAAGGTTTTGTAGCAGTTTTAGACTCTTCTGTGTGGAAGCTTGGCCCATTTGGCATTTAATCTAAAGTAAAAATTGCTATTAGTTGTGGGGATGAAATAAAGGGAAACATATACTTATACAAACTGGATTGTAACATGTGACTATGGATTGCAGTCAGCTTGGAGGAACATCCTGATCTCAGTGATGTCAGTGGGGCCACAGAATTTCACCCTTACACTGGCGAAGATGAAAATGGAAATGAAAAAGGAAATAAAAAAAAAAAAAGAGAGAAAGAGAGAAAAGAAAATTTTTAAAAAATAATAAAAAAGAAGAGGGAAGAAGGGAAAAGAAAAATAAAAGAAAAAAAAAGAAAAAAGAGGGGAAGTTAAGATACAAACAATTCTCCTCTCAGAGGTGGAGGAGGTTGCATGTGACACACCTTTCCCTGTGTCACATGCAACCTTGCTGAAGATAGTGTGACTGTGCACAGTGTACATTAAGAACAAAATGCTGTATTAAGTTGGAACTGTTGGAGAGGGTTCAGAGGAGGGCCACAAAGATGATTAGAGGGCTGGAGCACCTGCCCTACGAAGAGAGGCTGAGGGAGCTGGGATTGTTCAGTCTGGAGAAGAGAAGGCTGTGGGGGGACCTCATTGCAGCCTTCCAGTACCTGAAGGGAGCTTATAAGCAGGAGGGGATTCAACTTTTTAAAAGGATAGACAATGACAGGACAAGGGGCAATGGATTAAAACTAAAGGAAGGAAGGTTTAGATTAGATATTAGGGGGAAGTTCTTTACAGAGAGAGTGGTGAGGTGCTGGAACAGGCTGCCCAGAGAGGTAGTGGATGCCCCATCCCTGGAAGTGTTCAAGGCCAGGTTGGATGGGGCCCTGGGCAACCTAGTGTAGATCCAGGCCTGAGGTTGGTGGCCCTGCCTGTGGCAGGGGGGTTGGAGCTCTGTGATCCTTGGAGTCCCTTCCAACTCATACTATTCTATGATTCTATGATTCTATGATAATCAAGGCATAAGGGAAAAGTAACAGTGCAGAAACATTCCTTCCTCTCTCAGCAACAACTTTTAGAGCTTCTTTAAAATAATAGCACAAAAACTATCACCCTAACCCTCACAAAATGGGTCAAAAGAGCAAGACTCAGCTTGTCCAGCAAAGAGGCTGGGTTTTGGGTATTTTTTACTTCCCCAGAAATGTGAAGCAGCTGCTCAGCACTGGCAGGGCTGCCAGCCCAGGGCACAAGGGAAGCCCACCCTACCTGCCCCAGGCTCCTGGCCCTACTCCCACCATAGATCTTGACATTAGGAGAGAGGCTACAACTTTGCCTCCAGCCTGACAATAAATCCCAGGCAGAGCCCAGCCTTCCGTGGTGGCAAGCAGTGGGTATATACATTTCAGAGGTCTCTGCTGGCTCTGCTTTGTATTTACGCCAGTTGGATCATTTCTCCATATCTCATAAAGAAGCTTCCTGATCCAGAAACACTCAAGTTCATAACTGCTTGAAATCCCCCTCCCCCAGTTGAAATATGGCCTCTTAGAGAGCATTTCTTTTATCTGAAGACCTCTGTGGGATCTGAAAACACACCATGGGTTTAAAATATTTCTTTCAATGGTTAGTATTTTTTATTGGAACAAAAGTCAATTTTCACAAAACCACAAATATCTGTGGTCACTCAGGCTTGCTAATACTTTCCACAAACATCTTAGATAGTAGCTTAAAAAAAAAAAAGAATTTTAAAAAAAGTCTTGGCACCTGAAGACAGCTGCTGGGATTCTTTCACAGTTTTCATGAATTGCTTGGAAAAAAAAATATGGATACAGCCTGAGTGTATTTCTTAAAGGTTGCATCTGCCTACATAGTGAAAATGAATTAATAGTTGTGGAAAATTCAGGGCAACCTGACACCTAGAAAAAATTTAATTAGCTCAAAAGGTCACATCCTGGAGTCAGATAATAGCCAAAAACATTGTTTAGTGTAACCTGATCCAGACAATGAATGAATGCTTGCTGCTTTGCTGATACCCACATGTTATTCCTGGGATGTAATCATACTATGAAAAAGCAAAAGTCTCCACGTGGAATGGGGTGGGCTGTGCAATAAGGGATGCTGACACAGCCTGGCCCCACTGTGAAGGAGCTGGGAAGGCAGGAGGAGAGTGAGCATCAATCTAGACAGTGATGCAGAGGTAGTGGTGTCAGAGAAGACACCACCTCCCAAGAAGGTTTCACCCAAGAGCTCCTGCTGAAGCCCACGTCATACCTTTGCATTAGGGAGTTGGGAGGGAGTTGGGAAACAAACTTCCCAAGAAAAGCAGGAGGACTTTGCCACGGGTGATTCACTCCAGGCTGTAAATCCTGGGAATCCTGTGATGCTCTCTAGTTTCAGCTTGAGCATTAGCCTGGAAAGTCACGTGATTTATGGAAGTTTCCTGCACAAGGCAGGGACTCAGGGTCTGACGCCTGTCTCCAAAAGAAGCTAGACCGAGTGCAAAAGCTGTTGGGGCATTCTGGCTTGCTCAGAGCAGATGTTCATAATGCTCTCTCACAGATTTAACAGTCCACAAGCTTTTCTTGAAGCATCATGTGGGCTTAACGATATTTTTACTTTGTGTTATTCCTTCCTGGAAAATTGAGCTGTAAAAGCCTCTTTTGTTGAAACCATCTGCCCTGACTCGTCACTCTGGGGAAAGCCTCTTGAGAAAGACCAACACGTGATCTCTGTGCTGGGCAGACATGAAAGTCAACACCACAGCTGGGCTACATCTGCCCCCACCAATATCCTGCAGTCTGTCCTCTCCAGCACACCAGAAATGCCAAGGGTAGAAAGGGGCTTTGTTTGACCTTGTAGCAACATTTCTAGGCGGTTTGGGAGAGTGTTTTGCCTCACAGACATTTGTGATTCCTGTTGAAGAAACTTGCTACTATCTCCACTACATGTGCAAGCAATTTTCATTCTTCTATTTCCAGCAGGCAGATCCTTGCTGCCAGCCCAGTGCTTCTGAGCAGGCGGAGCTGGCCACACTGCAGCAACCCTTGCTGCTAACTGAGTGACTCAGCAGGGAAGCCTAGGCCTGACTGGTCATGAAAATTGAATTGCTCCATCATCCCTGAAGCATCGGGGTGTCTCTTAAAGGAATGGGTGTGTGGTGGAAGGTATCCATCTCTGGGAATCCTGTGATCCTTACCTTTTCACAAAGGGGTTGTTTTGTTTCTTTTTTCCTTTAGTAAAAGAAAAAGCAACTACAGTGCAGCATATGCATCTCTACAGTCTGCATCACAGAGCCACAGAAAGGTTGAAGTTGGACAGGACTTCAGGAGGTCATCTGGTCCGAGTCTCTTTTGCTCAAGCTGAGTCACCTAAAGCTCATTGCGTAGAACCATTTCCAGATGGCTTTTTGACATCTCCAATGGTGGAGAAACCTGGTCAACCTGTGCCAGTGCTTGATCACCCTCACAGCAAAAAAGGGTTTCCTGATGTTCCGATGGCGCCTCTAGCATTTCTGTTTGTGCCCATTCTCTCTGGTCCTGCTACTGGGCACCACTGAAGAGCTTACTCTTCTCTTTACACCCTTCCTTCAGTTATTTATACATTGATAAAGTCCCCTGTAGCCTTTTTTTCTTCAGGCAGAACAGTGCCAGCTCTCTCAACCTTTTCTCACCTGATCGATGCTCCATGCATTGCCATAGTCCTTTTCTGGACTGTTTCCAATATGTCTATATCTCTCTTGTGCTGAGCAGCCCAGCACTGGACACTGCACTCCAGATGTGTCTCACCAGTGCTGAGCAGAGAGGAAGGATCACTTCCTTTGACTTGTTTGGAATGCTCTGCCAAAATGTAGGAATAAACAGGATATCATTGAGGTCATTTCTATTGAAGAACTGCTTAATGGGAGAGTGAGAACATAGAGCAAAAGCTGCTGTTTTCCTGTCCCTCCCCTGTCTGGATGTTGTCCAGCCTGCTAGGTTATGGCTGCTGCCAGACCACACACCCATAATAAATGACATGAGGTTTGATCCATGCCAAAAGATGAAAAAGTAGCACAAGTTGTTGAACACCCTTTGACTACACACTGGGATTCACACAGGGAGGGCTGTCACCAGGCATGCAACCAGCACACTGAGCCCCAGGGAGTGCAGAGCGTGTGTGCAGGAGGCATCAGTGAGTGGAAAAAAACAGGGAGAACTGTGATTTCTATCATGGTTACTTCTGCTCAAGAGAGTATCCCTTGGAGCAGATCCTGGAGGAGTTCCAGGACCTCCATGTCCACAAGAAGGACATGGAGGTCCTGGAGCGAGTCCAGAGAAGGGCAACCAGGCTGGGGAAGGGGCTGGAGGGCAAATCCTATGAGGAGCAGCTGAGGGAGCTGGGGCTGTTTAGCCTAGAGAAGAGGAGGCTGAGGGGAGACCTTATCACCACCTACAATTACCTGAAGGGAGGTTATAGAGAAGTAGGTGATGGTCTCTTCAGCCAGGTGACAGGTGATAGGACAAGGGGGAATGGCACTAAACTGTGCCAGGGCAGGTTTAGATTGGATGTTAGGAAAAAATTTTTTACTGAAAGAGTTGTGAGGGCCTGGAACAGGCTGCCCAGGGAGGGGGTTGAGTCACCTTCCCTGGATGTGTTCAAAAAAAGGGTAGACGAAGTACTTAGGGATATGGTTTAGTTTAGGATGTGAATGGTTGGACTGGATGATCTTAAAGGTCTTTTCCAACCTTGTGATTCTGTGATTCTGTGAGTTGTGACAATACCACTTTCCTGACAGAAAAGACATTAATTTTCTATATAAAACATTTCACAAGCAGTCATTGGTTTAACAAATGAGTGATTTTGAAAGCACTTTTAATGGGAGAAAATTGAAATCGTTCAACTTTCTAGTTCTTATTTATTTTGTGTTGACAGATTAGATGAGTTTGTATTATATGTTATTGTGCTGCGTATGTGTAATAGCAATATTAATCTGGGCCAGCAACTCTTGGCTCTATCTTGCTTAATGTCCTGAATCTTCTGGAGCTAGAACTGTCATTTTAGCTGAGTCCAGAACATTTCCAGTTAACCTCCGTGCATCTTGTGGGAATGATAGATGGGGTCAAGGAAGAGGAATGAGAAAGAGCTGAGTTGGGTGTAAATGAAGGACATCCTTTTATTTTTTCTTTTCTTTTTTTATACTGTGAAATTTTACACAATAAACGATGTCTTTTGAATGGTTTATATTGAGCACGTATATTGCCAGCAAGAGAAACTCTGAGACAATTTTCCAGGGTGAATTCCTCTGCTTTTATTAAAACTAAAAGAAATTAATTTATAACTATGCTTAATTGGCTCCTGTCATGACATAACCTTTTGAGAAGAGTAATGGTTGCTCTTGCTTTCCAATAGCAGGGCACCCCAGAGACCCTGCTACCATGTGTCCCTCACCTGCACTGAAAAATGAGGATAAGAGTTTTTCAGTTTCAAGCTATGCTATGAATAAGTTGAAAGCTGAAGTCTGATGAAGCTTTGAGATGACATCCAGACTCAGAAGACATCATTAATTGTGTAAAAGTTCACAGTTAAAAGACCTCCTGAATATCCTACTTAGGTCTGAATGTCTAAAAAACCTAAATCTCTTGTTGAGTAGGCAGATGTGGCTAAGACAAGAGACATGAATCAATTGTAATTTCATCAGTAAACCCCACTCCCCACCAGTCTAATAAATTAATCTCTTTCACTTTCCATGTACGTTGTACCTCTTGGTCTCACAGAATCATAGACCCATAGAATAGTTTGGGTTGGAAGGGACCTCAAAGGTCATCTAGCTCTCACCCCTTGCTATAGGCAGGGACACCCTCCACTAGACGAGGTTGTCCAAAGCCCCATCCAACCTGGCCTTGAACACTGCCAGGGAGGGGGCATCCACAGCTTATCTGGACAACCTGTTCCTGTGCCTCAGCATCTTGACAGTGAAAGGTATTTTCCTTTTATCTAATCTAAATCTACCCTCCTTCAGTTTAAACCCATTACCCCTTGAAACCCATTAGACTTCAGAGACTTTTCCCCAGAGCTGCCTTTAGGCAGTCTCTCTACATGCCCTCCCTCACTAAGAAAATACCTGTTTTCTAGGACACCTGCTGCTTGGGGTGCAGGGGTGGAAGGAAGTATGTGGATCCCACCCACAGTTCACAGGGGAATGGTCCAAGATGCAACAGGCTAAGAAACTCTGAAGCTATAAATCAGACAAGGAGAACTACAGCAGTTAAGTAGATACCTCTAGTGACAGCTTATATGACCCAGAGTCAAGTCTCTAGAGGCAACTGACGTGTCTGCTGTCAGAAGTGAAAACACCTAAGCCTTAAGATGTCTTTTACATCAAACTCTGGTCCCTGGTTCTTGCATGGAGTGATTAGCACCATTTCAAGCCACTAGAGAGGCTGCATCAGCAGAAAGTGGAAGTGCACCAGGGAAGGTTGGGAGCATTAAAAAAAGAAAGAAGCAGCGATGGGGAATGTGCAGGAGACAAAGTTGGTAAAGAAAGGTGGAAAATCAAAGACTAGGCGAGGGTAGGGACAGAGGACAAGACAAAAGGCAGACTGAGGGAAATTGAGAGAAAACAGAAACTGGGGCAGGAGAGAGGGATAGGAAAATGAAAGGGAAAAAGAAGTTTGAAGGAAGCAGTATGAAACAGTGTTGCATAAAAAGGAGGTAGAGAAAGGAGCAGAACACAGTGGACAAGAAGGAAAAACAGGACTTTTGGAACAACAAATGTATTCATACAAGTAAGATGTAGGTGGAAAGGGGTATAGACCGTCCAGTGTGTCCAAGCTAAACTTGTATAAAGATATGCCCTCCTCAGGAACAGTCCATCAGGAAGCACATAGTTTGGATTAAACAATTAAGTGTGCTTGCCTTGTTCTACGGGAAGAGACACTGCTATTCTGGGAGCAAAGCAATCACTGCTTGAAAACAAAAGTTGCATCCTCATATTTCTAGGGAGAAACAACGACCTGAGAGGGAGGAAGAATAAGAAATTGAAAACCTCTTTGTCCTCAGCAGAAACTCTCAGACAACTTTCTTCTGGGGCATTAGTTTTCTTCCACTTCTGATACCCAGCTGGGGTCATAGTGGCAGCAGGATGCATAAAGCTGATTGACATCCATTGCTATTCTGTGTCAGGGTTGGTTTAAATTCTTGCAGCCATTTTTAATCAGCACAGCTAGGAGGTGAATTACTTCAGGGTGAGCTTCCTTCAGTAGTTTGAGTGTTAGTAAGAATGTTTTCCCTATAACAAGTGCTATTTCTGTCCCATCTTCTTGTCCACACGTTTGCCATCTCCTTGCCCTCCCCTTTCTTTGAGTCCTGGTTGGTAAGATGAAGTAGAGACTCTGTCTTTGCCTTTGGTGGTTCTTCTCCCATCCTACCATGCTCAGATAAAAGATAGAATCCTAGAATTGCAGAATGGTTTGAGTTGGAAGAGACTTCAAAGATCTAATTCCAATCCCCCTGCCATGGACAGGGCATCCCAAAGCTTGTTCCTCTTTATATAACAAATCTCACACATGTCAGCCAAGCGTACCAACCATTTCCTGGTGGTTTTATGCTCCTTTTCCCATTAATAATTGCAGCTAGGTATGGGAACCAAATCATGACTGATTCCGTTCAAGTTGGAGTCCAAATCTTGGCAAATTTATCATTTTCCCTGTGCTGCCCAGCTCTGTGAACTGGGACAGAAATCAAGAAAGTCACCACTGTTAATTAACAGATGAATAATGTCCAGCAGCAAGAAGTAAGGCAGTGATGATACCCACTGCTTCATTCAGAGAGAGTATCCTATACTGATTCATTTTGAGGTGATCTAAAACCATGATTTTTTAAATCTTGAGTTCATTCCCTTCAATTCAAGGCTCCTGCCACAGCAAAAGACACACATATGCTAAGCACACCACCAGTACTGCATTATTTTCCAGAAAAAATAATTCCTTGACTCTATTCCCTTCCTTCATACTGTATCTCTGTAGCCCAGAAATCTACCTGGCTGACTGTGTCTCCACAGATATCACCCAACACAGTATATCCTGTAGAAAAAATGTCAACCTGTCATTTCAGTCTAGTTGAGGAAGCTATTAGAAGTTAGATGACTGCTGTAAGTAGCAAAGCACAGTGCCCAAAGCACTGCCTGCAAACAAGGCTGAGCAGGAGCTGTACCCTAGGAGGCATTGCATTTCTTTCAGGCCTGGTATGGGAAATGCAAGAGGCACAAATACACTGAAGGACAATACATCCTTTGGTCACAAATGTTACTGTTAAAAAAGATGGCAACATATCACAGCTATGAAGAATGAGATAATTGAAGGAAGAAGAGTGGGGCAAAAGTGAACTGCTGCTTCCTGAGTCACTGACCCTGAAAAGATAAAAAAGCAAAGCAGAATCTACATCACCACATTGGCCACTAAGTTTCAGTTCTTTGACTGTCTTTTCTTATTTATCAAAGAATCATAGAATGGTTTGGCTTGCAAAGGACTTTAAGTTCATCTAGTTCCAGATGCTCTGCTACAAGCAGAGATACTCACCACTAGACCACGGTGTCCAAGGTGTCTCAAGTTTGTTAAGCTCCCTCTGGATGGCATCCCTTCCCTCCAGCACCACACAGCTTGGTGATGTGAGTAAACTTGCTGAGGATGCACTCAATCCCACTGTCTGTGTCAGCAACAAAGATGTTAAGCAGTGCTGGTCCCAGTACTGAACACTACTGAACCATGAGGAAAGCCACTGTGTCACCAGTAACCTCTGTACTTTCCATGTACCTGAGCATAGTTCCCAGGAGGATCTGCTCTGTGATCTTCCCTGGCACAAAGGTGAGATTGACCAGTCTATAGTTTCCCAAGTCTCCCCTTTTAAAAACGGGGGGTATGTTTCCCTTTTCCTGTCAGTGGGAGTTCACCAGACTGCCACAACTTGTCAAATACTGTGGAGAGTGGCTTAGCACTTCATCCACCAGGTCCCTCGGGCTACATCTCACCAGGTTCCATGGACTTGTGCAGGTTTCTTAGATGGTCTCAAACCTGATCTTCTCTTACAGTGAGTTCTGCATTCTCTCAGTCCCTGACTTTGCCTTCTGTGTCCTGGCCAGTTTGACTGGAACACTTGCTGGAGAAGACAGAGGAAAAAAACTCGTTAAGTACCTCAGCATTCTCCATATCTCCATATCTCCATATCTCCATATCCCCTATCTTCATATCTCGTATCTCCGTATCATGGGTAACCAGGTACCCAAATAACTAGATTTGCTGTATCTTGTTACAGAAAATTTGTCAGCCTTTTTTTTTTTCCCCCTCTCCATCTGTTACAATTATTCAGGCTACCAGGTGCATTTGGAATAAACATATTTAATGTTGTACTTATTACAATAGTTAACCATATTCCCTTCACTATTTTTATCTCTTTTTTTTTTTATCCTGGGAAGGGATTGACAAATAGAATGGTTTAAGATTTAAATTTACAATCAGTTTAGTTTCAGGTGCTTCAGGAACTGCAAAGATATGCCTCAATTACATTACAGATTCTGTCCTGCCACCTCTTCGCAACTACAGTAATTTGAAGTGCCTATGGAGTAAAATTAATAGCATCCTGGACATACAATCACAATCACAGAATGGTATGGATTGGAAGGGACCTCTGGAGATCACCTTGTCCAACCTCTGTGCTAAAGCAGGATCATCTAGACCATGTTGCACATGATTGCATCCAGTAAAAATTAATTAAAAAAACTTCAAAATAAGTAGGTCAGAAAGTGGCTTTTGTCTATTTTGGGAAAAAAAAAACCAAACAAAATAAACAAACAAAGAAACAAACAAAAAAACCCCCAACCCCATTGAACACCCCCCAGAAAACCCCCAACAACAGCCAAACCACACCACCCTCCTCTCAACCCCCTGTTTTATTCAAAAAAGTGCAGGTCCTAAACAGAATTCTTTGTCTTGCTGACAGTTCAGACACATTGGGTAGCAGGAACTAGTGAGTCCAATTTTCTGCAGCCCACATCACTAGAGCCATATTCTAGGTGAGGACACCAAAAACCATGTCAGATTTATAATGCTTTGGGAATACACATGGTAGACTTTTCATTACCCAGGCTCCAAAGGAGTTATAATTTGTTGCAGAAATTATGTGCAATAAATCCTTCTCTTTGGTTATTACTTTATTGGGAGGGAGGAAGGAAGGAAGGAAGGAAGGAAGGAAGGAAGGGTCAGCCATGCTCTGTCTGCTCTTTATTTTAGAGGTCACTTGTAGCTACTACCACAGAACAAAACCATAGCAATTACAGGTAAACTTCAGGTGAAGAAAGCAGAGCTTTTCCATGGGCTTAGCCCTTTTCCTGTCATGAATAATTCTCACTATTGTAATTACATGAGTCCGGAATCCCCTTGGGAATCAATTGTGAACAGCAATGAATTAATGAAGAAGGAAATCCCTTACTCAAATAGTCTCTTAGTTAAGGATTAGATTTAAAAAAAAACACAAAACAAACACAATGAAACTTGAAGGTTGCATCCAAGAATGTTTCCCCAAAAGCTGATTTCACAAAGGTTTTGAGTATCCTACATCACTAAATTATTTCTTATAACCTTCTGCTATGCCTGTAGCACACACTTGCCAAATTTAGACAAAAAGGTGGCTTGTATTTTATAAGAAGTTATGACAGGGTAGGCAAAAATTGGATTTTGGAACTCACTGTGAGTTACACCCTTGGATGGTTTAAAAAACGCTAGAAGATAAATAGACGGTACATGCCTACCACTGCACAGTGATCACCACAACCCAGTTTTGGGAAAGGATCTCACTGCTTTCACTTCCTTCCTTGCATCCCTCTTTCTTTGAATGCTGCACACCCCCTGTGTGCAAAAAGAACCACCCTCAGTGATAACATAGGAAGAATTCAACTTTCCAGAAATCTAATTTATGGCTGCCAGTGGTGCTCTTTCACTAGTGAATCTTTTGTTTAACTTATGTAGGAAAGGAAGGAAATCAATGGTTTCCTGTGCTACCAGGCACATCTTTGAGAGAGGGAAGGGAAGGGAAGGGCAGGGAAGGGAAGGGCAGGGCAGGGAAGGGAAGGGAAGGGAAGGGAAGGGAAGGGAAGGGGATAAAGGAAATTTTATCTTCAGGGAAGGTATATTAGGGAAGTATTATCTCCAAATAAAAGCTGAGAGACCTTACTGGCATATGAAGGACTTGTCCTCTCTTGTTGTCCAGCTTCATGTGACCCCCCACTCTCCTATGCTGCTCATTCAGCATTACCTTCACTTTTAGAAGAGCCATATGGCAGCAATCACATATTCTCCTTCAGCATCAAATTTTGCTTTTCCTTTGGTATTTGAGGCATATAGTTTGGATTTGAGTGATATAGATGACTGAAATCACCTAAATGTCATCTGCTGCTTCAGTGTCAAGTGGGCTGGAAAGACAGCTTCCAAGCAGATAAATGTCAATGGACAGGAGAAGGAGGAAGAGCATGCGGATGCCAAACAAGACTCTCATACCACTCCTTGTAGTACAGCTTTGTAACACATTTAGAAGTGATCTGGAGATAAGCCAGAAACATCCCGCTAGGATCCACCTTCAGCCCAAAGAGGAGACCCTGGGGGAGGTCTGAGTAACCTGGTCCCTGCGCTAGCAACATGACAGTTGCTCCCGCTTTGCCTTCAGCATACTGAATGTACATTAGCAATGGCAAAGGCTCCCGAGGGCCCAAGATAGATCAAGTGGTCATGCTGTTCAGCTGCATCAACTGACTCATTCAGACAACACCTAAGCCACCTCCAGTACTTGTTGGAAAGAGGGGAGGGGAAGAGGCTAAAATGGATCTTGTTTTGGTAAAGAATGTGAAAAATACAAACCCTGGGGATTGCTTTATGGACAGCTGTCAAATGCTGGTATTTTTATCACATCCACAGCAGCAAAGGAATTGCCAAGTGTTATCATCTGCACCCTGAACACATCACTCACAACACGTGCCTCCAGCACCTGAACCAAGCAGATCTGTGGGAAGGTGACGTTTAAGCCTCTGTCTAATGAGCTGTAACAGCAGAGTGCTCCATTTTCTTCAGCCATAATCCAATTTCCACATAGAGAATAATCCACTCCGCCTTCAGACAGGAACTTTATCCATCAAGGGGAGAGAGAGAGGCAGATTATCGCCTTATTGAATGAAGCAACCTATTGCTCCCTAAATAAGCCCTCATCCATGTATTGCTCTCGCTGTTGGCTGCAAGCAGAGAATGACTCTTAGTTACTACTGTGGTCCTTTAATGCAATGCCTATATTTCCCCTCCACTGTGATGCCACTGTCACCTATTTCCCAGCTACCCTTTTTATCTTATTGTCAGGAAAGGGGCTTGATTACAACCCCTTAAAATGGATTCTGGCTCATCACTCAACAGAATTCAGGAAGTTCCTTCATCTAGTTTTGCTTAAGATGATTAGCAGAACTTTGTGTATTGGCAAGAGCCT
Source organism: Porphyrio hochstetteri (assembly GCA_020800305.1). Classification (NCBI taxonomy): domain Eukaryota; kingdom Metazoa; phylum Chordata; class Aves; order Gruiformes; family Rallidae; genus Porphyrio; species Porphyrio hochstetteri. The sequence goes on from CM036906.1 coordinate 9,288,573, forward strand.
CTGTAGCACCCCGGATATGTGAGGTTAAAGATGAAGTAAAGCAGTGTTCACAACTTATTAAATTTTCACAGGTTGTATGTGGACCCACTGTTCTCACGGTGCAGACACTGACTGTCATGTTAACCCCTGCCAGCAACTAAGCACCAGACAGCTGCTTGCTTACTTCCCCTCAGTGGGATGGGGAGAAAATCAGAAGGGTAAAAGTGAGAAAACTCATGTGTTAAGATAAAGACAGTTTAATAAATAAAGCAAAAGCCAGGCCTGCAAGCAAAGCAAAGGAAGGAATTAATTCACCACTTCCCATCAGCAGGCAGGTGTTCAGTCATCTCCAGGAAAGCAGGGCTTACACTTTTCTGGAGAAGATAAATGCCATCACTCTAAATGTCCCCACCTTCCTCCTTCTTACCCCTTCCCTCAGCCCCTTATATGCTGAGCATGATGTGATATGATATGGAATATCCCTTTGGTCAGTTGGGGTCTTCTCTCCCAGCTGTTTCCCTTCCCAACTCCTGGTGCACCCCCAGCCAACTCACTGGTGGGGTGAGGAACAGAAAAGACCTTGGCTCTGTGTAAGCCCTGATTAGTAGGAATGAAAACATCCTTGTGTTATCAGTACTGTTTCCAGAACAAATCCAAACCAGAGCACCATACCAGCTACGATGAAGAAATTTAACTCTATTCCAGTAAAAACCAGAGCAGTGACAACACTAGTTTGCTGTGTGTCCTGGAGCTTATCTCCTGCTGTTGTAATGAATTTGTGCTGGGAACCAATTACTTATAATATAACACATGCATTCCTTCTGCATAAAAGGATATGTCACTAGGATGTGGTGAATAATCCAGGACCTTCTTCACAGAATTACAATGGTCTGCAGCTGCCAAGTATTTTCTCCAAGAGGCTTTGCTACAATTGCTATAGCAATTAAGACAAGAGACTGTAGTGCAGACAATTCTTTTCTTGGCAGCAAACAGGACACATTTCTGGGGTCTGTTTTAAGGTGTTCTTTGAGAACTACACTTAGGCTAGTTCAGGTATTGTTTCTAGTCACCTGAACATATAACATGGTTTTTAAACCTATTTTATTCCTTCTCCTTTGTATATGGCAACATGAGTGCAAGAAACAGGTCGCTGAACATTGATTCAGAGAGAGCATAATAAAGATTAAACTTGGTTTGGGGAGCTTTGGTATGAAAGTGTGGTACACAGATTTTCAGATTCCTGCTACAAGTCTCAACCATGTCCCTGGGAACAGAAATCCACTGTGTTATTTTCAAGCAGTTATCTATGGATAACTTTGGAAGAAGGGAAGTACTCATAAACTTGGTTTAGGCTCTGTTGGTACCTAGTATGAAATCTAATAATATAGAAATAAGCCAAAAGTTATAGATATGATGGCTGGGGATATGAGTATGTATGTATATATACTAATGTAAGGGAGATTTCAGTGACATGCTGAAGGGCATGGAGACAGGCAGTAGCAACCACCTGCTTCTCATACCATGCTAACAGGAAGATCATCTTGACCATGACGCTAATACAGTTTGCAGATTATCTTGGTAAAAGTACACTGTGGTTAAGGTAATTTAACCCTGTCCTCATCCAGTGCCACTAGCTATAAGCGATGCAGCAGAGCGACCTAAGTAAGAAGTAAGGAAGTTCTTCCTCAGTCCATGTGCTTTTTTCCCACACAGGAACCTGGCTGATGCAGAGTCAGCTGGGCCCAAAGCAGTGGTGAAAGCAACCCTGGCAAGAGCTGTAAGCAGAAGATTAGATTTAATTGAACGACATTTTGCTTCACAAAGATCACACAGATGGAGAGGCCTGTTTTAAGGAGAGCTAAAGGTCATGCACTGCTTAGGCAGAAGTGAAATTTGTCCATCCTACTAACTCTAAAAATAAACTGTTGAGAATGTAATAAAATTGGACTTAGGACTGGAGACATTTTGATTATTTTGAGATGCTTATGGATGAGCCGTGTGGGATACTTGTACATAACCAAGGAAACAGGGAATTTACATAATGATTAAAAACAAGGGCAAGAAACTGTAAGTCTGCAAGACAGAAATGACATTGCTGTTCCCAGTCCATTTATAAACCAGGACAATAATTTCATTGTCCCTTACTTAAGATCTGTCAGCACCAATGCAACAGCAGTGTCAGTAACCTCAGAACAGTAGGTACATATGATGAAATCACTGAAATGGGTAAGGATTACTAAGACTCATCCATTGACTTCAGAGGGCTTAGGAAGAACCCTTGTTAGCTTACTTATTATTTTTTTCCCTAATTAAACTCTCTGGTAGATAAGATTTTGGATAACAAAAGGACTCAAGTCTTCTACCCCCAAAGGAAAATATACATTCCCATATCTAAATCAGTTTCAATTAGTCTTAACAGGGGAGGCAAGCTCTTCTAAAAAACTGACTCGGGAGCATTGGTTTCTCTGTGATGGGTAATGACCATGAAAGAGTTCAGAGCTCACAAAATTAAAGCAGCTCTTTTTCTGAGAGAAATATGTACAAAGATGCTGCAGTGTGCAAGCATCATTTTACACATCCATGCATGGAGTGACCTTACAAATGTGTCTATTTCACATGCCTACTCATCTTGCTCACCTCTCTCTGAGCTCCAGGCCAGTTGCCAAAGGTATAAATGGCACAGGATTTAGTGGGACAGATGCCTGAGCCAGTAGCACAGGTGTCAAATAAGTGCCACCTACCCCTGTGCAGTTCCTATAAGGGATTGAAGAGTAGGAGATCTTGAAAAAACTCTTACTGTCATAATAAAATACAAAGTAGTCATCACATGAGGTGCAACGTTTCCTTGAAGGTTATCAATTTAATGTGATATTTTGAGAAGACCACCTGCTACAGAAATGTGTTAGATATATTATATCATCAGAACAAATTTCCACCCTAAGGGAGGCATATTGTTCCCAGTTGTTTGAGGAAAAAATAACTTAATGCAAAACTAAATACTTTAAGGCCTTTTAATATACCAGCAGGAAATGAGGCCTTATCCTACAATAGTCCAAGCAAATGCCAAACCATTTTCATCCCCTGCGGATTCCAGTGGAAGCTGAGGGTCTTTATTGCTTTAAGGAGCTTAATGTACATAAGGAGGAAGGTCACCAGTGTGAGGATGGGCACATGCTCATTGTGGGGCCTTTGTTCATCAAATAATCTAGTTTTAGTTCTCAGATGCAGAAGACCTTTTCCTACATAATAGGATTTATAATCACGATTTGAAACCCAAGAAGTAAATGCCAGTGAGATAAACTGGGAAGTACCATCTTTCAGTGGGGCTTGCACACATCACTGTAGGGAGATGGATGATATTTTGAGTGGTATAACACTGCCTACAGATTTTGAATGTACTTCTGTTTCGTTGCACTATAGTTTGTCTTGAACTAGTCTTCACAGGGAGTGACTTCACCATACATTAGAGTGGCACAAATCATAGACAAATCAAGAGCAGGTCTATTGAAAACTATGTTTGAGACTTAAGCTGGAGAAAAGGTAGCATCCCAAAGCACTTGTAAATACTACAGACTATCCAAAGAAGAAATTATACATGGTTAATTCAAGCTGTCCCCAAAGTTCTGATATGTAGGAAGCTGTGACCCTGTGGGAAACATGTGCTGGAGCACTTGCTGGACCTGTGGGCCTGTGGAGAGCAGAGCCCACACTGGAGCAGGTTTGCTGAGGACTTGTGACCCTGTGAGGAGCCCACACTGGAGCAGTCTGGTCCTGAGAGTCTGCACCACATGGAAGAGACCCACACGGGGTCAGTTCATGAAGAACTGCAGCCAATGAGAGGGACTCAAAACGGAGAAGTTCATGAAAGACTGTTTCCCATGGGAGGGACCCCACGCTGGAGCAGGGGAAGAGTGTGAGGAGTCCTTCCCTGAGGAGGAAAGACAGCAGAGACAATGTGTGATGAACTGACCACAACCCCCATTTTCTATCCCCCTGTGCCTCTTGCGGGGTGGAGATAGAGAAATCAGGAGTGAATTTGAGCCTGGAAAGAAAGGAGGGGTGGGGGAAATGGTTTAAGATTTGGTTTTATTTCTCATTATCCTACTCTGTTTTGATTGGGTAATAAATTAGATGATTTTTTTTTTTCCTAGTTCAGTTTGTTTTGCCCATAACAGTATTTGCTGAATGATCTCTCCCTGCCCTTATCTCAACCCACAACCCTTATGGTACATTCTCTCTCCCTTGTGCAGCTGAGGAGGGGAGTGATAGAACAGCTTTAGTGGCCACGTGGCCGCCAGCCAGGGTCAACCCACAACAAGGGTCTATATCTGTCTGGTTTAATACAAATTATTCCCTCTCTTCTGTTGCTTTTAATGAGGCTTTTTGCCCTAGAGGTGCAACTGGTTCTGTGGAAATCAGAAGGTGAACTTCTCAGTCTGTTGGGTAGTTGACAGTGCCTTTAGAAACACAAAAGAAACTTAAAACAGAAATAAGATGCATTCTGGTCTTCACCACTCATTAGGGCTGCATTGGGTTGGGATAATAATTCACTTGCTGAGCTGTGCTAGAGAAAAGTGTGAGCTGAAGCAATTAACTACCAAAAGAAAGGTCTTCTTGTAAAATAGGGCCACCTCCTTGCTAACAGCTCCCCACAGATCTCTTATCCTGGGCTTATTGCTCAGGATCATGACCTGAATACAAGCACACCAACTGGCAACCTGTTTACACAGGACTGGCCACTTGACCCCCTTTTCCTTCTCTTTTCCCAAACTTGTCCCTCCCTAAACCAGTTAGATCCCTCTCTTTCCCTGACTTTGGTTCCTCCCCTAACCCACACAATACTGGGTCTTGTGCAATCCCCAGATGCTCTTCCCCTACTTGTCACATAGCCAGGCAGTGATCTTTCTCTGACCTGTGAGGTGAGCTGCAGAGCTACTTCCAGTTCTCCCTGGGGAAGTTGCAACCTCCAGTCCATGAGGCTGAGGCTCTCCTGGGACAGCCCCAGCCTGGCTCAGAGGGTTGTGTCTGTGCCTGGGGTATTGTGGCTCACCCACTTGCCCTTGTGCCTCTGTCTTCCCTCTATGTGTGGAGATGAGCCTTTAATCACACAGCCTGATGCCATTCTGACAAAATATTTCTGTCAGATGAAGGAAGATCCCAAGACCAAACCCCTGGAGCTGTTCTACTATGTGCTGGGCTCTGCATCTGTGTGTTGCAGCCTTACTGTACAGTTTTGAGTAAGACACTTATTTGATCTATACCATGAGGCACCATACAGTGGGTGAATGGAGAAGGGTGATGATGTACTTCCTATCCTTGCAAAATGCATTAATGTACATTTTTAATGGTTGTGAGATATTGCCAAAAATTGCTTGAGAAAAGGCTTAAACAAGAGAGTACATGTTGTTTTTTCAGGCTGTGTTAGAAATTAAAACAAAGAGAGAGACAGGACTGTCCTGGCAGGATACTGTCTGGGGATTTGGGATATCTGGGTTCAGTTCAAGAGGGCTTGGAAACCTTCATTTTATAGAAATGATCTGTGGTATCTGCATCATGGAATAAGCCTCAAGGGGAGCATGGGACAGGATAAGGCCAGAATCCTGGACCCATGTTCCCATGTGCTACCACACACCCTTTATCCCACACTGCGCAACCTTCAATACCAGCTCTGCTGCCCCAGGGGACTGTAGTCTTCGTCTTTTTGGGCATTAAACCCAGATATTGATGATTTTTCATCTTATCCCTTGAGGCCAAGAGAAAGCACTGCTACACTTCCTGAATTTATGACTGTGTGCAAACTATATTTATATGACAGCAAATCTATATAACTTTCCTGTGTCCGTTTACTCTGTTCAGCTAGCAAGAAAAGGAAGCTTGTCAGGTCCTTGCCAAAGGGCACAGTAGTTGGTCTTGCTCATGATTCAACATGGATCCTTTGTCCTGCATGAAGCCAGACACCAGAGCAGCAGTTTCCTTGAGATTCTTTTAATTTTTTTTTTTTTTTCCCAAAGATGCAAAACAAGAGCTGAATTCTAATAAGTGGTAAGGTTTTTTTCCTCAGTAGATCATCTTTAACTGTGAATAATCAATCTGGTCCCCCACTATATTCCATGTTTTCTATAATCCATAAGAATATGTAACTAGAGGATCAGGTCCAGTCACCTCAGATTCATGAAAGGCCAGTTGTGATAGACTGACCTGAACTCCTTCTATGACAACGTGATCCACTTAGTGGATGAGGGAAAAGCTGTGGATGTTGTCTACCTGGACTTTAGTAAACTGTTTGACACCATTTTGCATAGTATTCTCCTGGAAAAACTGGTAGCTCAGGACTTGGGCAGACATACTCTTTCAAAGTAAAAAACTGTCTGGATGGCCAGGCCCAAAGAGTGGTGGTGAACGGAGTTAAATGCAGCTGCCAGCTGGTCACAAGTGGTGTTCCCCAGGGCTCAGTATTGGGGCGAGTTCTCTTTAATATCTTTATCAATGATCTGGAAGAGAGGATTGAGTGCCCCCTCATACGAGCTGGCAGTGTGCCCAGGTGGCTAAGAAGGCCAACAGCATCCTGGCCTGCATCAGAAATAATGTGGCCAGCGTGAGTAGGGGAGTGATCATCCCTCTGTACTCAGCACTAGTGAGGCCACACCTCAAATAATGTGTTCAGTGAACAATCTAATGGAGTGCTTGTAGGGGACTGGAAATAAAAGTAGTCCCAGAACATCAATCTAAGACTGTCTGATAGCTCTAGACTGGAAACAGGGCTAGCATATTTCAAATAAGACACCAAAGACATTTCTCTTCCTAGGAGATTCATAAATTCCTGGAAGTCTTCCTAAATTTACTAGTGGTTCGTCACCCTGGTGTTTGCATACCATAATGCAGACTTTAGAGGGGTAGGTAAGTTGAATACCTCCAGGAGAGAATAAAAATGATGCAGTCTATATAATTTAATTTTGCTACAAAATGCCAATTTGAAATATGCATGGAAATGTATTCATTGCAATCTTCAATTAGACTGTAAACTTGCATGACACCTTTGAGTCTGAAAACCATAGGAGGTCCCAGGGCTCTCTAATGTACTGGTAGGTACTAAGGTCTTTAATGAAGCATCAGTTTCCATACAGTCCTAAATCCTTAAGATCTTTGTCCTGAATTTTGATATCACACCCAACTCTATTGTAAAAGTCTGGAAAAAACTTGAGAGCCCTAAACTGACATGGGATTTTCATACCTTCTACAGTGTCTGAAGTGGATGGAGGAATCTGGAGATTAAAAGACAAGATTCTGATCCTAGGAGCTCTGGAAAAAACCCCACAAACCAATACATGTCCTTGTGTAAGAGATCTTAATTCTTCACATTTCCTGACTTCAGCTGAGCTCTCCAGAAACACAGAAGCCCAACATCCCCAGGCAGCCTGTGAGGATGAGCTGCCCAAGGGTCACAAACGAACCTGACTGAAACTCATAATCTGGTCAAATCTGAGTGGCTGACCACTGCAGAGTCTCTCTTGCCAGCACACCACCTGGCAGAGCTTTTGAAATTAAAATTTGGTAATTCCAAAACAATTGAAATTCAGTTTCATCCAGCAGTATTTTTGACCTCACTTACATTCATTTTACTTGTTTTGAGAGAGTCATTCCTGCCATCATGATTGGGGAGTGATCAGCAGCAAAATCCAATTAGTCTAGAGTTGATTAGCCTGAGTATTACCCTGATAACTACATTTAATATGCAGAATAATGTTGCTGAACCCTTACACTAGGTTGCTAAGTCCATTCTGCAGTATGTTGAGGACAATTTCCTGCTACAGATGCTGCAGGAACCTACTAGGGGAGGGCGGGTGCTGGACCTTGTTCTTACTAACAAGGACGGGCTTGGGAGATGAAGGTCGGGGGCAGCTTAGGAAAAAGCGACCACGAAATGATCCAGTTCAAGATCCTGAGTGGAAGAAGCAAGCCAAAAAGCAGGGTAGCTACCCTGAATTTTGGAAGAGCTAACTTTGATCTCTTCCGCAACATTTTAGGAGCTATCCCGTGGGCTACGCTGTTAGAAGGCAAGGGAGCCTGTGAGAGCTGGCTAGCATTTAAACAGCACTTCTTCCAAGCACAGGATAGGTGCATCTCTTTGAGTAAGAAATCGGGAAAGAGAGGCAGAAGACCTGTGTGGATGACCAGGGAGCTAATGTGTAAACTCAAAGGGAAGCAGAAGGTTTATGAACTATGGAAACAGGGTCTGTGCACCTGGGAGGAATATAGGGATGTTGTCAGGGCCTGTAGGGACGCGACTAGAAAGGCTAAAGCCCGCTTGGAGATGAAACTGGCAAGGGATATAAAGGATAATAAAAAGAGTTTTTTCAGATACGTGAATAGTAAGAGGATGACCAGGGATAATGTAGGTCCCTTGATGAAGGAGGCGGGTGTCCTGGTATCGGGTGATGATGAGAAGGTGGAAATACTGAATGCCTTCTTTGCCTCAGTCTTCACTCCGAAGGCCCCTCGGGACCCGCAGATCCTGGATGAAAGTAGGAGTGTTTGTGGAATGAAGAACTTCCCTCTAGTTGAGGTAGGGGTGGTCCAGGAGCGGCTCAAAGGGATTAATGCAAACAAATCCATGGGCCCGGATGGGATACATCCACATGTGCTGAGGGAGCTGGCGGAAGTGATTGCGGAGCCGCTCTCTATCATCTTCGACAGGTCTTGGAGAACAGGAGAAGTACCTGAGGATTGGAGGATAGCCAATATCACTCCAGTCTTCAAACAGGGCAAGAAGGAGGACCCTAACAATTATAGGTCAGTCAGCCTCACTTCTGTCCCTGGAAAGGTGATGGAACAGCTTGTTCTGGATGCCATTACCAAGCAACTGGAAGAGAAGAAGGTCATGAGGAGTAGTCAGCATGGATTCACCAAGGGGAGATCGTGCTCGACCAATCTAATAGCCTTCTATGATCTCATCACTGGCTGGGTGGATGGAGGGAGAGCAGTGGATGTCATCTACCTTGACTTCAGCAAGGCTTTCGATACTGTCTCCCATGACATCCTGATAGAAAAGCTAAGAGATCATGGGATAGATGAGTGGACAGTGAAGTGGGTTGAGAACTGGCTGTCGGACCGGGCTCAGAGGGTTGTGATCAGTGGAACAAGATCTGACTGGAGGCCTGTGACTAGCGGTGTTCCCCAGGGCTCGGTGTTGGGTCCAGTCCTGTTTAATATCTTCATCGACGACCTTGATGAGGGAATAGCATCCACCCTCAGCAAGTACGCTGATGATACAAAGCTGGGAGGGGTGGCTGACACGCAGGAGCACTGCGCTGCCATCCAGAGAGACCTGGACAGGCTGGAAAGCTGGGCAGGGAGAAACCAGATGAGGTTTAATAAAAGCAAGTGTAAAGTCTTGCACCTGGGAAGGAATAACCGTCAGTATCAGTACAGGCTGGGGGATGGCCTGCTGGAGAAGAGCTCTGTGGAGAAGGACCTGGGGGTCCTGGTTGATGACAGTTTGGCTATGAGCCAGCAGTGTGCCCTGGTGGCTAAGAGGGCCAATGGGATCCTGGGATGCATCAGGAAGAGTGTGGCCAGCAGGTCGAAGGAGGTGATACCCCCCCCTCTACTCTGCCCTGGTCAGGCCCCACCTGGAGTATTGTGTCCAGTTCTGGGCTCCCTGGTATAAAAAAGACAGGGACCTCCTGGAGAGAGTCCAGAGGAGGCCATGGAGATGATTAAGGGCCTGGAACAGCTCCCGTATGAGGAAAGGCTGAATGAGCTGGGGCTGTTCAGCCTGGAGAAAAGAAGCCTGAGGGGGGACCTAATTAATGTTTATAAACATCTTAAGTAGGGGATGCAGGGGGAATTGGCCAGCCCCTTTTCAGTCATCTGTGGAGATAGGACAAGGGGCAATGGCTGTAAACTGGAGCACAGGAAGTTCTGCACCAACATGCGGAAGAACTTTTACACAGTGAGGGTGACCGAGCCCTGGGACAGGCTGCCCAGGGAGGTGGTGGAGTCTCCTTCTCTGGAGATATTCAAAACCCGTCTGGATGCCTATCTGTGCAATATGTGCTAGGGAGCTGCTTTGGCAGGGGGGTTGGACCCGGTGATCTCTCGAGGTCCCTTCCAACCCCTACGATTCTGTGATTCTGTGATTCTATGCATAGATTGGAGATATCTGAAGCAGTCTATTTTAATTTACTTTTAGTTGCCATATCTTTACAATACTTTGTGGGAGATGATATTTGCAGCAGAGTAATTGTCTGGTTGTGTAGAGGAAAGCAACTAATGTGACCCAGCAAGCTGCTGGTCCCTTTTTCTGCTCCTTGTTATCTTGCCCATGTCTCATAGCTCCAGAAAGGAGTCTCATACAGAGGGCATGAAGCAGAATTTTACTGATGGCCAAATCTGTTCTTATGCAATGAAGAGGACTCAGAGGCAGCCTTTTAAATCCAGGCTTTTTTAGTGCCTAAACATCCTGAAAAATTTGTCCAAAGAAATATTTGAGCTAGTGTGAAAAATACCAAGCCAAGTGTTAACTTTGGCTTGTTGCAGCGTGTAAAGGGGTAGTGTAGTCTCTAAATGCCAAAATAATTTTAAAAGAAACAATAGCACAATCCCCAAACCTCAGCTCTGCTCACAGCATCCTCGTTACTCCTGGGTTTCCCATTCTGCTCCTTTTCATGAATGATTTTCTCCATTCACCTCACAGCAGCAATACTTGGAAGCAGGATGGGAGGAAGCAGCTTTGCAACAGAGATGACAAAATATTGTAGAGGTGGACTTGAAAGCTGTTGTCTTTTAACACCAAAAGGAAGTGCAGAGTCTGAATGGAATTGGACAGTCATGTGCAAGCATGATTTTTTTGAGGTGCCAGTTCAGGATAAATCATTTCAGCTCAGCTTTACAATTATGGTGACCCCTGAGCTATGTAGAACCACTATGCAGGGTCACCCCATCCTCTCCTTCTTCCACCCTCTCCTCATAATTTTTATATGACAAAAAACTTGGCTACACGCACACACAAAGGAGCCCAGAGCAGTGGGGGACCCCCAATATTCTAGTCAGAGACATGAGCTCCTCCCTCAACAGCTGCCAGGGCTGTCCAAGAAGAGTTTGGGCTCCATGGGCAGCGGGTAGTACCCACTGTGTGGGGCAACATAGGCAGCTCTCTGTGTCTCCTCACTGAGGAGGGGCTCTGCCTGTAGTCTGGGACACTGTGAGATGCAGGGGAAGAGCATCTATTGGTTGTACAAGGCTTATTAAAGGATGTTTAGAGGAGTAACCAAAGGCGGGGAAGGGAAAGCATTAGCAAGGACTGGGGAGGAACAAGTGTGGGAAAATAGAGGGATAAGGGTGTAAAGTGGCTGGCCAAGTGTAAACAGGTTGCTGGACAGTACACTTACCTGGCCATGCCCTGTGCCTTGTGAGTGCTATCTGTTCTGTCTTGTCATCTAACCCCCTCATTTAAACCCTTGTTTCCTGGATGAGAGACTCTCTGTGTGCAGATGGAGAGGGGGAGGCTCTCAGTGCAGCAACTGGCATGGTACCAGGTGTCACAGGGTCTGTGTGTCTGTGGTGCAACAACTGGAGCAAGTGTGGCCGTGGGGTGAGTCTGTGACCACTGCTGAAGATTGAACTGGACCAGGCAGCAAATAGGTGACATGGCCTGGGAGCAAAGGGATGAGTTGGGCTGTGAGAGCCAGACCAGAGGAGACTTAGAGAGACCAGGAGAGTCCCAGACAGCTTTCTATGTGAATGAGATGGTCTGTAATAGCAACTGGACTGGGCCTGTGGCCTCAGGGGCTTATATCTCCGTGCCATCAACTGGGGAAACTGGAATCCAGAATTAGCTACTGGTCAGACAGAGTGTTTGAGCCCAGCTGCTGGAGGGATCCAAACTGTACATTTATGTGTGTGTGAGTGTGTGCGTATGTGTGTGTATTCTCACTGACTGACTGCTGTCCTGCTGTCCTGCAGGATGGGGCCATTGGTGCTGTGTTCACAGGAGTGCTCTGTGTGGCCAGCCATGTATGTATGTAGGTATATATGTGGTGTGTAGGTGTGTTCTCTGTGTGTGTGGGCCTGCAAGGGAATACGTGCTCAGCCTGGGGTGAGATCTGGGGCACAGAGTTGCCTCAGGCTGTGATCATCACCTCTGATATCACAACACTTCTAGACAAAGACAGGATCTGCTTGACCCATCTCTGGCAGCCCAACAACACTGCCCCACCAGAAAAGGCCAAGGAAAGAAGGAAAGGGAAGCACTGCTATATAAAAGCCAGGTTCTGGTAGGAGCTGCACCCATCAGCCACAAGTCTGTCTGATCTGTGAGTTTCATAACCCTTTTCCCTTCCTTTCCAATCAATATGTATCCTAGAAAGCTCCTATCTTCATAAAGGAAAATGTGTAATTACTTCTCAAATTTAGCCAACGCTTTACTCTCTCTCTCCTTCCTACCTTCTCCAACCTAATTTATGATCAAATCCACCCACCAAAGTCAGATGTCTTTCCAGGGATGCACTTTCACACAGTCTTGGACGCAATTTTCTAGTCCTGTGGTGGGTGAGAATAAAAAATTAATGTGATTTGCTCCATGTAGAAGCATCAGTCACGCGTTGTGTGTACACTAGATTCACAGGGTCATAGAAATTAGAGATTGGAAAGCCCAGGGAGAGAGGAACACAAAACTGTTCTCTGCATCACATTAAAATGAGGAAGGGCTCTGGGCATTCCTGAACTGTCATGTCGTTCTTGTTTTCTTGTCACCTTCTTCCTGAAACTTAGGGGAGGGTATTGCCTTCTACAGAGAAAAAGGCTTATTAACTTTAATGAGCAAGCTCTATGTGTGCTGTTGAGGAACAAGTTCCAGTTAAAACATTATTATTTATGTAATCAAACATGGGCCTTTCACAGTGACGTTTAAAGGGCCATGTCCTCATTTCTGGTTGAAATCTGCACTGAACTGGTTTATCATCAACACTCCTACCTGAGGATCTGACCCAGGCTAGACATATCTGATTCAGTTCTCAGGCTATTATATACTCTTTCATTACAGATCTAGTCTTAATGCCCATCAAACGATATTGGAAAAGCTCCAAATGGCCTTGGCTGAGGAGGACTGGTCCCCATTTAGACTATGTGCTTAAGGTCAGTGTCTGCTCTCAGATATAAATCCAGTGGAGTGTCACTGAAATTGAGATACAGCTGATTTACAGAGATGACATTGGAAGCATCAATTGACTCACTGCAAGAATCTGCCTGTGGCCTCAACTCATCCCAGAGCTGCTGAGATAACCATACTAACTGCTGAAATCAACACACAGCAGGACCTGCTGTTATCTTCTGACCCTTGTTCAAATTCTTTTTGGTTTAATTTTCTAACAAAACATCTATTGGATGCTCTGATTCTGGGGTGGAACATCATGACATGATTGAAAAGTGTCATGTTTGCTGTAAAATTGTTGCCACATGCTTGCCAAACCTTGTGAAAATGGCCAGAAACAGGAAGGAAGTGTCCTAGTTCCATTTTTCTTCCCAGCTGAGGGACAACCAATACACCCCTGTATTTCTGTATGAAAACCAAGACTTGCCCTTGGAACGGCTGTGTGTTGCCACCATCCCACACCCCAACTGGGTCTCTGCAGAGATATTGGTAGTGCCTTCAGGTGTTCCCTCTGTTGCATGATGTCTCCTCCAGACTTCCCAGCATGGGTTGTGACTTTGTTGCTCACCTTGTTCATGTCCTGGATTCGCCCTCCTTCATGGAATTAAAAGTTCAGCAAAGGGACAGCCCCATGCAAGGATTTAGAGGGTTCCTAAGCTTCTGCTGCAGCAAATCCTTCACTCCTACACCAAGTAGTAGAGTACTGGACATGAGAAGAAACCCATGAAGAGCAAGGAAAAAAAAACCAGCCACATATTCATTGGGAGTGACTTGCTGATTATGTGTTTTCTGTGTCAAAACATGTGACCTGAATTATCTCCAACTGTGCTGCTGGAGGCATTATTGGAAAATCGATAGCTTGGCAGGGAAAGGCAAACAGACTGGTAGAACGAGCACTTATTAACAATAAAAGGGAAAAAAATCCCACTTTCTTAAATTGCATATAGGCAAAGAGAACATGATGAGAACATCCTTAATGATGGATAAGGGTGCATAGTGCAGCAGGTGCATGCGAACCACAGATCAGGGATGCTGAAAACTGCTTCCACGCCCTCTTCAGCTACCCCTTTCCCTCCCAAATACATTCCCCAAATGGCAGTTATTTGGATGCAGCTCTACTTTCTGACAAGCTGAAAAAAACCTAAAACAATCAAAGAAGTGTCATGTCTGAGGACTGTCCTCAGACCATCTCCCATTTTTTGGTGATTACCCTTCCAATGGAGTTCCATGGGGGTTTAACGCTGCTGGCAGATGAAGTTCCTGAGTCACTGCCAAAGTATCAGGGGTGGAGAAGCTTCTGGAGCAGCTATGAGCATGACAGCCTGTGTCCTGCTCCCCTTTTGTATGGATGCATTGCCAGAAGGATAGTTAACAGGCTTAGCCACACATTTGCTTGGGTTGTCTGCAGGATAGACTTGGCTGACCTGCCAGTCCCATGGTATAAAAGCCATTCAAATCTGACCTGGAGAGCACATTGCAATCAGCAGCATATTTATCACTGTGGAGTCTCCTGTGCTTTGCTGCAATAACAGGCCTATTCCTACAACTTTTCCCTAGTTTTGAAGAAAAAAACAACAAACAGAATTTAAGAATGACTAGTTCATGCTGCCTTGGGTTATTCTTCTTCCTGGAGTTCAGGGGGCTCCTTGAATTGAAGGCTCTGCACCCAGATGCAGAGAGCTGCCTCACACAAACTTCCAAGGTGTCCAGTTTACAGGTTGTTTTGACTACACGTATGTAAAAAACATTAATAAGTCACTTAACCAATGAATCCAACTAATGAATCAGTCCTGAAGCAGCCAAAAAAGCCGTAAAATGGCTATTAGCATAATACTATGTTTCATTAGGCTACAAAATCAGATGTCATTGTCTTTGATTAACAATTGCTACAGTATCATGTCTGCCTGTCCTGCTTGTGTCTTTTATATAAAAAATTATTTGTGATGTGATGTTGTAAACAAGCAGGTTGAGGAATGGGGAGGAAAAAAGGCACAGCTGTGGGTTTCACCAAGCATTCCCCCTTTGTACCCCAGTTTGTCAGTTTGGAGCCATCAAAACTTTTACACTGTATGAATCATCGTAATCCTGGCACTTGAGCATTCCCAATGTTTGTCCTTCACAACATCTTGCTGGAGAAGCTATAAATCCTGTACAGCCTATCTATCCCCAAGGAAAACAAGAAGAAAATAACCCACTCCCTCCTGACTGCTTTCTTTCCTCAAGAGCACCACAAAGAAGTCCCAAGGTCCTCATAATCTGTATACTAAGGATATCAGTATGGCTTTAGAAAAATCCTAATAGAGAATTATTCTGTCTCCTAATCCACATGAAGGTGTTTGTCAGGATGATGGCCAGAACAGTCAGTGGTTGGAACAGCTCAGAGGTCCTGTTGCCTGAAGAGGTTTTTGCAGGCAGGGGGGTGCATTGCACAACAGCTCTTGGGCTGCTCTGCAGAAACATTGATATCAAACTGCTCTGCCTTATCTACCACAAGCATCACAGCAGAGTATGTGCTTGCCTGTCTGCTGCATCAGGCACTTCTGTATATTTCACACACTCCCTCTGCATACCATAACGTAGGCTCAGAGAGCTGCGGTCAATGGCTGGATATCCCAGTGGAGATCAGTGATGAGTGGCGTTCCTCAGGGGTTGGTATTGGGACCAGAACTATTTAACATCTCTGTTGATGACAGGAACAGAACAGTGGGATATAGTGCACCCTCAACAAGTTGTGTAGTGCAGCTGACGTGCTGCAGGGAAGGGATGCCATCCAGAGGGACTTTGGCAGGCTTGAGAGGTGGGCCCATGCAAACGGCATGAAGTTCAGCAAGGCCAGGTGCAAGGTCAACCACATCCTGGGCTGCATCAAAAGAAGTATATGTGACAGCCAGTCAAGGGAGGGGATTCTCATCATCTAGTCCACCCTCATGAGGCTGCACATGGACTACTGCATCCAGCTCTGGGTCCCCTGGTACGAGACAGATAGGGAACTGTTGGAGAGAGTCCAGAGGAGGGCTGTAAAGATGATTAGAGGGTTGAAACACCTCTCCTATGATGACAAGATGAGAGAGTATTGCAGCCTTCCAGTACCTAAAGAGGGCCTACAAGAAAGATAGAGAGGGACTGTTTACTAGGGAATTAAATGATTGTTCAAGGGGTAATGGCTCTAAACTGAAAGAGGGTAAATTTAGATTAGACATTATGAAGAAATTCTTTACTGTGAGGGTGGTGAGGCCCTGGCACAGGTTTCCCAGAGAAGCTGTGGCTGCCCCCTCCCTGGCAGTGTGCAAGTCCAGGCTGGATGGGCCTTTGGGCAAACTAGTCTAGTGGAAGGTGTCTCTGCCCATGGCAGAAGGGTTGAAACTAGATGAGCTTTGAGGTCCCTTTCAACCCAAACCATTCCATGATTCTATGATTCTGTGATTCTATGAATGGAGTACTCAGATTTCCAAGATTTCACAGGAACAAAAATGTTCCTATTCGGTAACATTTTTGTCATTCTGTAAATGGGATGCTGGTAGGGCTCAGTGACTTTAACAGGCTGCAGAACTTCCCTATCATGTTACCCCTTATGGAGATATCACAGAATCACAGAATCACAGAATGACAAGGTTGGAAAAGACCTTTAAGATCATCAAGTCCAACTATTCCTGTCCTATGCTAAACCATATCCCTAAGTACCTCATTTACCCTGTTCTTAAGCACATCCAGGGATGGTGACTCAACCCCCTCCCTGGGCAGCCTGTTCCAGGTCCTGACAACTCCTCATGTGATTTGCCCTCCAGCCCCTTCACCAGCCTGGTTGACCTTCTCTAAACACTCTTAAGGACCTCAATGTCCTTCTTATGGTGAGGAGCCCAGACCTAGACACAGTACTCGAGGTGTGGCCTCACCAATGCTGAGTACAGGGGCACAATCACCTCCACAGACCTGTTGGCCACACTATTTCTGATAAAAGACAGGAAGCCATTGGCCTTCTTGGCCACCTGAGCACACTGCTTACTCATATTCAGTCTGCAGTCAGCCAACACCCCTAGGTCCTTCTCTGCCTGACAGCTCTCCAGCCAGTCTCCCCCAAGCCTGTATCACTGCATGGGGTTTTTATGTTCCAGGTGCAGGACTCTGCACTTGGCATTGTTAAAACTTAGCCCATCAGTCCAGTCTGTTCAGATCCCTTTGCAGAGCCTCCCTACCCTCAGGCAGATCAACACTTCCTCCCAGCTTGGTGTCGTCTGCAAACTTACTGAGGGAACATTCAATCCCTTTAGCCAGGTCATTGATAAAGATGTTGAACAAGACTGGACCCAGGACTCAGTCTTCGGGAATGTCACTTGTCACCAGCCTCCAGCTGGATTTGGCTCCATTAACTCTTTGGGCCCAGCCATCCAGCCAGTTTTTAACCCAGCTGAGGGTCCACCTGTCCAGGCCAGTGGCAGCCAGTTTTTCAGTCAGAATGCTGTGAGAAACTGTGTCAAAGGCTTTACCAAAGTCCAGGTAGATCACATCCACAGCCTTCCCCTCATCCATTAAGCGGGTCACCTTGTCACAGAAGGTGATCAGGTTAGTTTGACAGGATCTACCTTTTGTAAACCCATGTTGACTAGGCCTGATCCCCTGGCCATCACGCATGTGCTGCATGATAGCTCCCAAGATGACCCTCTCCATGATCTTCCCTGGGACTGAGGTCAGACTGACAGGCCTGTAGTTCCCTAGATCCTCCTTCCGAGCCTTCTTGTCTATGGGTGTAACATCTGCCAGCCTCCAGTAGAGCCGAACTTCCCCAGTCCACCAGGACTACTGGTAGACAATATAAAGGGTTTTGGCAAGCACGTCCGCCAGCTCCCTCAATACTCTCGGCTGGATCCCACCCATCCCTGTTGACTTGTGAATGTCTAACTGGCCAAGTAGGTCACTAATCATTTCCACAGTGATCATGGGAGTTTTGTTCTGCTCTCCCTCTCTAACAGTCAGCTCAAGAGGCTGAATACCCAGGGAACTTCTTACTTTTCTATTAAAGACTGAGGCAAAGAAGGAGTTGAGTACCTCTGTCTTGTCCTCATCCCTTGTCACTAATATTCCCCCTGCATCTAGTAAGGACTAGAGATTCTCACTGACCCTCCTTTTACTGTTGATGTATCTATAGAAAGATTTTTTTATTATCTTTCATAGAATTAGGCCAGTCTGAGTTCCAGTTGGGCTTTAGCCCTTCTGGCTTTCTCTCTACATGATCTTACTGCACCCCTATGGTTATCCCAAGACACCTGCCCCTCCTTCCAAAGCTCATAGATTTCCCTCTTTTTCCTAATATCTTCCCAGATCTCTCCACTCAGCCAAGCTGGCTTCCTTCCTCGCCAACTCCTTTTCTGGAACACAGGGACAGCCTGTTCTTGTGCCACCAAGATTTCCTTCTTGAAGAGCATCCAACTTTTTTGGGCTCCTTTGCCCGCAAGGGCTGTCTCCCATGGAACCTTATCAAGTAGCTTTCTGAACAGTCCAAAGTCTGCCTCATGGAAGTCCAAGGTGGCTGTTCTGCTGTCCCCCTTCCCTACTTCTCCTAGTACTAAGAATTCTATCAACTCATGATTATGTACCAGGCATCCTCCAACCTTCACATCTCCCACAAGGCCTTCTCTGTTTACAAACAAGTCCAGCAGGGCGCCTTCCCTTGTTGGTTCACTCACTAGTTGAGTCAAGAAATTGTCTTCCAAGCACTCCAAGAACCTGATAAACTGTTTCCTCGCTGCTGTATTGTACCTCCAGGAGACATCCAGTAAGTTGAAGTCCCCAATAAGGACAAGAGCTAGTGATTGCAAGACTTCTCCCAGTTGTTTAATAAACAACTCATCAGCCTCCAACTCCTGGCCAGGTGGTCTATAGCAGATTCCCATCACTGTATCTGCCTGATTTCGTGCTCCTCTGATTTTCACCCAGAGATACTCAAGCCTGTCATCACCACAGTCAAGCTCCAGGCTGTCAAAGCATTCTCTGGCATAGAGGGCTATCCTGCCTCCTCTCCCGCCTGTCATGCCTGAAGAGTTTATAACCAGCCATTACAGCACCCTAGTCACATGAATTATCCCACCACGTTTCTGTGATGGCAATCACATCATAGTCTCCTTGCCTTACAAGGACTTCTAATTCCTCCTGTTTATGGCCCATGCTATGTGCATTGATATAGATGCATTTCAGCTGGGCTGTTGATCTTGTTTCAGAGGGGGTTTTCTTTGTTCCTTTTCATAGACATCCTTGTTGACTCTTCAGATATCATGGCTGAACTCAGTGGGAAATTAACTGATGGATAAAACCCCCACACCATTCTTTCAGTGTGTTTTGGCATATATCAGCACACTGTCTTGAAGACAGACTGATGGGCATCACCATTTATTTCCTCTGCACATTTTTGGTTTGATGGCAGTTTATTTGCACCAAAGCTTTGTCTATAATGGGGGATTAGCTATCATCTCAGCAAGGCATCTTCCCTTGTCCTTCAAGACAAAACTCCTGTCTTGACTGAGTGCTGGTGTGATAGGAATCAATAGATTTGATCCTTCATGTATTATTGCTTTCCTGGTAAATACTATGCACACTTCCCTTGCTGATTTAGCACTCTCTTGCAAAACCCGGCTTAAAATCCAGCTAGGAGTTGCACCCCGCAGCATCAAGTTATACCTACTCAGTAAATGTACAGAAGGCACATGGTAGCTTTCAGCATTTAGGTTGGTAATGGCAGTAACACATCTGGTGGGTCCTACTGATACTTGGGCTAATCTCCAGTATAAACCACTAGCAACAGTTTTAACAGCATTCAAAACTCACTTTTTAAAGGTTTTAAACTTTTCCAGGCACTGAATTTATTGTCTCTATATCCTACACACTTAAAAACCTACAAACATCTGTCTCTAATGACTTGTCTGCAGAAACGAAAGGCACTGACATGCCCAACTATGAAAGATAGTATGCTTTAAGTTTTTTAATTAAGCAGAAAATTTGATATATTTACCTAGGAGTCAGGAAAGAGACTGACATGATTTCACATGAAGTCCCATTCCCATCCCAGTGGATAGAATCATAGAATGGTTTGTGTTGGAAGGAACCTTCAAAGATCATCTAGTCCAATCCCTTTGATATGGACAGGGACATCTTTCACTAGACCAGCTTCTTCAAAGTACCATCCAACCAGACTTTGAATACTTTCAATGATCTGTCATCCATAACTTCTGTGGGCAACCTGTCCCAGTGTCTCATCATCCTCATAAAAAATTTCTTCCTTGTGTTGCAGGTTCCCATATGACCTACTCCAGGTGATTCTGCCCTGTCAGGGGATTTGGACTAGATGGTCTTTCAAGGTCCCTTCCTATTCCTGACATTCTGTGATCTAAACCTACCCTTTTTCAATTTAAAACCATTAGCACTTGTCCTGCCACTACACATGCTGATAAGAAGTCTCTCTTCATTTTTCCTGTATATATAGACAGGCTGCAATAAGGGATCCCTGGGGTCTTCTCTTTACCTTCTCTGAGAGGTGTTCCATTCTTCTTACCATTTTTTGTGGCACTCCTCTCATCCTGCTCCAACAGGTCCATATATTTCCTATGCTGTGGTCCTCTTCAGGTGGAGTCTCAGCAGGGTGGAGTAGAGGGGGACAATCATCCACTGGTTACCCTTCTTTTCATGTAACCCAATATATGTTTGGGCTGCAAAGGCACATTGCCAATTTATGTACACCAGTAAAACCAAGTCCTTCTTCACATGGTTGTTCTCAATCCTTTCATCACCCACCCTGTACAGATAATTGGGGATTGCCCTGACCCATGTGAACTTGGCCTTGTTGAACTTCATGAGGTTCACATGGGCTTACTCCTGAAGCCTGTCAAGGTCCCTCTGGATGGCATCCCTTCCCTCTAACATATCAACTATACCACTCATCTTGGTGTCATCTGCAAACTTGCTGAGGATGCACTCAATCCCACTCTCATTGAGGAAGATATTAAATGACATTTGTCCCAGTACAGACCCTTGAGGGACACCACTCATTAGTGGTTTCCATTTGGACACTGAGTCGCTGACTGTAACTCTTTGGACATGGCCATCCATCCAATTCCATATCCGTTCAGCAGTCCATCCATCAAATCCCTATCTGTGCAATTTAAAGACAAGGATGTTCTGGGCGGCTATATCTAAGGCCTCATGGCAGTCCCAATAGATGATACCTGTGGTTCTTCCCTTTTCCACTGATCTTCCCAGGTTGCATGTCCCCTACTTCCACTGTCCATGCATCTCCTTCTCACCCTTGAGTTCAACCAGAAGGTCCTTACTAAGCCATGCCAGTTTCCTGCCTTCCTTACCATATTTCTTACATATGCCAATCAAGATGTCCTTAAAGAGCTTTCAGGTGTCTTCTGCTTCTTTATCCCTGAGAGCAGTTTCCCTAGGAGTCCCATCCACTTAAATAACTGAAAATTTGCTTCTTTAAAAGTCAGAGTCTTAACTCTACACTTCACCTGTCCCATACCCCTCAAGATCATGAATTCCACCAGGGCATGATCACTGCACCCCAAGCTGCCATCGATCTTGACAGCTCTAACTAGCTCACCCATCCTGGTAAGCAATAGTTCTAATCATTCTCCTCTGGTTAGGCTGTCTCTCACGTGGGTTAAGGAATAATCTTTGACATACTCCAAGAGTCTCCTGCACTGCTTACAAATTGCTGCGCTGCTTTTCCAGATCTCAGGGTGGTTGAAGTTCCCCAGCAGGATCAGAGCCAGATGTAATGCTTCCTGTCATTGAAGTAAGAAGGCTTCATCAACATCCTCCCCTTGATCACACCGCCTGTAGTAAACAAAATGCACCAGGCTTCCTTTATTAGCTTCGCCTCTAATTTTCACCCTTAAACTCCCAACCTGCTAATTGCTGTTTTTCAAAGACAACTCTGTGCAGTTAATTTAATTTCATTTTACAGAGAGCAACACCTCTGTCCCTCCTGCCTTGCCTGTCCTTTCTGAACAGCTTATAGTCATCAATTGCAGCACTTTGGCAATGTGATTCTTCCCACTAAGTTTCAGTAACAGCTATTAGATTGTAGCTTTATAGCTACACAGTGGCTTCCAACTCCTGTTTGTTACCCATGATGCATGTATTGGGGCAGAGGCACTTCAGTTGGGCTACGGAGCATGTCACCTTTGTAGAGGAACATGCCCTTATTTTTTTTGAGGCATTTCACTGTGTTTTCCTGTTGGTTCCTAACACATCAGCAGCCCCTGGCTCTTCCGTGTTACTCAGAACTCCATTCTCTTCCCCTGCTAAGTCTAGCTTAAAGCTCTCTGCATCTCAATCCCTCTTCTATTCCTTCACTATATTCTTTCAAAAAAATGTCTTGGCTTGACATCAGTACCAAACACTCCCTCATCACTCATCCTCTCCTCTGTCTTTCCTCATTAAAATCTGTTTGTTATATCTATAGAAATCATTTGAGCCAAATTCCATCCACAAAAACAGAGAACAAAAGAAGTGCAAGCTCACTAGAATGGAAGCTAAGGCAGAACGATTATCTTTCTCTTCCAGCAATTGGTTTGTTTGCCAAAATATTTGTCTTCATGTCAATTTTGGCAAAGAGTTCCGGCTGAGCATATACATATATATGTAAGTATTCAAATGTATATATAATACATATAATTTAGTATAAGTTGCCCTTTTGTCTTATAAATCATACCTTATGGCAGCTCTGAAGTTTGTAGGATAACTAAGTTCAAATCAGATCTTCCAGAATAGCATATCAACTGTAAATTTATGGAGTTCTGTATTTGCTGTTTTGCTGAAGTTGTTCCAATTTGTATAAAATATTTACATTTTTACTAGCACAGCAGAAAGAACACAGATGACACCTTCAAGGTGAGTGTCTGAGTATCTGACACTGTTGATCCCTCTCTTGCTTCTCCTTCTGTTTTCTAGGTGAGGGAATAGTTACTTTATCATTGCAAAAGACAATATTAATAAGGAAAAGAATAAGACAAAAACATATTGGAGGTGCAAAAACAGTGTCCTGAGACCTGTGATCCAAAAGGCAGGTGATACCCAAAACAGTGTTTAAATTGGCTTTTTATATTGCACCTCCCTGTAGATTGGCAGACTTACATTAGGTTGAAGGCTATGTAGAAATCCAGGCTGTTCCATAGTGTATGGGGTGAAGACTCTCAAATACACCTCATGGGCACCTTTTCTGCCCATAAGTGTTCATTGGCCATGCTGCTGGAAAGAAAGGTGCTGGACTGGGATTGCCTCCCAGAAAGACACATCGAGGGGTTGCAGAAGTGCAGATGCTTGCCCCAGTTTTTCTGACAGCTTCCTGCAACCCATAGTCATGGTTCCACTTGCTCGCTACAGATACAGGGGAAACTGAGACTCAAACACAGGCTATGGCTGCACTGATTAGGCTCCATGAGATAAACACACCTATAAAATAAGGCAATTTGGAAGTGAGAGCTGGTATCAGCTAAACCTGGTATGTCTACTAATGACCTTGATAGACAAAAATGGTTAATATGTTGCTTTTTTTTTTAACCTGGGGAGATAGGAACTGAGGTGGTTAAACTGTAAAATATGTGAAAAGCTACAATGCTGCTGCTGATAATTCTCTCCTTACCCAAGGTGAGCCATTCAGACACAAGGCTTGCTCAGACAAAATCTCAGAGGTGTTGTGGTAAAACCCAACAGGCAGCTAAACATGACACAGCCATTCGCTCAGTCCTCCCAAGAAAGATGGGGGAGAGAATTGGGGAAAAAGAAGGTAAAATTAATGGGTTGAGACAGTTTCTGCACAGATGATATGCAGGCCCATAGGAAGGAAGAGAGACTTTCTTTGTACTGCCAGAATTGGACAGACTATTCATCCACCATTTGTCCTTCTGTCTTTGCAGTTGGCATACAATGATGGTGCATTCTGTGCAAACTTCTGCCATGAGTTGTGGGCACTGGATTTCATCTGGATCCATGGGCATGCTGTCCAGGCCAACATGAATCACCTCTAGCATGGCTAATTCCCTCGGGTACTAGCTACCTCGCTCCATATGGTCCACTTGCCAGGGTGACATACAACATCTTCCATGAAGGGATATCTTTCCTTCCTGTCTGGCAGGTGTCATCTCCAGAGGCGGAGGGCTTGTGTCTTTTTTCCAATCACCTTGTTAATACCCCCTTCTCTAGACAAGGATCTCAGCTTCTTGGCCATCTACCCTACACATGGAACAGGCTGCCGAGGGAGATGGTTGAGTGACCATCCCTGGATGTGTTTAAGAAAAGGGTAGATGAAGGTAGAGGAGGTACTTGGAGATACAGTTTAGCATAGGACAGGAATGGTTGGACCTGATGATCTTAAAGGTCTTTTCCAACTTTGTAATCTTGTGATTCTGTGATTCTGTAATTCCAAGCTACTGGCCCTGTTCTGTTATCCCAGGATTGGATCAGCCAGGTGGTAATGTGCTTGTCTGGACAACAGCTGAAGTCTTTTTGCATGTCTTATAGATCACTCTGAGACAGAGATCAGCTGTTTACCACCTTGCGTTATGAATTCTGCCTCTTCCTCCCCTTCTTGTAATGGCCCTGCTTCAGTCTGCCTCATTGAATTCTTCCCCCTTCCCTTTCTTAATAGAAGTTTCTTCCTTTATTAAACAAGCTTATTTTCTCAGCCATTATTTTTTCTTTGTATAAGGGAAACTGATACCTGCACAGGTTAGTTCCAAAACACAGCACTGTACCAGCTACTAGGAAGAAAATTAACTCTAACCCAACCAAAAACAGGACAGGAGGATAAGTCAATATTTGGACAGTCCCTCCTGTAAACCCCCCAAAACAGTTTTAATACATTATTCCTCAGCTGTAGGAAAAGAAAGAGAGCAGAGACACAAAGAAGTTTCTCACACACTGCATGCTGCATTTTGAGCTCCATGAAGGTGTTATATCCCAGTAAATCACTATGGGTCATCCACTGTCAACCTGTTCTTAAATGTTTCACCAACTTAGTTGATTAACCTCATACTAAATGAAAAAAAAAAAGAGAGAGGAAAAATAAGTAGAGAAAAGTGAAAGGGCTCATGAAATGCAGATGCTGGAGCAACATGGAGACACAGGTGTTTAACATGTTTGTCAGACATGGACAGTGGGATCAAGCACACCATATGAATCACCCGCACTTACCTGTTGCCACAGGCAAGAGGTTGTTTTCCAGCTTATTGAGCTGTGCTGTGAGGAGGATGGTGATGACATTTTAATGACATACCAAACAGTGTTAAATGACGAAGGCATGAAATCTGGAGAAAGTAAAATAAATCAAGAAGACATGGAACACAACAGTTTTCTTAACAATTAGGTATAGTCCTTTGTGTCTACGTGCTGACAGGTGTATCCATAACCACTCCTGAAATATTTTTATAAGCAGAGAATTTAAGATGATAAGTGCTAAAAATGACAGTAAGTAATATATGAAGAAATATTTTAGTCTCATGGCAACAGCAACCATAAAAGACATTTAACATAGCTAAGAATTTCTGTCATGCTTATGGGTCATGTAAAAAATGCCCCAAACTCCATTACTTTAAAGGTGTTTCTATGAGGTGTTTCTTCTTTGTCAAGAACAGCCTAAAAAAAAGCCTGCTAAATCTTTGGGTTTGCAGGGAAATCTGAGCCAGTTACACAAAATGGGCATGAAGAGATAGATTAGCTCTTTAGGCAGATATTCACTATGCCAGCATACACAACACCAAATGAAACAGCTTGAAAAGAGCTTGGCTATGGAGTAGCTAGAACATGCAAAGCTGGGTTGAGACCTTGCTCCCTCTTATCATAATTAGTCAGGTATTTATAAATGCTGAACCAGATCTGAACCAGAGGTGGATGCACTAGTCCATGTGGCTCTCATGAGGGTGGAGTAGAGGGGCAGAATTGAACTGTTGGTCATATTTCTTCTGATGCAGCCCAGGATAAGGTTGGCTGTCTGGGCTGCGAGCATACATTGTCAGCTCGTGTTGAGTTTTATGTCAATCAACACCCCCAAATCTTCTCCTCAGTGCTGCTCTTAATCTATTCTCCACCCAGCCTGTAGTTGCACTTGGGATTGTACCAACCAATGTGCGGATCTTGGACTTGGTTGGCCTTGTTGAACTTCATGCAGTTAACCTGGGACAACCTCCTAAGTTTTAAAGGTCCCTCTGAATGGCATCTCTTCCTTCCAGTGTGTCAAGCACACCATACAGTTTGGTGTTGTCAGCAAACTTTCTGAGGGTGCACTTGATCCCACTGTCCATGTTACCAACAAAGACGTTCAACAGCGCCAGTCCCTGTACCAATCCTGGAGGAACACCACTTGTCACTGATCTCAACTGGGATATTGAGGTGTTGATCACAACTCTTCTGAGTTGTGACTGTTCAGCTAATTCGTTATCCACTGGGTGGTCTGTCCATCAAATCCATGTCTCTCCAATTTAGAGACAAGGATGTCGAGCAGGACAGTGTCAAATGCTTTGCACAAGTCCAGGTAATGATATCAGTTGCTCTGTTCTTATCCACCAACATTCTAACCCTGTCATAGAAGGCAGCTAAATTTCTTAGGCACAATTTGCCCTTAATAGAGCCATGTTGGCAGTCACCAATTACCTACATATTTTCTATGTCTCTTAGCATAGTTTTCAGGAGGTTCTGCTCCATGATCTTCCCTGGCACAGAGGTGAGACTGACACCAGTAGTTGCCTGGATCTTCCTTTTTAAAAACAGGGATTATGTTTCCCATTTTCCAGTCAGTGGGAACTTCAGTGGATTACCTTGACTTCTCAAATATGATGGAGAGTGGCTTAGCCACTTTGTTCGCCAATTCCCTGAAGACCCCAGGATTCATTTAATCAGATCCCACCTTCAGGTTCTTTCAGTGATCTTGAACTGGATCTTCACCTACAGCGGGTTGTTGTTCATTCTCCCAGTCCTTGACTTTGCCTTCTGCGATTTGGCCTGTGCACCTAAGACACTTGCTGGTGAAGAGTGAGCCAAAAAAGTTTGAGTACCTCAGCCTTCTTCATATCCTGCAGATTAGACAAAAAGGGATTAATCTTATCTGGTTTTGAATGTGAATTTCAATTCCTGGTCAAGACAATTGAATTAGATATCTGCTTATAGGTTCCTGCAGTTGAATCTCTATGTTTTAACTCTCATTATAGTTTCTGGAGATAAAATCAACCAAATCAGCAGAGCCAAGATGGTTTATTAGCTGACCAATCTACTCTGGGGAGAATTAAGTGCTCCCTAGGCTCCACTGGATCTCCATTGACTACAATGGGAGCTACCCACCATAAAAAGCTGTTAACTAAGTCTTCATTTGGAGCCGATTTACACTCCAAAGGTGTACAGTGCTGAACTATATATCTGAGCTCAGGACCTACACCCAATTTGTGTCAATAAGAGAGAAAAGGAAACATTTGGGGAGCTATTTGTCACCTCCTGATGTTTTGTCTGAGCAAGTCTTGTGTCTGAATGGCCCTGTGCAGATGCACCCATCAGCTACAAAGAGACTTTGGTCCAATGTGAAAGACATCACTAGAGGCAACTACTCTAGGTGAGGTGAATGCCACCTCTGCCCAGCTCTAGCCCAGACTGGAATGACTCTGAAATGAGGCAAATTACTCCAGCTTCAGCTTCACCTGGGACAAACCCTAAGGACTTGAAGGTTCCTGATGTCAATCCTTCCTTCTTGTTAATGTGGTTTTTTTTTTCCTCCTGACACCAAAGTTCCTGGATTAGTCAGATTCTCCCCATTAGAAAACTGCTGTGAACTTCTGACTAAAGAAGAGGTCAATACACTACCAGACACCAATGCATTTTGTCAGTTAGAGTGGCCAACAAGCCATGTGCTTGCCAGCCCTCCCAGAAAGGCTACCTTTATGTCAGCTCAGCAAGCCAGAATTTTGTACCTGTGTTTGCCCCAGTGAGTGTGTTTGTTTCCAATTTTTAAAGGAAAAAAGGTGAGATTTTGTCAACAGCAGCAAAATGAGAATCCCAGCCCATCTTAGTTAGCTTCTGATTTTCACCATGAAGAACAATCTCGCTCATCTTTATCAAAAAGGAAAAGATGCTAAGCAAACCTCACCAGTGAGAAGAGGAATACTAAAACCTGCTGAACTCTTCTATCATAACCACAGTTTTTGAGAAGTTATTCAGTAGTGTAAAGACTTTTTTGTACTTCTGGTTGGTCCTATATGGCTCACTGTAATGCTGTACTGACATAACCAAGCCATATCTGAGCATGCCAGCTCAGACACTGAGAACAGGCTAACCACGCTAATGAAGTCTTCCAGCTAAGCAATCAGCCTTCCTGAAAAGCAGAATAAACCAGTCAGGAAAGCTTGTCTATCTCACTCAGAACCGTTGCAGTTTCTGTATGTGCTATTGCACTGCTTTGTGCAGATACCCTTTGGCTTACAAGCTTCATTTATTTTGCTGAAATTAATGCAACAGCATGCAGTTTCTATGGTGATGTAGACTACCTATCTATCTTGGGCTCCATCCATACTCATGTGTGAGCTAGTTCTTTCTGTGCCTGAAGTTTGCTGGCTCCTGACTACGA
The DNA here is from genome assembly GCA_020800305.1 of Porphyrio hochstetteri. Classification (NCBI taxonomy): domain Eukaryota; kingdom Metazoa; phylum Chordata; class Aves; order Gruiformes; family Rallidae; genus Porphyrio; species Porphyrio hochstetteri. The sequence goes on from CM036906.1 coordinate 9,317,303, forward strand.
CCAGACTGCAAGCCAACATATATAAAATGTCTGGGTGATCAGGGAACATGAACATAGCTTAAACAGAGACATTTGCTCTTCGGTAGCTATGGACTTGTTTATCTGTCTCTATGTACCTATATGCTCCATGCACCTATAGGAGACAAACACACACAAACAACCGGTGATATTTATGAAGAAAGCAGTGACACAGCCCATGTCTCCCAGCCTCGCTGTTCACACACCAGTGCATGCCTCTGTCGTTTTGCCAGGCTACTGCTTCAAACACAAGAGAGAATGGTAGTTCTGAGTCATTCTCTCGATGGCAAAAAGCAAGACTTTAGACTAGATGGAATTCACCTGGTGACAAAATCCTTGAAGTCTCTGCTGGAACACCCTCTATCTCCAGGATTTCATGGGATTTAAGAGGTACATGTACCTACATTGGTCCTCAGCATAATGGGCTCAATTCATAATTACCATAAGGAAGTAAAGGACTTCCAAGAGCTTTAAAGATTTGTCTGGGGCTAAGAAAACGGTGAGCTTAATCAAAACCATGATTTGCTGTGTGTTACCCACTCAGCTGTTGATGGTGCCTTGCTTTATCCTGCTGCTTGTTTATAATCTCTGGAGCCTCAGACACCTGAATATTGCCATGGCAATTTTATCTTGCTCGGCCATTTCTTCAGAAATAAATCTTTGTATCCTCTGATGGCTCAGTCAGCAGATTTGCTTGCCTGGTGCAGCTCACTGTGGCACACAAAGCTGTGCTGCAGCATATTACCAAAAAGACAGAGTTGCTCTGATACACTAGAACAAGAATGGTTTCCCTGCTAGGGTGGCACAGAGTTTACCCTGTTTGGAGTTTAGAGAACATCTATAGAGCTTTTCGCTGATAGGAGTGTGTCACCTCACAGCAGGCTGTTTGCAGAAGCACCCTATCAATACCCAAACTGTTCTGTCTGCAGCTGCATGCTGCCCAGAGGAGGAAAGAGAGTGAGGCCCATTGTGTGGTTGCTGTTGAAAAAAAGTAAAAAAGCATAAGCATAGCTCTGGGTAACGGTAGTGGTGATGGGGAGATTTTGAGTTTCCCATCTACTTCTGCCTTACCTGTTGCTTGGAGCACTGATTAGTGTGATGCCAGTGCAGACAACCAGCCTGGAAATACATTTATGGGTAGATTTTGAAAAGTGTCTGTAGATGCAGAAATCTTGCCAAAATTAGGGAAAAAAGAAAAGAAAAAAAAGACACTGGGAGGTGAATGGAAGTTGGATACCTAAGCAGTTGGGAAACTTAAAAATCCCACTTCCTTTCTGCATTTGTAGGTATTAAATAACTTGGAAAACCACAGCTGAGATGTATGGATGGCTTTGAGGAGTTTATATAGGAAGGTACTTAGGGATATGGTTTAGTTTAGGATGAGAATGTTTGGACTTGATGATCTTCAAAGGTCTTTTCCAACCTTGTGATTCTGTGATTCTCTGAAGGGTTATATCTTTGAATGCCCCTCAAATTCCCAATGACTCTCAAGTGTTTCAGGTACTTTCCAACATCCATATCAGAGAGAAGAGGGTGCTGTGAGCTGCAGAGACAGTTCTCCATGGATACCCACGAGGGTGATAAAGGGCTCATCCACAGTTAAGGGGAAAAAGAGGAATGAGTGTCTCAAGCTGTTTCACAGGTGTTTCCTGGAGACTGGACAGGGATGAGAAAGTGGAAAGCCTGCAAAGAAGGGAGGTTTCAACATGTGAAATTCTCTAGCAACATAAAGCAAACAACTTTAGGGTAAATTCACAGATTGTTTTAACCACTTTAAAGAAGCACAGTGGTCATGCAACAACAAGCCCTCCGAGACATGCACTGGTGTATTTGAGTTTTCAGTTCTGTCACACCTCTGCCTTTCAAAGTGAACTGTCTCCTGTGAAACCTCCCCTTGCACAGGATGGAAAAGACCCAGCTGGTTAACATGCTGTGCTCCTTCACACAGGCTTTCCTCTTATCCTTCTTGGTTTTGTTTTTCCTTCAATGAAAGAATTTATTTTAATACCATTTAAGCTGAAGGAATCTGGCAGCTGTAACTGTGCACTGTAAATCTGCTGCCCTCCCAGAGCAGCACAGCCCTCCCCCACTTGTGGCAGGAAAAGAAATGGAAAAGGAGATGGGAGTGAGATGTGAGCCACACTAAGTGACTATTTTAGCAAGTTCACAGGACAGTCCGTTTGGCAGTACAAGGGTGTTGCCTGCCGTTAAAATAGGAAAGGAATTTGGTCTTTTCTCCAGCATACGTCAGTGGTTTTTGTCTCAGTGTAACGCAATCCAGGTAACTGCCCAGTTCAGGGTGTACTCGCCTGCTCCCAGCACTGGGGATCAGGAGTTACTGCGGCATGTAACTGCTTGGGGAAAGAAAGAGACAAAAAAAGGAGCAGATGAGTAGATTCAGGAAAAGCAACATCCTGTGTAACCATGCAATGCCCCTCCCCTTACCTCTTATGTCCACCTGTTCTCAGTGGGAGTTGCACAATCACCAATTAACGTCACTAAAACCATGACTTAGGTAGCTATGACTCCTTATGTACATTGACCAGTCCAGCCACCCACGTCAGAGAAGAATCAAAGTGAACGTTTGGTTATTCAAAATATTTCGTAGCCACGAAAGCCTGAATTTAAATGGAAATGCTCGTTTTTCAGCTAGGCTACAGCTAGAAGGCAAAGTATTTAAAACCCAGATGGAAGTAGTCCAAAACCTTTTTCAAGGCAGATAGGACTCTGAAGTTTGAGAAACCAAGGTCTGGGTAGTCAGAGTTGCTTAAAGCTTAGCTGATAGCAAGCACTATGTGGAGCAAAAGGATGACTAATTATGGCAGTAAGGCCAGCAGGAGTCATGGTGGTTGTCTCTAATGAACTCTTGTTTAAGGTACACTAGTGTTTCACCAATGCTTCCCACATGAAGCCCATGGCAAATCATGACTCTCTTTAGGATGGGACAGAGACAGCTAAAACTTTTAACCTTCAGTAAGGATGTCAAGTGACATCCATCAGTCTTGCTAAGGGGCAGCAGCTAAAGGCATCCCATCATTGTTGCAGAGTGTTTGGGTCATTGTCCATATCAAAGGTGGAAAAAAACCTTCTTTCTGACTACTTTGACCTTTGGTGAGACTTTTCTCCTTTTTCTGAAGAATTTCCTAGTCTCACCAGGTCAAGATGGAGTGCTATAACTGCCATGCAGATACTTAAACTGAGTGACATATGAGTCAGAATCCAACCTGTTTCCTAGGGGTAGGTCTAGCTAGCTGCATACCTCCCTGGTTTGTCATACTTACTAGCCTTGTGGTCACAAGCTTTGACATTATTTATGTTGAAAATATGTTTATATCCACTTTCCAGACACTGGCCCTCACTAGGTACAGTGAAGATGTGATTGTATATAAGAAGTATTAGATGAGCTGTGCCTCCAAAATCTACAACTATATTTGCATAAGGAGTGGTGCAAAAAAGGTGTGTTAAGGGGAATTCAAGACCTCCAAGGCAAAATTTGGTTTGGCTGGTGAGGAGCACAGAGCCTTGTGCTTTGTCTGACATGTTTTCTGCTTCTCAACTGCAAGCTGCACAGCTGAAGTCTCTCCTTAGACCATCAGGGTGCTGTGATCTACAGGCATGGAGCACTGCCCGCTCCACCCAAGCGCTCTGCAGCACTGTGTGGGGCTGTCACTCAGACCCCATGGATGCAAAGCCACAGGGAGGGCTGGGAACCAACATGCACTGGGACACTCTTGCTGGGGGTTGGCGATGAATATTTGCTGTGTGTTGGTTTTCCTCTTGAGTTTGGTGTAGCCCAATGCACTCGAGTTATTCTCACTGATTTTGACAATAATGCCAAATTCAAAACAGGTGAAGTAGGTCATCCCAATATTTTGAAATCAATGTTAAAATAACTTTGGACTCAATCTTATAATAAACACTAGAAAGTTTTGATTTTTCTTCTGCTTTCTGAACTTTCAGGGCACATTCAGTACAGGTTCTTATCAAAACTAGAAATACTACATATATAAATAAAAATACAATTAATATACATTCAAACAATATATAAGTATTTGTATTATATTAAAATATAAAATTTGAAAGAAATAAATATTAATATAACTCAGCAAACCTAGGAATATGCTTTTTCTAAATTAAAAGATTTTTCCCTGTACTGGTTTTTGCTGCAATGGTGCTAATTTTCTTCATAGCAGCTCAGATGGTGCTCTGTTTTGGATTTGTAGCTAGAACAGTGCTGATAACACAGGGATGTTTTATTTATTGCTGAGCAGGGCTTACACAGAGCTAAAGCCTTCTCTTGCTCCTCACCCCACCCCGCCAGTGAGTAGGCTGGGGATGCACAAGGAGTGGGGATGGGACACAGCTGGGACAGCTGACACCAACTGATTAAAAGGATAGTCCATACCATATGACGTCTCAGCAGATAAAGCTGAGGGAAGAAGGTGAGGACAGTTGGAGTGATGGTTTGTCTTCCTAAGTAAAGTGTGATGGAGCCCTGCATTCCTGGAGATGGCTAAACACCTGCCTGCCCATGGGAAGTGGGGAATTAATTCCTTGTTTTGCTTTGCATGCATTCACAGCTTTTGCTTTACCTATTAAACTGTTTCTCATGCATTGAGTTCTCAGCTTTACCCTTCTGATACTCTCCCCCGTCCCACTGTGGAGGAATGGGTAAGCAAGTGCAGTGTGGGGCTGCGCTGCCTACTGGGGTTAAACCATGACACCCCCAAATAAGCTATTTCAAGAAATAAGGGATTTCAGTGAAACATGGCTGAGAAGCCCAAGATAGACAGCAGTTCTGTGCACTACAATAGCTCAGATAGTGACAGTTGAGGTTTTTCCCCTCAGCTTTTGTTATGAAACTGCCATACAAACATGGCAAGTTATATCATACAAGCCAGCAGTGTGCCAGGTAGCCAAGAAGGCCAACAGCATATCCTGGCTTGTATCAGAAATAGTGTGGCCAGCAGGACGAGGGAAGAGGTTGTCCCACTGTACTCAGCTCTGGTGAGGCTGCATCTCAGATACTGTGTTCTGTTTTGGGCCCCTCACTACAAGGAAGACATTGAGATGCTGGAGCAGGACCAAGAAGAGCAATAACAATGCTAGTGAAGGGTCAGTAGAGTAAGTCTGATGAGGAATGGCTGAGGATATTTAGCCTGGAGAACAGAGTCTGAGGGGAGACCTTATCACTCGCTACAACTACCTGAAAGGAGGTTGTAGCCAGGTGGGTGTTGGTCTCTTCTCCAAAGGAAGAAGTAATAAGACAGGAGGACATGGCCTCAAGTTGCACCAGTGGAGGTTTAGATTGGATGTTAGAAAAAACTTCTTCACCAAAAGGTTTGTCAATCATTGGAAGAGGCTGCCCAGGGAAGTGGATGAGTCACCATCCTTGGAGGTATTTAAAAGATGCATGGGTGTGATGCTGAGGGACATGGATTAGTGGTGGACTTGGTGGTCTTAAAGGTCTTTTCCAACCTAAATAATTCTGTGATTGTATGAGTAATTTGAAAGCTAGGCATTCAGAAATGTAAATTTATCTTTTTAAAGCTGAGCATTAAAAAGTTAAAACTATATCCAAAGGTCCGGTGATAACTGGGGTATGCAATGATACACACAAATTTGATTTCAGAGTAAAAGCTTGAACTCCATAGCTTTTAATTTGCAGAAACATGCTCAGCCTCTACATATGCTACCTTGAGAGATGAAGACCCATTTGAAAAAGTCTATAAAATTGAAAAATAACTCTCATAAAAGCTAATGTGATTTATGTAAGCACATTAAGGGGAAAATACCCTGAACAGTTGGTTTAAGTGCTTAGACTTCCTAAACTTAATATTTCCATATGGTTACATTGTATTTTTAGATTTTTAGTGGCTTTGTACCCTTCTTTGTTAAATTTGAGAAACAAATTAAGGTACTGGCAAATTAAGAAATTAAGGAACAAAGATGCCTGCAATGAGTATTTGATTGTTCCCACATGAAGCAATGATTCTTTCTACAAATTCCCCTAATCCTCTAGGAAACATTATTCCAATTGTCACAGGGTTGTTTGTGGGATGTTGAGAACAGATGATTATAAAAATCTTATGATATAAATAGCAGAAAAATAAGGGAACAAATGAACACCCTACTTTTTTTTTTTTCATTTTTCTTTTTTTTTTTTTTAATGCAGGCTTATATTAGCTAAGTAAAGATTAGTTTCAAAATACCAGACATGGTTTGAATTCTTACTGAAATGTTTCATGTCTAACACTTTCACATTTATCCCACAAGACTTTAACTTTGCTTAGTCTTTACTACCCCTGCGATGAACCATTACTAAAAATACTTGTTTTACCTCTAGCTCTCAAACTGGCTTATGTGTAATTTTTTAACTAGCAGTACCAAAAATTTTGGAAAGTATTATTTAAATCAGCACAACTCATTGCATGAACCTTCTCAAAGCAATGGTAGCCCACAATATATTGATTTAAGTTGATTCCTACCAAATAAAACTTAAATGCATGCAAATCACCTCTAGAGCAAAGTGGAAGGAGCTGCCAGGCGGTTTTTGTGGTCTTGCCTGAGTCATCAGCTCATAGGCTGCAACAGTGTGCAATTTTACGAGAAAAATCAAATTCTTTGAATGAATCTCTTCTCTACCATGGTTCATTCTTGCCTTCCCACAAAGAAAGCCATGATGTTAGCACCTGAGAGGGCTACATCATAAACAGCCAGTACAAATTGACTTCATTATCTGTATTAGATCAGTTTATAGGTAATTATGAGGTTGATGTGAGATGATACAGCAACTGTAGCCTGAAAATTCATTCTCTGATATGGCTTGCAATATAGAAGGGAGAGAGGGACAGGCAGGGACAGAGCACGCCTGAGCCGTTCCCACAGTTTGCCATAGAAGACCCCCAGAGGGAATAGTAGGACTCTAATGGGGAACCTCCTTCTCATTTTTCCCATCCAGAAACACACACGTTACTATTCAGCCATGCCTGCTGTCCAGGAGAGTAAGTAATATATAAATATAACAATCTTATTTATCACGTGAATAGGGATAAGGTGTTGGGTAAGAGAATGGGGTTTCATTTAGCATTTCTCCTTCAGACCCAGTAAACCACTGTGGAGGGATGGTTAACACACCAACATTTAACCACACTTTTTATAAATTAAAGAGAACCTACCCAGATGCATGAATCCTTTGTTGCAGAGATTGTGTAATTCTTAGCTGGTCTTCAAGCAGGCAGAGAAGCAAAACCAAAAAGCATCAAGAATGGATTTGTTGCTCTCTGCTTTATAACTTGACAGATGTAAGTATTTATTTAAAAATAAAACATCTGGCAGCTGTCTGGCTGGGCTAGTGGCTGAGCCTGGTATGATTAGATACAGCTGAATGGCTAATGCTAGAAAACCAAGCTGGATGGAAGGAACTGAAGGTCTGTGATGCTGCAGTGGGTGTTGATATCAGAAAAATGGAAAACAGATATGGAACGAAAAAATCAAGATAAACAGTTACATAATGTGGTCTTTTTTCCAGGAGGACCATAATTATTAAGGCATTTTCTCATCAGTGTCACATGTATCTCATTAAAAAGGTACAATCAATAGAAAGTATAGACTATGGGCAACATATATACTGAAATCCAGCTATATCTCCCTAACCAGATTTCCAGTGAACTGCCCCCGTGTTCGTTCCCAGCATTTAAGAGTGAGGCCTCCTCATACATCGGCATTAGAGTGGTGCATCATTTGGAGATGCTGCAAAGTCTCATCATGGTGACATGCAGAGGAAAAAGCCAATGAATTGATTCAGCACTGGGAAAATTACCTAGCCAGAGAGTCAGATTCATGCAGAAATAGAGAGGTCTATAATGCAGGCAGTGACATGAGATGTAGTCAGCACGGGTTTCCTTGATTGTCACTAGATGGAAACAGGAATGCTGCAAGGGACATTTATCTAGTCTGTTTTAAATTTCCACTTTAAGATGAGATGAACTTCACCCTGGAAGGGCTCATTTTGTCTGTGCTGATTCCAAAGGGATGGCGACTAGTGCTGTATAGCCATCTGTTGGGTAGAAGTTCACATCTGGTCAGCTATATCCTACGTGAGAGACTGAAAAAAGCTCAATCTACTTAATTCATCAGAAACAGATCACAGTGCTAACTTGATTACAGCATGGAGGACCTTCAAATAAAGATAATTCTGTTTCCAGTGTGCATTGTTCTCCAGCAGAGGAGAGAGAATTAACAGCTGTAGGCTGTAGGCATGTTAATACTTGCAAAGAAAACACAAAATGAGGGGTTTTTTGAGTGGAACAAACTGTTGCTGAGCAGTTGCAAGAGAAGAGGTGGCTTCTTGGTCTTTGGGAACCTCTAATGTCTTTCTGAAACAGCTTTTCAGACCAATGCTCCTAAATAAGGGCTAACTGAATAAACTCGAGGTCTGTGTTGCCCTAGAAATCAGATCAAATCACTTGTCCAGATTTAAGGCTGATCACTGACTTAAATTTATGTTAAAGTTTGCATACTTTTCTATACCTAATACTCCACATTCTCAGGTAAAATAAATAGAGAAATATGTAAGTACAAAGAGAAAGAAGGTTATTTTCTTTTTTTAAAAATGACAGCTAGGCTTTTTGCATCATAACTATATTCTACACAGTCATGGGAAAGATCACAAGAATTTGGTCTGCGCAGATAGGTACAATTTTACAAGAGAAATGGGACAATTCTTTTGAGCTGCTGCCCCTGGAAGAACAGATCTTCAATCTTATACATCCTCCAAGTGACAAATAGATATTAGAGGGACTCAGTTTGTTCAGCCCCTTTCAGGTTATAGCAGTGTCCATAACCTTCTAGTTTCTGACATAAGTATTTGCCTGGAGCTCTGCATTTCAGGCTCCAGTCAGATCTTAGGGAATTCAGTTGGACATGTTCTACTGCCTCATGAACTGCTGCAAACTGACTCTTCTGACTCCTTTGTGGAGCAGAGAGTGCATGATAGAGTCAGCTGGAAGGTAATGTATGGACCATGGTCTGTCTTTGTGTCTTTATCCATATGGTTTCCTGCTTTGTTTTCCTGGGTCTAAAGCAAGAAATAATTTTGACTAAAGCTGCATCTCTCTTCTCAGTGGTCAGAGACTTAAGAGCGTCCCAGAAAGATGCTATTTCAACTCCTAATGCAACTGCTCTTCAGGGAGGAGTGGCTGGGGTATTAGCCAGTTGCTGTAGGTGATGTGTGATTGTACTAAATAGGTCCTTGATCCATGATGGGGGCTGCTAGGAACAGTGACAGTGTAAATTAAACAGATATCACCCAATGATGGCAATACACAGGCTTTAATACAGTCTAAAGAAGTGAAGTGGAACAACAGAGAAACAGCATTTTATGTGCATTAGGATAGGTGTATTTCTTAAGTAAATAGAGGTAGGGTATATTGTTGAGGTCTATGAAGATACCATGGGGAAATATTTTTTAAAAAGGAATGTAACACCCCAGTGTTTTATTTCTTCAACAGCTGTATATTTGCAGCTCCTAGCCCATGATCTATGTTCCTATGACATGTGCTTTACACAGGGTTAATACTTGCATGAAACTTTTAATGGTGTGAATAGTAGAAGAAAGGAAAGACACAATGCCTGTTGTATAGAATAAAAGGTGAAGGTTGATCCCTGGATGATATAAATCATCATAGATCTATGGAAGGCACCAAAAAGCTGATTTATACTATCTGAGGATGGATCCCTTGTGTCTGAAGTTATTGATAGATCAATTTTCAATGCTCAGGAACACTGTGTGGGAGACTTCTCAACCAGGGAAAAATAGTGGAAGATCGGGACAATTACAAAGCCTTGAAACCTTGTATAAATTCATGAAGCTTACTTTGAAACATATCCTATCTAATTAACAGTGATGAAACTGGAATGTCTGCCTGTTTCACAGCAGGTTTTTCTCTCTCTGTATCTTGATCAAAACTTATTTTGACTTCTCAAACTACTCAAAGTACAATTCAAGAAAGGAAAAAGATTAAAAGTACATTTGATGACACAAACTAGCAGTAACAGAGGAAACCAGAACAGTAGCTCATCTTATGCTGTGAAAACACTACTGTGCTGTACCAGTTAGCTTCTATTTTTTTATTTTGTTTTTAAATGAAACATCCTTTCTCCACCCAAGAACAAACCTTTAGAAACTGTATTTTGGAACAATTTATCTGTGGGAAACTTTTATGATGCATAGTACGTGACTGATTGTGTAAACATAATACCAGATCTCAATAGCACTTCTCATGACAATCCTTCTTTGGGCTGGTTATAACCTCAGTGTTCTCGTAGGAGCAAACCAGGCATCCCCTTGCCCATCAGGGATATTAAGAACGAGTCTTGGATGGTGGCCTTTGCTAGAGCCAGCAGAATCTTTGCAAATCTCTTTAATGTCTTCATTTCTTACTCCATTTAGAGCAATATAGTTTGTGCCACCTGCTAGAAACACAGAATTGTAGGGGTTGGAAGGGACCTCAAGAGATCATCGAGTCCAACCCCCAAAATTTGAAAAGAAATTTATATCTTTAAGCATGTACAACATCAAGCTACACTTCCTTATTTAAGGAGGTGTAGGTCTAATTCTTTAAAGACAGGTTGTTTTCTCATACAGGAAGCATATAAAATATTCTCCAGAACTGTATAAAGCCCCATATGTAAACATTGGAGAATTTGTTCTCTCTTCTTCTCTGGACACTTTCTTGCATCTTTTTCTATTTTTGCATGATAGAAATATTATTTTAATTTACAGCCTGAATAAATCCACATGCAACTGATATTCATCCTCCTTTAGCTGCTACACATTTCCCCCTTCCCTGACATTTAATTCCCAATCAATTGACAGCAATCGGATTCCCCCTTAGCTTTCATTTTGCAATGCTGAGCAAATCTTTTTTGCACATTTTAAGGCTTCATTCTGCTGGCAGCTTAGAGTCTTGATTACCACAATATTTTCCCATGTGGTGGGGTTGGACTTGGCTGGATGCCAGATGCCCACCAAGCTGCTCTATCACTCCATTCCTCAGCAGGACATGGGGGAGAGAAACTCATGGGTCAAGATAAAGATGGTTTAATAGAGCAAAAGGCCGTGCATGGAAGCAAAGAAAAACAAAAGGTTAATTCTCTACTTCCTATGAACAGGTGATGTCCAGCCACTTCCCAGGAAGCAGTGCTTCAGTATGCATAGTGGTTGCTCCAGAAGACAAATGTCATAAATAATGAATTGTTCCTTGCCCTCCTTCTCTGTTCTCTCAGCTTTTACTGCTGAGAAGACACCACAGTGTATGGAATCACAGAATCACAGAATCACAGAATTGTAGGGGTTGGAAGGGACCTCGAGAGATCATCGGGTCCAACCCCCCTGCCAAAGCAGGCTCCCTAGCTCATATTGCTCAGATAGGCGTCCAGGCGGGTCTTGAATATCTCCAGTGAAGGAGACTCCACCACCTCCCTGGGCAGCCTATTCCAGTGCTCAGTCACCCTCACTGTGAAAAAGTTCTTCCGCATGTTGGTGCGGAACTTCCTATGCTCCAACTTGCAGCCATTGCCCCTTGTCCTATCCCCACAGACCACTGAAAAGGGGCTGGCTGATTCCCCCTGCATCCCCTGCTTCAGATAATTATAAACTTTGATTAGGTCCCCCCTTAGTCTTCTCTTCTCAAGGCTGAACAGTCCCAGCTTACTCAGCCTTTCCTCATAGGGGAGATGCTCTAGGCCCTTAATCATCTTCGTAGCCCTTCTTTGGACTCTTTCCAGGAGATCCCTGTCCTTTTTATACCAAGGAGCCCAGAACTGGACACAATACTCCAGGTGGGGCCTGACCAGGGCAGAGTAGAGAGGGAGGATCACCTCCTTTGACCTGCTGGCTACACTCCTCCTGATGCATCTCAGGATCCCATTGGCTCTCTTGGCCACCGAGGCACACTGCTGGCTCATGGCCAAACTGTCATCTACCAGGACCCCCAGGTCCTTCTCCACTGAGCTCTTCTCCAGCAGGTCATCCCCCAGCCTGTACTGATACAAACAGTTGTTCCTTCCCAGGTGCAAGACTTTACACTTGCTTTTGTTGAACTTCATCTGGTTTCTCACTGCCCAGCTCTCCAGCCTGTCCAGGTCTCTCTGGATGGCAGCGCAGTGTTCCTGCGTGTCAGCCACTCCTCCCAGCTTTGTATCATCGGCGTACTTGCTGAGGGTGGATGTTATTCCCTCATCAAGATCGTCAATGAAGATATTAAACAGGACTGGACCCAACACTGAGCCCTGGGGAACACCGCTGGTAACAGGCCTCCAGTCAGATTCTACTCCACGAATCACAACCCTCTGGGTTCGGTCCGACAGCCAATTCTCAACCCACCTCACTGTCCACTCATCTATCCCATGCTTTCTCAGCTTTGCTATCAGGATGTCATGGGAGACAGTATCAAAGGCCTTGCTGAAGTCGAGGTAGATGACATCCACTGCTCTCCCTCCATCTACCCAGCCTGTCATGAGATCGTAGAAGGCTATGAGGTTGGTCGAGCACGATTTCCCCTTAGTGAATCCATGCTGACTACTCCTCATGACCTTCTTCTCTTCCAATTGCTTGGAGATGGCATCCAGAACAAGCTGTTCCATTACCTTTCCAGGGGCAGAGGTGAGGCTGACTGGCCTATAGTTACTAGGTTCCTCCTTCTTGCCCTTTTTAAAGACTGGAGTGACATTGGCTATCCTCCAGTCTTCAGGCACTTCTCCTGTCCTCCAAGACCTGTCGAAGATGATAGAGAGCGGCTCAGCAATCACTTCCGCCAGCTCCCTCAGCACACGTGGATGTAACCCATCTGGGCCCATGGATTTGTGTGCATTAATCCCTTTGAGCCGCTCCTGGACCTCCCCTACTTGAACCAGAGGGAAATTCTTCATTTCCCAATCAGTCCTACTCTCATCCAGTGTCTGTGGGTCCCGGGGGGCCTTTGAAGTGAAGACCGAAGCAACGGCGGCATTCAATATCTCCACTTTCTCAGCATCCCCCATAACCAAGACACCCTCCTTATTCAGCAAGGGACCTACATTATATCCCTTCAGTCAGTTTGGATCAGCTGTCCTAGCTTTGTGCCCTCCCAAGATCTTGCCCACCCCCAACCTCCTGGTGAGGGAAAAATATTGGAGAGATAGCCCTGATGTATGCCAGCTCTGCTCAGCAGTAGCTGATACACCACTGTGTTAGCAACACCTTTCTGGATACCTATAAACAGCACAACACTGTGAGGGTGCTGTGGGGAAACTTAACTCCACTTCAGCCAGACCCAGTACACCCCTCCTTAATTGGAAGCAAGTAAAGAGCTCTCATCTCAAGGCAGATGGTTTCATCCACAGTGAGGTTCTCTTCACTTACCTTGGTCTAAGTCATGGATTGAGAGCAGCCCTGAGAAGGACCTGGGGGTGTTGATTGATGAAAACTCAACATGAGCCAGCAACACACACTTGCAGCCCAGAAAGACAAATGTATCTTGGGCTGCATCAAAAATAGTGTGACCAGCAGGTGAAGAGAGGTGACTCCCAAAATCTACTCTGCTCTGTTGAGACCCCACTTAGAATATTGCATCCATCTCTGTGGTCTCCAGGACAAGAAAGATTTTGAGTTGCTGGATCAAGTCCAGAGGAGAGCCACGAAGATGACTAGAGGGCTGAAGCACCACGCCAATGAAGGAAGGCTGAAACAGTTGGGCTTGTTCAGCCTAGGGAAGGCTGCAGGGAGACCTTATTGTGGCCTTTCAGTACCTGGGGGGTCCTATGGGAAAGCTGGAGAGGATCTGTTTACAAGGACATGGAATGAAAGGACAAGGGGTAATAGCCTTAAACTGAAAGAGGGTAGATTTAGATATTGGAGGAAATTCTTCCCTGTGAGGGTGGTGAGGCACTGGAACAGGCTGCCCAGAGAAGCCGTGGCTGCCCTCACTCTGGCAGTGTTCAATGGCAGGCTGGATGGGGCTTTGGGCAACCTGTTCTAGTGGAGGATGTACCTGCCCACAGCAAGGAGCTGGAACTAGGTGATCTTTGATATTCCTTACAATTTGAACCATTCTATGGTTCTAAAGTGAACCTTGACAACTCCCTCAAATTTGCTAACTGCTGTCCAGCTTTGAAGCAGGTAATCCTCCAGCCCAAGAGCTGTGCTTTAGCTGGGTATTTTATCTTCCTGGGTGGCAGGCTTATTTATTAGTTTGACTTGGATGAGAAGACACCTTTCTGCCTTTATGATATCATGGAGATATGCTATGCAGCATTTGAAACTACAGTGGACATGCACCTTGCACTATGGCTAGAGGAGAGACCCATTATTGCACCCTGGCTGCATGTATTGCCTTGTAGATGAGTCGAGCTGCTGCACTGGTGAAGGTGAGCATCTCAACACCAAGCAAACCCAATACACCCAGTGAGATGGCAGAATAGGAAAAGTCCAAAGTTCCCAGTTCTTCCTAGGAAATAATTTTTAATCTTTTAGTTAAAGAATCAAAGGTTTCTCTGTAATTTTTAGTAGTTCATGCTCAGCACACATGGACTTCGGATTATCAATTTTATTCCACCCTCATCTTCCAAGTAAAGCAGCCAAATGGCGTGAGTAGCAGCATTTCATCTGCTTAATCAAAGTTCATGCAAATAAAATCTACTACATCAATCTTTCCCTGAGAATCACTTCTTGTCTCAAATAAATTTTCGAATTAATCTTTTTTGATCTCTCTCTCTGGTAAACACAGGTTTGCCTTTTATCCATCTTTAGATTTTAATTTTTCTTTCCAAATTTACACTAAGAAATCACACTGCATTAATCTTGAATTAATTTTTCTCTGTTTTTCTAATAACTTTTTTTTTGTCGTTAGATGTAGGTTGTGTTCAGAGTGTAGCACCTGTCTGGTTTATAGAAAGACCATTTTCAAGTCTTTGAAGTCTTTTGTCCAGCTCTTATCTCTAATTATTTAAACAATTCCTTAGTTTACCCAACTTTGCTATTCTGAAATCAGGGAACTGTAGCTATAGTCTTGCTTTTGTTTATCTCACTATGGATCCTGAGTGGAAAAATGTCATAATCAGTTACTCCAAAGCCATTTTTGATTACAAGCTCTTCTCTTACCCCGAGTTTAACACCAGATCTAAAGCAGCATTCCAGCTGAATTTGCACTGCTT
This sequence comes from Porphyrio hochstetteri, assembly GCA_020800305.1. Taxonomy (NCBI): domain Eukaryota; kingdom Metazoa; phylum Chordata; class Aves; order Gruiformes; family Rallidae; genus Porphyrio; species Porphyrio hochstetteri. Next base: position 9,332,516 of record CM036906.1, read on the forward strand.
TCGTGAAGAATTCTGCTAGCTTTTGCACACAGAAATAATGTGACCTAAGTATTTTTCAGTCTACATCTGGGAAATTTATTTCCAGGCCTATTTATTTTTCCTCTCGTAACCTCTCAGATAATCTGTCCTACACCAAGTCCTCAACTGGGGGTTAACAACAGATCTTCAGCATTACCTCAGCACAGCTGCTCACCATCCTTTCCTGAAGAAACTCAGTCCACACCATTTATCCCTGCCCAGCCAGTCCCAGCAGCTCATAAGTACTGCACAATATTATTTTAACTTTTATATCTGGCAAGAAAAAAGGGTTTTTCTCCCTATCTAGTTTATATAGCTCTTCATTCAACATAAACGCCTTTCCCTACAAAATTAAGCAATGTGACTAACATCAACCAGGTGTGGTTTATTGCTTTACTACTCATTTTCCCAGAGGATCATGTCCAAATGCAATTAATATTTTGTTTTGTTAGTATGTTTAACCTGACATAGCTTGTACAGCCCTTGGTATGTGTGAGATGTCCTTTGAGAAAAAAAAACCCACACATTTATCTTGAAAACTGCATGGTGGCACAGCTTGCATGATTCTTTGACATTCAAAAGAGATGAAACGGTTAGCTGGTGCTGATCAGACAAGCACATAGGCCCGACTTTGAAAAGGTTCTCCTGTGTTACTATATTTATTTTGTTTAAGCCACAGAAAAATGCATTCTTGTCAAAATGTTTCTTTAACAGGCTTTGCTTGCCATTCTTCTTGTGGGCTGGAGACTCAAACACACGCCTAATAGGCACTTCAGCCTAATCAACAACATTTATTTTCTGCGCCAAAGTCTAATTTCACCTTCCAGCTTGACTATCTTGGGGGACAGCTGAAATGCAATAAAATGAAAGGTTTTGGGTTTGCGTAGTAAAGTTTTAGTAGCAGGGGCGTTGCAGGGGTGGCTTCTGTGAGAGGATGCTTCCCCCCATGTCTGACACTGACCACACACGCCCATTTTCTATCTCTCTGTGCTGCTTACGGGGAGGAGGTAGAGAAATCAGGGAAAAAGAGAGGGGTTGGTGAGGTGTTTTAAGATTTGGGTTTATTTCCCATTATCCTACCCTGTTTTAATTGGGTAACAAATTAGATTTATTTTTCTTGTTGAGTCTTCTTTTCTACTGACTGTGAGTGATCTCTCCCTGTCCTTGTCTCAACCCATGAGCCTTTCATTATATCTTCTCTTCCCTGTCCAGTTGATGAGGGGAGTGACAGAGCAGCTTTGGTGGGTACCTCGCCTCCAGCCAGGGTCAACCCACCACACTGAAATCAGTCAATGCACACATAGTCAAGTCCTTGCTTGGGAAAAGATGAAGATCTTCAGGTTAATTGCCTGGGAATAGATGGTTTTAGGGAAGTACTGTAGCAGGAACCCTTTGTTGCTAGCCAGGCTAGGGGCAAGGAGAGGAGTTAACCTGGTTCAAGAGGACCAGTGGTGGAGATCGCAATGGAAATACATTTATATTGTTGTAACCCTTGATTTGAGTCGTTTGTTATGGGAAGTTGGGTAGCAGGAACCACCTGAACCAAGGGAGGACATGCCTTACAATAAGTAGTGCTAGTGGAGCAGTGACCTAACCTAACCTGAGCTGGCTATGGTGCCAAATAACTCTATGCAATATACCACCTCTCCTGTCCTGAGTCATCACTGTCACTGATGGAGCCCAACGTCATAGGCTGAATTAACTCAGTGGATATTTATGGACATTTTGAAGACATTTCACTTTTTAAAAGGGTAAACAATGGCAGGACAAGGGGGAATGGATTTAAGCTAAAGGAAGGAAGATTTAGATTAGATATTAGGGGGAAGTTTTTTACAGAGAGAGTGGTGAGGTGCTGGAACAAGCTGCCCAGAGAGGTGGTAGATGCCCCGTCCCTGGAGGTGTTCAAGGTCAGGTTGGATGGGGCCCTGGGCATCCTTGTGTAGATCCAGTCCTGGAGGTTGGTGGCCCTGCCTGTGGCAGGGGGGTTGGAACTGTATGATCCTTGGGGTCCCTTCCAACCCAGACCAGTCTATGATTCTATAATTTCACAGGGGTGGTCCATAGACTAAGGGAATGATATGGTGGGGGTGGTGGGGATTAATGAGGTTATACTGGATAGTATGGTACCCAAGCATGATGTAAATAGTATGGAATAAGGGGTAGATAATATGCTGGTTTTGGCTGGGATAAAGTTAAGTTTCTTCAGAGCAGCTGGTAAAGTGCTCTGGTTTGGATCTCTGCTAAAAACAGTGTTGATAACACAGGGAAGTTTTTGTTACTGCTGACCAGTGCTTACATAGAGTCAAGGCTAAGAACACCAAACTGAACAAGAAAAAGCAGTCTATCAGTTATGGCAATGTCAATTGCCATCAGATAGCTTCACAAAGTTTGTTCTTACTTTGCATAATTCACTAGTTTCTATAGTTCTGTAAAATAAAAGCTGTGTCTCTTACACATTCAAATGGAGAGAACCTTTATCTCTTCAGTGGAGATACAATATATGTAAACTATTTGCCTCTCATAAAACAGAATAAGCAAATTTTGTAGAGTCCATTTGCAGTCAACACTCTTCATGGTTATAAAGTTTCATTTGTAGTATTTAATCCTTTTCTTGGCTTTTCATACCAATCAACATGTCTGTAAAATACATAAAATCATAGAATCATGAAATCCTAGAATGTGTTAGGTTGGAAAGGACCTTTAGAGGTCATCTAGTCCAACCTCCTGAAGTAAGCAGGGACATATTCACTAGATCAGGTCACTCAGAGCCCCATCAAGCCTGATTTTGAATATCTCCAGGGATGGGGCCTCCACTATGTCTCTGGGCAACCTGTTCCAATCATCTACCACCCTCATATTAGAGAACTTTTTCCTAACATCCAACCTAAATCTACCCTTTTCAAGTTTAAAATCGTTACCCTTCATCCTATTGCTACATGCCCCCATGAACAGTTCTTCCCCAGCTTTCTTATAGGCACCTTTTAGGTACTGGAAAGCTGCTATAAGGTTCCCCCCAGAGCCTTCTCCAAGCTGAACAAGCCGAACTGTCTCAGCCTATTGATAGGCTTCCCTTGATCAGGCAGCCTGTAGTAGACACCAACCACAAGGCTCCCCTTGTTGTGATCCTTAATTCCTACCCATAAGCTTTCAACCTGCTCATGACTATTTTTAGGGACATCTCTTCACACTCTATCCATTTCTTAACATAGAGGGCAACACCTCCACACCTCCTTCCTCATCTGTCCCTTCTGAACAGCTTGTAGCCACCAGTAGCCACACTCCAGTCATTGGATTCATGTCTCCAAGTTTCAGTAATGGCCACTATGTCACAGCTTTCTAGTAGCAATGGTTTTTACTACTGTTTGTTGCACATGCTGTGTGCATTTGTGTAGAAGCACTTCAGCTGGACCAGTGACTGTGTCACCTTCTCAGAGGGACATCCCTTTGTTCCCCCAGGGCAATCCATGGAAACTGCCCTGTTGTCTCTTATTACATCAGGAGCTTCTGGCTTCTTTCTGTAAAACTTAGCCTGTGCCCACTGCGTGCCTCAGGGCAACAGGTTGGGGGCCCTTACTATCACCCCATGTTTCCAACTCTGGCATGTCATCCTGCTGGTTGTCACAGAAAGTCTTTATATTATCTCACTTTCCCTTTGCATCTAGTTTAAGGCCCTGTCAATCCGCCCCACAATTGTTTAGGCCAAGACTCCCTTCCTCCTTGGAGAAATGTGTCTCCACTGGATGCCAGCATACCTGGTGCCATAGAGGCCATCCCATTATCAAAAAAGCCAAAACTATTGTGATGACACCAGCCACATAGCCATGTGTTTATAGCTTGTATCCTCCTATTCCTGTCAGTGCTTGCCACTGAAGGAAGGAAGAAAAAACAACCTGTGCCCCAGAGTCTCTCACTAGCAGTCCCATAGCCCTAAGGTCTCTCTTGACTGCTTGCAAACTACATGACTTCCTCACCACTCACCTGGAAAATCAGTAATGGGCAGTAGTCTGTGGACATTACCAAGCTGCAAAGTTTCTATGTGACATCCTTAATCCAGGCTCCAGAGAGACAGCAGACCTCCCTGTGAGGAGGGTCAACTTGGCATATTGGACACTCTGTTCCTCTCAGAACGGAGTCACCTGCAACAATAACCCTCCTTTTCTTCTTTGTGGGTGTGGTTGTGATGCAGGAGGTAGGCCTTTCTGATTCGGGAGAGACCCCTCTGGCATAGATTGCCCATCATCCATGTCCTCATCTGACTGCCCTGGAGGACATGGATTACAATAAGCATGGATGATTAGCTACATAAAAATATGTGGACTTACCAGTAAATAACTTTGTAAAGGGATCCATGTACACGGAACTTGGTCCTGGACTAGGGACAGAACTGGCAAGGTCGGTCATCACTCCCACTATGACAAATGTGACAGCAATCATCCAAAGACATTCTGCCCTGTGCAAAGAGCAGTCCCCTTCCACAGAACTAGTGGGGAGAACTGGGGATGGGACATTAGTTTACCACACTGCTGGGTCCTCTCCTCTTTGCTCCTGTTGGGAGCACACTGCAGCGGTAGTGCTTAGCACATCTAGAGCAAGCCAACCATTTCTGAATGACAATTTATTTACACAGGGAAGAAGAAATAGCTTCTTGGCAACTGCATACACACCAAATGCTGATTTTCTATTTTAGCTTCTTCTTGGCCTAGACACAATGGCAATTGGCTTGTTTGAAAGATGACAGATTACCTACTGAAGGGAGAGCAAATGAGGGAAGGGCAAACACAAGCCCAAATCTGTACTCTTCCAATGCAGTGCCTAACCTTATGTCTTGCTGAAATACTTGAAATTGGTTTGGCATTCAAAGAGCTTTTAAAATAATCAAAATTATTTCTTTTTATTTGCAAATCTGGCATAACTATAGAATAGAAATGAAAAGCTGGCCAGTCCAGGAAAATGAGGAAAAGTGTGGAAAACAGTCTGTAAGGCTGAAACCCAGTCTGATTTTGAGCCGACACAGAGTAGGTGCCTTTGCTGTTGCAAGGAGTTGAGAAGGGACAAGAAATGAAATCCATAAAGGGTGAATCACTGGTTGTTTACCAGCAGTTATCACTGCCCATTAAAACTGTCAATAGGCACTGAGGTGTTGTTCCTAGCACTACGTTGTTTAGGAATTTAACATGAGATTGACAAAAAACCCCAAAAAACTCCAGTCTACCTTCAAAAAATAGCCAAAAGCCAACATGTTGTGAGCATCAGAGTCTCATGTCTCTTTCCTGGATGCCAGGTGAGTTCAGCCCCTTCATAGCTTTAAGGTTAAAAAAATTACAGGTCCTCTCTCTCTACCTTGGGATGAGGCTTTCTGGGATGGGAGAAACACAGTTCTGCCTGCATCTGGTTTACCAGTGTAAGAGGAAAAGGTGGTGAGATTGCTCTATTCCTCCTCTTTTCTGATCAGTGCCAGTGATAATGATTTCCTTGTTATGGCTTGTAGACTCCAGCACGCTGCTGTGTCGGTGCACAGGAGGGCTCAAATCTGAGTCTTAAATAAAAAAAAGTTTTGGTTCCAGCACAGCATGTTTGTAAAATATCTACTGACAAGACAAAAAAAAAAATGTTCTACATGGTCTGTAAAACATATGTTAAAACTTCTGCATCATAGACCAGCTTTAAATTATTCATTTTTAATTCCTTCAGCCTTGAAGGGCCTTTAAACTTTCACTACGAGGAACAATTCAACCACTGAGCAAAGAGCTGTAACAACAAAATACTGGCTACTTAAAAATATAGAGAAAAATGCTTTACTTAGACAGAGTTTCTGAATTTTAAAATATGAATAAAGGGCTGGATCCCTACTTGGTGAAAGCTGATACAGCTCCTTTGATGCCTGCATAGCTATTCCCCATCAGCAGCTGAAAGCCCTGGCCCAGAGTTTAGAATAGATATCGTTTTTCTACATAAGAAGACAAGTGAGATTTGCATGGTTAGTTCAAACTATTTCATATTCACTGAGCTGTTGAGGAAATACTGTCTGTGAAACAAATCCTGGATTCTTTCCCAAAACCATCTAAATGACACTTGCTAGAGAAATGCTACAGCATAAAGGGGAGTGGATCCAACCTTCCAGGTTGGACCCTCCTGTAATTACCATGGCATTATCAGAGAGCTCTTGCTACCTGCATGCTCGTTGGGGTGCATTGGTGAAGTTGAGAGCATCCAAAGGAGGTAACTGAGTGTAGCACTAGTATAATGAAGAGAAATAGGCTCCACACTTGCTGTTTCAGGAGGATTTGGTTTTGTTCTCTGTTCCTGGCTCAGCCAAGCACTTGCAGAGACCTGAGCAACTTCTCCTGCTCCAATTGTATTACTGCGTCACAGAATCACAGAATCACAGCACGGTCAGGGTTGGAAGGGACCTATGAAAGTCACCCAGTCCAACCCCCCCTGCCAGAGCAGGATTACCTAGAGCAGGTTGCACGGGATTGCATCCAGACAGGTCTTGAATATCTCCAGAGAAGGAGGCTACACAAAGTCTCTGGGCAGCCTGTCCCAGTGCTCTGTCACTCTCAAAGTGAAAAATTATTTTCTCATATTGAGATGAAACTTCCTGTGCTCCAGTTTGTGCCTGTTTACCCTTGTCATGTCACTAGGTACCACTGAGAAGAGTCTGGCTCCATCCTCTAGTTATTCAACCTTTAGAAATGTATGAGTATTGATGAGATCTACTCTCAGTCTTCTCCATGCTAAACAGCCCTAGCTCTCAGCCTTTCCTCATACATGAGATGTTTCAATCCCCTAATCATCCTTGTAACCCTCCACTGGACTCTCTCTGGTAGTCCCCTGTCTTGAACTAGTGAGCCCAGAACTGGACACAGTACTCCAGATGTGGCCTCACCAGAGTGGAGGAGGAGGATAACCTCCTTTGACCTGCTGGTCACACAGTTCTTAATGAACCCCAGGATACCATGGACCTTCTTGGCCATGAGGGCACTCTGCTGGTTCGTGGAAAGCTTATACACCAGGACATCCAGGTCCTTCTCTGCAGAACTGCTTCCCAGCAGGTCAGACCTTAGCCTGCAATGATGCCTGAGGTTTTTCCTACCTCGGTGCAGGACCCTACACTTGCCCTTGTTGAACTTCATTAGGTTCCTCTCAACCCAATTCTCCAGCTTGTCCAGATTTCACAGAATGGCTGCACAGCCTTCTGGTATGTTGGCCACTTCTCCCAGTTTAGTATCATCATCAGGTGTCACAACTTTTTGAGGCATCCCCAGGGCAGGCTCCCTCCTATTGTGCCTTGCTGTACCAAAAGGAACTTTTCTGGCCAAAACCAGCCATTGCACAGCTCTCTCCTGTATCTCTGCCTTGAAACCTGTAACCAAAGCTGGTGTGGTTGCTCCAATGGGTGCACCATGTCTTAGTCCTTGCATACTCCAGAGAAATGATGCAGAAATAGGACTGAGAAGGAAGAGTTCATTCCTCATATTATCCCCTGCTCCCTTTCTTCATAGAATCACAGAATGGTTTTGAGAGATCATCCAGTTCCAACCCCATTGTCATGGGCAGGGACACCCTCCACTAGACCAGGTTGCCCAAAGCCTCATCCAGCCTGGCCTGGCCAGGGAGGGGACAGCCAAAAGTCTGTGCAACATCTTCCAATGTCATCTTGATTAACTATCATTCATTAGGACACTCTTGACTGCAGTGTGCTTTCCCTGATACAGCCTACAGACACACTAGTAGCCTTTTAGATACTGTATGATGAGAAATCATCTGCTTTACTAGAATCAGCCTTTTTCTGTCTTAAACTCATGGATAGGTGTGGTACAACAGGTAGTGAAATGCAGAGTGCTCAGACTTTTCCTTTCCCAGGCACTGTTTCTTTTATAGAATATTCCTTGGGGCCCTCATCATCCCCTCACTCCCTTTACCACCTCCAAAAAGTGCTTAGGAGAGGTCTCCAGACCTGGTGCACAGCCTTTCGCTGGTAAGTTGTTCCCCAGTGGTGCTGTCATAAACAGACCTACTCACCCACAAACATCTGCAAGGAAATGAAGCAGCAAATTCAATCAATTAGCCTGAGGTTGTTATGCGAGTATCGGGATGGGAGGGTTACAGAAACTGTCACAGGTGATCAAACCAGGGCTCCTCAAGCGCTTTATCCCACCTCCAACAAAGTGCAAAGCAGCTCTGGGAAAAAAGGAGTGAGGACCTATTTAATACAGTTGTGTTGCCCATAGTCCCCGTGTCCGTCTGTTCCTGCGTCCTGTCCCCCAGTAATTCCTTGTGTTGATACATTCCTTGTATCAAGCCTAGACGGTTTTACCGTCATTACTTTAGATTCAATCCCTTCCAAGCCCTGTTTATGAGAGACATAATACTATGTTGCTCTGCAGTATCCAGGGGCAGGATTCAGTGGTGGGGTGAGTCCCTGGAAGATTTTGTACAGGCTTATGGTCCTAAGCAGAGAGCTCAGCCTGTCGCAGGTACTCACACCCAAATGCAAATACCTGCACTGTGCGGTACACAATGTGACACCAGTCTAAATTAACACTTAAGCTTTTACTAATATAACTCTATGGAAACAAGCTGGGTGATGATTGATGACTTACAGCTCCTACGTAGCGCGTTACAGTTTCCAGTGGAACTATGTTGCGCTGGATGCCATAAACCAGCAACCCCGGCAGTTTCGCCTAGTAGATAATAACCCACAACCCTACAAACTCATCCACTCTGCAAAAGGAGTTACGTACTGGCTGTCCACTGTCAAGGAACATGTTTTCCAGAGCTCAGAAATACATTATCTCCGCTGATATGAGTGGTGGATGTTCCCTGGGCATTGCCTGTTACGCTGCCGCTGGGGAGATAAAACACTGGAGATCCCATGTGCTTCTTTGGAGCTGCTGTAACCTCCCCACTCCTCTTGGCTCCAGTCTCTACACATGAGCACTAAAAAAGCCAGGATTGTGTTATTGAATAGTTTTAGCAGACACTTAATCAGTTTAATTTGTCTGCCCAGGGTGTTCTTTAATGATACTGTATTCTATTTAATTCTACAGCTTTTTTATTATAGGCACCTTAAAAATGTCTGGTGCTGGTCAGAAAGAAGATAGTATTTACTACGTGCTATCTCTTTGTTATTATTAACGTTGCAACCTACGTGTTCTCCTCTGGGAAGCACCGAATTTCTCGCCACTTTCCCTGCCGTGCCCACCTCTGGGATCCGCACAGCCCGATGCCAGGCACAGGACTTTGAGTGGGGGGGTGTACACAGGTACTGCTGCGTGCTGCCCCTCTAGAGACGTCACGTTGGGAGCAGGGATTTCATCCCGGCGCAGCTCAGGGGGAAGTTTGCTTTGGCGGCTGTGACATCCCCCCCCCCTCCCCCCTTTTCTCTCCCGCCCCCGGGGACGGCCGCAGCAAAGACCGGCGCAACGCGGACCGCGCAGCGCCCGCGGGCGCGCAGCCCAGCGCAGCGGCCCGGGGCGGGTGGAAGCGACGGGGGGGAAGGAGGGGAAAGGGGGGGCGGCCCGGCACCGCCCTGCCCGGCTTCGAGGAGGAGCCGGCGGGGGCCCCCGGCGCCGTCCACGTGGCTGGGGGCGCGCTATATGAGCGGGCAGGAAGCCCTGCCGGGGAGGGAAGGGGAGGGACGGGGCGCCCGGAGAGGCTCCGCGGGCAGCGCAGACAGACACACAGACGGGCGGAGAGGCAGCAGCGGCAGGCAGCAGCAGCGGCAATCGTATTTTCCTGCCTATGGGGCTTGGCCGCTCGCCGGTCCTCTGCGCTCCTCCGTGAGTACCGCGGGACCCCCGTCCGCCTCCTCCCTCCTCCTCCGCCTTCCTCCACGCTTACCTGTAAATCCTCCCGCTCCCCCCTGCTGCAAAAGGCACAGCGGGAGCCTCCCCTCCCAGCTCCTCATTCGTCTGTTAAGTCGGGTTTTAAAAATTATTATTATTATTCTTTAGAAGCATGGGGTGGCCTCGGCGCTGGCGGATCTTGTAGCATCCTCCGGCGGGTGCCCCGGCACTCCGGAGAGGGGGAGGCTTCTCCTTATCCAGCCGGGATTTCCCCGGTGGCGGGGGGGGGGGCGGGCAGAGGTGGGCTCCGGAGCAAGGCGCACCTTCGGGTGATGTCCGTGCGGTAGTGTTCTCTCGGTTCGGGAGGCGGGGGCCGGGGGGGCGAGGATCGCGGCAGCGGGCAGCCGCGGCGGGGGGGGACGCCCTCCGGAGGCTGCCCCACGGCGTCCCCCGGCCCATGGAGGACCGGACCTGCCCCGTGCCCGGCGTGGCGGGACCGCTTTGCTGCGGGTTAGGCGATGGAAGGCGGGGAGCAGCGGGAGGGACCAGGCTGGCGTGGTCCTGCACCCAGATTATTATCTTTTTTTCTTATTGTGTTTATTTTTTCCCCCCTTGGGTGGATCGTGCGGTGAGAGAGGAAAGCCAGTACTGCTCTTTTAGAGAGCAATAAAGCAGACTAGCTGTCTTAGGTACCAGCTCGCACATCTCTGCTTGCAGAATTAATTTCCAGTGGAGTATAAATAACTAATCTTCGAGGTCAGCAGTTTGGTTGTTAGGTATGTTTTTTCTTGTACTTGATATATTTATCTCTATAGCAAACATACATCCCAGGTCCTTACTGTGATTGATTTTAGTTTTGGCATAAATGAAAACAAAACGGTAAAAAAATGATGCATATTTACTCATTTGAGACACACAAGGTTTTTCAACTCTTTGTAACGGTTGGGCTTGTATGTATCTGATACGCTGAAATAACTCATTCATATAATTATAAGTCTGAGTTATATATTTTCCTGCTGGGCACACATGTTAAAGGAAAAACCTCCCTAATTATGGATCTTTCAGAGAGATTGGAAGGGTGACAAAGCCCTTGTAATCTTTTGGGTCAATTTTCATAAGCTCCAAAAGCTCCCTTTGAAAAAGAAATTAGATTTCAGTGTGGAAAAGAGACAGGAAATTCAAGGATATTAAAAAAAGTGAGTCCCTATTCTACTTTGATCCTGTCCTCAGGAGTTCATTTACGTGTGTGCTCTTCAGTGACACAAGTTAAAACGAAGAGTCGCCTTTAACTGGAGTCTTCCTGCCTCTTGGCAGTCCTGAAGATACTCAATTAGCAGCACACTCCTCCTGTATATTATTTACATGGCTTTAGCTGGAGGGGTGGCTCTGTGGGAAGCATCTGCTTTGAAATATTTGGATTGCTACAACATCCATAGCGTCCCATGCCATCCATGCCAGCCGGTGCCTTCTGCAGCTGATACATTCATCCCTCCTCAATTTTTCTGGCTCGATCCAAAGCCTGTGGTGCTCTACCCACTGTGTTAATGCCTCAACAGAGCTGCTCTGGTGCCTAAAGTTGAGGTTAGCCCTGGGTCCTTTTGGCAATGGCACAATGGCTATCTGCGGGGCACGGCTGCTCTTGAGGTCCTTTCTGGGCTCACCTGGGAACCTGATAGTTTTTAATCTGTTTGAACACGTTTGGTTGGTGGCTGAGGGTGAAGGAGGCAATGGTTGGATGTGAACAAAAAAAAAAGATGGATTTGTTTATAAGTTAAAGGTACCTGTTTTCTTGATTATCCTGGAAACAGCAAAACCCTGGCATAGGTCTATGGTGAACTTGGCGCTCTGTTCCTCTGCCAATTTCTCACTTCATTTACTCTTATTTTGGTGCTGCTGTCGGATAACATTTCAGCTGCAGCAGGTTTAAATCCTGTGCCTCCAGAAAGACAAAAGTCCTGCTTTACGATCCTGCCAAACAAGCTTTAAAACTACCACTGTTTTTTTAAAGCACACGTCTGTCTCACGTATGTTTATTTTACCTTTCTACTAGCAGCATGTAAAAGCGTAGTCTCTGAAAGAGCAAAAGAAGAGAAAAATCCAATTTCCCATTCTTTTGGCTCTCTCACTTGGTGCACAGTCTGATTGTGTGGTGGAGACAGCAAGTTGCCCTCCTCGTATGGATTTTTCACACATCCCGGCCAGAAAGAAACTTGCAGCCTTGTTTGCAGTGTTTCTTCCAAACTTGATGATATTAATAATGGTGATGGCATCTCAAATGAGGCAGATAGCTTTTAAAAGTAAATACAATTTTATATGAGGCTTTGTATCTGGTTATCAGCTTGTTTTTCTGTTTATGTAAAACTGGGAGTAATTTGAGGGGGAAATTAACTGTCATACAGATGGCAGTTCCATCTTCTAGATTATAACAGCATCTTTTAAGCCAAGTGCATCGCTGCTGTTAAATGACAGCAGTAATAAGTTTTTATTAAGAGCTGCTTTTAAAGGTGTTTTCAAAAGTGGGGTGAAGCCGAAGCGTGCCTTAAAAAGCAAAGGAGTAAGAGTAAATCCAGCTCCATAGTAAATTTAAAGTGCTGTTAATCCCACCACCTGGTGGAGCTTTTCATGGCACCGGCTGAGGGAACTCTGCATAAGGATGCTTTTTTTTGGTCTTGCTTCAGCACTGTCAGACACTACATGTGAAGTTTCTTTAACATTTTTTTCTTCCTCACACCAGAACTAATTTTCTATGTCTTCTATATATTCTATGCTTTGCAGAAGGCAGCATAGGACTATCAGTGTCTCACCTGAAACCGCATAGAGAGATGAATCAGTGAAGTAGGAGATAAATTCCTTCCTTCCTGTCCTTGTCTTTCCCTTGCAGCACACTTTTTTCCTATTTTTTTTTTTTCTCAAAGGCAATATGATGATAGCATAGAACATGACTAACCTGGGCATCCAAAACTTGTTGGTTTTTTTTTTTCACCTAGGAGCACTTCTTAAGTTGAAGAAGTAATTTTAAAAGCCAGGCTCTCTTTCAAGATGCTCTGATGAAACCTTTCAGTGCAAGCTCAGTTAGCTTTGTACTAATAATTTGGATATAAATATTTCTATTAAAATAGTTGCCAAACAGCCTGCATACACTCAAGCAAGCAAGAAGAGAAGCAGCTGCATTTTTGACTCATACAAGATTACTGATACAGGTTAAAGCATGGGTGTAAATTCCACTGAATTAAGGGAACGTGGCAGAGGTACTGTCCCTCTCTGAACTATGTAGTCCTGCCTAGGTGAATCAAAGCCATGATTCACCATGTTTGTGTTATGCCTATTAGCTGCTAAAAGAAAATCTGAGTAAGTCAGAGTTAAAAAAAAGTTGTAGGACTATCTATCAGCTCACATCAGAGTGGAACGGATTACAACAGCGAGCAACTTCCTTTCCCCATATAGATGTTTCCTGAATGCTATCACTAGTGTAAGACGTGATCTTGCAGACAAATTGCTGTTGTAAATGTTTGTGTTCCTTTTATTGCTATAGTGCCCCTGTCAGCAGACAATGGGCTATCAGAGGCTTCCTTGAGCCTAGGAAGGTGGTAGCTCCCATCTGGCTCACGAGTCCTGGCAGGCAGGTATGCCTAGCCACACCAGTGAGATCTAGAAACACCTTTGCAGCCCATCCAGACTGGGTCTGCATCTCTCTAGGCTAGCCTGATATCTGAAGATTGATTCAACTCATTGCCCAGCAAATACCTGATCTGTATTGCCCAACAGGTACCTGCTCCAGGGAACTAAGAATCGTGTATCAGGCTTCACGGATCTTTTCTTCTTTACCATAGCCACTTAGTGCGATTTGAAGTATCTGTCTTGGCTTTCTGGAGCTGGTCCAGAATGATGTGAGTCTCCGACTCATTGTGTCATATTTGAGACCCTAAGAAGGTGGCTTTTATGACTAGGGCGTCTCCAGTAGCATCTGAAGCCCATATTTGGCAAATGGATTGACCCTGCAGGAGCTGGATGTGCTTCTGAGCACTAACCTTTAAATTATGAAATAGATAATGTAATCAACTGTATTACATTTGTGTGTCAAGGTTTTGGTAGCAAGGGGGGCTGCAGGAGTGGCTTCTGTGAGAATCTGCTAGAAGCTTCCCCCATGTCCAATAAAGCCAAGAGGGACCTGTTGCAGGCCAAGGCTGAGCCCATCAGTGATGGTGGCAGTGCCTCTGGGATAACATAGTTAAGGAGGGAGAAGAGTTGCTGTACAACTGGGTAGTAGCTAGGGGGCACATGAGAAGAAAACCTCTGCATACACCAAGGTCAGTGAAGAAGGAGGGGAGGAGGTGCTCCAGGTGGAGGAGTTCTGCATGGGAAGAATGGAAGGGGGAAGTGTTTTAAGATTTAGTTTTATTTCCCATTACTCTACTCTTTGATTGGTAATAAACTAATTTCTACAAGTTGAGGGTGTTTTGCCCGTGGCAGTAATTGGTGAGTGATCTCTCCCTGTCCTTATCTTGACCCATGAGCTTTTCATAATATTTTCTCTCCCGTGTCCTGCTGAGGAGGGGAATGATAGAGTGACTTTGGTGGGCACCTGGCATCCAGCCAGGGTCAGTCACCACACATCAACATAGGTGGCCTCTCTTTAGCAGTTAAGCTCTTCAGAGAGGACCTGTCTTGTACCTCATGTGACTGGTCTCGTTCTGAGAAGGGCTCTGGGCCACCTGGCACCCATTAACAGCAGCTACACAGGACTTGTCGTTACCTTTCTGGTCACTTTTCTTACTCTTACCCTAATTGGTGCTGAGCATCCCATGCTCTGGTTTGCAAGTAGCAAACTCAAGTCACTTTTTGGAAAATGTCCTATAAAGCTTTAAAAAGCTCCTGTAGGTCAGGGCTGCGTAGCACCCACGGAGTGACATAGCTGTGGAGTGTGGAGAATGGAGGGGTCTTGGGGGACAGGGAGCTCGTTTTAAAAGACGCTCCCAATAACAACGGGAGAAGAAATGTGGGTTGATATTAGGGATGTCATCAGTTGTAAAGGCTGCAGTGATTGTTAAAATGCAATTCTGGGGAGAACAGAGGGTGGAAAGCAATTCGTTCCTGGCTCTGCAGTGCTCTTAAGTTGTTTTATCTGCACAGGTGTGCATGTCCTTCCTCTGGGAGAAGACTGGTGCTCTGTGAAGGAGACAGCAAAGCCATTGAGGAGTGAGGAGGGGGTGTTTTATTTCCAGGGGCAGACAGGGAATCATTGGCTGATTGCTGGGTGTTGTGGAATGTGGAAGAGGCACAACATAAATGGTTGGACCCTGAGTCTGGTGCCACATGGTTGAAGTGCAGTTTTCTTGCTCTGAGGACATCATCTCTATAGAGCCTTTGGGGTTTTTTGCAGTAGTTTTTCTGTCACTTTGGAAGTCCTTTCTCCCAGCAGTAGTTTTTGATGAAGACTTGGCCCTCTGTAGATTTTTATTCCAAAGGGTTTGAGTGAAGGAGGGAGTAGCTGAGGTTAGAGCCCACAGGGTCCAAACATAATTACCTTCTTGGTGCCTGACAGAGGCATGGAGGTGACCATGCATACTCTGGGTATCCCCAGAACTCCCCTGGGACAGCTCACTCCTTATCCAACCCTTTGGAGGATCATTCTGCATAGCAAAAACTGGAACAGTGAAGCTGAGGCATTAAATTGGATGCAATTTTAAAATGTCTCTGGATTAGCTAATTGCTACTGACATTTACCCAGAATTGGGAGACACTTTTTTTTTATGCTGTGGTACACCAACACAAAACAGGGGTTGTTCCTTTTAAAGGACACTGCATTATTTCTGGAGGTTGGATCTTTAATCAGTAACTTAATCGTACATATCTGAAATGGGGTGTGTGCTGACACATCACAGCACTGTACCAGCTTGGCAAAGGAATCTAATTCTATCAAACCTGCCAGCTCAGTTAATATGACTCTGCCATGGAAGCAAAAGTTGTCACCTCCAGGTCTCTTAGGGTAGGAATCAGGTTCCCTATCTCCAGCTCAAATTCAATGCACATGTAGCCAGATTTAGGTGTTTTAATTTTTTTTTTTTAAGGTGCCTGCTTACACCCTGGCATGAAAAACCATAGATCAAATTGGAAGATATAATCTGAATATTGGGATTGAAACATAGTGCTCTGAGTCCTACAGACAGTTCTTTGGGATTAGCCTTGAAACAGAGACCTGTGTTATTTCACACTGAGGCTCTTACAGTCATATGTAAAGTACATGGTATAGGGCAACCTGTAACTTGAATCAGAGATGACCTTACAGTCTCTTTTATGACAGCCTACAGTGCATTCAAAGCTGTCAGGGTGCGATAAGACCATCCATGCCTATATCTTGAATTTCTTTAGTCTGATGGGATGCAGTGATGCCTTTTACATGACATGCCCTTGGGCAGGTATACAGGCTGCATTAGTGTGCCACTTCAGCTGCTAACACTATTGCTCCATGCATCTAATGATTTAATCTTGATTTAAATCAGTGTGTGTAGATGGTCTGACTTAGACTTTTTTGGTGATAAAACTGTGAAAAAAATTGGTCTACATTGAATTGAAGCAAACCTTAATTAAACAAAGGCAGGCCAAGATAATTATGGTTTTGATCAAGTGAGACATTCCTGGTTTTTTGGCTCATTTAATCTTAATACCAGGTCTCTTTCAAACTCTCAGGTAGTCAAAATTACTCAGTTTGAAGGAGCCAAGAAGAAAGCTTGCCTTCAGAGATGTCAGAATGTTTTCTTTGAATTTGATGTGACCTGCATCGACACAGTTTATGTCAGCTGATGGCAATACAGCTATTATACCTGAACTGGGGGTTCGTTCCTTGTGTCTTTGAAAATAATTTTTGTATTGATGTTATTCTTTAGAAGGTTCACCCAGTTTATCTCTTCAGGGGCAGTTCTGTGCATTTCAAGTAAAGAAAGGAACTCTCCTTATTCATGATGTAATACTTAGAAGAATTAGAAATTCTTCCTTCTTGATCTCTTCTCTATCCCACATCCTCTGCTTTTCCCTTTCAGATAAATTTTGCTCTTGTTAAGAAGCAATGACTATATGATCAGTTCTCCTGTGGCTTCACTGTGTCTTAAAAGCAGACCTGCTGCTCTTCCCAAACAGCTGTCTTAATTCCAGCAATAAAATAAATAAATCATCCTGAAAAATAAAAATGAACTTTTACTTGCCCTGAATCCTGTTAATGAATGTTCAGCATCAAACCTCAGATGTTAATGCTGAGGGCTACCTAATATCTCTAGGTGATCAAACAGTGGCGTCAGTGGAAGCAGAGCAGGTAGGTAATGAAGTTTGCAGGCAGGACATGGAGGCACAGGCAGCTCAGTAGCTGAGAATGACATAACCTTTGCGATGAAGTTATACAAGTTATGATGAAGTTATCTCTCACGCTCTGGAGATTATGCTGTTATAGCAACACAGAAATGCATGGGGGAAAAAAAAACATTAACCTTTCTAAAAGGTTAATAGTTAAACAGACCCTCACAAAAACTTCTCTTTGGAAGGCGATGAACAAACGTAAACTGGCTCTTATATAATGTCATATGGAAATCAAAGGCCTCTCTTATGTTACTAAGAGGAGGAAAACAGTTTGGAAGAGTGCTGTGAGGATGCTTTATAAATTTGGCAAAAGGCAGCTCCTTTCTTTTGGGCTGCCAGAAATGCCCATGGTGTGGCTTACCTGTGTAGCTGGGGACTCTGTGCTCAATTCATGGGGAGTGCCAGGGCGGGATGTGCAGCTGTGAGGCCAGAGGATACATTTTTGCTTCCAAGATCTCATCTCCAGGAGAAAAACTTGCCCCCCCCCGTTATTCTGATGGCTACAATGTGATGATGGGAGGTACCTGTAGAATACAAAGAGACACTGAGAGCTTCTTCAGAGCTTCAAAGAGAGTTTTCCTAGTTTCATCTACATTTGTCTCTTCCCTCAGTAGACACTGAAAAGTTCTTCAGTCCTGCTGTTCTGGTACCCTTCTGTGGTTTTTGTTCCCTTTTTTTTTTTCCTTGTATGTGTTGTCCCTCTTATCAGTCCCATTTCTACAACTGCTCCTTGCTGCAGGACAACAGACTACCTCCATGGCTCCCACCACTTCCCTTCCTCTGCTGTGCTTTGTTCTCTGCGTGCTGAGGTCAGAAAGAACCAAGACACTGAGAGCGCCAGGGACATCTGAACTTTGCATCTGAGGACAAGCATATGGTGGTGAGAGGCTGAGAACCTGGAGTTGGTTTGGAGAACTGAGTCCCGTCCCATCTCATCTCAGATCTCTCCTCTGGTCTGGTCAACTGTAAATGACAGTGTTTCGGTTCTGTGGAGGTTGAACGCAGCCTATAAAATGTGTGGAGGCTTCAGTGAAGATAAATGTTACCCTTTTGACCAACAGTTTGGTTTTGAATCGGGGAATGTGTAAGGAAATCTTCAACTGCATAGACAGAAGAGCTTTAGAGATAGGGTGCTAGCTTTAGTGATCCACTGTCTGCTACTCCATCGAGTAGTGCAGTCATCAGAGAGATGCAAAAGCATTGCAGATGCACAAAAATCACCCGTATTTCTACTTTGTCTGCTACAAGGAGGGGTTATCACCATGGCACTGCAAGGACTGTGCAGTTTGGTGCTTCTTCCACGTGGCTGTTGGTGTGCTGCTCTTGCTTGCCTGGTTCCTGAGACCTTACACAGGAGCATACCGTGTCGTTGACTCACTGTGGCTGTCGCAGCAGATTTTCTGTGAATATTGCAAAAATATGCAAAAATAGATATGCAAAATTAAAACCTGCTTCAGACCAGAAAAGCTAGATGGAAAGCCTCTATCATTGTAGCAAGATGCGTGAAATAGCAGCAGCTACACAACTGTGATAAAACTGCGGGGACGCTGGAGCATAACCATCCTGCCATCTCAAACGGCCACTTCATTAGCTCACAGGTCAGCTAGATGCATGTGTAATCTGGGAGACAAACGAATAAAGTAAACCCTTTAAAAAAGCATACTGAATACAGACAAACTCTGTCCGAGGCCACCTGTTAAGGTTTGATAGGATTTATTTAACTATACACTATGTTCAATATTCAGGTGCTTTTGGGGCCCCTTTGAGAAGCTGGAAGTGTTTTGCTCACCTGTAGGATGTCTGCCCTGTAAAATATTTGGTGCTACTGAAGAACTGTGATGCGTATTCCAGGCTGAGGAAAAATGGGGTAAGTTAGGTCTCTGACAAGTGGGAATTTTACTGAAGTTACAGGAAATGAATGTGACAGAAATTGAGACACCTACATCTGTCTTCTTTCTAATCATGGAAGGAAATAAATAAATAAAATCATTAATATATAATCTAGCAGAGGGTTTCCCTGCCTGTTGCAGGGGGGTTGGAACTAGATGATCTTTGAGGTCCCTTCCAACCCAAAGCACTCTATGATTGGTCCTCGAAGTATTGCTGAGAGTTGACATCATGCTCACTGTTCAGACAGCTAAGTGCCACCAATGAGTGTTGGGTGTATATACCCAGTTAAGATTCCAATTTGTGCCCTACCTGGTCTTCTCCAAAAGCACTGTAACTCTGCTGTGTAAAATGGCCAGGGCTTCAAACAGAAATAAGCTTTGAGCAGTCACATAAGTGGTGGTGAGGCCAAAGAGCAAGGGAGCAGGAGATTGATGCTGGCCATGGGAAAAAAAATACAAGGTTCCTGAAAAACACAAGGTGATACAATCATTGCAGAAGTGGCTAAATGTGTACTAGTAGCAATGGAACAAAGGAGTTGAGAGTATGTTGTGCCCTGCAGGACCAGAGTCTCCTGTCAATACTGAGTTGAGTGTGAGTATTAGCAGAGGATGTTGCTATATAGTTACAATGTTTGGGGTTTTTTTAATAGAGGAGTTTGGATGCAAAAGAATTGATAGGTTGGAATTGCAATCCCAGGCCCTTCAGAGAGTGATGTCTCCATTTCATACAGTACCAGGTGAAGCGGCTGCTCTTCCTCAGCGGAGGCTCATTGTTTTGCCAGTTTAAAAGAAGGGCACATACTTTTCCTTTACGTGTAGCTGTAAAAACTCTGGATGAGGAATAATATAAAGCTAAAATTTTACCAAATTAAGCCAGAAGTGCAGAGTGCATTCACTGTGCCTATTGTTTCTTTAAGAACTTCTCCCACCCCAGTTTAGATAGTAGTCCTTTGTGCCTGTGGCTTAAAAAAGCCAAGTCCTCTCTGTGGGGACTGTCATCATGCTAATTGACAAACAATCCTAAGAAGTTTGCCCCACTTTTGAAGTTATTATTCTAGAAATAGTTCAGCTGTCCTGTGGGAACAAGCCTGACCAAGAGTTAGACATGAGTGTAGCAGAAAGAAATCCTTAGATCCTCTTTAGGTGAGCTTTCAATGACCCACACATCCAACTTTTCTTCTTTTGTGTGTGTGAATTCTTAAAGAAGCTTTGCTCAAAATGTCATTTCCCTGATTTATCTTACCACACACAAACTTAGAGGTTCTCTGTATTTTATGAAAAACTTCATTCTGGAAAACAGCATTTCATCAAGGTGTAACTCTGCCCAAGGTTGTTCTCAGAACCACTAACCACACAAATGGCATGTCTCTGTATTTGGAAAATGATACAGTGAGTCTAGCTATTGTCTTCCAGTAAAAAAATTATGTGCTTACAAACTTACTTGGAAATTTACTGGGGATGATACACACAAGATGATGGTGTGGGTCATCGGTGAAGAGCTGCTCATAGAACAGACTGGAGGTGGAACAATCTCCTGTGCTTCTTATAGGAGTTTCAGTCAGGCTTGTTTGGCAGAGGTGCACACAACAAGCGTGGGATTACCATTATGTCTAACCCTTCCCATTCTTGGAAGAAACAAGCTGGATTTTCAAGACAACCCTTCCACAAGGTGGAACTTAATGCCATTGCAACTCGCATCTCCTGCTCCTGTGCTGCTGACGTCCTCCTCACTTAAACTGTGATATGTGGCACGCTGACATTGGTGCCCAAGGGTCAAGTTGAGGGTAAAACCAGGCAAGGCTTGCTCATTTTGAAAAGCATCTCTTTCACAGTCCCTCACCTCTACAAAGGGAACTGTTTCAAATATGTCAAAGCCTGGATGCCTTTTATACTTCTGTATCTAATCAGGTTTCATTTGACAAGTGTAGCTCTTAGAGATGGAAATTCTGTTATTAGGGCACTGACACTTTTCTGAATATTAAAAGCTCTCTTGCTTTTATATCTGTCAGAACCAATCTTTTGGATCTTCCCTTCCAGCTGCCATGCTCTCTTCTGAGCTGATTGCTACTCCTGAGCAGGTATGTGACAGCATCGCTTTGGCTGGCACCAACAATATTGACTTCCAAGGAAATTAAGGTGTTTGTGCATCTCGGACCAAGTGCTATATTTTGTTTTTAATCCTCTCTTCCATCGGGAACAAATGCTGCATGACTGTTTCACCTTTCTCCAAGAGAGAATAGGGTCATGCACAGTAACCTTGAGTATAGACTTGTCATATCTAATGAGCTCATTAGGACTTGATCTGCTCATTATCTGGAGTCTGTTGAAGGTAAGACCAAAATATCTCACGGAGACAGAATAGGTAGCATGCTTCCCTCTGAGTCAGCATAGGGTTGTTGCCCAGCACATGTGCTCGAATTGATTGCTGAAGCTGTCGTCTGCTTAATGAGACTTACAAAGCTTGTGACTTCTCATAATCTTGAGATCAAGAGACTTGTGGACGGTAGTTTCCTTACCCAAAACCAACAGGGCTTTTCAGTCTGTATAGCAGAGTCCTAATCTTAGAGCCATCAGTCATTACTGACCAAAAGTGCATTTGAAGTTAAATAAAAAATAAAATTTCTTATGAAATTGTCCTCCCCTTCCCAAAGGAAATTCTTTGATAAGTGTGACAGCCCTTAACAATCTACTTTTCTATCCTATTGAATTTCAGCTTCCTGTTGCTGGGACATAAGATTTTTTCAAGACACTTTTTTTTTTTTTTTTGAAAGGCCAGGGGGTAAGGGATCCTTGTCAACAGTATGTGGTAAAAGATTTCAAACCTGGTGAGTGATCTTTAGGCCATACAGCAGGAACCTGTAAAATGACTTGAGTTTTAGGACAATTAATTTTTTTTTTTCAGGAAGTGCATAACAAAGCAACACAGCTGACCTCTAGAATTAAAGGTGTCCTTCATTCTGCTCAGTCTGCTATTTTGAGAGGAATAGATGACGTAAGCATCATGGCAGAGAGACTAAGCTACTCCACATCAAATGAGAACATCATTTATGCAGGGTCATGCTAACCTTCTCAGAGGGAAACTTCATAGTTCCTCATAACTTGTGAGATTTGTATCTTGATCTAAATATGATGGAGACTTATATCTTAGCCTCTTTCACCAGTATTCTCTAGGTGCACACTCAAGCTGGTGTGATAACAGGGGTGTTCCACAAGTACGATGGATGGCAAGTTATATCCTTTTGGTCTGGTTGTTCACTGATCCACGGTTTCATTAAGGTGGTGACTTAGTTTTTGATCTTAGTTAAAAGTAAGCAAGGTGCCCACTAACATGTTTCTTCTTACCTATTACCAGATCTTTCAAAGGAGACAGTGACAGGGGAAGGATGCAAGTGACTTTCAGATGACATTACCTTCATTTGTAACAGTGCTGGAATTCCTGTTGAGATGCTTCCTAAGGATGTTACATGCATCTGGCAAAAGCTCTGCTTATGTTTTCCTTTGATACATACCCAGAAACAGAGACAGATGCTGTAAATCAAAGAAATTAAGTGTGTTGGTTTCTTGTTAAATATGGTTACTGTAGTTCATTTCATGGTTCAGGGGTCAGGAGGGATCTTTAAACACAACTGTGCTCTGCCTGTGTAATTTGAAGAGGGTTTTGTTTGATTGGTTCTCTTTTGTGTGTGTGGTGTTGCAGGTTTTTTTAATTGCAAGGCTTACTTAATAACTTTGTGGGCAAAAGTGTTTTGCAATGACAAACATCTTACATTGAGTGTTATCAGCAGCATTTCCTTCACTCCTCAGCTCTGAGCGCTTTAGACAGAATGGGAGAGGGGCATACTGAAGGAGAATTGCTTTGTACTTAGCAGAATTAGAATAAGCCCAGCAAGCACATGGTTTGCTCTTAATTCCAAGAGCCCGAATCTGATCTTGCTCCTACTAATCTCTAAAGGGATTATTCCTGATTTACACCACGCTGAATGAATGGGCAGAATCCGGCCCTGAAAGCCTATTTGTACTTCAGACATTGTCTCAAGGCAGCTGACCTGCAAATATGAAAAAGAAGCTTGGCTTCCCGCAGGTTAATTGTTTAAATTTATCAAGCTAAGTGGACTATGGCTTGTTTAGCTGGGTTTATTTTAAAGCAAAGACTCTTTATCCAGGAAAATGTATTGCAAAATCTCAGGCAGGAATCCATTTACCTTTATTGGACTAAGATGGTAATCAGAGGACCCTCTTTGGTACAAGACTGTGCTCTTTATTTGCATAGTACCTTTTGTCTGAGGATGTTAAATAACTACTTCATTGCAATTCTGGAAGCTGTTCAGCCAGACAGGTCTCTTTAATGACCTATAGTGACTCTAGTTGCTAGCAGTGAAGTAAAAATAAACTAGCACACTAGGTCTCTGGTCCTGAGTGGTTTCTGTAAGAAAAGGTCTGCAACCTAGAACAGGGTGAAGCTGTTAGCTGAAAAATACTGGGATTTTTGGAATAAAGACTATGGCATACCCATCTGCTGTGAAGAACTATGATCTTTATTAGCACAAGTTCAGCTAGTGTTTGTTGAAACAAGTACCAAAGGCAAAAGTACTGTTTTGGGGTAGGAAAGCACAGATTGCTTTTAGAGCATGATGACCAACTCCTTTGCAGCTCCAAATCTATATACTTTTTTTTACATTTTCATTGTCTACATGCCTCATTTTTAAGGCTGTGTTTATATCATACCTGCCTGTATTGTGGTGAAAGGACAGTGGAATACACCTTTTCATAGGAATGCTCCAAGGGAAACTAGTATGTTGTATACTCGTGCATGTTCTCAAATGAACAAGTCACATTTGTCATTGCTGCAGAGCACAATTTTGGTGCAGTGATACACTTGCACGGTGTTTGACCTACCTAAACACAGCCATATAATATCAGGGAGCAAGATGGATGACCTCATGCAATGGCCTGCATTGAAGAATTGAATATTTTATTCTTGAATTCTGTAGTCAGCTTTCATTCCCCAATGTCTGTCTCTTTGCCATGACTATTTGAGATGCCCCAGGCTTTAAACTACAGTAATGCTATGTAGCAATCAGGGTTGTTAATATTTATAAACACTAAAAGCATGGGGGACATTAGTGACTGAATCAAATGTCTTAATTGATGGTAAAATCTGTCTCAGCAGACTAGAAGGATGTATTCACAAAGGGAAATGTCAAGGCACGTACAAGGTTGTTTAGATGACCACAGAGGGTCCGGTGTTTATGAACCATAGGCTATCTGCAGCCCATAATTCACCCAGTGTAGTGAAAAAAACACTTAATTCTGTCACACTTGTCCAAAAGGTCTAGTTCAGGAAGATTTTACTCACACTGGTTAAGTTATCCCATACAAATATTTGCTTCTGCTGTGGAGCTGAGCCACCTTTTCTTCTCAAAGCATGGCTATGGTGTTGGAAACAATGAACCAAATTCACCATGCACAGTTGTTTTACTGGAGAATACCCTTGATTTTATTTACAATGAGTAAGGAAGTCATCTTCATCAAAGTAGAAATTTAGCTTTATTGCTAGTTGCTCCAAACTGTTAGCCATGACTAATACAAGTTCTTCCTGTCTAGCAGCAGAGACTGGAGGAGCTAATGACTGTTTCTAGAGAAGAGACTTCATTGATTCATACTGAAATAGCTGCTGAGCGATGCTCTGATTTTTCATTAAGAATAAAAGCCTTTGTTTATAAGGAATCCAGAAAACCATGTAGTGAGCTCTCAGTACTTTTCTCTGATTTCCACGAAAAAAAAAATATCATCTTTGCAAGTCCCTAACTTTCTACTTTACTATATTCTTCATCAATTATTTCAACGAGAGGATTGATTGTATCCTTAGTCAGTTTGAAGACAGCACCAAGCTGGGGAAGAGTAGCTGAAAAGCTGCCCAACAGAATAGGACCCAGGGGTGTTGGTCAACAGTTGGCTGAGTATGAGCCAGCAGTGTGCCCAGATGGCCAATAAGGCCAACAGCATCCTGGCTTGTATGAGAAATAGTGTGGCCAGCAGGACCAGGGCAGTGATCATGCCCTTTACTCAGCTCTGGTGAGGCCTCACCTCAAATACTGTGTTCAGTTTGGCCCCTCACAACAGGAAGGATGTTGGGGTGCTGGAGCATGTCCATAGAAGGGCAACAAAGCTGAATTCTCCATAGAGAAAGTCTGATGAGGAGCAGCTGAGGGAACTGGGACTGTTTAGTCTGGAGAAGAGGAGGCTGAGGGGAGACCTTATCACTCTGTACAACTACCTGAAAGGAGGTTGTAGCCAGGTGGGTGTTGGTCTTTTCTCTCAAGTAACAAGTAATAGGACAAGAAGAAATGGCCTCAAGTTGCACCAGGGAAGGTTGAAATGTTAGGAAAAACTTCTTTGCTGAAGTGTTTCTCAATCATTGGAAGAGGCTGCCCAGGGAAGTGCTCGAGTCACCGTCCCTGGAGGGCTTAAAAACATGGAGGTTAATCTGGAGGTTAAAAGATGTCCAGATGTGGCACCTGGGGACGTGGTTTAGTGGTTGGATTTGGCAGTGGTAGGTTAAGGGTTGGACTTGGGGATCTTAAAGATCTTTTGCAACCTAAATGATTCTGCGATTTAATGAGTCACCTGATATAAACCAGAGTGTCACAGCCACATAAGCAAATGTACAGTTTCATGGTGGAATGAAACCTGATTAACTCTGCCTCTCAGCAAAGCTCTCTCCTCGTACGTCCTCTCCTCTGCAGCAACATGTGCATCAACCTGGGTCTGCTTCATTGAAAAGGAGCGGTGCTGGCGCTTCCTTTGGAGTTTTTGCTGTTTGATTGAATCAGATTGCTCTAAAAATTCTCTCCATCTGTATCCCTGCTGTAGGGCAAGAAACATTTTTTCCCTATTCGTCTGCTCTCAGCTGGTCCCACTAAGGCTGCTGCCAAAGCAGATGTAGAGGTGGAGAAACTTCCAAATACACCATGTGCCAGATATAAACTATACTGCCTTATCGAACTGGTTAATGTTTCGCTGACAGCTCTGTAATGTAGGAAAAGCTGCATGTTATTGGCCAACTACTTCATAATTTTCTGGTATTTCTAAAATGGATGCCAGCACTTGGAGATATTGAGTAATTTTTAATTGAAGGGATACGATCAGTAGGTGATTAGTTTGTGAAGTGTCTTGGATGTATGCTGTGTTGTAGAGACAAGCCATCTGGAGCAAGCCTGTGGTTTAGCTTCTGTAATGAGTACTCACAGGCTGTGATGCCAAAATGACCGGCTTTATTACATAGATGAAGATCTTGAGTAATTCAATTCATTTTCACAGATCTCAATGAACTAAAATGGGAACATAATTTGGCCCAAAGTTTTAGTTTCATGCTCTTAATTATGAAGCCAGGATCATTAATGGATCTTCCAGTATCCTTAATAAGATGAGCCACCTCAAATCAAATTATTGAGTTTCTTTGTCTGTCTGCAGCTTTTACCAAAATTGCTCTGGTGAGGATTTCACCCTGTTCTGCCCAGATGAACAGTATGGCTCCCTTAGGTGTTTCTTGTATTTGCTGCTTCTGTAACCTGTAAGCATAGTCCTCTGCATCTGATCTTGACTGTAGGCTGGCAGGGTAGAAGAATGATAGAATAGTTTGGGTTCAAAGGGACCTTTAAAGGTCATCTTGTCCCATACCCCTGCAGTGAGCAGGGACATCTCTAACTAGCCTGAATGTTTCCAAGGATGGGACACCTACAACCTCTCTGGACAATCTGTTGGAGTAATACTGTCTCACTAGTGGGGTTACTGGGCAGAAGGGGCCCATCTTAAATCTGTCTTAGTTACAAAGCCCGTAGCTTGCATTGCCACAGGGTACCTGAGCAGGACTGTTACTGCAGCAGTAGAGTCTGTGTTGCCAGTCTTACAGTTACTGGAATTAATTATTCTAAAATTAAGATTGATTTCCAGTATCATCCTAAAAGCAATCCTCCCTCTTTCTGAAATTATCAGTACCCAGTCTTTTTCACTGATGTACAGCACTAAAACTTGAATCTGAAGTGCTTCCCTGTATCCAGTGTATCAAGGGGTGTAGGAAGGAGTGAGGGTGACTGGAGGGAGTGACTGGAAGTAGTTGAAAGGGGAAAAAAAAATCCTTGAGAAGGCTTTGATCTGAAGTTGGATGTCTGTGCACTGAGGAGGGACTGTACTTCAGGAGAAGGGCATAGTCTGCATGTAAGTAGATATATTCTATTTGATGTGCCACGATCAAGGTGTCAGAGCCTTTAACCGTTCATCTGGCTGTCTTATCTTGGATTTTCCCTCTTAATTTTTCCCTTGTGCTTAAGAATTATTTTTCCCTCTTGTTCTGTGAAATATTCTTATGCAAAACCAAATCTCCTGCAACTCAAGAAAGCTGTTTGCAGCATGACATGAGCAAAGAGGTGCAGGAGTTTTTGCTTTGCATAAAACTGCATCACTTCTTTTTCTTTTTAATTTTTTCTTTCCCTCCCCACACTTGTTATTAAGCAAGCAGTTACTTTAATGAAGCATTTCATGGAGGAAAAAAAAAATGCAACTGCTATGTCCTGTGGATTGTTCCCCGATCCCTGAAGGAAAGATTATTTAGAGATTAAAGCCCTTACTGTTTCCTGTGTCAATGCAAAACAAATAATGAGCAGGACTTGAAAAGCTCTGCTATCTCCTGGTTTGGAGTACCAGCCTGTCTCAGAACATCAAATAACCATGCCAGAACTTTTTCATGGTACCAGATGACTAAATTTCATAGCAGATTCTCCCCCAATTTAATGCTGCTAATGACTGTGTGAACGAGAATGAAATGTAAGCACAAGTTTAAATCTCAGCTTCAGCATTTGAACTTAAACAAGTCTGTACCGGAAGAGTCTGTTGGGAAGGGAAGCATTGGTATAAAAATTGCCAAGTTTTCCAGTTTTTGTTGTGATTTCCCCAAAGCCATGCAATCTGTGGCAGACCCCAGAATAAATCGCAGGAATCAGGTTCTTGCTGTAAGCATGGACAAGTGGCATGCTCTGAACGCTGGCTCATGATGAACACGCCAGCAGCCTCTCTCTCAGCAAGAGGTGAGTCACTTGGGTAATTCCTTTTTCAAGTGGCAGAACAGGACTCATGCTTCAAGCAGACTCAGACAGCCAAAGAGGAGTAAACTTCAGGTTAAAACCTTGTGTTTCATGTCATTACCTTCTTCTCCTTCCTTTTCTTCCCTGCAGTGACAATGTGTCAGTGGATAACAACAGGAACGGGAACTATGCCACATGTGGGGATAATAAAAACTAGCAAGGTCTACATTGTGAGGTCTCAAACTGCAACAAGAAAAATGGGAGCACCTGTCTTGCCTTCTAATGTACAGGAAAGAAAAATAGAGGCAAATTTATATGGAGTGTTTGGGCAAACTGAGCACAAATTTTCCCTACATAAGGTACATGTTGGAGCAGGTGAGGATATACATATATATATATATAGAGAGAGAGAGAGACAACTACCCATTCTTGATCAAGGGAAACCACTTCTGGCTGACTGAAGACTGTTTCTTATGAAATATTCAGGCTATGTCCAACACATTGTGCTGATACAATCCTGAATCACTAACCTCCAAGCTGCACTTTCCAACATCTGGTAACACTTTGCCTTTCTACCTGCAGCACTGCTATAGCCACTGCTTTGAAACGATGGGTTTCAGTGACAACATTGATCTGAGCTTTTTCTTAACTACTGTATAATCACAGGCTGAGCACTGGTGACCTACAGTTTCAGGGAAACAAGATAACATTTACTTCATTTTTGTTCCAACAAAAGTCTGTGATACGATTTCTGATTGCAGCCTTTGAAGGGGTCCTATTCATAGAGATTAGGTAAATAGAGACTCTACTCATTCTAATTTTGCCCAGCTGAGTTCTGATGGAGAAAAAGGGGCCTGTAGGGGTGACTTCTGCAAGAAGCAGCTAGAAGCTTTCTGTAGGCCGAGAGAGCAAACGTCAGCCGACTCAAGGCCGGAGTCGTTGTTGACCAAGGCAGAGCCCATCAGCGACGGTCACAATGCCTCTGGGAATCATGTTTAGGAGGGAAAAGCCCGCAAGCAGCTGGTTTTTTTCCCCAGAGAAGGGAATGTGAAGATGTAAGAAACTGTGCAGGCACCAAAGTCAGTGAAGGAGGAGAGGAGGCGCCCCAGGTGCTAGAGAAAAAGATGCTCCTGCAGCATGTGAAGAAACCCATGGTGGAGAGGGTGTCGCACTGCAGCCCATGGAAAAGGCTGAGACCCCACCTGCAGCCCATGGAAAGGCCCAACACTGGAGCAGGTGAAGATACACAGAAGATGCTGTGACCTGCGTTGGAGCAAGCATCTGCCAGCACTTGCAGCTTGTGGAGAGAGACAGAGACACAGAGATGAGAGAGAGAGAGACCCATGCTGGAGCAGGTTTGCTGTGGAGAGGCTTGTGACCCCGTGGAGGACCAGTCTGGGCTTGAGAGACTGAGAGACATTCTGTGCTTTTATGACTGCACCCCATAGAAGTGACCCACACTGGAGCAGTTGATGAAGAGCCGAAGCCCCACGGGAAAGGACTCGTGGTGAAGTTCATGGAGGACTGTCTCCCATGGGTGGGACCCCATGCTGCAGCAGGGGAAGGGTGTGAGGAATACTCCCCCTGCCCCCTCCTGTTCCAAATCCCTGGTTAAGAAGGAAAGCAACTCATGAGGAACTGACTGAAGACCGAAAAACATCATTCCCAGCCCCTCCCCGTGCTGTGATGAGGGGGAAGAAGGGAGTGAAATCATGACTAGAGTGAAGTCTACTAAGAAGGGAGGGGTGGGGTGGAGGTGCTTTAAGATCTGGTCTCACTTCTCATTAGGCAACTCTGGTGTCACTGGGTGTGCAGTGCAGTGTAATAAATTAGAGAGTTTTCTTCCCTTTATTCTGTGTTGAGTCTGTTTTGCCCATGACACTGATTACGGAATGATCTCTCCCTGTCCTTATGCTAAGCCTCTCAATATATATTTATATATTTAAAATAGATATAAATACATAATATATATTATATTAAAAATATATAGAATTTTTTTTCTTCCTTGTCCAGCTGAGAAAGGGAGTGATAGAGCAACTTTGGGCATCTGACCTCCAGCCAGGGCCAAACCACCATCCTCACTTTAAAAGTGTGCAAAAGGGGATAGACTTTGAATAGGATACTGGATTGAAGGCAGGGTTTAATTTTTCTCTGCTATACAATAACTGAGAACTCCTCTTTGGCTGATGTGGTTTTGCTAGCTACAGACTGCTTTTCACCTCTTTCAGAGTTTGCCTTGTTTTGATTAACATTTCTTTTCTACTCCTTTTTAAAATGTGCTATCACACTAAAAATTTCTAGATCAGAGCTGGATGGGTCTGTGCAGTATGCTAAAGTATTGACAAACCTTAGGCATCTACTATTGAAGGGTTAAAATACAGTGGCTTGTTCTATGGGGTATTCACAGATGTCAGAAGTTCAAAGTAATGAAGACATATGGGAAACCTTTGAGTTGCAGTATAAGGAGTTTCCAGTAGCATAAATAATGCTATGGGCCTTTTCTTTGTCTTTCTTTCTTTAAGGGTTCTCCATATCCCATGTTGTGCAGACATGACTGATGAGATGTTAAAATGTCTCAGAGTAATATTCCTAGAGAATTCTCTGTTGTGGCTGGAGAAAGCAGGGTTTAATGCTTACTACACCCATTTAGAAAATTAAAGCAAGCTTCCTTTGCTTCCTTTTTGCTGGAAAGGTAATTTATGGCACATGACCTTTCAATATATGAGAATATTAACTGAGTGGTTTTGGGTTAGTAAGTTACAGAATCACAAGGTTGGAAAAGACCTTTAAAATCGAGTCTAACCATTCTTGTCCTATGCTAAACCATATCTCTACCTCATCTACCTGTCTTTTAAACACATCCAAGGATGGTGACTCAACCCTCTCCCTGGGCAATCCATTCCACATCCTGACAACTCTTTCAGTGAAAAATGTTTTCCTAACATCTAATCTGACCCTGCCCTGGCGCAGCTAAGTGCCATTTCCCCTTGTCCTATCTCCTGTCACCTGGCTAAAAAGACCAACACCCACCTGGGTACAACCTCCTTTCAGATAATTGTAGGCAGTGATAAGGTCTCCCCTCAGCCTCCTCTTCTCCAGACTAAACATCCTTAGCTGCTCCTCATGTGATTTGCTCTCCAGCCCCTTCACCAGCCTGGCTGCCCTTCTCTGGACATGCTTGAGAACCAAGATGTCCTTAGTGAGGAGCACTAAACTGGACACGGTACTAAAGGTGCGGCCTCACCAGTGTACAGGGGCACAATCACCTCCCTAGACCTACTGGCCACACTATTTCTGAATACAACCTTGTAATCCTTAATATACAAGATGAGAAGAATGACTGTGGCTCCTTAATAGCTCTTGCTAGGTAGTAGCCATGGCTGCAGATGACCGTGTGTGTTTGGTAGCACATTGAGAGCAGGTATTCCTCCACAGGATTTGGTGACCCTGCTGGCAAAGAGGTAGAACATTCTCGGAGAGAACAGCAAAGTGATCTGAAAGCAGAGGTGAAGCCCAGCCACAAAGACCCTTGAGCACGGAATGGTGCATGGGTACAGGAATGTATCTGTCTGGGTGCACAGTAGTGCCCTGTGGGATTGCAGTTTGGAGGGCTGCTAGGTCCAAGATAGCCCAAAAGGTGCCAACTTTTCAAGCAGAAAAACTTGGTGGGCAGAGAAATTACTGTTGCCCAGGCAATTCCCTAATCTGAGGTGCCGTATGGGCTGCAATTACTCCAGTACCTGCTCAGAGACCATACTTTCCTACTTCACTTGACATGCAGTGATGGAGAGTGGAGGGGGAAGTTAACACAACATTCATCTTTTCTCCTCTGGCAGGATATAAATAGGACAGTGTTATTTGTGTTTCCTCTTGGTCAGAACATTGGAAAAGGGGAGAGACTGTGGTTATACCTTTGCTGGGGAAGGTTGTTTTGGGTTTGCAGGGCTTCGCTTCCATAACGGCTCTGGTACCTTTTGTTCCCAGGCATGTCTTTATTCTTTATTTCTGGGGCTTTTCAGGTGAGGAAGCACTAAGAACCCTGTCCTCTAGGGTGTCCTGGGCTGGTGGCAAGGATAAAAATGGCTGAGGGAAAGCCATCAAACTAAGTTAGTGCATAGTGGAGAAAACAAACAACAAGGGAAAAAGCCTGGCTTCTGGGACTCATTTCCGTAGGAAGTACAACAGGGATGACTAAGATGTGAAGGAAAAACATGCTTGTCTTTGGCAACAAGCCCTGCCCTTCAGTGTTGAGGATAAGGCTTGATTTCCACGTCGCTCTCCAGGTCTAGCACACATGTGGCTCTCATGGGCAAAAATCCTGCTCCACCTGCCCCCTCTCAGTGCTGCTGGCTGTCAGCACTATTGGCAGAATCAATATCGGAATAATATGCTGCTGTGACCTCATAATTTAGAAATGACCTTGCAGGAGAAAGTACATTCTCTGGTGTCACCAAGGGAAATGGAGCTTCATTTTCTTTTAAGAATACTCTGGTTTCTTTTAATTGGGAGAAAACTGCTCACCTTATGAAATGAAAGGGAGTATATGGAGTACAGGTGTGGGGAGGGGAGAAGCGATTCACATACTTTGTGGAGGAGAGAGCGTTTTCCTGTGTTGGGACTTTACTTAGAGTGCAAGAGATGTGTGTGGGATGCACATGCCCAAGTGCAAACATCTGCAACACATGTGCTGCTGTCAGAGCTGGTTATCAGTCCTCCTTTTATAGGTTGCAATGGATACTTTAGCATGTAATTAATCTCATTCTAGAGAAGCATCTAAAAAATGAAGAGAGAGGTTCATCCCTTTTGACAGGTAAAGAAGTCCTGATGGCTTTTTGGGTGTTGAGGTGTAATGTTAGATCAGGTGGGTCCTTCCCCAGCACAGCTGGGAGTGAGATCCCAATGACCACTTCAATAGCGATTTAAGTACCATAGGGTAGAGACTGGGGCATCTAAACTGAGGGAGCTAACATTGGTTTTGTGGTTTTTCTTCTGTGGAGAATTGAAGTCCTAAAGCTATGTCCGTCAGATAAGCTGAGAGCTGTTCCTGCCTGATGCTTTTATTCCATTTAAAAAAATAAATAAATAAAAATATTGGTGTTATCTATTGAAAAAACATCCAGCACATAGGTTGTGTCCTTTCTAGATGAGCGTGAAAGAGATCGAGAAGCTTCCTTATAACCCAAAATTAACAATATCTGGACCTCTTTCAGTAGGGAGGAAAAAAATGTAACTGTTCTGATGGACTCAGAGCTGCCCTGCAGACCCCTGGACCCAGACCCTTTTTTTTTATAAAGAAAACTACTACATATGAAGAGTCAAAACCCAAACAAACATTCATGCTGAGTTGCACAGCTTAGCTGAAAACTAAGCCAGCTGGTGTCTTCCCACTGCGTACAACTGACCCTATCTCGGGTGCCCACGTGTGCAACAAGTGAAGCCTTTTGCAAAATGTTTGTTTTCCACATGGAAAAACTAATTTCGTCAAGTGTTTAATACTTGGCCTTGTCCCCAGCTTGAAAGAATGCTGTGAGCCCTCTACCATAGGGCGTCTATTTATTTATTTATTTGTTTCTGAAATGAAAGAATAGCAACATTTAGTTGCCAGGGAGGCATTGCTGCTCTGTCAGAGTCTAGTTGACCCTGAAGCTTGTCACTGCCCTACAGTTCTGAATAAGCCAGAAAAGCAGGGGTTCTGATAAGCCACTCATTGACTCTCACGCTTTAAGTTGTATTGGCTCCAAAAGGTTGAGTAGCCCCTGTTCCCATGCTAAGAGCCTGTCACAGTTTTCTGTCGGTCATCTTCTGAAGCACCAACTGCTGATGATAACATGGAGAAAGGTTTTCCCCTGCAGAAATTGGTTGTAATTTCTGTGGTAATTTCCCTTTGTCCACACTGTTCAGATTCTTTTGTCTGGTTGTTTGTTAACAGAGGATTTATTAGCTCTTTTTGCACCACTAGTACTATGTTTGCCTTGGTTTGATAGCCCGTTGCTCTTAGATGTGTTGTCACTGAAAAATAATGCTTTTGTTGGCTTTTCTCAGAAAGTAATGAGGGGAGCAGAAGTGAAATTCCTTTAGTAGAGAAACATAATTTCAGTTCCCCGATAATAACTGAATATGTTACAGCTAAAAATATTGGTCATTCTGTAGAGAGGTAAAAGGACCTCTTTTTTGCAAATGCAGCTGTGGGATGTGAAAATGTGATTCTGATTCAGAAGATTTTTGGATTGTAATTCTGCAGCACACCTCTGCCACTTCACTCTGTCTCTCTGTGTGTCCAACTCATAATATTTTGAGTATCTGTGACTATCTGGACAGCTGTAGTCTTAGTTATCTAAAATCCTCTGAGACACTGAAATACTTGAAGGTTAGGAAAGAAGTTGCTAAAGAGCACATGATGTAATGGCGAAGTCTGACCACAGACTTGATGATCTTAAGGTCTTTTCCAACCTTGTTATTCTGTTATTCTGTGAAAGCCCAAAATATCTGCTAGAGGCACTGTTTGCTTAATTACCTCATTTTTGGACATTTAGGGAACTATGTTAAAAAACCCAACCAAACAAAAAACCACACCCAAAAACCTAAGTTTTTTTGAGGTCTGAAATGACTGGAATGGATGATCTTGAGGCTTTCAGATGCATCCATAAAAACCTCTACTGTGTGCCAGTTTAGCAGGCTGGCATTTTGGTTCATTCATTTGTTGGTTGGGTTGGGTTGGGTTTTCAAATCCAAAAAGTCTGCTTCAGGGTGATGCTTTCCTTATTTCCAAGGTTTGTGCTGAGCCATATGTGGTTTCGCACAGTCCCCCCAAATTGCTATCCACCCCATGAAGCTTTGCACTGGGATGGCAGTTCCGGCTGCTAACATTTCTCAGTGCCAGACCTCAGAGTGACAACTTCCTAGGACAAAGCACTAGCCTGTAGTTCTGCTTTTGCACTGTTATATTCCAATTTATTTATTTTTTTAACCTTATTTTCTCCTCATACCTGCTTCTGATGACCATGCTGAACCTGTGTCCTGTGCTACCCTGAAATATCATGCACAGGAAGCATCTGGCTGTTCTGCTGCTGTATAGGCCATTCTTTCGCTGGATTATCTCTGTTTCATTCTGCTTCATCCTGGCACAAAGCCCTGAAAAAAGGCATTTGACTAGCTCAAGCTCTCTGCAGATCCAGATCACCCGTCCCTCACCACTCTTGAGACACACGTCTCCTTCTTCGTCCACCTGCTCGGAGCTGGGATGTAAGCATTTGTTAGGTTTACTTTTCGCCCTTCTCATCAGGAAGTGAAGTGTGGGATGGGGTTTTCAAACATCCACTTACTCACAGCATGTCGGGGTTTCCCAAGCTCTGCATTTGCAGGTTTTCCATTGAGATAAAAGGAAAGTTAGTTTTGGTTCTGCAGGTGTAAGAGAAAACAAGTGTCTGTGGCTTCCTTCTGATTTTACACTGGTAGGGTTTTTTTCCCCCCATTTTGTGCAACTGCTGTGCACAGGCTTGGCAGGTACTCGGCTCTCTGTGCTTTCTTTTGTTTGGTCAACAATAAATCCAACCAGAGGAGAACAGCTTAATCTTCTGTAGTAATCATCCAGCCAAAGCCTGGGTAAAATATCCTCATTCCTCCAACCTGCTTGAATCCTGGGTTTGCCTCCTTTCATCCCAAAGGGGATGACGTTTCCATGTGTGGTATTGGAGGGTCCTTGTTCTGTGTTCAGGGCCAGGTTGGATGAGGATCTGAGTAACCTGATCTAGTGGAAGGAATCCTTGCCTGTGGCAGGGGGGTTTGGAACTAAATGATCTTCAGGGTCCCTTCCAACCCAAACCATTCTGTGAGTGTATAATTCTGTGCTGTCGGGTAGGGCAGGTGATGTTGGTGGCTGGGACCCCTGGGATCCCCACAAGCCTGGTAAAGTACCTGCCTAACATGACCCTGTTAGGAAAATCAGGAGAGCCTTTAATAGGGATGTAGTATCCTTTCCCATGGTTAAAAATAATGATTTTTGAGGCCCGACTGAGTGGTGTTTAATGGTTGGGGCTGCTGATGTGCACCGAACCCCTCAGAGTATGCCTGCAAGGAACAAAAACCCAAGAGAGACATATTTACTCATTACTCTGTACGCTCATATGTTATAAAGCTTAATGCTTGTTTGAAGCCTGTGTGACAGGGACTCCATTTACACTGTGTTTCTCTCTTAATCATTATGATAATTTATTATACATCATCTCTAAAAGGTAGATTAAGTCCAAGCATGGCAAAACCTCCTATTGGGTTGCTGCTGAGATCTGCCCAATAAAACCAACATTAGATTTATTTTAATGTTTTTGAAGCAAAGTTCTTATTTACCTATTACTGAGCCATGCAATTACTTAAAAGACGTTATTTTTCAGCTCAATGATAAAATAGGCCCCAAAGTCGTATCAGTGGGGTCAACCGGATACCTGCAAATGAGGTCTCTGAGCTTAGCAGCGGTTTGCTAATTACTGCTGATATGGTGCCCTGTAAGCAGCAATCATTACCAAGATGTGTTTGGCTGCTGGCAGCTTCCAGCACACTGGTGGCTGTGCTGTTCTCAGCGTTACAGGAATCCTGAAGTAAGTGATAACCCTGCCGTCAGCACGGATGAGCATAAGCAGCGCAGACATCCTGACAGAGGCCAGGCGGTGCTCTTTAGTTCCCAGCGCAATCTTTTCGAACGGCAAGAATTTATTTTCCCATTCTGGGCCCCTGGGCTTGACTTTCCAAACGAGAACCATATTCTGGGCTTTCTGTACCAGCAGAAAATCAGCCTGCTTGTCCCTGCTGATGCTCTCCTAGGGCTGCAAAGGTGTAAAAAGAAATCAGGTTCTGGCCTATGCCTTAGATTTAATTTGTTTTGCATGTGCCAGATCGACTGTTTCAGCTGGGCTGTGTTCCCTGGTACAGGCTGTGGCGGTGCAGGGAAAATCCCACGGTATTAGCACACGCTGCTGAACGCAGATCCGCTCCTCGTGTGCGGCTGCTCTCGCTGCCTACAACTCTTTCAGCTCGCTTTGTGTGAGAAGCCTCTCTTCCAAGTGAGTAAACCACAGATGCAACTTCCTGCATGATTACCAACTTTTATGGAAAGCTTATGGCTCCCTACGAGGTCTCCTCCTCCGCTCCCACTGTGCTGATGCTTTTCTGACGGCAAATTTAACAGATCTATTCCTATCTGACTGAAGCCACTGAGTTACTTAAACAGATTGACCTGACTTAGGCTTATCAATTTCTTTAATGAGGTATCCTCAGCAACTTCTGCTTGGCTTTTCGCCACCCTTCTCATTAAAAAAGTTTATTTGGGGATCACTTTGTTCCAGGTGGAGTCATTGCCAGCCACTTTGCCTGACCCTTTTCCCCTAATAATGCTTTAATTTTCTTTTTCAGATCTAGCAAAGGTACTGGGAAACTTATCTTGCTTATAAATATGTGATGTGGAGAGCATTTTAACTCTACCCAGGGAGCAGAAGTGGGGAGGGTGCTTCTTACCTCTGGCTCCATGGAAATATCCTGTAGAACAGAGGGACTTTCAAGATTAAGATACTGTTTCTTGCAGCCTGGGTGAGATATATTCTCACAATCGCCTTTTAAAATGTCAACAGTGACAGATTCCACCCAGGCTGGAGAATAACCACCTCTCACTGCAACTTCTTTACAAAGGTGAACCTTGAGGATCTAATGGTGGGTATCTGTCAAGGGCTTACCCAAAGTGTAGGAAAAAAAACCATGATGGATGCGTAGAGAAACAGGTATGTTTCTCTGGGATGAATATGCACCCCAAATGGCTGAATTAATCCAGGCTTACACTGATAAAACTGTGCTCTCCATGCCCTGTCTTTTTTGATACTGATGGCCCATCTCCTAAAGCTTGGCTAAAGTGAGGAGGTTGGTTTAGGTTTTTGCCCTCAGCCAGTATTGTTTCGATATCTTACATCAGCCAGTGCCAGATCCTCCACAGGACCTATGTGTCCATGAAGTCAGGCCTTTCTGAAGGCCTTATTCAAGGCTACAAGGAGGCTACCTTGTGCCCCAGATCCTTTAATTTGAACCTTTGCACTAAAATACCCGTCTTCCTCCCTCAAATAAAGGTAGTACTGGCTACCTTCTTTCAGGACACAGATTATTAATCCTGCAGCAGAGATCCTGAGCAGAGCGCTCAGTGATGGGAAATGAGGTTGTCCCTCAGTCTCCTTTTCAACAGAACTGCTGCTGGTGGCTGACTTTTCTGCAAAAGCCTGTCCTGTCCACATGTGATGGGCACAGCACGTGCATTGTGGAGACCCAGGGAGGCACAGGACAAGGAATGCCTGATTTTGAGGTGCCTGCTGTGTGCACTCATGAGAGATGCCAAACACTCTTGACAAGATGTGATATGCAGGGACATCACCTTTGGTATTAATATTATCATTATTATTATTATTATTGCTAATAATTATTATTATTGGTGGTGGCAGTTGGTTGTTTCCCATTAAGACAAAGTCTCTGCAGAGTTTAGGTGCTGGTTTGAGAAGAGGGCTGCAAACCAAAAGGGGTTGGATGTGCAACTTTGCACCCAGGGATCCTTTTTTAGTCTCTTGTTGTTGTCCCTCCGACCCTTTCTTAGAACAGAGTCTGTGAGAGTTGATCAGGTTTAACAGGGGGTAGTTTCACCTTTGTCATGCTCTATATGTAGCGGGAACAGGTTCCCAATTCTAGTGAAGTGTTAGTTTGATGTTTTATCCTGGTAGAAATAAACCAAATATAATACAAAGTAGCTGCAGAAGAAAAACCTTCTACTCTGGCAAATAAACCATCCGGGCTTCTGCCCCTCCTGCTTCAGACATCCAGCCTGGGAGCTGAGAGTATTTCCATCTCAAATGCAGGGCTAGATGAGCGGAGCAGGGAAACCCAAGATAAATCTTGCATAATAGATGCCTTTTATGCAGAGAAACATCTTAATCCCAGACAGAGAGGAGGAGTGTGTGTGGTTCTCAGCCTGGGGAATGGAGTGGGGAGTCAGAGGCAATCCCACGGCACTGGCAGGGACACTGCATTCCACATCCTAGCAGCGCACTCCATCCTCCTGCCTGCAGAGAAGAGATTGCTCTTGTATGTCACAGGATTTATTACTGACTGCTATTGGATTTTTATAGACCTGATTCAGCAGAGCATTTGCATCTGTATTATTTAAGTGAGTGGGAAACCCACTCTGTCTTTATAGAGTTAGATGTGTGCTTAAGTGTCTTGCTGAGCTGGGATTAATTTAGAGAAAATAAATAGCTGCTTCCTGGCTTGGATAGCAAACGGTCTGGGGCCAGCGTTTGCAACCTGATTAAATTTAAGATGTTTCAGTTCTGAGAGCCTAACTCGAGATACCTCAGCACAGAAGTTTATCAAAAAATACAAGTACCTGTGAGAAAAACAGAGCCTTGCCGGCACTGAATCACATGCAACAGTCGAACACTAATTTACAGAGTGTTTTCCGAAATGTGCAGTCCAAACAGCTGGATAATGAATGTAAAGCTGTCCAGAGGGCCATGTATATTGGATTTGCAGGCAACATTATTGAGTTGTGGTCAAGCTGACCACAGATAGACCTGTTCTGACTCAAATAATCGGGTAGCTGTCTGTGTGTGAGCCGCAAGAGTTTGGAGAAGGTGTTTCTTGTGTCTTTGTGTGCGCCCGATGGGCCTGACCCTGTGTTCCTGTGCTGGGCTCTGAGAAATCACCCATTAAAATCAAAGAGGTTTTTGAGTGAATTAGGAGTTCAGACTGTATCACTGTGGGTTTTAGTTCCTTCATTCCTTTTCCTTTGATTATCAGTACAACACTTTATTTTTGCGCAGTGTAATATTTTATTAAAGGCGCATTTGTAGATAATAACATTTATTAAGAGACATCTTTGACTGAAACTGCATCTGAATGTCACTTAAATAATGAATGGGAATGCCATATATTCATTAAAATTTGAACAATGATAACTGTATGTCTGTTAGAGTCCTCTTTTTGATGGAAATGGCTAGCAGCCATTAAAATACAGTGGGAATTCTTGTTCTCAGGCTCACAATGGCTGATAATAACACTCTTGATAAGTATTTGCAACTCAAGACACTGAATTTATAAAAGGGATTCATCGTAGCTAACAGCAGCTCTGAAGATTGAAATGTTACTATCATTCAGCTCTACTTTTTCTTTTCTAAGTCTCTTAGGTACAAAGAAAGGATTTCACTTCCCTGTCAGTCTGTAGAGTTTGTTTTCTGATGGCCCCTATGAGAAGCTACTCACTTTTTGAATTTAAAGTATTGGCCTGTACCACCAGCTGATGCAAACTGGTCCCAGCACAGCAGCGGAAGAGGTGGAGATTTGTACAATGGTGTGCAACTTCCATAGGTTTTCCTGCCCCTCTTCCTTTTCACTGCAAACCATGCATAGATAGAAGAAAAGACAACTTGTAGGTAACAAGAGGATGTCATTTCAAATGGCTTTGAACTTGCTTTCCAACCACTGTGACTAACATGATCATTAATATAAATAAATATACATAATATAAATAAAGCCATCCAACAGATCTGTAAAACATGCTGTCAAATAAACAGTAAGAGTCTGATCTGTGGCTGAGGTTGGGAGGAGTGCTCTCGTTGAGTCGTGAGGTTCAGAAAGGACCCCCTTGCTTTTCTGCTCTTTCTCAGAGAGGAGCCTAGGTCCAGTCTTAGTCCCAGACTTGGGCAACGGTCTAAAGGCTGAAACCAACAGGAAGTTTATTAAAGGAACAGATACAGAGTGTTTGGAATTGCTGTTGATAAATACACTTACTGCATAGTGCTAATATAAGACTATGATTATAATTATAATGCCAGCAAAATACTTTACCAGGTATTCTCACCAAAAGGGTGAAATCTCAGTTGCTTGCCTTTCTTGGATGGAGGAGAAGGACCACAGCTTATCAACTGCCTCTTCATAGTCTTCAGTTTCTTCTCTTGCCCCAGGGGGTAACTTCCCCAATACCCTTTATAACCCAGCCTTAGCTGTTCCCTCTCAGGGGTGATGTTTATCCTGATTTGGGTGGAGAGCCTAGTATTATAGTCATACATGTTTAGCATATACCGCTTTTAGCTCATTATTGTATTTAGGAGTGTCAACTCTAATATTAATTTCACAGTTAATGAAGCAAAAGGTCTCACTCTGGGCACTGGAGCCTTCAAATTTCTCTGTAGAAACCCTCTATCTGTTTATTCTGCATTCTCTAGCCAAAACAGGGAAGTCTTGTTGCCTTCCGCTGTTTCTTATACAACCTTGTAGATCCCCATCCACAATGTTTGTGTAAGAGATAAGCAGACAGGGGTGGTTTTAACCGCTTTTGTGCAATTCCTACACATGCCCATCCTTGCCCTGAGGACAAGGCAGTGTGTAGCACCATGTCCCAGGCGCGTTCTCTCCACGCAGACAGAGAATTTATAGTTACTTGTGACCCTCTAATTACTTGTGACCCTCTCAACTTATAAAATAGCACTGGTGTAAAGAAAAAACCCAACACTTTTCATCCTATTTTTAACCCAGAGTGTTTGTGGAATTTAAAAATGGAAGTGACCTACTGGGTTGTCTGGTCCATTTTTTGTACCCATCTGCTCTTTCTTCGAAGCTTTCATGTTTCTGGGCTTTTTAA
This sequence comes from Porphyrio hochstetteri, assembly GCA_020800305.1. NCBI lineage: Eukaryota > Metazoa > Chordata > Aves > Gruiformes > Rallidae > Porphyrio > Porphyrio hochstetteri. The sequence continues at coordinate 9,374,298 of CM036906.1, forward strand.
TGTTTACAAAAGCATTGCTGCTGCTGCTGTTTCTCCAGCTCAGTGATGTGTGGATGTCACTCGGCTCTAACAAGGAGACTCATGTGGCACTTTGAAGTCAGAGGAAAATACCAAAAAATCCTCTTAATAGCATCTATCCCAGAAAGTGACTTTGCTCAGCTTACAGTAAATATGAAGTACTTGAAAAAAATTGATTTACTACATAGTCTTGTAACTCGTTTCTTAGCCCTACAAGCTGACCCAACAGAGGCAGTGTGGTGCAGTGGCTAGGATGACTGACAAATTTTTATTCTTTATTTTGACCTTGACAAAGTTGTTTAGTTGTGCTTCCTTCCCCCCCCCCCCCCCCCCCCCCCCCAACTCTTGTCCATTCTGCAGGGCAAGGTTTATCTGAGCAAAAAGTGCTTACTAAGAATCAGTAGAGCACCTACTCTGCCAGGACTTTGAGCTTTATCTCTCAAGCCTGGCCAAATAAAATATAAGTTGGTCTTCTGAAGAAACAGATCTTTGAAAAAAATCTTGTAGGGGTGGGTTTTCGACTGGCACAAAGTGCTGGGTTTCTTCTTAAGGATTTGGCAAGCTGTTTGAGCTTAGTTTTTCATCTGTCATCAAGGATATAGTCTGTTGACTTCACTGATCCTTCTCCCCATTCCTGTGTTCACTTCCGATCTGGCAGCAGGAGCTGGAAGGCTCACATCCTTGTGCATTAAACAGGATGCAGTGCCTAATTATTTTCTTGATTAAATTTTGTGATTAAGTGGTCTGTAATTGTCTGTAAGCTCAGACTTTCCAAGATATTACTCAGAGCTGCGTTGACTGATCAGCTGGTCAGGGTTGAGGTGGCACTGTGTTGATTAAATCTTACTTTAAAGGGAAATGGCACATCTCTGTGTGTGCTTAAGCTCTGTGGAATTTCATTATATTTCTCTTCACTGAGCAATATGTAAAAGTCTATCGAGTGCAAGGCTAGATAGGTAATAAATGTCGAGAAAGTATCTATAGAGAGATGTAAGTGTAAAATATACTGATGACTCCTTTTTTTAATTTTTAAGAGTGAAAGAAACCTGATCCTTGATAAATTTCCAAAGTACGTGTAAAAAAACCCTAAGAAAATAATTATGTGATAGCAACGTGATTTCCTCTTGATGACTAAAACTACAGCATTTTAAAACTAAGGAAGAAGCAATTTTAGGGGTGATTAAATTGAAATCTGTGTCTTTCCCTGTCCTCTCAAAATAAACCATCTATGGTTCTTAAATCTTACTCTGTCAGTCACAGAATCACAGAATTAGAACGTGCTATTGCATATTGATAAATAATAATAACAATTTTAAAAATCAATGCTCTTTGTAACAAAGAAGGGAAGCCTGAAAGTCAAATGTTGGTTTTGAAGCTCAATGCGACTTGGACCTAAAGACTGGAATATCACCCAGCAATAACAGCGTGGAGATGAAATCCACTTGGATAAAAAATACAGAGTGATGCAACTTGACAGGCTGAGTCCTAAAGGGCAGCAGCCTCGGATCCAATAGTCTCTCTCATTTTGAATAATTGCTGTGCAACATGGAATCAAACATTTATTGCTGAGTGCAGGAGCATTCGCTCTCCCTGGTGACCCTCTATAAGCAAATGTGCAATACGATTTTATTACTGGGAGTGCATTTCACACAAACTGTTTGCTTTACAGAATTAAATAAACCCGGACAAAGGACAGTCGATACTACTGTTTTGCCTCCTTGCATTTAAATACTGTCTCCTAGGCAGCTCAGTAGCAAGCCAGGAGAGAGAACTGTTCTGTCGAAATGATTCACGTAGTTAAATTCACCTTTGAGGAAAAGCTCAAGAGAGCACCAAAACCAAAGGGTTACGGCTCTGTAGACAAAGCAGTCAGACTATTGTCTTCATCTAAGTGCACGGTTGCGATTGATGGCTACTGGGAATTAGGTTGACTGGAGAAATCTTAGCCAAAAAGTAATTTCCAAACTGGAATGGCCGAGCAGTGGTGAAGCTTTGATTTTGCTGCCAATGCAGCATTTGAAGAGTGAAACCATATTTGTGGCTGTGGCTGAAAGGGCTTCTGGGAGACATTTGAACCCAGGCCATGAATTTATGAAGTAGAAACATTTTTCAGTGAGCAGGAAAAGGGCTGGACCAGCACTTGTCTGGGGAGGGGCTGGGGCCAGGCTTACCTTTGGGCAGAGCCTTCCATGACAACAATATCTCTTCAGTGCAATTAAAAATCAAGGTGTATGGTGCCTCCCTTTTCATGGTGCCAGCACATTGCACTTCTGTGGAGGGACACTAGAGACACTTAAAAATGCCAACTAGTGCCTTATTTGTTGTGCTAATGTATTCCTGCAGTGTAGGGAGCAAGTGTAGAGTCTTGCATCTGGGGAAGAACAGCCCCAGTACCAGTACAGGTTGAGGACTGGCCTGTTGGAGAGCAGCATAGGTGAGAAGGACCTGGGGGTCCTGGTGGACGGCAGGATGGCCATGAGCCAGGAATCTGCCCTCATGGCTAAGAAGGACAAGGGTGTCCTGGGGTGTATTAGAAGGGGTGTGGCTAGTAGGTCAAGAGAGGTCATTCTCCCCCTCCACTCTGCCGTGGTGAGACCGCATCTGGAATACTGTGTCCAGTTCTGCACCCCTCAGTTTAAGAAGGACATTGAACTCCTTGAAAGAGTCCAGTGCAGGGCCACCAAGATGTTTAAGGAAGTGGAACACCTTTCTTATGAGGAAAGGCTGAGGGAGCTGGGCCTCTTTAGCTTGGAGAAGAGGAGACTCAGGGGTGACCTTATTAATGTTTATAAATATGTAAAGAGTGACAGTCAGGAGGACAGAGCCATATTCTTCTCAGTGATGGCCAGCGACAGGACAAGGGGCAGTGGGTGCAAGCTGGAGCATAGAAAGTTCCATGTGAATGTAAGGAGGAACTTTTTCACTGTGAGGGTGATGGAGCACTGGGACAGGCTGCCCAGAGAGGTTGTAGAGTCTCCTTCTCTGGGGACATTCAAACCCACCTGGATGTATTCCTGTGTGATTAAGTCTAGGTGATCCTGCTGTGGCAGGGGGGTTGGACTAGATGATCTTTCGAGATCCCTTCCAACTGCTAACATTCTGTGATTCTGTGTGGGTCTACCTTGTTAGGGCAAAGCCAGACTATGCAGAGCCAGAAAGGCTAATGGGTTTGGCTCTTTTCTTTCTCCCAGGGTCATGAGCAGAAGAGGGCTAAGGCATCGCAAGGAATGGAGCAGGGACTTCATTAACTTCATCAAAACTTGGGAACTCTGCTCAGAGATATAGATCCAGCACAACACTCGAAAATCTTGTAATTGTTCATATTCAGATACACGCTGGTGTCATTCTCCCCCTGCCCCACAGTGCTATGCTTTGTACAGCAATAAAGTTAAATCAAAGGGAAGCACTATAAAATATATATATTGGGTACGATTGATAGCACTGCATGGAAGGAAGAGGAAGTTCTGAAATGTTGATTTATCATCCCAAGACCAGGAATTGGGCTTTTTATGCGACTTGAACTAAGGTATATAAACTTTGGATGACAGGCACAATGGGACTGGGTATTCAGACTATACCACCAGTCTATTCAGTTATTGAAAAGCCAGCACAAAACAGCAGAGAGAAGCCATCAAAGCATTGCAGTAAGTCCTCAGCTGTTGCAGATCTGTAGAGGGATGAGATGTCCTGAAGTCCAAACCCAATCAGGGTATTCTGGGGGTTTCATCCTCTGTACAGTCCAGGATTAAACCTCCAGTTCCAGGGCACAGAACGGGCACAGGGTGCAGGGTGACAGCCATTGTGGGCCATTTTATGAGAGTCCAACGCCAGGTTTGGAGCAACAGGCTTTGTCCAGAGTAAAGAAAGGTGGGAGACGTCAATTCCCCACTTTTGAGTGTGCAATCTGGGAGAGGAGTCCTCTTTACCAGTTTTTTCTTTGTAATCATTTATGTGATAAATAAACTGGAAGCACCACAGACAACCAAGTGAAATGGGGGCTGTGGCAAAGCTGGTCAAGGGGACTATAACAAGGGGACTTTTTAAGTCTCTTTCAAGATGTTCTATAATTGGTAAACCAGGCTTAGGAGACAAAATTTTTGGCAAGCTAGTTAGATTTTAAAAATTGTGTTATTCGCTCAAAAGCTCCTGTCCTGCATCCTGTCAACTCAGTGATGTGCTGTTGGGCCAGGTAGGAAGGGGCAGCTTTCCAAAAATAAGCAGATATTATGCAATAAGCTTAGTTATGTTAATAGCTAAAAGACAGATGTACTGTTTATTATCTGCTTGCAAAACTAAGTAGGCAGTCATACTGATGATTACAGATACTATTTATTTCCTTTTTTGGGGGGAGTTTACAAAGGAAAATGCATGAGGAAGAGCAGAGCTTGGTATTTAGCATTCTACTTCTGATTCTGCATTGCAACTTGATAATTGATGAAGGATCCTGGCATGTGTTGCTAGCTTTCCTGTTGGCTTTGTGCTTTCAAATGGGTCTGACAACTCACATCAGGAGCCTTTCACAGGACCTTTGCTCTAACTAGAGCAAATCCTTCTTGCAGGACCTTTTTCTGGATTTCTCATTGAAGTGGATGGAGCAGATCTGGATAGAGAGAGCCCATCTTCATTCTCTGTATTTTTTTTTGTCCTGATTGAATTGAATATAGGAGTTGTCCTGCAAATAATGTCCATTGTTGTAAACAGGAGCAGTCTTAAAAATTATCCTGATTTTTTTTTAAAAAAGGGACTTTGGAGAAAACGTCTGGTGGAAATCATTTGGAAGAGTCATCTGGCTTTATGTGCACTTGGAGCAGGCTCAAAATCTGCTGACAAGTCCAGCAGTGAAAAAAGATAATCTTTGTGTTTGTTGTCAGCTGATGTATCCTTCCTCTGCACTCTGGGTCATTCACACTGCCTCTCCTCAGGCTCTCAATTTAGATGTCTAAATTAGGAGCCCAGTAAACAAGAAGACAAGGCTCCCCACACTGCCAAGGGAGAGAGTGAGCCCCTGTGCCACAGTCACTCAGCAGAGGATTTTAACTTTGAAATTTCAAGTATGTGTTGAAAGCGTGAGATCAAGGAGTGTGTCCCAGCACTGGGCTGGGGCTGCACATCCTGGATCTCATCCTGGCTGTTCTTGGGGTGGGACCCAGGAGCTTACCCACCTCTGTTCATCTGCCCCATCATCCCTAGGTGACTTACATTACCCTCTGCAGAAGCACCACTCTCTGCAAAAGCAACCTGCAAGTAACACCATGCTTAGCACGAGATTCACATCTCTGCAACCTCAGGGACCTAAAAGGGGGTTGTGTAAGTGTAAGCTGATGCACACAGCTTCCAAGCCCCAGAGAAAGGCAGCATGGAAAATTTGGGTTCATGTGCCTACATGGAGATACATAGCTAGAAAACAAATGTATAAACACTTCCTTCAGCTGTTAATATTCCCATGTCACAATCAAAAATGGGCTTGAATAAGGCGGGTTACAATAGCACAGTGTCTCCTAGATGCAGGTGGAGGCAGCAGATAACTGCAGTGTTTGGTGCCAGGCAAACCCACTCCTGCTGCTGTGACCCAGCCTGGGACCCTGCGGCTCCTTCGCAGGCATTGCTGCGGGTCGCTGAATTGCAGCCAGCAAGCCAGCTGGTAGCACTCACTCTGTCTGCAGTTTACTTTATCCCATAAAGTGTTTCAAATACTTTTTTTTTTTTTTTTCCTCTCCTTTCTTTCTCTCCCCTTGATTTTTAACAGATGGCATTGAAGGAGTTCTACCTTTCTTTCCCCCCAGTCTTTTTTAGGCTGACCTCACCTCTCATCATGTCTCAGGTGATGACCCTGATAGCTGACCACTGACTTCTGCTCCAGGAAGCAGGCTTTTTTTTTTTGTTCAGAATCCAATCTGTTACAAGGCTTCTTAATAACCGCCCCTCCTGCCTCAGGCATGAAGCCCTCACCCCCCCTGAGTGGCTGCTCCATCCTTCTGCCGGAGGCACTGAGGATGGGGCATGGTAAGACTGTGGGAGCAGCGATCCCTGCCTCCCCCCTCAGCTCCTGGGATGCTGCCTTTGCCAAACAGCATGGCAATCCAGGCTAAATTACTGAAGCAGAAGCCCGCTGAAGCAGCACGGTGTTACCCTCTTCAGAGACCGGCTGCTCTCACCTTGCGTCTCACAGCTAATCATGTTGACAGGAGCCATTGTTTATTTTCCTCCGTCCTTGTCTTCCTTGTTTTACGGTAAATTAGAGCAGGCAGGCAAGCCATCCATCAGCCTATAAATGCTGTGGAGTATTTTGCCTTTGTGCTAAATAATTGTGCGTTTTATTGCTATTTACACATTCATTTTCCTAGGCAATAAAACACAAACTGCAGTCCCCAATACTTTTGATATTTTGTGTCTGTGTCATGGCAGCCACACGGGCTTCAGCAGCAGCATGCAGACTGTTACCATAAATTCACTCCCTTATTTTAGTAGGTCTAACATTTATTTATAATTAATGTCAGGGACCTTACACAGTAATACCAATTATTGATTTTTTTTTTTTAAGAAAAAGAAATGACTTTTTTTTCTTATTACTGCCATAGCAACACAATCAAGTTGCAGTGGCTAATCTTGTCCAGAACAGTGAAAGAAAAGGCTCTTAAAAACTGAGTTGGTGGTAAAGTTATAAAAAGCATCATGTGACCCTTTAACTCTAGGGTTTGTATAGATAGGGATTATTGTACAGGGGGGCAGGGGGCAGGAACTCAAATTAGCAGCTCTGTTGGTGTCAGTGAAGGCAGGTGGGAACAGGAAAGCTCTACAGCAGGAGCCATTGCAGCCACTGCAATATGAGCGCCTTTGGAAGCGGCCATGGGACTTAATGTCCCAATGCAGCTGGGGACAGGGAGGGCTTAGGCTCTCTGGTGGATCCCCAAACTCCCAATATTAATGATGGAGAGGCGACCACTGTGACTGCAGCACCATGCGCTGCTGCACTGCTGATGGGATGTAGCACATTCTGGTGCAGCAAATTTAAGCAAAACTTGGCTTGAGCTGCCAGAAACACATGCACAAGGCTGTGAATTGGACCGAAGAAACCTTAAAATCACAGAATCACAGATTTCACAGAATCACAGAATCACAGAATAACAAGGTTGGAAAAGACCTTTAAGATCATCGAGTCCAACCATTCACATCCTAAACTAAACCATATCCCTAAGTACTTCATCTACCCTTTTTTTGAACACATCCAGGGAAGGTGACTCAACCCCCTCCCTGGGCAGCCTGTTCCAGGCCCTCACAACTCTTTCAGTAAAAAAGTTTTTCCTAACATCCAATCTAAACCTGCCCTGGCGCAGCTTCATGCCATTCCCCCTTGTCCTATCACCTGTCACCTGGCTGAAGAGACCATCACCTACCTCCCTATAACCTCCCTTCAGATAATTGTAGGCGGTGATAAGGTCTCCCCTCAGCCTCCTCTTCTCTAGGCAAAGAGAAGATTTGCAAGGTTGGAAAAGACCTTTAAGATCATTGAGCCCAACCGTTCCCATCCTATGCTAAACCATATCCCTAAGTACCTGATCTACCTAGGGATATGGTTTAGCATAGGATGGGAACATAGATTTTTATACTTTGAGTCTCCTATTACCTTCTCAGTGTTAAAACAGCTCGCCACACATCTGCAAACTATATTGCCCTTACTGGTAGACATTGCGTGGCTTGTGCTTCTTCTTCAGTCTAACTGTGGCCTGTTATGCCAGAAAATTTGCTGAGGGCGGCATCAGACTTGGCAGAGAGTGATGGGAACAACAGCCAACTCCATCCTAAACTAATTTTTACCCCTGCCAGGGATGGTTGCCTAACAAGTGCTCAGAGGACCCAGACTGAAACACGGCCCTGAAAAAGCTGCGAGTTGGAGACATGAAGGGGGCTGCAGACAGCAAAGTAACATTTTTGTTCGTGCTCCAGATTCCCACTCCTAATGATTTACCTTCAAAATGTAGAGTGGCAGTGGGATAGGGAAGGAGCAGAGTCAGGAGCAGAGTTGGGAGCCAAGGATGGATGTTACATTTCTCCCTTGACTTCTGTAAGGGTGAGGGGAAGAGAGATGCCCGGAGGCTTGCTCACCCCTTTCCCGGTCTGTAAAGCTGGCATGGTTTTCCCCCTGCTGAAAGCCAAGCACCAGGCTGCTGCTCTCTCTGAGAGGGTGTGTGGGGGAAGTTGGGTGGGGAAAGGAGGGGAGGAAGAAGAAACTCAAAAAAACCCCAAACCAAACTTCATAGGCTGGAATAAGGACAGTTTACTGGGACAGCAGAGAAAGAGAGTGGTAACATTAACAGGACTTTATAGCAAAATATACAGAACTGGTGATACACAAATGCAGTTTCTCACTGACCCACACAACTCAGACTGTGCAGCTCAGAGCCATCCTGAAACCGGCCCATCCCCAAAAGCACGTCCTGTAGCCATGTGCTCCTCCTCCCACCAGCCCCCCTTTATGCTGAGCATGACATAATCAGCATGGAATACCATCTTTGGCCTGTTTGGGCCACCTGTCCTGGCTGTGTCCCCTCCCAGCTTCCTGGGTACCCCGCCCTTCTCATTAACAGGGAAATATGAACAACTGAAAAGTCCTTGACTGCTTGGCAACAGCTAAAAACATCAGGGTGCTATCAGCACTGCTGTCATCCTGACTCCCAAACACGGCATTCCATCCGCTGCTAGAAAGGAAATTAACTCTGTCCTAGTTGAAACCAGGACAAAAGCGAATGTGGCAGCAGCACATCTTGTGCATGGCAGTATTTGGAAGTATCATGGAAAAAAGAAAGGCTTGTGGTGAAGAATTGCCAACTGGCTTGTTGTGTGTTGCCTGCCCCTTCAAGGGTTTGGCCCCAGCTTTATCCTCTCATAGCAAACCAGCCTCAGTGGGTTGGGAAATGAAAACAGGTGATTGATAAATCCTATTTTGTGACACCTTTACAGCATGTTTCAAAAGCAGCAGTGAAGCCCTCTCTCACCAAGGGTGTGTGCAAGCCTGTGAACAAGCATGGGAAGAGCTGCTGTCAGACCAAAGCTGGGCATTATGAAAATGGGTGACTTGGAGTTTTCTCAGTTTGAGGGACAGCACCCCTGAGGGATTCTGCTCTGGCTTCTTGGGGCTATTGAGTGGCTAACATTGCAGAAACTAGTGAGGGGTGAATTCTCAGCATCTTGGGAAACAGACCCCAAATGTCTCAAGTGGAGTACCCCAAATGACATCAGGGTGATTTTGCTGTTACTTGTATGTCATCATGCAGCCACAAATGCCACCCTGATTTTGTCAGTTCAGGTCTGGCATTGCTGAGGACTTTTATTATATTTTTTTTTGTCTAGGACAATTAGGGGTTTTCCTTTTTTGATTGCTCATTGGGAAGACAGCTCTATTTTAATTTTTTAATTAGCTTGGTATTTCTACAGTCATTTAAAGACATCTGGCCAACCTGAAGTGACATGCAACACCTGTCCAGCCAAGGGATTTACAAATCAGGGCTAAACAGCCTGGATCTGGGAGAATGTGCACACACCACAGATGGTCTCACAAAGCCATAGTGGCTTGGGGCAGGTATTTCCTGCAGGAACCTCACCTGCATGCAGGGGAACATTGCTCACGGGCGTCTGGGCACCAAAGGGGCTTTAGTCTTTCCCAGTAGCACTGTTAGGGCTGCAAAAATCACAGAATCACTAGGTTGAACATGACCTTTAAAATCATCAAGTCCAACCGTTCCTGTCCTATGCTAAACCAAATGTCCTCATACACTCCGTCTGCTGTCATGATGTCATGGAGTCTGGCCACCAAACATATAGCTCACCTTCATGGTTTTTATTAAGCTGTTTTTGAAACCAAATCCCGTTTTTATCCTGCCTGTGTTGAGTTGAGCTGTGAGTCACATTTCACCCCACGGATGTTGTCCAGCCCCAGCCCAGCTTTGCAGAGGATGAGTTAGAGAGGGTACCCCTCACAGAAGGCATGAGGCAAAAGAAGGTAGGATGGTCCTTTCATTTCTCTCAGTCCTTGCTGTAGAAGAGGGCTTTTACCATGGTGAGAGGTTGGTTTGATTCAAACCAGCAGAAATGTGAGCAGTGGCTAGATCCTTGCATACCTCCTACCCTCCTTGGATGCAGAGGTATGACCCACATAAGGGTTAATTCCAGCTGTAAGCCCTGTCAGCCGGGCAGCAAACCTGTTCCCAGCCCCTTCCTGATCCCAGCTAATCCAGGCAAATCCTCTTTTCTTGTACCTTCTACTCTTTCTTACACTACCTTGGTGAAAAAAGGTGGGGCCAAAGGAAAGTTACAGAAGAACATTGTAATTATTTTATTAGGTTTGTGACAGCACAATCAATCTACCCCGGGCGTTGTCCCTGTGGGCTAGGTGCGTATGGCTGTATGCAGTCTGCTCAGCCTGTATTGTCCTCCCCAATTGACCACCTGGCCTAGAGCATCTCATTAATTTTATTGTCGGTCCCAGTTTGGTGTCATGTCCTGTTTGACGTGTGAGGGGTGGGATCACTGGCTGAAGCTGTGTGCCGTGGGCTAGGATGCCTGTATCTGAAAGCAGGGGGACAGTTCTCCTGGGGTTGTTTAGTCCAGAGAAAAGGAGGCTGAGGGGAGACCTTCTCACTACCTATGACTATCTGAAAGGAGGTTGTATCCAGGTGGGGGTTGGTATCTTCTCCCGAGTAACAAACAATAAGAGAAGAGGACGTGGCCTCAAGTTGCACCAGGGGATGTTTAGGTTGGGTGTTAGAAAAGTTTCTTCCAAAAGGTTTGTCAATCATCAGAACAAGCTGCCCAGGAAAGTGGTTGAATCACCACCCCTGGAGGTATTTAAAACATGCATAGCTGTGTGTGTATCTGTGTGTGTGCGGTCAAGGACATGGTTTAGTGCTGGGCTTGGCAGTGCTGGGTTGATGATTGGACTGTATGATCTTATAGGTCTTTTCCAACCCAAGTGTTTCAAGCCCCTGCATCACTCTGCGGGCCAGGGTGCAGCTTCAGCAGCAGGTGGATACTCACAGATGCTACAGGGAGATGCTCTGCGATCTCCTCAAAGCATTTGGGTTGAAAGATTCACAGCGTAGGGTTTCAAGGCTGGGCTTGCTTCAGTTTCTCTCTTTAGTGCCGTCATTCAAATGGCAGTTTGAGGAAGGGGTTTTTTTTCTGCTATCGTCTGATTCAGGGATGATTTATACTGATAACAAAGTGCTCAGAGGAAGGAGAATTTCCTCTACTGGATGTTTTCAGGAGTTAGGCAAACATATTAAAATAGTTATGTGTAACTGGTTGGTGCCGCCTTTGCAGAGGAGGAAACCTCTTATCACCTCAGCTGAGCCTCTTACAAGTCTATGAACGAATGTCCAGAGTTAAAGCCAAACGGTCTCAGTTTCAGGAGCCAGCCAGGAGCTGCACCTCACTGAGTGGCTGCGAGGGGTAAGCAGTCCTTTTCTTGGCTGCCTTTTCAGCTGAAAGTTCTGTGAACAGAACTGGCTGCATGTATTTGTCAAACTCAGGCAAGATCTTTTTGCCTCTGTATGCCACGTGCTGTCACTGCGAGCCCTGGCGCTGTCTGTCTCCCACACTTTCCTCACGGATTCTCATCCAAATCAGTGATGCACCAAATCTGCCGTGCACATAAATCAGGGCAGAGGCAATGAAATTCAGAAGTAAGAAACACAGGAGGCTGTAAAATGTGAAAAATTTCGATCAGCTGCAAGTTTGTTAACGTCTCTATAGCAGAGATGCTGATCACTGGAAGCTTCATCTTTTAAACAGAGATTTGGAGTGGGGCAGCAATCTGTTGAGGCACAGAATCCCCTACTACCCACTATCTTTTCCTAAGGGTGGGGACACCCCAACAACAACTGCTACGTGCCAGATCAACCCCTTGTAGCTAAAGTGTGACAACGCTTCTAGGGCTGGGGATGCTTGTCCCCTTCCAGAGCAACTTAAAAACAGCGGTGCCCTTCGGCTGATGTTACGTCTACTCCAGAATAAGTCATAGGTCAGTTCTTCTCAGGGAACATTTAAGCTCTATTTGTAATGACTTCCCTCTGGATGCAGTCATTATTTTTCAGCATTCACTTGTTTGGTGATTTTTTTTTTTTTTGTTTGAGCAAGAGAGACGTACTAAAAGAGATTAAAAAGTCATCTTACCCTGTTTAAAACCAAGCCAAGCAGAACAGCGCATTTTCAAGAGCTTCTTGGTATACAGTTCCCAGCAAATCCTTGAGAGATTTTAATTAAAGGTGAAATTACTTTTCTTTTCCCTTTGATTAATAAAGGCAAATCACAAATTAAAATCCTGTAGCCCCCACTTGGAAAGCAAACTTTTTTGACACAAATTGGTGGCTCATTTAAAAGAAAAGCCAAAGCCCCAGGGCTCTGCTGCCCACGATCCTTGGGGCCTGTTAGTTTTTAGCACCATGCCCATTGAAACTTGTCAGGAGCTTCATTTCTAGAGCAAGAGGTGACATATTTGTAAGCCCTATTTTAAAAGTTACCATGAAACATTTAATTGGAGTAAGAATGGGATCCCCCATTCTTACTTTTCCATAGTAAGACATACAAAAGCTTGGAAGGAAGAGAGAAAGCTGCCCTGTTCCACAGAAAATAGAGGGATGTTTTAGATGGGGAAAGGACATTGCCATGGATGTGGGATCCTGTTCTGAAGAATGGGAGACATGATCTTGAAGCCGAAGACAGGATTTAGCTTTAGATGTTGCTCCTCTGCAGGGTTTGGGCTGACACAGCGTTGATACAGCTGAAGCTAAGGTTTCTGACCAAACCAGCCCATGTAGGACTTGTATTGTTCTTTTGTTGATGCAGGAGGAAAAGTCCTTGAGTTTTCTAATGCACCACCAACTGGATAGATGTTGGCAATTATTGTTGGGGAAAAGTAAGCAGCTTACCTGGCCTTGTTGGATAATCAGAGCCCAAGGACACAGCTCTTTCCTCTTCCACTCTTTGTTTTAGGGAAAAAGAGTAATCGAGGCTGATGTTTCCAGCACCTGGCCTGCCACAGCTTGATTTCTAGGTAGGATGTGGTTAGCAGCATTTTCTTCCATTAAAATTTCTGCTTTTACACAATCCATGGCCTATAGTATGGATAGAATTTTAGAACAGAAGATTTTATACTACATAAATGAATCTTCCTCTACTAAATATTTCTGTGTGGATAAGTGATACGTTGAATTTCTCTTTGAACCAGAAATCCCTTAAATATTCAAGGACTGCTAGATACCTTAGTAGGTTCCCTTTTTATGTTCTAACTGTCTAAGTGAGTAAAGTGGGGAATAAAGCATGTTTTGTGCATGCCTCTGTGTGTTTCTCCAGCATTCAATTATCAGCATTCACATAATTCAGTATTAACATCTCTAATGCACTTCAGGATGCCCAGTTGAGCGGCTGTATGTGCAGCCCTGATGTATGCAAATCCATTTTGCATGCAGCTCTTGACATATTTTCATATTCAGGATTATGGGAAGCCTTTTCTGCGCCACTCAGATGTATGCTAATCTTTGTTTCTCTAAAAACACTTTAAAAGTCCAGACGAAAAGGCAAAATGTCTTCTTCACTGAAAGGCTGTGGTTTTTCTGTACCAAAGCTACAACGTAGTGCAAAGCAAAGCTTCCACCGACGGAGCACTGAAGGGCCATACTCATATTGTTTGTTCTGGGCAGATATTTCTATCCATCAGGTATCAGCGACAACCTCAGATCAGGCAGCCCTCTGAACGAAAGACAGCCTGAATCATTTCTTTCTTGACTGTCCACACCACTGTAGATGTAGGGCAAAAGCTGGAGTGGGAACTCACCATGTACACAGAGGCTGGAAGATGCCCAGGCTGGGAGCAAGAGCACGCAGTGTATTTGGATCCAAATAGGTCAAGTACTCCTATTAGGGACATATAAATGATCAATCAATTAAAGTAGCTGCCTAATGGCATTGTAATTCTGGCTTGTAACATGCTATATTAATTATCAAATGTGTTACTTATATCTGTGATATACTTTAATGAATTATTTATTGACTCCTTATAAACTGAATGTGGCTGCCAAACTCAGAGGTGTGCAGAGTAAATGGAGAGCTCAGGAGTATCCTTGCACTGACTAGTAGGTATAGAACAGGCACAGATGCTACAACACCTCTGAATTTGATTGTGGGCAGCTTGACACCTATGCCTTCCTAGCACTAAAAAAGACTAAATGCAAATCCCAGGTTAATGAAGGAGAAAATCCCCGTGGTGTCATTAAACCTTCTCCAGACTGAATTCAGTCTGTCTGATGAATAAATGTTTAATGCAGAGTCGTATCAGTTGGTGTCATCGATTGTGAGGGAAGCGCTATTGGTTTAACGAGGATCCCATCAGTGTCAACACGAGTTAACAACCTCACAGTGCCAACAACTGCTCGGTATTGCTTCAAGGCAGCAATCCCAGCAAAGAGAGTCAGAGATGCTCACATGTGCATAGAAACGTGTTGCCTAGATTTTGGGAATTACTGACAATACCATCAATATTATCATTATCACCTAATCTTTCTCTGCATTTAGAATTATAATGCCATGAAGGTCTCCACGGTGCCTTAATCACTCTCTTAATATCAGAAATCAGGGTTCCTCACAACATGTTCTCTTAAGTCTGTTCCATCTGAGCAGCTGTATTTATAGTCATATACGATTTCCTACAGTTTTAACCAAGAAACATATTGGTGAATATTTTAGAGGCTAGCAAAACACCTGCTGTCAATGTGATTGAGTTCCACCTTTAGTTTGGAGTGTCCTATAATCTCAAATAATCCTATATCCTCGCCTGTAATCCTGTAAAACTGAAACTAATGCATTTATAGGAATTCGCTTCTACAATACTTTTAGCCTGCATCTATTTCTACTACTGCTGTTGCCACTGTTAATTTGTCTTTCTGTATTTGGATTACCTGAAAGTAGCGTCCTTACTGTCTGGGGGGAATTAACAAGTCTTTAACCATATTTAGCCCCATATGAAGTAAAACCAAAAAAAAGGTGATTTTTTTTTCACCCTTCTTCTAGCAGGAGTGAAAGTAGATATATATTTTCTTTTCCATTTTGAACTCCTAAGTGTTTTGCTTTCCTTCAATTACCATAAATTACACATTTTTGACATGAAGTTTTTTCATTAAATGAAAACTAGAATTTCTCATTTAAAATGTCCATTTTTTTGGAAACTTTTCTGAAACAGAAAATCAGGATGGAAAATAATTTCATCCACAAAAAGATTCAATTTTGATAAACTGATTAAAAAAAGAGAAAAGAAAAAATAAAGAAAAGGAAAAGACAGAAAAATAAACTCTGTTTGGAAAAACTCCTTGCCAACTCCAGGTCCAGGGTTGTCTTATCATGAACCATTAAAGAATTATGCTAGGTGGAAACACACACTGTTGTCCTGGAAATCCCTTGGATAGCTCCTTTTTCACAAGCAAAGGGTAGCAGAGCTTTGATTCCAGCCTACAAATCACCTAATGGCACAGGAATGATCCCTTGAGTGTACAAGGACACTGTCCTCCATGGACTCTCTGCTATTCAAAGAGGCCAAGAGGAATCAAACGTATCCAGTTGTCTGCTTGGATGATTTTTAAAGAACTCTTTGAAGTAGAGCAATTCACAGTGATAAAGTGAATTACTTTTAGTCAGTGAATTTTAGTTTAGGATTTTCTCCACAGAGCTTTTGTTTTCCTAGCCCCAGATTTGGGCTCTCAGTGTGCCAGCCTATATGAAGACAGCACAAGATGTCCATTCCTTCCCAAACCATCAACAGATATTGTCTCACTATAGAAAAGCTTTCAGAGCTCAGCAGGTTAAACCTATGTATCTGTCCAGCATTGCAAACTTCAGGATTAAGAAGGACAATAATATTTTCTTAAGAGCTTGTAGTGATATATTTTGCATTTAAAGCATCAATGTGTTTGTAGGGGGGAGACCTGGAATATATGAAAAAGAAAAAAAAAAAAAAAAGTACCACCAGGGAGACAGAGGTGCCCTTTCTTGATTAATAGTGTATAAAGAGTCAGGGCTCCTCCAAATTCACTTTCTAGCACTGGCACCTTATTTTTCTACCTTTGGTTTTCAGCACATCTCTGGTGAGACCTGGTAGCCTCCAGACTCTCAGCCATAATCACTATGGTTCATGGCTGGACAATGCTACTTCTCTGGTGTTCCTATTTTGTCCTGAAAATATTTGAGCTGAGTGTTGAGTCAAAGGAACAGATCTCAAGCAGTTTAGCAGTGGAGCTGCCCATAACTTTGAATTAATTGCCCTTTTTACTGGCCTCTCCCAGTTTATCCCATGAAGAAGACATGCAGGAACTGGTTTACAAAGGGTCATTGCTTTATGGTCTGCAGATGTGGCAGAGAACTCTCTTGACATCATGTTAACCTGGAAAAGTTAAGAGTAGGCTTATGTTGGGAAGTTTCGGTACGTTATCAGTGGGCTTTTTCACTGAGTGTGGCATGATACCAAGCCTGGCCACAGTAACAAAGGGCTATTATATAAACAGTGACTTGCTTACATTATAGCTCCCACAGGAAATAAACTGATCATGAGTTTATCTCCACAGTCACAATCATCCATGTGTTTTCCAGTGATAAGTGGTCCCCAGGTGAATGTTGTTCTTGGGTAGCTGGTGGGATCAACCAGGAGAGCTAATTCTTGCCCAGCTTGCCACTTTTTCCTGGGTGGTTCTTCATTTAGGATGAGATGTAAGCTTTGTTGATTTGAACAAACTTAGTTTCAGACCCATTTATGGCTACACTGTCTCCCCAGGAGCAGAGTGAAGTTGTCCTGTAGCCCCACAGGAGAGGTGTTTGGCGCATCCACCCTTTTCCATGCTCAGCTCCTAAGATGACTTCTGCCATAGACATGGTCGACAGCCAAGGGCAGAGATTTCAGAGCCTGACTGTCTTTCATGGCACATCCAGCCCCATTCAAAGCACAAATTCCCACTTGGCCTGAAGACATGAGTAGGAACTGTGGCCCATAGAATCCAGCACAATTAAGCCTGGATATTAACACCGTAGTTTCTCTAGACTGAACACCCCTTGCAGAAATCAATCAACATTTGGTATGTGAGGGAGGAGGAAGACTTGCTGCTTCATCCTGGTGGAAGGAGGCAGAAGGAGGCTCTCAGTGCCGGAGGGTGCGGACAGAATCACAGAATCACAGAACATCAGAAGTTGGAAGGGACCTCGAAAAATCATCTAGTCCAACCCCCCTGCCAGAGCAGCATCACCTAGACTACATCACACAGGAACACATCCAGGTGGGGTTTGAATGTCCCCAGAGAAGGAGACTCTACAACATCTCTGGACAGTCTGTCCCAGTGCTCCATCACACTCACAGTGAAAAAGTTCCTCCTTACATTCACATGGAACTTCCTGTGCTCCAGCTTGCACCCACTGCCCCTTGTCCTATTGCTGGCCATCACTGAGAAGAGTCTGTCTCTGTCCTCCTCACTCTCACCCTTTACGTATTACTAAACATGAATAAGGTCACAAGGACTGGAAACCTGTCTGAACCAGAACTCCAGCCCTTTCTGCAAGCATTGTGAGGGAGTTTTTACTTTCAAACCACTCAGCAACAAGCTGAAAAAATTTGCCAGCCAAGATCTATTTTGAGGTAACTTCCTCACCCGAGTTTCTGTTAATCTTACATGCAGAAAAAACTGTGTTTACCCTGATTGCACAGGCTTGCTATGCATGTAGGCAGGGCTGGCTGTGTTAGGGTACCAGGGAGATCTGTCTACTTGGTCAACCCCAGCCTGGCAGCAAACTTGCTCACTGATAAGACGCAAGTATGCAATGATTTCTTTTTTCAGATCGGTGGCACCTAAAATGCCATGCAGTTACACTCCATAAGCCACCTCCAGTTTTTCATTTGTTCGCTGTAATGGATGAAACATTGCCCAGTAGCTGGCTCCAAATTCAAGAAGCATTGAGGAGTTTTCTGCCTTCAAGTTTGTCTAATGTTACTTTTTCCCATGCCTGAAATGTTCCTGAATGGTTTTGTTTTCTACTGGAACAGGCTGCCCAGGGGAGTTGTGGAGTCTCCTTCTCTGGAGATATTCAAGACCTGTCTGAATGCCTACCTGTGTGACCTGTCGTAGGGAACCTGCTTTGGTTCCTTCCAACCCCTACAATTCTGTGATTCTGTGAATCTGTATGATTAGTTGGAGTTGTTCAGGGTGAGCACTTTAATGAAATCAAGAGCGATATATGAATGAGTTTGCCTGACATGAATGCTGTGACCCTGTTTGACAGTGGCAGTCAAACAGATTTATGATTCACAGCATGGTTGGTAATGGGGCAGAAGAGTTGCAGATCATCATATAGATCATAAAGTCCAGCAGTGTTAAGTTTACAGTTGGACTCGATGTTCCTAACATCTTGTCCAACCTAGATAACTCTGTGATTTTCTCCCTGATGAAAAGGCAGGTGGGCTTTGAGGCTGCTTTTCCAAGGCTGGGGGCACATAAAGCAGCAGCACCTATGCCATCCCTGTGAGGATGGACAGGAGAGAGGAGCCACGCTAGTTTCAAGAAACAAAATGCAGCCTGATTTTAATTAAGTTACAGATGGAAAAAAGCAAAGAAGTCATATATCAGCTGGTGCTGATAAATTGCTGCCTGTGGTGGATGTTATGTCTGAGAAGGACGGGGCTTCCCTTTGCCTGCCAGCTCTGTGGGACCAGCAGCATGTGAGAAGTCACACCACAGACAGGCTGAAGTTGCAAAGGCAGGGCAGCATCCCCTCCTGTCTCTAGCCCATGTGTGACTTTCAGTGCTTGGTGAGACTCATACCCTGGAACTGGAGGAGGTGGACCAGGCATTGTGCATGGGCTCCCAGCATCATCTGGTTGAGCGAGATTCAGGTTCCTGACTTGTGTTTAACTCTTGACAGCTGCCAGGCTGCCTTGTAATTGCACAATCTATCTCATGCAGCAAAAGCCTCATGCTCAGAGGTCTCTGGCAAGGTGTCAGAGCGATGAAGTGTTTCTTTCTAAATGTCAGCCAGCTCTGGGCAGTGGGAGGTAGCCAGTGATGA
This sequence comes from Porphyrio hochstetteri, assembly GCA_020800305.1. NCBI lineage: Eukaryota > Metazoa > Chordata > Aves > Gruiformes > Rallidae > Porphyrio > Porphyrio hochstetteri. The sequence goes on from CM036906.1 coordinate 9,393,402, forward strand.
GCAGGGTAGGGCAGACAAGCCTGTGGTTTGGAGTGAAACAGTCCTCTCCTTTTTTCCTCTCCAGGCCTAAGCACAGACCTGGGGTGGAAATTTCTGTGTATTTTTCCAGAGACAGGATTTTTGCTGCCCTAGGATGACATCTTCAAGACTGCTCTGGGCCTCCGTGGGTGCAGTAAAGCAACATTTAACCTTCCATTCTCTCCCAGGCCAGGGTTTTGAGATTGAGGGTTGCTCAAGTAGTTACTCGCAAGGAGTGTGGGTAGGAATGAAGTCCCAAAGCAGCAGGCAGGATGCTTGAGGACATACTGTTTGTGTTGCCAAAAGGCTCTATAACAATATTGCTGTCAGTGGCTTAGCTGGGAAACTAATTCATCTGTGGAGGCTTTGCAGTTCTGCCACCGAGACCTTTCCAGCACAGTGCAGTCTCTTGAAGTCAAATTGCAGCGAATCTCTCTACTCCTTGATGTACACAGTTTGCAGCTGTAAAATTCTGTGGGTCATACGTGGCTTGTCCGATGGCCACCGTCAGTCATGAGAGAGCTGCAGCAGGTCGCATTGTCCTTCAGGTTCTGCTGAGTGGGTTTTGAGTCTAAAAGACTTTTGGACCTTTGAACTATTCAAGCAGTGAATGGAAGGCTAGAAATATCTCTGTTTGGGGATGCTGTTCCCTCATGCCTTTGTGCTGTTCTGCCCGACACGCTGTGCCTGGAAAATGCTGGCAACTTCAAAGTAGAGAAGTATGTTTCATACCAGGCTCTTAATGTGAGTTACAGACCAGAAGGCAAAAGCTGGATCCTGAAACATCAGCACCTCGCACAAGCAAGCAAAGATCTCCTCAAAGTAGTGCTGGTACTAGGTACTTCTTTGCTAGCCAAGTAGGCAACAAAAAGGGGTCACATTTAGAGTGGGACATTTGAAGCTTGGGGAGATGGGAGATGCAGTGGTATTTTTCTGTATTTTCTATATGGGTTTTGTTCAAGACTCATCTGTTAAAAGAAAATAAATCAGAATCCTGCTAATATTATGTGTCTACCCACACAGTTCTTGTCCAGTCCCCAGGTGCTCTCCTCCTGCACCCCACAGCATGTCTCATTCCCCAAACAGTGATCCACCTCAGTCCCAAAGGTGCTCTGATGTTGATTCTCATGGATGAGTTTTATGCCTGGAGCTGAGGCTGTCCTGGGCCAGCCCTGAGGGACCCAGACAGGGTGTCTCTTCCTCTGAGTCCTTATTTCAGGTTTCCGCCTGCCTTTGTGCCCCTGTGCTCCTCTGAGCTGGTGCTGATGGGTGTTTGATGGGCTGAGGGCTCCTGGGATCCACCTGAGAGCCTTTGGGGCAGGGTATTATTGGGGGTCTCCCTCCTGCTGTTATCTGTCTGTGCTCCTTTGTGGGTGAGCAGAAGGGCTTTTAACACATAACCTAACAAGTGCAGTGAGAATACTTTGCATTTGTAGATGGATTTGTCAAAAAAAATACTTCCTGAAGGTGGTAAGAATTGCTTTATATTAGTCCATTTAACTGATGTGGTTTTATCCATTTCTGTTTATTGCCAAATCGGCAAGGGACAAGGGACATTCTTCAGACTGTGAGTTTGCAATACAAAAAAAGATCTACCCTGGGGGGGAGAAAAAAAAAAAGAAAAAGAAAAAAAGCTCTTTCAGTTCTTTCTAAAATGTGTGAAGACAATGAAGACAAACCATCACAAGGGATTGATCCCAATATATTTTGTAATGTAAAACATAGACAGAAGACTAAGCTCCACTCTCCTTTATGAACACTTAATCACACTGGACCCACTCCTACGCTCAGGACAGAGCTTGGAGGAACCTGCCCCCTGTTCTGAAGCTGTCCCACTGCTCTTGCCACAGCAGCCTCATTTCATGTTTTCCTTGCATTGCTTGTCACTGGGTGCTGGGAATTGGCAGCATAAATACAAGTTATGGTGGCATGTACAGGGGTGTCATACATGGGGACAAGGGTGTATCTAGGAAGGGGGAGGAGGTGGGAAGGTGACAGGGGAGAAATCCAGACCACAAATAATACCTTAAGCACCCAATCAATTAGGTAGCTTAACCTGCTGCTTGAATGAGCTGGTCTGGGATAGCTGCCCACACCTGCACTCATACTGTAATTAAACTCTGTTTAACTCTACTTAAACTCTGTTTAACTATCAGGACCTTAGCGTGGATGAGGGCTAGGCACATAATTTAAATCTCTATATGTAGACTCCTTAGAAATTATTTCTGGGTCTGAGGCCAAAATACCCAGCTCACAGTTGCACTAATGCACTTGGCACTAATGCCAAGGTCACACTGAGGGATGTTGATAAGGAATGTTGCTGGTATTGGATAACTTACTTTTACTGACTCAAATTAACTATCACAACTGGTATGAAGAGGTAAAGCACATTCCCATAGCTGGGATTGGCAGCCCTGCGTGGTTTTCCGCACCAGCTGCTGCTTCAGCATTGTCCCTCCCCTTCCCTTCCCATTTCCTGGCACCTTGGCAAAACCTTTGGAAACTGTTTTTGAGAAAAATTATGGATTACGTGAATAGAGGGAGATGCAGGGCTGCTCTGAGATGTGGTGCAAGATGCTGGGAAGAGTGTAAGTACTGATGTCTGGGTTGGATCTAATGTGTGGTTTAAGAAAGGGGAAAAATGGTCCAAGTCACAGTGCACTTGATGAAAGCATTTTCTATTCATTTCAACCTTCCTTTTCCTTAGTCCCTAAATCACATTTATAGTCCCCAGAGCCTTTCTATCAGGTTTTGTGTAGATAGATATGTATATTTATGAGTATCCATAGGAAATAGGAGTATTCATAGGAAACTGTAAGTAGTGAGAATTAAAATAGAGTATCCAGTATTTCTTTCCACACTGGACAGGGGCCTCGGGAGTTCTTTTAGTTTCTCACCTTCCCATCTCATGCTATGAAAGATGGGATCATTAGGAGTTTGGAGACACTGCAATCTGCTACATAAGCACTGGTTTGGGGTTTAATTTCCAACTCTAAACATAAGTTTAACCTTAGCTCAGTTACAAAAACAACAACAACAATAACAACAACAACAACAAAGAATCTGGTGTAATGGATGTTTGCTTTGGCAGCCAGAACTGTTTCTTTTATGAACAATATTCCATTTTATAGGCTTTTCAAAGAAAGGCTGGATAATCCTCCTCCATCCTCCACTTAAAAAAATAATAGGCGAGCAGGAGCTGTGTTTACAAACACTGAATTGGCCCAGTGTTAACAGCAATAGGGGTTCGACCCACCAGCATCACAGCTCTTGAATAAATGGAGAATCAATCTGCTTCTGGGATTGGGCATATATTTTTGGGGGGTTTAGAGGCTGTGTTTTTGTTTAGACTAAGGACTACATCCAGGCTAGTAAAGCAAATGTATTCAGGGCTGCTCTCCAGCACCGAGGCCAGCTGGTGTGGCCAAGGCCGTATGCCTGGGCCGTGCTCTTAAGCTCCTTTCCTTACTCTCCAAGACACAGCGGCAGCATCCCCTCTGCCTTTTGGGTTGCGATTCCCAAACTGTACCCAAGAACTGTTTGGAATACTTCTGGTTAGCTCCAAAACTTCTTCTAAAAAGTTAAAGCGAGTGCAGGATTGTTCCCTGGTGATGTTTAATTTACTGGTGCAGGCGAGCACGAGCAGCCGGGGTTAATAAAGCCTTTTGTTATCCAGCCTGACCCACTTGTCAGCCCTTGAGCTCCTGTAACTGCATTTGTAGAGGCCAGACTTAAAATAAATCTCGAGGCATTTGGCAAACAGCAGCTAATTGAACAGCACACACTACCCATCACGTGCTGCAGATGAGAAACTTGAAGCAGAGCAAAGGCTTAAGACCACAGTCTGCGGCTCCTGCCTTCGCATTTGGCTTTACGGGACTCGGTAAATATTTACACACCGCCTTTAAAAACCAAGCCTGTGCTATCTCCAAAGCACCATGCCAAATTCCTTGGAAAAACGGTTTGGACATGGGCAGCTCCCCGTGGTTCCCCTGGAGAAAAGCCAGCAGCAAAGCCAGGGAGGCTGCGCCCAGCCCAGACCTGTGGCCACCAGATACACTTCCCCTGCATTCACCTCAGCTCAGGGGTGGGACACGGCATCACTGCAGTGCACAGAATGGGTTAAAATCATGGGGTGTGACAGGTAAAATTTCCATTTTGCTCTTTCTTTGCTGGGCTGAAGCCTGCAGCTGAGACTTTTGCTTGTTCAGAAACCGCACATATTCTGATGCTTCTCTGATTTTTTTCTTCTTCTTCTAATTTTTTTTAGTCAAAAAAGGGTTATTTAAGTGAAGGCTCTTTGCAAACATCCGTAGCTTCTTAAAAAAACACACTTCTTCCCACTGGACAATGGCACTGTGGGAGGAATCGAGACAGTTTATGACTTACAACTTAGAAAAACTTGCTGAAGTCATTGCTGCCAGGCAGAGAACACCCTCTGTATCCCCATCTCACCGAGGCGAAATGGCTCCCTGCCTGGCTCGGGATCTCACAAGAATTCTCTGAGGTCACAGGCTGCCCTCACCTACCCTTCCGTGGCAGGAAAAATTGCAACGATCCACACCAAACAAAGCCCATTTGTACTTCGATTTCCCCGTGTGTCCCAGGACAGATGAGCTGTTCTTCCCTAGCTTTCTCTGAATCATGAGCCCTTAAGAAATGAAGCCAGATGGGGTGAGGGGTGGGGGAAGAGAAAGGAACCGATTCCTCTTCCTCCCTGACCAGCTCCTCCCTCCTTTGCCGAGCGCTTTTTTTCAGCTGGTTTGAGTTATGAATACTTTGCTGCGCGTCTTATGGCTATCAAGGTCAGCCCGAGGGAAGGAGGTGAGTCCATTCAGATGGCTACAAACCGTAAATTAAAGAAAGCCAGAGAGCTGGGGCTGATTCAGGACAAAGGGACTCGATGTCCCCAGGTCAGTGCTTTGCCCCCTTCTCAGAAACTTCATCCTGAAACTTTTCGGGGTGTACACACTGCAGCAGAAATTGTAGCTGGTGCTGCAGCCTTGAGGGCTCTGAGCTGATCAGAAGTTTTGGGATAGGCAAAGAAAAGCAGAGAAATTGGGCTGGGAGGAATGAAGAAAAAAAAATAATCTGACAATGATTTTTCTTTCTTTTTGTGTGCATGTTTCTCCAGGCTGCAAACTGCTCTCCATGGACATCAAAGCACATCTCTCTGCTGGAATGTACCTCCCCAGATGATCTGATTGCTTGTGAACTAACTTCCAAGGGAAAAAAATAACAATCCTATTCTTTATACAGTTTGCTTGCTTTAATTTATGGCTTGCTCACACACCAGAAACCTAAATTTTAGTGCTGATACTGCTCCTCTCTAAATTTTCTGGTACCCAGAAAAGCATTGAATCCTCGTTGGGAGAGGTTAGCAGCAGGTCAAAGAGAGGTGGAAGAGACTTGGAAGCACTGTGAGAAGGAGGAAATACCCAACTTTGCCTTTTTTAAACACATTTTGGGGGAAACAAAGCTTCTTCCCTTATGGATGGAGGTAGAGGAGTTCGCACGTTCAGCCTAAACCTGGGGTGGTAACTGGCAGGTGCCTGCAGCACTCTTTCCTTTTTGCCTTACCTTGGACCCTGCATCTTATTTGGTCACTGGCAACAGCAGAACCTGAGCAAGAAAGATGGTTGTAAGGAGGAAAAATGTGAAAGTGCTTACCTTAGCCTTTTTGCTTATCACGGTGACATCATTTCTGCTGAACTACACGCATCAGATGACCCCAACCACCTGGGATCTGAGACATCTCATCATGCAGTTTTTAGAGCAGGTCCAAAAACTCTTCAAGTACCCCAGGAGACCCTGCAGCTGTCACACATGTGTTTCCGAGCTGGGACATTCCCTCTGGTTTGATCAGAGGTTTAATTCAACTATGCAACCTTTCCTGACCTCACAAAATGCCTTGATCCCTGAAGACAGCTACAGGTGGTGGCTGGTAAGTAGGAGGTGTGGATATGGCTGGATGTTCATGTGACAGTCATGGTGTCTGGCTCTGTGCAATGCAGAGCAGACAGTGAAGGACAGTTACTGAGAAAAGTGTTTGCCATCTCATCTGACAAAACAGACAAAGGTGGCAGGAAGTGGGTGTTCATGCTGCTTTTCATCTTATGCACACTTACATTTACTGGTGGGGAAAAAAAAAGCCACTGAGCTCCAATGTCTGTAGCATGAATGCTGTCCTCATTTTATGCTGAAACCTCCCGTTTGGCCACAAGTCTCACATACTCCAAGCAATGCCTCCTTTCACCTGCCCCTCGGCCATGACTCAGATTTCCCATTGCTTATGTTTTTTCTCGCAGTTGCAGACACTTCTCCTTCTTGCCCCACACTTCCCAGCTGGGCTTTGCTCGAGCTATGAGTAGAGGGGATCGTAAGCTCAGGTCCTAGTTCCCCTTGCCCTTTGGTGAGGTTTCACCAGGGAGTTAGGCTGATCTACCAACTGGCAGTACTCAGAGGAGGGGGGACGTCCCAAATCAAGCTCAGTAGATGAGAGGATGAGAGGTTGTTATGGACACCGAGTGTTGAGGCTGGTTGTGAAGTGCCTCCCAGTTACCTACGAATACAAAGACTGGGAGCTCAGTACCTTGAGGAGGTGCTGAGAGGAGGGTGGGATCACCAATCCTAAATCTGGGCATTGATGCAGAGGCTGTGCTCCTGCAGTATCCAGGCTGAGGAAGAGTCACAAAATCACAGAATCACAAGGTTGGAAAAGACCTTTAAGATCATCAAATCCAACCATTCCTGTCCTATGCTAAACCATATCCCTAAGTCCTGCAAGATACTGATGGGTGGGCAGGGTGCTAAGGGGGCTCTGTCACCAAGGGCTTGTGCATCGTATCCAAGCAAAGCTTGCACTGCATTCTGCACTCAGACCCCACTCTGATGTACACATGAAGCTTCAATGCATTTTCTTTTAAAAAAACCCCCACCAACCTAAAAAAGAACCCTGAATTTCTGTTTCTCATTCTTGTACTGAAACTGAAAAAAAGAAAAATAGCACAAATATCTCACTTCAGCTCAACCTGAAACTGATTCTTTTTTTTGAGGGTTGTTTCTTTTTCAGCTAAATTAAAAACTAGTGATTTTTCAGAACAGCCAAAAGTCTTCCCCCCACTCCTCCCTCCCCAGCCCAAATAAAAGCTGTCCATTATTTTCAGGTCTATCTTACCCTATTTTTAGTGTTTTCATTTTTTTTGAATTCAGGTCAAGTTCAAAGGGAATACACCACTTCAGAACACAAAATCAAAATAGTTTTTTCTTAGATGGTAAAAATAGACCTTCTAACATTGCTACGCTTCTTCCACCATATTTTTTTTTCAGCCAGGATTTATCTTGAACTAGAACACATGAAATATTTTGGTACCAAACAACATTGTTTATTGGAAACCAGTCTTAAAATTAACATTCCTCACAACCATGCTTTGCTGTCCCTTGCTTCGCCACCTCAATCATTTGTGACTTTTTACTACGCTTGCACTTAAAAAAATGGGGCATGAGAAGATCTGAGACTGCTTAAACTTATGGCTGTGCGTTTGATCTCAGGAAATGACTTCAGACAGTGTGGTGGTTTTGTGCGATGACTCCACTTAAGCTGTGTATTACATGTCATTCCTGTCATGGGGACATGCATGTAATGTGCTTGGAGTAAAAACAGGCAGAGCCCTTGCCAGAGACCTGTCCGTCTACCAACCTCAGTCTGCTCCCTGTCCTATTAACCCTGTTGCTCTATGTGTGAATAAGGATTATTTATCCAAATAGGCCTATAGCAATAGTATCCCTCCACTTCTAGGAAAGGGAGGACTGAGTTCAGAGCCTTATGACCAGTAGTTGGAAATCAAGTGATGTTTGGGGACCAAGGATGAGGTGGTTTCACATGTTTACAGTTCTTCACACGGCTGCCAGGCTGCTTAATCATTTATGAAGAGAATATCTTGTTTAAGCTCTTCCAGCTTGGTAGGATATGGCCTTTTGGAAGGAACTGTTCGTGGCTGCTATGAATAAAATTGCATTGTCCATACTGGAGTTAGCAGTATTGCCCCCGTGGGTGGGGAGAAGTAGCTAAGAGAAGGTCAGTGCCACCTTAGGTCAGTGTCACCTTAGGTCAGCAGCTTGTCCTGCTGCATGGGCCAGGACTGCTTCTGGAGAAGGCACCTGAAAATGTCCCTAGCTGCTTCTGTATTCATGGAAGCAAGGGGGCTGTTTCTTGCTTTCCCTTTCCTTTAATCTACCAGCTGATAAACTCTCCAGTGGTCACTTTAGTCAGGCACTAAATGATGGCCCAAATTCTCCTCCTTGGGTATGTATACCCCTGTGCTTGGAGTCATCTCAGAGATGATCTGGCACTAATAATTACAGTTGGTTAGAAATCAACCCTTCCTTCCTTCTTTCTTTCCTTCCTTCCTTCCTTCCTTCCTTCCTTGCTTTCTTCCTCCCTCCCTCCCTCCCTCCCACTTTCTCTTCCTCTCTCTCTTCCTCCTCTCACACTCAGGGACACAATGTTTTGGCCCTCAATGTTGCTTCATTTTTTTCTGTTTATACTTTCTTCCCCACTTCCCCGAGCTGGTTCACCTGCAAGTTTTTCATTGTTGTTCCATGACACAAATGCTGTGGATGTTTCCACTAAATTTAGTATCCTGTCTATAGGAAACAGGACAAGAATTACATACTGTATCGCAGCATAGCATTTATTTATAGTTTTCTTGATTTATTCTCAGGGGTTTTGTGTATTGGTTTTTGTGGTCAGCAAGTATATAAATATATATATATCTCTATAAAAAAAAAATAATTCAGAACCTGCTGTTCTAAATCCAAAATAAGCCTGTTGAGGTTGATGGATTAAAGCTGTGATAAGTAAAATCAGGCTCAGAGTTCCTTGGCAATCTTATCTATAGCACATTGTTCATAAACTACCACGTTATGACAATTTTTATCTTGAGTCTTATGATATTTGAGTGGTTTGCGTTGTTTTAGTTTTTTTAAAAAAGGACAAACAAAACCCACAGCTCAGCTTTTTGGGCCATGTGACTAGTGTATGCAAAAGAAAATGTTAGCTTTTAGTCCTTATATGTGTAGGAAAATAAATATAATATATGGCTTGAAGATTTTCTAACCAGACAGCAAACCAAAGGGCATCCCCACCACATGCACTAGGGAAATCATGGAAGTAGCACTTATTTTTAAGACAGCAGCAGAGTTCCTTGTCACCTGAGTCATGCGTTTTGAATGCTCTTTGTAGAAAATTTGCCCAAAATCTTTGATCACCAGAAGCCTTCTTTAAAACTGGGACACTGTCTGTGATACTTTGAAAGTGATACGAAGGGTTTAGAGCTCTGAAGTCACTGTGTTTGCAGAAGAATGTGGTACCAAATCCAACCCAAGCTTTCATCCCAGCACCTGCTACATGCCCAGTCCTACCTGCTGGTGGACTGCTTGGGTGCAGGTGTGACATTTAGCTCAGCCTTGGACATGCTGGGAGAGAGAATCTGAGCCTGGGCTACTTCTTATCTACACCGGCAGGCCCCATATACCTCTCCCACAGCAAGCACAGATGGATCTGAAGGTGGTCCAAACTCTTGGGTCCCTCCAAGCGCTGAGACACAATGCCACAGCCAGAAATGAGGGCAGACAGAGCTGGTTTGGGCAGTGTGAGGTGACCCGTACCAGCCCTGGAAGTCAGAAATCATGCAGTTTGGCATACTTATATTCGTGTGTGTTATTTACATAATATATGCACCTCATATTTGTATTTGAGAATGCATAGTGTTTGACAGGCACAAATCATTAAGCAAAGCCCAAACTCTTGAAAGCCCCTATATTCTTCCCCTCGATCACTTTGTTGCATAGTAGTTGGAGGATATTAAATACAGCAATAATAATGCCATATTTTCCAGCCCAGGGAGGCATTTTTAAAACAGACAGTTTCCTTTTAACCTCTCCTTCAGTCTGCAAAGTGGAGATTACCTGGATTTGCCCCACCAGGCTGTTGCTAGGATTAATCTTTATACAATGTCATATAGCTGGGAAGAACTGCCTGAGTATTAATGCCTCCAAACGGCTGCAGCGAAGCAATTAGTAGCTGTGCAAAAGAGATTCTCATGGGGGTTTATTCCTTCTTTATCTTTTGAAAATGGTTTAAAAAAATAAAAATTAGAAAAGCCATGAAAAAGAGTATTGCTACACCAGGTTCCCCGGGCTACCTGGCTGTGTGCTTACAGTATTGGCTGCTGCCAGACCCACACCTGCCTGTCTACCACGATGGTTGTGCCTCCATCCATGCTGCATCTGTATCCACATCCCACCAGTGATTACGGGTCATGCAGCATGTTTCCTACCTGCTAATAATTTGGGTTTTTTTTCAAATTTGTCCATGGGTGTGGGATGCACAGGCACCAGGAAAGCTCTCTTGGCAGTAGCTGTGTTCTCACCACTCTAGTCTATTAGCTCTGAGCAGCCTTGACTGAATTCACATTCTCTCCTTGCATCCCCTTAGCTGAGCTTTGGGTATTGCTTCTTGGTGATCCCTGGTGATGTAAAGGTACTGGAGAGCCCTGGGAAGCCTTCCAAGAAGTTTATAAAAGCAGCAAAGTTCCTCATCATCCTTAATGGAGATGTGAAAGAAGGAGCAACAGGCTTTTCCTTGGAAAGCCACTCATGGGTAAAGAAAGGAAGTACATAAACTCTGAGGGTTCTTTTGTCTTGCTATTTTTTTTTTCTTGCTGCTTTTTTTTTTTTTTAAATAAGAAGATGCGAAACCAGCCAGTAAATTTCTGTATGTGAAGTGGGGAGTTTCTGAGCCTTGCAGGACAGGGTAGTTTGTCTTTCCTGTGAGGATGATTAGGAAACTTCTCTGTCTGCACTTCCAATTGGAGTTTTTGCCAGCCTGTGGTGAAGAATTGACTCTCAAGTGCTAGATGAATATTTTAGGGTGGCGGGGGAAGAAGCTGGAGTTTTAAGTGATTAGTGATATTTTATATGTGGACACAAGCTGACCTAAGATGCTTCTTGTACTTGGGCAGGAGGTTAAGCTGCATCATTAGTCATGGCTGTTGTTTGCACAGATTTCTGAGAGAAGCAGCCACTTTACACAGGACACAGGGGTCAGATATTTCAGTGTATTTAAGCCCACTTCTACCAGCTGTAACCATACACGAGTCCCTGTCACACATCTACAGCACTTGGAGGAAGGATGCTGTCCCCGCAGGGCCACATGACACTGACATGGCTCTGCCTTGCACGGCATGGACAGGCTTTCACCTAGTGCTTTTGTCAGGCCAGGCTGCTGGGGACTTGTTAAAACAAAAAGACAACATTACTTGGAAAAAAAGGACAAAAAATCTGGTGGGGGAAAGTGAACTCTAATTGTCTAGTAATTGTAATGTTATTAAAATGGTCTTTTTCAAGAAGTCAAGTAAACACTGTGCAATAAGGACCTGGCTGCACATTAAGTCTTAACTGTTAAAATCTGTATCTGCTTTGGAGTTAACCAGCTTCATAGTGTGTTCTGCTCTGTTTTGCTGAAATGTCAAAGGCCAACCAGTGCTGATTGAAGATTAGGCCTGAAAACCATAGTTCAATCAGATAATCACTGAGGAAATTAAAACAGAGCACTTTTAATAAGTTAAGGATGAATATCTTTTTGTATGAATGTTCAGCGCACACTGCGATAAGGTCAGCATCCTGTTTAAGGTCTTTGAGGGAATCTCTAACATAAGTAATAATCTCTGCTGTGGAAATTGTGTACAACAGAGGGATCGTAGGACAATGGTGTCCTGCTTTCTGGCTGGTGTTGGTGCCGATGTTTTAATTCGGTTGCAACAGAGTTAGTCTAGACTGATAGCAGCATAGCAGAAAGGCAGATAGATTCCTGGTCTGTGCAAACAGAGGTGCCTATCCATGATAATGTTTCACATCATCAGTCCCTTTCCTTTAAATATGTTATAATTCTGGCTATTTTAACTTAAAAAGATGACTCAGGTGCTCAGGATATTCTGAAAATTACCTTCTTTATCTGAATTTTCTTGGGCAAAATCAGTTAAAGAAGTGTTTTGGTGCATATTTGGTGGTTTTTCCCATTAATTTCATAAAGGCAGTGAAAGTCAGTTCATCTATAGAGAGAGAGGGTATACATGACTGTATTCAAATAATTCAAATAATCAAATTATGTTGGATTTCTCTGCGTAATGCACCAGATCCTACACTCTATGATATCTGTTAAAAGTCTCCATTTATTTTGAAGGCTGCAGTCTTTCTAACATCAAAAGTTTTTCATAAATTCAGAGGTTTATAAACAGGTTAGATATTGGATTCGTAAAGAATACACAAGAGTTTGAGTATGTGAACATGTGTACAAACACATTCTGCACAAATTTAGAAGATAACCTTCAGCCATCCCCTGAATAGTGACATACGTGGTAATAATGACAGTGCTTGTTTGGGCATCCTAATTACTTTGTATCTTAATCACCTTGTGCAGTCCATATATGAGTATATAGGCTAGCAAGAATTAGCAGTAAAATTAGGTCTTTGTATGCAACATTTCTTCTTCTTTAAGTCTTTAGCCCCATTGTTGTGTTGAACCTCTGAGGTGCATGGGCTTGTTGTTCAATTCAGCACAAATAAGGTTGCTTTACATAGGTCGGCAAAGAGACAGCATGAAATTTAAATAAAAATTATAGTGATACATCTCTGTGTGTGTTAGTGAGAGAGAGAGAGAGAGCAGGACAAATTGACAATTCCTGGTGCAGTTGAGGGAAATGCATCAGAAACTGAAGACAAATTACCTCTGGCCATTGCTGGAGCCATGGGAAAAGGTGTTTCTCCTCCCTCCTTCCCTCCCTGTCTCTCCTTGCCCTGGGCTGGCAGGACAAGGTCAAAGCCGTTTGGCAGATTTCGTGTTTAGAAGCCATACTCCCTTTGTGAACTTGCAAGCAGGTGGCACCGCGAGGCTGGGCAATATTCTTTGTGAGCGTGCCAACACTCCCAACCTCTTTAGTAGCCTTCAGAGAGCAGAACCCCGGAAAGGGAGTGTCTCACCATCACCTGCCCTTCACCTTGCACTACCTTCCCAATCCAGCCATTGTTTACACCATGCACCACGGAGCTGCTACAAAAGAGTTTCCCTCCATGGTAACAGGCACAATGACCAAGGTCCGGGTGGTTTTCTTCATCCTTGAGAATTTTTACATCTCGAGCCCTCAAGGCTAACTCTACTGTAGTTTCCTATGGACGAGCAGTTTATTCCTCAACAGCCCAGAAAAGCAGCAAGGAGATCTCCCACTTCCAGTTCTGACATATGCCAAAATTTCTGGAAGGGAGGTCAGCCACAGTTGTGGCCAAAGAGATTCTGTCCTTTCTAGGGGTTTTAAAAAACATGTTATTCATGTCCTAAGAGAAGATATCTGGCCCAAAGTGCAGTTAGGTTTATAGACACCAGAGGAACATTTATTCTTCTAGGGTCAGGCTTGGGTAGAATACATGATCTGTTCTGCCATGGCTAGACAGACTAAAGAGGTGAGTGAATCTGAGGGAAAGGAAGGGAAAAGGGGAACCAAGTTAAAGTTAATGGGAAAGGATTTCCCACATTTTTTGGTTTTTTTCCCACTTTTTTTCCCACACTTCCACTACCAACCTCAAGTCTTGCAGACAAGTCTGCAGGTAGATGCAGAATCACAGAATCACTAGGTTGAAAAGACCTTTGAGACCATCTAGTTTAATTGTGCCTGTCCTCTACTAAACAAAAGAATAGTCTTTGGGAAGACACTTGAAGCTACATCTTCCTCACAGAAAAGCTAGCTACACTGGTAACCTGGAGTGATTTTTCTCCCTAACAGAAATTACAAGGAGAGAAAACACCGAAGGATATTAATGCTACTCTCAAGGAATTGTTTGGGGTCATTCCTGGGGATGGGGATCCACTGCAGGAGCGAGGCACTTACATGTGCAGACGGTGTGCTGTCGTGGGCAACTCTGGAAACCTTCGGCAGTCTCAGTATGGCCAAGATATTGACTCCCATGACTTTGTGCTCAGGTGAGTAGTAGGCACCTCCTCAGCTGCAGATGTCTGTGTTGTGTAAGATTCATGGGTATTTTGGGGGACAAGTGAGCAAACAAGATTTCAAGGGCTATCTACTGAAATCTGGTACTTAGGTCTATGCTAAGTTCCTGGGATGTAAATTATGTGTATTGGAGGTACAACCTCATGTTTTAGCTTAGAAAAATAAAATAATAGGTATTGATACTGTAGCTTGTTCTGCACTATCCATTTTGTTAAGAAATATCCCTGAAAAAACCTGAAGTTTTGAGTAAAAGTTATTTCTGCAGCTAGTACTCACAGGTCATCTTTGATCACTGTGAAAGACTGTTGGATTTAACTTTCTTGCACTGGTTCATTATTAAGCAATAGTGGGGTGGAAAAGACAAAGTCACTTTGACAGGAGACAACTACTGGCTGCAGATACTTTCTTAAGGGTGACATTGCCACTTCCCTTCGGGCTATTTGCACTGAAACGAAAGCAGGAGCTAGGTAAGAGAGTTAACACTCGGGACAGCCAAGATGTCTGGGCTGACTAAGCCCATCTCTGACACATTGTCCAGCTTTTGTATCACAGCTGCCAGTACAGCACAACTGGGGAGCAACACAGGGCAGGTCAGAGGTCCTGGAAAGGAGGGATTGCTTTTGGAAATAGCACATGTGGGATTATACTCTCAGAAACAACATAACCTTTGGCAGAAAGCTGTCTGCTGAAGTCAAGAGTGAGTCAGCAGAAGACCAGCACTGTTTGAACTGTTAAGCCACCTTAAGCCACTTAGCCTCCAATGTGTCTTGGACATGCTGTGAAGTCTTTAGACAACATCTAAATGTTCACAGTAAATAAGTTCAGGAGCAGCTTTGTCACTTGCATTCCTTGTCCTCTGCCAAAAGTACCTTCCCAAAGGGAGAGGTAGCTGACCTGCTCTTCAGATACACAAAGGGAAGAGAAGAGCCTTTGACGTTAGTCCTGCAGGATGCAAAAGTCAGGCAGCTGAGGTGTATTTATGGATAACTGTGTCCCTTACTGGGGAGACAGCCCCATTCCTGTGTGGACCTTCTTATCTTACCTGGTCTAGATTTATAGATTCATGCAGAAAACGCTTTGCTAGATTCAAAGGTGGGGATTTTTTTTGAGTAGTAGCTAATGAGTAATATATTCAGATGTGTGTTTCTGCTCTGAGGTCTTACCCTTCCCATAGCCAGGCAACCTCAGCAAGGGAGACTCTCTGTGACATGGAATTGAACCTTCCAGTCTTGGATCTGGGCATTATCAATGTCAAGCTGTATCTGAAGGGATTTTTTAGGATTCACCATAGAAACTTGTGCAGATAAGAGGACCCCTCTGTGTGTTAATCCAACAAACAAAATCTCTGGTACCTCATTTGCATGTGCTGTGGCAACATAGGCAAGCATGGGGCAGAGCCGGCGAGTTTGAGGAGACACTTTTCCATCCAAACACTATGTTCAAGCCCATTTTTATTTGTGTAACCGTCCACTTTCATGATAGAATGAAATTCCTGCTCAGCCCTTCCTGCTCAGACTGGGTGTGAGAGCTGCCATGCCACGCAGCCAGCCCCACCACAGATGGTGAGAAAAGTCCACAGATCCAAGGGCAGAGTGTGAGTAAGAGAGTGTCCTGACAGAAAGAAAGGACCGTATTTCATTCCTTAGTGTGAGTAGTCTCAAATTAAACACAATCTTATGCTTTCTTGAGTATTTCTACTAAATGCAATGTGATCACTGGCAGGGAAGAGTCTAACTCAAGAACAAAGCCACAGAAACTGGGAGGATAGTATCAGCAACCAGGGCAGCCTGTCATCTGCTAATAGACAAGGCTTCTCACACCCTCATCAGGTACATCCTTCCTTGTCCTCCCTGTACTTCTGCCAGGACCTGAGAAGTCCCTCTACAGGAGACTCCAGTGGGCCGCAGAGAACCCCCATTCTGCCCTGTGGTGTTACACAGGACCATGTATTCATGCAAGTCAGTCACAGCCATGTTGAGGATCTCTAATGTGCATTACACTGCACCACAGCAACATGCAAATCTCTACTAGCAGCGAGCTAAATGGTCAGGGAAGGAATTGCTGATGTCTCAGGTTTACTTTCAGAAGTGAATACAAGTGTAGAGGCTTTTCTGTAGTCAAGTTCACAGAATCATAGAATCACAGACTGATAGGTGTTGGAAGGGACCTCTGGAGATCTAGTCCAACCCCCTTGCTAGAGCAGGTTTGCCTAGAGTAGATTGCACGGGATCATGTTCAGGCAAGTTTTGAATATCTCCAGAGAAGGAGGCTCCACAACCTCTCTGGGTAGCCTGTCCCAGTGCTATGCCACCCTCAAAGTGAAAAAGTTCTCCCTCATATTCACATGGAACTTCCTGTGTTCCAGCTTGTGCCCATTGACCCTTGTCCTGTCACTGAGCACCACTGAGAAGAGTCTGGCCCCATCCTCTAGTCATCTACCTGTCATTTATAAGTGCTGAGGAGATCCCATCTCAGTCTTCTCCAGGCTAAACAGACCCAGTGCTCTCAGCCTTTCCTCATACAAGAGATGTTCCAGTCCCCTAATCATCCTTGTAGCCCTCCATTGGACTCTCTCCAGTAGTTCCCTGTCTTGAACTGGTGAACCCAGAGTACTCCAGATGTGGCTTCACCAGGGCAGAGTAGAGGAGGAGGATAACTCTTCTTAATGCACCCCAGTTACCATGGGCCTTCTTGGCCCATGGAGCACATGGAGCACATTACTGGCTCATGAAAAGCTTGATGTCCACCAGTACCCTTAGGTCCTTCTCCTCAGAGTTGCTTCCCAGTAGGTCAATTCCTACCTTGTACTGGTGCATGGGGTTATTCCTGCCTAGGTAAAGGACCCTACACTTGCCCTTGGCTTCAGAAACACTCGGTCTGCTCCCTGATAGATCTAACATAAGGTAATCCTGTTTGGCCAGCACTGTTGTGACTCATCCCTGATGATCCCTAGGCAGTTCTCCACGCCCTGTACCCAAGGTTACTGAAATCACACCATATGCATGCAGAGTGACTCTTAAGTGGATATACAGAAGCCTGGGTACATACTTAGTAGAGGTTTGACTAAATGAAGTGTCAGCCGTAGGTTCTGGATTTTTCACTGTGACTTTGAAGCCTTTTCATGGGAGGCCCATAAGAAATATTTGCTGCTGTTCACCACATGTAACCTGGTTTGTTACTTTGACCTTCAATATCCAAATACACCTGTACAGATGGGGGAATTCCAGCTGAGAAATCAAGCTGATGGACTTCAGGGCAATATCTTTCTCACCTACTGGAGGCTTCAGCTTTTGGATGAAAGGAGATAAGTCCTCACAGACTCTCTGCTCTTTTGACCAGCTCTCTGCAAGCTGTAAAGAAAACCCAGAGATGTGCTCAGAGGTACACTTGCTTGGCAGAAACTCCCATTCAGTCCAAGCAATCCCACACTGAGCTTTCATTTACTTTTAATATATTCACTATGAGTGATGGTCAGTTCAGCCTGCTTGAGGACTACTTGACCGCCCTGTCAAGGCTGTCTGAAAAGCCTGCACACAGCACTCTCCTTAGCCATGGGAGCATTTTCCCACCACCTCCAGCAAATGATTTGGGGAAGAATCACATGTTTGAACCTACCTAATTCCTCTCCCACTTCATAGAATTGTTTTATCTGGAAAAGACCCTTAAGATCATAAAGTCCAACTCATTCTCTCATTTCTTGTTTTTGGGCTGCAGAATGAACCGTGCCCCCACCACTGGCTATGAATCAGATGTTGGGAGCAAGACCACTCACCACTTCGTTTACCCTGAGAGCTACAAAGAGCTGTCAGAGAACGTGAGCATGATCCTGATCCCCTTCAAAACCCTGGACCTGCGCTGGGTTGTCACTGCTCTCACCACAGGCACCATCAACTTGTGAGTAAGGGCAGCGCTGAGTGGGCAGGCCGAAGCAGTGGGAGCCCCTACATGTTGCTGTAGGACAGAAAAGCCCACACTGGGTAAATCCCTCCTTCTGATAAGGCATTTCAGGCCCTCTCAGGACAGGGTTCACTCCTTATGCTTGCTTTCTAGGAAAACCTTGATGGTATGGTGCAGTCTTTGAGGAGAAGACTCAGACCCAGCTCTCTGCATCACCACTGGCTGCTGGACACAGCCAGACTGAGCAGTGGCTTCCTGGGCTTTGGGGTTCAATGCCTCATTTTAGGCTTTTGTTCATCCTTCTTCCTTTCCAGTCCTTTGGAAGTACAGCAAGTGCAGCCAGCATCCCTGTACCCAAATGTACCCATCAGAAAGCCACCTGCAGAATCAGTTGTTTGGCGGGTTATTCATTCAATGGTGGTCTTAGACACCTGGATTATCCCACATGAGCCACTTGCATGGCCAACTGGTCTTCCAACACATCCCACTTACAGAAGAGGACAAGGAGGCAGAGAGGGCTATGTGGGCTGTTCATGGAAAGCCATGAGAGCAGAAGCAGATTGGGACACTTAATCATTTATCCATAGTACCCTTCCCTGGACTGGTTGGTCCAGAGTTTTTTCCATCTTTACTGGTGGAAGGTGATTGAAAGCCGTGGAGACACTGTTGTTTCATTTGTCACAATGTGTCATTGACACATTTAACTTGGCAATAGTGTGCTACACTGGTATTTATTCTCAATTTCTTCTTTGTGCATTCGGAAATAAATGTTGCCCTGCCTAATACATTTATGGTAGCACTAAAATTAGAAATGTGAACAAAACACATGTTTCTTCTGGACACCTGCTAGCAGATTCCCTCCCTTCCTATAAACTGGCTTTTCCTAATCCAGAGAATGAACTACGTGACATTTGTACTGTGTGTGAGGTTATCTGCTGGATGTAAAGCCTGGTCAGATTGCTTCGTGGTGCCCTGCTACACATAGACAGCAACAGCAGATCAGATCAGATTACTGTATTCCAGAGAAGATTTCAAGATATTTAAACTTTCCCCCCCACCAATTTCAGAGTCTCAGAAGATTAAAAGTTTAAAAAAGTATGTCCCTATTGACAAAGCATAAGACCCCACATTTTTAAGGAAAACTGTTTGATGGCACAACAAATGGAGCTTTTTTTCTTTTTTTCTTTTTCTTTACTCTCTATGCAAATGCATTTTAGATTATTTTCACTTCTTGTTAAGATTCTTTTAAATTGTAAAGAAAAAAATCTGGTTTACTCCGTTTTTATCTTTTTTTGCAACCAACATTTGGTATGTACAGTCGTAACCTATCTTGAAAAAATCCATCTTCAGGACACTGTAATTTGGAAAAATCATCACACTTAGAAAACTGGCTATAAAAAAAAAATTGGTTTTTTTTGCAAGGCTTAGGTTGTTTGGGTTTTCTTTTTTTCTTTTAGAAGTCAAAAAGATCAAAAAGGTGGAGAACTACTGCCTTTAAGCTGTGATACAAATCCTATCAGAAGCAATGGATAGCTCCCATCTGCCTTCAGTGGCCTTTGAATGAAGCCCCTTGCTGCTCCTTCCTCATCTCCATGCACATATTAGGAAGAGGAGTCCTTAGAGGGCCAGTTACTACCTTCATCACTAATCCGTGTTTCTATCACTGCCCTGTGCCCAGATTGCAAAGCTGCTAACTACTTTTTGTTGAGTATTTACTTTCAGAAGTGGCAGCAAGTGGTTTGCAGTGGTAAAGTTGAATGAGCCCTTAGCCTATCCTAGAGATAACTGGTTGACTACATGACAGTCGCAGCACATGCTTAATAATTTACAGGTTATATTATGTATATATAATTAGATTGTATACCTGGGCTTCGTAAGCATCTGGTGTAAATTAGTGTGTATTTAATGATGTGCAATAAACATTTCTAAGATTTTTTGCCATACTCAAAGTAAACCAGAACTTGCTGGAATAATACAACCATAAAGTCATAAGCACACAAATCATAACAATATATGTAACATATTTTAAGGCTAACAGAAAAAAACAATGACGCATTAAACACACAGTATCGGATACAGAGCTTAAGGAAGTTGTTGACTGTATGTTTATAAAAGAAAGAAGACATGAAATAAAAATAAAACCCACCTGAAATTTGGCGTTTAGAAGAGAGGAAATATTTATCTCCTTACCCTCCCTGTATGGCCATCGTGCCTTGTGCACATGTTGCATTGTATCAACTGAGGTTAGGTTAACAAGAACCTGAGAGCACTCATAGAATAAAGAGATAAGGATGCTGTATTGGTTAGACTTTTACACAATGTTTAATGTTCTGTATCACATTCAGATGAAGTACTAATTTCCTAAAACTTAAAATCTCTGAATTAATCATATTCTCCCCCCAGTAGTATTATTATTCAAGCAATTTTTATGGTTCCAAAACAAAAGGCAAACTGCAGATGGCCTTAATAATAGATTGAATTGATAGCTGAATGATTCTCTCAGACATGTCCTGTTTGACTGATGGATGTCCCTTTTCAAAGTGGCTCTGTAAGGCTGAGCATTATCCCAGAAAAGACCAAGAAAAGCCTTCTGGGACAGAAAACCTTCAGGCCCTCATCAGTTATATATTTAGCCTAGAAGCTTTAACTTGCTTTCTGCAAGTCTTTTAGAAACCTCCATAGTGAAAAAAGCTCCATATATCTCCACTTGGTCTGGCAAAGAGCAATTTTTGTACTCCTTAAAATGTTCCATATCTTTCACTTGGGTCAAGGACCCAGTAAATGTCCTGTACAAAATGGCTAGTGATGATGACAGACTTCACTACAGCCCTGCAAAGGGTCTCATAAAAGACGTTTTCCAAATGATATGTAGCTACCTTCCTGACCAGCTGCACAATTTGTCCCACTCCCGTGTGGTACTTACTGGGTCACTAACTCCCTGGCTGCTATGCAGCCCAGGCTTTACATGATCACAAATGGTGTAGGTCTGCATTTGGTCTTGATCAATGTGCCAATACTTTCTGCACAGTTCTATGAAATTCTGAAGCCCAGTGACAGCAGGACTTGGGTATTGCTTCTGAAGAAATGAAATATCCTGTGATTAAAATGACTTGCACGTCATCTGACAAGAACTACAGTAGTCTCCTGGTCAGACGAGAGCTTTCTGCAAACACTGTCTTAAACATTGCATACTCTTCTCTTTGGTCTTCTACTGTACCTAGCTAGATGTTCCTGAAATATGATCGCCTTGTTATGAAATATGATCACCTTCTTTCCTCCACATCATCTTTTTAGAATGGACTGGGTGCTTATTTATATAATAATGGTTTTATCAGCAAACAAACCCTTTTTGCCTTCACAACCACAGAAAGGATATGGAATCACCAAGACTACTCCTACTGGCTTTGCTAATCAAGGTCAGGCATGGGAAACAGATGCAAGGGCAGATTTGCTGAGAGCAGATTAAGAAAACTTAATGGGTGTTCCTTTCCCCATTAGCTCCCAGCTCAGAGTAAGGATCGCAAGTCAGGGATGCCCAGAAGTACCTGAGGAGATGACAGCATTGCCAAGTCACCATTGATGTGAGAAAACTTAGACTAATGTTTCAAAGTGCTGATGATCCATGGTTCAAAGAGAAAGAAATTCTTAATGACAGGAATTTTGTTGTTACAAAGTAAAGTGAAAACATTTAGACAACTAATGGAAGACTTTGGTGATTTATCATAACCTATCTAAAAGTATGCAGTGCATATTACAGGACATACTCCTATTACAAGGCCAGTTCACCAGAATTTTTTCACTTGGAACAAAATCAGGGAGACCTTTTTTTTTTCCAGCACTCGTGATGAGCTGTGCAATGCCAGCACACACCGTGCATGAGATATGGGGAAGAAAAGATTTTATTGTTTTCCAGACATGACTCGTGATTTCAACACAGTCATAAGGTATGACTTGGATTTTTTATGCTGGGCATTTCAGGCAGCCTTCAACACCGCCCCCCCAAGGAAGAAGGGAATAGTTTGCTGCTGAAGGGCTGCTCAGGGAATGCCTGAGTTACACATATGAACTCTACCAGTGCCTCCTCTGAAAATCACGGAGTAGCTACAAGCATTAGGAGGGGAAAAGTCTCCCCCTGGTGGGAAAAGGTTTCTCAGCCATGAAATTAATGGGAAGCCCTTCCCATCATCAAAGAGCAAAGACTGCAACAGTCATGATCCAAGAATTAGAAGTCATGGGCTCCACATAATGTTGACTCTACAGTATATCACCAATGAAATCTTTGGTGTCGTACTGTCAATAAATAACTTTGCAATTTAAAAATGTGACTGCTCTGATAGACTCACTTCAGTGACAGCTCAGCTCTTTTCATGTTGTATTACTAATTCAGAACCTTATTTTCCAACAACTTCTTGAATTTATTATTTTCAAATAATTTGAATTTGCTACTGTACATGAAGAATATACTTTCTTTCTTTGAAAATGTTGGGCTTTTATTAATCTTAGTGTCTTATGGTTGGTTTTTTTTCTCCTTTTAACAGCACATATGTTCCAGTTCCCCGGAAAATCAAAGTCAAAAAAGAAAAGGTGAGCAATTCTGGCTTGTGAATTTGTTCTGCTAATCTATTTCTGGGTCTTTTGCCTTCTTGGGAGACTGCAAGAATGTAAGGGACCCCTTGATATTCATAAAAACTACAACCAAAATGCAGACACTTTACAAGGCTCAGCTAAGCTAAAGGTTTAGCTCCTGTGTGCCATTCAGGCCACAGATCAATCACTAAGTACCTGAGGTTGGAAAGAATCTGCTCTTGTGAACGTACCAATTCATTATCACTGTTCTGAAGGTTGCATTACTTCCTCTGATCCTGCTCAGGGAGATTTAAGGTACACCAGTAGCCAACAGAGATCATTCTCTATAGCAGGTGCTCTGTTCCCACCCATTGCAGTCATGTGGATGTAACACTTTGAGCCTTTGTTTGTTTTTTTTTCTTTTAAAATAATTTGACTATTTGAATCATAGAATCACAGAATGTTATGGGTTGGAAGTGACCTCAAAGAACATCTAGTTCCAGCATTTCTGCCATAGGCAGGGACACCTTTCACTAGACCAGGTTGCCCAAAGCCCCATCCAGCCTGGCCTTGAACACTGCCAGGGGGAGGGGGCATACACAGCTTCTCTGGGAAACCTGTTCCAGTGCCTCACCATCCTCACAGTAAAGAATTTCTTTGTTATATCTAATCTAAATCTACTCTCTTTTAGTTTAAACCCATTACCCCTTGTCCTATCACTCCACTCCTTGATAAACTCCTTTCTTGTAAGCTCTCTTCAGGTAGTAGAAGGAATGTTTCTCACTCTTGGGTCAGTTCCTTGTAATAAGGGGCAAAAGGAACTCTGAACAAATAAAGCTGTGTGCTTTCAAGTCAGTGAAACCATTCATGATGGTATCAGTGGCTCTTGGGGAAGGCTCTTTGCCCATATCTGTAATGTCTGTACCCAACTAAACAAGCTTGGAGACTGGGCTCAGACCAAATCCCTGTTGTGCATAGGGACAGAGTTGAGCAATGTGGACATGACCTGTGCCATACCACTTCCCTCAAGGCTTACAAAACACTTCTGACCCATTTTATTTCATACTGTTGATGTGTGGAAGGCAATCATTCAGAGAACCTCACCTCTCCAAGAAGGTCAAAATAAGATGGGCAAACATGGTGTCCACCCTACATGAGTCAGAAGAGCACCCATTCCATGCATGCTGACTCATTGCCAGAGAATGCTGTGGTTTAGTAGACATGCATTACTGCTGGAGGCAGAATTTCCCATGGGACAGAATAGTCATTCCCATGATGGACTTTTAGTCTCCATGTAGAGGTTTTTGTTGTTGAAGCTGCATGGTTTGAAGGGAGGCAATGTAAGGAGAGGAAAAATGTTTCCACGGACCTTCCAGCAAGATAAGTCTCATTCTCTCAGCCTTTGGAGAAGCTTATTCTCAAAGGAGCTCAGGCTGCTGATGTCTGAAGGGCTGGTAACATATGACATTAGCCCCAGAACATTAAAATTGCAGTCTAAAGCACATGGCCTTCATTCCAGAGGCCAGGTTTTGCTAAAGGCTTCAGAAGAGACCTTCAACCAGTATCAGTTTATATCCCTGTGCTTTAAACCAAGGACCTCTAGGGCTATTAAATAATCGCTTGGCTCTACCTGTTGTGAGGAACAAAATAACCTCTGTAAAACCCTTATGAGATGCACTACAGCAGGCTGTTAAAAAATAGTTGAGTAGCACCAGCCCAAGGTATGGCTGGTGATATGCAGCAGCTTTCCAGGAGAAGAGATGAGAAGCTTGTATTTCTTCCCACACTGTGCAATGCAAAACACCCTGTGAGAAGCGATTACAGACAGATACAATATCAGCAATTAACCTCTGGCTTTGTAAAAGGAAAAGCCCTGCAGCTAACCAGATAGCACTGAAATGCTGTCACTCTAATTAAAAACGCAGCATGGAGGGAAAAGCCTCTCTGCCTGATTCAGGGAAGGGGGTTGAAAGCAAGGGCTCCCTCCCACCAGTCCTTGGATTTACTATAGGCTCAGATTTGATCTTAAGTGCTTTGTCTCCATTAGATGGCCTAATAAATCCCCCAGGAGATAACCAAGTGCAATTTATGTCTTGTTAATTTTTATTTTTTTTAAATGAACAAACAAACAAAACCCAACAAAAGCAAAACAGAAAAATAGCATGCTTGGTAAACAGGAGAAATACAGCTGACACAACCTGATAGGCTTCCTAACACTTTACACATGGCCCCAGGTTTCTTTAGATCTGTACCTATAGAGATACCAAGACATGATTGGCATCTTGTGTAGAAGATGCAGTTGCTGCTATGTTCCCACCCAAATTAAGATTGGACTTGACAAACTTAAGGGTCTTCTCCAACCTAATTGGTTATGATTCTATGAAAGCTGGCATGGCGCTGTGGCTTGCCTCGCTAAGGCCCCCAACTCCCCAGAGCTCATCTACCTTACAGCAGGATGCTGCAAGGAGGGTTGAATGCCTGATTTTATTCCCGCTTTTGCCATTTCATACCCATTGGTTTCAGTAGGAATCACTCAGGATTTACATCAGTGTAAGCACATGGGGTATCAAGACCAAGGAAGCAATGTTCATATGTAATTGCACATGGGAAATATTCTGAGTGTACTTATTCATGAGACTTTATTTTCCCCTTTCACCTGTCCTCAAAGAGTCACTGTTATTCCTTTCTCTCCCATTCCCAGTGTCTTTTAGGACTACATGCTGCTGTTTGGTTTTTTTCCCCAGGGTATTTTACTTATGAGTCTTTCTTTCTAATTTTGCCTAGATCCTGGTTTATAATCCAGTTTTTATGAAATATGTCTATGAAAACTGGCTCCAACATCATGGGAGATACCCCTCCACAGGCCTTCTGTCTTTGATATTTGCACTCCACGTATGTGATGAGGTAAAGTCTCACTGTGTTTGTATATATGGATAAAAAATAAGGACGTTTCACACTGAAGTGTTGGGAACATGCCCTGGCCACTCACTCAACCTTTATTTCCCCTTCTCCATCTTTTCTGCCATTTGCTTCTTCAAACAGATGCTGAGTCATCAGTAACACTCAGATATGCTCAACTGACAGTGACAGACTTTTTTAATGTCTGCAAGTGGAAGGGTTTAAGGGACGTTCCGGGGGAATATCATTAAACATAAATAGTGGGATTCCACTTGGTATCAAAAGACATCTAAATATGGATGGTGTCTATGCCCATCTTGTTAGTGGAAGTCCCAACTATATTTTGTCTTGCTGTTAAGGCACCAAGAGACATTGGTGTTGCCCTGGGCATGCCCTCTGCCTCCAGCTGCCAGGCCACAAAAGTACAAATCTCTTGGCCTTGAGCGACATCTGCCTGCCTTGAGTAGATGTGTTGAGTAATCAAGGGCATCTCAAATGACACTTATGTTAGAGCAAATGCACTGAGGTCTTACCTGGCTAATCAGCATTGACACGAGCTGATTCAGCAAACCAACCTACTGGTAAAACATTAGCAGAGCAGGCTCGCTCCTTGGTTTCCACTGACACAGACCCCTGATGGAAGAGGGGTTTTGTTACCTAGGCCTGTGTTTGCTTGGAGAGGTGAAGGAAATACCCCTGATGATGCTGGCAGAAACTGCACGATAGTTGAGCCAGATAGGGTGGGGGCCATGCTGGAGTCTGTTTTCTAGTAAGTGGGCAAAGAGCAAGGCTCTGATATTACCAAAAATAACTTAAAACCAACTTGTATTTGAGTGAGCCTGGGTGTGGGTGCTTGTTTTGTGGGCTATGACCCATTCAAACCCAGCCATATCACCACATTCAGTTTAAATAAATTCACTATGATGTTGATTTACTGCCAGGGAAGACGGATATAGTCATCAGTGACTGAGGTTTTGAGGGAAGAAAGGCTGTAGGCATCTACACACACAAAGAATGTAATGTCCATCTGCCTCTGAAGTGACAGAATATGTCCTATAATTAAGCATGTAAGTGGAGTTGACATGGGTTGTCATTTGGAAGACTAGAATTTTTTCTACTCTTTGGCCTTAATCAGCTAAAGAGTAGATTTCCACACCAAGCCGCTGACATCCTGAGGGCCAACATCATACTTAGGAGACAGAATGTGGGTTTTGTATTGCTGGACACGAATTCATGGATAGATTTCCTTTTCTGTCCGAGTTCAGGTATGGTGGTAGTCTCAGCACAGCTTAAGATGTAATGACCCTTGAGTGGGCCTTGGGCTGTTATTCTGCCGTTGCATCATCGCTTCAAGCAGAATAGCTTGGTACACCACTGAGGCTGCTGCCTATAGATAAACTGAGGATCAGGAGAGTTTCTTCAGCATTTCACATGAAGCTCGATTGCTTTCCAGGACATATCATTAGTTCTCTCTTATTTCCTAGGTAAATGTCTATGGTTTTGGAGCAAACAGCAAAGGACACTGGCATCACTACTGGGAAAACAATGCTTCAGCTGGTGCTTTCCGGAAGACAGGCGTCCATGACGGGGATTTTGAGTTCAATATAACTTTGATTCTGGCCTCCATTGAAAAAATTAATTTTTTCAAGGGCAGATGACCCTGGCCAAGGGGAGAGGTGAGGGCTGCAATTTCCAACATGCAGCAGAACAAAGCTCAGTGAAGATGATCTGGGCACCAGCCGGGTTTGAATGCGTGAATCTGCAGTGGATTCAGAGCGTCTTACTGCTGCAATGCTCACTGCAGGGAGCTCGGCCAAGGACCGGCTTCCATGCTGCACATGTTTTCCAATCTACAGATAGCTGGGAACTACCAATCAGTTGTGGGAAAGAATGAACCTCTGCTTAGTCTCTACAGTTTGATTCTTGAATTACTGATGAAAGATCTGCCTGTTGCAATTGGGGGAAACCTGGGCACAGGAACTGCTGATTGCATGTCCATTCTTTCCTTGAATAAGTCAGGAGATCCTTGAAGAAGAGTGAAAATTACTTCTGGGACTTGAAACCCATTAGGGCAGCTGTGAACATCATAGTAAGGATTACCTCAAAGAAATGAATTCACTTCTGCTGTTGATCTTTGTTTTGAACTCTTCTGTTTCCTCTATTAATTCTGATTTCATGCTGTATTAAGGAAAAATATGATGAAGTTGCCTGGAGTAGTAAATATTTCAACCATTGCCTCATTCTGCATTGATAGTGTCTAGAAAATACGGATCAAATCATCTCTGATCATGTATTATTTAATATTGCTTCCTAGACAGCCATAATGAGACAGAAAACAATACTGAAAACTCCAGCAAAAAAAAAAAAAAAGGCCTTTAAAGCCACTTGTTTGTCTTATTTGGTTATATATGGGAGTTTTGTTTGGTGGGTTTTGGATAATTTTTTTTTGGTGTGGAAAATACTCTAGAATGCTCATTTTTATTTAAACAGTTTATGGTTGGAAAGTGGACTTTTTTCTTTCAGTCATTTATATGTGCCTTTTATAATTGTGCAACAGATGTGATTTTTTTTTAAGATGACAAACTCTAAATTAAACTTTTTTATAAAAGGGGGAAAATTAACCAAAGTTTAGTCTCCATGTGGTATACTTTTGTAGTCAAAAACAATAATAACACTTCCTATATTGTATTTGAGCAAACGCAAGACGACTAATTTTTAAAGGTAACTTGTACCTTTTTTTATGGGAAAATATCCTAAAAGTTCCAAGGAAACTTTTCTTCTTATTTTTTTACAAATTTAGAAAGTGGTACCTCTCTACGAGGTCTCTATATGAAATAGAAGAAACACCATCGGTTGGGATAGTAGCTAGTAATACAGTTGGAACCTTTTGCCCTGTAGCAGCATCTACAAGGACACAATCTACACAAGCTGAACCTACAGTGTAAGCCAGACTTCAAAATTGTGTGCATCTCTGGAGGAATGAGTGTATTAACGTCAGCACCTCTAGGCAGTGAGAGGAGGGAAGTGACAGTGGAGATTTTATATCCACAGATTTTTTGCTGGAATCAATGCATTTAATCCTCAAGGACAGATAAAGTATGAATCCAACAAAAAAGTTCAGCTAGTGAAGAATGGAGAATGGTGGTTTTTTTCTTCCCAGTATCATGAAATCACAGATTATCGACCCATTCCCAGCTCTGGTGAAGCCAGTGGAGTTCCTGCCACAGACTTCGAGGGATTTTAGATAAGGCTTAAAAAAACCCAGCGATTTCATTTTTGATGTATTAAGAATGGCTGGGGGTTGTGAAAAATTAGAAATCATCATCTAAATTACTCCTCTTTCATGCTCCAGTTGTGGCAGCACGTCCAAGCAGATAAACATTTGATCTCAGTGAAACCCTAGTCCTTCGACCAGTGATGTGCTTCAGTCCAAGATTTATCCCCTTGTCTTTCCAAGCCAGTTGTTAATAGCGATTTCCACTCCAAGGCAACAGTTCATGGTGCAATGGCATGGGCAGCTGGAATACCTCTTTTTTGGACCACAGCACCACTCGCCAACATGAACTCCTTTTCCCACATGAGTATTACTGGACTTGCAGAGTATAAAGAGCTGAGGATGCCAAATGTCTGCACAGGGAACTGAGCTCCCTTTGCTCTCCACACATGTCCCTTCAGCTTAACAATATGGAAAGGGCTGGACTTCCAAATCCTCATGCTGAGACCGGTTCATGATCCTCATGTGAAGAAGCTCATGCCTAGTGTGATGGCCAGCAAAACTCACCTGTGTGACACAGGCGCAGCCAGTTCAATGTCCTTACTGTCTTCTACATGTCCTTTGTAAAAGAATGAAATGTTTCTACCTGAACCACCTTTATTTGTTTGTTTTCAGCATTCCCACTGTTTAAGTTGTTGTTAATCAATAGGCTTCTGGTGAGATGTCACAGTAATACAAGCAAAACAACTTGAAGAGGGAAAAACAGCTTTAAAAGGAAAAAGCCTCCATGGAAGGCATCAATGATATCTTCACCCTGTGGCTGTACTTTAGAAATATTTTTTCATCATGAGCTTCAAATTTTTATTTTTTTCCTCATGGACAAATTTCAGTAATTCAGAAACTTTTTAATGCTGTTTCAGACATTTTTAGAAAGACTTGAAAGAAAACTCACAGTGGTTTGGTACCCAAATCCCATTGTTTTTATATTCTTTAATCAAGAGTGGCAGTTTGGGATCAAAGAAAGTGGTAAAAACCCAACTATCTTCTAGCCTGTGTCATTCTGAAAGCCTCCTTTTGCTGTCCAAATTAAATTTCCAATTTTCCCCTGAATATTCAGCCTCTGACAGCACATATTAAAGAAACACTGCGACTCATATTATTGTGGATAGATTTAGTGTCTTCATAATGGATCAAGCTGCAATTCCCATATAATTTTCTTGCCAACAGCAAGCAGTACCTCTGTACCACTGATGTCCATTTTTCAGAGGGTGAGTTGAGCAGAGAGTGGACATCTCCCATGACAGGATGAGGAATAATCTGTGCCATCACATTTTTTATTCCAGAGGAACTTTTTCTAGAGTTCTTTGACAACTGATCATTGTCATGTTAGGTCTTTGTCACAGTTTCTCCACAACTTTGCTTCTCGTTCAAATACCTTCAGAATAAGGAGGTAACAACAGATGATGCTGAGGGAAGATTTAATTCCCACTGCTAATGTCGAAGACTGTGTTTCTGCTACAAACTTTTGGGGTTTGTTTTGTTTAAAAGAATATCAAAGGAAAACAGTTAGCAACATATCAAGGCTTCAAACTCTTGGACTGTATTTGCTGCCACTGCAAAAATCTGAAGCACTCTTTGAGTGTGTGTTTTGTTTTTTTACCAAAGCCAAGTCTCTTGAGCACTTTTTCTCCCAGAACCAGATTTTTCCCCTATTTTTCTTTGACTACATAATCAATTATGATAATCTTTTCTTTTTTTTTTTTTTTTCTTTGCTCTGATGGTGGGGAGTCTCACTCAATCATTCTTTGACATTTTATTTATTTAATTTTTCAGGATGGTATGAATCAAAATAAATTTTTTGTAACCAAATCAAAGATGTTTCTGTGTGTACTTCTTCTTCCCACAATATTTCTATTAGCTCCCAGAACCCTCTCTGTCATATAATAGTGTAATGAAAACTTATTCTACTTCCCTCCCACCCATACCTTGGGTGACATCGACAGAGGAATGCATGCTCAGGCAGCTGGAAATCTTGTGGTCATAAACAACACACTGCTCAGCTTATGGCAGCTCTAGATCTCTTTGAAAAATAAGCTTAAACTTTATATACCTGTGGTCTCCTTATGGATCTAAGCTGTATTTATATGTAAGTGAAATCAGAGGCTTGAGAAGAAATTCAATTTACCTGTTCACTGGGGCTGTCAGACCTGGCTCCCTCCATAGAAGAGATGGTAAGGATCCACCCCAGGTCCCTATTTTAAGTGTTTAATTTGGCACTGTAGTTATGGATGTCCTAGGATGTCCATTAGAAAAATCCAGTCCACGAGATGGACATCTTTGTCATTGCAAACACAACCCTCAGTGAGTGTTGGTGTCAGCAGGTATCACTTCAGCATGCCACACTGCCTCATCTGTGTGACCAGGGAGATGCCATCTTAAGTACTTCTTATGGACCTCATAAGCTGCTCAGTCTTGTAATACATCATTTCCATTCACTATTTAAGGGAGTGAGTGGGATACACAGGCTAGCAAGGATGCAAATTGCCCATTGAAGTGGTAGGAGCTCAAGAAACCATCACAGGGCAGCTTAGGTACCTCCTATTCAGATATAGGCAATGCCCTGATGGTCACAGTAAGAGTTGCTCTCCAGTGGGACCTTGAGAGGACCAAGCTCTCAGGACTTCATAGTTTGCTTTTCAACCTGGGCTCAAACAAGCTGCATCAGTGAGATATTAACTATTACTGATGGATACAGCCTGGCCAGCATCACAGTTACTGAAAATGAGTGGGAAGTGAAGGCACAGAGGTCTGAGGAGATATCACAGTTACTTCAGGTTCCCAAGCCTGGTTTTTGCTAAGAGCTTCTATAACCAGCCTGGTCACAGGGTTGTTCTAAACAGAGAAAGTAGGAGTTCTGATCTGGGATGGCTGTGGAACAGAACTGTGCTTCACAGTGTCTCAGTACAGTTGTACTTCCCACTGCACAGAGGAGATGCAAAGCATTTGCTCCTCTGTCATCCTCAGCAAAGCAACATAATTGTGGGGAACAGCTTGCTCTTGAAAATCATTTTGCATTTTACTTCATGTCCACTCACGAGAAGCGCACTGAAATGAGGCTTCCGGGTCTGAAATTATTTTGTCAGGAAAGTAATTTACATAAAATTACAATCTGAAGACCCCCTGAGATCAGTAAGACATGCAGCAGTGACAACAGCAACATCCAGACAGATGGACCGACCACAGGAGTTGGACAAAGGACTTTGCTTATACCATCAAATGAAGAAAGAAAGTACCCACAGGGGAACAATATGGCTTCGGTTCATGGCATGGGTTCCTTTGATGGCTCACATTCAGCATAGCAATTAAACACAGCAAATGAAAAGGCAAGGGAGTCCCTTGCCACCTTTAGAATGTCTGTTTTCACTTGTCTTTCCTGCAGACATTCAGGAAGAAGATCATATTACATTTTGTTATCTTCAGGCAATGTGCAATACAATGTGGTTAACACAGTGAGAAGTCCTCCAAGGTTAGGTGCTTCTATACGAAGGTAAATCTCTCTTATCAGTTTAATTTTCTCCCATAGGAAATGTGGCAAGCTGCTTTACTCTAGTTTCTAAGGTAACCTTTGGCTGGCAGAATATAAATCCATCATGTGGGAATTTGTACAGACCTGCAACATGAACAATCCTACTAAGATATTTCCCAAAATAGTTACTTTTTCCACATAATCACAGACTCCAGTGTTACACACCATGCCAAGAGTCACACTACCAGCTGCCTCCCTGGCCACCCAGACACCAAATCACTACAAAAAGCATCCTGGCTTATACCACTGACACTGCATCCTGCAGCACCATGACGTTCTGTCCTGGTTTCAGCTATGATGGAGTTAAACTTTTTTTAGCAGTGAATGGAATGCCATGTTTGGGTGTTAGGATGAGAATAGTGCTGATAGCACCCTGATGTCTCCGATTTGTTGCCGGGCAATCAAGTACCTTTCTCGGCTCTGCATACTTCCTTACTAGTGAGAAAGGAGGGGACGAAGCCAGGACAGGTGACCCGAATTGGCCAAAGAGGATATTCCATGCCAGTTACGTCATGTTCAGTTTTAAGGGGGGACTGGGGGGAAGAGGGGGAGACAACGCCAGGACGTGCAGTTTCTGGGGTGGTCGGGTTGTCCGGGACGGGCTCTAAGCTGTGCGGCCTGAGTTGTGTGGTTTGGTGAGAAATTGCATTGTGTATCACCAGTTTCATCTATTTTGTGCTTTAAACTCCTGTTATTGTTATATCTAGTTTTCTGTTATTGTTTAGTAAACTATCCTTATCCCAACCTGCGTGGTTCTGGTTTCTAGGTTGTGGTTTCGTTCCCTCCTTTCTTCCTTCCCTTTTTCCCCCTCCCCCAACTTTCCTTCCGCCTTCCTTTTAAAAGTACAAGCGACTGTGTGGGGTGCGGCCCCCGGCTGGGGCAAAACCACGACAGTTATTTTGGCGCCCAACGTGGGGCACGAACGGTTGGGATAACGGTAGATCTGACCCTAACTATCGCAATTAAGAAAGCACTGTTGTTTAAGCAATCTCTGGTCACGATGTTGTGGTATTTATTTACAAGGCTGTGGCAGCAAAACCACCGCATGCTGTATACAATCCTGGCAGGATTCTTTACTCTCTCAGGTCTGTGGCTCCCGTATTTGTTCCCATACTTCATTATAGTGTATTTTATGATATCGGTCTATGATACAATAATATCGATGATCATGAGCTTAAGCTGGTACTTGTATGAGGTTTTGCTGTCCTGTCCATTCTTTGGACAGGGAGGGGTTAATAACAGCAGCCGGTATGGTGGGGGCACTGCTTTCTTTTCCTTTGGGCTAAATACAACAGCTCTTAGGGCAGTTTTTGAAAATCTTCAAGATCTCTGGGATATTCAAACTAGCATTTTGCTATTGGTAGGTTTGGTGCAGATGGTTCAGTTTTTGTTATATATCAAGCATAGGTTTATGAATACCACTGAAGAGCTTTCTCCGAGACAGAATAATCACGAGTGGCAGGGCATGTGGCAAAGTATGGGCGAGTACCTAGGTACTTTCTCACGCCCGATGGTTTGGAATTTCACTCCTGAACAGCTACAAGACCCCGATCAAGTGACTGCATACCTAAGGAAAAATTGCTGTAGGTTTTCCCAGAGATGGACACCTTACTGCACTGTGCTGGGCTCTGGCCACTATTTATCAAACACTGCTTGATAGCAGGCAGCACTGTCAGCACTGTCAGCACTGTCAGGGAGAAGGGAAAGGAAACAGACTGGCAGATACTATAGCTGCTGCAACCACTGGGGCTGACACTGCAGCTACTGCAACCCCTGTGACCGACACTGCAGCTACTGTAATCTCTACAGCAGACACTGCAGATGATCTGAAAAACCAATCCACACCAGTGTCTGTTGCTCCCGTACAAAAGAGGAAAGGCACAAAGAAATCAGTTCGCATAGTGACGGATAAGGATGATGATCAACCGGGATCATCTCGAGGATATCAGGATGAGGCAGAACCAGAGATTGTTACCCGATCCCTGACTCTGAGTGAGCTGCGTGAGGTTCGAAAAGATTTCACTCGCCACCCAAGTGAGCACATTATCACTTGGTTGCTCCGATGTTGGGATCACGGGGCCAGTAGTTTGGAATTAGAAGGCAGAGAGGCCAAGCAGTTGGGATCCCTAGCTAGAGAAGGAGGAATTGACAAAGCAATTGGGAGGAGGCCGGAAATCCTCAGCCTCTGGAGGCGACTACTGTCAAGTGTGAAGGAAAGATATCCCATAAAGGAATATATTACATGCCAGACACCTAAGTGTAACAGCATAGAGACATCTGTCCAGCACCTGAGAGAATTAGCTGTACGGGAGATAATTTATTATGATCTGGACAATTCACGGCTTCCCTCTGATCCCGATGAAGTCCTATGCACTCCAGATATGTGGCGTAAGGTTGTACGAAGTGCACCAGCAGGGTATACCAATTCACTGGCAGCAATTGACTGGGATGATACGAATCCGCCAACCGTAAATGAGGTGGCCTGCCGACTCCGGAAATACCAAGACAATGTTTCCCTCTCCGTCATTGCAGCAGTAGAGAAACTGGTTCAACGACTTGACAACAATGTGTCCAACTCCCAACCCGTATGGAGCAATGTTGCAGCTACTGGGAGAAAGCGTCCATCGTTCCAAGAGGGAGAATACACACCACGACGTACATTGTGGTTTTACCTGCTTGATCATGGAGAGGACATGAGGAAATGGGATATGCAGCCCACCTCAGCCCTTCGAGCACGAGTAAATGAGCTGCGGGGTAAAACATTCCCACAACGAGATTTTGCCAGGAAGAAGGCTGCACCAGTTTCTACTGGGCAGTTCCCTAGACCAACTGGAAGGCCTACCTATATGTCTGATGTGCCTGATCCTGTTGAAGGGACCTCTAAGTCCTTTATGCAACCAGTGGAAAACAAATATGATCAGCAGCAATAGAGGGGCCCTGCCTCCAGCCAGGTGGAGGAGAGGGATAATCGGGTTTATTGGACTGTGTGGATCCGATGGCCTGGCACATCAGACCCACAAGAGTACAAAGCTCTGGTGGATACTGGTGCCCAGTGTACTCTAATGCCATCGAATCATGAAGGGGTAGAACCTGTTTGTATTTCTGGAGTGACAGGGGGATCCCAACAACTAACTGTGCTAGAGGCTGAGGTGAGCCTAACTGGGAATGACTGGGAAAAACACCCCATTGTGACTGGTCCAGAAGCTCCGTGCATTTTAGGTATAGATTATCTACGTAGAGGGTATTTTAAAGACCCAAAAGGGTACCGATGGGCTTTTGGAATAGCTGCTTTGGAAACAGAAGGAATTGAACAATTGTGTGCCTTGCCTGGACTCTCGGAGGATTCTGCTGTTGTGGGGTTGTTGAAGGGTGAAGAACAGCAAGTGCCAGTTGCTACGATGACGGTGCACAGACGACAATACCGTACTAACCGAGATTCCCTGATTCCCATCCATAAGCTGATTCGTCAACTGGAGGATCAGGGAGTGATCAGCCGAACCCACTCACCCTTTAATAGTCCCATATGGCCAGTGAGGAAGTCCAATGGAGAGTGGAGGCTGACAGTAGATTATCGTGGCCTAAATGAAGTCACTCCAGGTATGAGTGCTGCTGTGCCAGACATGTTAGAGCTCCAGTATGAATTGGAATCGAAGGCAGCCAAGTGGTACGCCACAATCGACATTGCGAATGCTTTCTTCTCGATCCCACTGGCGCCAGAGTGCAGGCCACAGTTTGCTTTCACTTGGAGAGGCATCCAATACACGTGGAATCGTCTGCCCCAGGGGTGGAAACATAGCCCCACCATCTGCCATGGACTAATCCAGAATACACTGGAAAAGGGTGAAGCACCAGAGCACCTGCAGTATATTGATGACATCATTGTATGGGGCAACACAGCAGAGGAAGTTTTTGAAAAAGGAAACAGGGTAATTAAAATCCTTTTAGAAGCCGGTTTTGCTATAAAACGAAGTAAAGTCAAGGGGCCTACGCGAGAAATCCAGTTTTTAGGAATAAAATGGCAGGATGGGCGTCGTCACATCCCAATGGACATTATTAATAAAATAGCAGCTATGTCTCCACCAAGCAACAAAAAGGAAACACAAGCTTTCTTAGGTGTTATAGGTTTTTGGCGACTGCATGTCCCAAACTACAGTCTCATTGTGAGCCCACTCTACCATGTAACTCGAAAGAAGAATGATTTCCAATGGGGCCCTGAGCAACAGCAAGCCTTTGAGCAGATCAAACGCGAGATAGTCCATGCAGTGGCCCTTGGGCCTGTCCGGACAGGGACAGATATTAAAAATGTGCTCTACACTGCAGCTGGGGAGAACGGCCCGACCTGGAGTCTCTGGCAGAAAGCACAAGGGGAGACTCGAGGTCGACCGCTGGGGTTTTGGAGTCGGGCCTACAAAGGATCTGAGGCCAATTATACTCCAACAGAAAAGGAAATACTGGCCGCCTACGAAGGGGTTCGAGCCGCCTCAGAAGTGATTGGAACTGAAGCCCAGCTCCTCCTGGCACCCCGACTGCCGGTGCTGGGCTGGATGTTCAAAGGGAAGGTTCCTTCTACACACCATGCCACTGATGCTACGTGGAGCAAGTGGGTTGCACTAATTACACAGCGGGCTCGAATAGGAAACCCCAATCGCCCAGGAATCTTGGAGGTGATCACAGACTGGCCAGAAGGCAAAGATTTTGGGATGTCACCAGAGGATGAGGAGGTAACACGCGCTGAAGAAGCCCCACCCTACAACGAACTGCCAGAGAATGAGAAGCGATATGCCCTGTTCACTGATGGGTCTTGTCGCATTGTGGGTAAGCATCGGAGATGGAAAGCCGCTGTATGGAATCCTATAAGAAGAGTAGCAGAAGCCACTGAAGGAAAAGGTGAATCAAGCCAGTTCGCTGAGGTGAAGGCCATCCAGTTAGCCCTGGACATTGCTGAGAGAGAAAAGTGGCCAAGGCTCTACCTTTATACTGATTCATGGATGGTGGCGAATGCCCTGTGGGGGTGGTTGCAGCAGTGGAAAAAGAACAGCTGGCAGCGTAGAGGCAAACCTATATGGGCTGGTGACTTATGGCAAGATATCTCTGCTCGGTTAGAGAAACTTGTTGTAAAGGTACATCATGTTGACGCCCATGTACCTAAGAGTCGGGCCATGGAGGAACATGAAAACAACCATCAGGTAGATAAGGCTGCTAGGATTAAAGTGGCTCAGGTAGATCTAGACTGGCAACGTAAGGGTGAATTATTCATGGCTCGATGGGCTCATGATACCTCGGGTCATCAAGGGAGAGATGCAACATATAGATGGGCTCGGGATCGAGGGGTGGACTTGACCATGGACGCCATCGCACAAGTTGTCCACGAATGTGAGACATGTGCTGCAATCAAGCAAGCTAAGCGGTTAAAGCCCCTTTGGTATGGAGGACGGTGGATGAAATATAAATATGGGGAGGCTTGGCAGATTGATTACATCACCCTCCCACAAACCCGCCATGGCAAACGTTATGTGCTTACAATGGTGGAGGCAACTACCGGCTGGCTAGAAACATATCCCGTACCCCATGCCACTGCTCGAAATACAATTCTGGGCCTTGAAAGGCAAGTCCTCTGGCGACATGGTGCTCCAGAAAGAATCGAGTCAGACAACGGGACTCATTTCCGAAACACTCTTATAGACACCTGGGCCAAAGAGCATGGCATTGAGTGGGTGTACCACATTCCTTACCATGCACCGGCCTCTGGGAAAATTGAACGATATAATGGACTTTTAAAAACTACACTGAAAGCAATGTGTGGTGGGACATTCAAGCATTGGGATACACATTTGGCCCAAGCCACGTGGTTAGTTAACTCTAGGGGATCTACCAATCGGGCTGGCCCTGCCCAGTCAAAATTTCCACGTACTGTAGAGGGAGACAGAGTGCCAGTAGTGCATATGAAGAGTGTATTGGGAAAGAGAGTTTGGGTCATTCCTGCTTCAGGCAAAGGTAAACCCATGTCTGGAATTGTTTTTGCTCAAGGACCTGGCTGTACTTGGTGGGTAATGCAGAGGGATGGAGAAGTTCGATGTGTACCTCAAGGGGATTTAATTTTGGGTGAGAATAGCCAATATAATTAATGAAGTAGAAATTGTAATAATTGCCAAATAACCCATTATTGTATATTTCATTATTGTTATGATTGCTGTATGTTGTACCATAGCATTATAGCTGGAGTCATACAAGTTAATGAAGAAGGAGTGCCATGATGATGGAACTAAAGCCTGGACTCTCAAGAACTTTTTTCTCCCTTTGAAAATAAACTCTGACCCACAGACTATGAGCATGGACCATGCCAGGTGTATCAGTCAAGAGCCTGAGATGCAGCATGCAACGAGCCAATGGAACATACAACTATCCTGAGAAACTGTTACGACAAATGGAACCTGAAAATCATGAACTAAATGAACTCAACAACTTCAGAGGGATGATTCACAGACTGAGGGAATAAGATCTGTATGCACGTATGTGTGCATACATGTGTACATACATATATGGGTGTGTGAAACACGAAACTGGTTGTACCCAAAGAAAATTGTTGGATCTGGTCATGACGTAAATGGTATGGAATAAGGGGTGGATAATGTCCTGGTTTCAGCTATGATGGAGTTAAACTTTTTTTTTTAGCAGTGAATGGAATGCCATGTTTGGGTGTTAGCATGAGAATAGTGCTGATAGCACCCTGATGTCTCCGATTTGTTGCCGGGCAATCAAGTACCTTTCTCAGCTCTGCATACTTCCTTACTAGTGAGAAAGGAGGGGACGAAGCCAGGACAGGTGACCCGAATTGGCCAAAGAGGATATTCCATGCCAGTTACGTCATGTTCGGTATAAGGGGGGACTGGGGGGAAGAGGGGGAGATAACGCCAGGACGTGCAGTTTCTGGGGCGGTCGGGTTGTCCGGGACGGGCTCTAAGCTGTGCGGCCTGAGTTGTGTGGTTTGGTGAGAAATTGCATTGTGTATCACCAGTTTCATCTATTTTGTGCTTTAAACTTATGTTATTGTTATATCTAGTTTTCTGTTATTGTTTAGTAAACTATCCTTATCCCAACCTGCGTGGTTCTGGTTTCTAGGTTGTGGTTTCTTTTCCTCCTTTCTTCCTTCCCTTTTCCCCTTCCCCCAACTTTCCCTCCCCCTTCCTTTTAAAAGTACAAGCGACTGTGTGGGGTGCGGCCCTCGGCCGGGGCAAAACCACGACAAGATCATATTACATTTTGTTATCTTCAGGCAATGTGCAATACAATGTGGTTAACACAGTGAGAAGTCCTCCAAGGTTAGGTGCTTCTATACGAAGGTAAATCTCTCTTATCAGTTTAATTTTCTCCCATAGGAAATGTGGCAAGCTGCTTTACTCTAGTTTCTAAGGTAACCTTTGGCTGGCAGAATATAAATCCATCATGTGGGAATTTGTACAGACCTGCAACATGAACAATCCTACTAAGATATTTCCCAAAATAGTTACTTTTTCCACATAATCACAGACTCCAGTGTTACACACCATGCCAAGAGTCACACTACCAGCTGCCTCCCTGGCCACCCAGACACCAAATCACTACAAAAAGCATCCTGGCTTATACCACTGACACTGCATCCTGCAGCACCATGACGTTCTGTCCTGGTTTCAGCTATGATGGAGTTAAACTTTTTTTAGCAGTGAATGGAATGCCATGTTTGGGTGTTAGGATGAGAATAGTGCTGATAGCACCCTGATGTCTCCGATTTGTTGCCGGGCAATCAAGTACCTTTCTCGGCTCTGCATACTTCCTTACTAGTGAGAAAGGAGGGGACGAAGCCAGGACAGGTGACCCGAATTGGCCAAAGAGGATATTCCATGCCAGTTACGTCATGTTCAGTTTTAAGGGGGGACTGGGGGGAAGAGGGGGAGACAACGCCAGGACGTGCAGTTTCTGGGGCGGTCGGGTTGTCCGGGACGGGCTCTAAGCTGTGCGGCCTGAGTTGTGTGGTTTGGTGAGAAATTGCATTGTGTATCACCAGTTTCATCTATTTTGTGCTTTAAACTCCTGTTATTGTTATATCTAGTTTTCTGTTATTGTTTAGTAAACTATCCTTATCCCAACCTGCGTGGTTCTGGTTTCTAGGTTGTGGTTTCGTTCCCTCCTTTCTTCCTTCCCTTTTTCCCCCTCCCCCAACTTTCCTTCCGCCTTCCTTTTAAAAGTACAAGCGACTGTGTGGGGTGCGGCCCCCGGCTGGGGCAAAACCACGACAGTTATTTTGGCGCCCAACGTGGGGCACGAACGGTTGGGATAACGGTAGATCTGACCCTAACTATCGCAATTAAGAAAGCACTGTTGTTTAAGCAATCTCTGGTCACGATGTTGTGGTATTTATTTACAAGGCTGTGGCAGCAAAACCACCGCATGCTGTATACAATCCTGGCAGGATTCTTTACTCTCTCAGGTCTGTGGCTCCCGTATTTGTTCCCATACTTCATTATAGTGTATTTTATGATATCGGTCTATGATACAATAATATCGATGATCATGAGCTTAAGCTGGTACTTGTATGAGGTTTTGCTGTCCTGTCCATTCTTTGGACAGGGAGGGGTTAATAACAGCAGCCGGTATGGTGGGGGCACTGCTTTCTTTTCCTTTGGGCTAAATACAACAGCTCTTAGGGCAGTTTTTGAAAATCTTCAATATCTCTGGGATATTCAAACTAGCATTTTGCTATTGGTAGGTTTGGTGCAGATGGTTCAGTTTTTGTTATATATCAAGCATAGGTTTATGAATACCACTGAAGAGCTTTCTCCGAGACAGAATAATCACGAGTGGCAGGGCATGTGGCAAAGTATGGGCGAGTACCTAGGTACTTTCTCACGCCCGATGGTTTGGAATTTCACTCCTGAACAGCTACAAGACCCCGATCAAGTGACTGCATACCTAAGGAAAAATTGCTGTAGGTTTCCCAGAGATGGACACCTTACTGCACTGTGCTGGGCTCTGGCCACTATTTATCAAACACTGCTTGATAGCAGGCAGCACTGTCAGCACTGTCAGCACTGTCAGGGAGAAGGGAAAGGAAACAGACTGGCAGATACTATAGCTGCTGCAACCACTGGGGCTGACACTGCAGCTACTGCAAACCCTGTGACCGATACTGCAGCTACTGTAATCTCTACAGCAGACACTGCAGATGATCTGAAAAACCAATCCACACCAGTGTCTGTTGCTCCCGTACAAAAGAGGAAAGGCACAAAGAAATCAGTTCGTATAGTGATGGATAAAGATGATGATCAACCGGGATCATCTCGAGGATATCAGGATGAGGCAGAACCAGAGATTGTTACCCGATCCCTGACTCTGAGTGAGCTGCGTGAGGTTCAAAAAGATTTCACTCGCCACCCAAGTGAGCACATTATCACTTGGTTGCTCCGATGCTGGGATCACGGGGCCAGTAGTTTGGAATTAGAAGGCAGAGAAGCCAAGCAGTTGGGATCCCTAGCTAGAGAAGGAGGAATTGACAAAGCAATTGGGAGGAGGCCAGAAATCCTCAGCCTCTGGAGGCGACTACTGTCAAGTGTGCAGGAAAGATATCCCATAAAGGAATATATTACATGCCAGACACCCAAGTGTAACAGCATAGAGACAGCTGTCCAGCACCTGAGAGAATTAGCTGTACGGGAGATAATTTATTATGATCTGGACAATTCACGGCTTCCCGCTGATCCCGATGAAGTCCTATGCACTCCAGATATGTGGCGTAAGGTTGTACGAAGTGCACCAGCAGGGTATACCAATTCACTGGCAGCAATTGACTGGAATGATATGGATCCGCCAACCATAAATGAGGTGGCCTGCCGACTCAGGAAATACCAAGACAATGTTTTCCTCTCCGTCATTGCAGCAGTAGAGAAACTGGTTCAACGACTTGACAACAATGTGTCCAACTCCCAACCCGTATGGAGCAATGTTGCAGCTACTGGGAGAAAGTGTCCATCGTTCCAAGAGGGAGAATACACACCACGACGTACATTGTGGTTTTACCTGCTTGATCATGGAGAGGACATGAGGAAATGGGATATGCAGCCCACCTCAGCCCTTCGAGCACAAGTAAATGAGCTGCGGGGTAAAACATTCGCACAACGAGATTCTGCCAGGAAGAAGGCTGCACCAGTTTCTACTGGGCAGTTCCCTAGACCAACTGGAAGGCCTACCTATATGTCTGATGTGCCTGATCCTTTTGAAGGGACCTCTAAGTCCTTTATGCAACCAGTGGAAAACAAATATGATCAGCAGCAATAGAGGGGCCCTGCCTCCAGCCAGG
Source organism: Porphyrio hochstetteri (assembly GCA_020800305.1). Classification (NCBI taxonomy): domain Eukaryota; kingdom Metazoa; phylum Chordata; class Aves; order Gruiformes; family Rallidae; genus Porphyrio; species Porphyrio hochstetteri. Next base: position 9,435,974 of record CM036906.1, read on the forward strand.
TGGAGGAGAGGGATAATCGGGTTTATTGGACTGTGTGGATCCGATGGCCTGGCACGTCAGACCCACAAGAGTACAAAGCTCTGGTGGATACTGGTGCCCAGTGTACTCTAATGCCATCGAATCATGAAGGGGTAGAACCTGTTTGTATTTCTGGAGTGACAGGGGGATCCCAACAACTAACTGTGCTAGAGGCTGAGGTGAGCCTAACTGGGAAGGACTGGGAAAAACACCCCATTGTGACTGGTCCAGAAGCTCCGTGCATTTTAGGTATAGATTATCTACGTAGAGGGTATTTTAAAGACCCAAAAGGGTACCAATGGGCTTTTGGAATAGCTGCTTTGGAAACAGAAGAAATTGAACAATTGTGTGCCTTGCCTGGACTCTCGGAGGATTCTGCTGTTGTGGGGTTGTTGAAGGGTGAAGAACAGCAAGTGCCAGTTGCTACGACGACGGTGAACAGACGACAATACCGTACTAACCGAGATTCCCTGATTCCCATCCATAAGCTGATTCGTCAACTGGAGGATCAGGGAGTGATCAGCCGAACCCACTCACCCTTTAATAGTCCCATATGGCCAGTGAGGAAGTCCAATGGAGAGTGGAGGCTGACAGTAGATTATCGTGGCCTAAATGAAGTCACTCCAGGTATGAGTGCTGCTGTGCCAGACATGTTAGAGCTCCAGTATGAATTGGAATCGAAGGCAGCCAAGTGGTACACCACAATCGACATTGCGAATGCTTTCTTCTCGATCCCACTGGCGCCAGAGTGCAGGCCACAGTTTGCTTTCACTTGGAGAGGCATCCAATACACGTGGAATCGTCTGCCCCAGGGGTGGAAACATAGCCCCACCATCTGCCATGGACTAATCCAGAATACACTGGAAAAGGGTGAAGCACCAGAGCACCTACAGTATATTGATGACATCATTGTATGGGGCAACACAGCAGAGGAAGTTTTTGAAAAAGGAAACAGGGTAATTAAAATCCTTTTAGAAGCCGGTTTTGCTATAAAACGAAGTAAAGTCAAGGGGCCTACGCAAGAAATCCAGTTTTTAGGAATAAAATGGCAGGATGGGCATCGTCAGATCCCAATGGACATTATTAATAAAATAGCAGCTATGTCTCCACCAAGCAACAAAAAGGAGACACAAGCTTTCTTAGGTGTTATAGGTTTTTGGCGAATGCATGTCCCAAACTACAGTCTCATTGTGAGCCCACTCTACCATGTAACTCGAAAGAAGAATGATTTCCAATGGGGCCCTGAGCAACAGCAAGCCTTTGAGCAGATCAAACGCGAGATAGTCCATGCAGTGGCCCTTGGGCCTGTCCGGACAGGGACAGATATTAAAAATGTGCTCTACACTGCAGCTGGGGAGACCTGGAGTCTCTGGCAGAAAGCACAAGGGGAGACTCGAGGTCGACCGCTGGGGTTTTGGAGTCGGGCCTACAAAGGATCTGAGGCCAATTATACTCCAACAGAAAAGGAAATACTGGCCGCCTATGAAGGGGTTCGAGCCGCCTCAGAAGTGATTGGAACTGAAGCCCAGCTCCTCCTGGCACCCCGACTGCCGGTGCTGGGCTGGATGTTCAAAGGGAAAGTTCCTTCTACACACCATGCCACTGATGCTACGTGGAGCAAGTGGGTTGCACTAATTACGCAGCGGGCTCGAATAGGAAACCCCAATCGCCCAGGAATCGTGGAGGTGATCACAGACTGGCCAGAAAGCAAAGATTTTGGGATGTCACCAGAGGATGAGGAGGTAACACGCGCTGAAGAAGCCCCACCCTACAACGAACTGCCAGAGAATGAGAAGCGATATGCCCTGTTCACTGATGGGTCTTGTCGCATCGTGGGTAAGCATCGGAGATGGAAAGCCGCTGTATGGAATCCTATAAGAAGAGTAGCAGAAGCCACTGAAGGAAAAGGTGAATCAAGCCAGTTCGCTGAGGTGAAGGCCATCCAGTTAGCCCTGGACATTGCTGAGAGAGAAAAGTGGCCAAGGCTCTACCTTTATACTGATTCATGGATGGTGGCGAATGCCCTGTGGGGGTGGTTGCAGCAGTGGAAAAAGAACAACTGGCAGCGTAGAGGCAAACCTATATGGGCTGATGACTTATGGCAAGATATCTCTGCTCGGTTAGAGAAACTTGTTGTAAAGGTACGTCATGTCGACGCCCATGTACCTAAGAGTCGGGCCATGGAGGAACATGAAAACAACCATCAGGTAGATAAGGCTGCTAGGATTAAAGTGGCTCAGGTAGATCTAGACTGGCAACGTAAGGGTGAATTATTCATAGCTCGATGGGCTCATGATACCTCGGGTCATCAAGGGAGAGATGCAACATATAGATGGGCTCGGGATCGAGGGGTGGACTTGACCATGGACGCCATCGCACAAGTTGTCCACGAATGTGAGACATGTGCTGCAATCAAGCAAGCTAAGCGGTTAAAGCCCCTTTGGTATGGAGGACGGTGGATGAAATATAAATATGGGGAGGCTTGGCAGATTGATTACATCACCCTCCCACAAACCCGCCATGGCAAACGTTATGTGCTTACAATGGTGGAGGCAACTACCGGCTGGCTAGAAACATATCCCGTACCCCATGCCACTGCTCGAAATACAATTCTGGGCCTTGAAAGGCAAGTCCTCTGGCGACATGGTACTCCAGAAAGAATCGAGTCAGACAATGGGACTCATTTCCGAAACACTCTTATAGACACCTGGGCCAAAGAGCATGGCATTGAGTGGGTGTACCACATTCCTTATCATGCACCGGCCTCTGGGAAAATTGAACGATATAATGGACTTTTAAAAACTACACTGAAAGCAATGTGTGGTGGGACATTCAAGCATTGGGATACACACTTGGCCAAAGCCACGTGGTTAGTTAACTCTAGGGGATCTACCAATCGGGCTGGCCCTGCCCAGTCAAAATTTCCACGTACTGTAGAGGGAGACAGAGTCCCAGTAGTGCATATGAAGAGTGTATTGGGAAAGAGAGTTTGGGTCATTCCTGCTTCAGGCAAAGGTAAACCCATATCTGGAATTGTTTTTGCTCAAGGACCTGGCTGTACTTGGTGGGTAATGCAGAGGGATGGAGAAGTTCGATGTGTACCTCAAGGGGATTTGATTTTGGGTGAGAATAGCCAATATAATTAATAAAGTAGAAATTATAATAATTGCCAAATAACCCATTATTGTATATTCATTATTGTTATGATTGCTGTATGTTGTACCATAGCATTATAGCCGGAGTCATACAAGTTAATGAAGAATGAGTGCCATGATGATGGAACTAAAGCCTGGCCTCTCAAGAACTTTTTTGCTCCCGTTGAAAATAAACTCTGACCCACAGACTATGAGCATGGACCATGCCAGGTGTATCAGTCAAGAGCCTGAGATGCAGCATGCAATGAGCCAATGGAACATACAATTATCCTGAGAAACTGTTACGACAAATGGAGCCTGAAAATCATGGACTAAATGAACTCAACAACTTCAGAGGGATGATTCACAGACTGAGGGAATAAGATCTGTATGCACGTATGTGTGCATATCTGTGTACATACATATATGGGTGTGTGAAACACGAAACTGGTTGTACCCAAAGAAAATTGTTGGATCTGGTCATGACGTAAATGGTATGGAATAAGGGGTGGATAATGTCCTGGTTTCAGCTATGATGGAGTTAAACTTTTTTTAGCAGTGAATGGAATGCCATGTTTGGGTGTTAGGATGAGAATAGTGCTGATAGCACCCTGATGTCTCCGATTTGTTGCCGGGCAATCAAGTACCTTTCTCGGCTCTGCATACTTCCTTACTAGTGAGAAAGGAGGGGACGAAGCCAGGACAGGTGACCCGAATTGGCCAAAGAGGATATTCCATGCCAGTTACGTCATGTTCAGTTTTAAGGGGGGACTGGGGGGAAGAGGGGGAGACAACGCCAGGACGTGCAGTTTCTGGGGTGGTCGGGTTGTCCGGGACGGGCTCTAAGCTGTGTGGCCTGAGTTGTGTGGTTTGGTGAGAAATTGCATTGTGTATCACCAGTTTCATCTATTTTGTGCTTTAAACTCCTGTTATTGTTATATCTAGTTTTCTGTTATTGTTTAGTAAACTATCCTTATCCCAACCTGCGTGGTTCTGGTTTCTAGGTTGTGGTTTCGTTCCCTCCTTTCTTCCTTCCCTTTTTCCCCCTCCCCCAACTTTCCTTCCGCCTTCCTTTTAAAAGTACAAGCGACTGTGTGGGGTGCGGCCCTCGGCCGGGGCAAAACCACGACACGTTCCTCCAAGGATGTCCTAACCAAGGAGCTCCTTGTGGTGGTTTCTCCCCGTGTGGATTGTTGTGTTCTCCTCCTTGGTTTTCTGGGGTTGGCTCCAAAGAGCTGCCACCATCCAGGGGAGATGCACATTGCTCCCCCAGCCCCACCACAATGCACACTGAGGCTGGATGCTTGAGTGGATTGCTGTACTTGAGCAGTGCTTTGAAGCATGTCCAGTTTGCAGCTACATCATGTGTTCATGCTGTGCACATGCCTGGGTGGGTTTCATATGGTAGAAAATAATGCAAAGACTGACTTCCACTCCTATTTCTCCTTTGTATAACACATCCTTACAGTCAGATGTCAGGGAGTGAGTATGTGTGAGCAAGTTCCCCAAGATGCTGATGAGGCATCGAGCTGCTGCCTGCAGCCATGGAGTCACAGGCAGTCATGGGAGCGACTGATGATTGATGGTTCATCACTGAAGACATCAGAGAGTTGACTGTGGGGAGAAGTTCTGCAAGCTGACAGGCTCGGTCATTAGAGAGCTTGATTTGTATAGGTAGATAAGGAAATAGAAATAGATGTAAAGGTCAAGACAAGCTAAATAAAAATAAAGTCAATAGAACTATTTGCTTGGTCTCTCAAAGTAGGTGAGCCAGGAGTGAATTAGGCTGGTGATGTTCTTAGCAATGTGTGTTGTGATTTGACCCTGGCCATCAGCCAAACGCACAGCTTCTTATTCATTCCTTCCTCTCCCTGTGAGATGGGGGACAGAATAGGAAGAGCAAGAGCAAGAGAACTCATGGGTCAAGATACAGTTTAATCAGTAAAGGAACTAAAGCTGTATAAAGGAAATCAATCGCTCACCACCTCCCACCAGCAGACCAACGTCCAGCCTGTGTCTGAGCAACAGCTATCTTGTAAGACACCCCCCTAATCCCCTTCTTCCATCCCAGTTTGTTGCTGAGGTTGACATGGCACAGGATGGAATAACCCTCTGGCCAATTCAGGTCAGTCGTCTTGGCTGTGTCCCCTCCCAATCTCTTGCTTATCCCAGCCCAGTTGCTGGGGGGAGTCAGGGCAGAGTGAGAAGCAGGGAAGGTCTTGACACTGTGTAAACACTGTTCAGCAATAGCCAAAATTCCGGTGTGTTATCGACAGCATTGTAGTCACCAATCCAAAACATGGCACCATATGTTAACTTTCTTCTTGACTCCATTCCAGGCAGACTAAAATAAACTACAGGCTTAAGGAAGTCTATGGATTCGAGGGGTGCTAAGACATTTCCTGAAGTCTTAGAGCAGGTAATACTAATGACACATGAGATAAATCTTTGGGTTAAATATATACCAAACTTCCTCTCTTCCTAGTTATTCCCAAATATTAACTGTTACATATTAACTGTTCCTAGTTATTCCCACTGGAATCAGGTGAGCTCACTCGTCACCGCTAGCAGAATGACATGATCCAAACTTAAAGAAGTTCAGAGTTTCTTCAAGAGGAGAGCAGCCAGAGGCACTGCTGGCAGTTTAATTCTTGCTACTGTTAGAGCTGGAATCACGTTTTAAGCCACCATTTCCAGCAAGGGCAATGGGAAACTGCTGTTTAGTGTGGCTGTGTGTATGGTGTTTGCTTCCCTACCCAGGTCAGCACAACGCTTCCTTCCCTGAAGGTGTGTGCCACCCCAACCGTGATAGGTGGCTCCTTGAGGCCCAAGGGAACTTCACTGCTTGTCCCTGTTTGCAGGGCTGGCCCACAGCTGCTCTACAGCTTAGCAGGGAGATTCAGCAGATGCAACTAAATGAAGCTGCAACAATGTTTTTGTTTCCCATAATAAGCAAAGGAATGGGAAATACCAGCGTGCATGCAGATTAGTGCGTCCCTGAGCAGTGAGATGTGATTAACTAACTTCAGTCAGAGATGGGGATCTCAGCACCTCATTAGCTTTTCCATTAATAATTACAATTAATATCTGATTAGTGTCTCTGTGTTTGCCAGTAATGAGTTCTCCTTCTTAATGGAAACAGTTTTCCACTGCGTGATGGTGAAAGGGAGAGAGGGAAGGAGCCCTCTAATTACTGTGTTAATGGGCCACTTCACCACTCTCCCAACATGCGAGCCATCACTGACCCAACTGTCCTTCCTGCCCCCTTGGAACTGGCCCTGACACACTGGCACGGACACTTGTGTGATTTGCCAGACACCTCAGCGAGCCAGAGGGAGAAAAGAAATCAGCCCAAGCTGGATGACAGTAGGTGGGACAGCCTTGGACATACTGACCCCTCCCTGGATTTATGAGCCTGAGGGCCAACAAGTGACCGGAGATGCAGAGGGAAGGGAGAAGCACTGGATGCTAAGCAGCAGCTGCTTTTCCATGGAGCACTCAGTGCAGCTATTTGTTGTCTAATAGATGTTAATTATTTCCCCACTAGAGCGTGCTGTTCTCCTGTTCCCAAGAGTTACCTTCTGGAGAGCACAGCTCTCTTGTACCAGCATGTGTCACACTGACACGCAGAGTGCATTCCCGAAGGACACTACTATCCTCACACCCATAAGGCTTGGGATTTATTTGCTAAATCTATGTATTTTGGCCCCTGCGTGAGATGAGAGCTGAATGCAGGAGCTCGCTGGCCATGAAAACGATGGAGGAGCATGAGATGGGAGAAGTCCCACAAAGCTTTGCACGCTGAGCGCTTACATCAGTGCTGTTATCCCTGCATTCTTCCTTTCCTGCTTTGAAAGAGAGCAACACTCCCAGCTATGTGCATGTTGTCTTTCATACCAACCCTCTGGTCATACTTGCACAACAAAAAAGGGAAAAAAATTAATTAATCTTCCTTTGAAACTTAATTCCCTGACCAGGGACAAATATTTGGGAATCCCTGCTATGTGGTAGCTCTCAAATCTTTTTAGTTGGGGATGTAAAAGGTTTTAGTTGTAGCAGATCAAAATGTCCTTTGTGGGCCATAATGGCAGCTCAGTTGTTTCTAACAGGACTTGTATGTTATGCTACCCAATATAATCAACTTGTGTAGTTTTGGATTTGTTTGTTCTCAGCCGCAGCACCCAGATGTTACATGAGGGGCAGATATATTGTGAAAAGCAATCAATGCTGCAAATTAATTAGCTGGGTTCAATGAAAGCAGAAACTCTATCTTGTTGCTGACCGCCAGCAGCATGCATGCTCATGCCTCAGCTGGGATCCACAGCTGAGGCAGAAGGGAATGCTCCGTGGGGGCCACTTGGCATAGTACTGGGTGGTGACCCAGGGGTCCTGGCTCCTGCCTTGGGCTCCAGGATGGCTCTACAGGGTGATCACACCAAGTCCCATCACTTGTCCGCTGCAGTATACCTGTTCTGGGCAATCCCAGGAACAGTGCTGACTGGGGTGCACTGGTGTCGCCCATTATACCCCTCACATGCATGCACAGCTTCCTTCTGCCCACCTCATGGAAGGATATGCTTCTTCCAAGCAGAAGAGACCAACTGAAGTGTTGGTGTAGTGCAATGAGTCAAGATGGGGAAGATATACCTCCTGTGGCAACACTGGACCTTTCCCAGGGCCTGTGGCAGTAAGGCCTCTGCTTCAGAATTATGCTATTTGAACAGCTGCTGTCTTCAGTTTTAAATCTCCTACCCCAATACTTCATTAGGCACTCAGGTTTTCAATATTGTGTTATCAATACAGCAAATTGTTCCACTTCACTCCTTCTGCTGAATACTTCCATAGTCCACTCATCATTTTGAGCTACAGAGTTTTTATTTGTTATTCTCCTTCCTTGCCCATCTCTGAGATGGGTGTGACATCCTTCACCAAACCCAGTAACTTCAGTATCACTGACCAGATCGTCACAACTAACTGTGAATGAGGCAGGACTACATCCCAGGGCAAATTTGGCCAGCCCAGGTGGCAGATGTTCTAGTCACTATTGTTTTGCTCTGTTTTCAGTGGCGTGGTATCCTTCTTCATAGCCCAGGAGTAGCAAAATCACAGAGTAGGTAGGATACACTAGGTTTGCAATGGGACTTTTCCCTTCTGAGTGCATACCTCATTGAGAATAATCCTGCCCTGGGTCACCTGCATTTGAGGGCAGCCAGGTAGGATGTATTATGGTGACTCTGCTCACCTACATTTGGAAGAGTGTGGCTGAGATGTTTCTTCAATGACTCTTTCATGAAAATGGAAAACAAAATAAGGATCAACTGACCAGTTCTATCTGGAATAATCCACTATCCCTGCTTCTGGCTATATCAGTACTGCCAGTACATCATCAGATGGAGGTTGTCTCACCCTCAGTGCTGATGTCACTCCAGTTGACTGGCCCTATATATTCTGCTCAGCACCTCTTGTCTACCCCAAGTACTTTCCCTGTGCTCTAAAAAAGAATTATTACTAAAATATATGCATATAAGTGTGCTGCAGCAGTACCAGTGGAGTGGGATTCCTATGACATTAAACTGAATGTATTATGTTGTGCCCCTGGAGATGACATGAGGGGTGTGCTGGAGAGTACAAAGGGTAAGCTAGCAGCTGGTATTTAACAATAGGCATGTTTCTGATATATATATGATAGGATATAATAAAGTCAGTCAGGCAACTCATGGCATAGAGGTACTGTAGGGTATGGCCATACAGCTAATCCTCTGTGTCTTAAAAATACTGGATGACTTCATCTATGCTGCCCTTTGTCACGCCTTCATCTAGTGCTTAGCACTGGTGTGTTGGTTTTGATCAGAGAGATTTAACCTGTTCAGCAGCCATGAAAAAAAATGCCCAGCAAAACATGCCTGCCAGTCCAATTTCTTACTGCACCTCAACAGGATCCTAAAAATCATATCACTGAATGGCACACAGCAGGGTCACAAATTGTCACTAAAACGATAGTGACATAGTGAGTCCTTGCTGCTGTAGAACAAGTGTCCAGGTGTTTCAGTAGTGTATGGTCTGCCATCAGTACCAGGAGACATACAAATCAAGAACAAAAACAATGAATCATTATTTTCCCTAAGATATATAGGCAAGGCAAGTATTGAGTATGTCCACTGGGCTACCAAGAAGAGTCAAGAAATGGCATTTAAGACAAGATAATTTTCAAAATCATCTTATATTTAATGTATATGTATGGACAGTGACACATATAAACATGCACTTACATAGCAAATGTCCACTTAGACTTTGGGTTTGGATTTTTTTACATATTGTCACAATCTTTTTATTTATTTTGCCCTTCCAATTTTTTAGGAGTTAAGAAGAATTTTGAAAGTTAGAGAAAAGCCAAAATCACCTGCTTTTAGCGAAAAGCATTGTGTTTTCTTTCAGCAAAGTGAAAATTTTCCTTGGAAAAATTAATGATTCATGAAGTGACATTCCCTTTTGAAAGAATCCTCAGCTGTGGAGGGAGAGTACAGCAAGGCTGCTTTAGGCATGGGTTAACAGATTTCATTCTACAGTAATTTATTCCTGCTCTGTAGGTCAGTCATTAACCATTATCTAGGACACATTTCTACAAATTGCCTTGACTGGATTGTGCCATGCTCACAGTTATAAATTCATAGGCCCAATACAACACGTGCAGACTTGGCTTTCAGGAAGCCCTCACCCTGTAACGCTAACCCTGCTACTGAAAATTCCTATCAACAGCCTCACTGACATCAGTCTAAAGCTGCTTATGTGAAGTTGGTCTGATCCTGTGTTGGCCTGAATTCAGTTTAGGACATGACACAGAGACTACTGAAGTCACTGGGAGATCTTCACAGGTTTTTTTAAGTGGGTTTGGATTAGGACTGCAGGTGATGTCCATGTCAGCAAACAGAAGCCATGTCTACCCACATGGCTGCATTTAGCCCCACATACCAGCTGCTGACTCACGAGAATGAACCCCCAAAACCAGTCAGTAAATGTGCAAGTAACTAAGCAGAAGGGACATCTGTGGGGCAGGGCTTCAGCCTGCGCTTTGTTTTATTTATTAGTATGGGCCCAACATGAGGCAGCTTAGAATCACAGAATCACAGAATCACAGAATCACAGAATCACAGAATTGTAGGGGTTGGAAGGGACCTCGAGAGATCATCGGGTCCAACCCCCCTGCCAAAGCAGGCTCCCTAGCTCATATTGCTCAGATAGGCGTCCAGGCGGGTCTTGAATATCTCCAGTGAAGGAGACTCCACCACCTCCCTGGGCAGCCTATTCCAGTGCTCAGTCACCCTCACTGTGAAAAAGTTCTTCCGCATGTTGGTGCGGAACTTCCTATGCTCCAACTTGCAGCCATTGCCCCTTGTCCTATCCCCACAGACCACTGAAAAGGGGCTGGCTGATTCCCCCTGCATCCCCTGCTTCAGATAATTCTAAACTTTGATTAGGTCCCCCCTTAGTCTTCTCTTCTCAAGGCTGAACAGTCCCAGCTTACTCAGCCTTTCCTCATAGGGGAGATGCTCTAGGCCCTTAATCATCTTCGTAGCCCTTCTTTGGACTCTTTCCAGGAGATCCCTGTCCTTTTTATACCAAGGAGCCCAGAACTGGACACAATACTCCAGGTGGGGCCTGACCAGGGCAGAGTAGAGAGGGAGGATCACCTCCTTTGACCTGCTGGCTACACTCCTCCTGATGCATCCCAGGATCCCATTGGCTCTCTTGGCCACCGAGGCACACTGCTGGCTCATGGCCAACCTGTCATCTACCAGGACCCCCAGGTCCTTCTCCACTGAGCTCTTCTCCAGCAGCTCATCCCCCAGCCTGTACTGATACAAACAGTTGTTCCTTCCCAGGTGCAAGACTTTACACTTGCTTTTGTTGAACTTCATCTGGTTTCTCACTGCCCAGCTCTCCAGCCTGTCCAGGTCTCTCTGGATGGCAGCGCAGTGCTCCTGCGTGTCAGCCACTCCTCCCAGCTTTGTATCATCGGCGTACTTGCTGAGGGTGGATGTTATTCCCTCATCAAGATCGTCAATGAAGATATTGAACAGGACTGGACCCAACACTGAGCCCTGGGGAACACCGCTGGTAACAGGCCTCCAGTCAGATTCTACTCCACGAATCACAACCCTCTGGGTTCGGTCCGACAGCCAATTCTCAACCCACCTCACTGTCCACTCATCTATCCCATGCTTTCTCAGCTTTGCTATCAGGATGTCATGGGAGACAGTATCAAAGGCCTTGCTGAAGTCGAGGTAGATGACATCCACTGCTCTCCCTCCATCCCACCAAATCCCACCTAATCAGTGAGCAACTCCACTCTGCTAGGGGAAGCTAAAGCCTCCCTCATGTTGTTTGTCACCATCATCATCATCACCACCATTTCTCCCCACTGCAGAGCAGGTGTTGGCCATCTCCTGTTAGCTTTGGCTCAGAGACCAGGTTTTGCATTTCTCCTATACTAGCAAGAGAGATGAAAATCAAAGGCTGTGCATGTTTGCTTTTCCACTGGGTGGTTGGACTGGAACAATGGAAAGTGATTTATGCTGGAAAGTAGTTGTAGAAAGAAAAAGATACCATGAATGCAGTCTCTATGAAAATGGGAATGGGCAAGGGAAGGGAGTTCACAGTACACGGATTAGTAAAGTAGCTCATCTGTGTTAAAAGGTTAGTTGAGGTGGGGGTCTTCATGATGTATTAAAGGACAACAATGTCATTTAACACCTTCATTAACTCTTTCCTATGGAAATGACTGCTTCTCTTGGAAAAATGGTCTGTTGATTTCATAGCATGTTTATCTGTGGTAAGACATCCATGAACTGGCCTGTGGAAAGGCAAATTAACCCAATTAAGACCATGGCAAATATCAGCCTTATGGCAGGAGGAGGTAAAAAATCCACCCATAACTTTCCCATCACCTCCAGACCTGCAGGGCTGCTGCCAGGCTCAGAGGGGAATATGCAGCAACCCCAGCGGGATGTCCCTCCTAAATCAGCCCTTCCCTCCACCTGATATTGGGTTGTTACTGACCTTGGATAAGGTAGGAGGTAGCAAACTGAAAGCTGGAATGCTTCCATTCCTTGTCCCCTGCTCCATGCAGTAGCCTCAGGAAAGGCTTTTGCTCATCAGTTTGTTATTGATCCACGTCACTTACAGCGGTTGTAATTGCAGAGATGGGAGTTGCAATTAGACCAGTGGGAACAGTGTAACCTGTGATAGTTACCAGGAGAGACACATCACCCACATAGGAGTGGGCAGAGGTGGTTCACAGGCTGTGTGGTCAGGAATAGCATATTTGACCTCTGATCTCCATTTTGCAAACCACGTCTGCACAGAGGTCACCCCAATTTCCTCACCCCACACATCATCACATGGGCATCCCACCTCATTTCTCCCAGCCAACACAGAACAGAGGGATCCCCTGAACTCCCAAGAGCTGATTGAAGGTCCTGGAAGACAGAACATCTCTGACAGTCATTTGGACAAGAAGACCCTGCTAACACAAGAAGACTGTGTTACACAGCACACCTCACTAACCCTGAGATGAATCCATCTGTCCTGATGCTCTGTGCTGGATAAGAAATCTCAACATCCAAAATATCCTCCCTTTTAAGGGATAAAGAAGTAGGTCTTAAGTCCAAATAGTTTTACTGAATGAGAGGTCTTCACTGTTAAGAGCTAAAGAAGCAGGTTTTAACCCAGAAGTCTTACTTTAAAAAACAGAAACTCTTTTTTACTGGTAGCTGATAAAGCCCTGACCACACTGATTCTTATTTTTCCCCTTTCCCACCCAAGCACAGGCAGAGCTGGTGCAAGAAGCAGGACTGTGCTGCTGAGGACTGTGCTGCTCCAACTATGGGCAGGGAAGAAGGAGAGGGGAAAAGAGAGGGAGCAAGACCTGCCTCCTTCAGCAGCCAAGAGATGCCAGACTGGCTCTCCCATTTCATGCACCTTCACCCGGATAGCATGGAAGAGGCCATGCAGCTGTGCAACCACATCATTTCACAGAAGGCAAACAGCAGCAACCACTGCTCATGAGAAGCCTAAATATTCTTTCTTTTCTCCCAGTAAGGCTATGCCGGTGCTAGTGCTGCTCTGGGATGGCCATCCCACGCAGTTATAGGGGCCAGCAGGAACTAAACTGGTGTATGGTCAGAAACATAATTAACAGATTGCGTCGTCCTGCTTCCGGCACAGAAACCTCTCCACTTCTTTATGGTTTTCTCCCAGGAGGATAAACAAGGACACATGACATATGCACAGCTTCATTTATCCTGTTCCTGACCTGCATTTTGGTCCTGATTCTAGTCTCTTCTCTGCTAACAGCTAATGAAATCCCAACATGTGCTTGTTCTGATTTTTTCCGCCCCCACCCCGCCCTCATTCCCATTTCTGATTTCTGAAAATAATTCTGTTAGCAGAAAAATAAACAGAACATTATTCTTGATGGCTTTCAATTGTATTTGCTCTTTCCCTGATGTCAACCCCTGGCAGAGGGGGGTAAAGAGGAACTCGGGGCCATCAGAGAAGCATTTCTGGCACAGCCGAGGGACCTGCACGCTGCCAAAGTCTTCACTATTGTTCAGCATGCACCCTGCTGTTTGTTTGGGACCTGAAAAATAGAGTCTTACTGTGAAACTGTTAAAGAAAAAAATTAAAGCTGAGCATAGCAAAGGCAGGTCAAGCAGCAGAATGAGCCAGTCCCAGCAAACGGGCATTTTTTGCCTTCTGTGACAGTTGATGGTGATGAACAAGAGTCAGTATTTTTAATGGCAATTGTTGGGTTTTGCCTTAGTAATGAGGGGTATTATTAAAGACTGAGTGGAAACAAGACAGAACCCAAACCAGACTTGCATCCTTTCAGGCTCCATTCACAGGGCAGCTTTTGTCCCCAGAGACACAGACAGACCTTCCTTGGCTCAGCTCACCATGGTCTATCATCCACTCCCAGTCTGCAGCTCACTCCCCTCTTTATGTAGTGTGGGTATACCAAGCCCTAAATGTAGCACTGATCCCTCAGAGTGAAGCAAAGATTGGGGTGCTGTGGGATCAGTTCCTTGCCAGAGCAACTTTGCTTAAGCACAAAGAGTGTTAGTTAAAAACAGAGTTATTATACTTTGTAAGGACTTCCTCTCCTCCAAAGCTGTCCCTTTTCAGGGACATGCATCTGCAGGAGTTTCCTCAACACCCCTACAAGAGCTTAGGATGTTGAGCTCAGCCATCATAAGGAATAACCAGCTTCTGAGGAGGCTTAGCTGAACCTCAAATTGCAGTGATTATTGCCACCTAACTTCTCAGTCCTTCCTGCAAATGGCAACCAGTGTGTTCCCAGTTAAACCAAGTGACAGGCTACAATACAAGCAATGACATCAAGAATGACAGCAAGGGAGAAATGTTGCTTGAAATGACCCTCCAGACCAGAGAGAGCTGGGGTAGTTCTGGAGTTGAGTTGGGTGCAGGAGGGCAAGCAACCACTCCAGATGGAAGAAGAGATCTGAAAACACTCTTTGATCACAGATGATCATCATTCTGTTTTCCATTCTCCCAAACATACTCATTGCTTTCACTAACTGCGACTGATCCTAAAACACCTGAGTCTCCCCTTTCCCTTCCAGCCCAGATTTTACCCTTGGACCATAAGCCTGGCCACTGATACCAGACCAAGGACTGAGCTGCCCCATCCTTCCACCCGTAATGAACATCCTGGAGCAGACACTTAAGGACGCGCACACAGAGCAAGTCAATGATTCCTGCTCCCCCTCAGCCTCTGGCGCTTGTCACACCAAGGAAGAGGTCGCATTTGAATCCCTACTGTCCTACGTGGATTTCTTGGGCTTTGACTCCGCACTCACAACGTTGCAGGCACAGTCTGAATCCTTCCCATCAACAGAGGGCAGTGCCGTCCTCATTGCCAAGCCCAGGGACACTGCTGCAAGGAGAGATAAACGGTCACACTCGTTAGTAAGGGCTGAGGCCTTTTTTTGGCAGAGCTCTGTGTTTTGGTCTCCCAGCAAACCAACTTAAGAACTGCTGGGGTTACAAAAGCCAGGAGTTAATCAGTAACTCAGATGTTTATCACCTGCATGTTTAACCATTTATTCCTCCCTTGCAATACCAGCCTGTTTTGTTTTGTTTTTTTCACTTTTATTTAATGAGTAACTACTGGGAAGGGGATTACATACACCTGTTCTATCAACATAGTGGGACTTTTCGGTGGTTGTTTTTTTGACTGTAAGCAGCTGCATCCATATTCACTGAGACATAAAATGGAAAATTCAAATGTTTCTAGAGAAAAAACATTATTCAGCCTGTTTGGTACAGACCAGTACCTCCCATCGCCTGGTCTGGCGTGTTCCCAGCTTCAGTGCTGTTCTGCAGGTGTGTGTCTCCTTGTACACCCTGGTATGACTTTACTCATTGCATGGTCTCCCAACATCTCCTGTTGTCCTTTCCTTTCAATCTGTTCATATAGAACCACAGGAAAAAATTGGAGCAGAGGGATCTCTGGAGATTATGTGGTCTTATCTTACCTCAGCTCTATGCCAGTGCTTCTATTTACTGGGACAGGAGCAAGGAAGTGAAAAAAATCTTGTTGTACAGTGAATTTTGGACTGGGTACTCTCTACAGGGGAAGACAAAGGGATACTGTTCCCAAGTTTGTCATTGCTACCTGTGTGAGTCACAGAATCACGGAATTACAAGGTTGGAAAAGACCTTTAAGATCATTGAGTCCAACCGTTCCTGTTCTATGCTAAACCATATCCCTAAGTACTGGATCTACTTTTTTTTTTAAACATGTCCAGGGATGATGACTCAACCCCCTCCCTGGGCAGCCTGTTCCAGGCCCTGACAAAAATTTTTTCTTAATATCTAATCTGACCCTGCCCTGGCACAGCTTTTTGCCATTCCCCCTTGTCCTATCTCCTGTCACCTGGCTGAAGAGACCATCTCCCACCTCTCTACAACCTCCTTTCAGGTAATTGTAGGCGGTGATAAGGTCTCCCCTCAGCCTCCTCTTCTCAAGGCTAAACATCCCCAGCTCCCTCAGACGCTTCTCATAGGATTTGTCAACAGCTCTGCTTGTTCACAAGTAACCTGCAGCAACATGATCTGTCTCTGAGCACTGCAATGGTAAAGCAGCTGAGTATGAAGGTTTTTGGACATCTATAAAAGAGCATTCTTAAGTCAATATAAACCATTACTATCTTTTTGTGCAACTCTTCCTGTACAAGGGATGTGCTGACCTCTCCGTGTCCCTTCCCACCCTCTCATTCCAATTCCTTCTTGTGTTTCATTTCTCCCCCAGCCCTCACTGTGTTTCATTTCTTTTCTCTGTGTGTGTACAAAATGAAGCTCTCAAAGTGACTTTAAAAAGTTCCTAATCCATGCAAATTCCCAATCCACTCTTCTCAGTGTTGCTAGTGGCATGCTTTGCCAGGTTTAACTCCTCTTTGCCCAGCAGAAGCACTACAGCTGCTCTCTTTAACTCACTGCCATCCTCTCAGTTAGGGCTGCCTTTGCCCCAAAGCCTCCACTCATCCACATCACCTCCAGCAGAGAAGACGACCTTGAACATGGGCCTGAGCACACTGAAGGTAAAATCCAGGGGTGTGGAAGTAAATGAAAGCAGCAATGCTTCTGCTGTTTCTACTCCTGGCAATGCTGTCTGTGCCTGAAAGCACACAGCTGGATGCCAGCAGTCTGGGCAGAGTTTTAAGGGCTGGTACTGAAGGATGGATTGCCGGACACTTTCTTCCCATAAACTGAAAAAATATGACCACAGAAAACCAGAAACAACAAATCTGGAACTCCACAGGGCAAATTCTGTGGTTGCTTTAAAAAAAAAAAAAAAAGAAAATCTCTTGACCTAGCAATGATGTTATTTGCTTACTAGCATTGATTCTGAAATCCCCCTCTCTTTCCAGCCTAAACTAAATCCTAATTAAAGCCACCTCTTGCAAAACCAGCCCTAGGTTCACAGGACTATTTATTAAGCCACCTGAAAAGCCACAGCTCCTTAGTGAGACATGAGGGAATATTTTCAGATGGTTTTTTTTCCCCCCCTTGATTCTGTCAGTTATATGCAGTGGGCTGAAAGAGGCAAAAGACTAACCAAGAGGAAGACATCCCATCAAAAAAGGGGTTCAGTAATTTCCCATTTATCTCTTGCTGGAGTAGTAACTTGGCCACAGACAACAGAACAATGAAGAATAAGCAGAACTCCATGCTCTGCAGCAGGAGCAGAAATCAGGCTTCACAGAACATGCCAGGAAAACCTGTGACCACTGTGAAAGGTTAACGGTGTTGCATGGATTGGTCTTCCTTAGCTCATCTCCTGTTGAGCACCCAAATGCCACACAAAGTCATAGGTCAGGCTGAAGAGCTTTGGGCTTAGGAAAAGCACGCTTCTCATGAAAGCCAAAGTCATCCCTGCATGCAAAGTTTTCTCCAGTGTTTTCCATAAAGCTTCAGGCAGTCAAGGGAACTTGAACTTCGCCGGGTGCAAAGTGCTCGACTATGAAATACTGTATTCTCTGCCTGGCATTGCCCAGGTACAAAATGCTGTGTGGGCTCTCCAGTGTGTTAAACCTTACAAATTTGCTACCTCTGTCTTCATGTATTTCCTTACAGATTTGAATTTATAGTGGTAAGAGACCCCAGTGAGGGCATGCACATTTATCTGAGTGCAGTCTCTGGTATGCCATTGACAGCCCCCCAAAGCTTCTTACAAAGCTCACGTGTTCTCTAATTATATATCCAAGTGGCACCATGCTGAACTGAGGCATCCAAGCTTGAATTGGCAATTACCTTCTAGTTTTGATGTTCCCAAAAACATGGCAAAAGATCTCTCCCCTTACCGTGGTGGTGGAAGTGACTGACTGCCACTTTTCTTGGTCCCTGGAAAATGAGGCATGGCAAATGCAAAACAGAACCTAAGGCCAAGAACACTGACCTGTTTGGGCCTGTCATCTCATTCCTGTGACAACAGAAATTGCTTGGTAGCAGAAGCCGAGGCTCTGAGAAGTCACTGCTGCTGCCTACACCCCAATGCAGACTACTTGCAGCCCATATCTCAAGTGGCTATTGCTGCTGTTATGTTTATTGTGGAGTCTCTGAGGTGTGTGCTCCTTGTCTGGCCTACAGATCACTGCAAGGAAATCTGTAGACCCTCTGAAGAGGAGGTGATGGAGCAGAAACCATCCTCACAACACTGGAACTTTCTTGCTCCTTAGGGGCTTGGATGGAGAAGTGGAGGGTGCACTTCTGTGCAGGCATGGTGGAACTCCAATCACTCATTCTCCTTTCTCATAGTAAAACCTGAAGGGGGAAATGAGAGGACCAACAGTAAGGGGAGATCCTGGTCTAAGGGCACAGGGAAACTCCAGGTTGTAACTATGGGAACCTCCAGATGCCCAGACTTTGAGCATGTAGCATCGACCTTCCTGATGACTGGGAAAGTCTAGTGGTTAAGCCCCCACCATGTCGCCTTATTCAGTGATTGTTAAAAAGCTAGTGATGACTTTGTACACTTCTATCTACATCCAGCTAGTGCTTGTGCAAGCAATTAATCTTTTCTGCTCAATTGCTGGTATGTCATTACTACTGGCAGGTGAGATATGCACGTATGGACTGTATGCAGTCAGGATGTAGAATAGCTGGATGCCTGAAAACAGCCAAGGGTCAGGACAGTAAACTCCCTGTGCCACTTCTCCCCTAAGCTTTCGCTGTCCTTATACTGTAAAACTTGGTGTGAAAACCCCTGATAAACTGCTTATGGCAGATTATGTGTTATGGGCACACATTACCTATAAATCAGGAGAAGCTTATCTGCTGTGTTTGGGAAGTTTTGCTTCACAGGTTGCCTTGCCTAAAGACAGGTACTCTTCTTCTCTGCTTTTCAAGAAAAAGCATTCTCTTCCAGAACATACCAGGATGTTCACATGAAAACAAATCACACCCGGACCTGTGGTCAAGGGATTTGAGCAGAAGCACCTTTTATGGCCATAGACCTTAATTTTCAAAAACAATCAAGAAGAAAAGAGGGAGAATGACACAGAGCAATTTGTTAGAGGCAATGATGTGCTCAGAGCTCCTGCGGGTCAAAACACGCCAGGCAGCATTCTTCTCCTTTTAGCACTCAACTCAGAAACATCACATGAAAGGTGTGTGACCCAGGAAAGAGTAACACCCACTCCTCTGAGACATGATGGACGTGCTTGCAGGGATGTTTTTGATGGACGTGCTTGCAGGGATGTGATTTTGGAGACTGAGTTGCTGATTCACCACTGGGATTTTTGTCTAGGTTAAAATTTTACTTTACTTTCCTAACATGACACAGCTCAGCCTGAAGCTCACCAAGCCTAGTAAGGTTTATAATTGACTAACCTTCAACTTTGCCTGCACTTTTCTCCTTGCTTCTTTTCCTATGTTACTAATAATTTGTTTATTTCCGGAAAGCTGAAAACAGATGTGGGGAAAACTGATTGATCAACCAACAAGCTCCTGCCAATGCCAGACCAGAACTTCCCATTTACACCTACAAGGACTAGGAGTCCAAGAGCAGAAGTCTGGAGATGAACACTCCTGATAATGACCAGAAGGGTATTTCTAGGTCAAATTTTCACCCTCTTCCCCAGATCAGACACTCACTAGATCCAAGGCGTCCTTGAGCTTCAGTTTGGTTTAATTCAAAGTATATTCTCAGCAGAAATTCAGCATTAGCCTTGCCTTGGACTCCAAGGACATCAGCAGAAGCCTGATAAAATCTTAGTATTTGTGCATACAAATACCAGCTGTGCCTGATGAGGAGCCCTCAGATTGCCCTCTACATTCAGCATAGGTTTTACCACCACTGGCATTCTGGGAGGTGTACAAAGAGAGTACACAAAGAGAGTTCCACACACATGCACATGCACCAACACACAGGCCTTTCACACTAGGTTTTCGCATTTGTTGTTTCTCATCATGTATCAGTACGATGAAAACCATAAGCTAAGACCCAAAGGAAATAAAAGTGGTTGAGGTCATGTTTTCCACGCCAGTTCTCTGAATTCCTGGGTGCCTTTCGCCTTCTCTAATATTAGTTCTTTGTCTTGATAAAATAATGTACATCTCTTCCCATAACTATTCCTAATCTGGAATATTGTGAGCAGTTCTGGGCTCCCTGGTTCAAGAAGGACAGGGAGGTAATGGAGAGAGTACAAAAAAGGGCTACATAGATTTATCATCTACATGACTACAACATCTCTCTTATGAAGAGAAGCTGAGGGACTTGGGACTTTTTAGTCTAAAGAGAAGACTAAGGGGGGATCTTATCAATACTTATAAATACTTGAAGGGTGGGTGTCAGGAGGATGGGGTCAACCTTTTTTCAGTGGTGCCCAGTGACAGGACCAGAGGCAAAGAACATAAATTGAAATATACTAAGTTCCACCTAAACATGAGGAGGTTCTTTACTGTGAGGGTGGCAGAGCCCTGGGACAGGCTGCCCAGAGAGGTTATGGATTCTCCATCATCTCCATCTCTGGAGATATTCAAAACCTGCCTGGATGCTGATCTGTGCAGCTTGTTCTAGGTGATCCTGCTCTGGCAGAAGTTTGGACTAAATGATCTCCAGGGGTTCCTTCCAACCCCAACCATTCTGTGATTCTGTGATTTCCCTCTCTGCTAAGTGGTTCCTATGAATCTTTTTTAATTCCCTCTCTCTTTTGCTTTATAAGTCCTTGTACTCCTCTGAACTCATGTGGGAGATATTTCACCCTACAAACTGCCTTCCAGCACACAAGGAAAGGAAAAGACCTGTGTCCACTTCTCACTGCCTTGTGTGTGTGTGTAGAGTGAAATCATACATTCCATGACTCACCTTGCTCCTCTAGGCAAGGCAAGACTCTATTCTGTCATCAAGGGTGGTTACTGACAAAAATCTTGATTGACACATCAGCTTCCTTATGAGAGAACTATGCCTACAATCTATGTGGTGCACATGTACTGATACTTAGAACAGCACAGCATGCTGCAACTCAGAGCTAAGAGATTAAGAGAGTTCGGATTATTCAAGATTAAGTCACTTTTGAAAATCCCTTCCTTGAAGTCTGCAGACCTGAGGTCAGGAGGGAAAAAAACCTGTCTGAGTACATGACAAAGGGGAACAGAGGTGATCATCTTCTTAAGGAAATGAGCGTGGACCAGGATATAGGCCTCTTAGTCACATAGGGATTGTACAGGTGCCAGTAGTGAATAGAGAGCATCACCCTTCGCACGTAGACATAGCAGTATTATCTCCTTTTTTTGCTGCTATGTATAATGTCCAGAAAAATTAGAGAAAGGCTTGTGTTTAATGGTCTGAACATTCTTGCTATTAGAAGCTAAGCTTGGACCTGCCCCGGATTTGAATGGGAAATCCCAGCTCTAGGTTCACAACTAAGAATTATGGTTGATCACGTCACAGAAAAACAGTTGACCAAAACTGAATAAGCTGAAATGTTCTGTTTGGCACCATCTTCACAGAACAGCAAAGAAAGATAACTCCTACCCAAGCCCCCATATCAACAGTGCCTCTCGATGAGTTATAACTAGGAGGAGGGTCTTGATTTAGCAGCAAGGAGACTGAGTATGGCAGAGGAATGAGGGATTTCTGAAGAGCCTGAGGAATTAATAACACATTGTAGATATGATTTTATAATGAGTAGGGTTCTCTGAGTTTGGGGTGGTTAAACTGTGATTCCATGTACCAAGAAAATACCTCCTTGGCTTCTCCAAGTCTTGAAGATGTTCTGTCCCCAAACAGAGTGTAACAAAATTATTGACAGTCTAGACATGGAGCAAGAGGATGTGTCTGTTATCACATCCCCAGCTCTACATCTTTGTATGCTGAAAGGAAAACAGATGTTCACCAGATGAAACTCATGTTACTACTCTTGCTGCTGGCGTGCACTGAAAATCTTTTTTACTGAAAAGCAGAGATGTTGTGTGAGCTGGGATGAGAAGTCTTGGCCCTGTAACCAGACTAGTTGAGTGGCTGGATGTTGCTGTAATGCAGAAATGACAATGTAAAACTGAACAGCAGTCACTGGAGCCCAGGCTAAAGCCCAAGTTTCTCTACAAGTACCCAAACACATAACTTTGTTAAAGAAGAGCTAAACGCAGTAAAGCACAGGACAACAAATTGCATTAATTCAACTATTGGCATAAATCTTCTGTTTTAACAATTGATGTTTGATGATCTTATCAGTTTCCAAGTGCTTTCTTTCCTTTTTTTTTTCTTCTTTGTTAAAGCACTGTAGGGCCCAGCTCAGATCAGCTCCCAAACCAGGCAAACCCTACCAAAGGCTATAAATCAGCAGTTGCACTGAAGTTGGTGTCAGGAAAGTCACTGTTACACAGCAGCCTGATTTGTTTTAATTATGCAAGTAGTTCCAGCCTAAATTATGCCTGAAAAAGGTTTGTTGGAGAGGAAAAACACTTAACCAGGTTCTGGAGAGCATTGTCTCTGTCAGCATTGCCAACACTGCTTCTAGATGCCAAATTTTCCCACGACAGCTGCAGACTTAATACCACCTAGCTCCTCAAAAAGTAATTTACATACTCCAACCCAATCCTCCAAAAAGTCCTTTCAAGAGGACAGACTTAGGAAAATCTTTCAGAGGATGTCTAGCTGAGGTGTTTTTAATATATTCCCTATTTCACTGATATGCATATGAGAAATATACTCTTCATCTACAGCAGAATTCAGGAAATATTAGGATGCAAAGATCTATACATGCAGACAGGGATCCTTTAAAGGACCTATGAATATGGAGGAACAGATGCTTCAGGAATTACCATATGAATCCATGGCATGCACAATACTATACAAAAAACGCTATTTATGACGATTATGTCATTTTTGTGGAAACAAAACCTGCAGCAAATGGGCTAGAATAGCACTATTCAAATCCTTCAGAAATGCAAAACTTCCCCAGTGCTAGTAGTTAGAAGCCTGACCTTTTTGCAATGTAAATACTCTCTGGGAGGAAAAAAAAATATAAAATATGTCCCCAAGTCTCTCAGTTTGCACTGAAAGTCCCAGTTAGGATTAATTAGTGTTCCTGTAAATTGAATTTCAGTGACAGACAGAGAAATGTTTAACCTTCACTGTAAGGAAGGCTGCAAGTTACCTACACTAGATGTTACCTAGCAAGTAAATCTAGCCTACAGCAGGCTTTCTCACAAGTTTTCTGGCAGCTATACTGTTTCTATCCCTCTTAAATGCTCCACCCAAAGAAAATGAAAAGCTGTGTCAAGAGAAGAAAAAGTCCTTCTTCCCCACCCCCTCCTCTGCATGTTTGCCTTCCACCCAGGCTCTTGGGACTGCCCCACATCTCGGTCCTACTCACAACAAGCAGGCAGGTCCTAGCATCCCTTCTAGCATGGAGCATCCTACCAAGTCCAAATGTGACAGAACAAGTCAAGTGGACACTGCATAGTGCACTAAAAATTACACCATGATATGAAATCCTGGCTCTTTGCCCTCCCTGACAAAACTCCAAGAGACTTCAAGAGCATTTGGTTCCCCGCAGCAAGGCAAGAATGCGGTATCTTATCCAGCTCTCTCTGTAATATATAGCAAGAAGGTAAATTCCTAGAAGATATTTCAAAACCTCCTTTCAGGTGTATAATTTTTCCATCAGACCTTACAAGATTTATTTGCCAAGTGCAATCCTTTGCAATTTGTTGCAATGTTTTCTTCAAGCTCCAGCACCTTGGCTTCCTACTCAGGGACTCTGTCTCAGGGTTTTTTCCCATTAGAAGCAGGTTGAACCTCCCCTGCTGAGGGCTGGGCTGTTCCCTGCAGCATCCCAAGTGCATTCCTGAAATACTTGTTGGATGGATCAAACTTATCCTGGGGTCCATCCTGCCTGAATATGTAAAGGATTCCAGTGTTATCTGGTATGGTATCTGTAGGGTACTGGCCTATGCTCTCCTCTCCTACCTTATCTTTGAATTCCTCCTCTTTAGGAGCAGCCAGGAAGATGTCTTTGGTGCCATATTACCCAGGGTAATGCTTCCCTCCAGTGACTGCTCCCCATGAATCCCATTGGGGTAGTACATAACCACTAGCACAGACTCCTAATCCAGGCTACTAAGAACCATCAACCAAGGTTTTATGCATACTTGTCCCATTCCCACAAGGACATGGCATTAAATATTAATTATTGATAATTAATGATAAGTTGATATTAATAATCTCTTTCTTTGTCTTGTATAGGAGAAATATCCTCTTTTTTGGAATGGTAGGGGAGAGTGTGTGTGCATATGTGTACATAATATGGGAAGTCTGCATATACTCTGCACCTGCAACAGACTTGTATGGCTGTGATACAGCCTAATGGTGATCTTCTGTGATATTTTCATCTTTCATATGAAAATGCCAATGCAAATAAATTCAAAATGTGTCCTAGGAAAGGGTGATTAAAGAATTTGTCGTTTCAAAGAGAAGCCCCAAGAAAAATAATCCTTAAACATCACCTCAAATTAAAAGCTTGATTTTCCAATGAAAAAATCAGGATTCCAAGTTCCTTTTCTTTCATAATTCAGAGTTGCTTGGTAGACCTGGGGTTGCCTTGTGCAACACCTGGGCAGGAAGTAGCCCTCAAAGATCAAGGGACCCAGGTCTCAGGAGGTCACAGAATCATAGAAATCATGAAGTGTGTTAGGCTGGAAGGGACCTTTAAAGGTCATCTAGTCCAACCATCCTGCAGTAAGCAGGGACATCTTCACTAGATCAGGTTGCTCAGAGCTTCATCAAGCCTGAATGCTTCCGAGGATGGGCCTCCACCACCTCTCTGGGCAACCTGTTCCAGCATTTCACCACCCTCACAGTGAAGAACTTTGTCCTAATGTCTAATATAAGCCTACCTTTTTCTAGTTTAAAACCATTGCCCCTCATCCTATCGCTACATGCCCTTACAAACAGTCCTTCACCAGCTTTCCTGTAGGCCTCTTCAGGTACTGGAAGTCTGCTATAAATTCTTCCCTCTCTCGAGCAAACCTTTCCTGCTGAATCTTGACCAAAGTCTCATAACTGAGATTTTAGCACAGACTTTCCAGCCTGGGGGATGGACCTCTGGGTAGAAACTGTGTCAGAAGAGAAGTATTTTGCAACCTGTTAGCGTAGAACAAGCATGAAGGAACTGCGAATTGATGTGGAGCTGGAGGAGGAGCAGAGACAGGACTCACAAAGGTGTTATGGTGAGGTCTTGTCTCAGCCCACCCTGCCATGTGAAGCAGGACATCCCTGGGCAGCAGTGTGAAGTTGGGGTGAGGGATGGTGGGAAAGGGCAGGGATTAGTAAACAGATCAACCCTGCATCTGTGTTTGAAGGATGCTGGAACAACAAAAATAGACTTTGAGACAAGGAGTGTAAGGGGAGATGTCCTCTATCAGGTGAGTTGTCACAGCTGGAAAATGCTGAAGGTTCTTCTGGATTGCAAACCCTTCTCCAGGTTGGTATGGTTTACCCAGCTGTACTAGGTGGAAAAACAACCTCTTCATACAGACTTTGTCTCACTCAAAGACCTGCATGGATGTCGCATCACTTCTGAAATGACATTCGGACATTTGTAACCACAGAAACTCTTAAAAGCACTTTTCCTACCTAGCAATGAGTGCTCCAGCATGGCTATATGTGAAATCTTCATCTGGTGCTTTTGCTTTCCACACTCTGTTGCTTTTTTGTTGGTCTTGGTTTTTCTTTAAATACATTTATTTACTTTTGTTTTTCCAAATTCTAAAATAGACCTGAAGAATCAAACGGACGAGGCATACTTTAAAACATAAAGCATCCTCCTGGACCTGTGCCTTTGTAGGACACAAAGCAAAAAGGAGTAACCCTCTGTGTCTCGGTGGTGACCTGTCCATCTGGCGTCAGTACAAGTGATAATTCCTCTTCTGAAGGAATGCAAAACCTGAAAGATAGCTGTGACTGCAGCTTTGCTACCCTAGCTTTAGGGGTGGTTTTAAGAGGCAATCAAACAATCCATCTAGTAAGTAAAGCTTGTGACTTGCTTTCTCCCACTCATACTTACCAGAGCCAGCACAGGGTACAATGATCTTCATTGTTTCAGTTAAAAATAACATGGGGGAAGTAATACTTCCCCTTGACTGAGTCAGCCTGAGGCAGCTTTTTTGAAGAATGGTGAATGGTGCTATGGGACATTTCAGCTTCTGAGAAATGCAGTGCAAGGTCTCAATAAATGTGTGTCCACTCCCAACAGGCCTCTCAGCAAAGGTCAGCAGGCAGACCGAGCAGCTGTCTAAGGTTTCAAAATACTAGTGTCCTTCAGGAAGGTTTATCTTCGGTCAGATCCTGGCAATTAGGGCAGGACGGTGGGGCCCTTGGAGGCAGTGCTGTCCCAGTAAACGGGGCAGTTGGGCAGTTTGGTTGGGCAAGCGGTGTGGGCTTTCGGCTATAGGCTGATATTTGTTTACATTGTGGCAGGGACACCGACTGATATGAACCTGGCTTCTGCTCAGATTGGGGTCCAGCTGACCTTGCTTCCTCCCTCCCTTTGTTTCCCAGCTTGTGTCCTGGGGTGACAGGTCCAAGTTGCAGCACCAGTGGCAGAGTTGTGGCATTTTACATCCATCCTAGAGTTTTATTTCTCTGCTGTGTTGTTCATGCCTTTCAGTGTTACAGTTGCACAACCACACATGTTTCAGAGCTGAAGGATGTGCTCCCTGCTCACAGCTCTATGCAGTTTGCTGGGTGGTTACTATTATGGCCACTATTAAAACATGTGAGAGATAAAGACATATGTTTCAAAGAGACAAAGGAACAGGACGGCAGATGCACACAAATGGCTGAGTAGTTGCCACGTATTTCTGGATAGGTTCTCTTATCTGAAGTCAAAATTTCATGTTTACATTTTGAACCTCGTAAATGACTGCTGAGCAGAAAGCAAAGTACAATAAAGCAGTACTTAACTTCAGGATGGTGTTGACTGAGCTTTGCCATATCCCCAGGCAAATCACATCGAGTGCCTGAGAGCTCCCTTAGCACAGCAATCTATTACAAACAATGATGAGAAATTAATCAATAACTGATTTTCAGGGGGTTTTCAGCAGACATCACAAATCACCACTGATCTTTGCTCAAGCACGAGACTGTTCTGCATAAACACATGCAAGAAAGTGAGTCCAAGTGTGCTAGTAAACAGTGTCTCCTGAACAGTAGCAGGAACAGTAGTTTGTCTGCTGTTGGTATCAAGATGGTAGCTCAGTTTTGGAGATGTGCAAGGCAGGCATTGGTCCCAAAAAGAGGAAGCTCAGGTTTAGAATTAGCACTGTCTCTTTCACAGGTTTATTCATGATCTCAGTCAACTCCTATTCCTTTTGCACAGGTCCTTTGATTTGTGGCAACAAACACATCTTGTGAAAGAGAAGCTTTCGTTCCTTAGGTATGCAAGGGGTGCATTTAGAGACCATCATTCCTGTTATTTTCATTGCTGATGAAGGCCTGGTTTCTTGTTTTTCTTGTGTGGTATTTTTTCTATGGCCCACCACTCTCCCATGGTGCTATTGCAGGCTGTGATCACTGTGAACAGGTAACGTTCAATCCATCTCAGTTTTCATCATGATGCAGTGGAAAGAGCACCAGGTTGGGGTTAAGGAGGCATAGGGAGCTGCTGATAGCAGCTTAGAGCTGTTACTATATGTGAAAGCCTCAGAGGCTGCCACTGCTTCTGAAGATGGGACTGTGGATTTACAGCAATGAGTGGAGAAAGTCCTGGAGAGGTACTGTAGAGCCCTTTGTGCAGTCTGCACCATGGAGCTCTCAGCGCTGTGGGAGTTTCTGGGATCTGCCAGTACAAATAACCGACACCAAGTAAAAAAAGTAGTCTTACTAATGCTGAAAAAAAAGAACTTCAGATATCAGTGACATTTCCTCCCCAAAACAAATATATACATCCGTAATGCTGAAATGATTTCTTAATTTCTTTACCTTGCACTAAAAAAAGAGGCAAGGTGTTATGTAATGCACTTGTTGCATAAACTCCAGTGACTCACAGTCTTCTTCAACATCAGATTCCCAAATACTAGCCTCCAACACCAGAAGGCCTGGTAAACTGAATAGGATAATTTGCAGCAGTACCTTGCTACTACATTTAAAATATCTCTTGCATAACTGACTCTTTTGATGGGATTTTTACTTTGTAAAAGAAAACATATATATATATATATATATACATATATACACATGCATTCTGTGGAGAGGTTGTATCATGTTGGTACTGGCTTTACCTGAGAGGTTTTGCCAAATGGGGGATGATATCCATCATCACATTGCTGATGGAACAAGGTATTCCTCAGAGGTGATCCTATATATCAAATTAAGAGGAATTAGAGAAGTGCAGACCTATGTTTGCATTTCCAGTCCAGCAGCCTGCCAAAAGCATATCTCCTGCATTTTCTTCAAGTTCCTGTGTTTGGAGCTGCAGATCTGCTTCTCTTTCTTCTTCTCCAGACCTTTCTTGTTCTCTAGTACACCAGACCCAGAAGGGTACAGAAGAACTCATAAGGATCTTTGCCCTGTGCTGCACAGCCATGCAGATGGAGGTCTGCTTTTCAGTTATCTAAGGCCACAGGACATCATGGCCCTCATTGGACCGCTCTGTCCTTATTTGCAAACTCATATGGAAAAGGGTCAGCTCTCAGGTTGCTGTGAGAAAACTGGGGATGCATGACCAAGGCTGGTTGCTATTTTCCAAATCTTTCTGTTTCAACTAATAGTTTTGGCTTTGAAAAGTCACTGGGAATGGCACTGATATGGCCTCAAGGGCTGGGGAAGGAATCCCCCACCCACTTCTCTGTAGGAGTACAACTGTTTCTTACCACTATTTGGAATGAGCACAGCCCAGCCCTTCAACACTACAAATTATCTGAAATGTTGGTCCAAACCTTGTTCTGTTCAAACATTCAGAGTAACTCCTTATGCTAATGGGAGTCCCTCATCAGCACCAAGGTCATTACTGAAGCTATGTAAACACTTTCTGCTCCCTTCCCTCCTCCTCCTGCCCACCTCTTCACCCTCCAAACCAAAAAATGTTCCCTTCCCATGCTATATTAAGATCATATGCAGAAAATCCAATGCATTATCCTAAGGATTAAGGAGCATTAACAGAGAGAATTAACACATTGCTGCTGTGCTTGTGTCAGAGGCGTGTTTACTCTCAGCAGGCACTGAATGTTCTCAGCGATTCCCGTGTAGGGAAGGTGGGTACCATACCAAAGCCATGCATTTAGAGGCTGTGGTACAGTTTAACTATAGATATATTATGGAAGTTGCCTCAGGAATGTAAACAGATCCAGAAGGTTTTGTGAGCCAAGGCAATTCATTTTAACAGAGCTCTCTTGCATGCACATACATGCGTACCCACACATACCTGCTCACACCCTTCTCCCCTTACCCCTAAGCAAATACACAACAAAAGCAGTATTTCTAAGGCACTATTAATAGTAAATGCTCTTGCTACAGAGATAAAAACTTCATACTTGTTTGGGGTGGAGTGGGAGGTCATTCACTGGTCAAACAAGGAGGTATCCATTCATGAGACAACACTAAAGGATGACCTGGGCTTAGCTGCAGTGCTTGGAAAGTGTATCTATGAGGACAAGAATATGGTTAAATAAATTTTCCAGAACAAAGAACAGCTTGGCCTCAGTAAAGAAAAATCAATCTAATCTTGTCAGGCATTTATTGGAGCCTTGGATCATCCTAATCTTTCAGTCCAAATTGTTTACTCCCTGTACTTTTGTGCAGCTCACACACACCCAAATGAAATGTTTTCACATGTCCTGATCAGTAAATTCTAGCCTAAATCTCTGCTCTACTCTTCTTCTAAGTATGGACTCCTTCAAGGATACTCTCAAAACACTGCACCTAAAATTTTTGTATGAACATTTGGAAAAAAAAAAAATCAAGATATATAAACCAGGACTTCAGTAACTGTAGATGTTCAATAGTCCTTGAGCACCACTCAGTTATCAGCCTACCGGTCAGCTTCTGCATGTGCACTCATCCGCCCTGCCCAAGCAATCAGGTACCTATTCCCCAGTGTTCACTCAGTCTTGAAACTATGTTGGACACTAGTTCAGAGCACTGAGGGTCCTGCTCTGGTCTTTGTGCCAGCCCACTACTTTTAAAAAGGGATTACTGATGCTCTTGGTGTCCACCTTTTACCTAACAGTCAAAGGTTAAAGCATTTCCCCATGAAATGAATGCTCACAAGTGCCAACTGAGGTTCAAATCACCCGGATTAGTCAAATCACCAGCAAATGACAAGACAACAAGCCAGAGCCTTAGTGTCAAAGAATAGAGTACCAGGAGGACATCTAACTCCAGTGTGGTCACAGCACTCTAACAGAAGGGATTATTCAATGTTGTGGTCAAAATGTAGAGGTCGCCCCCACCAAGAACAGTAGCTCTGATTGATTGTGTTTGGTGGCAGACTTACTGCCTTGCATGCCCTTTGAGAGTGCACTGGGAACAGAGTTTTGCAGGCAAACAACTGCTGAGTTCCTGGATCCTGATAGATTTAGAAAGGAGGCCAGCACTAACTTACTCATACTGGACAACTCTGGATAGGAATCTTGGCCACAGGAATAGAAGACTCAGGAGTATACACAAGGCGAAAGGGAAGGCTGGAGGATACAGCCTCAGCAATAACACCTGATCCAAGGTACCATAACACCTGAACATGAGCCAGCAGTCTGCCCAGGTGGCCAAGAAGGTCAAGAGCATCCTGGCTTGTATCAGAAATAGTATGGCCAGCAGGACAAGGGAAGTGATCATCCCGCTGTACTCAGCACCGATGAGGCTGCACCTCAAGTGCTGTGTTCAGTTTTGGGCCTCTCACTACAGGAAAGTCACTGAGGTGCTGGACCATGTCCAAAGAAGGGTGACAGAGCTGTTAAAGGGTCTAGAAAGCAAGTCTTATGAGGAGTGTCTGAGGGAACTAGGACTGTTTAGTTTGGAGAATAGGAGGACCTTATCACTCTCTACAACTACCTGAAAGGAGGTTGTAGCCAGGTGGGTGTTGGCCTCTTCTCCAAAGTAACAAGGAATAGGATAAGAGGACATGGCCTCAAGTTTCACCAGGAGAGGTTTAGATTAGATGTCAGGAAAAAATTCTTCACCAAAAGGTTTGTCAATCACTGGAAGAGGCTGCCCAGGGAAGTGGTTGAGTCGCCATCCCTGGGCATATTTAAAAGATGCATGGGAGTGATGCTGAGGGACATTGCTTAGTGGTGGACTTGGCAGTGTTAACAGTTGGACTTAAGGGTCTTCTCCAACCAAAATGATTCTGTGAGCCTAAATCCAAATTTTCTTTAGTCTAAGTGCTTGGGGTACAATGGGTTTCTAGTTATATTTAGATCAAGGAATTAAAATTACAGAATCACAGAATCACAGAATCGTAGGGGTTGGAAGGGACCTTGAGAGATCATCAGGTCCAACCCCCCTGCCAAAGCAGGCTCCCTAGCACATATTGCACAGATAGACATCCAGACGAGTCTTGAATATCTCCAGAGAAGGAGACTCCACCACCTCCCTGGGCAGCCTGTCCCAGGGCTCTGTCACCCTCACTGTGTAAAAGTTCTTCCGCATGTTGGTGTGGAACTTCCTGTGCTCCAGTTTACAGCCATTGCCCCTTGTCCTATCTCCACAGATGACTGAAAAGGGGCTGGCCAATTCCCCCTGCATCCCATACTTAAGATATTTATAAACATTAATTAGGTCCCCCCTCAGTCTTCTTTTCTCCAGGCTGAACAGCCCCAGCTCACTCAGCCTTTCCTCATACGGGAGATGTTCCAGGCCCTTAATCATCTTCGTAGCCCTTCTCTGGACTCTCTCCAGGAGATCCCTGTCCTTTTCATACCAGGGAGCCCAGAACTGGACACAATACTCCAGGTGGGGCCTGACCAGGGCAGAGTAGAGGGGGAGGATCACCTCCTTCTACGTGCTGGCCACACTCTTCCTGATGCATCCCAGGATCCCATTGGCCCTCTTAGCCACCAGGGCACACTGCTGGCTCATAGCCAACCTGTCATCAACCAGGACCCCCAGGTCCTTCTCCACAGAGCTCTTCTCCAGCAGGCCATCCCCCAGCCTGTACTGATACAGATGGTTATTCCTCCCCAGGTGCAAGACTTTACACTTGCTTTTATTAAACCTCATCTGGTTTCTCCCTGCCCAGCTTTCCAGCCTGTCCAGGTTTCACTGGATGGCAGCGCAGTGTTCCTGCATGTCAGCCACCCCTCCCAGCTTTGTATCATCAGCGTACTTGCTGAGGTTGGATGCTATTCCCTCATCAAGGTCATCGATGAAGATATTAAACAGGACTGGACCCAACACCGAGCCCTGGGGAACACCGCTAGTCACAGGCCTCCATTCAGATCTTGTTCCACTGATCACGACTCTGAGCCCGGTCCAACAGCCAGTTCTCAACCCACCTCACTGTCCACTCATCTATCCCATGATCTCTCAGCTTTTCTATCAGGATGCCATGGGAGACAGTATCGAAAGACTTGCTGAAGTCAAGGTAGATGACATCCACTGCTCTCCCTCCATCCACCCAGCCGGTGATGAGATCATAGAAGGCTATGAGATTGGTCGAGCACAATCTCCCCTTGGTGAATCCATGCTGACTGCTCCTCATGACCTTCTTCTCTTCCAGTTGCTTGGTAATGGCATCCAGAACAAGCTGTTCCATCACCTTTCCAGGGACAGAAGTGAGGCTGACTGGCCTATAATTGTTAGGGTCCTCCTTCTTGCCCTTTTTGAAGACTGGAGTGATATTGGCTATCCTCCAATCCTCAGGTACTTCTCCTGTTCTCCAAGACCTGTGGAAGATGATAGCAAGTGGCTCCGCAATCACTTCCGCCAGCTCCCTCAGCACACGTGGATGTATCCCATCCGGGCCCATGGATTTGTTTGCATTAATCCCTTTGAGCCGCTCCTGGACCACCCCTACCTCAACTAGAGGGAAGTTCTTCATTCCCCAAACACTCCTACTTTCATCCAGGATCTGCGGGTCCCGAGGGGCCTTTGGAGTGAAGACCGAGGCAAAGAAGGCATTCAGTATTTCCACCTTCTCATCATCACCCGATACCAGGACACCCGCCTCATTCATCAAGGGACCTACATTATCCCTGGTCATCCTCTTACTATTCACGTATCTGAAAAAACCCTTTTTATTATCCTTTATATCCCTTGCCAGTTTCATCTCCAAGCGGGCTTTAGCCTTTCTAGTCGCGTCCCTACAGGCCCTGACAACATCCCTATATTCCTCCCAGGTGCACAGACCCTGTTTCCATAGTTCATAAACCTTCTGCTTCCCTTTGAGTTTACACATTAGCTCCCTGCTCATCCACGCAGGTCTTCTGCCTCTCTTTCCTGATTTCTTACTCAAAGGGATGCACCTATCCTGTGCTTGGAAGAAGTGCTGTTTAAATGCTAGCCAGCTCTCACAGGCTCCCTTGCCTTCTAACAGCGTAGCCCACGGGATAGCTCCTAAAAGGTTGCGGAGGAGATCAAAGTTAGCTCTTCCAAAATTCAGGGTAGCTATCCTGCTTTTTGGCTTGCTTCTTCCACTCAGGATCTTGAACTGGATCATTTCGTGGTCGCTTTTATAATTTCAGGATATTTGCTCTGATGTTTCTGTACTGAAATAAGAAGTCAAAATAATTACTTACAGTTCACTGTATGTAGACCCAAGATTCCAGTTCATGTCCATCTTTGATTTTAATTTGGCCATTTGGAATTTTACCAGGCTTTTTTTTCTTTTTCTTTTTGCAAGTGGACTAGAAAATCTGGTGCTTAATGTACTTTAAATGAAACAAATTACCTATTAAAAGAAAATGGTAGTTTACAAAAGAAATCTATTAAAAAAATGTTCTTGGTAACAACTGTTTGGACACGGTTCTTAAAACATTACACATCACTAATTAACAACCTGCCATTCTTTCTCTTTTAAATTTATTCATCCTCTTAAAAGTATTAGATTAAGAAAGTTCTTGTTAATTTACAAACATAAGATACAGGAATGTCTTTCTCTGATTTTGTCCAGGTAAAGGTTTACTTTTTCTTGTCTTTAAACTTTACTGAGTTTACAAGAACTGTTGGGTGGTTTTTGTTTTGTTTTCTTTTAATAGGGGTGGCACCTAACAAAACACTCATCCCAAGCTGCTGTGCAAATACCATAGAGAAAGTGGGAGAGGAAGAGAATTCTGCACTCCCTGCACAAAGGAGCGACATAAACATGCTTCTCAAGGACTTCCAGCAGCCTAATTCTATCCATTTATGACTGTGACAGGAGATTTCCCAAACAGACCTCTCCCAGGAGGTACCACATGAAATACTTAGCAGCTGTTCATCCCTATGTCCCATGCAGCACCTGTCCTTGCAGCAGCCATGAGCTCAGGTGGGGGTGGGAGGTTGATACTTGGAGGCACACACAGGTATGAGCTGATGCTGCACTCCAGCATCTCCATGGCAAACAGGTGGAGACTTTTATCTCATGGTCAATACACAGAAGCTCATCTCCTTTTTCCTGAGTGCTGGGCAGTTATTGCACTTGAGGAAGAGCAACTGAAACAGGCTTGGAAACTGAAAGAGGTTAAATAAGTTTCCACACAGACACAAAAATCCACACAACTCCCTGCTGTGCAAAGCCAAACCAGTCTGACTTCTGGCACCTCAATTCAGGCAGGTTCTGTTTTTTTCTTGCCAGTAGCAATACAGGCACAAACAAGTATTAATACCACCCCTTGGGCTTTTCTTTATTTTGCTAACTTTACGAAGGGGATGTTTGGTTTCTTTATGAGGTACTTGGAGCCTGTGGCTGATTGGATCCTGATTTTTAATTTGTCATGCTACACAGTCCCAGCCAAAGGCCCAGGATCTGGCTCTCCCAGTCATGGTGAAAATGCTAAAGGATGGCAGCCTTGGAATGGCACAGTGTGCTTCTTCACCATGGACGTGCAGAGCAGGACCTGGTGGGCTTTGCTCTCTTCTCACTGGGTGGGATGCTCAGACTTTTTAAGCCTGAGTAGGTAAAGGTTTTCCATGCACTTCTTATAAGCTAGGTGTTAAGTCTCGCTATGATAGGTGCTCTCATAAAAGGGGTTCAGACTATCTCCCTCTGTAGTTCACAAAAGGACTCTCAAGCATGGGATTGCCTAATTTTCCCTACCTAAACGTGTGATATCTAATGCAAACTAATCTTGTACTCTCCCTCTGTAATCAGCAAAGAAAGTAAACACATGGGAGGACAGTTCAACCCCTCTTAAACACTCCTTTAAGGACAATATGGATTACCTTGCATAGTTGTCTCTGCATTGCCTGCAAATGACTGGTATGTCTCAGGAGACATAAATCCCACCATTAAATCACACAGATGAGGTCCAAAAAGAAGACAATGCCCAGCTACTCTTGCTTCTCCCAACTCTGCACTGCAGCTCTGCTGTCTCAGCAGTATATGTGAAAAACATTTGACCCCATGTAATTTGTCAACACTACAACTCCCCCCCCCGCCACTTCTGTCCTGGGAAGGGCTAAGCCCTTTGCCTTTATGTGAAATTTTGCTGAGTGTGTATTTATAGCTGTTATTCATTAAATGGATTCACCTGACCCAAGGGCTGCCACAAACAGTTCATTCTTGGTACTGTTTTGTAAAGAGAGGGTTTGTAGCTAGCAAAGCTGTTTATTTCATGTACAGTAAAAGCCTGCCCTCAGGATTGTGCAACCACAATTTAGCATGGCTACAGATAGGTTTATAAAGCTCAGATATTCTTTTAATTTATTGATTATAAACACAAGGAGAAACCACAGTCTAAGCACCAAGAAATACTCAAAATCTTTTTTCCATGTCTTAAGACACCTAGAACTTCTGGCACTTGGTGTTTTGTGTGGTGTATCTGCTGTCCCACTTAAACTTCTGCTCAGAAGTGGCTCAGCGGGTCATTTTGAACCTAAGCCCCGTGAAGACCCACTTTGCTTCTCACAGTTGTGGGGTATGACCATGCAGGAGACAGCCATACATTGGCAGGTTGCAATGTGACTTGCCCAACCAGGGTCCCTGACCTCTTCATGGCTGATCCTCCTACTTTGCCCTGTGACATTTTTGGAACATTACAGCTTCCTATGGTTTGGCTCTGCCCCTTTCCTGATGTCCATTCCACTTCTTGCTCTCTGTTTTCCTCTTACCACCCCCTTCATTTCTCTGCTCTGATTGCTCTCCTCAAAAAAGGCATGAATCACCACATTGAAATGTCTCTCTACTCGATGTCAGCCTAAAAAGCTGCACAAACACTGCTGAAATTAATGACATCCAGACTGCCATTGCTCTTTAACCAGAAGCCCGCTGATTAGCGTGATCTAGTCTCGTGTCCCTGTTTTCTCAGAAGAGTTCACCCCTGCCCAGAGTATTTTAATTAGTAGTCTACAGGATATTCCCTCATACAACTGCTCCAATTATGTTTAATCAGTAACACTCTACATGCAATAATTAATTATCATTAGAACAGAGAGAGCTTGACACTGTGATTCATTGGTTTGTTAGTCTTTGTTCCTCTACTCCGCCATTTTATCTTCTATATTATATAAAACAAATTTTTTTGGGAAGTCAAATGAGGTCATATGGCATAGAAAGTGACTCTGTGCAATGCAGCTAGGCTGTTGAAGAGCTGGAGGAGGGGGAGGGGAGGTTTGCCAGAGTGACAATGACATCAGGGGACATCACTGGCTGTGCAAGCACCCATCCTCCCCAAGAAGCAATGCTTCATGTTGCCAGTGCATAGCAAACCACAGCAAAGACCAGTGACACAATGCTCACCACATTTCAGCTTGGATAAGAGCCACTTCTTTGGCTGCTATCTGCAAGTGCTGCTCCTGTGTTTAAATGACCCTGTCACTTGACAGGGTGCAAAGCAATGGACCTTTATATTTCATGGCTGTTTGAGAAACCTCCACATCCTATGCAAGACAAAGCTACAGAGGGCTACAAAGATGATGAAGGGACTGGGGCATCCTTCATATGAGGAAAGGCTGAGAGAGCTGTGTCTGTTTAGCCTGGAAAAGAGAAGATTGAGAGGGATCTTATCAACACTTATAAATATCTAAAGGGTGAATGGCAAGAGGATGGGGACAGATTCTTTTCAGTGATGCCCAATGACAAGAGTAGGGTTAATGGGCACAAATGGGAACACAGGAAGTTCCATCTCAACATGAGAAAAAAACTTCTTTGAGGGTGACAGAGCACTGGGACAGGCTGCCCAGAGAGTTTGTGGGCTCTTTCTCTGGAGGTAGGCAAGATCTGTCTGGACACAATCTTGTGCAACATGCCTTCGTGATCCTGCTCTAGCAGGGGGGTTGGGTTAGATGATCACCAGAGGTCCCTTTCAACCCTGACCATTCTGTAATTCTGTGAAGACAGCTTTGCATAAAAAGTTAATTTCTTTCCACCAACGAAAGAATTGGTGCATGGAAAAGCATCAGTCATAGCTGAAGTTGGTATGTACAAAACTTTACATTCTGTTTTGAGAAATGACATATCAGAGGATAAGTTTGTACCTCAAAAGAGGAAAAAAGTATTTAAGGCACTTGAAGTTCACATTCTCCCTGAAATCTGATATGCTACAACTCTTTTTCACCATGGACTCTCCACATGTACCAGGAAAGTAGAACAAGACAATGGGGTTTTGGCACTTCCCAAAGAAAAATATGAAGTGCAATAGGCTTTTTCCATCTGTCATTAAAATGAAAATTGAAATTAAATTTTGCCAGCAAAAATAATTGCAAACCTGTAGGGAGGACTATGATAAAAATAAGCATCTCAGATTCCTTGTGGCCTGGCTAAAACAATATTCTTTCTGTAATCTTTATTATAAACAGTGTGAGGAGCAAAATCCAAAAGAAACAGAATTACATCTTGATGTTCCATATAACAAATAGATTTGTCTGAGAGACTTCAAGTGATGAGATTGCTGCACAGAGGTTGGTCTTCTGGTCAATGCTCTACCTGCTGAGGTCCGTCTCCTGCCTACATTTTGATGATTAAAGGTAAGTTCAAACATTTAGATCTTCAAAAAAAATATGGGTAAATAGCTCATAATATTTCCTGTCCTGTTGTGCACATTATTTAGTAGCTCTTTGAACCTTGCAATTTTTGTTTCTGATGTGGAAAGGAATTTCCAGGTGGTCAGAAATTTCTTGGGTCTATTCTGGGTTTTTTTTAATGGATGCACAAACATCCTCTAAACACAAGAAAAGCACAAGGAAATACTTTGTTTGGGGATCCTGCATCTTCCCCCCAGCCCAGCAGCCTCTGTGCAGGAGCAAGACTACATTTGAGACACACTGAGCATCACCCAGCCAGGCCTCAGCCAGCAGCATCCTGGATCCATATGCAACAGCAAAATGTTGTCAGAAAACCTCCTGACTTTTGACAAATGAAGAGTTGAAGTGAAGGGCCAGTACATCTAAGCTGGGGCCAGACCAGACATGGCTTGCATCTATGTACATCAGAAATTGTCCCCATGCTCCCCAGCACTTACAGGTTAGGGAAGGTCTAAAATAGAAAGATTTAATAATGTTGCTATATTAATCTAGTGTGGGAAACAAACATAATGTGAACTAAAATAGCAACATCACCCACAAAACTCTCCATGAAGAGGTAAGATACACCTGCAACAGGAGCCAGATGTATATATATATTTATAACTGATGTAATCTGGGAGGAGCTTTGATTAAATGTTTTTGCCAAGGTGAACTGTGTCATCACTGGCTAAAGGAACTAAGCCTGTGTGTCAGCTAGCCCTCCTGCTTTGCTTTTGGAATTACCAACTATTTCAAAAGCATGAGCCTTAAAGTTGCAGCTATGGGTCTTTGCAGTCACAGGTTATGTGCCTTTTTATATTGAAAGTCTTTATTCTTTGGTGCCTGACTAACTCTGCTGTAAACAAATATTATGGATTTATTTTTACTCCCCTGGTACAGTGATTGAAATGGTATCGATCAGACATTACATCTCCCATTGACACCAGTATAGACATTAGTATAGACACCCCATGGTGTCTGAAACCTGAGGTCAACATTTGCATTCCTTGTATTATTAGTAGTAGTAGTTCTGCAGAGACAATGTATTTTGTACCACTTTGTTACCCTCCTTTGACTCCATGAAGGTTGCAAGAAGGTAGGTAATTGTCCAAGAACTGTACAGATTCTACCTGCCAGCAGCAGCCAGCCCTGTCCTCACAACTCTGGTTTGCAGATTGATGGGATTCACCACCTTCATTGCATCCATCACAGAAATCCAACTTGTATGCTTGACTAGCCAGAACAGCACTGGTAATAAACACCAGTCTCTGTGTCACATTGCTTTTTATGCTTTTCTTTGCTCAAATGAGTTTTGTTAGCTTAGACCTTACGATCCTGCTTTCAGCAGTACCGCTGTAATCATCTGTGAAAGAGCTTAAGTGGACCACCAGTTTCAATCTTCAGAGATATCCTCAGGCTGATCATAAATGCAGTATTGTGAGAAAAATACAACATAATCCTGACGAGCTGTTCTGGCCCCCAAAATCATCTGCATTTTCTATTACATTTCTTTTTAAAATGTCATTAAATTTACTCTTTGGGATTCCAGAATTGACAATGAAGCATTCTGCTATTTAAGAACACAAAACCATTAACAAATTTTAATCAAAGATATGTGTGGGGAGAGGAAGTTTTATGGAATCTTTTCATAGGAAAAATGCAGTCTGCTTTACTAATAATAATACCTTCACATGCATGTGATCCCTTTTCAGGAACCAGCACTAAGTGGAGAATGGAATCAGAGAGCAGAGGCACAAACAGACCTCCCCTCCCTCAGTGGGAAAATTTCCATGTGATGGCAGGTTTGCAATGCCCTAGCAGGCCTGGCCATCCCTTGGAGCACCAGCTGTCTTTTCCTCAGCACACAGGTAGCCAAAGCATTGCCACTCTTAATGACAATTCAGTAAAAGGAGCCTGGAAGACAATCAGAGATGCTGAATTGTCCTGTTTACTCACAAGTTGTTCAGTAGTCCACTCAAGCCCCAACTGGGCTGGCTGTCCATGACATCAGGAGGGGAGCTGCTTTTGTAGCAGCCACAGGGCTGCTTCCACTCCCATTTTTGAGCAGAGCATCTCTGGACACCTTCCAGAACTGGTGGATGTTGTCTGGGGTGCCCTGCTTGGCATCCCTCTTGGTTGCTCTCTTAATCTTTCTCCTTAGTCATCAGCCCTCACGTCCTTCCCATTTTTCTGTGGTTGTCCCCATAACCAACAGTTTTTCTCATGCTTAGTTACCATGCATAAGAGTTTGGTGGAAGGTGTCAAAGGACCTGTTGTGGCACATGGGACACAGAGCCATGTGGCAAGGCACGTGAGTGAAGGTTTGGCTTGGTTAGAAGGGGTAGGTCTCACCTGCAGCACACTGCCCTGGTCTCCCCCCTAGATTGAAGAGATGCATGTGACCAACTATCTGATTATTCAGGTATGACACCCTGGGGTGGCTGATGGCCTGATGACAGGATCCATTAGCTTGACACACAGGATAAAAGGATGGCAACAGGGTAGAGTGCTGCAACGTGTGGTAGAGTAAGGGAGAATCCCATAATCTTGGCCCTGACTCTGAGATTTGATCATTTTGTTGGAGGATAGGAAAGACTTCAGGACAACCAATATGCGAGTGCTTTAATGGTACAGAGCATTTGCTGACAAAACTCCATGTACACAGTCCTATTTTTACCATGTGTCTTTTGCATGGACACAGACATTTACTAACAAACCACAGCTGCCTTTTAGACTGGCAGTTACTGGTCTGTGGCTCTCAAGGAGTCTTTGGTAGGATCTGTGCATTTAAGAATGAACCAGCCCCAGATCTTTTTCTTCTCTTGTGGAGAAATTGTGGTGAAATTGTGTGTATCAGTAGGGAAGCTTATAGACTTGTTGCCTGTAAATGGAAGTATTTTTTCCAGTCTTGGTAGGATCTGTTTTTCTGCTGTGTCCATGCATTTGTATACACGTGTGAAATGTGTCCACAATATATGGACAAGATAAAAAAACAAGCTGATGTCCAAATGATTAGTTTTGACTGGTTAATAAGTACCTACATGATAAACAGCAAAGTTTAATGTGAAAAAAAAAAATCAAAGCAAACAATAAGTACAGGACAAGAATGATAAGGTGCCGAAGTGAACTGTCACACTTTCTTCTTCAGCTTCCCAAGTAAAATTAGGCAGCCCATATGCTGGGTGATCAGACTCGGGAGAGCAGGAATTCCATCAAAAGGCACGGAAACAGTGATGGATCAATCTGGTTTTTCACACTGACCTGGCATTTTTTCTCTAAAACCTTCCTTCCAAATACTGGGAACATTGCTAAATTTCAAGTCATTGGGCTGTAATTTTCTCTGTTGCTTCCACGCCTTAAATGAGCCTGAACCTTGAGCTTTGAATCTTAAGAGTTTGTTTTCCTTGCAGTTCTAGGTTTCCTCTGAGTTTTATTGTAGAAGTCTTCAGCAAAAATTATTCTCAAAGGCCTCAGAAAGGGAAGGAATCATAGAATCATAGAATGGTATGAGTTGGAAGGGACCCCAAGGATCACAGAGCTCCAACTCCCCTGCCACAGGCAGGGCCACCAACCTCAGGCCTGGATCTACACAAGGTTGCCCAGGGCCCCATCCAACCTGGCCTTGAGCACTTCCAGGGACGGGGCATCCACTACCTCTCTGGGCAGCCTGTTCCAACAAGGAAGGAAGGAAAGGAACATAAAGAGAACAAGGAGGGATAGGTCCACCACCCACAGAAAAGGAAGATGCCATCAAAAAATCCCCAAAACTAAAAAAGGTGACCACAGCAGAGTGAAGGGCTTGACACCAGAGGATGCTGAGAAAAAACATGGAGTGTGATGAGACAGAGAAAGAAAAGATCTTCCAGCTCCGGGAAGATGAGGTTTATAATGAATATAAATGACCTGTACTAATTCTTTTAAACAAATCAATATCCAGTTGCAACATTCCTTTACAGCAAAGATTGCATTAACATTAGGAAATAATGCTAACCTACTTGCATAGCAAAAGCAAAAGAATGTGTGTTCAGGGCCTACAGCAAAAATGAGAGTGTGGGAGTAATAAAACCTTTGTTGTCTGCTGCAGCATGGATGTGTAAGATGATCTTGAGAAAGCCATCTTCAAAAAGAAAAACCACAACAAAAACACCAAACAAAATGTTCAGTATCTCACGGGAGGGCAGTGACACCGTGTAGTTGCCAGTTTTCAGTTACTACCATGATAAACTCTCTACAATAGCTTAAAAGATCACTTTCTCACATTTGTTCTGTACATTTTTTAGCCAAGAGTGCTTTCAAAGCTGCCTGACCTTATGGCCCTCACACCACAGCAGATGTAGGATGCTGATTTATATCAGAAGGTTTCTTTTTTAAGGGCTGTGGTCTCTTGGTATCTCTGGAGAAGATCTAAAAACTGAGGTGGACTCACTGAAACCCTCACATTGTATCTCTACCCCACAGCACCCTGTCCTGTCCCAGAAAACCCGGACAGCATGTGTGGACTACTGCTTATGCTGCAGGAATGAAATCTGCCACAATATGAAGCTGGAGCCTCTCTTATTGGACCCGTGTGGTTTCTGACTGTGACAACAGGCCTGAGGCAGTTCACAAGGCAAGGTTTCCCTGTTATAAGGGGATCCAGCAAAGAGCCCTACTACCCAGGCCAAAAGGACATAAAGGCAAGTCAACCTAATTGGATCTTCAGTGAGTGTCCTTTAGCCTTCTCAGCTGCACAGCAAACCTTATCCCCCCAGACACCACTCTAG
The DNA here is from genome assembly GCA_020800305.1 of Porphyrio hochstetteri. Lineage (NCBI taxonomy): Eukaryota > Metazoa > Chordata > Aves > Gruiformes > Rallidae > Porphyrio > Porphyrio hochstetteri. The sequence goes on from CM036906.1 coordinate 9,479,050, forward strand.
CTTGGCCAAGTTGCAGGTGCTTCATCCTGGAACATGCATGGTGCTACATCTTGGTGCATATGGGGACTCTCTGGAGCAGACCCTTCCCTCCAGACCTGGCATTAAAACATGAGCTCTATAAAGGAACTTCTCAGATGCCCTCTGCAAGGGACTTTGCCTCTCCTTCCTCAGAAGATTATGTTAATTAAACCCTTTCTGGGATGGCTGCCTACCCCTTCCCTCCCCCATCAGGGCAGGGCTGGACCCTTCCTCCAAAAGGAATCAATGGTGATGAGATTTGCAGCTGTAAGTTGGACTCAGTCTCTTTGTTAGGAACAGAAGCAAAACATGCTTCATTGCACCTCGTGAATTCTTTCAACATAAGCATCTTCAGTTACATGTTTCTGTAGCCGGACATAAGTGTCTGTCACCACGGTAAGGGAGAAAAGAATTTCCACGGATGTGAAAGTGTGGTGCTCCCTTTTATCCTGATCTCATTGTTAAACAAATGAGCTGCCTTTAAAAGTATTGTGACATTTATGTGTGCCTCCAAATGGGGCTACTTTCGCCCCATCTCAATTTATGCTTGGAGTAGTAGCCTTCTTTTTATGGGCTCTGTTAATGAAGGGGAATAATCCTAATTTCAGTTAGTAAAATTGCTTTGTGTGTATGTGGGTGTGTGAAAATAATACAGTATCTTATTTCAAACCTCATGCGGTTTCAGCAATTATGCCTTTAACAGAAAATCTCAAAAGTCAACAGCCTTATAATATCTAACTCCTGGGAACCAGAGTAAGGGGAAATTAAACATCCATCTCTGAATTTAATGGTGTAAAAATATGTGTGTAGATAACTGCTATTATGTGTATAAGTCCCTCCTGCTGAAGTACAGATCCCAAAAGGCACACCTTGCCCAGACAAGGTAAAGCCAGATCCCACAGCCCCTGCTTGCCTGTAGCAGCCTGCATGGGGATACTGCACATGGGGAGGAGAGTGGGCTGTGCCAGGGAAGGTATTTCCAGGTGCAAAGCCGCACGTCCCAGGGGAGGAAAGCCTCACCCACTTCTGAATACGCCTTTCTTCTTGGCCGTTCCCTAATCATCCCACCCTTCTTCAGCTCCAGGTCCTTTTTTTTATTTTTTCTTGATCAAGGATATGCAAATGCTGCTCTGAGTCACAGCTGCTGCAGTAGGAGTTTCTTGGGTATCAGCAGCGCTGAGCGAGCGTGTGCATTTCTGCTTTACGTTATTGTCTGCACGTCCCTTGGCAGACAGCAAGCATGTCTCCCAAACCATAGCTCACATGCCTAATCTCTTCCACTCCAAACTCTTAAGGCGGAGTTAGGGACAGTATAATAACCAGTTTCTTGCAGGCAACTGGGCAGTGGTCCAGACAAGAAAGTACAGTGAAACTGCTGGCTGACATCTAACTCATCCAAAGTTCAGATCCACAAATAATCTTCTATATTCTCTTGGCAGGGGTAAAATTCAGAGAGACTCTATCTTCTTGGTCACTCCTGCACTTGGCTTTGCAGGCTATCCTGACCCAAAATTGGAGGGAGTAGTACTGGCAGTGCTGGTCAGGTGCTACGAAAGGCGACCTGCCCACTTTTGGAGATAGAGGGCTTGTATTTGCAAAACAGACCACCATAATTTGAAATATGTAAATTTTTGGCAGCAGATAACTTTGCATTCAGGTGTGCAGAGATTCATATTCTTCTAATCCTGAATTTTATAGGTGTTTGTAGGTGTTCACAGAGTGGAATATAATGGGATCTGGACCCAGTTAAGGTAAATTGTAGTGCCCATGGTAAACTGTATGAGGAAATGGCAGCAAAAAGACCTTTTCAGGACAGCCACTAAAGTGAAACAGAAGTGTGCAGACAACATAGACATTTGGACAAAGACTGGTCTCTCAGCCTTGACCTTACCCAGTTGGAAGATCACCAAACAGGGAAGAAGACTGAAATGAACTGAAAGACAATCCTTCCTTCCTTCCTTCCTTCCTTCCTTCCTTCCTTCCTTCCTTCCTTCCTTCCTTCCTTCCTTCCTTCCTTCCTTCCTTCCTTCCTTCCTTCCTTCCTTCCTTCCTTCCTTCCTTCCCCATTTTCTGGTTCCAGGAGTTTTCAGATCCAGCAGAAGGCATAAGCAGACATTTGTCCAAAATTGGCACATTGCCTTCAGAGTTTATTTGAACAGGTAGTGCAGGGGTGAGCTCAGTCATGCGCTTTTACATTTCAAGTCTCTCCAACATTTTCAATTTCATATGTGCTGCCAAGCAGCAGTACAGCTGAAGCAGAGCAGGAGGGTGAGGTACAATGGGGTATGTGCCATGGCGTGATTTGTGATTGTTAGAGCCACTCATCACTGAGTGTTTCTAAGAAACACTCTGTGTGGGGGAAGGACAGATTCTTCAGTCAATTAAGCAATATTTCTTCACAGTGCACACGAAGCTTCCTCGTATTGTCCACTATGTCAAGTACTACTCTGTTGTGCATTATAGTGTGCTCTAGGCTGCACCTCTCAACTAGCCTTGAAAAAAAGAGACTCATTGATCCCATGCAATGAGAGTCCTTAGATCAATGTCCTTTCATATAAATAACAACTTTGGCCATTTTGAAATCTTTCTATTCAAAAGTGGGTTTGTATTAAAGGTTTTCCTCTCCGGTTTTCCGTTTGCTTATCCTTGGTTGTTCTTGGTTTCCTCATTTAAAAGTTCTTGCTCACTTAGGAGCAGATCTTTTGACTTTTGGCAGAACAAGGAGAAACAGTCATGGCATAATTTGTCTCTGTCAGTTTTGAGGGGATGGAGAAGGAAAAATTAGGAGAGTAGAGTATTTTTCAGTTTACTTAGGCCACATACCATAGTAATTTGCAGGCAGAACTGGTCAATTTGCCGGCACATGAGTCATTGGATGCACACTGTATCCACAGCCATTAACCAGCACTTTAACCTGTCAGAGGCAAGAAGGGATCAGAATTGGAAAATCCTGTTGGGATAAACCTGAGGAACAAGCAAAAGTATGATAAAACTCAGCAGGACTTTTCTATAATTCACCAAGAAGCCCAGCACACAACACAGGTGCTTAGACTGAAGCAACAGTAGGTTAGAAGGCCTACTCACTCTGACTTCTTCTCTGAAATGGGGCAAAGAGACATATGTGTACCTAGTGGGCTTGGTGTTGGTACCTAGGCAGGGGTAGGCTAGCAGGGTAGGATGAAGAAGCATTACTGGATGAAACAAACAGGTGTAGCCACTATGCAATGTGGCTGGCTCTGGTCACTGAGCAAGAAGATTCAAAATACAGAGAAGCTCAGGCCTAATTCACTAGTCACCTACCAGCAAAAAGCGATGAAGTAAGTCCAAAGCAAAATAAGTCCACCAGCAAAAGCTACTTGAAAACTAGTTGTAAGAACCTGCTACTGCTTCTCTGCCCTGGATAGGGAAAGCTGTTTGTAGAAGTCATTTTGTTTAAGGAATTGTTGGACTTCACAGTCAAGGATGTTTCTTTTATGAGATTTTTTAAAAAGATTTCCTTAATGACTGGAGTTCAGATGCATTTTGAGATGGGGCAGAGAGTGAGAATGAACTTGATCTGGGTTACATACAGGTTTTGCTGGAAGACCAACAAGTATCGGTCTGTGGCAGCACATACAGATGTGGGTCTGTGCATGCGTCTCCCTTGCACATCCCGCCTCAGGCAGCCCTGGTCTGCTGTTCTGGCACAGATGTCTGTTGTTGAACAGATGTTGTCTTGTAAGCTCTCCTAAGCAGCTCCATTTTCCAATCAGAATTGTAACTGGAATTATGAACAGAAGATAATTGCAGCGTTTATAAAAGGGGAGTCTAAAAAACTGGCCCTGCAGCTCTGTGAATTGAGGTCACCCACCAAGCTGCTGCCCTGCCCTCCTGCTTGTTTAAAAAAGCCAGATATTAGAGTCGGCTGCTGAATAGATACTGTTGGCATTACCAGCCAGGAAAGACAGCTAGGATACTCTTTTGTCACTAACCTATTTTTTGACCAGAGAACAAACCAATGCTTGCTGTATCGTCAAACAGGTAACGGTCTCTTGTGTAATTATAACGAATTATTATAATAGTTATTATAATAATTTATGGCTATTTGTCCCTTAAGCCAGCTCCTCCGTCATGTTTTCACTGTCTGCTCTGTGAATGTCTTGTTGAGATCATAAGCATTTTGGGCAGAGACTGTCTGTGTCATACGCAGCGCTGGTCACCTTACTCATGTTTAATGAGCAAGGTTCTGCTTTGGCTAATTATATTGTGTCACCGAAATCAGCTATTAGTAACAGGAGAAAAAAACGTAGCATCTGGATCAGTATATCATAACTGTAAGGAATTACAATATTATCTTCCCTGCTCTTATTTTCAAGACCTGTGCAAACATGTAAATACATCAGGACTGCATTGTTTATGTGCTGCTCTAATGAGACATTGGCAATTAGTTTAGGCCTCAGCTTGATAGGTGCAATGGCTCTGCTACTCAGCAGGTGTAAATCGATAGAAAAAAGCTGCTGAAAATCTGACCCACAGATTAAAGAGCTACATCTGAAGCCAAGAAATAATCTTTGGATATAGCACTGTCTGGAAAAAATAAATAAATAAGTAGTTTAGATTAAAAGTTTAGATTAAATCTTCAATTTGCAATGGTAATATAATTATGACTTTAGAAAATGAAAGCATCAACCTTGTTAAATAAGCATGTCTGTGGCAGAGAGAACAGAACTTTTAAATAAAACTAAATTAATCTGTGAGCCAAACAAAAATATCTTAAAAAGCAATCCAGAGTACTTCAAGCAACTTAAAAGTTTCTCCATATTTTCCCTTTTCTTCCACTTTCTAATCATGATAAGGAGATGATTGTCTAATACCAATATCAGAGCATGGCAGATAGATGAGGTATTACACTGCCGACATACCTGTGGCTTGGCTGAGGTCCACTGTTTTTCTAAGAGCTTCAGCTCCATGCCTTTCAGTACATAGTCTTGAAAGCAAAATGTCTGTAGATGCAGAAGTCTGTACATAAAATTCAGTGTTAAGATCTAAATGAGGCATTGCAAATCCTTGGATAATGGGCCATGAAACCAAAATGTGCAAGCGGAGACTTCGCCTCAGCCTCAGCATTTCAAAGGACCTACAGTGGCCGAAATTCTGTTCACCTAAAGTTCACTGCAATATCCAAATCCATGCCAATGCAGAATGCCAGCAATGCTTCCTGTTGAAGAAATAGATTTGTGCAAATCATACGAGGATATATTTATATGGAGATATTTGTGTGTGTGTTTATTTAGATGAATATATAATATACACACATAGAATATATAAAATTGTATGGAATAAATATGTATACTTTGAAAAATGATGTCTTCACCATCTTCAATTTCTCTTAACTATTATTTCAATGTAAATTGGTTTGACACTTTTGACCTCATAAGCAGTCAGACCAATGAGGTTAAAACAGATTATTTCTGTTGTCCACTTTACACAGCTGGTGAGAGGGTAAGTAATATACTCAAATAGTAGAAAGCCAGTGGGATGGTGGATGAGTTGTGAAAGCTCAGTGCTCCCAGGAGAAGCAGGCAGGCTACGTGAGCAGGAGCCTGTTGGGGCAACTTTATATGTGTCTGTGGAGCACCTGGGTTGATGTTATACAGCTCCGTGTATCCCACTGCAAAACGGGTGTAAGGGACAAACATCATTATCAACCTTGTCAACTCCTCTAAGATCTACAGGTGACATGAGATCAGGAGCTGGGGCTGGGATTTCACCCGTGCATGTTGCTGTTGTTGTGGGCAGCAAGTGCTTAACGCAGTCGAACAGAGTCAAAACCATGGACAAACAGAAATCACAAAAATTGGTGATAAAGGCTGTGTTAGTGATACACTGCAATTTTTGAAGCATCTCTGGTTTATTGTGATCCCAGAAGTTTCAGAGCTGCAGCTAGCAAGGTTTCCCCTCAGTGAGTACAGTGGTTGTCTCCTGGTTCCACAGAAGAGCCAAAGGAAGAACCAGCCCTGCTGTGTCTCTGCCCCAGAGCCAGCGCTAGGGCAGGCTGGCAGGGCTGGTCTCCTTCCCCTGCAGTGTCCTGGGATGCAAAATGACTTTGGGGAAGTGAAACAGGAAATCAGTTATCCTGCTTGAAACAGAAGAAAAAGCTTCCCTCCCCAAGCACATGGTCAGCCAAGGTATCTTCTAGAAATGTTAGCCAGCTCCTGGTGATGCTGTTGAGGTGGCCATTGCTGAAACCCCACTCTATGGTTCATTGCATTTCCCTCCCCAGGAGGATGCTTTAGTGCAGTGTGGTGTTGTGGGAAACCCCTTGGGATGCCTGTGGCCCCCTGACCCTATGAGATGAGGGGGTCTCAGCATCAGTCAAGAAGCAAGAAAACAAGGAGGAATGAATCCCTAGGCTGGCATCCATGGTCAGAGAGAAAGCCAAGGGACCAACTGACAGTCTTGAAATATGTCAAAGCTTCCTTTTGCCAGCCCAAAAAAGTTAGGGAATTATCGCCCCATGGCAGGGGAATTTGTTGCCTTCCACAAGAAATCACCCTGGACACAAAACCAGCCTCCTCACCAGAAAAGCCAAGGAAATTGAGAAGGGCAAAGGAAGCTCCTAAGCATTTGCTTGCTGGATTTTGACTGCCAGGCCTCTCAGGAGAGTCTGGACTCCTCAAAAATAATGCTTGATGGGAACAAATTTTCTAGGAAGGGATTGTTCTGTTTTATTTTGAAGTTGATATCCTCCACTTGACCTGGGACATTGCCACCAGCCACCTAAAGAAAGCTTGAAGCTTTCCCACACAGGGTGGGGTAAAGCCCTACTGTGGTTGTACAAAAGCCCTTCAGAGGCATGACTTTCCTGGGTACATAATCTTCTTGCCACGCTATACTTTGTGTTGAGCATAAACTGGGTGGCTTGTTGCTTTTAATGACAAAATTCCACTGAGGTTTCTCTTTCCCCTCCCCTCCCTTCTGTGGCTTGTACTCCAGGTTAACATGAGGTTTTCCCTGGAAATAACCTTTTATGGGCCTGTGTGCCTGCTATGGTGGTTTTTTGGGGATTTTTGTACACCCAATGACTCTTTGAAAAAATGCATAAACAATCTGAAAAGGAAATGGAAAACCATTTTCCTTGCTCGGAAATAGGAGACCTCGCTGGCTTGAGCGTGTCCCTCTCTCTCACACTCCTTGTTGTTCCCTAAATCTTGCATTTTAGGCACCACATCCTCCAGGAGAGGGGAAAGACTGTTTTTCTCCTGTTCTTTATTTCTCCTGGTCCCACCTTTAATGTTCCTTCCTATGAGTATGCCCTCCCCAACAGGGATGCTGAAGTCCTCTTGGGCTAGTGAAGCAGTGATGCCCACCAGCTCCTCTGTACATACCTTGATGCTGGGACACTGGGCAAAATGTGGGCTTATATACACCCAGTTTGGTGCTGAGGACTTGTGGCTATGGCTGTCGTACTGGGGGGCTCAGCAGCACATAGCATAGGAGCAGTGTGTGATGGCTTCGGTGCTTGTTGCCTGCTGCAGACACCCTCAGCAGTGTGGTCCCCAGGTTTGTAGGTAATTTCATTTAAATTCTGGGATCCAAAATATCAATGTTATTGAATGGCTCTTTTCAAGATATCTCCTTGGGTTTATCACCCAATTTCTGTCTGAATTCTCTTTTGGGGAGCAAAGTGCTGTTTTGGAAAACTGCTGTTAAACTGTCCTTGCCTCAGTTTCCTTGAGTATATAATGAAGCTTACATTGTTTTCTGGCCTCACCAGCTTATTGCAATAATGCATATGCTTAAGGCATTCAGCTTTCTGAGGTGAAATGAATCTTCTACACATTTGTGATAAATAAATTGGTTATTTTGATGATTTACTAAAAGATACTTCTGACCAAAATCTGTGAGCAGCATCTGTAGGAGTCCGCAGATGCATTTCATGTGCAGTGTACTGAAAGAGAAGGTAGAGCACTGAGATTCCTGAAATTGGTCTAAGTATCAGCTTCTTTAGACATATCTTCATTAAAGATCAAATCTGTAAAACTGTGAGTGATTACAATATGCTATGATGAAAATTTCCCCTGCCTATGGAAGGAGTGAAGCTGATTTGATTTATTACTCCAGTGATACAAAACAAACACAGACACTGTTGACTACTCTTTGCAACTCCCACAACTCCCAAGGCCACAGCATGAATTGCCCTTAAATTTGACTAGCCCTGCAAAATGCAAACACAGAAATAGGCAGAAAAGCAAAGGCAGAGCTTGCCTTTCTGGTTTTGGGTTTTTTCCTTAGGGAGGTGGCAACAGAAAGCTGCCTGTAGGATGCACCACAACAATTCAGCTTCAGCGCAGAGCTGGGAGATTGACCTCTCCAGGTCATGGTGTACGAACTGTGCTCATGTCCTATTTAATTGATGTTCTGCTTACCACTCTGTTAAGCACCAGATTTGGAAAGCCTCCAGCTGGTGCGGAGGGAGGAACGGAGTCTATTTGCCCCTGTTCGTTGCCCCACTGCTGTTCAGAGGAAGCAGGATTTGGCTCTCTGTTGGTATTTTAATCATTACTCTTCAAAACTGATAGAGAGTGCCTATAATTTTCTTTCTGCCTGTCACATGCTAAGTGACGCTAGGACTGTGGGAGGAAAGTAGTGCTGAACTGCTCTGCTTGCAGCGCTGCAGTCAGGCACTGCTTCGTTCCTCGTTCAGCAATGCTGCCCTGTTGCAAACATGCTGGTGACAAATTTTCAAAACACATCAATGAAAAGATTTGTTTTATTCCATGTTAAGCACATCCTCCTTTTTGTTATAAATGTCATTTTCCTCCATTCCCACCATTCCCAGTTTGCCCAAGAAATATCATCTTTGTAGTCTTTAACTACAGAAAAAAATTGGACTCAGCAACCAAAATAGTTCTGATTATCAATGTTCCAGCTTTAGATAACAAATCCTGTCCTTGCAACTGGCACATGTAAAGAAATGTATTGACCTGTGATGATTCACATACAGAATCTCACTGCTCATGGGCAGCTTGTGAATGCAAGGAAAAGCTGAGTTTGTTTCATGTATTAGTGTGCAGATGTGATCTCTACAGACTGACAAGCCAAAACTCACAAAGATCAAATTGCTAGCCCAGAAAAGACAGAAAAAAACAGTGGAAGGTCTGGGGAAAGACTTTGGATCTGCTGTCTCCAAATCATCAGCTCTACCAAACAACAGTACCTCCCTCTAATTAATTATTCATTGGTAAGGGTTTGAAAACAGCTGAGCAACAAGGACGTTACCCTGAAAGATGTCTCCTTGGCATCTTTTTGGCTGTGTGGGTTGTGAGTTAACAGTCCTCCATTTTGGCATTGAGAGAGCTTGTGTATGGTAAAGAGCAGCTGTGTCTGGTCTTCAAGAGTGATTAAAGGTGAACAATCTATTCTTTCTGCTACAGATCTTGTTGGCAACCATGCAAGGTCAATTGCCTACTTGTTTTTGTCACAGCAAATGTAGTGTTTCCAGCATGATAGATAACGGTTTTTTCATATACTTGCCTCTCTTCTGCCTTAGCTCTGTTTTGCTAGGCCATCATCTCTGTTTTCAGTCTTTTCTTTCCCAGGGGAACGTTTCAAACTCTTCATTCATAAAAAAGAGAAGGGGAAAATAGCGCCTTTGATTGTTTTTCATCTATATAGATCTTCACATCACTAAAAATAAAAACCTGGACTGTGTAATCACACGTTTCCTTTCTGCTCATAAAGACTCTACCTCCTCCCTCTTGATATCTGCCTTTAGTATTGTATGTTTGGAGCTCTCCAGACCAGCTCCTGCAAGTTATGGTCTCAGCTGTGTGTGTTCCTCTGAGTCTAGCTGTTTCTCAGGATACTTCAGGTACCTTCAATGGGACACTCTGCAGCCATCCAGTGTGTAAACACAGGAGTCACAGAATCACTAGGTTGAAAAAGATCTTTGAGATCATCAAGTTCAACCATACCTGTCCTCTGCTAAACCATATCCCTAAGTAACTCATATACCCATCTTTTAAATACATCCAGAGTTGGTGACTCAACCACCTCCCTGGGCAGCCTGTTCCAATGCCAAATAACCCTTTGGTGAAGAACTTTTTCTTAATTTCTTATCTAAATTTGGCCTGGAGCAGCTTGAGCTCATTCCTCCTCTCATCCTATCACCTGTTGCTTGGGTGGAGAGACGAACACCTACCTCTCTACAACCTCCGTTCAGGGAATTGTAGGCAGTGATAAGGTCTCCCCTCAGCCTCCTCTTCTCCAGGCTAAACAACCTGCTCCCTCAGCCCCTCTTCATAAGGCTTGCTCTCCAGCCCCTTCACCAGCCTGGTTGCCCTTCCCTGGACACACTTTCTTGTAGTGAGTGGCCCAAAACTGAACACAGTACTCAGGGTGCAGCCTCACCAATGCTGAGTACAGGAGCACAATCACTTCCCTGAACCTGCTGGCCACGCTGAGTCCTTCCTAGCAGGAGGTAAAGGCCACATTCACAGGGGTCTTTAAACTCATCCAAGCAAGGAGAGGAAGGTTTCTCATGGCAGCCTGGATGCTGCTAACTTTTCTGAGTCACGGGCTCTGCTGACAGTCCGTGGACCGTGCAATGGCCAGGCCCTCGTGAGGCCTCCACATGGACTAGGATGCCTTGTGCTCAGTCACTCCTGAAGCAGGTCTTCACAGACTAACAGTCCATGCCTTATAAGCTCCTGTCTTCATATCTAGTTTATTTGTGTCTATCTTAGACACAAATGCTGAGTAAACTGCATCTGCCCATGAGGCTTTGTTGTTTGTCCCTTTGCTTACATAGCAGTCTCGTTGCTTTGGCAAGACTCAATATTTTGAGGATTTATTTGGTCTGAGCATTATCTCTGTGTGCCACATCTCCACCCATTCTGAAACTGCTGTCCATGAGCCCGCTTACTCTCAGCCCTTCCAAAGTCCACTTATCAACCCCCTCTGCCACCACAGAAAACATGTCCCTGTGCTGCCCACCAATGTCAGCTGCCCAGACTCCTGCAACATGTACAATATCTCCAGTGGTGCACTCCCAAGTAAACAGGGAAATGACATGCATTCTCAAACAATGCAAGTCCAAAGGTTTTCTTCTTTTACACCATCCTCCTGTCCCTGCGCTCAGAGCTCTTGCTCCAGTTATGTTCACTAACCTTGCCAACACCTTTCCTGCATTTCCACCCTTGCTCAGCTCATGCTTACCATCTTCTCCCTTTCCCACCGTTTGCCTCCCAACACCAGAGTCCCACTGCTTTAAAGCCCTTCTGGGAAGCTTTGTTTGTAGAACATTGACCATACTATGCCAGGTAGGCTCTGATTTTAGGTTGCCAAACATGACTCCGTTGTTTACCTGGGCTTCTTCACCTATCTGAGCTTCTTAAACTAGGTTTCATCCTTCACAAGTGCAAACAATATTGCATGCTATAGAACAGTTGGTGGCAAAGGGGATGAACGGCCTCTTGCTGGAGTAAATCAGGAGTAATGAAATGCAGTCTGCTGTTGACCAAGTGGAAAAAAACAGGCTTGTGCACAAAATACTGCCGAGCATGGAAGTTTAGTGTGCTGTGCCACTGTGAAAACCATGACCTGTGCACCTCATGTGATAGCATTGCTAAATGAGCTTTGAAAATAGAACATTTTTCTAGTGGCCTCTTAAAGAATGTGGGTGGCAAAACAGCGACAGTAATCAGCAACGCTAATTGCAGTCACACATCAGTTTTCATTGGCGTTTACCAACTTTCCATATAAAAGACATTATTACACTTGAAAGCTGAGCTCAGGTTAGCTAATCATTCATAGGGTGTTTACTTTCTCCCAGGACTGTCTAGCAGGAATTGTACCTTGTGTTTCAAAGCTATTTCAAGCAAAGAGCCTAGAGTGAAATTGTTTATTTGATTTAATGATCTTTATAGCTGACCTGCCAATGAAAGTGATCCAGATAACGAGCCGGTGAATTAGACTCGACTCTGTGTTACACTGATTGATGTGGGCAGTGTCTCTGAGGAATTGATCTGCCTTTTCCCAAAATGTTGGTTTCAGCAAAACAATGTTACTACACACTTAAAACCATCTGCTATGTCTCTTGCTAAAAATCATGGGGCTGTGAGTCAGTTGTCCTGGATGACATATGGTTCTGCCACTGATTCACCGAAAATGAATGTCTATACTGCACCCAGCATGAACCGAATGAAAGCTCAGACACAAAAAACAATCTAACCCAAGGGCCAGAGGGTTTGTCATTGGCTAATTAGGGTAAATTATATGGCTACAATTTTATAAGACTGTTTTATGAGGCTATAGTGTTTCCAGTTACCACACATACTTGTTCATAATGGACCAACAGTTCCCTTATAATCCTGTGCCCAAGGTTATCTAACTACTGTACATTGGGGGAATAATATATTTCCCAACTGAAGAATGCACAGGCATAGTAAAGTGTTTTGAAAGGAGTATTTTAGTCATTATGTTACAGTGAGTTTGTTTTCTTTAAGTTATGGAATACGACTTTAATAGATATATGGGGGCAAACAGACTTTCAGTCACATGTCTCTATAGGCCAAATATAGAATGGATTAAAAACCAAACAGACAACTATAATTTGTGTTTATGAACTGGTACAAGACTCTGCAGTGAGAACAACAGATTCAGCTTTGTCAGTAAATTATTCTCTTTTCAGCCTCATTAATGGCCCAAACTAGCTAATACTACCTTCTGCAGACAAAGGTAACCTTGTCCCACATTTATCATCCAGTCATTAACAGCTGCTGAAGGCTTTAGAACTTCTGCCCCTGGGATACCTTCTGCTCAGCACCCAAGCCAGCTGCTGCCCCTGTGGAGGAGAGCACTTTACCTTAGACCTTAGACCATCATTGGGCTGGGCCTTCCTTTTTCAGGTTCTGACACCCATCTCCCAACACAAAACAGACCAGTGCAAGGGGGGGTGGTCTGCCCAGGATAGGAAGGGGAGCAGTGGGTGGCAACAACATCAGCAGCATGGAAGCAGCTCTGCAAAGTGGTGGGCAGCTACCTAGATGCTCCTGCATCTGCCCCTGCAGCTCCTCCATGTCTGGGACACAGCCCAGCCTCATACATCCAGCAACTTTAAATCCTTAGGCTCTGCCTTACTCCAGCTTGCCCTTGGTGAGCTGGTCCGTTAGTCCTGTGTACTTCATCGTGCAACACTGCGGTTACAAGTATTCACAGATGGGGAACAGGGACAGAATTTACATCACATTCTGCAGAACTGACTCTTGGCAGGGCCAAAATAAGGACAACCTTTCTCATTCCTTGAGTTCTTGTCACACACTTTGCTTGTTTCTATGATGATAAGAACCCGTGACTATGCAGTTGTCTGTTACAGACCTCCTGTACAGACAGACCACCATGTTCTCCCATGCCATGTAGGAGCAGGGGGCTCTCTGCTAGACTTTGTCTATTCTGAGAACACCCAATGGAAAGGGAACCACCTTTGAGTCTGATTGGGATCCAGGGCAGGTTGGAAGCACTGGCTTCAAGGCAACTACATGGGCACAGCTGAAACTTCCCATGCTTTCTTACTCAACATTATGATAAGAGCTTTCCTTATACATCCATGTTCGACCTTCACTGATTGCCACTGCTGCTTTTGGGTTTTCCCAAGGCAGCGTGTGTGTTGCTGTTGATACCACGACAGTGCTGATAGGGGACCAGTTATTTACAGCCTCTGTGCTTGCCTGCTATTTCGCAAGCATGCCACCAAACACGTTCTGTGGTCAGGCTGATTCAGGAAGCAAAATATTGCTACTACACACATCTGTGTGTGTCTGTTTGCTATGGTCTCAAGTCAATTCTTCCTCTCTGATCTTCTTGTCCCCCACACCTTATTTTTAATGCATGTTTCCCCTCCATCCTGCCCTCTGTCTCCCAAATCTCTGCTCCTTCATTTCCAGAGAAAAGCAGTTACTCACATCTTGAACTAAAAAGAAACATTTCTGATTCTCATATATTCACCTTGCTTGTTGTCAAAAGTCTTTATGCAAATAACAGAGGTCTTGGAGGTTTGGAGGGAAAACCAAAACACAATGCTGACGCTACAAGAATCTTTTATCACAGGAACGGGAAGAAAATCTATGGTGCTACCAGCTCTGAAAACTGGCAGAAAAGTTGGCATGAAACATCCATCTCTGGTCTCAGATATTTCCTCAGGAATGCTCAAAAAGAAAATTACACAGGATAGTGCCACAGGATTGTTCCTTATGTTCACACTGGGCTGGGAAATGGACTCCAAATTGCAATGGGAGGGGAGTGGAGAGTCTTTATGCCTTGTGGTTCTCCTTGAATCATTTTGGCCACAAGGACACAAAAAGCTTTGTTTTACTCCAAAAAAAGGGTGGGTGGAATATCTCTGAAAAAAGCACGTTTAAGCCAACTGTGCTAGTTTTAGTACCCAGCGTGGGGCTTTGTGCAGACTCCAGGGAGAGGAACATTTCCCCCTGTATATTTAAATGGGAACTGAAAAAATGCTCTGTCAGCTGACCAGGAGCTGGGTTGTTTAAGGATCAGTTTCCTACGTGACTGCAATGGCATGAGAGCAGTTAGGAAACAATTCAGATCAACATGCAGAGAAAAGCTCCCTGGAAGAGAGACTTGTCCTGGATATACAATCTGTAGAGTAGATGTCAACTGAAACAGATCTCTTTGTGAAATGTATCTGCATGATGAAAGCCTAAGCAGGAAAGGATCTATTTTAGGTTTTGGTTATCCTGAAAACACTCCCTAGTAGATATCTATCTAATTAGACAACCTGCTGGGATGCCCTTGTATCAGCAGTTACCCCTTCCAGCTGCTTATCAGTGACAATTTACTGGATGAGCCACTTGTGTGATTGTTTCTTATTTTCCTCATGGAAAACCAGCTGGATTACTTTTATGGTTCCCCTAGTTGATCTGAGCTGACTGAATTGTGCTCCCATAAATTAACCTGCCTCTACAGCAGTTGGCAGTCACTGACAACCAGGAGAGCAGGGGAAGGAAGGTCGGGGTAGCCGAATCCAGCAAGAAGATCTCAAAAAGATGTAAACCCACCAGCCATAGCCAAGATCCCTATATTCCCTCCCTTCACTCAACCACCATAGCTCCTGAGACCCTAATGCACCACGCTGTGAAATGTGAGCCATCATAATTGCCACAGTGAGAGGAGAGAGATTCCTGGGGTCTAGATACTAGGTAGGTAGAGGAACACACAGATTTTAGCTTAGGGCAAAGCAGAACAAAAGATGGGATACACAGGCAAAACCTTCTACAGTTCTGTGACTCTTCTGCACAATTCTTGCTTGCATCAGCAGCACTGATAGTTGCCTGACTACCAAGCATCTTTTCTGTGGAAACACCTTTTGTATAGCACGTCCCTTACCTGTCTGGAAAGTGTCCTAAAATAAGTGACAGATACTTTTGAATGGGCTACTGCTCCAGTAGTCCTCTTGAAGCTGGGTCATAGTACAGCTGAGATCCAGAAGGTCAGCTCATACAAAGAAGCCACCTGGCTCTTAGGAGAAGGCTCTTTGTCCCCAACAGATAGTAATAACTCTATTTCTCTTCTGGTTCAGGTATATACATCTAGAGTAGGACAGCCATGCAGCACTCATGTATCTCATATTTCCAGTTGGGTAGACAGTTCTTGTTCTGCATGTTTGGATCATGTTTATGTACTGTTCAGGGAATCTTTTCACTGGATTTCATAGTGAGGACTGTGTATGTAAAGCCTAGGGCTTGGCATTCCTGAGGTCTGGCCAATGTTTGGCCACAGGTCCTCTGAGAGCGGTTTGTTTTGTTGCAGGGTCACCTCTCACTGCATGATGAAATGTGCTTTTACTGCCTTGTGCTCAACACTGGGGTTTTTAGACACTGGTCCTGCCATGGAGCATCATGTTTTTGATGTGGAAAACACTGGGATTCAACTAAAAGTAGAGCATTTCTCAGTGGGTCATTACAATCATTTACTTTCTGCTGTGCACAGACCAGTCCTTGTCCTTGTGTGCAGCTGAAATATTAAACAGGCTAACGAACCACTCCTGGCCTTTGCTTACATGTAGGCACCCCTGCTCACAACCCTCCCAGCAGTTAACCATTGTCAAGGAGGAACTGGCTCCTTCACAGAGAGCCCAGCAGAAGGGAGGTCAATCTCTTCCCAGTGTGGTTGAATGAAAGATCCTGCTCCTTAGCTTCTTTGCAGCATATCAGAAAGAGAAAAGGAAACTGGCAGAAACTGTCTTTCACAATTTCATAACTCTCCCAAGCAGTTCAGCTTGCTTGCAACCATCACCACATCAGTCATGCCACTGGATCAGTACAGGAGTTAAATGAGAACATCTCCTTCCATTTTCTGCCCACCTCAGGAATGGGCTTGGCATGGAGCAGTGATGGTCCCAGTTGAAGGAAAGCACAGAGATGCCTGATCCACCAGATTGCCAACGGTGTCCCCCACATTGTCTTTACACCAACAAATCCTGAGTCCTCTGGGCCAGAATGCCATTTCACCACTTACTTACTCAGTAGCTACACCACCAGCTAAGGTACCCGTGGAAAAGGGTATTTTTCTTAAATATTCTGTCTGCTGCTCTTACTTCCATAGCTAACGTGTTGTCAGTTAAAGTAACTGTCTTGAAGCAAAACTGAGAAAAATGTCTTCTGCACATGTATCTAGCAAGTAAACCAAAAAACAATCTAGAAGTTCCATCTTCTCCCCTGTGTCTTTGGAAATCAGTCCCTGATTTCCATTGTATCTTCTTTCAAAGGTCAGTCCCACCTGATCCCACCTGATTTGAGCGACTTGAGGAGCTAATGCCAGATCTGTAGACCTTGCTAATCTATCATATAAGGAAGGCTTTTATGATTTTAACTCCAAAATTTTTTCTTAGATGCTTTCCAAAATTTTGCATTTATACTTGAATATGGTTGGACTCGATGATCTTAAAGTTCTTTTCCAACCTAGTGCTTCTGTGACTCTGTGAATGGAAATTTTGGGCTGTTCTTACAGGGCTGTGCACCATAAAACTCTATGCACACAAAGCCCACACTACCTGCCTAACCTTGCTTCACTTTTAGACAACCTCCATCCTTGCAAACTTTTTAGACAACCTTTTCTGGCTGATAGCAGATGGACAAGATGATTTATAGGATTTGTCTTTCTGATCTTAAAATGCTACAGTTTCACTGAAAGTAGCCCAAGCATCAGGCAATGTTCCATGGGGCTGTATTTACACCACTAAACCCTTACTCACTGTACTCCACTCTACCTGGAGGCCTGTATCTAGTAGAGTCCCTCAAGGGTTGCTATTGGGACCTCTGCTATTCCATATATTAATTGATAACCTGGATGAGGGAATAGAGTGCACAGTCAGCAAGTTTACTGACAACACAAAGCTGGGAGGGGTGGCTGACACACCAGAGGCCTGTGCTGCCACTCAGCAAGACTTAGACAGGCTGGAGAGCTGGGTGGGGAGAAGTTTAATGAGATTTAACAAGGGCAAGTGTAGGGTCTTGCATCTACGGAAGAACAACTCCAGGTACCTGTATAGGTTGGAGACTGGCCTGTTGGAGAGCAGCATAGGTGAGAGGGACCTGGGGGTCCTGGTGGACAGCAGGATGACCACAAAATAGCCCACTCTGACTGTTGAAGATGCCCCTCACCAAAAGGTTTTCCTTTCCTCCCTCTTCTGCAGCTGGTTGACAGAAGGTCTTAGAGATTAGCTGCGTTCTTGTGAGCTATTTATACTGAAATATTTTGTGTTGAAAGATGTAAGCTCTTTGTTTCCTCTGTATATACACAGTGGTCCCTGAGGGCATGCAAAGCCTGCTTTGTTTTGGATCAGATACACTAGAAATTACTGTTGTAAAATGCCCCGAGTGCACTTTTATGAGTCAGTCTCACCTTTACACTTCCACATGTCACCAGGCCCTCTCAGATATCTGTGCAGCTTTCCAATTCCAGATTGCCCTAGTTAAAACAAGTCTAATCCCCATTTGGGATGTTGTTTCCAAAACATTTTCTCTGAAACAATATTTCTTGATAAATTTTCCAGGCAGAGAAAGCATTTAGCTCCCTGGTTGAGCAAAATGAGAAAACCCTCTGGTAACAGGACCGGCCAATTTGGCTGGTTGATGTGTTGGATTAGGCAATTCTCACAGATAAGGTAACCCTCACATCCTAAAATAAAATGCATGGGGATATACAGTATTCTCTGCTCCTGTAAATAAAGAAGGATGTGTGCTTCCACACACCACAGGCAAGATGATCTAAAAGTGAAACATGGAGATGAGAATGGTATAAAACACCAGGCAGACAAATAGATGGACAGGTTTCACCTTAAACATCCCTCCCCTTCCCCCTGCCCATAGCAGAACAGCTCGTCTGCTGGAGCATATGGTCAGGTTTGTGATGCACCCTCACAAAGAGACCCTAGTACAAGTGCCCAGGTAGTGATTTTTCTGTAGGTCTCTGCATTGTGGAGACCACCTACAAAGATGGGAATCTGAACAACTGGCCAGCTCCACAGTAAGCCAGCTTGGTGAGTCTTAAAATCCTCTGACTAAAATTCCCATGGGTTTTCCAGCCTCATAAGCAAGGTCTCTGTTCTAGGGTAAAATCCGGAATGATGAAGTCTGAATATTGGGTTTGGAACAGAAGTCAGACGACAATAAGCCATGGCCTTCCTTGTCTCCAAGCCAGAACACTTCTCACACACTCCTAAACTCAGTGCTGAATCTGACAGGACCAGAGTACACAAACTGAAAGGCAGAAGAATTCAACTGAACACCAGGAAACACTTTTTTATGGGAGGGTGACTGAACACTCTCACAGGTTGCCCAAGGAGGTGGTGGAATCTCCTCCTTAGAGGTATCAAAAAACCCACCTAGATATGGTCCTAGGCAACTGTCTCTAGATTGCTCTGCTTGAGCAGGGTGGGTGGGCCAGAGGACTTCCCGAGATCCCTTCCAGCCTTCACCCTTATCTGTGACAGATTCTGTGATTCTGTCAACCCATGGGAAAGGCCCCTTCCCCTGTACCCCCTCACCCACCCACACGCTGTGTGGTAGCAGGGAAGCTCAATGCTAGCAGCAGCCCTCTGTTATGGTCTCTAACTGGGAGACAGCTTTATGTGAACCAGTGTGAGTCACTGGAGTTGCAGGTCAATGGCCAAATTCTTCCTTTTGTTACACCCATTGAGGCCTGTGTGCTTCAGTGAGTGGGAGGGTAATGGAACTGGTCCAGATACATTTTATTAAGCAAAAATGCATTTTGGTCCAAGCTGTTACAAAAGTGCTCAATAAACAAAGCACACTTTAATATGATGCCTCGAAAAGGTCACCCAAAATTTATCCCTTTGGGAAGAGAATCAATGTAAACAAGACTTGATTAAGGAATAATCCCATCCTAAAGGGGTTTTTGCTCTGTCTTGGGCAGTATAGGTGGCCATCGATTGCTGAATCCTTCCTTGGTTGCACAATTTAGTGATACAACCACAAAATACTGGGCACTAATTACACATCTAATTCCCCTGAATTAAGTGATGGGTTTATGCTAAGTGCTTCCACACTCCTCTGGCACTGTGTTATTAAGAATTTAAAACCTTGCTCTCCACCACAGCTTTGATTCAAGCATTTTATTTTCTCTTACTTGCAAGTTGGCAGTACCACACTTATTAGGCATGCTGCAAACTTAAAAGGCTTCTTCAGACCCAAAACACCCAGAACATTTTTTCCATGTTTTTTATTATATCCTATGGAGAAGCTACAAGGATTATTTTCTGGATGGAGACAGCAATGAGTACCAAGTGTCCCCATCCCTCAAAAAAAAAAACCTCAACCAAATAAAACCCCTGTTTACTAAATGAAATTTCATTATATGGCCTTCATGAAACATTTTTAAGTCCAACACATATGAGAGATGAATCTCGGACTCGGTGTAGTTTTATTTTGCTCTGTAAAGTGATGGTGCTGCAGGAGGAAATGTCACTATTGTTACACATGCTGCTGCAGAGTACCAGAAGTTAATTCTAACTGATAGGTTTTTTATAATGGCTTCTTTTCACACAGAACTGTTCTAGGGTATTGCTGATTATTTTCAACCAAACACATTTATGGAGAATAAAACAGAAGCTATTTGTGATTTGCAATTTTTGTTTTACTAAGTGGAATATTCACACCCTTTAGGTTCCTGATCTCTACTACCAAAGCAAAATCCTCCACTTCTAAAGATAATCTACCATCCAGCTGTATTTATAGAAAACCTAGACAACAACTCTACATTTTTTTCCTCTGCTTTTTCCATGGCTTCTTCCTACCTCATGTGCTGCACAGTCTCCTCAGTCTACCAGCCCTGATTGCTGGGGTTGTGCCTAGTATTAAACATTTAACAGAGACCTTTTGTTGCTAACTGCATGGTTATGACAAATGGCAGATTGTTAAAGCAGGAGCTGTGTTATCAAAAGTCAATCAAGAGCGTGCCAAAAACTCTGGCTCCTTGTGCAGAATTCAAATGTAAAATCATCCAGATTGGAGAAAGAGACAACTCATACACACCAGGCAAATAAAAACCTGAGGAAGAAATTTTTTGTGTGCAACTGGAACCAGCACGCGTGTCACAAAGTGGGTTCTTGTTTAGTTGCTTTCACTAGAAAAATCCTTAAAAGAGGAAACCTTTAAATGATGATCCCAGTGAGGTGAGCCCTGAGGACTTAGGGAACACAAGTGTCCTATCTGTCTTTAGGGAGGTGGAAGAAAAGAGGAAGAAATCCAAGGAATTCAGCTGAGCATGGAAAGCTACTGGAACAAATTATGAAACGTCCTGTGAGCACTTGGAAGATAATACTGTGCTAAGAATCGACCAGCACAGTTTTGTCAAGAGCAAAGCATGTTAAGGGAATTTGGTTTCTTTGAGAGGGGTGAGAATATGTGAGAGGAACAACTCTGCAGACACCAAGATCAGTGAAGAAGAGGGGGAGGAGGTGCTCCAGGAGCCAGAGCAGAGATTCCCCTGCAGCCCATGGAGAAGACCACGGTGAGGCAGGCTGTCCTCCTGTAGCCCATGGAAGGTGATGGTGGAGCCAATATCCACCTGCAGCCCATGGAGGACCCCACGCTGGAGCAGGTGGATGTGCTCTGAAGGAAACTGCAACCCCATGAAGAGCCCACGTTGGAGCAGGCTCCTGGCAGGAGCTGTGTTCCATGGAGAAGAGTCCATGCTGGAGTAGGTTTTCTGGCAGGACCTGTGGCCTGTGGGGAACTCACACTAGAGCAGTTCCTGAAGGACTGCATCCTGTTACTGAGACCTCGCTCTGGGACAGAGGAAGAGCATGAGGAGGAAGGAGCAGCAGAGAATGTGTGATGAACTGTCTGCAACCCCCATTCCTCTGTGCTGCTTGAGGGGATGGAGGCAGAGGAGTCAGGAGTCAAATTGAGCCTCAGAAGAAAGGAGGATGGAGAGAAGACATTTTTAGTTTCACTTTTATTTCTCACTGTCCTAATCTGTTACTAATTGGCAATAAATTAAATTAATCTTCCCCAAATCGAGTCTGTTCTGCCCATGTCAGTCACTGGTGAGCGATCTCCCTACTCTTATGTCAACATATGAGCTTTAAATCCCATTTCTCCCCACCCCATCTTGCTAGGAAGGACGAGTAAAAGTACAGTTCGGTGGGCATTGCCAGCCAAGGCCAACCCACCACACTCATCCAGCTGATTACATTTGTAATAAAACTTTCAGGTAAGACTGCTATAGCATTCTATAATGAAAGTAGGGGATGTACAATCTAGACAAAACCACTATGAAGTAACAATATTCAGCAGCCAGACTCAGAGCAGGGTGCAATAATTGATACCCAACAAGGAAGGCACAATCAAATACACCCTCTCAGTGATTTATATCACTGTAAAACAAGAATCCAACTTACAGAGCAACTGGTATCAACCTGTGCAGGCAGGTTCAACATTCAAAATTATCTCATTAAACAGAAAGAACAGCCTAAATTAATTAATTTATTGCACACTCAGAAAGGAGAAGTAATAGTCCAAATAGGAAAAGAAGAAAAACTCACAAGGCAGCAGTAGTGTAGAATAGGATCTACAAACTGAATATGAAAAGTGTGGTAGTTTGGCAACTAAGCAAATGTCAACATGGGACATATTAGAAGGAGTACTCTCAGTCAGACACAGGAGGTAAACTTTGCCAGTAATTTAGTCCTCTTTGAGTAATAAATTTATAGAGAAACCCTTCAGCACTGCTGAATCCCAGAGTTCGGTGACAGCTATGGATCCTGCTGTTAAAAAGGTGTAAAGAAAACAGAGAGACTCAATTGAAGAATTACAACCCTGGCAAGCACTTTAGGAAACAAGATTTATGAGGAGATGTTTTACAAAATAAAAGGGTTTCTTTTTTGCTTTTCTAAAGACTGAAAGGGCAAGACAATTGGTAGAAATGCCACAGAAACACACAGAGAAGGAAAGTCCCAAAACAACTAGCCGTCCTGTAGATGGAAATGTTATCAAGACTGTTACATATTAAATGGCAAATTTGTTCTCTGAGGTCCCTCAGTCTGTGATAAGAAAGAATAAACAGGAAAGAAAAATAGAAAATAATCTCTTAAAGTAATATGTCTGAGAAGACATTACCTAGAGAATCTCAAACTCTATTGCTGAAAGACTTTAAAATAGATTAAAATTAAACCCCGAAAACAAACAACTTGATAAGGAATGGCTACATTTACTTGGTCCTTTTTCCAAAGAGGCAGACAGATTCCCATTTCAAGTCCACCTTTGACTCTCATTTTCTATAATTTGATATGAAAATACAGGTTCTGTTCTTTCCACCAGAAGCTGCTTGGCAGCCTTCTCCCTTTAAGGGAGGAGGGGAGAAAGAATATTTGGAAAATGCTGAGAATTTCTTTCCAACTCTGGTTTCCTGTCAATAGAGTAAAACCCTGATTTTTACTCAAAGCCTTCAGGCTACTAGCCTGCATACAGTAAATCATTACCTCCAGTAGTATCTTCATCTAGTATCCTTTTTTAATCCCTTTTTTACGCAGCAGTACGGTGCTTTAGCTACAGCTGTTTTTGAAGTCTTGTGCTATTTGAATGGTTACAAACACAAGAAAACACCCAAAGGTTCTCTCATCCTTCTGTAAGAAACAGGCTGAAAACCTAACCTCCACTCTCTGTTTTCCAGGATATCTCCAATACTTCCTCGGTGGAGTTTCCTAAACTTAAAATCATCTTACAGGCAGCTAAACTTTCTCAAAACCATCAGGTGTATATAACCTTTAAGTGAAAAACAATGTGAAGAACATGAAGCTGCCTTTGACCTCAGCTACCAGATCCACACCCCTCTCCTTCACTTTTTTCTTTTTTTTTTCTTTTTTTGGTTGTTTTTATTTGTTTGTTTCTTCCTGCTACTACATCCCTCCCTCCTATGATCAGGAAAACAGGATCTTTCAGCTTCCAAACTAAAAAAGAAAAAAAAAAAAAAGATTGAGCAAAGTACCTGTTACAAAGTTCAAGTCTTCCTCCTAACTGCAGGCACCTCAAACCTTTGGTCAATCATCCAGGCTAGGACAGATATGTTGTTCTTTTTCCACTTTTATAAGCAAACCACCTATATTAAGGAACTGCTTTAAGTTTAAATATTTGAACAGAAACACGTATCAATTACAACAATGAATCATTATTGTAATTTAATGGCAAGAAGGACTTTGGGTGTCACAGCATGAGCGGATATTTATCAGAAGGCGGCATATTAAATTAGTGGCTAATCCTAACAGTAAATATTTACCAGGTCTGCAGACTCAGTATCACACCTCTGTGCCCTGGCTCAGCCTTTCTGCAGTACCAGGGAACGTGCTGAGGCCCCTTTAGATTATTCCAGGGAGGTTTGATACTTTGCCAGGAAAACTCTTTGAGTACATAGCTGCGGCATGCTGGCAATGGGCACGCAGACGATGTGGCTCTAAAAATGTCTAGTTCAGTACACTGCAGCTGCTGGGAAAGAAAAAATAAAAGGACACTTCCCCTTTTGGTTAAGAAAGTTCTGTTTTTACAAACTTTTAAGAAAAGGCACTGGCAGCTGCTAAATAAGGACACTGTTGGTACCAGCAGTTATCATGAGCAACATTGTTGGGTTGGGGGGTTTTTGTACCCTTTTAGTGTACTGCTGGCTCTGTGTGATCATCCAGGCAGGGAGTGCAAGTTCCTCTGCAATACTCACAGTGGCTGGTCCCAGACACGCCTTTGAAGCCAACTGGATATAGGTGAGGTTCCATTTTCTCTAGACCAGCAGCTTTGATAAGCTGCTCTTGCAAATTTGAGTGAAAGAGGATCTAAGCCAAAGGTGTGGATCCTCTCATTTAGAAAAAGCCCTGAAGGTTTAATTTCCCTGTGAGGCTGATTTCCAGTAGCCAAGGCTACAAATCTTGTCTTTGGGTGTACAATCTACTAGATTTCTCCATCTACTCACTGGTTAGCACACAAAGCTTGTCATTAGAGGAGCTCTTGCCTGAGCTTGTGAAGAGCAGGTCAATCAGAACTGTGTGTGCCTCCAGCAGGTAGCCCAGGAGTCCTCAAGACCTATCCTGGAAAATCACACTCCCAGAAGGAAAGGCTGAGGTCTGGCTTTGAGGCTGCATCTCTAAAGCTCTTGGCTTAACCAAGTCTGGAGTTAAGGTAGAAAAGAAACACTGACTTGATGAAAGGTCAGTAAATAACGGGTCTCGGGCAGCTCAAGTCTGTTTTTAGCCTTTGTCTTGAGTTTCTAATAGTGACAGACAGACAGAAAGGATGTAGTAAAACTCCTTTCACCACTGAAAATAAATTGACCGGGGGGGAGGATGGGACAGGACAACGGACAACAAGACGTGTCCCTTCTTCCAGCCTGCATCCCATGCCACAGATAGAACATGAGATTAAATTTGGCTCCTGTGGGCTGCTGTGTCTTGGAAATAATGACAGTGATCACCCAGTAAGAAGAATCAGATATGCCAATGGTTTTGTAAACAAAGAATCTAGTTAAAAGGTTTTGATTTTGCCTATGCTACATATTATGAGTTTTTAAAGCATGTTCCCCAGTTTACCCTCCTTCAAAGCTTTAAATACCGCTGCAGACAGAGTTTGATGCTTTTCACAATGTGTTAACTAGTTATGGTCAGGGCTTCCTTTCTGAGTTTGGAATTTTTTTAAGGACTTAAATTAAGTTTCTAACAAGATGACTTTGAAGTTCTGTCCAAATATGACCTGAGAGATCATGCTGGAAAACTGACTATAAAACCAGCAACAAACTCTTGATCCCTTTTAAATTCTGATAATTTTTAAAGAGCTGCTTCTGCAACAAAAAATAGTCTACAATCTGTGGGACAAACAAAGCAATAAATGCATTCCAGTAGGGAAAGCATGCTAAACAGGAAATCTTACATTCAGTAACAAATGTTCTTCATGTCATCACTTATCACTTTACTCAGGGTCTCTTTGAGCTGAAGGGACACAAAGTGTTGTACAGGCAGTCTTTTCAGATAAGGGGCCTCAGAGCTCAAAATGTTTTGTTTCAGCACATTCATACTATTCTATTCTCCCAGGGTGAAGTCGGTATTAATCACCCTGCTCAAATCTCTGATCTCGTGGCTCAGAAGTGTTCATCACCAAAGGGGAGGCAATCCAGTGAAAGCTGCATGATACAGGGAGCTGTTTTCTGGTGGTCAGACTCCCTTTTTGCAAGGCTCTTCAGTACCACATACCATGAGTAGGTGGATTACTACATTCAGGCATTTCTACAAAGTGTACTCAAAATCTACTCATCCCACTATACAAATATTTACGTTAACTCCAACACTTGTAATTAGTAATAGCCTCTGAGACTTAAACTCTGGTCTTGGTTCCCAACCTAGAAGAGAACAGGGAATGTCTTCACCATTTCACTGATCATAGAATCATAGAATGGTCTGGGTTGGACAGGATGTCAAGGATGCCATGTTCCAACCTCCCTGCCACAGGCAGGGCCACCAGCTTCCAGGCCTGGATCTACACTAGGTTGCCCAGGGCCCCATCCAACCTGGCCTTGAACACCTCCAAGGATGGGGCATCCACCACCTCTCTGGGCAGCCTGGTCCAGCACCTCACCACTCTCTCTGTAAAGAGCTTCCCCCTAATATCTAATCTAAACCTTCTTTCCTTTAGCTTTAATGAGTTTTTTTCCCATAAACTGTCTCTTGGGATTCATTTTGAGTAAACCATAGCAAAGCAGGGTTCCTAACCTAGCTCTACCCAGAAATGTAATACCAATGCTAATGAATAATGGACTCAATCTCTTGAGGTCCCTCCCAACCCCTACAATTCTGCGAATAATAATTAGTCATGTTTGTAAAGCTTTGTTACATACTATTAAACACCTGCGGCCTTGCATCCATAGATGTTGTATCTCAGTGCTGGGGGATGAAAAGCTGAATTAAATCATCAGTTGTGCTGGCAGGTCCTTACAGAGTTCAAGGAGATAACAGGGATGAACACAACCTTGCTGCCCAGCCTTCCTTTGATACTGCTGGTGATCAGCTGGCAGAACTGAGGATATGGGAGGCCGCAGCAGCATGCATGCGTGTGGATTTCACTACAAACTGTGGGAGCTCATGCCCACAGAGCTGGGCATTACTGCAGATGTAGTACACTATGTAGTAAAGAGAAACATGGTATGACTGAGTACTGTATATTCTATCAAGGTTGTCTTAGGATAGAAACTAGAAGGACTTACAGAATCACAGAATGGTTTGGCTTGGAAGGAACCTCAAAGATCATCTAGTTCCAGCCCCCCTGCCATGGCAGGGACACCTCCCACTAGACCAGGTTATCCAAACCCCCATCCAGCCTGGCCTTGAACACTGCCAGGGAGGGGGCAGCCACAGCTTCTCTGGGCAACCTGTGCCAGTGCCTCACCACCCTCACAGCAGAGAATTTCTTCCCATTATCTAACTTAAATCCACTCTCTTTTAATTTAAAATCATCACCCCTTCACTCCATGACAAACAGTCCCTTTCCATCTCTTGTCTTGGCCCCTTTTCTCAGGTATTGGAAGGCTGCAATAAGGTTTCCCTGGAACTTTCTCTTCTCCTGAACAAGTTGGGCTGAACAAGCCCAACTCTCTTAACCTGTCTTCATAGGAGAGGTGTTCCAGCCCTCCAATCATCAGCTTTGCATCTTACACATTCTAGTTAACACAATTAGGTATTTTTTCCAGTGCTACTGTTAACAGTGTCTTTGGTTGTTCCTTCTATCTTGGCTTGGCCTGTTTGTTGAAGTGCCAAGCCTTAGGACTTTTTGTCATCTCAGTTCATTGGATACCCCAAAGACACTCCTGAGAGTCTTCAATGGTTGCGACATCCCTGTTCCTCTCAGCACATTTACCTGAATTCTTTCCTGCTCCAACTGGTGGTCTTGTGCCCCTGAATAAAATTCTAATCATCAGTGAGCTCTTCCCTTTCCAGTGACAACTGGAGCTGGAAATAGGCTGTGCATCCAGCCCTATCAATAATGTTCACCAGTCTTTTCTGATCTAAAGCCCACCCTCCGTAGCTCTGCTCATGTAGATCCCCCATGTGTGTCCAAAACACAACATTTGCAAGTTTTAAGTGAGGTTGAACAGCTCATATTATACCTGAGGTGTTTGCTCTATTAGATACTCACCTAAGCATTAAGGTGTACATTTTCAATGACCACTGTTCATCTAAAATTTCCTTTGATTTTTAATTCTGAAAATGATTCTGGGTTTTTTTGCTAGGTTGTTAATTCTAGCAATGACATTAAATGTCTTACATACTAGTTTCCTGTAGCCAAAATCTTAGAATTTTCCACACCTAGACCTAACCCAAATGACTCCTCTCTTACTACCAAAACTCTATTTGTTCTTGCAAGATATATCTTTGATCCCTTTTTAGAAGAAAACTAAGTTCACCCGCCCTTTGGTCATGGGATAACTCTATTTACTGCTACCTGATAAAGCATCTCAGTCCTTCTGTCTCTTTAATTTCTCTTGGGTTTTTAGAACTCTTAGCCTGCATACCATACCCAGGGGACACACTGTACTGCAACATTTCAGACCAGCAAATGGTTATTTTGGCTAGTTAGATGAAGCTTCCAGAGTTCACCTAGAGGTTCAGTGTTGGCACCCTTCATTGTTTGATCAGTTTTACAGTGGTAATCCCAGCATTGTTGTGATCTATCCTACACTATCTATATTATACCAAGAAGGACTTATTTTTGTTTCCTTAGCATTATATTAGGGTCATAGACTTCCATCTAGTCTCAACCTCCCAAGCCTCCTTGTTGCTGTTGCCCCACTATATTGTCTGCCACTACGGAAAAGGGTTTAGCTTCATCATCCCTGCAGTTTCCTTTAAAATAGCTATAGGCTGCTATTAGATTGCCCCTGAATCTCCCTTGCCAAGACTAAACAAGTCCAGGTCCCTTACCTTCTCCTTGAAGGTAACGTGCCCTAACATCCTAACTACCTTGGCAGCTCTTTGCTAAGCTTTTCAAGGTTCTGTGCATCCTGTAGGTCCAAAGTTGGTCTCTCCAGGGATGAGTAAAGGAGGTAACAATTTCCCTGGACCTGCTGGACATGCTTCTCCAGATGTAACTCAATGTGCAATTTTCACTATCTGTAATGAGAGCAGATTATTGCCTCTTACTCCTTCTGGCATCAACCACAAGCCCTAGATCCCCTTTCATCAAGTCTCAGCTGTTCAGTTGCCAACCTGTGCTGATGCATGGGGTTATTCCACACCAGACACAGAACTCTGCTCTTCTCCCTCCTGGAGGGAGGCACAATTCTCATGTTCCTCAAAGTCCTTCTGCATTAAAGCTTTGCCACTTGGTATATCAATCACATTCCCTCACTGAGCCTGAATTTGCTGCAGGGTGCACACCCATGGTCTCATCATCCAAATCATTGATGAAGACGTTAAATGACACTGGACCATTGACACTTCACTTGTTACTGGCATTCAGGTGAATATTAAGCCACTGATGATTACACAGTCTCACCCTGGAGGTACTGCCATTTTTCAAACCACAATCATGCATCCCACACTTTCTCACCAGGAAAATAGGAAAACTGTTGGTGATGGTGTCAAAAATGTTACCAGAGACAATGTTACTTTATATTCACCACTGTCTCTTCATTCACATAGCCAGTCTCTCATCAGCAGCCTTTTTACAGTTGTGAGGAACCTCCACTAATTGTCATGTTTTGCAGATGATAGACATCAACCTGGCAATCACTCATCTCCTCTGGCTTCACTAGCTGGATGATTCCTACAGCAAAGAGCCTCTCTCCTTTTCACTCTAGGCTGAGGAAAGCTACCCTGGAGGTATGATATGGATCGCAGTTGCTCTCTGTCTCTCTGTTCTGTGGTATCTTTGGAACTTCCTAGTTTTCCTTCTGCTTTTTCTTTCTGACAATAGTACAACAGTTATGTTTTCTTTAGGGGAGTGTTGGCATATTTGTTAAAAAACTTTCAGAGTTGATCTCTAACTGAAAGCTGTTTGACATATCACAAATTTCAGCTGCTACGAGAAATCCAGCTAATGTCTTCCTTTTGGTACCCAATTTCAGGTAGATAGAAGCTGGAAAGTTGCTGAAGTTTCCCAGTGTTTTCCACCTACCTGGTGTTTCCCACCTACCCAGAGGTTGCCATCAAAGGTGGTGCTTCACTTGATGCAATTCTTCATTAGTGAGAGGTTTTTGAGGAGCACTCAGGGCTTGAGATGTTTGCAGGCACAGTCCTTTGTTCAGTGTCTAACTCCAGGTGGATGCATGTGATGGCAAAACCTACAGAGGAACCTTCTCAGTTCCTCTGGATATATGTAGGCTAAAAGGGGACAGGGCGTGCGCTTGACACACAGACCCTTGACTGCCCACACTTAATTGCTACTTTACTCCATGGCTCTAGTCTGGCATCTTCCCAGGAGCTGTCACAAGGCAGTATGGAGAAGACCATAGTCCAGGCTACACAGTTCCCCAAGCCTGTCCCATCAGGCTCTTCATCCTCCTGCACACTCATAGAGTCCCATGCATACCCTAGGGCATACAACACATCCCTTCAGCTTCTTGCCATAAAAACATTGCTCTGGTGAGTTGCAACACCTCCCTTACATTACTTCAGAGCCTTTGAACTCGAAAACACATTTAAAAAATAACGATCATGTGTTAGGACCACAGGGACACCACTTGTAGTGCAGAAGAGGCCCAGGGCCAAGTGCCAAATAACATGTAGGGGGTCAGTCTGGTGCAGAGGGCTGGTCCTGAGACATGAAGCCTCAACTGGGCCACGTCATGTAGTATCGGGGCCAGAAACTGCATTCTGGTCCTCTTATATTTAGCAGCAGGGACACAGAATCTGTTTGAGATGCAGCTCGGACAGGCCAAACCCTAACACCAAAGTGGGAGTTTTGGGACTCATTTGATTTGTTAATCTGAAACAGATTTACCGTGTCCTGTTTAATAGGGAACAGCCTTTAAAGCTATTAAATGGATGAATTACTGATTTAGCTCTTTGATTCTGAGCAACTTTTTTGAAATGGCTGGTGAAAAGAGCACGTGGAGTTTTGCTGTAAAAGCTGCAATTGGCTTACCTACTGCTCTCTTCTCCTGCCCTTACTCCTTACTGCTTACTCAAATGATGCCTAAAGCAACCCCTTAACCAGACTGTGATCACAAATTGCTATTTGTGTCCTACCTCCTCCATGGCTCCCTCTTCTTTAATACTTCTCTAAGAAATGAGCCAACCTCTTTCTTCTCTGCCTGAACACAACTCAATGGAAACTCCTGAGCTATTCACTTTGTGTTTGCATTTTCTGTCCAGGAGCCCAAGACCATGACTGTGGTCCCAAACCCACTAGTGTGGTCACCTCTGAGTGCACAGGGCCAACCAGCAAAATAACTTTGTCCTTCTTTGACTGTGGGTTCAGAGCTATAAGAGTAGCATTTACAACCAGAAACTTTACAAGTAGCCATCTAACTGATCAGAAGCAATACATGTCATTTAGGGCCTTGCAGAACCAGACTTTCTTTAACTTAATTGCTTGGCTGTGTTATTGCTATGTAAATGTGTGTTCAGGGCAAAAGGCCATATACTTTAAAATGTGTTTTCAAGCAGAAGGCACATGTCCTTACTATATTAGGAAGATCAGACAACAATCAGGCCATTTACCAGCTCTTCCTTATCAAACCTAAGTGATTACAAGAGTTCTGACTTGTACTTGCTTAGGTGCTCCACACACTAATAGGCACTGGCCAGGCTGTTTTACTTGAATTCAAGCCATCTCAGTCCTGGTGGGTTCAAAAGTTCAGCTGGGATGTGAGTTGGATGTTCCTTCAGAGGCTATGAAAAGGGGAGTGGTAAGGATTCTGGTACACACAGAGGTACCTGTGCCTAGGTATTTGTGTGTATAGCGATGCCTTGCTCAGACTGAGTGGGAGGAAGAGCTGAGCTGAGGGAGGGGGAATTACTTTCCAGATCTTTAGCTAGTAAAGCAACTCCTTTAAAAATAAAGCTGGAGACTAAGGGGAGGGAGTGGAACACTTGTACTTCAGTTTTGGAACAGTTATTCTCAGCCAGATAACGACCACAGAGAATGAAAACAATGTCAAATTCCATTTGGTGCCTTCTGCCCCAGTCAGGACAGGAGTCACAGGCATGATGGTTGATGTGACCTGCACTGAAGTGTTTGGAATCAGGAGGTTTTCTGGTGGCTTCCAAGTCCTGTGATCTCTTGCTTTGAACGGCCTAATTTATCAGAGCACACACAGATACCCAGCACCTCTCCATCACACCTTTCTGCTAAGGAACAAACTGCTGCAAAATCTGTTCTTCATAAATGGCTTAAAGTCTCCTTCACATTGCTTGTGCAGCCCTCAAATGATTTTGTTTGAATGTCCCGAACACCCTGCCTCCAGGGTGGATGTCAGCAAGCTCAAATAAATAGAATCCCCTTTTTTTAGCATGAAAAAGCAGCTTCTATGAAAAGACATTTACAACTTAAAAGACCTTCTTTAAGTTTCCCATTGAATTTGCAGAGAGGATAGCAGTTTTAAGTAAAGGCCAGGTTCTCCTCACTCAGTGAACAGGGATGGAGAGTCCTGGTACCCTAGAGCATTGGCAAGGCAGATTGAGGCAGGATTACAGATACTAGAAGTTGTAGATGACCAACCATTGGCATCAGTTGGGATCTGTTAAATTGTCTACTCAG
The DNA here is from genome assembly GCA_020800305.1 of Porphyrio hochstetteri. NCBI lineage: Eukaryota > Metazoa > Chordata > Aves > Gruiformes > Rallidae > Porphyrio > Porphyrio hochstetteri. The sequence continues at coordinate 9,511,320 of CM036906.1, forward strand.
CCAATGCTTCAGAAATGGAATTAGTGACTTGTGTAGCTTGTCTTCTTGGGGGTAATTTTGGGAAGAAAAGTAAAGATGCTACTTCAAGAAGGAGAAATGGCAAAGGGGAGTTGTTAAATACAGAAGGCTGTACTATCTCACAGCCAGACTGAACCCGTTCTGATAAATGCAAAGTTTCTTACTGGGAATGGGATGGAGAAGGTCATTTACCTCAGAGACAGCCAAGAAAAATCCCCCTTCATTTACAACATTGCAGTGTTTCATTTCTCCTGCCCCAGACAGCTGCACAGGCACTTCTTTTAGCTCACAGTTAAAGCAGGTGTCTGTACTTCATCACCTGCTCATAGTGGGCCATGAAAAGAATCACAGTAACTGAAAAAAAAAGTAACATCTCCTGTCAGAATCACAGAATCACAGAATCATAAGGTTGGAAAAGACCTTTGAAGATCATCAAGTCCACCCATTCTCATCCTAAACTAAACCATATCTCTAAGTACCTCATCTACCCTTTTTTTGAACACATCCAGGGAAGGTGACTCAACCCCCTCCCTGGGCAGCCTGTTCCAGGCCCTGACAACTCTTTCAGTAAAAAAATTTTTCCTAATGTCCAATCTAAACCTGCCCTGGCACAGCTTCATGCCATTCCAGCTCAGTAAAGCTACACCTGTAGAGAAACGCACCACGTTTATCTGTCTGTTTAGCACAGATCCCAAAAGAAACAAGCTGTATATGATTGTACATACAAGGGGGTTACATGCATGTTTAACGGGTGGACAAGTCTGAAGAGTGCAATGTTCCTCCAGCAGGCCTAAATAACCTCGCACAAGGGCCTATCAGATACCTTTCATCTCTCAGCAGCCTCAAATAGCCTTCTGTTTAGCCCACTGGGCAAAGAGGCTGGTCATCACACACATTCTGCTGGGACCATCAGCCAGTATAGGGCTTTTCATGGGCCATGGGGCACAGTATTCCATGGTGTTCCACAGTTGCTTACGACTGGGCACAGTGCTTCTTCTGCCCAGTCATAAGCAGGTGACAAAGAAGTGAAACACAAAGAACCACCTGAGTAGACAACTTGAAACTACATCAGGACAGATAATTAGCTGCAGTGCATTACATGCTGTTTGTAGTGAATGTGCAAGCTGAATTCACCTGAATCCCTTTAGTCTGAAACCTGGGTATCACTGGGATCTGTTGGGTTGCCACCAAATCAGGAAGCACTTCTCTACTTGGTGTGCACCATCACCCTGGGAAGAAGAGTTGTTCTGGGGCCTAGCTGGAAACCCCAGTTAGGATTTCTTCTCTGTTTTTTCTAAACCCTTGCAAGTCACAGAGAGTACCTACTGGCTTAATCTTTGCACAAAAGATAGCTTTGAAAATGGGGCCCCTCTTTCTTGGGGCAAGAGACAGAAATTACAGTTTGAACCTTTTTCTGTTTGGAGAAGGAGTAGAAATATGTTGCTGTCTATCTGGATTTGAGCAAAGTTTTTGACACCGTTTCCCACAGCATTTTCCTAGAGAAACTGGCTGCTCTTGGCTTGGACAGGTGTACCCTCCACTTGGAGGCCCAGAGAGTAGTCATGAATGGAGTTAAATCCAGGTGGCAGCCAGTCACAAGTGGTGTTCCTCCGGGCTCTGTGCTGGGCCAAATTTTCTTTAATATCTTTATTAACCTGGACGAGGAGATTGAGTGCACCCTCAGTAAGTTCACATGTGACACTAAGCTAAGCGGGATTGTTGATCTGCTTGAGAGTAGGAAGGCACTACAGCGGGATCTGGACAGGATGGATTGATGGGCCAAGGCCAATGGTATGAGGTTCAACAAAGCCAAGTGCCAGGTCTTGCATTTGGGTCATAATCACCCTAAGCAGTGCTACAGGCTTGGGGAAGAGTGGCTGGAAAGCTGTCTGGCAGAGAAGGACCTGGGGGTTTTGGTTGACAGCTGCCTGAACATAAGCCAGCATTGTGCCCAGGTGGACAAGAAGGCCAACATCATCCTGGCCTATATTAAGAACAGTGTGGTGAGTCGGACTAAGGAAGTAATTGTCATCCTGTGCTCAGCACTGGTGAGGCCCCAACTTGAGTACTGCATTCAGTCTGGGCCCCTCACTACAAAAAAGACACAGGTGCTGGAGTGTGGTGAAAGGGTGATGAGGCTGGTGAGGGGACATGAGCTGCAGAGGGAACTGGGGTTATTTAGTCTGGAGAAAAGGAGGTTGAGGGGAGACCTAATTGCTCTCTACAACTACCTGAAAGGAGGCTGTGGAGAGGTGGAGGCTGACCTTTTCTCCCTAGTGACAAGTGAAAGGACAAGAGGAAATGGCTTCAAGTTGTGCCAGGGAGGTTTAGATTGGATATTGGGAAAAGCTTCTACACAGAAAGTGAAGCCTTGAAGGATGGAGTCTCCATCCCTGGAGGTATTTAAAAGATGGTTAGGTGTGGTGCTGAGGGACATGTTAGTAGTGGATGGCATGTTAGGGTGATGGTCAGACTTCATGATCTAAAGGGTCCCTTCCAACCAAGACAATTCTATGTTTCTGTGATTTTATGTGCTGAGTCCCCTCCAACTGTAGCAGGGATATGAAACTCTCACCCTGCCTTTGCAATGACATCTGTGAGCTGCAGAACCAAATTATTACTTTTCCCTGTCTGGCCCGATGATTTTTTGTTATTTCTACAAAACACATTAGCTCCAACAGGAGAAATGTCTAGCAAAAAGTTGTGCAATAGGTGTACAACCACCATGTAGGCTGTGGTTCAGACTTTTTCCTGGTGAGCAGAAGAGCTGTGCTCACACACACTCTGACACCAAGTCCCTCAGATACCCGCGTTGTCTGTGCGTTACAGACTGTGAGGCAGTACTGGAGAAAGCACTCGCTGACCATAGGTAGTCAGCTCTCAGAGAGAACTCACAGGCAAAATCCTTATGTGGAAATAAACATAAAATCTATTTTAGAACTTGTCTCTCTTGGCTTTTTCTCTTGGCCAGCTTTAATATTTACCACTCATCGTGTTGACTTCTCAGAAATCCAGTTCTGAGGCACTTTGTTGTCCCGTGCAATGGACCGATAGCCTGAGTGGTGAACGCGGGGCCGTGCAGCCCTGTCTCTTCACAGATGAGTTCTGCTGTGAATTCAGCTCATAGATCCCAATTAAACAGAACTTCCTGCAAAAATGTTTCCTTTGGTAAAAAGCTACACCAAAAAAACCTCCTGAAGGAACGTCTATACAAAGCAAAGCAAACAAAACAACCCCCCCGTGTGCCTCCATTCATCAAACAAACTTACAGATAAACCCTGGTCTGCTAAAATATATTTAAAAAAGAATTCTACTTCCTTTGCAAATGGCAGGAAGTTCGTATTGCAAGACCAATGACTCACCCCGCATCTATGCTTCTGCTGAACCAGATAAACCTGCCAAAAGCAGTTTCCAGAGTGGAAATAAGTACTTACATGGGGATATGAATAATATCAGGCAAATCTCTGACAAGGGCATGAAAATCTGCAATCCATGGTGTTATTTCTTTATATTTTTTTATTGAGGTGAGTGCCCTCGGTTCAAACCTGCGTTGGATAATTTTTGGAAGGACAACTGATCCATATGGCTACATGTCAGCCTCATCAAGAGATCCAAAGGCAACAACAAAAAAGGCTGTAGAAGAGTAAAATTCCCAGTGGAAGGGGTGTGATATTTGATGGGTCACACAGGGAATTCTTTTGACATGAACCAGCAAACATCAAGTATATTTTTCATAAAACATGTCGCTTAATCCAAAGTTATCTCTTCTGTATTGTTAGCAGGAACAAGGGAACACCCAGTTACTTTTGCAGTGACTAATAATATTACCACTGCTTAAACGTAAACAGTGTGCAGAGATCTAGCTAAAGAAATGCACAATGCTCTTTGTAAAAAATAATGCTGCGATCTTAGTCTAGTCAACTTTTTCCTTCTTTGCTGCCACAGCACAACTACTGAAATTGCCTGTGTGTGCAGGCTGGAATGGCAAGGAATATGATGTCAAAGGAAAGAATACTCTCATAATTAAAATCTGTTTCCATAGCATTGAAATAGATGGAACTGCTACCTTTCAGTGGACTTTGGATCAGGTCTCTAGTCTGGTGGTTCTTCATTTACCACCCTCTTTCCCCTGGAGCCTCGTAAGCATTGATTAGTTAATGGCCTTAAAGTGCTGTTTAAATGCTGAAATATTGCTACTGCCAGGTAGTGGAACACACAGACAGGTTTCCGCACGGCACATACGATCAGTCTCTCTCCTGCATGGAAGTATGCCATTTCCCTTCTTTGTGCAACTGTGTCTCTGTGTGTGCATTACCTATGATAACCCAGCTAAGGAAGGCAAAATAAAACAGTAAATCAAGGCCTTGTTTACTTTATTTTAAAAAAACTTGGTGATCTCTCCTGTGACCTCAAGTGAAAGCCATAGACAGCTTTCAGATCAGTTTGAACAGCCTGTCCACCAGTACAGCAATGGACATCTATGGCTGGGCGGCCGCCCCTTACAGTGATGCTCTTCTGAAAAGAACAAGCACGTGCCAGCCACGTAAGGCTGGTTGTTAAATAAAATAATATTTATATTAGGAGCACTCATTCGGTTTTCAGTGGGCCCATGTGGGTGGCAGCTTTGTCTCATCTCCCTAGCAGAGTGATTCCTAAAGTACACACGTCTCTACACGTACGGATGCTGGTACGTGAGCCAGTCCGCAGCTATGCGAATGTGGTGCAGCCCAGCACAGGGTGAAAACTCACAGAGGCTGTGGCTCTTGTATTGCCAGCTATGACACTCCAGCAAATTAAGCCCTGAAATTCCTGTTTTCCCTACCTGTCTTCTAAACAGACTTTTTCAAGCAGAGGGGAATGATGTTCCCCAAGCTTTCAGCTGTGCTCCTTTCTGGCACACAACAGGATTTGGCTCTCTGAGTACAAACTTTAGCAATTACATCTTCACATAGTAAAATACTTCCTAACTTGGATTTTTGGAATGACTTCATTTTCTTTTGCAATCCACCAATCACCCTGAGAAGACACTGTAAATCACCATGTTACCCAGTCATAACTAGCAAAAATAGCTGAGAAGGGTGCTGGAGATAGTGAAGGCTTAGTTTGGACACACACATTCCCAGGCATCCCTGCTCACATGGGCTGGTAACTATTGACTCCTGGGGGCTTCTACCTACCCATCTCCAACATTTTTTGAGGGTCCAACATTGCACGTGAACTAAATAACAAACAAACAGCAAAGGTCAAAGCAAAAGAAAACGTTTCATCCCAGTTCTCCAGTTCATTCCAGACTCAATGGTCCCTTTTATTGCAAAAGTCTGCATTTAGTCCCTGGGGAGTAATTCATTCCTTTTGAATCCCTGGAGCTTTCAGCCCCTTCCCCAAAAAGCAGCCAAGCACAGCAGACTGAAAAACTGCTTGAGGATGGGCCAAACCACACAGTTCAGACACTGATCTAGCTCTGTTTTCCAAAGGACTGAATGTTTCTGAGCTAGGATTTTCTTTCATGACCAAATGAAGGAAGCATTAATGAACTGGAAAATTTGTCAAGCCCATCTTCTTGTTCTAGCATTTGCACTTGTTCCATAACTTCAGTACACAGAGCTAGACAGATCTTCCATAACAAACACAGCAAGCCAGTGATTTCATGACATCATTTTGAAGATACGACTTCAAAACAGGCTCAGTTGCAAATTAAATTATTTGTGACAGTTTCACTGGTTTCCTGGCCTCACGGTTTGAAACGGGTATGAAAAAAGGTTAGACCTTTTACGATTCAAAAAAACAAAGCAAGCACACACAGAGCAGCGCTGCCTTGCCATGACAGATGCTTCTCTTCCATTGTTTTAGAAAGACGTGTCATCCTTGCAGACATTATCTAGTCAAAGGTAAGGAAACTTGATAAGGAATTTCCTTTATTCTACACTTAGTAATACTTCAGATTTATTGCTGCATAATGTGGTCTCCTATCATTTCATGGTGAAAAGGAACCAGGCTTCCAGGCTTCTTCTTCCCAAAGGCAGCACTTTCCGACTCAGGTGCAGAAACTGGTGTAGGAGTTTGAACCGAGTGGGATTTTATAGACTCAACTTAACAAGCTTGTTATTGTATAGCCAAGAAAACAGATGCAAAGAGTTTGATTGAGTTTCAGAACTCCAGGAATTTCTGAGTTCCTTTTCAGGCCGCTACATGAGGGAGAATGATAACAGGCTGTGGATTGCATTAGTTTGTGTCACAGTAACCTGCCATAAAAGGGAGGTTGTTAAGCGAAATCACACACACGGGGTAAGTGTGCTTTATAGAAGAACCACAGAAAAAAAAGCAGCTCAGTCTGCCGCAGTTTAAGCGGCCCCTGAGCGGGTGGCTACGGGCAGAACTGTGTATATAGAGATATTCTGTACTCAGCAGGCTAGGGCCTCTTTTTGGAATAAACGATTAGCTGCGCTTCTTGCCAAAGAGCTGTTTGCTGGGAAGCTGAACAGCGCTTGCAGCACCGGCTGCACCCTCTGAACTCCTCCAGAGATGTGTGAAGGCATTATTTTCTTTCTACTGCGATTAGTTCCTTCCTGGAGGTCATGTTAATGTAGGAGCAGAGGATTTTGCAATTCAGGATCTGGTAAATACTTATTTTTATATAGTAGGGCATTATCTCCACGCAAGTTTGACCACCTGCACCAGGAGCCCTTTGCTTAGCCTCTCCCAGGACTGCCTCTCTTTTGGTCCTCGGGCAAACCCCTTGCACACCCTCGCCTCTCCTTCACCAAACTGTGTGAAGGCTCTTCTTCCCGCTACGGTAACCCTCCGGGAGGCCGGGCGGCAGGTCTCACCCGCTCACTGCTCTCAAAGCTTGCCCGGGGAGGGGATGCCAGAGGTGAGCCTCCTCCCGGCTGGGCTGCGCGACCGGAGTTCCCGGTGATATTTAGGGACGCCGTGCAAACCGAGCAAGCGGGGTGTAGGCGCCTCAAAAGTCTGCGAGCAACGGAGGGAAGCCCTGAGGCGCGGGGAAGGGCGGGCGCAGCCCCGGAACGGGTGGCGGCCCGGCCCACCCCGTCCTCCCGTAGCGGGGGAGGCGGCGGCGGCGGGCAGCGCCGCCCGGCGGGCGGGGCGCGGGCTATAAATCCACCCTGCAGCGGCGGGCGGGAGGCGGTCGGAGCGCGGCGGTAGCGGAGGACGAGAAGGGAGAGCGGTACCGCAGCAGGTAAGAGCGGACCCTCCGTCCACCTACCGACCCACCTAGCCATCTGCTTATCCAGCCGCCTGCCCGTCCGCGCACCTACCTGTGCGTGTATCCGTCCGCCTACCCCTGCGGGCTGTGCATCCCCTTTGACGTCTCGACCTTATATTCCCCCTCCTCCTTTTTCTTGTAAATCCCTTTTCCTATCCAAACAGGGATCCGCTGGCGGAGGAGTGAGAGAGCTCTTAGAGGGGTGGTGGCTGCGTGCTGGCGGGAAGGACCAGCGGGTGGGATGTTCTAAAGCTGTACCCCGATCCTGGTGGTGGGGGCAGCTGCCAGATGCTGCTGCCACCGTCCAGGCTCCCCTGGCAGTAGTGGACCGTGCTGGGCTGGAAATCAGCTGCGAAGCGGTGACACGTACTTATCCTACGGAAGTTGACTACTGCTGCTTGTTGCTTGGGTCTCTCTGCTCTTTGCAGCACCCTGTTGGATTCGGAGCAAAGGACGGACATGACTGGTGTCCAGCCTTTACTAGCTGGTTGTTTCAGTGGTGTTTCTGCCTTCATGTGGGATGATAGGCGCGGTTTGCCGACTGTCCTTCCAGGCACGGCTCAGGTTCAGGGCGCCTTATGGCAGTGTTTGCATTGGAGGCGCAGCCGCGTCCTGAGTCTGATGAAATAAGTGAGCTCAGCTCTGTGAGGGAGGATGTTTTGGTTAATGCTTTCCACTCTGCTATGGTTTTTCTATGAAACGTTTGCAAACTGGCATTATTCACGGTTTTACCCGCTGAGCACAGTGTCTGGTTTTGTACCCTATCCTCAGAACAGGACGCCCTGTAGGCTTTGAATAGACGTATTTGCCAGCTATATTATTTGGACATTTTCCTTCTCAGTTGTCTGCTTAATTAGGAGCTGTATTTTGAACCTAGAAAATGCAGTTGTAGTGGCATGGAAGAGGTAAAAGGCAACCTGAAGCTCTCTGACCAGATTCTCTGCGAGGTGTTGCACTGTTCTGATTTCCTCCAACTTTTTGTCAACTTTTTTTTGCATCCAAGTGTGTCAAAGATGCACGGCTGCTGAAAAACTCAGCATTCAGGGCAAGCAGTGGAAATAGCATGTAAACAGAAGCTATCAAATGCTTTGGGTAAACATGCGAGAAGCCTGCTTTGCTGGTTTTAGTCTCCTTGGCTGTTAAAGACGTCACTTACATCAAAACTTCAGCCAATGGCATCAAGCTACTGCACTCTGAATGTGGCTCTGGGAATATGTGTGTTAAATTTTGTGCTTTTTTAACCAGAGCCTAATGTAGCTTGACATAGAACTGCTGTGTTTTTAACACAAGGACTTGAGTAAACAGCAGGCAGCTAATGCTGTGCTGTGTCCTGTGCCCAGCAAGAATTTAATGACTGGATGAAATGGTAAAACTCAGGAGTAGGTGCAACAATAATAAAGTTTTCCTTAAAGGTTTATACAGTTCCCAGAGTACTAATAAGCTCTGTGCCCTTCATGAACAATAACGCATGAATGTGTTCAGGAGGAACTGGTGTATGTTTTGACATGGAAAGTAATGATGCAGTGAAAACAGGTTTTGATGTAGTAATGAGAGGCCACTTGGTATGTATGGCTTTTGTGCCAAATATTTTTCAGTATAAACAGAACAGATGCCATGGCATGAGGGTTTAGGGAACTGGAGACCACAGCCTATGGATCTGAGCTCCTTGTGCTCTGCACATCAACAGATAGCCGAATAGTTGGGATTTCAGCTTTGAAATTTAAATTTCTGCAACAAGTGAACTGGGAAATGAACTCATCCCCTTGAGAATGGGAACTCTGCAAAAGCGTCCGGCTTTGAACTAGGCTGGCAGTGAGAGGTCTTGAAGGTCTTGTCAAACTGGGGTTTTAATTTGTTTCCCTTAGGAAAAGGGACTGTGTACTGATTGCCTACATTCATTGGCCGCTTTACCCAAGGTTACAGCAGGATAGAGATGTCAGTGTCAGGTGCCCACAGAATTTGGCAGCAGCCAAAGAAGTTACACCTTCTGAGGCAGCCCTGCCACGTGTGCCTGAGTCTGGGAACCAAAATCCCCATCACCAAAACCCCGACTCTCAAAGTTTTTCTGTTTCTCTCTTGCACAATGCTTCTTTCTTCTTGCCAAAATAAAAAAGGAATGCTAAAAATATGACACATCATCTGGGTAGATTGTACGGATGCTCAGGAAAACCAGCAGAATTCCCCAATTTTCTTTACTCCAGTGGGAGTCATTCTGCTCTTTGCATATTCCTTTTTTTTTGGCATTATCACAGTTATAGGGGGAGATCACAGTGCGTCTGGGGAAGCACTTTGGTGTGGGACTCTGGTCTTTAAAAAAACCCCAAACAATTTACAGGGTAGTTGAGTAAATGTCTCTTACAGATCAGGTGGGATTAGCAGTCAACTGCTGTGAGAAATTCTTTGATTCAGATTAGCCTAAGTGGTTAATTGTTTTATTGTACATCATCTCATGACTGGTTTAAGGGATTTTTGGCAAACTTCTGACTTCGGATAGAAAATAAATTTCTTAACGTCGTTAGAGCCTGAGAATCTGTTGCACAAAACGTGGAGCATGTATGTAATGAGACATTTCCTGCTTTTATTGTCTCAAAATAAACAGAGTGAAAGAAAAGATACAGAAGGGGCCAAAACTGGCTTGGAGCTCTTCAGAAAGAAGACAACTCGAAACTGTGAAACTCAAAAATAAATGCAACTTCTAACCGCGGTGGATCAGCAATGTTTATTTACATCATGCATAAAGCTGGAAGTCTAATGCGACAAAAGCTGGTTTGCTGTCAAGGGAGAGAGAGTGCGGCCTGGGACACCAACGGCCTGAGTCAGTTCAGCCCTAGCAGTATGTGGCAAGAGTCTTTCTCTAGTTGTTCTGTTTTGACCACTTGAAAGGAAAACTTTCTGAAACCCAGGAGATGCAGCTGCTTGATATTAATAGTGATGAAATAAATGCTGGTTCTGGAGACCAAATCCAACTTCCAGCTGACACTTTGTTTACATCGAACTTCCACATTGTGTCGCAGCACCTAGAAATCTCAGGCAGAAATACATAAGAGCCTGCTTTGTCCTTCTAAATAAATGGCATTGTGTGTAGACTGCCCTTTAGCTTCAGCTTTTAGGTTTAAACTTGTGAATTTACCTGCTTTGTGGTGGCGAAGAACTTTTCTGGATGGTTTTGCAGGGAGTGTATCTCAGCAGGTTAAGGAAGCAATAGCTATCTGCTGTTTTGTCAAAAGGTGTGTTCCAAAAGCTGCAATTAAGTGCCTTTCTCATATTGGAAAGCCATGGGAAATATTCTGAAACTGTTTAAAAGGCTGAAAGTAAGGCAATCTCTTTTTCATGTTTGGTGGTGTGTGTTGCTACGGATGACTAAAATCTGGGTTAGGCCTCTTGGAAATCAATGGCTATGAATATAATGGCTATTGAACTTGGTGTTTGTCTCAAATGGTGCTGTGTGTGGGTTTTTTTTTCCCCCTCCATCACATCCAGAGCCCTAGTAGCTTCAGCCAGGCCAGTCAGCAGGAGGTAATCCCTATTGTTAATTCCCTTTTGGCTGTGGAGATGGAGCAGCAGTAAGGAACCATTCAGAATTTCTCCTGACTATGTGGCCACATATCATTAAAGTGTTATTATGACATAATTAAACTCAGTACTAAGTGCCCATGAGAATCAGTACCATTATTCTCTATTTAATCTGGCATAGCAAGTGCATGGAGAGTTGAAGCCTGCAGTTAGCCAAGTCTGACTGAAATGTGCAGGCCTCTACATTGGATGATGAGGGAGATGAGTTTCGCTTTACTTTTAACTAAGGGCTGCTGCCAGATCAGGCCTGTTTTGTTTCCCAACAGGCATGTGAGTGTTGTCTTTGGATAATGCCCAGTGGTTTGTTGTCAAATGGGGTATTTGCCACACAGAGGTGCGCTGTATTGTGCTTGTTGATGCACAGCTGGACTGCCTGTGCTGCTGAAATTTTCCACAGCTGTATCTGTTTGTACAGAGCAGGATGTAGGTTCAATTTTACTGCTCTTATTCTGTGTGGCTGATCACGTTTCCTATGTTTCTTTTGGGTTTTGTGCTACTTCCTTTCAGTTAATTGTTAATTTTAATATATCTTTTTTTCATCTGTCAGTCAGGTTTTTTTCTCCTGATAGCTGGAAGTCAGTCAATGCAAATCTTGCTTTTCAAGCCCTGTTTTTAAAGCTGGATGTTCACTACTTTTCCAAGCCTTTAACTGGCTGCTTCCTGTCTGAACTAAGTATAACTTCAAAAGTGTGGCTCTTCTAGCTTCTTTTTACCACGGATGTAGCAGGCTAGCCTGTTAGTACTGTATGGGTGATATAAAAACTAATGGAAAGAGCAAACCTTAGTGAAGCATGAAAACCTAACATTATGACTGTAAACTAAATCTTTCCATGTGCTTTCAATCATCCCTTGGATTTTTTGTGTGCGTTGTTGGTTTTTTGTCCTTGCCATTTCACTGCTCTTCCAACTTGACTTCCTTAAGAAATTCTGATTACTTTTTGGGGGAAGTGAAAAGTAAGTGCTAGAGGTCTTAACCTGTGAGACTCCGTAGGTGGAGGCACTGGTATTCAAAGAAAAAGAGCGGTAACATAGTTTGTTTATATAGGTGTGTGTTTATTATTAGGCATAAGGTGAAATGGAAAAGCAATCAATGCAGAATGCAACTTTCAAAGGAACCTTTACTTGTGAACACAGCAAACATCCAGATGGGAACTGTGCTGCTAGAGGAAGGAAGGATTGCTCTTGCTGTGTTTGGAGTTTTTGTTAGCTTCCTTCAGGAAGCTTACGTGCACCTTGTCAAACCTGTGATGTAATTTTTCTACAGGTATAGTTCGAGGGCTCTAAACATATTTATATATTGTATGTAACATATCCCTGCTAGATTTTAAGATGTGCTTGTGTCCTCGGATGATATTGAGACATTGGGGGGTGTGACTGTGGTGTGAAGTAGAGGCATTGCAGAGCTTTATGGCAAACCTTTATCAAAACACTATTTTTCCCTAGATGATACAACTAAAACACTGCATATTTGTTTCTTATGTGCACATAATTAAATTTTACGAAGTTGTGTATAAAATTCCAATCTTAACTGAAAAATGAAGAGATAACTAAGTTCTCTGCCTGATGTAATAGAAGCTGACCTGGGGCATGGATGGGTGAAGTTTTTAAAAAAGTCAGCTGAGAATGAAGGATTGCTTTTTCCCCCACCCTGAAGGGTTTGGAATGGCCTTATTTTGGCCTAGGAGTATTCTGCTACTGGATGGTGCTGAGACATTCCCTCACCAGCCCCGTCTGACACAGGCAGAGGTGTGCTCAGGCCTTAGGAAGGTCATATTGTATCTTGAGGTGCTGCAGTTTGCAGGCAATGAAAGACTTTTTATATCAATCTAGTCCCAAGTAGCTCAGCATGTGCAAATGCTTGAATTTCGATAACTTTATAATGGGAAGAATGGAAGATGTGTTATAATATAATGGCCATTTGTGCAAAGTTTGGGTTCAGATTAAGATCTAGAATACTAAAGTTCACCCTAGAAAAGGGCACTGGGAGCTTACAGGAACAAAACAATATCCATAAATTATACTTTCCTCAAAATTAAACAAAAACTCTGACACTTGTCATGGAAAACTTCAGCCCAGACATTTTGGCAGTGGGTATAAAGAGAACTTCTAACAGCAATGAGCAAGCTATTTTAATGGGCAGTAGAAAAAGTAGTATTTGTACTCAAACTGCAACCCATACAGTATGACCTAATGAACAAATATAAATTAAGATACATCATCAGCCCTAGCTGTGATGTTTTGCAACTTAAGTACTCATCTTTGCATCATCAACGTGAAAATGCAAAGCACATAAATTAAACCACTGTATACTCACAGGGGTGCAACCTAGAAAGCCAGATAACATTCCTCATCTGAGTATACTACAAGCCTGTCCCTTCTGGAATAATCTCAGTATGTCTTTCCCCCCTCACTTGCACAGAACCACCCACTTTCTGAAGCAGTTGCAGCTGGGCAGAAGCTATGAACTGTTAAAGCATGGCAGATCGAGAAGGGATGGGGGTGGGGAGCATGGCCTGTCACTGCTGAGCTGCAGGAACAATAGCTTGTTTCTTGTCTGTTTAGACTGCAGTCTTTGTGGCAGAAACTATCCCTTCCATGTTATGAAACGCTTAGTGTGCTTTAGCAGTATTTGTTATTTAATCTGCCCCCAAAGCCGAGCCTGCCACCCAGGTGTGAGGCGGATGTTGGGGGTCTGTACTGATGCATTGCCTTTAGTCTCTGCTTAAGACCTTTATGTTTGCAGTCAGCTGAAGGAGTGGGATGGATGTTGGGAGGATGCTTGGGGGTGTGATGAGATAGTTGAAGGAGACAGGCTGGCTTGGGGTAACAAAACAAAGCCTGGGAAGGCAGCTGAGTCCTCTTCACTCTTTCTACCCTTTGGTGCTGACACCTGCAGCCTGGAGTTGTTTAAAGCTAAAGAAAATATTGAGTAGAAATGGTCATCATGTGTTTCCAAATAGACTTTGGCAGCCACTCAGGTATTTGATTTCTTACAAAATCCCTAGGTTCTTCCCCTATCTCCACCCTGTGCCATCATGCTCTGAGTGGTGGTGCTGAGTGGTGGCTTCTGAGGAGGCAGGTTGGGATGACAGCAGTCTTTGTAGCTAAAAAGGCCTGGGAATCACTAGTATTTTTTAAACTCTTTAAAGAAAGCTCACATTATTGAAGATAACCACTTTTCACAGAGGTGGGATCAGAAGTGGTTTAGGTGCCAAATGCTAAAGGCACCTGAATTTCAGAGAACTTCATTAGGATTTGTAGCCTCTGTTGCTCATGAAATTGTGGTCTTATAGCAATCCCTAATATTACCTACACTATAACAGGAAAAAAAATCCCCAATACAAGTGCAAGCTCTCTGCTTCCCTACCAGCTAGGAATAGAATAGCTGCTTACTATACTGGGTGGGTAGAAGACACTGGGGTGCCCAGAAGAGGGGAGGTGGGGACAGCAGGCATGTCCTTTGGCTAGCACACCAACTCTTCCCACAGGCAGTTTCTCCTGTGAAGCACTGGAGGACCCAGAGCTTTCCAAGGAACATTGCTCACTGCATCCCATGGCTTGAGGATTGTGCAAACCTGAGTTGCAACAGTTTTCTTGCTCAACATCTGCAGAGTAGACAGAAGGGCTTGCTTCCAGCTCACTTTGTTTTGATGCTACTATCTACGTGCAGCTGCCAGAGCTTATCGTACGTGTGAAGAGCAACTGGTCCCTGGGCTGAGGAACTGGCAGTTTAAAAGCTGTGTCTGATCCCACAGCGATTGCAGCTGAACAGCTCTGTGTCTGTACAGGCATCGGTGCCAGTTCCACAACTGAAAAACATCCAGAACAAAAGGACGGGGGGGGATAAGCCTGGGGGAGCTTGTCTAACAGCATGACTCTGCTGAAGCTGTCGGCAAACGTACCTGCAGGAGATGCTGCGGACCTTCACCTGTGTGTTGTCTGTGGGAGCCTGGTGGAGTCAGATGCTGCCTCTGTCCTCACAGCTGTCTTCGTGTGGCTTTACCCAAGTTCTTGGCTAAAAAGTTTGTTTCCTAATCAGATTGATTAGCACACAGTGTAAGTCTGAACTTCAGAATGGCTAAAACTTAAAGCCCTTCTTGTGTTTTGACTTTGAAAATCACTGTTAAGCTGCATTACGCTCCTAAAACCTACTTTTTTTCTTTCCCAGAGCTTATTTTCGACTAGGGCCTTTGGTAAAGCATGCTGGTGGAGTAGCTCACAAAGGAGGTTGAAAGGAAATAAAAGCAGGCTAGTTAGAAACAAAATAGTGTGTCAGCAGTATGCTGGGTGACAGTGATTCACAGGATGTCCTGTGAATTGGAGGCCACCAAGCAGCATAATTGTTTCGGTTCCCTGATACTTAATGTGATTATTTGGCTCCTGACTTTTTTCTGATTTGAAACTTTAGGGTGCTTATGGCTTACACACGTTAGCTTTCTCCGTGTCCGTTTATTAACTTTTAGTTGCAAATTGAGATAATCTCTTGTAACCAGACTGTAAGGAAACCCCGCGGATCCCAAGTAGTTGAGTGGCTTCAACTTACGACACTTGCTCCTCAAACTGTTTAATCAGATGCTATGTAACTGTTAAGTCATTTGTTGGATTTTGTTGGGTTTTTTAAAGGGGAGGAACCCCTATTAAAATGTCTTTCTTGATGTATTGTGTAGAACTATGTCAGAAAATCAGTAACTCTATACACAAAGGACCTCGTGACACCAGAGTCTGTAACAAAGAGTAGCTTAAACAAGGCTCGGTGTGAGCAAATGCTTATGCATGAACTCTTTTGGATGCCTGTAAAACGAATAATTTTCAAATTCATCACAGACAGGAAGATTAGATTTGTCAAGTTTACTGTAAAATATTTGCAATGTGAACTGCATGCTGTGGGCCGTAACCATACATGGGTGCTGTTAACTGATGTCCACTTGTCTTTGTTTAGTAGAGAAGTTTTTTCAAGCTGCTCTCTAGTTTACAGTAACCATCAAGTTCTATTTTAGGGCCAGTCAGACTAGTTTATAGCATTTACCATTTTGACTGGAAGGGGTCTAACTGACCATGTAAAGCTCAAATGCTCTTTGAGCATCACAGTAACTTTCCTTGCTTTGCTGTCTCAGAGGCCTGAGCTGTTTGGTTATTTTTCTGACCTGGAACTGATGGGGTTCTTTGATAACCAACTTCTGCAGAACTCTGGAGACACCCTAGCTCTCCCCATGCTTGCCTAGTCCCTGCTTGTTTAACAGTGCTGCTGCAGATGCACAAAGCCTCAAATTGCCACCTTTGTCCTTCCTACCTACTTGGATGCCTTTTGTGGCTTTTGGGGGATAAAATGCATGAGTGATGTGGCTGGCTTGGAAACACCTCTCATGCATGTTCCCAGAGCCCAAGTATTTTGTGGTCCCTCTCCAAAGAGTGCAGCACTATGCTGAGAGCTGTGGCCATCAGTGCCCATGGCCTTCCCCTTCCCCTCTTTGCCATTAGATACTCATGAGTATTTACGCCATATGTAGTAATTGCCGGCCCTCCTGCTTGCTCAGCCTCCAAAAATGGAAGTCCCATCAAGCTGCTCTGGTGAGGTGACCCTTCTGTATATTAGTGCTCAGAAGGAGAATAATCTCTGCTGCCAGTGTTTAAGCTGTTTTGAGGAAATTGTCGCCTTTATAAAACGCTCAGGCGGGAGTCTCTTCCTGTTCTTTGTTTTCCATGATAGGATGTGAATAAAAAACATAAGAGGTATGAGCAGTTCCCCCAGCCTGTTGTGGACACAAGACCACACTTGATGATGCACACCCAGTGGCACCAACTCAGGCAGCCATTTGTGTGTCATCAGCAGAGTAAAGTTTGAAACGAGGTGTCTTTCAACTTTTCACTTCTCTGCTTGGAATGACTTCAGTCAGGTATGTCAGGCTTGCTGAATGCTTGGTACTTCTGACTGCATCACTGCTGGTGTCCAAGGATAGATGGGCTGATGTGTGGCATCTCAGCTCCTTTGTTGGGATCCCTGTTGTTCAATGCCAGGCTGCCCATACATCCTGTATAACTCTGCTGCCAAAACAAGGCCCTGGGGAGACTGTCCCTGCAGTGATGATACAGAGGGACAGGGGTTATATTTGGAACATGTAAAAGCAAAATAGTAAGACTCAGTAAATGATGCCTGAGCTGCTACCCTTGGTTATGACACTTGGTTTGGTGGTTTGGGACCAGTGGGTTTGGGCTGGAATGGGTACAGAAAGCCTCTTTGAATGAAATTGATGTACAAAGTATTGTCCAGATCACTTCTCATCCCTCTTGTTTCCTAGAAGCTGGTTTCCTGCCTCTCCTGCTGTTTGGCAAAGGTAGAGAGATAGCTTTAAAAAGCTTTGCCAGCTGCCAAGATGCACTTTATTTTTTTTCTTGGTTTTCCTTTATTTTTGACTAAAAAGAAAAAAAGTGATTGGCTTAAAACTTAATCCTCCAAGCAGCAATTGTAACCAATATCGGGGTGCAGGGTGGTGGGTGTCTGTCTGCTGGCTGGAGGCAGCTTGTTCTGGAGAGGACAATTTAGAACCTCTTCACATGCTGAACTGGCCAAGTGAAGTGGGGGGAAAAGTTGGTTTTCTCCAAATTGGCAACTTTATGCTACTGCTTGCAGATATAAATGAACTTTGTCTTTTGAAAACTGCTGTGAGGCAAGTGCTTTGAAATGCATATAAAGGCGTGCTTGTCTGGTTATCTATTTAGGAGAGTTATGCAGCTACATTAGTTTTGAGCTACCCTGTCACATAAGGGAGGGAGCACAAAGCACCTATTTAGAGATCATAAAATTTGTGCTGAACATGGGTGGTACAAAACCATTTCCCCAGCATCTTTCTCTTTGGAAAATAAGATGGTTTTCACAGGGCTTTCAGATAGCGGGGCTTTGTTTGCCAGCTCTAGTGAACAAATAGCATGTTGTTGTGCCACCTTATCACAAGGTAGGAATGTTTCAGGTATTTCTGATGCAGAGGGGGAAAGCACAGAGCTTGGAAATGCCTTTTATGAAAACATAACCTGGGTCTAAGATCTGGGATCTTTCCAAAAGTATAATTTAGTACATGGTGGGCTTTTGTTCAGCAGACTTTGTGGCAGTCCTGTAATCTGCTGGTCAGCACTTCCTAGTGCTGGTTCTTTAGGAAACATAGAGCAACAACTTTGAACTATTATGAAAACCGGATTGTTTTTAAGGCTATAAAAGGCATCCATCTTGTTCCTTTTGGCATGGTTTTTTCAGTCATTAGTAGTCGGTGCTCTGAGTCCCTGAAAATCTGAAACTATCCCATGTAAACAGCTTTCTTCCACAAACACTGGGCTGTGGCTTTGTTCCCCAAGCTGCTTCTTACTGGAAAACTCCAGGGGAGCTGGCTTTTTTTGCCTGTGGGGTAGGAAAGACATGGAAAAACCTCTCGTCCTTCTAGTCCCTATTGCAGGAGTAGGTGCAACATTGAGGTGTTACTTCCCTCGATGATTTGGTCAAGTGCATAAAAAAGTTTAAAAATGTATTTGAGGTAGGTGCAATTGCATGTAAATATTTCTGACCTTCAAATATTGTAGCAGTGTTTGTTTTCCCTGTCACACACAATTGCTCACTGTGTAGAATGGCAGATTACATGGATTTCTGTAATTATGAAAATATGTAACACTGTTTCTAAAATGTCACTTGTAGTTGCTTGAAACTTTGAACTTGTTTTTTTTTGCTTGTTCTTTCATTGAAATCATTAATAGGGAAAACTTACTGGAAAACCTAGAGAAAAGGTGAATCAGTGACCACTGAAAAATTAACTGTCTTGAATTTTCTGGCAGTTTAAGTATCTTTGGTGCCTTGTTGTAAATGTGGATTCCAAATTACTAGCAGTGGGGTCAGTTTTGTTCCTGTCCCCATGCCTCAAATGGTGGGGTGAAATTCTTGAGGTGAGGCCTAATTCTTTACCCAAAATCCACTCAATTGCATAGATAGTAAGGATTCCTCAAATCTAAACCTGTTTGTGTGTGGATACAAGTGTATTTTCAGCACTTACTTTTTTTGCTAGAGCATCTTTGCGTGGGAAAAGGGGCATCATGTTAAACTAAGGTTTAACATAAAAACGCTGCTGCTGCCCTCACAGCTTCCTGAATACTCCTGAGGGCTTCCTGGCCCTCCTTGACCACCAAGTCATTCATGTAGACAGAGTTTGCTGGCTTAAATCTGATTTAAGTCAGGAGGTGGGAAATCATATTCTAAAGAACTGATTTAAACTGTGTGCTGTAGTTTTAAGCTTGTTTTCAGGAAAGCTGCTAATAATTAAAATATCTGAAGCTTTGCTTAGTCAATGAGTACACTTACTCATATGCTTCACTTGAGACAGTTCTAAGCTTTTCTTGGAGTAAATAATTGATTTGTATTATAGTTGTATAGTTAATACATTTCCAGTTCTGGCCAAAGTGAACAGGAGATGCACTTCCCCAGCATGCCAGATGATATGTTAACAAGCGTGCTTTGACTCTTGTGTTTCTCATCTTGCTGTTAAAACAGTTCTAGTATCTGAGAATTATTTCTGGTTGTTCATCAGAGCTTTACAGGGAGCAGTCCTCTGCCTCTGGCACCTTATCTCTATCAAGTAACCGAAAATATGATGTTCTTTTTACCTCCCTGTTCGGAGTGATATGGTTGCTGAACGGAGATGCCTCTCAGTCCAGGTACAGAAGACACTATACCAGCAGCCCAACCTGCTGCCCTGTGACACAGCAGTCACCTCTTCTGTGCTTGCACTGGGTGCTTCAGTGCTTTGGCATAAAACTTCTTCAGCGTTTAAGATTGTTATGAGTCCAGACTGTGCCATGACTGTGCTGGGGCTGGGGGTGCCCCTTAGCCAAAAGATTTCTGTGGGCAAATACACATTGGGCATCTTCCAGCCAGCTCCACAGAAATGGAGTGTGAAACCCAATTTACTCAGCTTTGGAGACCTTCAGGTTTGGCTGTGTCCAGGTTCCCAGTCAAGCTTCCCACAGACAGGGTATTGCGACACTGGTCCTCTCAGGGTGGGAGAACAGCAGTCTTCCTTACTTTGGGGGTATTGGACATAGCGCTGTTGCATAGACCCTGTTGGTGTCTACTTAAAGATGTACTGGTTTTACTTGGTACTGTTTGTTTGTTCAGGTCAAGGCAGGTGTTTCTGTGCCAAAGAATGAAGCACATTGATCTGAGAGTAAAATGGTGCCAATGAGTGTCTAGTTCAGTTTCTGTAGAGTAAAGATCTGGGGGATAGAGGGACCGTACATCAAAAATAATAGTTTCAGAGACAAGCATTCAGTTAACTTCAGGAGAAGGTGGTTGCTGGCCCCTGCCCCGTTTCCTCCAGGGTTCTTTATTTTGAAGCTGACAAACTCTTATTTGATCTTGCAGCCTTAACATTTGTTTAATCTCATATTGTGCGGGACTGTGTGTAGAAATGCACCAGGGAGGCACTTTACAAGAGACTCATAACCTTCTTGTAAAGGTCTTTCAAACTATAACCTGAGACAGTGGGTCATTGGAGGGGTGGGGTTGGGTGGAGCAGGATCTTGTTCCTGTATCTAATCTTTGATGTGAGCTGAGAACAGATATCTTTTTTCTTTAATCTTTCCAGATATCAGCTACTGACCATGTCAACAGAGTTCCAGGATGCTCACCTTGCAGAGGTGAAACCTCTGGTGGAGAAGGAGGAGGTAATTATTTTAGAGCTTATTAGTGGTTGTGTGTTTTGTTCCTGGGCTGCCATTGGGCTATATGTGTGGCAATGAATTAATTCAAACAAATCAGAGACAAGTAAGAGGAACTGGAGGTGGGAAGAGGGGGATTGGTTTTTTTAATAATGCAAAACCGAACCTTAAATATTTGGTATTTCTCGTTCTCTTTTTATTTAGCGTCAACTTGGTGGTGACACTTTTGTGCTGTGAATGACAGCTCTGTGTGTCTCCAGCATTTTGAATGGTATCAGTTGGGTGATCTCAAGTATATACTATAGGCTTCTCAGTGCAGAGAAACAACCTTTGCTCCATTAGCTACCTTTCAAGAAGGAACAGAGAGCCTTTACTTTTCCTCTGGGCATAACTGAGTCTGGAGGTATGACTGCCCTATCTAGTCCTCTCCAGCTGCAATGAGCTGCGAGTTACTGCCAAACTGCTGCCAGGTCTGTAGCTGGCTGGGAGTGCACAAGCCTCAGCCATTCCTCTCAGATGCAGCATAGAAACATCTTCAGCTGCCTCTTGCTTCATCCTGTTGTCCTTCTTTCCATCTGCTTTTTGCACCATTCTGCTCCAAAACTGTACCCACAGTGTCTGGGTTTGTGGGTGTTTGATGGTAGCAATGCTCTGCTTTGGTGTGTTCCTGGCAAAGAGTTCACTGTAATATGTGAAGGAACCTCCCAGGTTTTTTCCTGACTCAGAACAGTCATTTTTTGTTCACTATGATTGTAATTCATGACAACGATGTACATAAACATGTTAGTTTTTTCTGGTTTTTTAAACCAGAACTATTCCTTGCTCTATCTGCTACTTTCTTTTTTATTCCCTCTTTTGCGTAAACACTTCAGAAAATCATTTCCACTTGTGACTGCAGTGAAATGGCTAGAGAAACTTTAAACACAGCTCCTTTGCCAAGGACATTTCATGAAAGCAGAGCTTGTTTGGACACCAGTGAATGCAGCACTCAAACTTTTGAGAAACTAAGATCCCTTTTTGATGCCAAGATTGTTCAGTAGTAGCAAAATGAAGCAGATACTAAGCAGGAGTCCTATGGGTACTCAAACGCTTTTGCTTCAAAGTTCAGGATTGTCTTAAGAAAACTTAATTAACTTTCTGGGTTTCTGTAGCACAGATCAAAAGTTGATATCTTGACAATTAAACCTATATGCTTTTATTCATCATGTTTTGTCTGCATGAGGAAACTAGTAGAGAGCTTGATTTCCTCTGTGGCACTTCTTAACATAGAATGAAGGGAGTTAATTAATGTGTTTTGAGAAAGTAGAAAAGATTGCCCTGAAGGGCATTCAGCATGTACTAAGGCTAACAGTTGCATCCAGGCTTGTTGTGCCTAGGCTTCTTCTACAGCTGAGTCGTTGTTCCTGGACAGTGATGGAGCCTTATTTTGTATGCTGTCTAGACAGATGCCACGTCTACTTATTCCTTTCAATTCTAGATCCCACTGGAACACCAGTGTATGAAATGAGTTTTGTTTAAAAGGTCACAAGACCCACAGTATAGTAAGATTTTCACAAAAGGACATTGTCTAAAGCTCAGGCTGTATAAAAGAACCTCCATGAGCTCAGCCATCTCTTTAGATACTTGTTTGTATGTACAAAATATTGCCTAATTACCTAAAGGTGATGGCTCTTGTGACCTGTTGTAATTACAGGTTGGACTGCAATGCTTTGAGGTCTGCCATTGCCCAAAGCAGCAGCTATATTGCATCCAATGCCTTCCAGCCTTAGTTTACTTGGGCTTCTGGGACTGTGTGACTTCCCTGCCAGATTGAAGCTTTTTCCCTCTACTCTTTCAAGCTTTGGCTTCTCTGTCATGCTCTGCAGTCCACCAAGCATCAGTGTCTGTCCTCTGTTTACAGTCCTCCAGTGGAAATATGAGCTTGACTTCTTCCTTTTAATAGAATCATAGAATGTCTAAGATTGGAAGGGACCTTTAGAGGTCATCTAGTCCAACTCCCCCTGCAGTGAGCATGAGCAGGGACATCTTCACTAGATCAGATTGCTCAGAGCCCCATCAAGCCTGACCCTGAATGCCTCCAGGGATGGGGCCTTCACCACCTCTCTCGGCAACCTGTTCTGGGTTAATAAAATGTGGTGACTGTAAGACACTTCAAAGGAAGACGTTATGAGCTTTTTAGACTACTGGAGATGGGGAGGATGTTTACTTTACTCCTATTGTGGAAATCCTAGACAGACATAGGAGCTTGTCAGTAGTAGCGGTGGCTAGTCACAGGTTGGAATGGACCTCTCTCTGTCCATACAGCCTCCCAAAAACATATCAAGGCCTATTTTGGTTAGGATAAAACCTTTCCCATCATGTAACCAAGTCTCAGTAATGACTGCTTACCTGATTTGCAAGTGCTCAGTGCATACTTAAACAGCTCAAGGAACAGCTTTCCAGCCTAGGTAGGACTGAGGTTGGCTGTTGGCTGTCCCATGAAGCAATGAAGAGCTCCATGTTTACTGCTCTGACTCACCCTGTGATTTAACAATAGATGATGATGTATTTACCTTTTGTGCTTTATTTTTCTGGTCTGTAACATAGTATTTTACTGTTTTCATCTTCTCCATGAAGGTTAGTGGGTAAAAGCTCTTACTTTTGGGTATGTTTGGGTGTTCAGCAAGAGCATGAACGAAAGGGACAGGACAGCTCTTGGCTGCAGAACTGGTGGGTTAGAGGACACGTGTCCCAGCACAAACTTCTATAGCTGCCAAAATTACCTGCATTAATGCTTTAAAATTTCTTCACAGGCAATCACTCGCCTCCTCCCAGACTTCGATGTTCAGGCAAGTAAAGCTCTCTTTTCTTTTCTTTTTTTGGTATAAGGGGAAACTGAATTGACATTTGAGAACAGCAGGTTGTGATCAGAAGTGACTGAGTGCTCACCAGCAGTACTGTTACTGTGGGAGAGGGGTCTGAATGGGGCACTGGGGCAACAATGTGAAGGGGACAACAGGAGGTCTTTTCAGACTGAAGCTGAGAGTTTCATCCAAAAGAAGTGGCAGGGTTGCAAGCAGCTCTATTCTTGCTAAGAGAATGAGATTCTTCTGCAGTGGCAGTGAAAACAAAATGCTCCCGTCCCACATAGACAAGTGCTTTCCCCAGTTAATTTGCTTTCATTAGTAGTGCGTGTGCATTTCCTCACAGAAAACATCCCTCTTGGTGTATCCTGTTATGCTGTTTAAAGTTTCTAAAAGATCTCTGAAGCCTGGGGAGAGGTTGAAGGTGCTAAGCAGTCAGTGGCAGTTTCTGTGTATGTTTTCACAGTCAGACTGTAAGAGTTCAGAAAGTGCACAACTAGGTCAGATAGTGGCTTTCTACTTTCCACGTGTGTCATGAGGTTGAGAGGTGACTTTGTAGCTCTCTTAGTTCCTCTTGTGTATCATTTCATCACCATTTGGGCTTTTGACTGATACTTGTCCTCGTTGGTTCCTCAGATGAGACCAAGGAGATGCATGGCTGTTGGAGGTGGGCTGGGTTGCACTGGGAGGGAGACCATTGAGCTTGTACCTACCCCAACAAAGAGTGAGCACTGAATTGCCGTCACTGGGGGAAGGAAGCAGGATATGCTGGGAAGAGAGGCTCAATGGGTGCCTTTTTATGAAGGAGGTGGAGGGATGTTGGTTGTGCAGGAATAAGGAAAGCTATTAAGTAGCTCTGGATCCTTGAATGCCGTAGAATTATCTTGGTTGGAAGGGACCTTTCAGATCAAGTCCAACCATCCATGTAACCTGTGAAAAACCACCACCAAAACATCCTGAAGCACTGCATCTACCTGTCTTTTAAATGTCTCCAGGGATGGCAACTCCATGGAGAAGCCAGGTTTACCCCAGTTTGCCTCAGCCAAGCTCAATATTGCTCATGGGGGCGGGGATTCTTGGGCAAGTAACTCTTCTGTACACTGTGGCATGTTGCTCTTTATTTGCACCTGTCTGTATTTTTGTTTAGTGCTGTACAAATCTGTTAAAAATCCAACATAAACTCAGCAGACTTTTCCTGGGAAATGGAGACAGTTGGCTCAAAGATCTTTATCTTCTGTTGGCTCTTACTTCTATAGTAAAACCGTAGTTTACATTAATCCTGCATCTCCCCCCTCATCCTTTCTAATGATGAAATCTACTGCCTGAGGTCTTGATGAATGTAAGTTACAGTTGTCATCATGTGGCTTGCTGCAGGACTCAGCAGAGCATGGGAGAAGCTTGCTGTTTGGAACCAGATTGATCACTTGTTCTAAATAAATCTGAATCCCAGATTAAGTCTGCTAACAGGAATACTGCAGTGTTTTGATTAAGAAGTGACCCATATTTCATTTCTATTCTTGGAATAAATTTGCTTGGTTTGTAAACCATGTATATTTATTTATTTTTAACATGCAAGATCAAATTCTCTAAGCCTTTTTGGATTTTTTTCCAATGTTTTGGATTAACAGTCAGTAATCCAGACCAGCAGTTCTTGTCATTTAGCCCTGTTTTGCCAGCTCTCATTTTTTTAATGATCTTTCTTTGAGTTTAATCTTTTGTTGTAGTTCAGGGAGGAAAAATGTAGAACAGTCTCAATCTGTTAACATTAAGAACTGCTGCTGCAAAGGAGTCTTAGCTTTGGTCCTTCAAACCACAAGTATGCTACCAGTTCTTCTGTGGTCACTTTATGAAAAAGGTGGTTTGGAGCTAAGAGAGCCTTGATTATTTCATTAATTGGAGAAGCTCATATGTGTCCCTGGAGCACATGAGTTTCAGTGTCAGTCTGGAGTGACCTTAGGTCAAAATATCACTGAAACCTGTGGGCTCTGAATGAGCCTCTGTCCCATGAACCACACTTGGGAGGAGAATCGGCCTGGCCAGGGAAGGTGGAGATCAGCACTTAGCAGGATGGTGCCTCTTATTTAGTGCCTGTGTGTGGATGTGGGTGTCCAACATATCAGTTGCAACTTTCTCTGTCCTTCTGAGGACAAGTTATGCTGTTAATAATTGTTTCTGCCACTGGTGGAAAAAAGGTAGTGACTGCCTGTGAGGTGTGTTGGGTCCAAGAATAAAATTTATCTAGTTATTCAGATTTGGAAAGTACTAGACTTACTTCATATGTTCTTTTAGCTAGCCTTGAGTTCAACATACTTTTCCATTAAGTAAGCCATATAGTGCCATATTGCCCCTCTGAAAGTACAACTGCAAGACATGTGTGGCTATTCCCAGGAGGAAAACTTTTAAGGAGTTACTAGTGGGTGGCCAAGGCAAGAGATGGAAGAACTGACAGCCCTGAGCTATCTCTAGTCATCACTATGTCTGAGACACCTACCTGGAAATTTAAGTGAAAAAAGTCCCCTTCCCCCTGAGAAGGGCAGTGTTCCTGATCAGACCCGCTTTAGCACAATTAATGATAAACTGGTGCAGGACAGGGTGTCCTGTGCTACTTTATGCTGGCTTAATGCCAAAGATGTTTTCATTGTGTTTTCAGTTTGACATACTTGCCTATTCTCAAGCTTGGTAGCTCTGGAGCTAATGGAGACCTGGCTTCTCAAAACTGTATATAACTCTTTTGTGTTTCAGAAGAGAGCAGTCCATCAGGAGGCTGCTTTCTTGATTGCTAAGCAAAACCCTGAGCTGTGTGGTAACTGTAGGTGGCAGAGATGACTTTGTCCCTTGCAATTTGTGGCTCATGGCCTCAAATATCTATATGCATCAGCATGCAAGGACCACTTCTGCTTTCCTTCCTCCTTCTGCAGGCAGGAGGGGAGGAAAGAGCTGACTTGCAACAGGAGACAAATTGTGTGGTCCTTGTGGCATGGAGGGGTGGGTTTCCCATGAACATTGGTAGATGCACTTTAGGGCTTTGCAGCATGTTACATGGATTTCCTCAACCTTTCAGGTCCCTGAAGGAAAGGGATAGGGAAACCTCTGGTTTTGTGCTTTTGCAGAGTGGTGTGACCCAGTGCTAAATGGACTAGGAAGAATCCCTGAGCAGAGCTGTTGTGATAGCCTGCTTCAGTTCTTGCACCACAATTTTGTTACTGGCTTCCACCTTAGCAGAGTCACTTAAATGTACATCTAAAGTTGCCATAATTATTGATGTACCCAACTCCCAACCTGGATTGGGGACTTAATTAAAATAGAAGTTTTAAAATTTAAAAAAAGCTGGAAAGATGGGCATTGTTGTTTTAGAACTTAAGATGAATGGAAATAACTATTTTAGAGTAAAAGCTGTGGAGAAATGCTACGCAACATCAGGGAAAAGGGGGTTTGAAACTCAGCATTTCAATACAGCATTTAAAGCTCAAATATTATTGAGCTTCAGTATTAAAAAAGGCATATGCAGGTGTTATTACTTAAGAAATTTAATACACTATGAACTTAAAGTATACTGTCTCCTAGCAAGGTAAAAGTGATTTAAATCCTCTTTAGAAGCTCTGAAGCTCTTCCTTCAGCTCTGAGGCAAGAGAATGGAAGTGTAATTAACAGGCATAATATTATAAATGAAAATAAAAGCACGAGTTGTTAATTGAGGATTAAGTATATTTGAAAGCTTTAAAATAATCTTGATGGACTGCATTGCTTTGCTGAAAACATAATAGGATGTTTTAGCAAAACGTGCAATGTGTGCGTGTTTCCTTTTTAGAGCTCTAAAGCATTTCGGTTGCATATCCCATATGTCAGAAAATAACCTGTTCATAAACACATTCCTCAGTCTACATCTTCCTTCTATACCCAAAGTAAAGAGGGGATGGAATTAATGAGCTCTCCAGTGTTACAGACTTACAAATTGGCTTTAATTTCATGATGCAATGATGAAAACTGTCCCTTGACCCCAAAATAAGGTTTCCTTTAGAACGTATCATCTCCTTCAAATGGAGATAACTTTTCATGCATACAATTTGAGAGGCTTTTTTATGTGTTTTTAGGGCACTAAGATAGCACTGCACCTCTGTTAAAGTGAGAGATGGGAACAGATGGTGTGGTTGTCTTTATCCTTCTATCGGATTAGTATACCTTGGATTTTTTTTTCCCAAGACAGTGTTTTAATACAAATCAGTTGGTGAAGAGCCTCTTACTATAATGTTGATGTTGATTGGGATGTGCTGCCATCTGTTTTCAGTGCTCTGCATTTTGAAAACATCCATCCCTACATCACGTAGACAAATCTCTTGATCTTTAATAGGATCAATCGGGATGTGAAGTCGTTGGTTTGATGTCACCAGAGAAACTGTTTTGAATTGATTGGGTTTTTTAGGAGAACTTTTTGGGTATTTGTTGTTAAGAATTTGCGGTAATGGAAAACAGCACAACCCACTTGAATTAGGGGAGCCTTACTGTGAAGATAATGAGGAATTAAACCAATTGTTAAACACTGTGATTTATGCCAGTAATTAGGAGTATGGTCGCCAGTTGTCTCTGAACTATTTTTAGTTGACACTGAGGTTGAACTAGACTCGAGCGTCCAGTTCCAGAAGAATTAGCTGTGGAGGTCAATGGGATGTGCAGGTTCAAGGGTCTGACTTCACTGACCATGTACAGGTTTTTTCCTGGAAGAAGATCCCAAATCTTGAAATGTGGTCCCTCTGAAGAAAACACTTTAGGTTTTTTAGGAATTTTACGTTACTGCACTAACAGTCTGATGATACAAAATGCCTATTAGTCTCTAAGTGAAGAGGAAATAATTTGTGTTCCACACTCAGCAGGAAGTGTGTTAAACTATATAGCTTACACTCATTACTGGCGTTAAGGCTGCCAAACTATTGGTTTGTGTCAAAATTTAAGTACTGAAGGAAGGTAGAATGTGGAAGATATTAATAGCTGTTATGAGTAGTTTTAATAGTTATTAATTGCTATCATTCCTACTGAAAATATCTGAGGTATTATGTAATGAATATATAGTCAATAAAATACCCTATTTTCTGCCAAAAATGAAACATACAGTAACATTAGTATAACTGATGTAGGAATACTTCGGATAAAATGTTACCTACTTGGAAAATATTAGATTTCAGACGTTTAAACTCATTGTTGAGAATCATTCTGATTTAAACTATTTTATAAAGTCTTATATTGTCACTGGAAACTTTAGTCCTGACTTTTAGGAATGAACTTGCTTCTGATATTAATTTACAATAAGTTTTGGGGTGTTCTAGGATTTGAGGTAAAGCCTGAAATGAAGATAAACTTCTCAAAACCTGATGGGAACAGGGACAGGAAGGACTGTACTAATTCCCAGCTTTGAAATTTGGCACTTTGTACATTGTGTGACAGACTTAGTTCATCTTTGATGTCTGAGCTCTATTGAATAAGTACATCTCCTGGTCCAACCTGACCTAAATCCTATTTAAGGATGACGTGCTTGTGAATTAGTCTGTTTTGGTTTTTCTAGCTGGGCATTATGGGAGTCATAAGCCTATGCAGGATAGTAGCTTGTCTATATAACCCAGTTTCCTACTTGGATAAAGTAGAAACCAACTACTGTCCTCTGACTTGCTGGATTTATCATCCTGTTCTACCTAAAGATGGTGTTGGATGTGGAAGACACAGCTTACCTGCTGAATAATGCAGTGAGTATGCAGAGAATGGAATCTCTAAGGAGCTATAAAAGCTATATATCAGTGTTGTGATGGAGTGCAGTTGATACTCAGATTGCCCAGCATATGAGTGTGTGTCTGATCTTGATTCATTGCTGTAATTGTAACTTAAAGCTGATGTAAAAGCATACCTGTTAGGAAAGTAGGTGAGATACAGAATGGTGTTACTCGGCATCCTTATTTCCACCAGAATGTGTTGAATTAAGGAGCTGAGATTTAGATCAAATTACTACTTGAGAACTCTGAAGAGCTTTTGGGTTTGGCAGTACAAAGGTTTTTGCAGAAGGCTGTATGCTCCTGATGTCTACAGTGTCATTCTTAATGGGTTTGAATTTAACTTGGACTTTGTCTCTGGGCATTACTGCATGGAGCAAGCCAGGCAATCCCAGGGGCAGCAGACAATATGCTGTTCTGAGTGACATGTACAGTAAATATGCTGGTGAAATGCTAAGACTGGCCACTAACAATATACTGTCTTGATCATTATGTGAGTGTTAACAGGGCTGTCAATAAGTATCATAAATAGCTTCTGGTTTGTTCTGATCCTTTTTATACAACCCCAAATTGTTTATGCCCGCCTGAAGTTCAAGTGCAAAAGGAGGAAAAAACTTTTCTATACATTGTGGATGTTAGTACAACCCAAATCACATCTAACTTTGACATAAAAGACAGTACTTGGGTGGCCTTTGATTTGATAATAAAGGTGTCCTTAGCTTTAAGATCACAAAATAGCAGGAGCTTCTGGTATGTTAAATAATAGCAGCATACTTATTAACATTGTTTCCCTGATAATGGCCCAGCAATGTTGTGGGTTTGCTTTCTATAGGAAACGTTTGACGGTTGGGTGTATGCACTGGTTTACACATAGCAAGCCATAAACTGAATGCATGTGGCTGCCATGTTTTTGGGGGGAAGGTTACTATCATCACAAGGCCCTACAGGGGAATAAGTCCTTATGGTGAATACAGGCTACTTAATGCTGCTTTCTTTGGGGAATAACAGTTGTTTGCAGAATTCAAGTCCTTTTCCTAGAAGGAAAGAGCAATTTG
This sequence comes from Porphyrio hochstetteri, assembly GCA_020800305.1. Lineage (NCBI taxonomy): Eukaryota > Metazoa > Chordata > Aves > Gruiformes > Rallidae > Porphyrio > Porphyrio hochstetteri. The sequence continues at coordinate 9,541,477 of CM036906.1, forward strand.
CATCCTTTGCAAGTGCCACCAGTCGTAGCTGTAAGCTGTTATTTTAGGTGTCGTTGTACCCAACTGCTTTTTTTCCTTATGCTGCCTTTTAATGAGGTTAAAAACTATTTAGCTGTTCCTGTAGCAGCTGGTTAGAGCTAGCAGCTTAACTGCTTCTGTAGTTGTCTGTGGACTAGAGTAGATAACAGCTGAATGTAAACCCTAAGCAGAGAGCCCCCACCCTGGGGAAGATCTGTGTGCGACACAGGCAATGTGGAGACCCTGGGGCTGTGGGCAGACCCTGGATGGAGCAGGACCTGTGCTGGTGGTCACACAGAGGTCTGCTGCAGTGGGTGGACAAGCCACTAATAGATCCCTCCTGTTCTTTTCCAGGAGCAAGATGTGGAGACTGTGCATGGCTCGGTCCATGTCACCATGTGTGGGACTCCCAGAGGGAACCGGCCAGCTATCCTCACCTACCATGACATCGGGCTGAATCGTGAGTAGACTTTTTATTTAAAAGTACAGGAATTGCCTGGTTTCTTAATGCCACTGCTGCAATCAAAGGTGTGGAAGTATTGATAGGTAGGAAACCCTTGCCAGGTCCTTGCTCATTTATGTGTGCTGTGATCTGTTAGACAGTACTCGTTCCTCTCTTACAGGAGCTTTAATTCGCAGATTACTTTCATCTCATAGAATATTTTGTGTAAAGAAGCAAAAGTACCTCACAGTGGCCATGTGTAAACACTGTAAAAACACCTGCAGGGGGTGGCTGAGGGTGCATTGCCAGCAGGATTGAGAACGGCATCGTCGGTGCTTTGGCTGAGGTCTTATGCTGTTGTGGGTTTACATGAATTGCATGTCATACCAGGATGCTGAAATGAGTGCTGGCACTGTTTCCTTAGCTAGTATCAGGAAAACAACTTGTGAGTGTGTTTTATCTTATCTGTCAGATCTAAGAGTGAACTGACCTAATATCCAGTACTGCTTGTTTTGCACAAGTTGCAGTTTCTTAATCAATATTTACATTTTAAAACACCTGCAGATCTTTAAAGTCTGGCTCTTGCTGGGGGGCAGATGTTAGTCATAAGAAAAAATTCTGGTTTCTTGCCTGTTTTTTGTGGAACTGCCTCACTTTATTTTGGATTTTCCATAGATCAGGGCAGAGCTTAATCTGGGTCCCATCTTTCAGACTTTTCTTCCTAGAGTTACAAAATCTTTTGTTACAGTGAATAGGCATTCTCTCCCTTTGAAAGAGGAGGAAACTCTTCCCAAACTTGCCTATTCTCCTAAAGCTGATTTTAGCTAAAACCACTTTGTGTTCTGAAATTATTTTTTTTGTATGTTGTAAGTTTGAGGACACTCAGAAACAGGGAATATTGAACTGTTTTCTGGGCATCTCGAAGATGCTACTACAGAATCAATGCTTTCCACTCAGAGGAAAATATGCTAACCCTCTCCCCACATCAATATTGCTCAAAACTCAGAAGTCAAATCACCTCAAAGTTGGGAGCCTACTGCACTGAGCATCCCAGAAGGACGCCTTTGTCTTCAGCTGCCTTCAGCAGCTGATCGTGTAATGTTTATCTTGTAATATTTGGGCAGAAGCACAAATTACGATCTCAGCCTTGGCTACTTTCTCCCTCCATCTGTTTTGACATAATCCAAAGAAAAATGACTGGACAAGTAAATGTGTAATTTAATCTAAATTGGGGATGCACACTCTTAACTGCATTTTATTGTTTCTCTTCTTTTTGACTTTGCATAGAGAATTTTTTTAGATTCTTGGTGTACCAGGCAAATAGTTCTATCAGGTACCAACATAACGTGGATAAACCTTAGTTGGCCACGAGGAAGGAGCTGTTAAGGCTTTTTGCTTTGAGGAGGTAAAGCAAGTCAGCACAGGCTGCTTTGTAGCAGGGCTTTGCTGGTCTTTCCTCCTTAAAAATAAAGGACTGCCACTTTTCCAGGCTAGAACATAGCTCACCTGATTGAACCAACTTTTCATTAACCTGCAAGACAGGTTAATAACTTATTTTAGTATAGATGCAAACTTACTATTTCCTGTCAGCATAATTGTTTTGGATTTTCTTCTCCTTGTCAAGATAAAACTTGCTTCAATCCTCTCTTCAACTTTGAGGATATGCAAGAAATCACACAGCACTTTGCAGTCTGCCATGTGGATGCACCTGGTCAGCAGGATGGAGCACCATCTTTCCAAGCTGGGTGAGTTGTGAGGGAAACAGCCCATGCTTTGAGTTATCGTCTGTCTGAAATGAGTCTTGCTCTGTGGTTTAATTTTAAAAAACTTGCAGGAAACATGATAGTTGGCTTTTGAACTGAAATCCTGACATTCTGTTTGTAAGTTACTGAAGCTCTGGGAGCTCTTGTTGTTTTGTGCCAGTTCCCAGTGGGCTTTGGAACTGTAATTTTGTGGTTTATCTCTTAACTAAACTAGGCTGCTTGTAAAGCAGTTCCTTGACAGATGTAAGCAGCTGTCAATTTAAATATCGAGTTACCTTGTTGGCAATGACATCCTGAGTACAAATACAAAATTAAATTGTTACTATAAATAAGTTAGGCATTAGCTACTACATAATGTCATTCCTAAATCCATGGGGTTTTATGAAGTTGTGGAGTAGTAGATGTTGGTAAATAGACTTAGTAACCTACCTGAAAAATCAGTTTTCTGTAACAGTGATGGACCCCCATAGAATGAGCTAGATGCACACTCCTGACTGTATCATGTATAATACCATAATTCTTGGAAACTAGGTGCCATGAACACTGTCTTTGCCAAAATGCTTGTCCTGTTTAGCTCAAATGAGACAGGTTTCCTTTAAGATGCCCCTTGGATAGGAATCAGCTTGATTGCAGAATGGAGCAGCCAGCATGCTGAGAGGAGGGTACAATGCAAGGAACAGTTGTTCTGTAAGAACTAGGTATTAAGGAGCTTATATGTACTCCTGTTGCATGAGCCACTCTATTTCCCTTCTTTATTTTCAAGCTGGTCTGATTCTGGGGAGGTCACAGTGGGCCAGGTTCTCAGCTAGTGTTAACTGCAATGGCCCATTTGTCTACCAAAGCAGCCTACAAAGCTATTTCAGTCACTCCCCTTTGTATTTGTTTGACTCATGAACTCTTAAGTGTCTTAACCCTTATGTCCTGAACAAGCGTTAGCCTTCTAATTTGTCAGCTGCGTAGGGCAGACATTGTGGTCTATGCTAGGAAAGACCACTGCTTAACATCATGATGACAGCATAGGAAGCTGTATTATTTCTCTCAGCCCTCTAGCTGAGGCCAGTACACTCAAATTAACTCATAGCTGTTGCAGTGACACTAGCTTTTGGAATGACAAGGTTTAGTTTCCCTGACAAGAGAACCTAAGAAAATAAACTTGAAGTTTTGCACAGTTTGCTTCTTGTTTGGGTTTATTTTGGAGACTAAACTAGGGAATCATCAGATGTAGTTCTGATGGGAAGCAGAGATTTGGATACATCCTAGGCAGATGTCCTCCAGCAAATTTGGGTGGATTTTTTTTCATGTGCTGCTCAGTTGAGATTTTGCTTGAGATTTTCCTCAATTTCCTTCCCTCAAAATTTTGTTTCTGCTTTGCAGAATACCAGAAGCATTAACTGACAGCCATTTTTATTGAACTTCCTCAGCAGCTTCCCAGCTCTTCCTATGCTTTTTTCTCCATCAACATTTATAGAAAGCTATCCTCATTTATCCCCTGGTAATTTGTGTGTCCCTGAAAACGTGCATGGAAATTTTTTGCCAAAGGCCTCAATCTTATTGCTGTACTCTGTTGTTCTGTAACATAGGGGTTGGACTTGATCTCTTGAGGTCCCTTCTAACCCCTATGATTCTCTGATGGGGAAACTGTTTTGTGGTGGACCAGAAGTACAAATGTGGTGAATGTGACTGGAAACTCAAGTTCAAACTTCTTCATAAGTTTTCAGTATTAACTTTTCTTGGAAGAGTTTCATTGTGGTGTGTTTAGCTCTCAGCTGGACAAGACTTCTGTAACTCACATAGTGCCTTATAGTTTATGCTCACATTTCAGATAATTTATGTAGTTGTTCTTTCTCCTGATTTACATTCAGCTCAATGCTCTCATAATGAGCACACTTGGTATTAAATCTACAGTGACCGCTGTGTCTCTAAATGCACCAACCTACTACTGAAAGTGGTGTAGTAACTCCATAAACACCTATTTGTTGCAGGTATGTGTATCCCTCCATGGATCAGCTGGCCGAAATGCTTCCTGGAATCCTGAAACAGTTTGGGTGAGTATAGAATTACTTATTTTCTTCAGTCTTCTTTCTACATAGCATACCAGAAGAGCAAGGCAGAGCAGATATTTGCCTGTATAATTATACTCCTGAAGCTTCTCTAACAGGCATTTTATTTGCCAGTTGTGGCTGGCTTTTAATCTTCAGTTTCATATGGATCACTTTTGCCTTTGTTTCTGAAAGAGGCTATTTTTTGGCCTTTTTTTGGAAATGCCTATATTTTTAAACAGGAAGCCACTTTGAGTGAAATCCCTTGTGCCTAATTTAGGGGCTTCCTCCAGTACTTTCTACGTGTTGCCCTCACAGGGGCAGAGCACAGACAATCTGTTCTTCCCACTGCAACAGCCCATGTTTTCCTGTGTGGCTAGAAAAAAAAAACCCAAACCCCAACAACAAGCTATGCCATCTGAAGACACTGTTTTGTTTCTGTGGCTGGAGTGTCTTATGGGGTCAGTCTGACCTCCTTAAGCCTCTTCTACTACCAAGTAGAGATGCCAGGAGGCTGATGTTGAAGGACCTAGTGGCAGTGTTACCCTGTTGTCTACCTGGCACAAGGTTAGGGGTGTGTATCCTCCCTTAAAGCTTAGCTTTAGCAGGAGCTGTAGCTGAGAGGCAGACAGTCTGTGGAGTTGGTGCTCCTGGTACACAACAGAGTGTGAGTAGGCACTTCGAGGGGTTGTCAGGCCAAGCAGGGAAAACTTGGTGGTCAGAGCTTGGAAGCCTTGGCAAACAGGCAGGCTAGGCTGCTGGTGGGGATTTTAGTCTCAGACTAGCACCACAGTTTAGACATTGTTCGGCTGTTCACCTTGCACCACTTTACTATCTTCAGAGATGTGGGGTTTTTTGAAATACCTAATGTAAGGTGCAGGGTTGCCAATTCTGCTCTTGCACTGAAACAAATACTAACATAATGTCAGTACCTTGAAAATCACAGAATCACTAAGGTTGGAAAAGACTTCCAAGATCTAGTCCGACCGTCCCCTCACCACCTATACCATGAACTAAACCATGTCCCTAAATACCTCATCAAACCTTTCCTTGAACACCTTGAGGGATTGTGACTCACCACTGACCTGGGCAACGCCTTCTAATGCCCAACCACTCTTTCAGGGAAGAAATTTCTAATTTCTAACCTAAATTTCCCCTGGAGCAACATGCAGCCATTCCCTCTTGTCCTATCACTAGAAAGAAGAGGCTGACCCCCAGCTCACTACAACCTCCGTTCAAGTAGTTGTAGAGAGCAATAAGGTCTCCCCTGAGCCTCCTCTTCTCTCAGCTGCTCCTGATAAGACTTGTGTTCCAGAGCCTTCACCAGCTATGTTGCCCTTCTCTGGACATGCTCCAGGGCCTTGATGTCTGTCTCATAGTGAGGTGTCCAAAACTGAACACAGTATTCCAGGTGTGGCCTCACCAGAGCTAAGTACATGCGGGTGATCACTTCCCTGCTCCTGCTGGCCATGCTATTCCTGATACAAGCCAGGATACCTTCTTGGCTACCTGGGCACACTGCGGGCTCATGTTCAGGCGGGTGTCAACCAACACCCCCAGATCCTTTTCCTCTGAATCAGTTAAACTGGAATGTGCTTACAAATTCTTGATTATATATTGCTAATGAGAATAAAAACTATCCACAGGCGTTTTCCTACAAGCATTTTATAACCTGCTTTTCCGAGTGGCTGTCTCATCTTTGCTTCCATATATTCTCTAAGACCTTGAAGGCAATGCTGTAAACCCAATTTCAGTTAATGCAAATATTCAGTTTGTCTCTTCCCTGTTTGCTTATGAAGTTTAAGCTTAATCACCTCAGTGTCTGGATAGAATGAGAGGTTTCCCTGTCAGCCTCCTGTTAGAAAGGAATTAGCATCCCAGTTGGATAGCTGTACTGGGGAGGGTGCAGGGACCCTGGGGAAGGGGGGAGCTTTGTATTTTTGCTGCAGACTTCAAGACTGTATCTTGAAGTTTTTCTGGCAGAGACCATTTCCTTCCAGGATCAGAACAGGGCTATGGTTGCTCAGTGTATTTACTTAAAAGATAAGTAAGAATTGCATCTTTGCTGCAATGCATGAGGACCAGAGTCTTGCAAATCTGCTAAAAACAAACCAGTTGCTAGGTCAAGCTCTTACCGGGGCTGTTGGCATGGCTGAGGGTCCATGGTTTGCCTGAGCTGCCACGCACCCTTCTGTAAGTACACGTTGGTGTGTGAAAGAGGAAGGCTGCTGATGTGGGTTTGTTTATTTTTGGCGCTGCCTTACTCATTTGTCTGTTCCGCTTTATGGCCATGCAGGCTGAAGACCGTTATAGGAATGGGAACTGGAGCCGGTGCCTACATCTTAACCAGATTCGCTGTAAGTTTGTGGAGCCTCCCCAAAGCCTTGAACCTGATTTCCCCGCTGTGTTGTCACGCCTGTAGCATGTGCAGAGAATTCCTGCTCTGCTGTGCCCATTTAAGTAAGCACTTAGGCTTTTAAGTGAAATACCACAAGCTGCGGGGTAGCTGATCCAGAAGACCTGGATTTTCCATTTTAAGGCCTGGGCTCTACCCAGTTAATTTGTGGAAGGTTTTTTTAATGGGAGTTCTCTATTTAAACTGAGGGTGGAGAAGAAGTTAAATCTTAATGTTCTCCAGCTGCTTGGTTGAATTGCTTTAATGAAAATTTTTTTCTATACATATGCCTCTTGTGTTTGGTGCAATATGAAACTAGTCCTACTGCTTTCCTCCCCAGGAGATAACTTGTTAATTTAAAATGTATGCTAAGGATATGGGATGAATCTTAAACCTTTTGTTTTGCAGTTAAACCATGCAGAGATGGTGGAGGGATTAGTTCTCATTAATGTAAACCCTTGTGCTGAAGGTTGGATGGACTGGGCAGCGACTAAGGTAAACACTTAAGTTAGAAAAATAAATCCTGCTGAGAGCCTGTCAAGCACAAGGAGCTGGGCATGCTTGTGTGTGTCAAGGCATGGCTGCAGACACGAAATATCCCAGACTAATTCTTTTGGGTTTCATTCTTCCATTTGCAAACATAACTCCCACAGGGCTAGTGATAAAAATAAGTACTCGAAGGAATTAGGGTACGATGTAGCTTCTGAGTATGGACAGTTCTGAAGAGCTGGTCACTGCTGGGGAAACCTGGTTTAACCTGGATGGGGAGGACAGTTTCAAGTTAACTTTGAGTGTAGTGTAACATTCATTTCTCTCTGTCCATGGCTTTGTTTACCAGCACAGTCCAAAATGCGACTAGAGCACAGAAGAATGTTCAGAACATCTTCCAGGTTTCAATCATCTAGCTGAGTCTCGAATGCCAAAAGGACTCTGGAAAGTACGTTAGCTACAGTAACTGCAGACAGATTGTCCCTGCAACCAGACTTTAACTTTAAAATGTTCACACAAAGAAGCTTCTGTTAACTGTATTATTTTGTAGTGGCAAGTGCGGGAAAAGGGACACTGGGAACTGGTTTATAATCATCTTCCTGGAACCAGTATGCTTAAATAAGTAGAAATGCTTCATTACATGCCACTCAGATTTAACCTGTTAAAACATTTTTCAGGGTAAACTGTTGGGAGGCAACTTGTATCATTAAGGGGTCACGTTTAAGTGAATGGCAGTTGATATAAATGTTCTGAGAAGTACAGAAATTATGCATCATCACTAAACCACACAGAATCAAGCCTTTGTACGGGTCGAGGATGATATTGTATGTAGTGACAGCTTTGTAATAGTTAGAGAAACTTTCCAGAGCTGGGATGTAACATTCTTTCAAGGCTTAGTTTAAAATAATTTTGCATACCAGTTTGTTCTGGTAAGTTTGATTTGGAAGTATGTTTAGTAACTCCTTGATATTAAGATGTACCACTTGATCCATTTTGTTTCTCACGCCTGATATCTCACTAACTAAATTGTTCTAGATCTGTGCCTCTGGGATGTGAGCTTTAGGCACCAGCTTCAATGTACTGTCAGCAGTGTAGCAGGGAGTGATTCCATATATACCTATGCCACCAGTAGCAGGTTCCCTATATATCTGTGTTACTAAAGACATCTTATGAACAACTCAAATGACACCTAATGGTCTTATGGTTGAATTGTGTGTGCATGTAAATATCAATCCAGGATATTGTATGTGTCAGGACAGCAGAGAATCATCCCTTGTTCTACTTATGTGTAGTTGAAAGGTTTCAGTTGTTCGAGGACTTTTTTTATATCAGATATTGAAACAATCTTGCTGTTCAGATTTCAGGTTGGACAAACGCTTTACCAGACATGGTCATTTCACATCTTTTTGGAAAGGTAAGGATGTTTGACAGATTCTTCTGATGTGTTCAGTCATCTCTGTTTATCTCCTGGGGTTGGGAGGAGGGAAGAAGCCCTCACTTAAACAATGAAGTACTTAGTTAAATTGGGAGATAAAATTCATACTTGTGTTGCGAGTATCTTGCTGCCATGGGACTGGCTGTGCCCTGACAACTCAAGTGCACCTCAGTCTTGACAGCTCTAGTAGGCACAGCTCCCTGTCTAGATGACCAACACCTAAACATGAGCATAAGTGTTGTGTGTGCTCATGTCTTGAGCAGAATTACCCCAGGTTTTTATACCGTATTTGTAACTCTTTGAAAGCTGGTTATTGGTACTAACGGTGCTCTTCAGTGCAAGCCTGCTTGAATGGAAAATGAGATCTTGTTTTCTGAGGCTGTTAGTAAATGCAACAGAGAACTCTGTTCCAGCAGAACAAGGAACTAATCTATAAAAACTGTAAAAACAAACTGTTTGAAAAAGTTGGTGATTGAAGTCCTTAAAGCTTTGCTATTTACTATTGTGAAATGGGGTTCCACAGTACATATGTTCATAAGCTTTCAACATCTGCTTTACCCTGGAAAACATCAGCTTCTTACCCTGAATCTTGTTGTTTGTTTTAAAACCTCACACTTATCTGACTGCAACCATCTGCCTTACAACTACATCTTTTGCACTTGTAAGATCTTGACATGACAACATACTGAATTTTAAAGCAAAAAATGGGATACTGCAGTCAGATGTGAAGTCTGAGTGACACAAGTTGTCCCTTCCTTAAAAGTGCATCCTGTTGTGCAGATATGAGTCTGTGGCTTCTGTGCCATGTCTTCACATCCTTTCAGAAAATAGCCCCTCTTCTGAACTATTCTGTTTCCACTGTAGGAAGAGATTCACAGCAACCATGACCTGATCCATACTTACCGTCAGCATATTATTAATGGTATGAATCAAACCAACCTTCATCTCTTTGTCAACTCTTACAACAGGTAAGTACATTTCTAACTGGAAGCTTTCTTAGGAGGCTGTGCAGCTCTTGGAGCTAGTATTACTTGTGTGGTGGAATCACTTGTGTTCCCCTGTTACACAGTTCTGCTGGACAGTGCCTTTAGGGATCTCAGGTGGTTTGCTTATGGGAGAAGGAATTTGTGCCTTTGCAGGGAGATGGATGGTACAGTGAGGCATTGATACTTCAGGCTAAAGTGGTTCTGCATCAGTTGTAGACTTGTATCAAATTAGGTGTCTGTGCTTCCTCTAAACTAGAAGAATATGTACCTGGTAAAGCTTCACTGTATCAACAGCCTTTTTTCTCTCAATTTTTTTTAGTCGGCGAGACCTAGAGATTGAGCGCCCTGTTCCTGGAATAAATGTTGTCACTCTTCAGTAAGTGTTTTATTTCTTACTAGTTCCCCTCTGTGATGTGACTGAAGAGGTGTGATGAGGGGCTGCATTGCATGTGCATTGCAGAGCTGTAGCTCAATGTATTTATGTGCTAGAAAAGGATCTTTTAACTTTGTCTAGAACATAAGAGGTTACTTCAAGTCAGGGTCTGCCATTAGGAAAACATCCCCTCTTAGGGAAGCCCTCTAGCTTACAGGGTAAATACTTGGGAGGTAGATGTGCTTAGCTTCACCTGGAAATATGTCCCAGTTAATGGAAACTCTTAAATCTGAATGTGCTTCAGCTATACCCATGCAGCCAAGAAACAAAAGACAGGTAACTTTAAAAGAGCCAACCAACAGCCATTCAGGAAGAGTCACTTGTACCTTATCCATCTGCCAAATCTTCTGCTATAACTTTTCACTTATGAAAACTTGTGCAGTGAAACAGTTCTCAAGTACTTTTCTGCTTAACTACTGATGTTTGTACACTGAAGAATTTGATGTTCTGCTCCTCTGCCAATCTGGTTGAAATTGGGTGCACAGGTCCAAAACTTGGAGTTTGGGAGTGGGTGGGAGTGAGACTTCGATGCTGATGCCCATGTTCAATTTATTTTAAAAGAAGGAATAAGAGCACTGGGCTGATTGCTACGAGGTGGGGAAAAAGACAGGTTCTCAGGCAAAGTATCAGAGTATGTCAGCACATCTGCAGCTAATAACATGGATTTTATAGGTATTCAAGGTGCCTGGAATAAACAAAGTCATTTCGCACATTTAACTGTTTCATCCTTCCAGCAATACAAAATGCAACTTAGGGCAAGGCTGGGCCAGATCAGAGATAGCAGTGCTCTTGTGTGCTTCCTTGCAGATGCCCTGTTCTCCTCGTGGTTGGCGACAGCTCCCCGGCGGTGGATGCTGTGGTGAGTACATCAGCCGCCTTCACCATCATGCTAACGGGCAGCTGAGCCAAGAAGCTGTGTGAGGCTGGCAGAGCTCACGCCCTTGCAGCAACCTCAGGGCTATTGATCCAGCCCAGCTGGCTCTCCCCTTTCCAGCCATGGGAGAGCTGCCATTAATTCCTCGCTGTTTGTCCCCTCTGTCTGGGCACCATCATTTCATAGCTGCTGCGCTAGGAACAATCGCCACAGCAGTTCCAGTGAACCGCAAATATTTTCCTTTAGAGAGGAATCTGCTGCTGGTATTTTCGCTTGTTCTGTGGTGTTGGAGCTCTGCCCTGGGTCACTGGAAGCGAGGAGCTTCTTTTTTGACTGCTATAACTTGCTCCAGATGACTGAGTGACTTCAAATGCTATGCCTTAACAGGCATGCCCAGTCTGCTGGCCTGTGGCCATATGGCTGATCACCACTTGGGATGCTCCCAGATGACCCCAAGTCACAAAATAAACACTGGAGTCCCAGAAACAGATAAAATAGAGCTTGATTTCCCAACTAACAGGTTGGTTTGTACATGGAAAAGAATAGTCAGAAATGTGAACTGCCCCACCTGGGTTAATGGGGTATATATGTACAGAGCCTTAAGATACCCAATTTAGTATGTATTAATCCAGAAAACAAGATATTTAATTTGTTTTCATCTAGAAGGTTGTAATTAAAATTTTGTGTCTAATACCTTATGCTGCTGTTTTAATACAGGTTGAATGCAACTCAAAGCTGGACCCAACAAGGACCACGCTTCTGAAGGTAGTAACAGAAGCTGGCTTGTTTTTCTTAAATAAACCTTCCTCTCAATTAAAATCAGCTGGATTGACTAAAAATCAGAACTGGAGCAATCTGCTGCAGTAAACATAACATGGTGAGAATCCAGTTCTGATGTGGAAAGGCAGTTCCTTCAGAGTTAAGAGTGTTTTAGGGGGATAAGTGAGAGTAGGGGCTTCTTGTTCAAGGTTAACAGGGAATTTCTCAGCTTCTCTACTTGAAAACGTTAGGGGTGAGACTTGAAACACTCAGTATTTCACATATCCATAATGAATTTTACTAGAGCTGGGCAAAGCTGGTCTTGAGGTATTTCAGAAGCTTTGAAAAAAGCCATCAGCAGAGTGGAAGTGCAGACCAACATGTTCTGTTGCTGTGCTTGCCTGTCCATCAGCAGTAGTGTTGGATGAACAGGGAGCTGATCCATGAGCTGTGGTTTTCTCACCCTGCCTTTTATGAGGACAGGGTCCAGAACATTTTACTGCTGGATATAGCTCTATTTTTCCAAAAAGCTGGTAAAATGCTCATCCAAACATCATGCTAGGGATTTGGCTGATACTTGGCATTCAGGATAAGGGTGCAGTCTTCAGCTTGTTACTGATGAAGTAAAGCGGAATGAGTGTAATAGGATGCAAACAGTGAAGCAAGTTTCATCATGCTGCTGCTGCATCCCTGGCAGTTTCGTCATGTTACCACATCTGTCTTCATTGAACTGGTTGAGAAAACCTGTAACAAGCTGATTTTTTTTTAAAACACTTTTACTCCTAACACTGAGGAGTTATGCTGACCTACCACATGGACGTGGCAAACTCACCCTAAGAAAAAAGTCTGATGCTAGCTCAGATCCTCTATCAGCGGTGAGCCTTTGCTCAGTCCAGGGGTACAGCTGATGCCAGATTCTGTTACAGGCCTGTTTTCCTGCGAACTAATCCTAGATAGGATTTGGGGTTTCCTGTAATTTACAACTCAACTGTTTTCAGCCTGTGGTGTTCTTGGAACAGGACTGTTTTTGTTGGGTTGTCTTTGAGGGGTGGAGTGGCAGGAAAAATGAAGTGCTCCAATAATATTACATGCACTCAAGGTAGCTTTTCTAATTTGGCTTTCCCTGCTTCCCTTGGCAAGTCAGGCTGATGCTTGCTGTCCGCAATCTCAGCAAATCAGTTTTCCTTCTCACCTCTGAGGTTTAGGTGTTTGGTCTCTCTCCCTTGTTTGTCATTCAGGTCAGTACTGAGTCACCTTATTGTAATTCAGAGCTGAACTTGTAACCAGGACTAATAGGCTAGTTTCTAAGAATATGGTAATCACTGTGTAGCAAAAAAATGCTTATTTGTAGCTCCAGCTGAGGCTTTGCCTGATGGTCAGGACACTTTGGGCTTTTCTTTAGCTCTTATAAAAGTTTACCTGCTTGCTTTGATGCCTTCATCTACACCTATGTTACTCACACAACAAAAGGAAATGTTTTTTTCTGCCAGAGAGCTAAAAGGGTAATTTTAATATATCCTGAGCATAAATGAGTTCCCCTGGGGTTGTGCTAACTGGCTGTGTTTATCCCTGTTTCAGATGGCTGACTGCGGTGGGCTCCCTCAGGTTTCCCAGGTAGGATTTGCCTGTTTGAAATCCTCCTGATCCTGTTCTGCAGCATGTCAGGCTGCAACAAATGCGTGTTTTCCTGTAGGGTACTTGCTGTTCCCAAATGTTAGCCAAAAGGATGGTTATGATTTCACGAGTAATGATGTCAGTTGGTCATCTGAGCTTTCTTTTTTCTTCAAAGACCAATGAAGCGCAAAATAAGGACTGGGAGGGGATATTATTTCCACTAATTTGAGTCTTAACCAAGTGAAGGTCTGAGGTGGGAAAGCAGAGGTATTATTTTATGCCTGTCTACTAAACTAACATGGATTAAGGCTTCAGTACTAGTGTGTTAAAAAAACATGTTTTTATTTGGACTATTTATAGTGTAGATCAGGGAAGTGGGAGGCAGGAAATAACAACGCTATGTTCTTGCATCCACTGGCCCAGCTTGTCTGAGAATGAACACGAGTTTCTGAAATATATTTAGGCATAAATTCCAAGGCTACTATTAAAACCAGGCTGGGAACATTTAACTCACCTATGCTCTAGTGCTGCTTCACTAAAACAGGTGACCTGTAAATCGGGTTCAGGATGTGGTGCTTTTTAAATGGATTTCTAGGTAATTGAATGTGGTGTTCCCAAACTATCAGGGAAAAATTGAATTTGTAATTATCTGTATCTGAGAAGCCCCTGTATGGGTGGTGTGTGCTCCTCTGGGGTGGGGGGAAGGCTTTTCTAAAGGCACAGAGCAGTATCTATACTGTTCATCTTTGATAGTTTTCTCCCTGAACAGATTCAAATAAAATTATGACAAATACAGGCAATATTTGCAATGTCAGTAATGGAGATTGAGGTTTATTTTGCCACTGCCAGCAGCAGAGAACACAGCGAGTGCCTCACTGCAAGATTCAGTCACACGCCGTGTGCTTGTGTATTCCTGCTGGGGTTTTTTTGCCCTATAAACATAACAATCAGCTCTGACTAGCTGGATTTGTTCTCTGCTGACTCGGAATCGCTGAATTACTGACACTGTGTGAACAATGGTGTGTATTTTGAGACCAGTTTTACTCATCTGCTGCAGTAACTGCGTGAGCGAAGCCTGGGCCAGGCTTAGACCACTCAAGTTGCTTATCTGGAAATGTCATTCTGAAATGGATGTGTCCATTTGGTGAAATGAACAGTCTAGGGAAGGGAATGGTGGAATTCCCTCAAGTTTCAGACATTCAGTAGAACCTGGCGAATACTTAAGGTATCCCTGTTCAGTTAAGGTACCTGTGGTTTCTGTAACGTTGTGATGTAACTAACTTGCCAAGAATCACATACAGTAATACTCTTTCTCTTGCAGCCTGCCAAACTTGCAGAAGCTTTTAAGTACTTTGTTCAAGGAATGGGATACAGTAAGTATTGGTTTTATGAAATTGGTTCATCTGGCTACCAAAGTTTGCTGGGCATCTAAGCACAGAGAGTCTTAAGATCCCAGATGTGTGATCTTTTCCCTGTTGGGTATGGGTGTGCAAGGGAAAGACACCTGTGGTGTCTGGGTGAAGGGTTTTCAGACCTAATTGTGTTTGGTAGAGAGCTTTGTAGACAGATTTACTTTGTTGATATTTTGAAGGTGGGTATCTGTAACAGCATCCCTTTGTTGCATCACAAGAGATGATTCATATGCTGCATGTGACATTTAAAACCTCATTAGTTCAGAGACTTCTTTAGTTTGTAGCTGTTTGTCCTTTCTGCACGTGCTTCTGAAGATTGCTGTTGTGTAGGTGCATTGCTGGCCTGGGCTTCCAGCAAGGATTAAGCATCCAAAAGTATCGGGAGGTCTTTCCTTTTCCTCTGGCTTACTGCAGCTGCAGTGACAAGCTGTAAACTGTCCTGAATCCCTCAGCCCTGGCCACCAATCTTGCTGTAGTCACTTGTGATCCTTAACTGTATGCCTGGAGCGGTGGTACTTTGACACAGGGAGCTACCATGGAATGTACACATGGGACCCTGAAGGCTTCTCCAAGGGTGGTTAGGGCTGGAGAGGAAGGAAGGCAGGGCTTCCTTCCAAGCCCACAGAGCAGGGAATTAACAAAAGATTCTTCTTCCAGTCCCCTCTGCCAGCATGACCAGGCTGATGAGGTCCCGCACTGCTTCTGGCTCCAGTGTAACCTCTTTGGAAGGACAGAGGAGCCGATCTCACACTGGGGAAGGAACGAGAAGCCGATCTCACACTGGGGAGGGAACGAGGAGCCGATCTCACACTGGGGACGGTGCCAGGAACCGCTCCCACACAGACACACGCATCGAGCTGACGCCAAACTCAGCAAGCAATGCTGAACAATCAAGCCCCAAGTCCATGGAAGTGTCCTGTTAGGTGGCCATGGGAGGTTTAAACTGGTCACAGTGTGGAGAGAAAAATGTAATGGATGCCCCCTGTGTATTACAAAAACATAACTGGTATTAATCTCAAGCTATTCTGTAGGATGAGCTCTGTTCACCAGGGTCTGACAGGGACCAAAGAAAAGAAGCATCTCATTTGCTCTGTCGTTATTCTTTTAACTCAGACAGTTGCTGCTATTGTGCCCTCCTTCAATGGATGCCAAATTCTAAAGGATACTTGCCAAAAGCTGATGTGGTTGTAAACACTTCAGAGTCAAACCAGACTTGCTTAATATCCTCCTTTAAAAATCAAAGCTGTTACACGCCCCTTTATCTCTTACTCGCTTGAAGTAAACTGGCACAATTTGAGATGAGTTTCAAAGAGGGGGGAGGAAAAATAATCACTATTGTGGATGGCTTTTAAAGAAGGGAATAAACGAATGTGTTATGGCCTCATGTTGAAGCTGGAGTTGAATTCATTGTATATAGCTTGACTTCAAATGATAGAGAAGTTAATGTATCGTGCATTTATAGGCCTTCTAATTCATTAGTATTTGAGCCTGTTTTCCTATGTACAATAATATACTACTAAAATAGGCGATTTTAATGTGACTTTGAGACAAACTAAATCTTTAAGCTTTTTTATTTCACTTCTTTGAGATTTAGTTCCAGTCTTTTCCTCCCCCCTTTTTCCCCCCCAGACCCTAAAACCTGCTTAGTCAAATGAGGACAGGATTTAAAATTAATAAGCAAGGTAGCATTTCCTCTTTGGGATCTTGGGCCAAAGGGTTTTACCATACTGCAAAAGCTGGTGTAGCTGTGACAAGTAGGGCTAGCAGTACATGCCATCAAAGCAGGAGCAGCTTGATTTTTCCTTCAGACAGCTGCTTATCTCTGTAGTTCAAGTTTTTGTGTCCAGCACAATTGTGATAAAATCAGAATTCTGTGAGCAAAGCCAGATCCAGCTGTTTTTGTCAGGAGAGGTGAATAACTCTGGCATGGCATGTAATTAGATACTGTACATTCGATTGCCACTAATTACTAGATTTGAAACTGATGAAATCTCACTGGTGCTGAGGAGTGCGTGTATTCCACAACATGGCAGAGCAGCAAGGCGGTATCTGTGAAACACGGTGTTTAATGACTGCACAAATGTAATGATCTGCTGGTTCTGCATCTTTTTGTAGCCTCATAGTACCCTGGGTTACCTTTGATGCTAGTGGCTTGATACCTTTCTGACAGTCAGATTTCTCACACTTGGGTGTTCCTAAGTTTGTCCTTCCATAGGCAGTGGGACAGGATTTCCTGAGCTCCAGCACATACCTGCTGCATTACAGTCCTCACACAAACAAGACAGCTCAAAATGCCGAGCAGTTAAATAGCAAATGTTAATACTTTGGGATTGCTTGTTCAGAAGAACACCACCTAGGTTACTTTATATTGACTAACTTCAGCTCTTGTGTAGAATATCCATAACGGTTTGTGGGAAGAAAAGACAATTTCCAGAAAGAATAAAGCTATTGTGTAAAGTCTATAAAGAAAAGTTTCTTAATGAAGTATTTGTATTTATTTCAAAACAAATAAATTTGTAACTTTGCAATGTATGGTGTCTTCATGTTTTGCCAGGAGTGTGGTAGCCTTTCCCAATGGGAGTATATTCTTGTTGCCCCTTTGTCTTAATTACATGGTTTTTCTTTTGCCCATATCTCTGCCTTTCTCTACTCCTGTCATCAGAGATTTCTTTTTTCCACTCCAGTCTCATTACAGGAAGAAAATACGAAACACTTCAGTATTAGGTGTGACTGGCTATTGGAAGTACTAAGGAATGCTTTTGCTCTACCAAATGCATGACAAAACAGAGGGCTTGGTATGCAGTACTATTTATTTGCTATTGGAAGTTTTCTTTTCTCCCTGGATACGGTACTGCCTCATGCATATATCTGTGGTCTGTACACAGTCTCTCGCTGGGGTTGGTGCCATGCTCACTGCAGCTCTTCTGTTCCCATTCCGATCTGTAAATTTGTTGATGTGTAGCATATTCCTCCCTAATCTCGGGAGGTATTTGGGCTTTCTGGCTGAAGTTCCAGATGCCACTCTGTCTCTAAAAATTGTTCTTCCTGGACCTCTTGTAAGACAAACCTCAGAAGAAGAGAGAGATTAACCCTTCACAAGGAAGTCTTTAAAGGATTTGGGGAATACAAGGAGATTAAAGGTACAGGAAAAGTTTAACAGATTGCTTTATTCTCATCCTTAAATCAGAAGTATAGTTATCCTTTTCTACCTTAAGCTTCTGTATCTCAGTGGTTTCCTGCTAGAAGATTGAGGTTTTTTTCCTCAATTGTGCTGTATCTGCCCTTCACAGGGAAGCATCCCTCAGCAGGGTTTGGAGGCTCCTTTCCATGTGCTGTGGGGCCTGTGAGCACTGATGCTGTTCAGTGGGGTTGCTGGGTAGGAGGTGGGAGCCTGGTCACAAAAATGACTCTGCTGTGCTTTGTGTTGGGACCTTTGTGAGGACGTGGTGCTCTTACCTACTGAGTGAATTGATATTCAGGGGTTTTCAGGGACAAGTGGGTTTGGCTTTGCTGGAACTATTTGGGGCTGCTCCTTTCTCCTGCATCTCAAAATCCTGTGATAGGAAGAGGCAAAAGCAAATATTTGGTATGCCTGAGCCAAGACTCTGCTAGAAGTGATGATTCAGCAGTTGTGGTTGGACTGATACCAGCAAGGGGCTTGATTTGGTTAACCAGTGCCAGTGAAAACAGGAGGAACCTGTGCCAACTCATCTTACAAAAGAAGGGCAAAGTTGTGTCCTTCTCTGAGCTTTTCTGGGAATGGCTAATCATTCCTTCCACAAGGACACCATGGTGTGCCTGTCAAGCCTAGGCAGTGTATTTTTGTTTAACAGAGAGGAATGCATCCAAGCCTCCTTGCAGCACAAAAGGATCTGCAAGCACTTCTGAGCAGTGAGGAGTTGCTTGGACCACTATAAATGTCAGCTTTGCAACAAAAGTATTCATTTGGCAAGGAACAGCGTGTACCTGTGCAGAAAAGCTAGAAGGCAGCACAGAGGAGTGATGTCTTGCCTTATGCAAGGAATTGACTTCTCTTTCCATGCAGTGCTGGTCTCCTGGCATTTTTAGCTGGTGCTATAACTAAAGAGTGTCAAGTGGCTTGCAAGTTTATTACGAATTTTTATAAAACTGCTTCCTAAAGCTTGCAAATTGAGTTCTGTATTATTCTTGGAGGCAGAGAGAGCCTGGATACTGCAATGTCCCTAAACTAGAAAAGATCAGCTGGGGCTTCCACCTTTTTCTCAAAGGAGAGCTCCTGCAGTATAGAAGACATTCAGATTGAATAATGGAAGGTTCCACAAGAGAGGAAACAGTTCCTCCCTCACAGTGCTTTTGAGGTTCGAAAGAGTGGAAGAGAAAGGTTAGCAAGAGTGGAAGAGGAGGCTCTCAGGGACCAAGGGGCTTCCCGGTTGCATTAATGTATCTCAACACTGAATTTTTGCTGTAGCAGTGCCCTTCAGAACCAGTGGTAGAAAGGATGTCACTGATGAGTTCTTTTCACCTCAGCCTGGGCCTCAACATGGACTGTACAAAAACCTGGCTACATTTCAAGCTGGCTTTCCCCTTCCCTTTCCTCACAGAGGAGGGGTGGGAGATGGTGTGCCAGTACCTTGTCCCAGCAGGACTTTTGTGCTGAAGGATGCTGCTTGCCTCTTGAAAAATCTCTAGAGACTAAACAGCTGGAAACTTTAACCTAGATGCGTTTGGGGGGCTATAATTAATTTCATGTGTTGCAAGTGATGGACTGAGCCAGAGAGAAACAGTTTATAGCAAAGCTGCATATTTTTTTCTCTCCAGTGCTGGAATCCTCTTTCTGTCTGTTTTTGCATCTTGTGCACAGTGTCTGTTGCAATCCTCAACACGACAGTAATGCAGTCTGTTGTTTCTACTGACACAACACATTGAGTGGTGTCTTGCAAGTGCTGCTTGCAGCTCAGTCCTCCTCCTTCCCACATGCTGTCTGCTATTTTTTTTTGGTGTGCTTTTTTTCCCCTCTTGACTATTTCATACAATCTTGCATTCTCTGGAGCTGAAAGTCTCCCTGGGCCTGTCTATAGGAACAGCTGTTTTGATATGTGGATTTCGTGTTTCCACTGAGCCAAGCGTAGGCTGTACATTGTAGCTGGTCACTGCTATGCCCAGTGTTTAAATGACTGAGAGAAAGGATGTCACGGTATTTTAACAGATCAACCCATCCCCCTCAGCGCTTTGTAACAGACAGAGCCTCTCACTGTTTCTAGCTGTTGCTTCATTAAGGGCTCCATTCATTTCATAAACAACACAGCTGGCGACCAGCGTTGGAAGGAAGGGGAGGGAAAAAGGCTTCTGATTGCAACAGCCCAACAGTTCAATGTCTGTTCCCTGCACCTCAGCGTGGTGACCGTTTGCTCCCCCAGCACCTCCTTGGGGCTGGAAGAGGGTTGTTGTTTGTGTGTAATTAGAGGCAGCCCCCAAGCCCACACGCCCTATGTATTTTGGGCACTGGTGGCTGTGGGGTGTGTATCACACACCGGATACAGACACCACTGGGCATCTCCAGAAGAGCCCAAAGGTTGGGGAAAGGAGGTAGCAGGCAGCTCTTCCTTCCTTCCCCAGCAGTACCACCACAGCAAGCTCTGACCTGCAGCAGAGCTGGAAAAATTATCCTTGGGTGACCTGCCGCGCTCTGCAGTTGCTTATGGCTGAAGGGGATTATGGGATTCAGGCCAAGGTCAGTGCGCAAAGGGGGCTGGGAGAGGAAAGGGCTGTTTGCTCGGTGGTCACACTCCGGAGGGGTAGGGCAGCTCCAGGCAAAGCCTGTATGAGCCATGGCCCTCAGAAGAGAACAAGAGCTGCCACCAGCCTGGACTTTGCAACCCTTGACTCTGTGCGTGTGTACCATGTGGGTACACGGGTCCCTGTGAGGCTCAGCACCCTGCACACAGCAAGGTGGACAGTGAAGGTGCAGTTGCCAAACTGTGGTTCGGCCCACGTGGTGGACCCAGTATTGGCTGGGTCATGGCCAACCTACCGGTAGGGCTCGGAGAGCCTGTCCTGAATAAAGATGCCACTCAGCCCCCTGTACGCCAGTGAGATGCACACAGACATCCTTGCTGTTCCTCAGGCCTGCTCCTGTATGTCTCCAGCTGGGAAATTGCCATTTATTGACTGGTTGAAATGTTTTTTCATCAGTTTTTAACAATAACCAGTGGCCAAATTATAATAATAATGATTTTTTTTTCCTACCAGTTACCAATGTTGAACTTTGTGGTGAGTCCTTCCACACTGCTGACACAGGCTCTGAAGACAAGATCTCACAGGGCTAGAGCCTAGCAAGGTTGTCCCAAGATCAGCACTTTACTTGGAAAGTGCAGAGTACTTAGGAGATGATGGGTTTCCCAGCCTAGTCCAAACTGTGGTGGTTGAGAAAACAGGAGGAAGCCCTTCACACAATATCACTTGCTTGGCAGCTGCCATATGTACAAGCAGAAGAGACAGAGGCCAGATGGGACTTCTGATGCCTTGTAGAGGCAGCAGAGAAATGTGCTACCCTTGACAAAACCCATTGCCAGAGGCACAATTGGCTGGAATGTGGTTAAAAAATGCAGGGAACTTCCCTTCCCAGCAAAAAAACCTCACAACACACTGAAGGAGAAGCCTGGGGAGAAGGTACTTACTTGTCTAATGCTGTGGTAACCTAAGCAAGCCCAACACAGACCTGTCCCTGTGCGGGACAGGAGGCCACTCAAAGTGTTTAAGTTCCTACTGAGGCAAGTAACCTGGTTCAGGCAGGAAAGTAAACTTAATTTGTGGGAAAACTCTGCAAGTATCTTTTTTTCTTCCAGTATTAAATGGTAGAGTCCTGACTGGAGTTAGCTCTGAGGATGTGGACATACAGAGATATGGAATAATGAGCCTTTAATTTTAATGCTTTTCCCTGCGTCTTTAATAACTTTGAACAATTTCTGCCTGTACAGCTGCTGCAAACAGGTTATTCCTGTAGCCTCTTGAGAGAGCTGATAAAGAAGACATGCTTATGCATGCTGAGTAACACATTCCACTGCTCAGAGACTCCAGACAGGCCATCCCAAGTCCAGTAAGGGCTGGGTAAAAAACCAAAACAAACCCTAAAGCCAGAAACAGCCCAGAAAACAAGGGAATTGGATTTCTGAAGCTGCCAAAATATTTGCACTTAAGAAAATGGTCTCAGAGCATCCTTTTCTTACCACATTGCTGGCTCACTGTTTTTATGTCTCCTTCAGTTCAGGGCTTTGTCAGCCATTGCAAGTGCACACTTGGACATTGGCTGGGTAAGGAGATTGGAAAAGGAGAAGAAATGTCAGTGGCAAACGTATTTCACCTTCTTTTGCTTGTCTAAGCTTCTAAATGAGGTGTCAGTCATAGATTCATTAATCATTTACCACTTACAGGGTTGTTTAGTATCTTTAAGCCATAGCAGTAACGTGCCACCTATAAACCCTCACCATGATGCTGTAGCAAACAAGCAATGTGTGTTACATAGTTGGTGTAACTCGGACTGACACTGCCAAACCAGTCTGGTTTTCCCATTAATTTTTCATGTCTTTCAGCATATGATGCTTACAGAATTAACTCTGTAGAACTGTTTAAACTGGCAAGTCACAATTTGGAAAGGTGTGTGGATGGATCTGTGCCTGTGGCTAGCAAGGGCGCTGTCTCCATCGGTTTAATAAACTGCTTGTCTTGAAACACCTCCAAAAACAGGAGAAAAAATATCTCAGGTTTTAATTTACAAGGTAACACAGTATATTGTGGTCTTTCTGGAGTAAGATGTATACAGAGCACCATCCCAGGAAACAGATAAAAATAAAGCAACTGCTCTACAACTGCTACTGTTTCCAGGAATGTGCATGCTGAAATGGTGTTTTAAATACTTGTCAATGCTCAGAGTAAAGGCCTCTTTATACATCACATTCTTGCCTTGCTTCATGCTGCAGTGAGTGGCTATCCTGCTTTCTGAGGCTCTCAATCAAGGCAGCTTAAAGCCACCGCACTGCTGGCCATGGTCACTGGAGCTAGCTGGCATCTTGTTGCTCAAATCAGCATGAGCTGACTTTCAAAATCCCATTCTCCATCCTTGTCCAGGCCTACCAGGCTAACAGGATGATTGGCATGAGCAGGACATGTGTCACACCATCTCAGTTTAACCTGGATTGCAAAACTGTCACTCCCATCCTTTCTCAAGCTTTTCCCTGCACCAGAGGGGTCTAGCACTAAATTGGAGCCTGGTGTCACCTCAGTGGTTGCTTTCCAGGATGACGGTACCGCTTTCAGGTCCCAGCAGAGACCTGGGCCCATTGTACGAGGCACTGCACAAACATACACTGACTATCCATTTCTGCTGGAGGAGTTTTCTCTCTCAACAGAGGGGAGGAACAATAGGGCTTTGTTCTGGCTCTGAAGAACTGAGGGAAAGCAAAGCAAAGAGCGGGATCCATGAAAGCTTTTAAGGATCTAGTGCCTTAGCATATTTAAACAGTAACCATAAAAGTACCTTCATAAAGATACAGGATTTGCCCAAGCGCACAGGGGGCCAGGGAACTGAAACTCTTGCCTCTGTCCCAAAGCTAATCCTGTAAACTTCTGGTAAAACAAAGGATTTCTGATGCACCACAAACTGCAAGTCAGGTTCACTGGCTGTGACTGTTGTTGTTCCCCCATCAGTGTCACAAGACAGACAAGCAGTAGAGCTACCGAGGCTTAGATTCCTCCTGATTTGTGTCCAATGATCCCAGAAACTCCTTTACAGCAGTGTAACAACCACTACTCCTTATCTGTGATGCCTTCATCTCTCCCACCTCCATGGCTGCTTGTTTCCAACTAGGGCATCTGTTCAAAACCCCTTAAAATGCTGCTGTTGTGGTTGGGCCACGCTGCAGATGCTGGCAGCCTGGCTGATACAGATGGAGTTAGAAGGAGCGATGTGGTGAGCATTTTATTTCAGGGGTTTTTTTTATTTCAGGAGTCACACTGTTTCTGAGACCTTTACTCATTTGACATTTCCCACCAAGGGACTGACCCACAGACAAACAAGTGGGCGGCATGGCTGCACGTGCCTCATTCCCTTAGGAAACCAGGCTACAGACAGAAACATCTCGGGAGCATTGGGCGAGATCTGTGGTTTCCAGGCATCCACTTCACTAAAACCCGACAGGCACTGGAGCTGCTGGTCATGCATTACCTTACAATGGCTTCTTTGATCTCCCAATGAAAACTGTGTTTCAGCCGCAGCAGCATTTGATTATGGTGGTTACAGCATTAGCTAATTGCAAAGCAGAGGGAGCCTATTAAGTGCCACAGTTCTGTGTATGTCTTTTCATCCTGTTTTCTTCTTTCTTTATGTGTAGGTGTAAGACAGAGAAAGACTGATTATACATATAAATACACATTATATATGCACTCTGTTTTATGCACCGCAGACTGCACCATAGGAATATGTATATGAAAATATCACAGAATCACAAATCACAGAACATTAGAAGTTGGAAGGGATCTCAAAAGATCCAATACCCCTGCCAGAGCAACATCACCTAGATTAAATCGCACAGGAACACATCCAGGAGGGTCTTGAATGTCGCCAGAGGAAACCCCACAACCTCTCTGGGCAGTCTGTCCCAGTGCTCTGTCACCCTCACAGTGAAAAAGTTCCTCCTTACATTCACTTGGAACTTCCTATGCTCCAGCTTGCACCCACTGCCACTTGTCCTATCACCAAGAGCCTGGCTCTGTCCTCCTTACTCTCACCCTTTACATATTTCTAAACACTAATAAGGTCACCCCTCAGTCTCCTCTTGTCCAAGTTAAAGAGGCCCAGCTCCCTCAGCCTTTCCTCATAAGGAAGGTGTTCCACTCCCTTCACCATCTTGGTGGCACTGTGCTGGACTCTTTCAAGGAGTTCCGTGCCCTTCTTGAACTGAGGGGCCCAGAACTGCACACAATAGTCCAGATGGGGTCTCACCACGGCAGAGTAGAGGGAGAGAAGAACCTCTCTTGACCTACTAACCATGCCCCTTCTAATACAGCCCAGGATGCCATTGGTCTTCTTAGCCATGAGGGCACATTGCTGGCTCATGGCCATCCTGCTGTCCACCAGGACCCCCATGTCCCTCTCACCTATGCTGCTCTCCAACAGGCCAGTCCCCAACCTATACTGGTACCTGGGGCTGTTCTTCCCCAGATGCAAGACCCTACACTTGCCTTTGTTAAATCTCATTCAACTTCTCCCTGCCCAGCTCTCCAGCCTGTCTAAGTCTTGCTGAGTGGCAGCACAGCCCTCTGGTGTGTCAGCCACCCCTCCCAGCTTTGTGTTGTCAGCAAACTTGCTGACTGTGCACTCTATTCCCTCATCCATGTTATCAATGAACATATTGAATAGCAGAGGTCCCAGTACCAGCCCCTGGGGGACTCCACTAGATACAGGTCTCCAGCTAGACTCTGCCCCATTGATCAAAACTCGCTGGCTTCTTCCCTTCAACCAGCTCTCAATCCACATCACTAACTTGACCTTCCAGACCACACTTCCTCAGTCTGGCCAAGAGGATGCTGTGAGAGATGGTGTCAAATGCTTTACTGAGGTCAAGGTAGACCACATCTACTGTCCTAGCATCATCTATCTACCTGGTTATATCCTCATAAAAGGCTATTAGATTAGTTAAACATGACTTCTCCTTGGCAATAAAATGTTGACTGCTCCTAAAAACCTTGATGTGCCTGGAGACAGCACCAAGGATAAGTCATTCCATCACCTTTCCAGGGATGGAAGTGAGGCTGACCAGTCTGTAGTTACCTGGGTCCTCCTTCTTGCCCTTTTTGAAGAGTAACATTTGCTTTCCTCCAGTCCTCATGCACCTCTCCCATTTCCCAGGATTTAGCAAAGATGATGGATAGTGGCCTAGCAATGACTTCTGCCAGCTCCCTCAGCACCCTTGGGTGCATCCTGTCCAGACCCATGGATTTATGGATGTCCAGATGACGTAATTAATCCCTGACCCAGTCCTCATCAGCCAAGGCAGACTCATTGTTTAACCTGACTTCCCCTGGGGCTTCAGCAATCTAAGGCTCCTGCAAACAGTCTCCAGCAGTGTAGACAGAGGCAAAGAATGCATTCAGTAACTTTGTCTTCTTAATATCCCCAGTCACCAGGGCACCCACCTCGTTCAACAGAGGGCCTATGTTGCCTCTAGAGTTAGTTTTGTCAGCAATGTATTTGAAGAAGCCCTTTCTGTTGTCCTTGACCTCCCTTGCAAGGTTTAATTCCAAAGAGGCCTTAGCTTTCCTAGTTTCCACCCTACGTGCCCTGACAACAGTCTTATATTCCTCCCAACTGTCCATCCCCTCCTACTCTCTTCTGTAGACTCTCTTCCACTTGAGTTTTCCCAACAATCCCCTATTTATTCATGCAGGTCTTCTGCCTCCCTCTCTTGATTTCTTTCCTATTGGAAACTCTGATCTTGAGCTTGGAAGAAGTTATCCTTGAATATGGACCAAAAATCTTGGGCCCCTTTTCCTTCCAATACTCTGTCCCTTGGAATTTCCCCCAGTAATTGCTTGAAGAGGCCAAAGTTGGCCCTGCTGAAGTCCAGGGTTGTGGTCCTACTTGTTATTCTCTTCCTACTACAAAAGATCCTGAACTCCACAATCTCATGGTCGCTACAGCCAAGTCTACCCTCAACCTTCACCACTTCAACCAGTACCTCCTTGTTAGTGAGTATAAGATCCAGCAGTGCTCCTCTCCTAGTGGGCTCATCCACCATTTGCATTAAGAAGTTATCATCAACACACTGGAGGAACCTCCTGGAGTGTGAGTAGCTGGCTGTGCCAGCCTTCCAGCAAATATCTGGGTAATTAAAATCACCCGTAAGAACCATGGCCTGCAATTGCAAAGCTACTATCAGCTGCCTGTAGAAGACTTCATCAACTTCCTCCTCTTGATTAGGCAGCCTTTAATAGACACCCACAACAGTATCACCCATGCTAGCCTGTCCTTTAATTCTCACCCACAAACTCTTAACTTGTTCCTTGTCTGCCTCTGGACAGAACTCAATACATTCTAGTTGCTCTTTCACATAAAGACCAAGTCCACCTCCTCTTTCCTAAAAGGACATAGCCATCCATGGCTCATGTCCTCATTCCAGTCACAGAATCACAGAATCACAAGGTTGGAAATGGCCTTTAAGATCATCAAGTCCAACCATAGTCATGTGAGTTGTCCCACCAAGTTTCTGTAACTGCAACTAGGTCGTAGCCCCTTGCCCACACGCAGGTTTCTAACTCCTCCTCTTTGTTCCCCATCTGCATGCATTGGTGTACAGGCATTTTAGGGGCCAAGCTGAGCAAACCTTTTTTGCCTTAGGAGGGTGTGAGTTCTTCTGGTTCTCATTATTACAAGAACACTGCCCCACTGGTGGGAGCCCAGCATCAACCCCATCCCCCTTTGAATCAAGTTTAAAGCCCTATGGATGAGGCCAGCTAATTCTCTTCCTAGAGCCCGACTCCCCCTGGACAATAAGCCCCTCCCACATACTCCTGTCAGGCCTGTTGTCTTATAAAACCAGCTGTGACCAAAGAAGCCAAAGCCCTGCTTGTAGCACCAGTCTCTAAGCCATGTATTTACAGACTGGATCCTTCTATTCCATCCCATGTCATGTCCCAGAACTGGAAGGAGGGAAGAGAAAATAACTTGCACTCCAGAATCTTTCACCAACCATTCCAAGGCCTTGATATCTCTTTTTCTTTCCCTCAAGCTATGGGATGCAGCTTTCTCCCCAGGCTCCAGGAAGACTACAGACCTCCCTGTGATGAGGTTCAACCCGGCATATTGTGTAAATATATCTATATGTATGTATATGCATATACATATCTATCTATCTATCTATATGTATGTATGTATATGTCTATGAAAGGATATACATTCATGGACATGTTTTTATATACAATATTATATAAATGCACACACATAATATTTTCTGTATGTGCATATACATATATATGCATATGACATACATATGTACAGATATATGAATAAATGTGTGTGTGTATAGACAAATACATAGATCATATTTTAAGATTGGACAGAATTAGAACACAAGATTCGAGCTGAGAGAGTTGGGCTTGTTCAGCCTGGAGAAGAGAACTTATAGCAGCCTTCCAGTACCTGAATGGACCTACAGGAAAGACTGAGAGGGGCTGTTTGTAAGGGCATATAGTGATAGGACAAGGGGCAATGGTTTTAAACTAGAGCAGGGCAGATTTAGGTTAGACATTAGGAAGAAGTTTTGCACTGTGAGGGTAGTGAAACACTGGAACAGGTTGCCCAGGTTGCCCCATCCCTAGAGACATCAAGGTCAGGCTTGATGAAGCTCTGAGCAACATGGTCTAGTTAAACATGTCCCTGCTTACTGCAGGAGGGTTAGGCCTTTAAAGGTCCCTTCCAACCTAATGCATTCTATGATTCTATAATGCTAAGTAATATTGAAGGGATCTTACTGAGAAAGATCCTAGGATGGCTTCCCTATCAGGTCCCTTGATGCAAAACATTTTTCCTTTTGGGAAACCGCTGTCAACTTCTTGGCCAAGGCCTCTTTTTCTTATGTCTCCATGGTCTGTTTTTACCCGTGATGGAGTTTAAAATTCAACATTTTCAGTCTTGCAAATGCTGAGGTCCCATTTAGGTTGACGTGAGTAGGTCAGATGTGACCTCTCCTGTCACATCATCCAGGACAGAGGCAATAATGAGGGTGACTCTGCAACGTGCTGGTGTCCTCAGGTTCCTTATCACCAAAGGAACAAGCAGGAGAGGCATTTTGCATCTGTACAGGAACATGCAGACGAAGATCACCCTTCTTTTCTGCCACTGGAGTTTTCAGGGAAGCTTTAAAAAAAAAAAAAATAGGAAGAGGTTTGAACAAAAGAATGACCTGGCTCTATGAAAAATTTATGGGCCAAATCCTTGTATGCAAAGATGCTACTGAAGTTAACAGCTTTTGAGGATATACAGCATTTCTCTTGGATGTTTTCATGTAGGGATTGCATTATTTTCAGCCTGTTCACAAGAAACCTTGATTTGTCATAGCCAGAAAGATTTACATCTCCTGGGAACTAATCTAGCTTCCCCTGGGTTATCAAGATGAAGACAGACAACTTGCCAACTGGAACTAAAGTAAAACAAATGTCTGATTTAAAACAATTGCATCACCCGAAGTTCAGCCCTGTACTGGCTGCCTCTCAAGTCTTTTGCAAGCAGATACTACAGTTCTCCATACAGAAACACATTTCTACTGCTCAGCTCTCTCAAGTGAAGCAACAGTGAACATGTTATGGTGCATGGGACTGTACCAGCAACTCACTGAAAAAACTCACTGCTGCCAGAATGCTTCAATGATAAGAAATGTAAAGATAATGAAAATGGAAAGATGATGACAGACTTTTTTCTTCTCCTAGCTGACATTGACACTTCGAACCCCTTCTGCAGAAAATGTTTACATTGATGTTTAGTCCAAGCAGCATCCCAGTTGCAACTGATGCACCAGAAGCTACGCCAAGGGTTGTCCTCCCCTATTGCATCCACTCATCTGCTGAGCTGATAGGAAGCCTAACACTTGCTTTCTCATTTAGTATGTGTCCCCTCTCCTCTGCCCTAGCCATGTAGAAGAAAGGTATGTGTGGCAGTAGGTGACCAACAAAGCAGGAATAGGAAGCAGGACCTGAGTGCTGGTAACACCATGTGGAGGAGGAAGTGGTGTTCGGCAAGCACAGACCACCTGAAGAAACAGGCCCATGAGGTGTTGTCCTTTATCTCTCATCTTACTCTACATTTAATGCTTCAGGTCTTCAGAGCTAACCTCATAGAGGTATGTAATACATGAGCAAGAAGGTCTCAAGAATATGAGCTCTGGGGAGGTCATTTTGAATTCAGAGCATTCAGGCTGCTCAAAGTAGAGCTGGTAAAAGACTGTGAAAATGTCTCTGAGGCAAGACACTCCAAGAGATCAGGATGAGTCCAAGGAGAGCAGGACACAGAAGACCTTTGGCCGAGCCAAGTGCAGTGACACAGAAACTCCTTGCAAAGAGATTTCAGGAGAAAACTTAGGTGCTTCCCATGAACTTCATCATGGGGTGAGATTTGACTGAGAATGACAAAAGGGAAAATACTGATCACTGTATGACAGAAACCAGAGTCTCATCCTGAGGGTCACCAGCATCAAAGACTGAAGTCTAATGTTGAAAATCAAACATATACGCCAATGCTCATTTTCCAGCTTCGATCACATTGTTCAAGAAATGACAGTAATGACACCTGAAGCTCATGTCTAAGCTACTGACAGCCATACTTTTTCTGTCATACTAGTTTATTATTCTTTCCTTTGGGCAGTTAAACTGCTGACCTAATGAATGGCAGTACCAACGGACTGCCATCTAAGTTCAGGAATCTCAGCATAAAGTCATTCCTGTCTTCCATTAATGGATGGATGTCTATTAGGGTTGAAAATCTTTCTTCTTCAAGGTCTCTCCTAGAACAGTGTGGCAAAACAAGAAGATTTAACATCCCTACTCAGGAAAAAAACAAGATGTACATTGGCAGTAGATGAAAGAGTCTCCTTTTATTTTAAAACCTCTGTAAAATCAGAGCAATGGGTCAATTCCAGCATTCAGCCAATTTAATTAGCAATCTCAGAGTAATCATGGTAATGAGCCAAGTCAGCAAATATGTCATTAGGGTTCTTGCAGTTCAGGTTGCAAAAACAAGCATTGATCCACATGATTTTCCAGGAAACCTCAGTCCCATCTGGGCACTCAAACCTCACTTCAATAGTCTTGGACTTGTAGGGTGTGCAGCACCGGTTGTCTGTGCAGACGCCGCAATATTTGGGTCTATACTGGCTTTTGCTCACACATCCTGAGATGGTGTAGTTCATTGGTTCATTGACCCTGTAGACAGCCAAGCACTTCTTCCCAGGCTGTCAGAGAAGAACAGAAAAAGCAACAGGTTAATATTCATTGCTGACATGGGTAGGACATACAAACAACCTTCCTGATACTTAAAGGGTTTTAAAGCCATTAGGAAGCATTTTACAGCACTGATCTAGAGCATGGGTCAGATTTATGTGTTTAGACATATAAAACTAGAAGCTGCAAGTAGGATACTGGCAAAATAGAGTTCATAGCCATGCCCAGCAGTGCAGCATCCTTCTTCTGCTAGCTGAGCCACAGATCTGTACGAACCAGCAGCGAGCACGGTGGACTCAGCTTGCCTTTCCTTGCGAGGACCTGTTGGTTGGAATTAGAGCTCTCAGGGGAAGATTTTCATATCAATGTGTGGAAGAAAGACATCAAGGCCCTGGAGCATGTCCAGAGAAGGGCAACGAAGCTGGTGAAGGGTCTGGAACACAAGTCTTATGACAAGCAGCTGAGAAAATTGGGACTGTTTAGTCTGGAGAAGAGGAGGCTCAGGGGAGACCTTATTGCTTTCTACAGCTACCTGAAAGGATGTGGTGGTGAGGTGGGGGTCAGCCTCTTCTCGCAGATAACTAGCAATAGGACAAGAGGGAATGGCTGCAACTTGTGCCAGGGGGTTTCAAGTTAGAAATTAGGAGAAATTTCTTCTCAGGAAGAGTGATTGGGCATTGGAAGGGGTTGCCCAGGGAGGTGGTGGAGCCACTGTCCCTCGGGGAGTTCAAGGAAAGATTTTATGAGGTACATAGGAACATGGTTTTGTTCATGGTATATTTGGGGGAGGGGCAGTTGGACTAGATGATCTTGGAAGTCTTTTCCAACCTTAATGATTCTGTGATTATATGAAATACACATTTTTGGCCTCTCTGCAGCACAGTCATTCTGCAGGTACTCTCTAACAGCCTCCAAGATCAGAAGTACAACCCCCAAAGTCCTGAACACTGCCAAAGGCTGACTCCATGCCTGGACATAGTTCAAGGGGCACATGGGGAAACAGTGCCCACCTTAATGTGCTTGGTTATATCCACCTCGCAGGGCCGCATGTTGCACAGGCGGCTTTCCTTCAGGAGCCGGCACTGATCGTTGTCGTTGGAAATCCTGGTTGAGATGCCCAGCCCACAGGTCTTTGAGCAGGGACTCCAGGCTGAGGTGTGAACAATGCAGTTCTTCTGCCAGGCTTCATCCTCTCCCTCGTACGCTGCAGAGATCAGATTAACCCCACATTATTCAGCTGGGGAAGCTTTCCATATTCAACACCCTCTCCCTGGCTCATTACACATTCAGGCCACTAACCCAAATAATTAAATCACAGCAAAG
This sequence comes from Porphyrio hochstetteri, assembly GCA_020800305.1. NCBI lineage: Eukaryota > Metazoa > Chordata > Aves > Gruiformes > Rallidae > Porphyrio > Porphyrio hochstetteri. The sequence goes on from CM036906.1 coordinate 9,573,422, forward strand.
TGGCTCAGCATTCCTGTGAACCTCCTCATCCCACCCCCTTTGCTGCTGACCTACTTGTGTCAGACCCCACAGCGCTGCAAACACTCGGGGCCAGGGCTCATTGCTTTATTTCCCTTCACAGCCTCGCACAAGGGGGTCCTTGTCTGGGACACCCAGGTGCTGTCACAATACAAACAGTTAATTACAGAAGCCTGTGCCAGACGGTGCAGAAAAGGGATGAGATCTCATCTCCCCATGAAGGTTTATTTCTGAGCCCATTCAATTGATTCCCTATAGCAGAAAGTGGTCGGCAGTCTTTGCTGGATGGCCGTGGGGCTTGGGAAGCAGCCACAGCCTTTCACTGGGAGGAAGAGCGGCTTGAATAGTTCTCAGGGAGCTCGGCAGCCACTTGAAGAAAGGGTGGGCTCTGTTTTGAGAGCATCTGGCAGCCCCAGTTCAGATTCCTTCAAAGCCTAGGCCAAAGTCCCCACTGGTCTGCAACTCACAGTACAGCCCACAGGCAAAACTCCAGTAGAAGCTTGGCTGCATGGATTTTGCTTACTGTTATATTGCTTATTGTATTAATTATTATATTTAATAAATGCTAGTCTCACATCTATAAGACTTTTACTTAGAAAAGACAGGCAAGAATAACTGTGTTATTTTGGGACACAGTCCGTGAAGACACAAAGCCAAGTTCAGAAGTAAATGTTTTGGATTTGAACCCACCTCACAGTTCAAAGCTAACAGGGACAGAAGTGAGGGCTAAACTCTGGTGTTTTTTACCCACAAGCTGAGGCTTTGTTTTGTGCAACAAAGATACAGACCAAGGATTGGGGAAAAAATCTACCATCAAGAAACCAAAATCCTGGTTTACAGCAGTCATCCTATGTCTCCTTGAGCTCTGCTTTTGTAAGACAGTCTATGACATGAAACTAATGTGGCTAATGTCACTACATTTCCTCACAGGGTGTTATGAGGATAAATTGAAGACATATGGAAAGTTAAGTCCATCTTAAGCGTTTGGGACCATGTTTGAGGCAGCTGCTGATGTGTGCACTCTGTGCAGTGGGTTACATGATCCCCACTATGAATGTGAACCTGAGGAAAGAAGATACTTTATGTGATATATAAAATAGGTAGTTTAATAATGTCATCAGTCTAGAATTGCCAAAAACTATACTAACATAAAGACAATTTAGTCCAATTTTAAAATTGACACCACAATAACTTTTCAAGGAGTTATCTAAGTTTGAGACTACTAAGGTACAAGGGCTTTAAAATCATGCTCCTAAGGCAATGTAACCCAGATAGAAAACCTCAGCCACAAATTAAACTGAGCCCATTCTGTTTTCTAGAGGGTCCAGTGTAAAAAAAAAAAAAATTGAAATAAAAAGGACTTGTGGCATCTTCAAAATGCCAGCAGATGTGAACTTCAAAGGGGTCTTTGTCACACAATCATGTTTGATGAACCTCAGAAGGCTGCTAAGAAGTTTGAGCATACCACTGATGTTTGCATCTCCTGTCCTTCACTACATACTGTATAGGAGTCTCGGGGCCTTGCTCACACAAAGACTAGATGTCTGCCCTGTCTGTCAGTGCAAGCTGTTACTTGGTTTGCAGAACCAATCAGACTTGGCTGGAGAGGTCCACCTCACTCCCCCCATACCTGCAGATGAGATGTGGCGTGGAGAAGTCTTCCTGATTTTCCTGGAGTCATCACAAATCCACTGCTCGCAGCACTTCCCTGCCATCTTAATCAGCTTTGGGTTTGGGCACCACACAAGGGGAGGACGTGAGTTTGTGCACATGGGAATGCAGCCCACAGCCCCATTAATGCACGTGCAGTTGTATTTGCAGTTGGGCTGAAATGTGTCCCCATTGTTATACCTGACTCCATTTAGGACGCATCCTACACCGACAATCTCTGAAAGGCAAGAAGACAGACACGCAGAGCACTGTTAAAATAACGCTGGCACCACACAGTGCTGATGTGTTTCTTAATGGAGCTGCTCAGTGGGCTAATGGAGCCAATGTGGAGACACAGCGGTCCTGTGGGGTGATGTGTGAAGTGTGCTGCTGAGCCAAATGTGGTCACACCATCTAGGAAACTGTTTTCATTCCAAATCACAGCAAAAGGAAAAAAAAACACCAATAAAATAATATTTTAATGCTTCACAGGGAAAAAAATAAAGTTAGAAAACAAACCAAGCTTTATCCACAAATGCTCACTTAAAAAAATCATTCCATATGCTGGTAAAGGTCATTTGCAGTAGGAGAGAAGTAATTTTAAAAGGCATTGAGGGAAATGGGAGGCTTTCAGGGGCATATGAGAGATTTATAGGGAGCTGCAAATACCACACACCTCTGCATATCACCTGTACCCTTCTGAAGCAGAAGAGGGAGGACAGCCAAGGTAGCAAAGCAACACCAAAAATGGCACTGCATCTCTATATTTAGGCAACTAGATCCTACCCACTTTATCACAGAAAGTTTATTCTTAGAAAATGAAGTAACACATTGTAAAGCCATGAAAATTAGCATTTTAAGTATATTTTTAAATACAACTCACAAAAAACCCCCAAACAACCCAAAACACACAAGCTTTTTAATTGGCCATGAACAGGAATCACACTGATTCAGGAACTCAGGTACCATTTGTATAAACTAACAACTTTGTTGTTTCAGAGTTACTGGACAGTTGTGTGGAACCAGAAGCAATAATCTGCTCATGGAAAAATCGAAGCTTCAGTTCCTTGTTTGGTCACACGGAGGCAGTGTGCCCTCACCCATCAGGTTGTTAGAAGTTTTAAGTCTGGTCAGAAACGGAGCTGCGACGTGACTGCTTCAGGGCCAATATAAATGGAAATCATAGAATCGTAGAATCATGAAATATCCTGAGTTGGAAGGGACCCATAAGCATCATTGAGTCCAACTTCTGGCTCTACACAGGGTCAGCCAAGTCAATACAGGATTAAAAGTTCTGCAAAGGCTTCCTATTTTTAGAATGGGCTGAGTGAAGCCATCAAATCAGATCCCTTCTTGGACACAAAAATGAGACTTGTTGGAATTTGAAGCACAGATTCAGATCTCCAGTTCATGCCTAGCTCCGATTTTGATGATGCTTAAGCTGTTGTATTGAAGAGAACACTCAGTGCTGGAGCTGGGAATTCAGTTGAACTTCTAGGTGTGCATGGATTATGACAGCTCAAGAAAATTCTGTATTTCCTTATGTTTTGCTATCAGCATATCCCTCCCAGACTGGGCTAACTCGATGTCCTTCAGGTCCCATACATCAAGAAATTAATCACAAGAACATCCCCAAACACAGACAAAACGACTGTTGGATGCCTTCATGAAGAATCACGCTGAGCCTGCATCTAAATCAGGCAATTTGGGAGCATATCGCTACTCCTGTCCCGCACACACAATGCCTGCCCCCGCCGGGTGTGTGCTCAGCACCTTGCTGTCTCTGCTTCAGTGTGGAGAAAATCAAACAACAAAAGGAGAGCTGTAGTGACTCCCAGTGGGCTCCTAACTGATGTCTGGGAGACCAGATCCTGGGATACACCTCAGCGTGGCAGTCCAGATACAGCCTGAGCTTTCCAGTTTCACCACATTCTCTTTCCCAGCAGCAGTTCCTAGCTCTTTTGGGATCTTTATTTTCCCCCAAATTAAATTATTTCTGTATTCCTGTGTGCCCCAGATTACACAGAATCACAAGGTTGGAAAAGACCTTTAAGATCATCAAGTCCAACCATTCACATCCTAAACTAAACCATATCCCTAAGTACCTCATCTACCCTTTTTTTAAACACAACCAGGGAAGGCGACTCAACCACCTCCCTGGGCAGCCTGTTCCAGGCCCTGACAACTCTTTCAGTAAAAATTTTTTTTCCAAAAATCTAACCTGAACCTGCCCTGGCACAGCTTTGTGCCATTTGTCTTATCTCCTGTTACTTGGCTGAAAAGACCATCTCCCACCTCTCTACACCCTCCTTTCAGGTAATTGTAGGTGGTGATAAGGTCTCCCCTCAGCCTTCTCTTCTCCAGGTTAAACATCCTCAGCCGCTCCTCATAGGATTTGCCCTCCAGCCCCTTCCCCAGCCTGGTTGCCCTTTTCTGGACTCGCTCCAGGACCTCAATGTCCTTCTCATGGTGAGAGGCCCAGAACTGGACACAGTACTCAAGGTGCAGTCTTACCAATGCTGAGTATAGGGACACAATCATCTCCCTAGACCTACTGGCCACACTGTTTTTGATAAAAGCCAAGATGCCATTGGCTTTCCTGGCTGCCTGAGCACACTGCTGACTCATATTCAGCCTGCAGTCAACCAACACCCCCAGGTCCTTCTCTGCCTGACAGGATTTGGATTCTCCAACCCTAGCTTTTGTCACCCAGCTGCAAAGCGAATTCCTCTTAGCAGTTAGTCCCCAACACCCAAGCATGGGAGTCCCACCCTTGCCTTTACTCACCCTGCCATCAAGTCAACAGCTAGTGTACTCAGAGTGGAGAGATGCAGCCCATATATGAGCCAGTGCACGTGCAAGAACATGTCAGCATATCCTACTGTGTGAGTCTACCGGGATGCTGAGAGCAAGGGGAAGATCACAGCTTTCTATGGCAACCAGAGAAAAGCCACTTCCTAACTGTGGAAAGACCCTCAGCTGTGCATGCCACAATGTCCCTCACCTTGTGCCCATAAATGTCACGTAATAGGGGACATATTGTCATGGCTGTACGGATGTGGAAGTGCATTGGATTGGGAATCCTTCCAGCCTGGACTGAGGGAGCTGCGGATCAATCCTCCTGCATCACAGTGCTGTTGCTGCAGGCATACTGAATGCCTGTGATGTATGGGAGGTCTACAATCCCCAAAAATATCCAGCTAAGAAAGCAAGCATCTAAATAAATAAACATGAAGCAATGTGAGGGTCTTTAAAGAGGTGTAGGAAGGCTGAGGTAGCTTTGAGACAGCATCCAGCTTGTTTTCCTCTCACAACACAGGGCCAGCTGTAACAATGTCATTCCTGACAGATGGTTGCCTAGCCCATTCTTACAGACCTCCCATGAATGCTACACATACAGACAGACAGGCAATATATTTGGATGATCTCATATCCTTTTTGCTTAACCTTGGATCTTTTCTAATCTTGAAAATCGCTTTTTAAGCTTGTGGTTCTTTGCACCTACCTTCTCTTGTTGTTATTTTGCCCATATCCTAAAAAAATCTGGTTAGACTGCACTTTCTGCATGCTTGTTCTTTGTGGCTGAGCTAAAGCAAAGCCATGTTCATTTCTTATTACACTGCCTGTTCTCCTTCTTCAGAGGAAACAACAACCCTTAGTATTATTTCTGTGAGGAGCTGCCAGCTACCCTGAATCTCCCCACTCCTCAGGCTTGCTCCTTGTGAAACTTCTGCTGATTTTCTAAGTTTAATGAGGCCCACTGTTTGCAAGCTTTTCTCCTTCCTGTGGATCAGTTATTCTACCTATTCATCTCACAATCACCTCTCTTCCAGGTTCCCTTCCACCTTTACATTTTCTATTAGTTACATTCCAGCCTAGAAGACCCTCCCTCTAAATGGGTTTTTCCTGTTTATTGAGCAAAAGTCATGACCAATATGTTCTAATAACATGCTGAAAAGTCAGCTTCCTTTCTGTTCAGCTATCTTTCTGGTTGTACCCATGATTTTTCTCCTTCTCATCATTCCCAAAGTAGTGATTTTCAATTTTTTATGATTGTATCTCATCCCCCTATGTTCTGGATCTCAGAACAAGTGTATATACAAAAGTGTACACAAAAAAATACCAGGATATTCTTTTCTTGAATAAAAATATTCCAGTCACATGAATTATCCCACCAAGAGTTTGTCATGACAGGAAGAAATTCTGCTGGCTTGTAGCAGCTAATTTGACTGAAACCATTTTAAGATTAAGACTTAGACCTCAGTTTGTCACTGAGAAACTTTGTGAGGAGATGCCTCATCCCTGGCCCTCTTGACAGGATACTACTTGCTATCATTCCTAGGAATCCACTGCTGGGAATAAGCTAAAAGTGTCTCCTTAATATCATGGTTTTCATGTAGATGCCCATATTGCTTGTCTTCAAAGACAGCTGCACACACCCTTCCTTCATACCCAAGGCAGTATAGCACCTCCTCCTGTTCGAGGGAACACAGCATCATCTACTTAGAAATCTGAAGACCATCAGATCGTAAAATCATAGAAGGGTTTGGGTTGGAAGGGACCCCAAGGATCAGACAGTTCCAACCCCCTGCCACAGTCAGGGACACCAACCTCAGGCCTGGATCTACACAAGGTTTCCCAGGGCCCCATCCAACCTGGCCTTGAACATTTCCACGGACAGGGCATCCACCCCCTCTCTGGGCAGCCTGTTCCAGCCCCTCACCACTCCCTCTGTAAAGAACTTCCCCCTAATATCTAATCTAAACCTTCCCTCCCTTAGCTTTAATCTATTCCCCCTTGTCCTGCCATTGTCTACCCTTTTAAAAAGCTGATTCCCCTCCTGTTTGTATGCTCCCTTCAGGTACTGGAAGGCTGCAATGAGGATGCTGGTTGCTTCTTGCTCTTGGCTACAGCCAACTCAAATGCAAGAATTCAGGCATCACTTCTCATCCAGCCAACTGCCCTGAGAATGAAAACAGCTATAAGGGAAAGGATGATGAACAGCAGAGTTGATGAGTGTACAGCCAGGTATCTAATGAAATAAATCTCAGCCATTGCTCAGACCGAGGGGAGATGCCAATGTATATCTAAAGCAAAAATATATGTACATCACTTACGTGCACATACTCCTATTTCGTACCTAGGTCTGTCTCCACTGTAGTCACAGTACAAGCCCCTATGGAAATCACAGGTGTCGGCCTCAGTGCAACTTTCTCCACGCTGCTTGGCACACGTCTTGCAGCAGTCGCAGCCGTCTGTGACCAGGCTGACACCTACTGAGCACCGAGGTGGGGACTTCGGACACTCGCACGGCCACTTACAGTACTGAGTCCGTGTGTAGGCCTCTGTCGTGGCAGGGACGGTGGGGGTCATGGTGGTGGAGGTCTGAGCAGTGGCCTGCAAATGAAGAAAAAAAGCTTGGAGAGTGTTCCAGAGACAAGGGCGCTGTGAACCCGCAATAAAAATCTCCTCAGTTCTAAAGAGTGCAAGGGGAATAAAGAATACATGTCAAAGAGCTATAGAAAGGGAATGGTCACTGCTGTCTTGTAAACCCCTTCAGATACCATCCAAGGGCAAATGATCTGCAGGTTGGACTAGCACCCAAGCTACACAGCCTCAGTCTGTTGGTAGTCAGCCTTTTCTAGACCTCTCCTCTCTGAACAGAGGTCTCTCTCCACATAGGAACACAGGCATGCATGTCAAGACTCCTTCTTCATGAGCAGCAGCTGTGACATATCTCCAGTCTGTGTCACCCTGTGGTGCTTGGTTCTGGCAAAGGACTTTTGCCGCCTCATAGCTGCTGTGCCTGTGTGTTGAGAGATGGTTCTTGGCTACTCAAAGGTTTCCTCAGCTGGCAGCTGCTGCCTTTCAGGTCACCAAGCAAGATAAATGTTGACATGTTGCAGAGTGAAAGTACGTGGCATGTGGCCCTGTTTCGTCTTCCTCAGGTTTATCCAAATCTATGTGTCTTGCAGACAAAACACAAAATCCCATAAATCCATGAGGGAACCAGGGCCAGGTCTGTGAGCCCAGCACCCTCACAGACACCCAGCCATGAATGAACATCTGTGTTATGAGGATGACTGGAAATCCACAGGCTTAGCACTCCATCACGGACCTTCTGAAGGCATCTTGGTCATTTCATCTCTTCTTGCAGTACCATTAATATCACAATAACTACCACCTTACAATGCCCCAGCCCTTTGACTTGAATAGAGATAAGGTAGGAAACAGGGAAAGAAAAACCTCTGAAACCAGACTCTGCCTGTCTATGAATGTACTGATGCATGAATTCACCCACCTCCTTCTGAAAAATATATTTTGCTTGCCTCTACCCCTGTAACACAACACATGCACCCTTCAGCTCTCTGACAGCATCCCGGTCCTAAGCAACAAAGCTACCCTATGGCTTCAACATTAAAAAAACCCCAAAATATAAAAAATGTAGAAATAAAGAAGTCCTCTAAGCACTCTGGCAAATACCCTCATCCCTTCTTTGCAGTTTCCAGACTACCATCATCAGCAGAAATCCCCTCTGTGAAACCTAAGGGAGTAGGCTCTTCGGTCTGTCTGGGCTTTTCTGGTTCTCACACTGTAGTTCCCATCATGTTGCCCTGGCCCACACAGTCAAATAATTGGGATATTTCTGCATTGATTTTCCACCTATGCCTTTTGGTACATGGTTGCATTCTACACGAAGTCACTATGGGGCATGTAAATTGGATGAGCATAAATGAAGCTTCATAATGTTGGCGTTTCTCATATTAGCCATGCACGAATATTTTCCAGCATGGTGAGCAAGGAAGGAAAGCTTTCACTGTGAGGCTACTACCAAGTTTCCATCTCCTGATCTCCACTTTCTGGTCAAATAACAAAAAACAAACCTGCAAATTAATTGAAAACCTGATAATTAGATTAAAAATCTGATCAGGGTAAATCAAGGTAGAAAAGGGATTTCATGTACTGCAGTGATGCTAGTCCAGTAGACACATTCAGGTCACTATTACTGAGATAATAGAGTGCCTTAACTCATACCAAACCCACAGAGGGCAGAGGTTGATTGCCTTCTGTACTCGCCAGTCCCTGCAGAACAAACTCTAGATGACATTTAACAGCACGAGCCATTCTCGTGGTGCAAGAGAAGTGTGAATTGGCTGTTTTGGGTTTGCATGGTAAGGTTGGTGGGGGGGGAGGAGGTGCTCCAGATGCCAGAGTGAAGATTCCCCTGTAGCCCATAGAGAAGACCATGGTGGACTGTCCCCCTGTAGCACATGGAGGATGTTAGGGAGTAGAAATTCTACCTATAGCCTGTGAGGACTGAATGCCAGAGCAGGTGGAAGGACCTGAAGGTGACTCTGTGGGAACCCCACACTGGGTTCCTCTCTCCTGTTAGGACATGTGGCCCTGTGGAGAGAGGAGCCCACACTGGAGCAGATTTGCTGGTGGTACTTGAGACCCCATGGGGGACCCACACTGAAGCAATCTGTTCCTGAAGGTCTGCACCCCATGGAAGGGACCCACTCTGGGGAAGTTTGTGGAGAATTGCAGCCCATGGGAGGAACTCATGTTGGAGAAGTTCATGGAGGACTGTCTCCCATGGGAGGGACCCCTCCCATGGAGCAGGGAAAGAGTGTGAGGAGTCCTCCCCCTGAGGAGGAAGGAGAGGCAGAAACAACGTGTGATGAACTGACCACAACCCCATACCCATTTCCCTGTGCCACTCAGGGGGATGTGGTAGAGAAACTGTGAATAAAGTTGAGCCCACGAAGAAAGGAGGGGTGGAGTTTATTTCTCACTTGTCTACTCTGTTTTACTTGGTAATAAATTATTTTTTTTCCTTGTTGAGCTTGTTTGGGCCATTACAGTAATTGGTGAATGATCTCTCCCTGTCCTTATCTTGAGCTGGGAGCCTTTCATTATATCTTCTTTCTCCAGTCCAGCTGAGGAGGGGAGCGATAGAGCGGCTTTGGTGGGCACCTGGCCTCCAGCCAGGGTCAAGCCACCACATTGGCCCAGTGAAAAAGGACCCGTGTGCCTTTTCTACCAGGATCACTGCACAGAAAACCTGAGCTGCACATGGGGGTCTAGCAGGGCACAGTAGCTCCGGCACAGAAAAAAATGGGGTTATTTACAGGCTATCAACAGCAGCCAGAACATGACCCTGCCTGGGCATATATGGTCTAGAAGCCCTTTCCCACATCAAAATGTAAGGGATACAAAGAATGGATGTGTAACCCCACAAAGTTCAGACATCAAGGAAAGTCAAGGCTGAGAAATTACTGAGGCCATCCCCTCCATTCCTGGCTATGTTGTACTGCACTAGATACTGTGCAGTGCTTTGTCCTCTCTGAGGCTTTGAATGTCTCAAACAAAAAGCTTTCCACCACCTCTCCATATAGAAAATGCCCCAACCCAAGACTTTGTGGGTAAAAGCATCCCCAAGAATTGCAAACCCACAGCCAATGAGCTATCTACCAGGATAGCTCTGCAAAGCCCTGTCACTGTCTTCTCCAGCTTCACAGAATCGTCGGGGCTGGAAGGGACCTCGAGAGATCATTGGGTCCAACCCCCAAAGTCTTCCTTGCTGGCAGACTCAAATTTTATTGAAGGACATTTCTAACCCTGCTACTGCTGTATCTGAAGGTTTATTTAAGTATCTTGGTAATTAGCTGCCCTGTATTTAGAACTCTAAATTGTTAGCACACTGCTAATCATTGCCAAATAGGCAATGTGTTTGCTTTGGGCATTATTCCCAATTCCATTAACTCCCCCTTTACAAACAGTTGGCCTTAAAGTTGGCTTAAAATCACATTTAAACTCATATTTAAACTAAAACATGCCAATATAATTTACTCCCACTTTAAAGCTCCTTGACGCTGCCAAAGTTGTTAAAAGAGGAACATTCAGATCAGTGAAAAGCCCTGGCCTTTTAATAGTGGTATTTTTCATTCCGCTCACAATGATTTGAGTAGGTGCAATAATCTGTCACTTGAGAGGAGAGGCCCCTTCAAGTGCAATAAACCTATTTACTTTGTTGCCGGTCGTTAAAAAAAATGCTTAATAATCAAATCCAGATACACAGACAAAAGTCACACAGCTATTTAAAGAGCGATTGCTATGGCCCAACCCTGTAAGTAAATCCCTTCAGAGTCCCTTGTTTCTATTGTCAACATAAGCAGGCAAACACCTTCTACCTTCTACCCTGTGTAGATATGAAAGTGTCCGTGAATCAACACACGTAGCAAAGAGGAGCCAATAATCCCTCTACTCCTGTTTTTAGTTAATATGTGAAGGACTGAGGTTGAATTCTTTTAAAGGAGTGGGTAGCTGGGAGCCATTTGGTGTCTTCTGATAGACAAGAATTTAGAGTAAATAATTTTGCAGCCCTTCCTCTAGGTCTAAAACCTGAGCTGACCAAGGAAACTTTTCCAGTGTCCCTATAGTGATTTAGCTGTTGTAGTTCTTAGACATGCTGGATGAAATGTTCAGTGGATGGCCAAGTAAGCCATAGGAAGGACACTTAGGATGGGCTACATGAGTGTCTTCAAATGCTCAGTGTGGGCAGGCATCAAAATACTATGACTCAAGTATTTTGGAAATAGAAAAGGCATGGAGAGATAGAAGTGGCATCATGTCCTAAGCTCCATCGACAGCCAACCAAAACCCACCTTTGGAATCCTAGAATAGTTTGAGGTGGAAGGGATCTTTACAGGTCATCTAGTCAACCTCCCCTACAAAGAGTAGGGACATCTTCAACTACATCAGGTTTCTCAGAGCCCCATCCAACCTGGCCTTGAATGTTTGCCGGGATGAGGCATCCACCACCTCTCTGGGCAGCTTGTTCCAGCACCTCACCACTCTCTCTGTAAAGAACTTCTCCCTAATATGTGATCTAAACCTTCCGTCCTTCAGCTTTAATCCATTCCCCCTTGTACTGCCATAATCTACCCTTTTAAAAAGTTGATTCTCCTCCTGTTTCTCTGCTCCCTTCAGGCACTGGAAGGCTGCAATGATGTCCTCCTGCAGCCTTCTCTTCTCTAGGCTGAACAAGCCCAGCTCCTTTAGCCTCTCTTTGTAGGGCAGGTGCTCCAGCCCTCTGATCATCCTCATAGCCCTTCTCTGAACCCTCTCCAACAGTTCCACATGTCTTCTGTCAAGTGGAAACTGTTATCTGCTGGATGCCTAAACAACCTGTACAGCTTCCAGGCCCTCCTCCTCTTCCTTCCTAAAGAGCATTGCTTGGGAGAAAAAAAAAATCAGTATATTTGTAAAGTTATTGCCTTGTCTTTTTACATGGTCAGTTGTCATCAATGAAACACCTAAATCCCTTTGGAAAAGTCATTCAGCCCTACTACTTCAGTGTGCCAGAACATTTTGGGATATAGACATTTTGTATTAATAGGTGTGATGGCTAACACATCATGATTGATGATGCTTTATAAATACCACAATAAAAACCACTCTTTCCATAGGAGCTATGATCAGGAACTTACACTGTAATGGCCTTTATCAATTGCCATCCTTCACTAGACAAAACCAACTAACCAACCAGACAAAACCCTCATGTAAGTTAAGGTTTAAGGAATCATACCTTTAGGGTCAATATAATGTATAGGGCCCTCTCTGGAATGGAATAGGTGACCTTTTTACCCAGGATACAGAGAAGGCTGAGGTGTTCAATGACTTTTTGCCTTGGTCTCACTGGCAAGAGCTCTAGCCACTCTGGCCAAGTCACAGAGGGTGAAGGTTTGGACTGAGAGTATGAAGAACTGCCCACTGTAGGAGAAGATCAGGTTTGAGACCATGTAAGGATCCTGAAGGTGAACAAGTCCATGGGACCTGGTAAGATGCATCCACATGTCCTCAAGGAACTGGTGGATGAAGTGTCCAAGCCACTCTCCAGCATATTTGAAGGGTCCTGGCAGTCTGGTGAAGTGTCCAGTCCCCCCCAACTGGAAAAAAGGGAAATATAACCCTCATCTTTTAAAAGGGGAAAAAGGAAGACCCAGGGAACTACAGACTGGCCAGTCTCACATCTGTGCCTGAATGATCATGGAGCAGATCCTCCTGGAGATTCTGCTCAGGCACATGGAGAATAAGAAGGTGATTGGTGACAGCCAACATGGCTTCACTAGGGGCAAATCGTGCCTGACAAATCTGGAGCACCTTTCCTATGAAGACAGACTGTGAGAGTTGGGCTTGTTCAGTCTGGAGAAGAAAAGGCTCTGGGGAGACATAATTGTGGATTACGAATACTTAAAGGGATCCTACAGGACAGTGAGAGAGGGACTGTTCAGCAAGTGTAGTGATAGGACAAAGGTCAAGGGCTTCAAGCTGAAAGAGGGTAGGGTTAGGTTAGATGTTAGGAAGAAATTCTTCACTGAGAGTGATGAGGCATTGGAACAGGTTGCCCAGAGAGGTTGCAGAAGCCCCATTCCTGGAAATGTTCAAGACCTGGTTGGATGTGGCTTTGGGAAACCTGGTCTAGTGGAGGGTGTCCCTGCCCATGGCAGGGGGGTTGGAACTTGATGATCTTTGAGGTCCCTTCTAACCCAAACCATTCTATCATTCTATAGGAGGACAATGATTTTGTAAGAAATTCAAAATGAGAGAGTGAAGAGAAACTTACACAAAAAACATGGTGCCAGTGATTTGACAAGTTTATTTTAAAATGTCAGAAAGATAAAAGAACAAGTCTGCTGGGAAAATAACGTTTCCAGATACTGGTAATTAACTTCTTTTGTATAATTACTCTTCAAACTAGGAGTCTGCAGATTCTTTATCTTGGATGCTAAGGACAAAACATTACACCTCAACTTATTCATGAGATCTAATTATGCTGCTTTTGGAGGTACAAGCTCATTCTCTTTAAATCAAGATCAAACCTTTCTCACTCTGCCATGGCTGATAACTCTCTATTAAAATTGCTCCTGATTCATGCTTGGCAAGCTCCAAAATTACCTTCTTTCTGCATCTGCAGAGAATAACATTTCACTAGCAACAGTTTCCAGCTAATTTCTGTGTTCACATTCAAGAAGAGAGAATCACAGATTCGTAGGGGTTGGAAGGGACCTCCAGACATCATCGAGTCCAACCCCCCTGCCAAAGCAGGTTCCCTAGGACAAGTCACACAGGTCGGCATCCAGACGGGTCTTGAATATCTCCAGAGATGGAGACTCCACAACCTCCTTGGACAGCCTATTCCAGTTCAGTTCCCTGTCACCCACTGTCTGCCCTGGCCAGAATCTCAGTATTTTTAATAGCCATGAGATTTGCTATTCAGGTCTCAAAGACAGGAAATGGGTAGCAGCATTTTAACAGCATTTTCCACCTACTGGCAAAATATACTTTCAGTTTGTTGGAAAATATTTTAAGTTTGCTTTAGTTTTGAAAACTGGAAAGACCAAACTACAGTGCTGAAATGAGTGTTTACAGTCCAAATTTCAAGACAGACAGATATATGGCAGCACTTTTACATAATGCAAGAGGAAACTTCAAGCTTTGATTTTAAGCAGAAAAGCCCTAAATGCATTACAGTGTATTCCTTTGCTCACAGTTTTTGCAGGTGTTTAAAAATGTATTCATGTGTATTTATTTCACTCTACCAGTGCTGCAAGATCTTGCTCTTAAAACCTTTTCCATTTCAGGTATTTTTCTCATGACAATGAGCTGGATGAAGGTAGGGAGAAGTTGCTTATGTTCTTCCCCTCTCCTTTACGGATGGGAAAAAGTCCTGAAAGGGTGCTGAATTCCAAATTCAATTCCGCTGGCTACTGGCAGAGCTGGGGAAAGGGTTATGAGAAGGTGGCAGGCAGAGGTCTACGCAAACCATAGTACCTTATCACATCCTGCTGTTTTCTCCTTGGTGGTAATTTGCTCTAAAAGAAGGATACAAGCTGTGTTTTGCAGGGCACGTGCCTTTGGGTGAACTTTTAATTCCCTACAGTAGAGCACGTTAAAGGAGTATTTTTAACCTCCAGTTGTCATTGATGGAGGGATGCAACATGATCCAGATTATCAGGGAGGAAATCTTTATTAGAATGTCCTCCTCGCTATTACGTGACCAAATCAGACCCAAACATCCTTACCCGTGGGAAGCACCAAGGCCTGACAACATCAGCCAGTCACTGCTTACAAATAACTCCAGATTTTACTGGTTCGACCACCCTAAACTGGGAGACAATTAAAACCGCAATTTTAAGCAGTCACCTAGGGATGCATCTCCCAGGAACAGGTTGTGAATTTGTCCTGTTCCTCTGCCAGGCAACGCATCTGCTCTCTCCTGGTTCCACCTGCTGGCTGAACTATTTAGGTAGCACAAGTAGAAGTGCCCGCAGAGCCAACTCCAACACCACGTATCAAACGAAAATAATTTCTAGAAGCACCCCAGGATACTCACATCTGCACTTACAGAGCTGCAAACATCCTAGTACTGACCTGATGTAGCACAGTTCCCAGGGGAACAAAGTGTCTGGAGCCACTTTGGAGTTCTTTAAATTTAAAGAACATAAAGTGAAAAGACAAAATTTAATCTAAATAATCTCTTAAACAAAGCCACATAGCCTTGCATCCCTCAGCTGCATCTCTGGGCACGAGTAGCAATTGCTTAGTTGCATCTCAGAACAGACAGAAGTTAGCAACTCATAACATGTGGCAGGGAGATGGGCACATTAGCAATGAAATCGGGACCTGCCTTACATCAGTGGGCTTAAACCAGGCCCTCGAGGTAGAAGTTTGTTTCTTATCTTGCTCAGATGTAACTTCTGAGCTGAATATTGCTGAATATTTGCATTATTATTGCACCCAAAACAGATGGGTCAACAAAGAGCTGGTTCTTACAGCAAGATCAGCAGTAATCACAGCGCCATCAGGACTTTATCACTGTTATGTTCTTGCTACAAGTCCCTAAGTCCCCATGAATGCCCATAAACTATCACAAGGTAACATTAGTGACAAGTGAGCTAGCATCAGGACAGAAGTGTAATTCAGATCCCACAGGACACGTGACAGTAAGAGGAAAATATGATTATACAGAACCCAGCTTCCCCAGAGCACGCATGAGCTTCTAGATACCTCATTAAAATTGATCCCAGACATGAAATCTTCAGAACATATTGTAAAATAACAGCCTCTGAACCCAGAAAATATGACATTTTCATAGATGTCAGGTTCCAGCTGGATTTATTCTTGCTCTGCACTGTAGGCTGAGCACAAAGGAAAGTTCTTCATGGAGCATAACATTCAATAGCCTAAGAAAATAAAATATCCGCAGCGAGTTAATCATTAATATTTCTGTGGATCTGTAAGTGGTAAACAATGAGCTTCCCATAACATTATTTTGGGAAATATATCTGTAGGATGAATCTAGGCAGATGTTTGGAACAGCCTTTTCTAACTCAGTTTAGACAATTACAGAGTAAAGATTACACACATGTCACTGCCAAAATCTTGCTTATACTGGCAAACTCAGTGTGACCTGACTTTTTCTTTGTAATTTTCCATGGATTGTTCGGAGGGAAAGAACTTCAATGTTAGAAAGCAACCTGGGTCCAGTCCTGTTTAATATCTTGATCGACGACCTTGATGAGGGAATAGCATCCACCCTCAGCAAGTACGCTGATGATACAAAGCTGGGAGGGGTGGCTGACACGCAGGAACACTGCGCTGCCATCCAGCGAGACCTGGACAGGCTGGAGAGCTGGGCAGTGAGAAACCAGATGAGGTTTAATAAAAGCAAGTGTAAAGTCTTGCACCTGGGGAGGAATAACCGTCTGTATCAGTACAGGCTGGGGGATGACCTGCTGGAGAAGAGCTCTGTGGAGAAGGACCTGGGGGTCCTGGTTGATGACAGGTTTGCTATGAGCCAGCAGTGTGCCCTGGTGGCTAAGAGGGCCAATGGGATCCTGGGATGCATCAGGAAGAGTGTGGCCAGCACGTAGAAGGAGGTGATCCTCCCCCTCTACTCTGCCCTGGTCAGGCCCCACCTGGAGAATTGTGTCCAGTTCTGGGCTCCCTGGTATGAAAAGGACAGGGATCTCCTGGAGAGAGTCCAGAGAAGGGCTACGAAGATGATTAAGGGCCTGGAACAGCTCCCGTATGAGGAAAGGCTGAGTGAGCTGGGGCTGTTCAGCCTGGAGAAAAGAAGACTGAGGGGGGACCTAATTAATGTTTATAAATATCTTAAGTATGGGATGCAGGGGGAATTGGCCAACCCCTTTTCAGTTGTCTGTGGAGATAGGACAAGGGGCAATGGCTGTAAACTGGAGCACAGGAAGTTTCACACCAACATGCGGAAGAATTTTTACCCAGTGAGGGTGACAGAGCCCTGGGACAGGCTGCCCAGGGAGGTGGTGGAGTCTCCTTCTCTGGAGATATTCAAGACTTGTCTGGATGTCTATCTGTGCAATATGTGCTAGGGAGCCTGCTTTGGCAGGGGGGTTGGACCCGATGGTCTCTCGCGGTCCCTTCCAACCCCTATGATTCTGTGATTCTGTGATTCTGTGTGATTCTGTGATTTTTCATAACTGTTGTCCCAGTAAGAGTAGCACTCGCTTAGAATAGAGCTAACTAGAAATATTTGGACACCATTAACAGATGAATGCTGCCACCTTGGACTCCACTTATCGTGACATTAAACAGCACAGTTTCTGTACTCTATGAACACTTTAATGCCCTTAGATGCAACGCTTCACATAATGCTGCACATGTTTGGTTTGTGCATCTAACAAATGTTTCATCCAGTGAAATGTGCTTGGACTGGAGTTTGAAAAGTAACAGGGAGCATCCAGAAGAGCCGTGGGGAAAAGCCTCCAGAAAGGACAAGTTAACAGACTTCAATTTTAGGAAAACAGAGAGCAGAACAAATAAGAGTGCACTTGGACCATCCAAGGTCATAAGGTTACAAACCATCCTAAAGCTGTACAGAACAAGATGTTGACATACAAGCCATGAGTTGGGTAACAAAACCAGTTATCATGGTTCCAGCTCCCGGAGGAGTGTGCTTTGGCAGAGGTTTTACTTTGCAATTAGCTGTATTTTGCATTTGCTTTATCTCCTGTGTTTCATCCATGACCTTGAAATCAAAGGGAAGATGCCTTCTGTTCTCTTACTCCCTTGGGACATTCTGTCCTGAGCTGGGCAAAAAAAGTAAAGTAAGTATAATTTAAAAGCTCCACCTATTATTATTATTATTATTATTATTATTATTATTATTATTATTATTATTATTATTCACATAGCAAGAATAGTACAGGTTTTGTGACATTTTTTTAAATACTTTTGCTGTTCAAAATAGAAATTTGTGTTTTCAAGTACCAACAATTTTCCAATGAAAAACACTTTCACTTAAAATAACTTTTCACTTAAAAATTTGTTATTTAAATTCTCACACCTGAAATATTTTCCTTGACCTAATATCCATGTTTCCCTAGAGCTGCTAATGAACTGATGATGTTACGCACCTCTTTCTTCCTCTAAATAGGGATTTTCCTCCCATGCCACATTTCTGTTGCTCTTTCCCCCATAAGCTTTGGTTTTCCAACTTGATCACTGCAGTTTCCAACTGTCAAAGTGTCTTCATCCTTGAAGTCCATACTAAGGGCTAGTTATTCGCTCTCATTTTGCCAGTATTTGTTTAGCCAGAATACATAAAAGAATCTGGTCTTGGTGAGATCTCTGTAGATTAATTCACTGCCTGGACAACAGTTTTGAGCCCTCACTTTAAATGGGATATCAAGGAATTAGCAGTCCAGAGAGGGCAACAGAGATGATCAGAGACCTAAAGATCATAGCCAGGACAAGGTGCTGTGTGAGCTGGGCTTCGGAAGGCTGGCAAAGAGGATAATATCTGACCTGGGACCAGTCCTCTCTTCCCAGTGTTAGCAGATGGCAGACTAATGGGCAGCAACCACAAAATGTTGTTGGGGTGGTTTAGTCTGAACACCGGGAAGGCAACTTCACTAGGAGAGCAGTGCAGTCACCCAGTGAGGTTCTGAATTCTCCATCCTCAGCTGCTGGGATTAGAGACCTCCAGAGGGCACTAACAGCCAGACTTTCTGGCAGCCTGTGACTCCATACTTCACCTAAAACCACATGTGGAATATAGCCATTAACCCAAATGGCCAAGAAGATACCTTAATCAGTTCAGTCCTGTGTTGTGCCACCTAAAGCCTGGTTCTAGCGCAGAGAAATAAAAAACTAATCTTTGTTAACTGGTGCATTTAGTACAGACAAAAGAATCAATATTTTTCAGATCCATGTCCTCTAATATCACAAATACAGCCAAAACTGCTATTTGCCAGCTAATAATAATTTTATCTGATAACAGGATAGGTACCAGAAGTCTGGTTTTGAGGCAGGAAGATTTCAAGATAATAGAAGGAAGGAGAAGGTACTGCTGCTGCTACTTGAATGGCATGCATCCACAAAACCATAACTGCCTTTTAGTACACTTTTGTATTATATCAAAGCCACCTCAGGACTCTCAAGGAAAGACAAGCAGTAAGACTGCATCCCTGTGGTTAAATAAAAAACAGCTGGAGCCTACAAGTTGTCGGAATAAACAGCAGCATTTCCAGGAAAAAGAAATGGGAGACCTCATCACCATCTTCAATTACCTGAAAGGAGGGTGTAGAGAGGTGGGAGATGGTCTTTTCAGCCATGTGACAGGTGATAGGACAAGGGGAAATGGCACTAAGCTGTGCCAGGGCAGGGTCAGACTAGAAGTTAGGAAAAAATTTTTCACTGAAAGAGTTGTCAGGGCCTGGAACAGGCTGCCCAGGGAGGGGGTTGAGTCACCTTCCCTGGATGTGTTAAAAAAAAAGTAGATGAGGTACTTAGGGATATGGTTTAGCATAGGATGGGAATGGTTGGACTTGATGATCTTAAAGGTCTTTTCCAACCTTGTAATTCTGTGATTCTGGGAAATGTTGTTGCTTTTGCACCAAGCATGGCATATTTCAGAAACTGTAGCTTATATTATTTTGTGAGATCTGTTAGACAGAGAATGCAGACAGAAGATATACAGGTCAGCAACATCCTTAGGGCAAACAGAAGGTGCCAGACCTTTGCAGACTCTAGAAGGACCCAAAGCTAATTCAGAGTCTGATCACAGAATTTAGAACCCAGCTTGAAATGATTTATGTTGTCTTACCTTTTGCCAGGCAAAACCGTAGTGAAAGTCTCTTGTAGCACCCGAAGTGAGCACACTCTTTGTGTGCAGGGAGGTCAGCAAAGCAGCATTTGTGCACTTGAAGTAAAGGCAGTGTCTTGCTTTTGGCCAAGATAAAGTTATTGTCTTCTAGTAGCTATAGCACTGAGTTTTGGATTTAGTGTGAGAACCATGTAGATAACACACTGATATTTTTTAGTTGTTGCCAGGTAGTTGCAGTGTCTACACCGAATCAAGAACTTTTCAGCTTTTCACACCCTGCCAGGTGCACAAGAGGCTGGGAGAGCACAGCCAGGACAGCTGGCCCGGACTGGCCAAAGGGATATTGGACTCAGGGGTTGGACTCGATGAGCCTTATGGGTTCCTTCCAACTCAACATATTATATGGTTCTTTGATATTCCCTAACATACAATGTCATGCTCCAGATATAACTGGAGAAGCTAGGACAGAGGTGGGATCACTGTTCAGGAACACAGTGGGCATCCAGCTTATTTTTTTCTACATGTGATGAGCAATTGCATTTGTGCATAACTTTCTATTATTTTTATTATTATCAGTAATAGTATCAGTAGTAGTAGTAGTGTTATTCTCTTCTTTTGCTATCCAATTAACCTGCCCTTTATCTCAACTCATGAGTTTTTCCATTCCCCTTCTCAGCCCTTTGGGGATGCGAGCAGCTGTATGGTGCTCAGACACCCACATCAATATCTGTCACAGCCTGATCATCTAATTTGGGTATAGTGTGTCCATACTTCTGTGAGGAAAAAATCTTTACTTCACAGAATCATAGAATCTAAATGTCCAACCAGACTCTGACCAGTGCCTGAGGCTCTTTCTAGAAAATCAAATCAGGAAACCACCAAAACACAGAGTGGGAGAGAGGTATCATCAGATTGGATATTACATTGAGCAACTGAAAAGAATAATGGTAAGACCACAATTCTAAGTGTGCCAAACCCCATCAGTGTGATTGCTGTCTTGTGCTTGCAAGGGCAAGTCTTGTATCTTGGTTTCTGTCACTCTGCATGGACCAGCCTAGTTCTACTGATCTTCTGGCTCCATCCTTTCTTTCACTCCCTACTACAGAGATGGCCTGATAGCATGGGGACATCTTCTCTACTTCAGCAGTGAGGATGTGGAGCAATTAAATGTAACCCTTTCTTTCCTTCTCCTGGCCTGCAACACCTACTCCTCTTCCCAGCCAAATGCCAAAGCAGAGCTGCTGTATATAGAGTTCACAGATGATGACAGGACATTGGAGGGTATCTTTTGGTCTGAAAGGGGAAAAAGTATTACCAGGAAAGCAGGAAGAAGAAGCTTCAAGATTCACCACACCACTGGATAAAAACTCCCTCAAACAAGATCAAGACTTATTAAAACTGAGGAAATAGGGACTAGAGACTAAATGAAGGCAGAGAGATGCAGAACCTCCCTCACAGCCTCCAGAAACCCCACTGATCTGTGTTCAGCACATATAATATCGCTGTACTCAGAGACTCCAAAGATTGTGAACTGATGCTTATTGCACTGAACTTTCCATGCCCAGAAACATCTATGCAGGAGTCTACTCAAGCATCAGTGCTCACTGCATGCAGTTAGAAATGAGTATGCAACCTACCAGACAATGGAAATCAAGTTCTTATGATTGGTACAGGTGATGTGGAGTTACTGATAACACTATGGCAAGTGCAGAGAGCTTAGCATGCTTTCCTAAGGCTACAGCAGTGTAAAGGAACCTTAACATCCGCATGTGAAAATGACACTACTTTTAAAGAAAAACCTGTGAGGTATTAGGTAAGTGGTTTGGATTACCCCAATTTGGACAGATTTAGTGAAGGCTGAATCGATGGTAAGAGCTGCATCCCTCCTCGTCAGTGGCTGTGCACAGTGAAGTCTGACAAGAGAAAACTCAAGGATGTGGAGGAAGTATTTATGGTGTTAAAAACTAGCTGAGCTAGGAAAAGTAGTATTTAATTAAAGAAGGGAAACAGGAGTTGCAGGGAATGGGATGCATCCAGAGAGGTAGAGGTTGGACTGATGTTCTGAACAACTGCCAGGCATCTGGAAAGCTGGGAAAACAGGACTGTAGGGGTGCTAAGGTACATCAAAAGGAAATTAGTGTTGTTATCACAGGGGTACAGAGGCAAAAGAGTCTCACATAGCCAGGAGACAAACACAAAACCTCCCTGTAAGTTAAAGTCATATGATATGGTTAAGGCAGGGTGAGGGGAACCACAAACATGAAATAGCCAGAGTGCCCATGCTGTCACAAAGAGAAAAAGGGAAATGACCACCTTCTACTCCCAGCCCATTCAAATTCTACTGGCATCTCGTCACATCAGCAGCAGGACAGAAGCAGCACCATGGTCTACTCTACTTGCAACAGTCAAGTCTTCTGTCTTTACTATATGTGTAAGATCCTCCTGCCTCTTTCAAAAATCCTAGAACAAAATTTTTACTTAATTTCTCTGAGTGCTATAAACTGATTCACACAAACAGATGCATATCCAGATAATCTACCTCAGGTTTGGAGATCTGAAGGAAAGTATAAAACAACACACAACACAGAGCAGGTGCTGCTTTAAATCACTTCCTCAAGGAACTGAAGTATAGAATTCCCTTGGGAAACATTATCTTCCTAATCTGTTTTCTTTCTAAACATGATATCAAGCTTTTAGCCATATTATAGCGTACCAATGTCAAAAAACTGCCTCTTAAAATCCCCAAACCAGATTTAATTAGACATGTTGTCACTGTGTTTTAGAATGTGCTGAAAACGATCTCAAAAAGGAAACTTGAAGTCCTTTGCAAACGTCTGGAAAGAGGAGCAAGCAGCAGAATGCTAAGCACACACTTCTGAGTGTTTTTTCTTCTGACTCAAAAAGCAAAAATTTTCAGAACAAGAACACACACACACGAAGACTAAAGATGTATAAATAAAACCAGTAAACTCAATAGAAAGCAGCTGCAAGCTCTGGATGAGTTCAGATGTGCAGAATATGGCTGGAAGAGAGTCTGTGCTGATCACCATCAGGCAAACAGCAAGCCAAAAACATGGAGACCCATAAGCTTGAGAAACGATGAATCACTCTAAACTCATATTAGAAGTTAAAGCAAGATCTAAAGCAAGATCAGCACAAACAACCTTGCCAAATTTATGGTGAGGTAATTTAGCAGGAGTGTGGTGATCAGTCAGAGCCCTCCTTTTCCCAAGCTTTTCTGGGCTTGTCTGCTCCAAACCCCTGGAACAAGCCCAGTTTATCTAAAGGGATTTACTAGCTTAACATGTGGAGCGGAGACATTGCTTGCCAAATTATGTATACAGAGACCCTTGACACAGATGATATTGGAGAATTTAAGAGCTAAATCTATGTGGACAGAAGAAAACAGTAAGAAAATTTGGAATTTGATAACTTTTCTAGATGACAGTCAAGACCCTGAAGTACACAGGAGTACAGGTTTTGTAAGCAGAAAGTAGGAGACTGCAAATTGAGGGCACTCAATGTACTCATCATTGTATGTACCAGATCCAGGACACTCCTGTGCTGAGCTTCTTTTATGATCTGTTACAAGACACAAGCCTGCCCAAACAGTTTATAGTCTACCAAAAGGAGAAGAGGGGAATGAAGCATCCGCTTTCTTTGACATCTGGAAAACACTGATCTAGCAACAGTCTTACCCAGATGCTCAGCTCAATCTCAGTTGTAGTCAGATGTGCAATGCCATACAGCACCTGAGCCTAAGGGACATCAGAAGACCACAAACTGAATGCTATCTAGCATGAAATTAGTTCCTTAAAGCTGGCACCAATCTGGGATAAATGAGTTCTTCACAAGAGACCCTAACCTGCCTTGTATTCACGTTAGAAACCTACCTGGTTTCACCATCACTGCTTTCATTGAAATGAAAATATAATAAAGCTATTCCAAAGAGGGCATCTAATAAAGCATGGAAAAGTGTGGAGTGTTCTTACACATTTTTTTTTCTGAACTCTGTCATTAACTTAATCTGAGTTACAGGCCAAATCAAGCAACAAACCAACCAACCTTCACTTCTTTTGCAAGGAAAAAATGGCTGCTTTCAAGGCAATCCCATCAGGAGAGCAAAGGTTTGGAATACACAGACATTTGAGGTCAATTCATCCCATCAGAGGCAGAAAAATAACTTTTTTTTTTTCTGCTCAATGTAGGAGCTACTCAGTTCTTACACAACCAAGAGGAAATCTGACCAGATTTCCCCCAGAAAAGGCAAGAAAGAAAAAAGCCCTCTCACTGGACATATTCACTTCTGTTTATCTAGGAACATAGTTGGGGAGGAGAGTGGGAAGAAATCAGTTTTGACTGGAACCTGGGGGTACCACTGCAGTAAGACATAATTACAAATAAGACTACTAAAAGGAGCCAATATAAGCAGCTTGCTTGTAAGGGCAGATGCTTAAGAGAAAGGAAGTTCCTTTCTAATGCAGACCACACAGCCACATGGTTATTGCACTTGGATGCATTGTGTTGATAGTTACTGCAAAGGATAAATGGCAGCCAGGACAGCGTGACTAAAATATCAATGCCTTAAAAGAATATTGACACTAATGAAAGTCAGATGATTTGCACAGTCAAATTAATGTTGGGCTAGTCAACAAATTAAAAAAAACTGGCAATCAAATGCACATGCACAACAACCCCAAAAAATGTCCCTGAGCAAATCACCAGCTCACTGTCCAGTGTTGTATAAAATATGGTTAGAAGTAGATACCACATTTGCAAGACACTCTTTTGCACTGGTGGGATTGTGTGTCAAAGACCACACTCTCCTCAGCTTCTCCATGCAAATAGCTGCACTTGCAGCTCCTGGATGCAAACTCTGGGCCCCTCTCTGCTGACAGCAAAGGAGGAGATGTTTGCACTGATTACACAAGAGACTGATAAGTACTCCAGATAAAACACCTAACCTTAGGGATGATACAGGTAGAGAAGGTAAACTCTAGGTTGAAGGACTAGGGCATGAGTTTGCTGTTTGAACTCAACTTTTAACCCCTCTGTGTCTGCAGAACAGGGGTGGTAATTCTTCTTTTGCTACAAGAGATGAACTGTTCCCAGACCATGGAGGAATATGCAGATGCCATCAAGGAAAATGGCAGCCAGATAATAAGGGCAAGGGAGATCCCAAGAGAATTCCTCTATGAAGATCTCAGCATAATCTTCACAGAGAAGTAGAAAAGCCAAAGCTGCTAAAAGGGCTATAGGCCCATGGCTGTGCTGGTGATGTCCCTGGGAAGAACAAATTACTTTCCACTCACTTATGGGATAATCAGTATTCAGCTTGTAGCATATGAATTTTGCTGAATATGACTTTCAGAGGTGGACGACTTCAAATCCAGCAAGACACCACGGCTGAATACCTCCCACCCATCTACTTAGCCAAAAAGACAAGGTTTCACCATTTTTTTCACATAAGAGGAATGACTATCTGACAACAAGCATAGTCCTTAGCCTGGATATTCTTGTAGCTCGACACCAGTAGCAGAGAGATTTCACTCAGGATGGCACAGACAGATGCATCCAGGACCCCACCAATGACCATTATACCACCAATGCCATCAAATAAATAGCTGTACAACACCAGAATGAAAACAGACACAGCTGTAATGAAGATTTTGTTCTGCTTTGAAGGGCTGAAACACCCTTGTCATACAATTTATCCCAAGCTGAGGACCAGTAGATACTTTATCATCTCATGCAATAAAAATTCTGTTACAGAATTTTTCTACATTGGTCTTCTGCTGATGGCCTTAGCAGGGAATTTATTGATTTAATTTTAATTACTGTGAATTATACTTGGAAGGTATAATAGCTTTTTTCCTCCATGAACACATGACCAGAATGTGGGGGTTGGAAAGGAGAGAAGTGTTTTCACCAAAAGCAAGAGGAAATCCTGTTCTTGAATAAAGTGTTAAACTACAACAGGATGTGAAGTGTGTGGGGCTGTGGGAAAAAAAAAAAAAAGCAGAGAAAAAAAAAGCTGCTCTGGACAGAGACAAGAGGGGACATTTGCTTTAAGGACAGAAACCAGTGATGCTGGAGCAACACAACTGCAAGCTTTGAAGGGTTAAACTATCTGTTTACTGAGCCATCAAGAAGGAAACACACAGCTGTATCAACAGAAAAGTAGAATCTGGAGTCAGAAGTGCATTTTTTAATTTGTCCTTTTCTTCCTCAAATCTACCAAGATTAACAGTTGAGATTTAGTAGAAAAAAAGAAAGACCTCGGCTGTGCAAGTTCTACACCAACAAAGAGGGGAGAGAGCAGGCTCCAGTGTGCTAGCAGCTGGAAGACACTTATCAGCAATAGCATCCACTTTCCAGGCCACCAAGAAGAAATAAAGCCTGTTCAAGGAAGTCTCACACGATGGGAATTTGCTGGCTTAAGGGTGACCGATGGGCCCTGAGGTCAAGCTGAGCCAGAAGCAAGCCAGATCACTCTGGACCAGACCTCCTGTGACTGTCCATCCCTCAACATACACCCCCATGTTTCTCCCGGTCTCCAGGTCACTTTTCCCTTCTCTCCTCTATTTTCCTTGGCTGAGTAACCCTACAAAGTTGTCATTTCAATTTCCTATTTCTCCATTTCACCAGCAAGGCTCACAGCTTCAGAAGAACGTCCAAGGCTCATTGGTATCAGATACAAATTAGAGAAAATAAAGAGATACTAGAATACTTGTGTGGACCTGGTCTCAGGTTCCTGACCCTACACAGAGCTCCCGTTCACTTTCCAAGAAAACAGTTGAATTGAGCACTTTAATTGTAATGCACAAAGGCTTTTTCTTCTTTTTCTTTTCTTTCCCCTCTGTTCCCGATAGAGAAACTCTCTGTTAATGTGCTACCTAAGCCTGGGGCAAGGTTCCTTGTGTGGAACCACTCAAGTTCATCAGAACAATAGAAAAAGGCATGAAATGCATTCAGCTTCATTAGAAAGTGAGCAAAAAAATTTATCTAAGCTTGGTACTCACATGAAATTTGGGGCATCCTTCCTACTCAGCCTCTTTTATTGGAAAAAAAACACAACACAAACACAAGCAAGCAGACCTTTTATAAAGAGAAGGATGGAAAATAAGAAGGAACAAGTGGGTTTGGGTTTTTTTTTTTCACAAATATACTAATTTTGTATGCTAATAATTTCAAGCCTGCTACAAACTGCACTATGGTTGAGAGGAGTTTAGGGCTGACCCTTGGGGTCCAGGGTCTCACACTATTAACTCCCCAAACCAGAAAGGAACAGATACTGCCTGCTTTTTCAGTAGCTTTTTAGAAGATGCCTAGGGTTTACATTCCCTCTGCTATGCTTTTGTCTTCTTTTTCATCTTTAAGAGTGATTTAGATACATATCCTGTTGGTTTTGGGTTTTTTTTCAGGTGATTGCCCAATTCAGGGTACATGTTGGTGTATCATTTCATGTGGTAGATATTAGTAGCATAAAATAATCCATATAGGTAGCAATTTGGGGAAAAATAGTGAAAACTGTAGGGAGTGTGTATCACTTAAGCTTTATGGCATTAAAAGGAAATAAGATGACCACAAAAATGATGAGATTAAAAGATACAAAAAAGCACTTGGGACTTTCCACAGGCAGAGACTGAAAAGTCAGAGCAACTGCTAGGAGGTAGCAGGTACATTCATAGAATCGTAGAGTATCCTGAGCTGGAAGGGACCCATAAGGATCAAGTCCAACTCCTGGCTCTACACTGGGCCAGCCAAGTCACAGCATTCATAACACTATGATCATTTGGAATGACTACTTTTCAAATACCTCACATAGAGTTCTACATTAATGAGAAGGGAATAAGAATGGATTTTTTGCAAAACAGTGCAGCACCAAACTGTGGTTCATGTGAAAGTTCCCAGCCACAAGATGCTCTGAGATCTTCTGTGCAGCTCTGAATTTAAGAGAGGCTTATTCTTAATAGTTTAATAACTTGATAGCATTCCTTAAAGGAAACCTTAAATTCAGATTCAAAATCTTCACCTTGATGCTCTCTCACAGTTATCACATTTCCTTACCTTGTCATACACAATTTCTCTACATCTTATCCATATTGGTCTGGATTTCCATGGAATGTGACATTAAAAATGCTACAGACACAGAATGAGAAGGATCCTTCTTTTGGCTGCTAGGCTTATGCTAGGAACATAATTCTTTCCCTTTCTCAAAATCAGAAGGGTTTGGACTAGAATATTTGGTTTGCAAGACTTGGGTAACATTGGTTAAGCCATCATGCAAGTTCACATGGCTGTTGTTTTGCAAGACAGTTTTACAGCTGACATATGCCCATCTCCTACTCTGGAGCCTCATATCAAGAGGAGGCCACCCGAGGCTGTGGGTCTCTAGCATAGGTTTAACTGCCTTGTCCAGGCCCATGCTGTAGCCCCAGAGAGCAGTGTGTCCTTGATGCTGACAAGATTACAACATGGGACAAGATTACAGCATGGGGTTCCCTCCCCTATGTTTTGGCTGCCCATAGCAGTAGCCAAGCAGAGTATCAAGGATGAGGAGCCAGCAGGATCACAGGGAGAGACAGCCAGGGGGAGCTTGGAGAAAAGACCACCCATGCAAGTTTCCCATGTGAGGGCTGAGATATGGGCTGATCCAAATAATTTTTCTAAGGAAAATTTGCTTTTCTAGTGAGATCTGTTACAGGGCAGCAGTCAGCAGACTGATGGCTACAAGTAGGATCTTGTCCCATATGCTCTGAAAAAGGAGGGCGGGGGGAGGGTGGTCCCCCTGAACAGGGGGAAGAGGCTCTTCCTAAAGAGCTGGCCCAGAAACAGCAAAAAAGAACAAACTCAGGCAATGGGAAGGAGGGGGCTCAGAAGAGGTCAGAGCCAGGTCTCAAGCCAGCCTGGGCTTTGCACAGCAAACACTATTCCAGACATGCTTGAACCTCAGATACTGTTTTAATGCACAACAGGAAGCCCAAAAGGCATCTGTACCTTCCCTCCCATCCCCAACAAAAGCTGACACATTGAAAGTGGGGAAGGAAATAAAAAAAGAAAGAGGCCAGTAGATTTGTCTTTGGCTTTTACAAGGCTTCGGAGACAAAACCCACTGCTTTTGAATTAAATGCAGTGGAAACTACAAGCAGGGAAACTAGAACACCTCCTGGCACAAAATCATGAAGAAAAAAGGAGCAAAATTATTAGTATAGGAAAATTATGTATTGTACTAGAGAATGAATCCTCTTGCCCCTGAAGTCAGTGGAAACAGAACTGAAATAGAGGGCTTTGGTAAAAAAAAAAAAGAGAATGAACATAAAAAGAACTGGTGCAAGCAGTAAATGTGGAGGTTGATATATTCGGAGGTGTCAGCTCTCTGGATGGGAATGTACACATGACACTTGCAAGGGCGAGTAGACCAGTCATGGTCTGCTTCTTGGAGGGATTGCTCATGGTAGAAAGCAGCACCGTGCGTGAGGAGGAAGTTATTGAATAAACCTCTTCTATTCTGCGGCCCAAGAGATGAAGTGACTGTCCCAAAGGCAGACAGGATGTCTGTGGCAGAGCCAAAAATAGCAGATTTCTTCTTCCTACACTGTAACCATACCACGATCCATCCTCCTACACACAGCTAATAAACTAAGTTCTTTAGTTCTTACTGGATGCGAAGAAGAAATCATTCCACTGAGCAGACTCTCGGATGCTGTCAGTTCAGCAAAGTCACTTGCTTTCTGCTTTATCTTTCAACCATCACACGCACCTGATGCCTGCGAAAGGGCAAGACACTTTCACCTCCCTGACACCTTAAAATCCAGCAGATCACTGATGATCAGCAGTTTATAATGATGCATCTGTGCAAAGTGATGAAATGGGTCCTTCACACTTGGCCTACATGTAGTTCTAATACCTGCTGAGACCCGAATCTAATCCAACAAAGTCACAAAATTCTCCTTTCTGATCCGGAGACCTGCTGACACCATGAATGGCATCAAATTTAAAAAAAAAACAACCAAAACACAGCAACAAAAAGCCACCCCAAAACCAAACCCGCTATCAGGCCAGGGTGAAGCTCTACCACCCCCCACTGAGTCCTGCTCCCTGGCACTGAGGCATCTTGGCAGGTCACAAGGAGAAATTTGCTGGTGCAGCCTCACCTCGAGCACTGGGTGCAGTTTTGGGCACCACAGTACAAGAGGGACGCAGAAGTATTGGAGAGTGTCCAGAGGAGGACAACGAGGATGGTGAAGGGTCTCGAGAGGAAGACTTATGAGGAGAGGTTGAAGTCCCTTGGTTTGTTCATCCTGGAGAAGAGGAGGCTGAGGGGAGACCTCATCACAGTCTGTAACTTCCTGACAATGGGGAATGAAGGGGCAGGTGCAGATCTCCTCTCTGTGGTGGCCAGCAATACAACCTGAGGGAATAGTATAAAGCTGCAACAAGGAAGGTTTAGGTTGGATATTAGGAAGAGGTTCTTTACTGAGAAGGGTGGTTGGACACTGGCACAGACTACCCAGGGAAGTGGTCACAGCACTGAGCTTGGCTAAGTTCAAGAAGCGTCTGGATGATGCCCTCAGTCCCATGCTCTGACTTAGCTGGTCTTGTGTGGACCCAGGAGTTGGACTTGATGATCCTTATGGGTCCCTTCCAACTCAGGACATTCTATGATTCTATGACTCATATGCCCATCAGCACCACATGCCTCCCAAAAAACACACCATCCAAACACTGCCACTTCCCCATTCCAAAACAGCCCCGAAGGGGAGAGTGGCAGAAAGTTAACACTGCTGCTCTCACACGTAGAGGAGCATACCAGCTATGTGTTTTCTCTCCAGAAGGATAAATATGAATTTCTAATTATACGAGCGCTGACATTTTTGCTTGTCTCAGAATAACTGGTGTTGGCTGCCTGTAGCCCACAGCAAGCCAAGCAGGAGCGGGAGCTGTGCGGAGCCTACACGCAAGCACAGGTTCGGGCTCGGAAATCCCTGACACGCGAGGGCAGTGTTGGTGCACAAATGACAAGGCCGTGATGCTCCTCAGCAGCCCTGCACAGCACCCTGCTGCTTCTGAGCACCCCCGCAGCCAGTGCTGCCACACAGACACGATCTGTGCCAGAAAAACCGCATTCGTGAAGCGTATGGGGAGGGAGGTGTTAAGCCAAAATATTTCTATCTGCACAGCTCCTGCTGTAGGAGCCATCTTTCTAAGAAAGCTTCCCCCACATTTTACAGGGTGAACGTAAAACCAGGATCAACACCTCTGTGGTCTTACAGTCACACAGGAATGAGACAAATGGAATTCTTTAATTATTCCTCTATAAAACAGTACAATCATCAAAGATGCAGAAGTGCTAAAGAGATATCAATTGTGCTGCTGCAATATCCATTTATTCCTCTAATCAAATACACCAGCCTCCCAGCTGATACTTGGGAAAGTATTTTAATATTGCTGGGTGAGGAGGGAAACAGTCAAAAAAGTTGAAAGATAGAGAGGGACTGTTTACAAGGGCATGGAGTGATAGGAAAAGGGGAGATGGGTTTAAACTGAAGGAGGGGAGATTTAGATTAGACATTAGGAAGAAATTCTTCCCTGTGAGGGTTGTGGGACACTGGCACAGGTTGCCCAGAGAAGCTGTGGCTGTCCCCTCCCTGGCAGTGTTCAAGGTCAGGTTGGATGGGGCTTTGGGACACCTGGTCTAGTGGAGGGTGAGGAACACCTATGGCAGGGGGGAGTGGAACTAAACAGCCTTTGAGGTGCCTTCCAACCAAAACCATTCTTCAAATCTATGAAAAATATGGCACAAGCATCTCCTCAAGTACAAACAGACTGCGGAATAACTGACATAAAACATAAAAACACAGGGGGGATGCAGGTATATGTATACGTCTGTTGTATATATGCAAATGTATATCACACAGGATTAAGTAAAAGAAGCAGAAGTATCTTATCTGAGCCTGAAACCAGGCACATAATGCACTGTTCCACCACAAGCTCAGGAGCTCACCCACACTCAGGCAGCTTTGGCAGGCAAGGAATTCACCAGCTGCATGAGCACAATCATACCACATTTTCGGGGAATCCCAGTGCACCAAGGATGCTCAGCACAGGTTTTGATGTAAAATATGGAAAAATAAGTCAAGTGACCCCCAGAAATCCACTGCCTCATAGATGCCAGCTCGCAGCATCTCTGCCCCCTTTGCCAGGCCTGTGCGGAGCTGTGCCTCATAGACATGTTTGATTAAATGTAATTTAAAAAATGCACACTTGGTACTCAAGCAAAAAGAGTGAAAAATTAACAGTGAATGATCAGAGAATCACAGAATCAGA
This sequence comes from Porphyrio hochstetteri, assembly GCA_020800305.1. Classification (NCBI taxonomy): domain Eukaryota; kingdom Metazoa; phylum Chordata; class Aves; order Gruiformes; family Rallidae; genus Porphyrio; species Porphyrio hochstetteri. The sequence continues at coordinate 9,605,571 of CM036906.1, forward strand.
GGGGTTGGGAGGCACCTCGAGAGAAGCTGCAGAGTTAAATAGCAGGGATGTCATTATATATTTAACTGCAGTAACTACAATACCTGGGGTCAAAAGTGGAAGAAGAACTCATAGAAAGAAGCCAACTGCATTTGCCCTCATTCTCTTACATCAGTGTGTATCAGCCCACACACAGATGCTGTGGGTATGACCTAGTCTAAGACCAAGATCCAGCAGGAAATACTGCTGGCAATGCTCAGAAATAAATCACCTGCTGAATGGCCAAACCAGTTAACAGAAACTGGGTATATTCCTGATTAATTTTCCACCTTTTTTTTTCCTCATAAAAATGTAACTAAAGAGTTTTGTAGTGTAATCCACTTGCAGATTCTCAACCCTGGCTGCAGTTTTTGTGGTTTGGTCCTTGCTAAACAGCTAAAATGACCCAGCTGTTACTCTAAAACCAGGGAACTGGTAGCCTGCGGGCAGCCAAGTACAAGTGACAGCCATTTGGAGAAGAGCTTAATTCTCCCCATATGGATTTCGCTGCCTTCTTATCAGTCCAGATACAGAAAGTTCCCTGTGTCAAGGCAGACATAAGCTGGTGATCATAAATGTGAGCTATAGCTTCCTTGGTCATCATACACATCCAGGAATATATTGGTGGTCTTCAAAAACCCAAAAGGACGATCCATGAGTCCAAAAACCACAGATGCATAGTGACCTTTTGCACCACAAACACAAGGATGCCAAGGACACCACTTATCAGGCATGGCAGTGACAGAAGTGCAAGTGTTTTGAGCACAGTCAGGAGGTGATTTGAGACAGTGATGGCACCTTCTGGGGAAGTTACCAGTCTCTCTGCAGAGTGTTGGTACATTAGTTGTCTGCCCAGTGCAAGAAGGTTGGGGAAAGTGCAGCAGTTCACATGTAGCTAAAAAACTCATAGAACCATACAATGGTTTGGGTTGGAAGGGATCTCAAAGATCATCTAGTTCCAGCCCCCCTGCCATGGGCAGGGACACCCTCCACTAAACTGAGTGGCCCAAAGCCCCATCCAACCTGGCCTTTAGCACTGACAGGGAGGGGACAGCCACAGCTATTCTGGGAAACCTGTGCCAATGCCTCACCACCCTCATAGTGAAGACTTTCTTCCTAATATTTAATCTAAATACTTGTCATAGCACTGCACTTCCTGATAAACAGTCCCTCTCCCACTGTCCTGTAGGACCTCCTTAGGTACTGGAAGGATTGCTACCTTCTAATACAAAAAATAAAAATAAAATAGGAAAAAAAAATTAAATCCCTGAGTCATCCAGAGCAATTTTGGTTGAAGTTGTTAAGTCTATGTGGGTTACACTGTTCTTGGTGACATGTGGCAAGTTTTGTGTCAAGTATTGTACAGAATTACCAAGTTGTTTACTGCTACTGACTATATTCTTTCTGTTATATAGGGGTACTACTTATAGCCATTCCATCTTTCTAAATCTTATGTAGCTACTCAGTCAAGCTACAGTTGCATGCTGACATGTAATAAGAAAACCAATGCTTCATAGCCACCTGGAAGCCTTTCACTGGAGATATTTCAGTATGCTAGGAAGGCAAAAGACAGTCAACTTCAGCTGAATTGAAGGAGTTTGTTTCAGCTCTGAGTAAAAGACATAAAAGCAACCAAAACATTACAGGTATTGTGAGTTCTGTTCATCTGAGTGCCAATGAAATGCTGGACTAAGTGACCTTGCCATGGCTTCCCATCACCAAGCATGAGACATTCTTTTCTTACAACTCCTTCTTAATCTGTGAGGCAAGCTCTTAGGAGAAGGTCCTTTTGCAAGGCTGGAACTGCTCCATGACAGCAAAGATCTAACTGTGCATGTGTCCAGCAACATCAGCTCCAGGTGACTCACAACCCTCCATGGATGATTCATGAGCCCACAATTATGTCTGCAAATACCTCTCAGGTTTCCCTTTGGGCTCATTGCACACAGCTCATGAAACCTGGCCATCCAACTTGCTCATCTCTCATTTGCTTTGTAGGTTAAGTAGAATGACAGACCCAGACTAATAAAACAGAAGAACAGCGTGGGAGCTATTGAGAAAGAGGAACACAGATATGACCACACAGTCCTGGAATGCATTAGCAACCCAAGTATTAGAAATTCATTATTCAAGTTGTACTGCAAAGCTTAGCTTAAGTGTTATCTTCTTCCACAGCTGTGTCAACCTAAAGGCTCCCCTCTCCTTCCCCATCTATGAGGAGAATTACTTGTAGAGCAGAGCCAGCTGTTGGTACCCACACATGTAAAAATGCCTTTTCTCCCTCTTGCTTTCCCACACCTAGCTGAGATGTAAGGATTACAAGTCAAAGCCCAGCAGCAGTCTGTTAGAAGGCACAAGGGATTAAGAGGACTCCAGAAGTTTCCCCAAGGATGCCAGAATAAGCAGCAGCCACAAGGGAAACACATAAAGTTTCAGTATGGATGAAATAAATATCAGAGGCGCCAGTGGAGGTAACCTCCCAGGGCTGGAAGACCACCAGGGTGTGGGAGAACCAGTGATCTTCACCCACAGCTAGGAAACCCAGAACAGCACTGGAGAACATCTGCATAGAGCCGCCACAGCAGCAGAGTCCTTTGACCCAGGAACACGTTTGTGAAAATAAAGCCCTGTGATCCCACTGCCAACCTGCAGCAATGGGAGGCTGAAGGTAACTCAGGATGCAGCAGACCCTGGGTGGGAGAAGCCTTGGAAGAGAGAGTGATAGGGAAATTGGTTGCTATAAGATCAGTCCAAGTAACTGGGTCTGCATTCTCACTGGGCATCAGAACACAGAAAGAAAACACATGGGTAGAATTTATTTGGGGACATCACTGCCAAGCTGACAGCTGTCAGTCAAAGTTTCTATTTAATAGAAACAGAAAGCTATACTTCTAACATAGGCATCCTAAGAATGAATCATAGAATATTCTGGGTTGGAAGGGTCCCCAAGGACCATACAGTTCCAACCCTCCTGCCACAGGCAGGGCCACCAACCTCCAGGCCTGGATCTACACAAGGTTTCACAGGGCCCCATCCAACCTGGCCTTGAACACCTCCAGGGATGGGGCATCCACCCCCTCTCTGGGCAGCCTGTTCCAGCACCTTACCAGTCTCTCTGTAAAGGACTTTCCCCTAATATCTAATCTAAACCTTCCCTCCTGTAGCTTCAATCCGTTCCCCCTTGTCCTGCCATTATCTACCCTTTTAAAAAGTTGATTCCCCTCCGGTTTCTCTGTTCTCTTCATGTACTGGAAGGCTGCAATGAGGTTCCCCCACAGCCTTCTCTTTTCTAGGCTGAAGAAGCCCAGCTCCCTCATCCTGTCTTTGTAGGGGAGGTGCTCCAGCCCTCTGATCATCTTCATGTCCCTAATGAGGATGGTGGATCCAGATTACAAGAAAGCAAAGGGTGAATTGGGGGGAACATCTTAATCCGTGGTGTCTTCCTCCATGCCCTGGGGACAGATTTAAATCTGAAGGCAGGGAAACCTTACCCTGCTTTCTGCTCCACAACATGAGACACTGTCAGGCTTGATACTCAAATGAATCTTCAGCTGAAGCTGTGGGCGTTCAGCTCTCGCCAAGCCGCAGCTGCCAATGTTCACATAGGAGATTCTATTTCTTTTTGCTTAAAACAGCTTCATTTCCACTCGTGCGTGAGAGCCAGGGCTGTCCAGACAGGAATGCTCAAGACCCTGCTGGGACACCGAGGCCATCCAAAAAGAGCAGTTCTCAGTAATCCGAGCGAGCACTGGCAAGACGCTAAAGCAACACTTAACATACCAACATGGGAGCCTGGAGCTTCTGAAGAAAGAAGCCAAACATCCCATGAAGGGCTTCTGAAATTTTTGAGCAGTGCCTTTTCCTAGCACCTGGAGAAGAAGCTGAACACACACGACTCTTTCAAAGGACAAGCACTCAGCATGATCATATAAAGCTCATGCTTTTGCTAAAACCCACAGCTATCATTTCTTTAACTAATGCCTCTCCCCTGAACAATCCCCACCAGCAGAGAAGTCACGCTGCAGCAAGGACTGCTGCAGTGTGACATGGGGCAGGACCTCCATGAGGGGACACAAACAGGCTGGGGCACAACTGCAGGGGGGTAAAGAAGCCAAGTCTGACTCTGCCTTGGCTAGTGCAGGCAAAGACACTGCTGCACACTGGCAACTGATGGCTACCAAACTATGTGTGTATTTAGGGGGCATCTTCACCAGAAACAGATTTGGGTTTGGCCCTCTGATCCACAGGGAGCATAATCAGTGCTACTTTTGGGGATGTTGCCTCAGCAATGATTTCCTTCTGAAAGTGGATTTAGGGGGACAACTGCCAAATTAAGGGACAAAGTTGGAAAAGCCCCACATATGATGCAGCCATACCCATGAGGATTATGTCTACCAGTTTTGAGCCACAAGATACTCGTTTGCATAGCTGAATCTTCAGCTGCTATAACCAGAGTAATTTTAATTGACATTATGGAAAATGACATTATGAAGGTGTAGGACAGGAGCCCTTCTAAAGAGAAGTGTGCCAGCCTGTCTCTGGTAACAAAATGCTGTCAACCAACAGGGAATGGTGGGAAAGTTAGGGGGACAAGAAACATCAACTTTGCTGCCTAAGACTATTGATGCTTCATTATCCATGGTGCAAGCCTGTAGCCTTCTGCTATGAAGCACTCAATAGACAAACCTCAGCTCACCTCCCCTGGAGAGCCTTGGGAGTTTTGCAGGCAAGAATAAAGATGTCTGGGGCCTGTCACATTAGACTAGACAGGAGCTTCTTGCAAGATAGATAAATGCATAAATCAATCTGTAGCTTCTTTTTTTTTTCTTTTTTTGGTTCAAGTTTGGTCAGATTGTGGTTTTGCCTGGAAGAGTCCAAAGGAATGCAATCATTTTTTCCTGCCACCACATCCAAACATTTTACAAATTAAATTCTTGGCCTCACATCTGTGCCAATAAATCTTATAAAAAGGAGAAGGAAAAACCACACATTACAGTTCTCAAACCACTTTCCACACAGCCTGAGGCAGCCCTGAACTTGAGTCATTATCAGTGACTATCTCGTGAAATCAATGTTCACACAGGAGATCGGGCCTATATAAAACCATCTTCAAGTATCTCACGCCTCCTTACATCCCACTAAAGCCAAAGGTCGGGTGTTTGTGTGCCATGACTGTTACCACATCAAATAAAAGTATCAATACCTGCCTGCTAGTTGATGTGATGAAGAACAACCAATGCCATTCTTTGCTTTTTACCTGATGCTTCACAGCACCACTGAAGGCATTCAATGGATTGCATTCACACCTCTTGCACATACCACCCATTCCTCTTCAAATGTTTTAGAAACCTCCCTTCTCATATATATTCTCCCATGCTAAAGTTCTACAAAGTGCAGGATTGCTTTTCTAATCACCATCCTGGTCTGGGACATTTCAGCCTGTTTGAACAAGGAGTCTCATATCTTCTGAGTCATCAGGACTAGAGGCTAAAGATCCTGGCCCCAATTCCTCAATGTGCAGCACTGGAAGGGCCCAACACATCTGGCCTTAAAGTCCTTGCTGCAGAAATGACTCAGGCACTGAGGAATCTCAGCTTTGTTGGTGGTACTTGGTCTCTGCCATTATATATGAAAAAACCCTCTATCTAAATAAATATTTGAAAATGTATGCCTGAAATTCCAACTATTTTGAGCTATTTCTCTCTTCACAAACCCATCACCTGTACAGCTATGCCCCAATACAAAACCTTGTCAATAAAACTTTTGAAGAGCTCAGTAGCTGCCTGTAGCTTAACACGGTCCAGGGGAGCCTCATGCAGAACCTGACACGTCTTCTGAAATGCTCTTTGAGACCTAAGTGACCTTCCTGAATTAACTACTCTGCCTTTCTCCCTAGAACAAGTAACATATGCCAGCTATATTCGAGATAGGAAACCCTTCTCTTTCCTAGTGGAGCGTCTTTTTCTGTCCGTATTTTGTCACATATGTGAAGTATGACAAGTTCCCAGGGAGACCACAGGGCCTTGGCTGTGCACAGGGACCTGCATGATGCTACCATGGAGGCCTCTGCAGTGTTGGAAATTACTATTGTGATGATGCCACCAAAGACGCAACACAACAGACAACGAGGTGGGCTAATGTCAGAGCAATACCAGCACTCATCTGTTATGACCCATGTGACATTGCTACAGTATCTCTCATGAGCAGGGTGACCATGCCAGCTAAATATTCACAATATCCCCCACCAGTTGCAACAACTCTTGTTCCTCAGACATCCTCCTCTTAAGCAGACCAAACTAAGCCTGCTCTTCTCCCAAAAATCCTTTAAGTATTACACAGACCAATACTACCTCCCAGCTCCTCTCCCCAGCCCTTCTCATCACTCCATGCTACACATTCTTTTCAGCCCTGTTTCCTCACTCCCTTAAGTATGCTAGACAGAAACCTGACCTTCATCAGCCAATCAACACCCCATCACATCCCATTTCAGGTGTGAAGACCCACACAATGACTGTTCATTACTGAGGAGAAATTGCCCCTACTCAAATGTTTCTAAGTAGAGCCTTCTAAGGTCCAACTCCATGGGTGTGTTCAGGAGGTGTCAGTGAACCCGGGATGCTCCAAAGAGACACAGGTTCACCCTCTCTTTTCAATGGAGAGTTTGAATTGAAGCAACCAAGACTCAGGACTCTTTTTTAGGCTGATTTTGATACCATTTTGAACACTTTTTAAGATACTCTTTAGACCAAACATGCTACCAGCAATATTTGGATTGCACTCACCCCCACAGCAGGCACACACACGCACTCGCACATAATTTCATGCTACAGCAGGGTTTTTTAACAAACATATTTGATACCAAGGGAACCTAGGACAAAATTTAGAAGTCTCACGCAGATCTCCTCTAGTAACACTGCTGGGGGGGGGGGGGGGGGGGGGGGGAGGGGGTGCGCCTCTGTGTAACTTTTTACTGCTCAAAAAACCCCAGCTGAGGTAAGAATCAGCTTTGCCCAGAAAGCCCGAGGTGCATTTTGTTTGTTTGTTGTTAGTTTTGCGTTGTGCGCTTTTTCCCCCGCCCCTTTTTAAAATCTTTTTTCTAGAAGAGGCACCATTATCGCTCCATCTCCACATTCACGCAGGACTTATCGCTGTGCCATCTGCTCTCACACACAGGTGCGCCTGGGGAACCACACCACGCGTGCTACCTCGGCGCTTTAAAGCCCGGCTTCATATCGCAACACTCAAGCTAACCCGTGATGCCAGCACCCCTGCAAAGCAAAATCCCCCCTGGTGCAAAGCAGTTGATGTGACTCCCCCCTCCGCTCCGAGCAGAAGCGATGCTCAGGCTCAGCTTCAGCCTCACAGACTCAGGGAATGCTCAAGCCGGGTAGTCCAAACGGATCCCTGGGCTCCCCGCTCTGCACCTCTCTTTTGGAGTCTCCAGGGCTCCCCGAGCCCTGAATCCAGCGTCGCTTCCCGGGGTGGGGATGAGGAGGGGGACACACGGCAGGTCCCGCTCAGCCGCTCCACGCACCCACCGTCCCCCGGCCGCCTTCCCGAGCACAGCAGCTCTCAGCATCCACCTCCCTCCCGCCGAGGGTTTCACACAGCTTCAAGCCCGCACCGGGCAAGGGACACCTTCTGAAATGCTTGGCTTTTCCCATACAGGTTTTTCCAGAGGGCGGGGCGGGGGGAAGCAGCTACTGCCTGCGTGGATCGGGCAGCTACAGAGATCGGGAGAGGGGGAAACAGCCAGTCCCCCTCCTCCTCTGCCAGCCCCGAAGCAGCGGCACAACCTGCGGGGAGCGGCCGACGGTACCTCCCGCCCCGGACCCGGTCCGGGTCCTGGTCCCGGTACTGCTCCGGCCCCTCACCGGCCGCGGCGCTGCTTCGGTCCCGACTCCCTTCGGGCACCGCCACTCGCCGGGGACCTGCTCTCTCCCCTCCAACCCACTCCCCTAACAACCTCACGCTGGGTTTTTCGGGCAGGAATGGGTGGTCTTTTCCTCCTTCTTTTGCTCCTCAAGGCAAATCAGTAGCAATGAAAGAAAAACAAACAAACAAGCAAACGAAAAAGAAACTCTTAAAAACCCTAAACCACACCACAGATTTCTATGCAGATCCACCTGGATGCTAAGCAGACATGGACTGCACCTTTCACTTTCTCCTTTCCTTTCCTTTCCTTTCCTTTCCTTTCCTTTCCTTTCCTTTCCTTTCCTTTCCTTTCCTTTCCTTTCCTTTCCTTTCCTTTCCTTTCCTTTCCTTTCCTTTCCTTTCCTTTCCTTTCCTCTTCTCTTTCCCTTCTTTCTTCCTCTGGAGCTCACCTTTCCCTCCCCACTCTCACATCTCCCTCCTTCCCGCACGCCCCGCACTCGGCTCTCCCAGCCCATCACGGTGCCTTGCACCCAAGCGTGGTTCCAGAAGACGAGCCTCTCCTGCAGTTTCCAAACTCACCTGCAAAATGCTGTTTGTTGCTAGAATCCAGGGCAAAAGCCACCTCATCCCTGGAAGCCGGGATTAAATACATTGATTGAACCCAGATTTAGAGTCGTTTTGAACAAAAACACAACTTTGGGGAATGCAGAGCAATCCTGAACTGGCAACCTAGCCTAGGCACTCTGCCTTTTTCTCTTGGCTCTTTGGGGATTTTATTAAAGACAGATCTGACGTCAGGGTGAAGGACAAGCCCTGCATTTTTCCTCTGGAGAAACTTTTCCTGCCTTCACTTCTTCATTTTTTGTGTGTGGTGTTGTCCCACCTCCTGCATTTCAGTCTATCGCCGTTAGCCAAAGGGCTCTTAAAGGGAAAGCTGCAGCGCCGTGGCCCATTGCACTGTGATTTTAGCACTGTATGGAAACGCTCAGAGCTTACCCTCACGTCGCTCGTGGCATTCAGACTCTCGTAACTTAGCTAGTACAGCAAGAAGCACTTGGTCTGGCTTTATTGACTGTGATTAATAACCTGACATGGATACAAATAGGTGCAGATGATTTATATAGTTCACCTTTTTTTTTTTTTCTTGGAAAAAAGACGTGCAGAAGGATGCTTGTCCTGCAAGCTCACGTTGTGGGAGGCAGTCTGGTGGCTCCCTAGAGACAATCCCCCCACACATACACACCTTTACAGAGCAACCCATGTGGGAAATTAAAGGACATGAAAGGAAGATCATCCCTGCCATGCTACGCATCCCTTCTGTGCCTGGTGTAACATATCAGAGCATGCCTCAGCTCCCGGGCCCAGTTATCACAGAATCATAGGGTTTGGAAGGGACCTCAAAACATCATCAAGTCCAACCCCTAAATTATATTTCTACCCCATGCCAGCAGTGGTCATAACACATATTGTCCAAACACATGGGAGGGCAAACCCAGCCCCAAACAGAGCTAAACTCTCTGATTGCCTGTATCCCTGTTACTGTATTCCCTGATTTTAGCTGCGTTCTCTCTGATGTGTTTTCCTCCTTTTACCTAGGTGCAGGCACTGTCTTTTCCCTCACCACTCTACATCTGAATTTGAAGGAATTTAAAGTCTCTTTCATCACTGAACTGAAATAGAACAGTATAAGGCAAATGTTTCCTTGTGAAGGAAACACAAATAATATAAAATGGCTTTATAGATCTTAAACCCCAGAAAGAGTCAGGACACAGGCTAAAAGAGATGTCAAGGTAAATTTAATAGGCAAACCTTCCTGCTTGGCTTGGCATGGCAGCGATGGCTGGGTGAACACTGATGGCCAAAATGGAACTGAGACAGTGCCTTAACTTCTGCTCAGCCTTAGCTACCTCCTGTAACTCAGATGTGCCAGGTTGGGTTGGGGTGAGCCACCCCCAGCCCTCCCCCACCCACAGCCACCCTTCCCTCCGGAGGAGCTGGCGCTGCAGTGGGGTTTGCTCCCCCACCAGCACAGCTGAATGCTCAAGGCTGTGGCTGAAAATGGATGGGGAGGGGAGAGTGAGGAAGCTGTACTCCAGTGATGTGCATCCTTGCAGCCACTCTCATCCCTTTGTGCAGTGTGATGCAATATGGACATTTTCATGGTTTTACACCAGTCAGACTGGGGAGCTCTTAGAAGGACCAGTTTTTTACATGACAATCTGAACACCCACCCAGCTGCCCTGGGAAACAATTCAGACAGACCTTGGCTGCAAACTGGAGGAAGTGCCACCTTCTCTCTTCCTCTCCAGCACCTTCCCACTACCACAGCTCCTTCCCAGAACCAGGCTGGGGACTGTATTTTCTGTCAAGTTCCTCCAGGGCTGTTTCATGTTTTCCTTCCTCTCCATCCTTCCCTCTTTTTCCTGGCATCCTCTTTAGTTCATTCATTCCACCTCTCTATATTTCAGTATTTCTTTCTCGCCCCTCTCTGTCACCAGCACCCATCCTTCATTGTACACCAGGAATACCCAGCCATAGAGACTTCCTTTCTCTGCTGAGGAATCCAGAGAGAAGCCTGCTGTCTTTATGGCACCTAGGAGGTGTTCATCTGCACGTGGCTACCACTGGGTGCCTGACTTTGGGGTCCAAATATCTGAATACTTTGTGAAGTGAAAGGAGTATTTTGAGAGTGCAGTTCCTCTGACCTAGGTGAGATGGCTTCTTAAAAAAGAGGTGAAACTAAGTGGCTAGGATAATAAGCTCAGATGTAAAGTAGATGGCTAATACCTCAGGGAAGTCATGCTTGCTGGCTTGGAGCTAGCAGTCCTAGCAAAAGGAGCTTTGCAAATGGAAGAGGAACAAGAGTTCAAAGCTCCTGGGTTATCAGGCTCCAAAATCAAGGCAAAGAATGCTTTATAAATGTCACCAGAAATGGAAGTGTGTTGATTTTAGGGTTTTTTTTCCCCCAAAAACATATGGTTATCTTGCTCTGTTTGTGATATTTTCCCTGCATATTTCATTTCCCTCAGTGAATTTCTTAGCTAGTGCTGTGGTCAAGTGTGTCAGCAAGGATGGAGTCTTTGAGATGTGGACATCTGGCTGCTTGAAACTCTGTGGCTCATCTCATGTTACCAGAGGGAGTTTATCCTGTTGTGATTATAAACCAGACACTGTCATAGCTTGGATGAGACAGGGATCAAGGAGAGGGCTTGAAGCTCCAGGGCAGGGGTGCAGACACATCCATCTGCCTCAGCAGCCTTTCTGATAGTGATTCCTGTGTGGAAATGGCACATCGATGCACTTATGGGGTTAACTGGGTGTGAGGTTATCTCATAAAGTTTCAAAGGTCAGGAAAATTCACATTCTTCTTTAACTCAGTGACAGCAGCAGCCCACAGCTTGGTTCCTGCTCTGGGGGGGTCTCAATTCCCTCTGAGGGTGACTAAAGCTAAGAGAGATCATTGCAATCTCCTATCACCCTGGCTTAATTCTGGGGAAACTGGTACTATCCCTGGAAAATGGAGGCTCTAAAGAAACTTATCCGTCAAGTTCAAAGACTTAAATTCAATTTAAGAACTCCAAGATCTTAAATTGAAAGAGAAAAGACTCTGGGGAGACCTAATTATGGCTGACCAATACTTAAATGAGTCCTACAGGAAAGTGGAAGAGGGACTGTTCTCCAGGGAGTGTAGTGATAGGACAAGGGGTAATGTCTTCAAGCTGAAATAGGACAGGTTTAGATTAGACATTAGGAAGAAATTCTTTACCATGAGGGTATGGAGGCACTGGCACAGGTTTCCCAGAGAGGTTGTGGAAGCCCCATCCCTGGAAGTGTTTAAGGACAGGTTGGATGAGGCTTTGGTCCCTGCCATGGCAGGGGGGTTGGAACTTGATGATCTTTGAGACCTCTTCCAACCCAAAGCATTCTATGATTCTATGAAATGATGAAAAATCCACTTCATGTTTTGGTGAGTTCAGTTACATTCACTATTAATGGTTTGTGCCCTGTTTTCAGTCTGAGTTTGCTAGTTTCATCTTTCTGCCAACGTCTGCTTGGCTGATGAGAATTCAGTACCTTCTTCCAACACATAAACACGCAAAGGTTCAGTAAATCACCACTGACACTTCTCTTCAGTAAAACAAGGAAGCCACATCACTTTTAAATCTCAGTGTCTAATTGGTTTTCTAGACCTTGAAGCAATTTTATAGCTTTAATGACTTTTTTTTTCTTTACATTTGACCTTCCATGGACATTATGCCTGTAAATGCAGCTATCCATCACTCTGCAGTCACGCTATCCATCACTCTGCAGTCACACCATCCACAGTGAGCTGGAAACAGGTACCATGTCCTGGTGCAAATGAGCTCTGATGCTGTTAGCTTAACACTTTATTATCGCTCCTTCCCCTATATGTCCCTTAGACCTCTCAGACACATAAACAGGCTTCTCAATTTGACTCCATTTTACAGTCTTTTTAGACTAAATAAACCAGGAAATGGATTGATTTATTTTATGCTGTTTGATGTGCCTGACACTTTTACCGAGGGCTGTAGCTGGCCAAAGAACACAGGGACTGCTAAGAACAGAGAGTTCAGGGAGGATGGATGCTGCATTTCCTTGCAAAAGTGTGGCAGGAGTAGCTCCTTGCCTGTAGCAGATTTACCCTGTAATAAGTGAGATCAGAGTCTGCCTACAAGTCCAAGGGAAAAAAGAACACCTTGGAATTTCCTGACTCATAAAAGGTAAAGGCTGAGTCATGAACCTGGCTTTTAAACAACCCAAACAACTAGCTGTGTTAGGGTTTTTATCAGGGTGTCCTTTTTTCTGCCGTTCTCCAAGTTGGGATGATAGAGGAGACACCCCTTCTGTGCAGGATTTGACTGCAGAATAGTGGGGAACCTACTAGGGCTAGGAGCCTCACCTGCTTCAGAGGCACGTGCTGGAATGGGAAGGTTTGTGGGGCAGTCCAACATCTATTATTGTTATTATTATTACGTAGGTGATGGGAAGGAGAGTTACATCAGCCTGCCCCTTTGAAATATCAAAGCAGCTTTAGAAACAGGAGTATGAAAACATCTGGTTTAGCTGAGTCTTGATAACATCAGGCATCTGAGAACTCAGTCAGCCCCACTTTAACACAGGTGAATATCTCATTTCCACAATTACGGGCCTTTGCAGATGAGACCTGACACCACAAAGTGCAAGAAGCTGCAATACAGCAGGAGGACACACTGTTTTGCTGTCTAAATAGCCTTTCCAAAGAAGATGGATGGGAATCGCGATATGGTGAGAGAGCCAAAAAGCTCCTTTGCTCCTGTTCAGCCTTGCATCCCTGATAGCATGATACAAAAGGTACCAGCAAGGAGCTAATGTGGTAAATCCACTACTGGATTCCCTCAGTCCCTTTAAAAATGCCAGGTGAACGGAGGTACCTTGAAATGTTACTCAACCCGGGGTCCCATCATGGAGTAGGTGTGCACAATTCTTGTGGCTTGCACACCTCGTGCCAGCGTACTCGTGAGGTTGATAATACACCCAACAGTTAAAAGAAAATCAGTTAGTTCAGGTAAACCAGCCTGAGTGTCAGGACTCCAGGACTGAGTGATTATTTCTCCAAAGAGCTGGTATAAATCACAGCTACCAATATGGGCAAAGCTGCAGCTAAATCTGAAAAAGGGATATTTAATTCTTTCACACAGCCAAACCCATTTATATTCAAGTGAGAATACTGCCTTTGGGGAGACACGACTGTGGTTTCATCTGCCATAAATAGGCTCCGATTTATTAGGACAGGTCTTCACTGGCATCAATCTGTGTGACTGTTGATTTCAGCTGTATTAATCTGGCTGACAGTGGCAGAGCTGTTCCACTGCGAGCAAAAATGTGAGGGTTTGAATGACAGTAGCAAAAAAACAAGCCACCAAAATACTAGTTTCTGTATGTTCCCATATAAAAATGTTGTACAAGTTTATATCAATTTACAAATATATGTTTATATTAGATTTTGAGTTATTGACGGCAGTAACTTCAATGTTGCATTTTATTCATTGCTCTCAAAAGCAATGGCCTGACTGTTGTGTTCATCTATTCTTAAATCCTCACAGTTTCCTGTTGGGCATTTACGTGGCAATTACATGGGAAGAAAGGATATTGTGACAGTCCTGAGCCAGTACCAGGCATTTGTGGCAGCAGCAACAGTTCTCTGGGGTATTTAGTGTTTTTTCCTGAGACTGTTTGTCTCAGGGTCTGCTCTGTGAAATCACCAGTTTCTTAATTAAAGCTTTCAAACCAAGCTTACAATAAAAAAAGAAAAGCAAATAGACAACCAACCGCCATGCAAATAAGATGCCAAGCATTGAGAATAACTAATAATCAAAATGAACTGGCCACAGAGAATCGGGAACCTGCCAGCAATACGAACAAACTCTGATAAATCCTTGCTGTAGAGAAGTAGTCTTCTGGAAATGAAGATTTATATATTATTTGCAAACCAGTAAAAGAAAATGGATTAATAACACATAACAAGCCTGAGCCTCAGCTGGTATAAAAATGAAGTCCTTGGAGTTGCATCGATCTATGGCTTCCATGGGTGCAATTCATTATTCATCAATATTAGTTCAACTGTTTGAACAAATGCAGGAAGCACAGGGGAGGAATTAACCTTTGAGTTTGCCTTCTGCAGATGTTTTTCTTGATGCACATGAAAAGAGAGGAAAATATACTGACTAACAAACTATGAAAGCATGAAGAATCCCATCAAATCTTGCACCCATTCCTGAAGCAGCAGAGTCTGCTCCCTTCATAGGTTTTCCTGTTTCATACCATGGTCTCCTTGACAATTAATATTATGACATGCTCCAAAAAATTACTTCACCCACTGCGGATAATATGCACACTCTGGTATTTCGATTCTCCAGATCATTGACCACAGAATTGCACAACTATTCATTCATCTAAGACCTTTTTTCCTTCTATGAGCACAATGATATTCTGCAGTGTCTGGGATGGACTAGACAAGGAGGGAATTGACCATGGCCAATACTTTTGCTCCCATTTGGGTCTAGGTAAGACTGGAATCAGATTTGGCCTTTTTAATCCCACACCGAAGCTTCCCAAGACTGAATAGTCAGTCAGTGAAAACCCAAGGTTGAGTTAGACTATGCATGTCTTTGGTTGGGAAGGAAAAAACCACAACAAAACAAGCCAACGAAATTTCATTAAGTGCAAGAGAATGAAGGCTTTAAAACATAACCACCTCCTATCTCAGGTGGCCTTGTTTTTCTGTTGGAAAATAGGTCTAACCTTCTAGTCCACGTGTTGTTTTAAAAATATTTCTTTAATAAACACAGACAAATACGTATTTTGTTTAATGCTAAAGAAAATAAGAAAGAAACCTTATGAAATATTTAGAAAAGCTATGAATAGATCCCCACGAGATCAAAGCTGTTTGAAACATGAAATATTTGAGGACCAAGATTTCCGTCTATATCCAAATTCTGCATTCTAATTCTGGTAACATTTTATTCAAAGTTTCCTTTGGTATTTGGTTAGTAAACATTTCTCTTTCAACAGAGCTGCTTTCAGTCTCTGTTTCCTGGGGAAATGGAGCTTATGCAATCGCTTCGTACGTGTTCTTGTCTGTCTGTCTGTCTGCGCCTCTTAGCAGCAATTTTTGAGCCTCTTGGCCAAAATCAATCCAGATTTAAAAGACACAGAGAGGTATCTCACCAACATTCACATTCCTGTGCATTTTGTGAAAGGATGCACCGAGGAAGAAGAGAGAGGCTGTAGGAGTATCTCACCTTTGGGAAAAGTGGAGTGTTTACTCACGCACTATTAGATGCCAGAGAAGCCACACAGCTGAGACCTCTCAGACAACCAACCACAGGAAAACAACTTCAGCTGGAGTTTGCAGCCAGCCACCAGACACAAATCTGTGGGGAAAGTGGATTATTGATGTAGCGTTCACAAAAATACAGCTACTTTAGGCACACATAGTCCATGTGCTCTCAAGGTCACATCTTTTTTTTTTTGTTTTAATTTCTTCCAAGCAGCACTTTAAGCTTCCTCTCCTCCCAGCACATGCTAATACTTCTCCTTAATTTAGTTTCAGTTATTAAAAGAAAAAAAAAGGTGAAAGCAAAGGAATCACTTTTCACCCTACCACCTTAGGAAGTAAAATATTAAGTAAGTCCATCACTAATTCTTCCCTGGACTCTTTCAAAGTCAAAGATACAGCTACCTTCCAGTGGATATAGAATGTTTCTGCCTCAAGATGAATAAATTGAGGGACTGACAAAGCCTATTTCAGAGACCTCAGCAGAAGAAGGTTTGGGCTATGGAGATCTTTCAGAATATACATGATTTTATTACCAATGATAATTGCATTTGGAGCATTTAAAAAATATTGTAATGTAGATAATAAACCATGTTCTGGAGGGTGTTTGCCATAATGCCTGCTAGCGTTTGTTATCAGTTTTACTAAGTTGGGAGCATTATGATTTTGTTTCCTGATTTAATTTGGAGCACTGCTATTTGCCAACCCAAAAGACAGTCCTGAGGCAAAGAAAGGGCAGGGGAGGAGATGTATCACACCCAGAGTGCCAGAGCAGGTCACTGCCCCATGGTCTGGTGTTCGAGACCAGTGTCCACCTTGCTCCATCCCTGAGTAGTGTAATAAAACTTTTGACCCTCTCCTGGACTGAAGGCACCACACAGAGCAATCCTTGTTTCCTTATGGACTTATTTTTCCTTTCTCTTCCTCCTGTCAAACTTTTGGAGCAGTTGAGATGATATAGACTTGTATTCAATATGAGTGAAAGAGAGAAAGACAAGGCCCTGAGACCACATGCTCTGGGGAAAGGCTGGTGCAGTTGATGTCTACATTAATCCAACAAATACTTCTTCATCAAGTAATAAAATGTTTTTGTGAATTCTGGCTGTAGCTCTTTCCCTTTAACATGGCGTTTGTCCATCCCTCTTTCATCATGCTAAAATTGTTGAGTCCCTGAGAAGCTGCTGGGCTGCACATGTTCAGCCAGGACAGTCTTCCCAAAGGGAATATGGACAAGGAGGGCATATTTTGGGATGCTGTGTGAGATAGGCACAGTAAAAGAGTAAGGAAGGAAAAGGGGAAGATCTCCACATGGGATCTACAGCACCATGCTCCTGAGATTATATTAGTTATTCCTGTGTTTAATAATTGGACAAATATACAGAGGGCAAATCCTGTATCTTCCACAAATAGCAACAATTTTGGCTAGTGGGGGGTGGGGTTTTATCATTCGTTTGGTTTTGGTTGGTTGGTTGTTTTTTGTTTTTTAAAAGGAAAGATAAAAGTGTGACCTGTACATCCATCAGACCTTGAAAGCATCCAGTTTCACTGAGATGGTTGCATCTATTATTCACAACTTGGGACCCAATTATGTACGTAGCACCATTAGATGCTGAAAACGAAAACACTTCACCATGTTCCAGAAAGTTGTTTTCTATCTTAATGCTGTCATGATATCCACTCTTTACCTGACAAGGGAGAAGTTTGTTGGCTTTCAGTCCGGAAGTGACCAATTTGACTTTGGATATCGTAGGCTGAAGACTTGAGGGGATGATTCCAGCAAATCAAAGAGCCTTTTCACTCTGTTCCCACTCCATCAGCTTTTATGGTTGAGCTTTTCCTTTCTACTGGGTTAGAAGGTGTAGTCTTTGTATTTGCAGAGCTCAGGACTGCTGTTTAGGGCCTATCCCAGAGCTTATCCAGTCCCTGCATAGTGTCTTCAGGCTTCAATACAGTGTGAACTATTTCAGCTATAGTGAAGTCACCCCCCTCCAGTCCTGTAGGGTCCTCCAACTCTGTGCGGGCTGGTTTCCATTACACCCACTCACTCTGACTCCCTGACCTCTGTTTGGTCCATCACAATATGATCCACACATCTCAGATTATCCTTTGGGGCAGAAACAGCTCTCAGAATAAATCCAGGTGCTCAATTTCAAAGGAGGAAACCGGAATTTAAAGCTGAAGTGGTAATTTTGACCATTAAATCCCAGCTTTAACTTGGCAAGTTCTTCCTGTTGCCTTCTGCAGTCTTAATCTGTTTGCTTTTTCAGTCTCAGATGCCTTTCTCTGGTATGATGTCCCTGGTTCCTGGTGGCAGCCCTTGAGGGACTAACTGGCTGCACTCCTAGCACCTTACAGAACAGGATTCAGCATGGAGCTGAATGAGAAAAACTTCTTTACTCTGAGGGTGACAGAGCACTGGAATAGGCTGCCCAGGAAGGTTTTAAAGTCTCCTTCTCTGAAGATATTCAAGACTCACTTGGACACAATCCTGTGCAGCCTTCTCCAGGTTATTCTGCTCTAGGAGGGGGGTTGGACTAGATGACTTAGAGAGGCCCCTTCCAACCTCAACCGTTCTGTGAATCTGAGAATCTGTGAGCCAGGTAAATGCAGAATTCACCCCCAAGACTGAAACACCACAATGCCCTTGAGGGGTAGATAGTTTTCTTTATTTTCAGTTTCTTCAAGCTTCTGCAGGCCATGGAGGTGAGGGTTTTCACAGGAAAGCCACCTTCCTCTTTCCACAGTGGGAACTGTTGTCCTCATCTTGTGTCATCTCCCAGAGCACCTTAGGAAGAAAAATCTGTGACCCATTTGAGGCCTCAAGGCGGCTGCTGGGTCTACAAGTAAAATGGCTGGCTGAGAAGAGCTTTCATGTGTTAAAAGGTTCTTGGCTTTATTTATTCACCATGTGCTGGGTCACGGTCCTTGAAATGTGCCTGAGGAAAGTGTCTGCCCAGGTGGTAGAAAGCACCTACTTCCCTCAGGGTACCAGTGATGGAGTGAAGCTCTTGGTGAAGCACTTCCTTAGGTGGGTGCCATCACCACCTCTCTCCTGCCTCAGGACCCTGAGGTTATTATTTTTTGGAGCAGGCAAGGGCATAGGCTGAGAGCAAGGCCAAGACACCGAACCTCTAGTGAGCCAACTTGGGATCTGAAAAAGAAAAATGGGAGGGGGAAGGAGGCAAGGGAATTTGTCCTAGGCACAGTCAGAGGTCTGGAAGAGATTCAAGAGGTCTTCTATTTCCCCTGCCTCAAGGCACAAACTGCATTAACTAAACTCTTCCTGACAGGTGTTTGGCTAACCTTGTCTTCAGGAAGCAAGAATGCTTCCCTCTACCTACCCTGCAGTAACCTATTCCAGGCCTTCACTGCACTCAGAGTTAGAGTTAAGCCTTAAGTCTATCTTTAATCTCTCTTGTTGCATTGTAAATCCACTATTCCTTGGGCACACTGAAGGAATTATTTCTTTCTTCTTCATTGCAGCATTTAACCAGTTTAAAGGCAATACAGATATCTCTCCACTTCAGCCCTCTCACCTTCTCAGTTGTCCCCCTCCTGCTCTGACATCATAATTTCTTGCTCTCCCTGTAATCTCTAAGGTGCCCAAAGCCAGCAATAACACTGGGACTAGACAAAGACCTCCTGTTTACACTTCCTAGAGTTCACTTACTTCTCCTTGACCTGCAATCCCTAGATCACTTCTGCAGGAAGCCACCTATTCCCACTGTGCTTGTTGCTCCCACTGAGGTGAATGACTGTTGAGCCAAAACAGGCAGTTACCTGAATAGCCTTCACCTGCCTTCGGTTTACTGTAGGCTGAATTCCTCCTTCCCACTCACTGGTGGTAGCGTATCAGTCAAAGGCTCATAGCAGTTTTAGTGAAGGCTGGTCTGTGAAAAGCATTAATCACTTCACCCCTCCAGGTATTATTAGCTTTACTTTCTCGCTAAGTGGAGGACCTTCTTCCTTCATCTTCCTCTTTCTTCTGAAATATTAATACAAAGCTCTTTGTTACCTTTCATGTCCCTTACTAGTTGTAGTTGATTCTGTGCTTTGGCCTTTATGATCTCGTCCCTACATGCTCCAGCAATTCTTTTCTATGCATCTTTAGTAAACTGACCTAGTTTCTGCTTCTTGCATGTCCTCATAGACCATCTGTCTGATACATGCAATTGCCAGCCGTTACCAGCACAGGCTGCACTTTACCTCCAGTCTTGAGACTGGGGGAATTGGGATCCTTTACCAACTCATTTTTACCAGGATGAGGTTACAAAGAAGAAATGTTGCAGGACCATTGTTTCTGTGGGCAAAGAGTAATGTCAGTGTTGCACTGGGTTGGACAAGCAGATGCCTAAGAAAGAGTTGTGCATCAAATGGCAAAAGGTATCAATCCTCTGTATTCAATTATCAATGTCTCTTAATTATAAATTCTCCTTGAAATTTGGGGCATGGGAATCCTGAAGAGGAGTAGGTAATTAAATGGTCTCAGACACATGTTAGTGTGCATGAATCCTCTCCCAGCTTTTCTTAAAAGTTTTGCTCTAGAAAAAAAAGTCAAAATGGCAGCACATCTGCACCAACAAGCCCAAAGACAGCATTTCTTTGGCCACCTCCCCTGTAAGTATTCCTGGGAGCTGCAAGTACTTACTGAGGGATAGCTGTTTCCAACTGCACTTTCCTGTCAAGAAGCATGGTGAAGAAAGTGCTGGAGTAAATTCTCTGCTGTTTGAGTTATTGTCATGAATGATAAAACAGATGTTTCATATTCGTGAACTTTTCATGATCTTGGGCTGCAGACTGGCTAGATAATGTGAAATCCTATTACAGCAGGGAACAAGGAACTGTAGTGGGCACATAAGTCCCAAATCTAGTTTCTGATGATTCTTTCCACCGCTTATCCCTTAAACCACACACATGCTAGCCCTCGCACACCCAGCAGCATTTCTGTACCCATTCTTAGTTGAAAGTGAGACTTTTGGCAAATTATTTGGAAAAATCCACAAACTATATACTGTTTTTTAGCCAGCTAATGCTAAGCCCAGTGCCCCTCAGTGTGCTCAGGGTCTCTGGAAGGTTTCTGAGCATGATTACCTTCTCCCAGGTGAGAACATTTATTCTTACAGCTACCATTAGCATGCCCTAGGCTTTGCAAGGGAAAATGCATCAAACCCCTTTGTGCTGCCCTAGAGACACAAAGCAGCTATAAAGCAAGCCAAAGCAGTTAATTGCTCTGCTTCCCCAAAGCAACATAAAGGAGTTGGAGTACCCTGGAGAATCTGGCATTTACAGAGTAGTTTCTGTTGGATGAAAGGCATAACCCTTAAAATCACAGACACAGTGCTCAAAGGGATTTGACTCCAAGTTTTCACACAGAGGTGGGCTCAAGGTTAGAGGTAGGTTACAACTGATGATGTTTGCTTATGCCTTTTTAAAAACTGGAGGTGTTTACACAATATATTTCTGGAGACCAGTTTGTACCTACAAGTGAAAAATGGCTGAGCTCTCAGGATAGATACGCTCACCAAAGCCACAGTCTATTCTTCCTCCTTGCTGTGCAGTTTTCATACTTACTGTAGAGCAGCCAACAGGAACCAGCACTGGAGATGCTAGCACAACTCCCTCCTCCCAGTAGACCCTGGGACTTGAGCCAGGACTCACAAACTTTTAGGTTTGCCACCACAGGAAAGATTTTAACCCCACACTGGAGAAACAGGCAAAGCCTTCCTCCAGCTGTATGGTGGAGAGAGAGCAATGCCTCATGGACAGCTGCCTCTCCTGAGCACATGTAGCTGAGCTAAATATCCCTTATGTGCTGTATGTGTTGATCCAAGGTCAACCCTAGATTACGTGACTGCCACATTTTCTCTTTGTAATCCAAATGAAATGTGATGGAGTTTTGGTATAAATTACTCCGATCTTGAGTAATTCCTTGCAGTACTTCCTTGCATTCACCCTACTAATCATGAGGTTAGGGAAATACTGCTTAAAAGATGCAGTAATGACTTGGAGCCCAACATAAGCAGTAAAAAAATATCACTCTGTTTTAGGAAATATTGTCATTATCCCATAAATATGGCATATCTGCATAGTCTCTGCCTTAGCACATATGGACTATGGAGAGGAAATTATATTACATCATCACACTGTCATGTGTGGTTGGCAGAAATTCTGGGAGCCATTCCTTAATTCCATGTTCACATCAGAGAAGAAAAGGATAGGAAACAAGTGACGGGTAGAGCTGCATCAAGGTAGAAGGATTAATTTTTCAAATGACTTTGCATCTGAGACAGATGTACAGTGACAGAAATATAAACCCATCTTCCCCCACCTTGGCCAAAGTTTCTATGTGATGCAGTTCTTTGCGTGCAGTTTATGCATGTGTTGAAGTCATTTGCTTGGCTGTATCCTAAAAAAGCAGAGACATTTTGTTTCCTTTACCATATGAAATAAAAGTAGTTGCAACATAGGCCAAAGCAATGTGTTCAGTTTGTCCCTATACACAACTCACATCAAAACCCTCAGCAATAACATTAAGGGAAGATCTGTAGGACCAAAAAAGGTGGCATCCATCACATCTGCCACTGTAGGAGGTAAAGCTGAGCTGGCTGTTTGAGCTGCCACCATAGCCAGTTGAGTCAGTGGAGATTATGTTTCAGTTTATCCACCCACATACAGGTGTGACCTTCAGGAGATGAACTGCCCCCTCAGTCCCATGGATACCACTGATTCGTTCTCCATTGACCATAAAGGCAACCTGGTTTGGTCACATATAGACATGTTATGGAGATATGGACTACATCATGTCACACCCACTGACTCCTGAGAGAATCTGCAGGAATCACCCTCTCATGGAACTGGACAGTTTGGGGGTTTGCCTTCTTTTTTTTTTCCCCAGGAGGAAATTTGCTACATGGTGACATGCACCACTGATGGATATGCAGTGCCAGATGCATGCATGGGGGCCTGAGGCACTAGCCATGCTTGACATTCTGGACTGCTACCATTAAAGGAAAAGAAGGGGCCAAACTCTAATACATCCTGCTTCATAATTATTAAAAAATTAGATATGCCTACACATATTAATGCAATGGGCTATTGTCGTGGTTTTGTCCCAGCCAAGGGCCGCACCCC
The DNA here is from genome assembly GCA_020800305.1 of Porphyrio hochstetteri. NCBI lineage: Eukaryota > Metazoa > Chordata > Aves > Gruiformes > Rallidae > Porphyrio > Porphyrio hochstetteri. The sequence goes on from CM036906.1 coordinate 9,628,432, forward strand.
ACACAGTCGCTTGTACTTTTAAAAGGAAGGGGGAAGGAAAGTTGGGGGAGGGGGAAAAAGGGAAGGAAGAAAGGAGGGAACGAAACCACAACCTAGAAACCAGAACCACGCAGGTTGGGATAAGGATAGTTTACTAAACAATAACAGAAAACTAGATATAACAATAACAGGAGTTTAAAGCACAAAATAGATGAAACTGGTGATACACAATGCAGTTTCTCACCAAACCACACAACTCAGGCCGCACAGCTTAGAGCCATCCCGGAACCCGACCGTCCCCAGAAACTGCATGTCCTGGCGTTGTCTCCTCCTCTTCCCCCCAGTCCCCCTTTATACTGAGCATGACGTAACTGGCATGGAATATCCTCTTTGGCCAAATCGGGTCACCTGTCCTGGCTGCGTCCCCTCCTTTCTCATTAGTAAGGAAGTATGAAGAACTGAGAAAGGTCCTTGATTGCCCGGCAACAACCAGAAACATCAGGGTGCTATCAGCACTGTTCTCATCCTAACACCCAAACATGGCATTCCATCCACTGCTAAAAAAAATTAACTCCATCATAGCTGAAACCAGGACAGCTATAAAGTCCCTCACAGCAACACGTTGATATACCCTGAGTATTTACAGCAGCTCAAAGCAGGGCAATTTTTATCGGACTTAAGACCACCTTTCTAGTTTCCTGTGATTCGCAAACCAGAGAATATCACCCAGTTGCCTGCAATCAGGTCATGCTACAGGATTATCTTGAAAAGCATCCAGCCATGGCTGGAAACAGCAGGAGACTGATCTTCCACCACCTCTCTTGCTGTTTTGTTCAAGTGATCTAATCAGTCTCCCTTTGGTAAACCTTGCCTCTACCTTAAGCTTGTCTCATTTTGGCTGCCAGGTGGCCTTCCCTGTGCAACTTCTCTTACCCTGTATTTTCTCCATGCTCCCAAGTGGCACCTCATTCTTTTACCTAGTTATAGAAGCCAAATTTGCTAATTACTTACTTCATTGTGAGCTATTTTCTTGCAACCTTTTAGGGTTTTTTCCTCTGGCTTTTCTCTTCCTCCTGCACATCCAGGTGCCACATTTATTCAATTAAATATACTTTGAATGGGCCCAATTTACAAAATATTTCTTTTTCTTTTAATTGTTATTATTGCCTAGTCACAGGATAATTTACTAGTCTGCTAGTCTTTATGTCATTAGAAAATTCTAGATTCAACCCTAAAGTAGCTGATAAAACCTTGGAAGTTTTTGGACCAATCTCTGTGAAATCCACTTGATAAAATCTACTCACTAAGAAAAAAATAAATTGATAGCTGCTTTGATGTTGAACACGGTATATTTTGTCTTATTTTGTTTAGAATATTAGGTGGTACTAAAAGCCAAAAACATTTAGAGTATGCTCAGTCATTGCTCAAGCAATTAGTCAGTTTGCTGCCATATACAAAATATGAGTTAGGTAAGAGCTATTTTCATATTAACATGTCATTAGTGGTTGTTACTATGGACTACTAATACTACTAGTAGTCCCAGCCTTTAACCTCACTGTTGATTTATGAACACGTCTCTTTTTGGTACAATTGGCTGGTTGGCTTTCAGCCTATCTTTGCATTGTCTTGTTTGTCCTCAGCAAATACTGGCAGAGAATTAACATTTTTCCAATTGTTTGTAATTTCCCCAGTATTTTGAAATTAAAAGGAAACATCAGGGAGCCAGAGACCACAACAGCTTCACTTCAAGATGACTGAGACAAAGTTATCCAGGCCCACTGATTTCAAAAAGAGTTGTTTCATCTTCCCTGAACCACTAAAGGCTCAGAAAGTAGTTTATCATCTTCATGTGATCTTAGTGTATCATCCTGCTTGCTCCCAAATACAGACTAGAAGCATGCTGCCTTTATTGTTACTAGCATTTAATTTGTTCCTGATACACTCTTTTTCCTTCTGTCTTTGGCCTTTTCAACTCTGGACAGTGTCTGATGTCTTCAGCTTCCCTTATCAACCAGCAAATTAGAGAGAAATCACAAAACATATTTCCAACCTTCCCTTTCGTTATATTCTCTTAAAATTCCTTCCACTCATTGCTTTTATTTGCCAATTGCAGTTTTAACTAAAACTGATGTGGTTTTTTAATTTTTGTTTCCTAATGATTTGATGACATTTTTCATAAATAAAGTCCATTTGCTATTCCTGATGACTTTTGATTATCTTCCTTTTAGTGCACTTTAGTGCATTTTTGGTTGCAAGCCACAGATTTATAGGTAAACATGACTGCTCCCATTTCTGCTGTGTGCAATGGCACTAAGCTGCACCAGGGCAGGTTCAGATTGGATGTTAGGAAAAACTTTTCCACTGAGAGAGTTGTCAGGATGTGGAACAGGCTGCCCAGGGAGGTGGTTGAGTCACCATCCCTGAATGTGTTTAAAAGATGGGTAGATGAGGTTTAGCATAAGACAGGAACAGTTGGACTTGACGATCTTAAAGGTCTTTTCCAACCTTGTGATTCTGTGATTCAGTGCTGAACAAGTGATAAAAGAGTTTGAAACTTCAGCAGAAGAGTCCCAGCATATGGACACGTCAGCTGTGAGCTTAAAAAAACAAAAAAAAACCCAAACAGTGCAAGCAATCTATTGGTGATTTTGTTAAAGCATCTACCTGAGGTTACCAAAGCATTACAGAGGTCTTCAGTTTCATTATCAGGAGAATGAAGGTGTCAGCTGACCTCTGACACTGTCCACCTTTGTGACCACTGTCGACTTTTTCTTTTCATTTGTCCTTTGAATATGAACAGATAGCAATAAATAAACTGCACAGAAAATATCTATGCCCAAGAAGAGCTCAGTGGAGGCTGTAGATACAATCAGAAATCTGGTGCTCCCGTGTGGGGACTTAACTCGCAATGAAAGAGATTTCTTCTTGTTTGTTTCCTCTTTTTTGTGTGCTTTTTTAACGTGCTGTTTCCCAAGCATTAAAGTCTTTTACCAAGGGAAGGAAGTAGCTTTCTTTCCATACATTGCTGTTTGTTTACGTGCTTTTTAAATATGCTGCTCCCATGGATTTCACCTCTTTTGTGGAAAGGAAAGAATCCCACAATGTATTGCATCAGTCTCCACATCATGCACCAGCAATGCAGGTTGAACCATGCCTTGAGCACCACAGCACAAAACAGAGATAGAGCTAATATTACCCACTCTCAGGAAGCGCCTATCAGCCGCAGCCAGCCAGGTGTTGAGAAGTGCTGCGCTGCTGAGCCTGATGTGGTAGGCACAGGTGAGTTTACAGACAGATCTTGTCTGTCTTTGGGGTTTTTTCTGCCTCCTGCTTTTATGTCTCTGAACTGCCGTCAGTGTGTATTTACTGACAGGGGCCCTGCTGTGTAGAGCATGAATACATGTAGCCACACATCCATCCTCAGGCATTGTAGCTGGCTCATGGAGTCTTCTTCAGAATCACCCATGAAGGAGAAACGGTGATTTCTACAACTAAACGTAGCTCAAATGAATATGGCTGCAATTCCACACAATAGGAAAAGAGGCAATTCTCCAGACCCTAGGCTTTCTTGCACTGAAATTTCAAACACCAGCAGACAGCAATGCTCTTCTCACATTTCTCAAAAAGATTAGAATAATTCAGAAAGTCTGACAAACGTCTCTGTATCTCTCCCTGTGTTATGACAAGGTCAAGGTAAATATTTGCATTGCTCAATTCTTATGCTGCATCACCATTATGGCTGTTGCTGAGCATGTTGTGACCTACCAGCTGTGAAGGCCATGTGGAGACACATAGGAGGGAAAAATAATTTACCTCTTGGAAGCTACTGGAATCATTCAAGGATTCCATTTCAGATGATGGGATTTCTCTGGCAGGGCATGTTCTTCATAAAGCAGCCCTTGGCTCATCTATTGAGGGCTGAGCGACACCAGCTGTGCTCTACTTGGGAACACTTTTTAGGAAACTATTAGAAAATGAGATTTCTGTAGTTATTCAAATGAATTAGAGATTTAATATTTGTATAGGAAATGTGAAGTCATGGCTGTATGTCCCGACTGCCCCCAGCATCTTTAAAGATAGGTCTTGTTCAAAAGTAGCTGGAAAACAAGTTTTATTTGGAATTCTTTTCAAAAGTTGCAAACAACATGTTATCAACTCAAAGTCCTGTGTCTGTGTCTATATTATTATTTTTTTTCCTGAAGCCACCTAATAATTCTGCATTTATTGTCTTGTTTTAATTATTTCAGCTGGTAGGATGCAAAATATGAATGGCACCAGCAAAGATCATCATAATCCACATTGGCTGATTCAAATCTCTGAACAAAGTTCTTGCCTGTTTCCACTCTTCCTTAGTGATGCATTCACACTATCAGATAATATCACCCAAAATTTACTTCCAAGTCTACTCTCTTGATCATTGAGTAAATATTAATTATAACTTGTGCCTTCTTTCAGACTGAATTTTCTCTTCACAAAACCTATCGTGGGGGATAGTTCAGCTTAATGGTCCTTCCCAGTAAACAGGACAAGTAAGACTGCAGCATACGTGGCTCCGACCCTCACACGGTGTCCTCCAACACAAACAGTCCTTCAAAGCATGTCATGTGCTCCACAGAAAGTTCCACAAATATATCTGACTGTCGTGGTTTTGCCCCAGCCAAGGGCCGCACCCCACACAGTCGCTTGTACTTTTAAAAGGAAGGGGGAGGGAAAGTTGGGGGAAGGGGAAAAGGGAAGGAAGAAAGGAGGAAAAGAAACCACAACCTAGAAACCAGAACCACGCAGGTTGGGATAAGGATAGTTTACTAAACAATAACAGAAAACTAGATATAACAATAACATAAGTTTAAAGCACAAAATAGATGAAACTGGTGATACACAATGCAATTTCTCACCAAACCACAAAACTCAGGCCGCACAGCTTAGAGCCCGTCCCGGACAACCCGACCGCCCCAGAAACTGCATATCCTGACGTTGTCTCCTCCTCTTCCCCCCAGTCCCCCCTTATACCGAACATGACGTAACTGGTATGGAATATCCTCTTTGGCCAATTCGGATCACCTGTCCTGGCTGCGTCCCCTCCTTTCTCACTAGTAAGGAAGTATGCAGAGCTGAGAAAGGTCCTTGATTGCCCGGCAACAAATCGGAAAACATCAGGGTGCTATCAGCACTATTCTCATGCTAACACCCAAACATGGCATTCCATCCACTGCTAAAAAAAAAAGTTTAGCTGAAACCAGGACACTGACAATTAAAACAAAAATAAGGAACGTAAATGCATAATGATCTCTTAGAGGCACAGGGCACCTGATGCCCAGAAAAGACTAGTGCCAAGTACACCTTGAAAGTGCCAGCACTGAGTGATGTGGACTCATGTTCTCTGTGCTGTTTGGCTGTGTGCCCACATTCAGTCCTTGAATGGCTATAATAGATATATTTAACAATACAAATCCAGCCTGAAGTGTCTTTGCCTTGGCCGTGCAGCTTACGAAGTCATCTAGACTTAAGAAAGAGATCCTATCTTTCTGTTCCTCCTAAAATATTCAGAGTAAACATTTTTTAAGTTGAAATATGCAAACAATGTGCCCCAATCCATGTTTAACACACACAAATAACCCATTTGATTTTTCACTGAGCAGCTTCCCCAGTACTGTAGAATATACCAATACCCATAAATGGTGAAACAACCCTGGAATCCCCAGAAATCCTCCAAAAATAACAAAATCACTGTTATTATCATAATGTGTAATGGGAATACTATTTGAGATACATCATACTTTTTACACACTGCAAGAAGCATCCTCTGGTGCTTGAATCCCATCATTTCCCCTGGGAAAAGTTCATGGAATCAAACCGACAGACCACATGTTTAAATAACGTTGCAGGCCTGGCTGCAACCCATGACAGTAATGAAAATGCTTAATTAAAGTTTCCAGTTTACTCCTAATTCACTGCACATTGCTTAACTATTACAGCATATGTCTCACATTGTATTTACAGTGAGATCTCTCAGGGACTGAAATGTCCAGGCAGTCTGGGTAAATTGGAAAGGATTTTCAGTTTAAGTAATTTAAGGGTAGGCTAAATATGATAACATTTAGCAAAATTGTTAAAGATTACTGCAGAAATTCTATCCTATCCTATGCTAAGACAAGCTGAAGCTTCACTGTCACAGTGCCTGGTTCCTCTGGTCTGCTTCAAGATTACAATTTACCAACTCAGGTCCTACTGCTCCTTGTAAATTACTATTTAGCTACACACACTTCTTTAATAATGACTCAAGTTTACAGTGAGACATGTTTGGCTTTGTAAAACTGCTTCAGTGCAGTTTTACTTACTTTTACAGGGGTGGTGTTTTCCTTTTCTTGCAGCATGATTAGGAGACAAATGGAAGATTAACTCTTCTAAGACCATTAAAGCCCATAGTGCACCCAGACAAGCTGCAGAGCCATACAGACTCTGCTCAGGAGAAAACTGATAAACTTGTGTGACTTCCCAAAACCAGGGGCATCTCTGCACTGGAAGAACACATTTTGCTCAGAGAAGGTTATGTCCTTAATGAACACAACTATTATAACCACCTTTATAATATCTTGGCTCTGGCAAATTCCTCAATGAGTGACTTTGTCTAGCACAGGTCTACTAGGTCTAGAAACTACTTTAAATTTTGAAGGAGTCTGCCTATGGCAAGTGACAACCACGTAGCAGATATTTACTTAGATATGCTTTAAACTGACTAGGATGAGTACCAACAGCCCAGAGCTATAATGTGGATTTCTTTTCTCAGGCAGATATATAGCCCACCTCTGGACAGCTGACAGGCTTCTTCGAACATCAAAGGGGAGTGCTGATTGCCATGGGCCGGAACTGGACCAGCTTCTGTGCTAGCAATTAAACTTTAGGCATGACCATGGCGCGGTTAAACCCACTCCCCTATTTTAACACTACAGCTGTAGCTGTACAAACAAGTCTGGATCTAGCTTGATGTTCCTAATCCTGATGAATGCCTGCAAGTTAGCAGAGACACTAAAAAGCCAGAGGGTCATAATTTATTAAGACCTCATGTTATTTCATGAGGCAGTGTTATTTCATGGCTCACATTTTTACAAGACATAAGACAAAAAGAAGTTGTTTTTCCAAGAATGGATGTGTTCATTACTACTCCATATATGTATTACAGATGTCTCACAAGACAAAAATTAAGGCTGTTCTGCAGAAGGGCAGATAATTTATGTTCCACTTCCACAGCTAACTGTCCTTCCATGATTACAAAATATTTCCTTCTTTCCTCCTTAAAAAAAAATAATAGAAGTACTGGTTGGGATGCTTAGTGGGATGATGGAATGTTTGTTACACTAAAACAGGGGACTGTGTTGGCTAAACATTAATGAGCAGAGTGTAACTTTTATGTAAGTTGTCATGTTTAAACATTTAACAGCTGCTCCTCACACAAGATGCCCTCTTTCCTCGCTGAGTGAGCACACAACAAAGCCTGTGGTGCTGGAATATTTTGCATTCTGGGATTTAGAACACCTCTTCTCTTAGTGTAGAATATAATACAAAATTAACTCATGGATCGTTAGAAAGTGTTTGGTGAGAGTGGGAAGGCTGGCAGCATTTTTGTACTCAAGTGAGTCCCTGTTATGTGGTGGCTAACAGAAGCTTTCATCCTAAGATGAAATGCAGACTCAAAAGCAGAGTTCAAGCAGATTCAAATGCAGAGTTCAGAAGTAGAACCTGTGTTGCCAGCTTGTATTTCTGAGACAAAGCGGTGGGGGTTTACTGGGACTAAAGCAGCTAATGTCTTCCAAGATAAGGCAGGCTGAAACATAGCAAAAGTACAAGACAAGTCATGGGATGAGAAGTTCATCATAGACTGAAACCATGAAAGGATCTAATCAGTGCTGTATTTAAACATATTTTTTTTCATGACCAGTTAAGGGCAAACCTTTTGTCTTCTGTTTTAACTTTTGGTTCTGTATCATTATTTATGGGGAATTTGATGGAGAGGTTTTCTATGTGATCCTATGCTTCTATTACTCTTGAGTTTGAACATATTTGGGCAAGTTGCTCATCTGTGACTAATTATGTTTGTTATAATGCCATGGACATAGTGTTCTAGAAGAGTTCTTCTGTATTTTTTTTCTTCTTTACTGTGTGCTGAAAATGAATTTCCCCTATAAAAGCAGAGCTAGGATCTCATGACTCTTATTTATGAGTGTTTATTCATCACAATAAACAGGAACCAGGAATAAAATTACTGTCAGTTAAATATCACATACACTCATGAAAAAGAAAAGATATGGCTCCAGTCTGCACTGTTGTCCATGCTCCAAGTGCTGCTCTTTAACAACACGGTATCTCAGGCAGAGCATTAAGGATGAGCATGTTGCAGTAAACAGATTCTTTCTCTGACAGATCTTCAGCTGTTCACCACAATCTTCACTGATTCAAAAGCCACAGGACAAGGATGACATTATTACTTGTCCACACTCAGAATTTGTGATTGTTTTCATTGGTCTTCTACATTTTTTCCCAAATAGATTTGCCTTTTCAGCCAAAACATGAGAGGTAAAAATGTACTTTTATTTAAAAAGAAGAGGCAAATCCTTGTAAAACCACATGCCCCCAAAATCTGGCTTTTGAAAGAAAACAACAATAATTTGTCTTTTAATGATGCCATTCTTCCATCTTTATTCTTACCAATTGTCAATAAATCTACTCACAGAATCACAGAATCACAGAATGGTTTGGATTGGAAGGGACCTCAAAGATCATCTAGTTCTAAACCCGGCTATGGGCAGGGACACCCTCCACTAGACTGGATTGCTCAAAGCCCCATCCAACCTGGCCTTGAACACTGCCAGGGAGGGGCATCCACAATTTCTTTGGGAAACCTGTTCTCACCACCTTCACAGTAAAGAACTTTTTCCTAATATTTAATCTAAATCGATCCTCTTTCATCATAAGGCCATTATGTCTTGTCCTATCCCTCCATGCCCTTCTCCAGCTTTCCTACAGGCCCTTTCAAGTACTGGAAGGCTCCTATGAGGTCTCTCCAGACCCTTCTCTTCTCCAGGCTGAACAAACCCGACTCTCTCAGTCTGTTTTCTTGGGAGAGGTGGTCTAGCCCTCTTATCATCTTTGTGGCCCTACACTGGATTTGTTCCAACCACTCTCTCCATGTCTGCCTTGTACTGGGGAGATCAGAGCTGGATGCAGTACTACAGGTGGGGTCTTACCTGTAGAGTGGCAGAATCACCTCCCTCAACCTGCTGGTCACACTGTTTTTGATGCAGCCCAGAATACAGTTGGCTTTCTGAATCCTACATCTCTTGCCAAATACTAAGGACAGGATGGAGGGCAAGACAGTTTGACCACAAAAATGTTGACATCTGAGCTAAGCTACTCATAAGCACATTCCATGGCTGATGGAAGAAGACAGGGATAGAGGACTGAGAGACTTTATTTTCAACACCTATTTTAGCATGAGAACAATTTTCCTTTGGGATTGATCAAGGAAGGAGTCTATTTCAGTATTTGGAATACATGTGTAACAGATGCATAATCTAATTATTTTAGATGGCTTTAATTCTACCCCATATGCCTTCAAGAGAGCTTCCAGAAGTCATGGCATGCCTCGCAGTATAAAAGCGTTCTGGGAAAATACCAACCTTTGCAAAAGGCCAGAGCAGAAACCACACATGGAAGAGTGCTTCAAAGCAGCATTGAACTAAACAATGTGCATCTTCTGTGTAAGGATGAATTCTGCCCTCCCTTTGATGTCCTGCTCCTGAACTTTGGATGTTGCAGCCCTTTGGGATCTGATAATGGAGCTAAAATGTTTCACTTATGAAATCATTTCTTATAACACACGTGGTCATCTTAAAAATGACAAAATCCTATGGAGCAGTACTGGAAGGGTAGTACAGCCAAGATGGAAACTTGTTTCAGATTTTACATTGATTTTCTACCCTGTGCAGAAATTACCACTTTCAGTACATACCAGTATCTTTGGAAAATAGAAACACACTGAAAATCTGATGTGGACCTTCAGTTCCATCTCCACCACAAGCTCCCCCTGGTCAGATGCCGGGCTATAATTAGAACACATGCTTTTTTTTTCTCCACACAAAGCCAAGCCTCAACAATGCACAGTAATGGGTAGTTCCGTTATTATTATTACTGTGGGGCAGACAGGGTCCTGCTCAGGAGCACCACATTGAAAGATCACAACCCTAATTGCCTTGAAATTGTGTCTAAAGGGAGCAGTTTCCTGTCTAAACCTGCTGTGCTAATTATAGTCCTGCAAAAGGAACATGAACTTTGACCCATGTTTGCAGACATGGCTTGAAGACAGTCCTTGGCCTGCCTCCAGTAACAACCTCCAGGCGGGTGAGACCCATCACTCATGAATCACCAAAAAAGCAGATCCTCCATGTCTACATGTATAAAAAGCTGGCTGACCAAAGAGATTATAAACAGAATCTCAATGTCAACAGGGTGGGTGGAAATGCACAGAGTGAAGATGGCTGATAGACCTTGTGAAATTATATTTGTCTAGGCACAGCTTGGAACATAAAGGTTATTTTAGAATTAAGATATGAAATTGAAGTGTATCTTAGTTCAAACTCTGGCTCTTGTAGACACTTGTTTCATATTTTTCATCAAGACACTGGTTTGAACATTCAAAGCTAATAAAGAACTTTGAAGAACTGGGTCCCAGGTCCCCTTCTCTCTGCAAGATGGAGAAATTGTAATTCCTTTCTACATATCTTGTTATTTGCAGAAGCCCCTCCACTGACAGTCTTGTAACCATATGAAAGACGGTTAAAGTATGTAGACATAGCTATACACTTTGCATTCATAACCTGTAAATAGGGACTGCCATAAAACTCCAGGCAAAAAAATTGAGAAGTCAATTAAATGTGTCAAAAGTTTAATTACCTGGGGGTATTTCAGCAGTAACAAAGTGAGCTGAACCTTCTTAGATCTTTGGTAATTATCAGGCATCCTGAAACAGTAGTTTAGTTGATGGTTTAGATGCTATAACTGAGATTGTATATTTGAAATATAGATGGGAATTATGCCGCTTAAAAATTTTGAACATAAAAACAATACCTTAAAGGTCATTAATGTGTGGAGAGTGTACATTTAGTGTCTGTCAATCCATAAGAAATTTGTTTGTCATTTAGGTAAGCAGTGACATATAAATTCACTGGAAGTATCCCACAAATGAGTGGACACATAGGCTAATAAATGTCTAAAATACTGAGTGGGGGTTAATTCATTTTCTGATCTTTCCTCTAGTGTACTCATAGCTTGCATCACCTCCTGTCATGTCAGACCTAGCTCTGAAATGGAATGTGTTGATGTGATTGGTGATAACCCTGTACTTCTATAGTGACAAAGGCAGCTACTATGCTTCCATACTCCTTTGCATACCTAATGATTGATATGACATGATCAGCTGGAGTATGCTACTGTGGTGTAGTGAAATTTTGGCCCATCTCACTGATGCATGCCTTGGGGCATTGACCTTTGTTGTCCCGGGGTGATGTCCCCCACACTTTGGCTGTTAAAACCCAGAAATCTAACCTGCTCTGAAACCATCCCTGCTTACAAGGTTATCCCAGGTAATTTAAATTTCACAGATTCACAGATTCATGGAATTGCAGGGGTTGGAAGGGACCTCAAGAGATCATCTGGTCCAACCCCCCTGCCAAAGCAGGCTCCCTAGCTCATATTGCACAGATAGGCGTCCAGACGAGTCTTGAGTATCTCCAGAGAAGGAGACTCCACACACCCCCTGGGCAGCCTGTCCCAGGTCTCTGTCACCCTCACTCTGAAAATGTTCTTCTACATATTGGTGTGGAACTTCCTGTGCTCCAACTTGAGGTCATTGCCACTTGTTCTGTCTCCACAGATCACTGAAGAGAGGCTGGACATTTCCCCCTGTGTCCCACACTTAAGATATTTATAAATATTGATCAGATTTCATGGACTTTTGGCTGAGAAGGGGCAAGGCTAGAAGACAAGGTAAACTTGAGGCACTCAGGTGAAACGTCTCCAATTTTTTGCCCCAAATTCTGAGCTGACCTATGTCAGATGTCAGATTATGAAGTCTGAATTTCATAAGATATATCCTTCCATTGGTATTGTTTCTCAGAGTGATTTCTCACTGCCTGAAACACAGAAAAACCTTTCCAAAATTGATGGTAACACTGTAAGGTTGTGAGATGTTTAAACTAAGAAAATGGACAAAATAAGGAAAACTATGCTCAGCAAGTTGTCTCAGAAAAAAAAAAATCTTTGCAGCTGGGAAATCATCACTGGAATCACAAGGATTTTGGGGAATGGGAAGATTTTTATAAAGAAATATTTTTAAATGGGTCAATTCATCCACTGTAGCCACTCACAAATCCCATTTAGTTTTTCTTCTAAGCCTGGCAGAAGGCACTGTAACTGAGGTTGCATGATTAGACATTGAGTGTTAAGGATAGTGGTCTAGTGGAGGATGTTCCTGCCCATGGCAAGAGGGTTGGAACTAGATGATCTTTTAGGTCCTTTCCAACCCAAACAATTCGGTGATGCTGTGACAGTAGGCTTTTCAAAAGAAGGTTTTCAAAAGCATTCAATTTCAAAAGTGTCATTGAGCCTCCTAGGTAAATCTAGAATACTGACAACTTGTGTAGGATCATACATTATTGATTAATTTATTCCAGACAGAAGTAATGAATGGATCATGCAAAACTAAACTGAGAGTCTGCCCTACACCTTCAGTCTTTAGTAGGGGTGTCTGGCCATTTTGTCTTCAGCCTCAAAAGGGTAATTGTTATTCAGTTCCAAAACTCTAAGCACCAACAAAGAGTCTGACCACTATTTATCCATGCACTGTACTAAATACATCTGACAGTGGCACAAGACTTTGAAAAACATTGCAGCCAGGGTGGGATTACTGGTGTCTCGTCTGTTACGACAGGTAACTGGGTACTTTATTCAACATTAGTGAAGTGATGACAAGAGGAAACATCCAGAAGTAGATCTTCCTTTTAGCAAATGGTTCTCTGAACTCAGCTCTGTAAAATATTGGAATAAAGTGAATGTTCAGCTTCCAGGTTTCCAGGTTATGTTAGTCACACTGGAATTAAAAACACTTAGAAACAAAACCACTTAGAAACAAATACAGATTTAACTTCAGTAAAAATGATAAATTTTTCACTGATGGTATCACTGAACATGATGAAAAATAAATTTGTGCTTATCACGTGAGAAGCCCACAGTCTCTAATACCTACATTTTCTGTGTTAGGGAACAAAAGTATAGTAAGGCCACAGACATGTTGGAATTTCCATCACAGCAAACTAGAAACCCATGTTTTCTCATCTCAACACGAAACAAAAAATGAACACATGCCCTGGAATTATGAAACTGTGGTTGAATTTCCAAGAAAGCTTAGCAGCTGTGATCAAGCCAAATGCCTCCAGCCAGGAATCCTAGTGTGCGAACATTAGATGAGAGGGTGTTTGGGATGCTTGTGGCAGGGAACGTCTTCAGGCTCAGGGGTCAGAGGGGCTGCTCGGAGAGTAGGACAGGCTACTGTGCTGGTGCAAATGGTGTGAAACTGGCTCTCCTGCCAAAGGGACTTCAGCAAAGAAAAGTCAGAGATGATTGTTCACTAAAAAAGCAATACCTCGACATTTCATGCTTTCAGAACTGACTGATGTTGATGAGCACAAGTCAAGCAATCGGGAATCCCAAGAAAGAGCATTCTGATGAGAAGGTCCCAAAAGATTGTTACGAAATGAAAAATGGTCTTCAAGAGAAATCCTGGGTCAGAAATGTATCTTTTGAGTATGTTTTCTTTAATTCCTTGTCCCTACCTTAGCTCCTGTTTTTTCTCAGACACAGCCGTGAACATGGCTCAAAGAAATAGTAACTCTTCATATATTAAAAAAAAACTAACATGAGGAAACAAACTTTAATAAACCTGAGACTTCAATTTTTTACTCAAAAATTATTCAAAGCTGTCTCCAAGATGGGTGAAGGAAGAGGGAAGTGGAGGTAGGTAACATTTTGACTGTCATGTGGTCAGTCCTTACAGCAGATGGGGCTGTTAGGATTTCACTTTGATGGTTCACTCTGGGAGAGAGCCAAGCTGGCAAGTCCTCTGCTTGCACTGGAATTTTAGGATCTATGAATGTGGGGTTCCTCTATAGGTTTCTGAGGCATCCATTTATTGGTGATGATCAGTCAGACATTTAGGATGTGAATCATCTGACCATGAGGTGCAACAGCCCCAGGAGGAGCCCTGAGGCTGTGCCACAGGCACAGAGGAACATGCCCAGCTGGAGGCACATTGTCTTCCTGCACCCACAGGTGAATGGTCCCTTCAAAAGGCTCCAGGAAAACATACTCCCCATGTTTTTTAACTCACAGGGAAAAAAGAGAGATGTTACTAGCAAATCTTAGAAAATAGAGCTTTTCTGGAGTTACTTGTTTCTTGCCATTATCTACAATGGCTATTAGTGATTTGCAGAAAGCTGGGACAAATCTCTGGCCCAGAGTGTATAAACGGGGTGTCCGTGCCCCAGTGCTGGCTGGGGCTGCAGGGCAGCTCTGTGGGGGGAGGCAGGGGCTGCCCCATTGACAGTCCCAGCCGGCCCCACTGCAGGACACAGCTGAGCCCCTCAGCCAAGCTGGGGGCACCAGGAGGGGAGGGGGAAAACAGGTTTCAGCAAGATCCACAGATGGCACAAAGCAGAGCAGGAGGGAGCTGCAGCAGAGGGACCCCGAGGCCCCAGTAGGAGGAGGGGGGCAGGAGGTGCTGCAGGCCAGGAATCCCCTGCAGAGCCCCCGCTGGAGCAGAGATCAGCAACTTCTGTAATGCCTTCCTTATATCTGAGCTCAGAATAATAGTGTTTTGTCAGAATTTTATTCTCACACTGTTGGCAGAGAAGAAAGTGTCAAGTCGGAGCCTCCTCTGGAGATATTCAAGACCCATCTGGACGCCTCCCTGTGCAACCTATCCTAGGGAACCTGCTTTGGCAGGAGGGGTTGGACTCGATGATGTCTGGAGGTCCCTTCAAACCCCTTACAATTTTGTGATTCTGTGATTCTGTGAAGTTCCTAAATGTCACACAGTATTTGGCCTTTCTTCAAGATCTGCAAGAAAGGAACTTTCCTTCTCTTCCCCACACATTCGTCTCCTCTTCTAGGTGATCCCTAGGAGAATGGAACCAGATCTTCTTCTTCCTTCGTGTGTGATAGTACAAAGCTGTGCTGAGGGTGCTAGATGTCCCATTGTCCCACCTTACTCCACATCAGTACAAGACTTCCTACCCTGATGCATCTTCTGTGCAAGACAGTTAATTAGTCCTGTGTTTCCTGGCCCTGGATTATCACCATCATTTAATATCATCCTCTCTTTCAGAATGAATAGTTCTGAGGGATGATAGACAGTATTAAGGAACACAGGAGGAGGCAACAGAAATATTTTTGTGGGGATAAAATATTTCAAAACTCCCAGTAGATGAAAATTAGAAAGGTTTGAAATCATCCACACTTTTGGAGTAGTAGTGAAACACCTGGCCCCAGATTGTCTCTGGTTTCTTGCAGGATGATGAAAACTGAGGGCCCCTGAGCAGCTTGCAAAAGCAAATGATTCTATGACTCCTTTTTTCTGCTCAGACTCTTTTTTTACAGTCAGTCTTATAGTGGAAAAATTAAAACTTACATTTTCTGTTGTGCTTGCTGCTTTTTGGAAAAAAATAAAATATTCTATTTCAAATTAGAGGTATGCAGAGTGAAAATTTCTGCTTCAGTCTTCATGGTGGAAGCATGACTGAAGCCTCCACAATGAAGTCTCCTCAAACAGCCAAGGTTTTATGTAAGAAGGAGTACATTGCCATATCCTTCCTCTTTTTTCTCTTTCTCTGCCTTCTGTGCAGTGATTAGTTCTAGCAACACTTTATTTTTCTTCATTGAGAAACAACTTTTAATCCCAAAAGACCCCTGAATGATAGCCTGAGGCTTTATGGAGCTTTGAATGTTTGGATTCCTTTAGAAGAGAAGACAAACGAAATAAAACTTCAGCTCTTCATCTGATGACTGTGTCTGACTCACCAGCTACTGGATGACAAGTTGGAAAGTTTTAAACTCTCCTGACAGTTTTGGCCATTAATAACTGGGATGATGCATGCTTTTCTGAAACTGCCAACAACCTCATCTGTCACAGGCTTTGCTCAGGATTCTGTAGAGGATTTTTATGTCCCTTAATTTTTCTTTTGCAGAGGACATTTCAGTTAATAAGTTGTTCACAAGAAGATCTGGCAAAGTGGTGGGCATTTGTGGAGGGATGCCTGACTCCAAAGTCCCTATCAGCCCATCCCAGTACTGCTACAGAGACACCCAGGACCTTCCCTGGGATCGTGCTGTGGAGTCATAGAACATTATTTCACCTGCAATTTCTCTAGCCATAAGCAAGCAGAGTGGTTCTGTCCAGAAGAATGACATTCAAGGTCAGGTTGGACGGAGCTCTGAGCTCATTGCAGGGTGTTTGACTAGGTAGCCTCTAAAGGTCCCTTCCAGTGCAAACATCCTGTGATTCTATGACTGAGAAACCTGCTTCTGCTAAGTGCTTTCAAAGTTTCCTTTTAGGTACCAATGGTACTCTGTGTTTTGGGATTTGAGATAAGAGGTCTTGTGACAGCTTTCAGTGGCTGAAAGTTATTTCCAAGTTTATCATATCTGCTGCTTGTCTGCAGGGATTTCCCTAAAGCTCTAATAAAAAATTACATCATATGCCACTAACCCTGCGTGTCCAGATCACAGCCAGAGAAATAGTGCCAGAGAAGGCTGCAGCCACAGGGGCAAAACAAGTACATATGAGTAAATTTGATGCTCATGCAGATGATGATACTGAAGAGAAAGCCTGCAGAGTGTTCCTGAGCTGTTAGCTTTGGAAAGTCTTCATCAGTCATGGAGACTGATTTACCCTGTATCTTTGTAGGGTGAGAAGATACTCTGTGTTTGTATAAAATGTACTTTTTCCTAACAGAGACTAGTACATTGTTCCTGCTCAGGATTTGCTGAAAATGCTCTGCCTTGGGTTTTTGTTTAGATCATGCTGGCAAGTGGCAGCAAACTTATTCCAGCTGTGCATCACACTTCAAATGAGACTTGGCAAATAGCTTATTATTTACATATCTGTGTGTGAGAGTAGCAATATTTTGGTTGTGTTGAGCCTCTGGTTTGTCTGTGTGATGCACACCCTTGGAGGGAGGCTTACACTGACAGAGGGAGCATCCATCCTGCTGAGCATGGCTGTGTTCTAGTGAGCACCCTGTTTAACCATGGCCCTGCTCCTGCCCAGCACCTCTGGCTGATGCTGTGAAGGAGTGCCCCACTTGTTCCTGTGGCAGTCTGGACCCCCATTGCCAGAGTGGATCTCTGATCCTTCCTCTTGCACTCAGAACACTGAGTTATCGAATACCATGATCTGGTACTGGATGCTTTTACTTCTCACCATGGTTCTGCCTGCAGTGCAGGTTGGGGAAGTTTGGAGCTACACCACAGTTATTTCTATACTAGTGGAAGGCTCATCCCTGCCTCATCCCCGCTCCCACTTAAGGCCAGAGCTTGGTGGCCTTGCAATGCCAGCACGTTTGTCTTGCACTTCCCTGCCCACTCCTCTCATTAGGGAAGACTGACTTGAAGTCAGAGATATCTTTGCTGCAGGTTTTAGTGGGAGGAGACCTCAGCTCTCTTTGACCCTCTATTTTCTTTCTAAGTACTCAAACCAGAACTTCATGTTGCTTCCCCAGCCAGACACTTTCTTGGCGAGTTGCAAGAAGCCTTCCTGATCTGGCTGGGGTACAAGCGATCAGAATTTCACTCAGATGAATTGTTCTCAAACAGTGTCTCCAATGTATTAGGCAAAAAAAAAAAAAAGAGAAAGTCTTTTCTTTTGATGTCAGCTGTGATGCAGGTTTTCTTATCTCAGCACGCTTTTGGCCACAGACGTATTTGCCGTAGTGGATGGGTGAAAATGCTGAGTGGGATTTAACCATGTTGTGTCTCAGGCACCACTGCAGTGTAGTTTTCATTTGTTTGTATTTCCCCCTATACTTTTACCATCAGATTTTATCTACTACCATTAAATGTTCCTCTCTGGGCCTATGAATCAGCTCCCCTTCTGCAGAGCTCCATTATTTTGATTAGCACTAAACTGACAACACCTTCTAATAATATAGCCACTATATTAACTGTGAGGGTTTTTTCTCTCTCTACTTTTCCATTCAAAGTCATCATAAACTATGAAGTAGATTTCATGAAAAATGAAAGTGGAACAACTCCAAGTTCCCCTCAGTGCTAGCACAACAAGTAACAGTGCAATTGCAAAGCACAGTGAGTAAAAAAAAGTCATTTAGGGTTTGCTGCTGTTAAGGACAGCATCACAGAGCAGAAGCCAAAATGAGCAGGGACCGGATTCCTTGCTGAGGGCCAGTCACCTGGAGAGAAGCGGGGTACCTTGCTGGGACTTTGCAGTGCACCCCAGCTGTTGGGTTTGCATCAGAGGCTCTACTTGAAGGTGAGGGGGAAGAGTTGTGTGAAATGAACATGGACAGTGTTAAGAACTGGAATAAAGAGGAGATAAATAATTAGGGGTTAAAGAGAACAGAAAAAGCAGCTGCAGAGGGGAGGAGGAAGTGGGGGCAGGAAAGAGACTGTGTGCTGGAAAGTTAAGCCTCAGCAGGCCAAGGAAGAGCTGTGGATATAGAACAGGACTCTTCCAGGACAGCATTTCCTGTTGACTCAGGGGCTGTGATGAAGTTGGGGAATGTAGATTTCTTGAAAAATTTCCATACTGGCAAAAGCACCACTATTATACTTGAAAAGGGTGGGGTTTTTTTTTCTTTTTTCTTTATGTGTCTTGTGAGCAATAGGTGTGCTTCTTCACTGATAAAAGATGGTTTGTGTAGAAGGGTCTGGCTGGACCAACTACTCCAGTCCAAGTGTCCTCACAAACCTTTTCTAGCATAGACCCAACCTAGAGAAGCAGGGTGGGAATGTGGTCTCCTCTAATTTATCCTTTCTTGAGATTAATTTCTAAAACATTGCCATACCTTAAAATCTACCTGGCTTTCCACTCTACCCCCCTCCTGAGATAGATGGTAACAGAAAAAGAGGAAATTAGACAAATGATGGGAGAACCCCAGGTAAATATGTTTGAGGGCTTGCAGCTCTCCCAGCCAGGCTTGCCTTTGAATGGTTACACTACAGAGCTGTAAGCACAACACTGCACTGCTGGCAAGTTGAAACTCAAGAGCCTGCTGAAAGCTGGAAGAGGTTCTTATCAGTCCAGTTCTGGAGTCTCCAAGATAAGAAGGACATGGAACTGTTGGAATGGGTCCAGAGGAGGTCCACGAAGATGATGGGAGGTTCAGGGGATACCTTATAGCAGCCTTCCAGTACCTGAAGGGACCTACAAGGAAGCTGGGAAGGGACTATTTTCAAGAGCATGGAATGATAGGATGAGGAGAAACAATTTTAAATTGGAAGGGGGTAGATTTAGATTGGATATTAGGAAGAAACTCTTCACTTCAAGGGTGGTGAGACACTGGTAGAAGTTGCCTGGGAAGGTGGTGGCTGCCCCCTCCCTGGAAGTGTTCAAGGCCAGGTTGGATGGGGCCTTGAGCAGCCTGGTCTAGTGAGAGGTGTCCTTGCCCATGGTAGGGGGGTTAGAATTTGATAATCCTTAAAGTCCCTTCCAACCCTACCCATTCTATGATTCTATGATTTGTGACTTGGGCTACTTAAGCCAGGTCTTTATTGTATTTGTCTGGTTACAAAATAAAGATAATAAAAACTTCCCTCTTTGCAAGCAGGAAAAATAAGTAGATGCCCCATATTGTAATCTATAATAAAAATTATGATTTTGTTTTTTTCTTTGTATTTGTGAAAGTAGAAAAAAATCCTATAGGGACATAAGTTCTGGAGATACAGAGGACTCACCTTCCCTCGAGGTGTGCTGATTGGCATTGCAAGTAGTAGCTGCTCTTGACTGTTATGTTGCACAACCACTGTTGGGGCACACTGTGTGTGTCATGCTTACACAATATCTTGTTCTGTAAGTACCATGTTAACTGAATTCAAAGTGATGATCATCAGCCACAGAGGACAATGAAACCTAACAGGTACTAAGGGTGGTAGGAGCAGAGGAGTAGCCAAAAGAGCAGCCTTTGGTCACTGACAGGCTCTTGCAAAAGGGACCATCCTCCACCAGACCCAGCTGGTCATCCATGGGGAACTGCATGCACAAGAGAGCAGTGAGAATAACAGGGAAGGCAAATTTCACCAAAAGGAAAAGGTTGTGATTTAAAGTAGCAAGTTAGAATTGTCTGGGCAGATCTCAAGCATCTGATCCTGGAAAACACGCTCAAAGTTTAGCTTTCTAGTCCTCCACAAGACAAATGACTTCTCAGAGAAAGTGCTCTTTCTGGAGCATTTGTGGCATCTTGGCAAAGGAATCATTTTATTCCCTCATAAACACAGTCACCACTCTGAGTGCAAGTGGTATAAATCAGCGCAGCTCCCAGCCACCAGCTCTGCTGGCACCTCTGACTTCAGCCAAAAGGCAGGCCCACGGCTTCTGATAGATCACTGCCAAGTTTAAGAGTTTCAGCTCTCGTTCAGGCATTTATTACCAGCCATGAAAGGAGTGCAAACTGCTGTGCAAGTGATCTGAAGCAAACACATCTGTCAGAGTTTGCCTTCTCTCTCTCTGCCTGTCAGCTCTCTGCTGCCTTTGAAAGCAGTCTGGCTTCTGACTGTATGTTTGACTGTGTTGGCTGGGCCAGAAACAATTTGTCAGGCAGATCCTTTAACTGCATCCACAGGAGCCTGTCTCCTGAGAGTTCTCATTTCTGAGGATTCCCACAGGTGGGCATGCATGCCCTTAACGTGATGCCCAAGGGCTTCGGCCTTCATCTCACAGCACAGGTCCTGACAGCCCAGGAGGTTGGAACAAAATATGTGAAAAAACAGTATTAGAATCAGAGAAATCAGGCCATTGGCCACAGCTCTGGCTAGTGTCGAAGGACTTACTTCATGCCCATATCCTATGTAGTATTTACCTACAAGAATTAAGGACTGGATAATGGGTGTGTTAATATATTAGCTCCTAAGGTGCACACGATTTCTCAACCTGTGGGAGCTGAACTGAGAAGAAACAGCAAACCCCTTTTGCTCACCAGCTTGAGCTTTCATTTCATTTAAACTACCTGACACATGCAGCCCACATCACTGCCTTCAGTAGTACATATGAAATGCTGCTGTAAATTGATTGTGACTCTACTGATTTCTTTTACATTGTGTCTGCAGCACAGGGACATGTGGCACCCTGTATCCGAATGCATTGCTCCTGTGTGTGAGGCAGTACTTTTATGTTAGCAATGGTCTTGAAACATTTTAGGTGCTCCTGAAAACAGGACAGCTGTTCACATGAAATAAAAATTACAGGCATACTTTTTTGGTCTATTTTACTAAAAATTTCAATCTCCACAAGAGAAGCTGAGCAAAAAGCTAAATTCTCCCTTCAAAAGTCAATGAACTGCTGCCAATTGTAATGGTGCTTTTCAACGTGGACATCCGCTCATTATGAAAGGGCCAAGACTCCTAAATGAGCACTGACCATTGCACAGATGTCGGGTGGGGATTCCAAAGTCATAATGAGAACCGGGCATCCAAATTCCCTACAGGTTAGTGGGATCTCCACAGAATTCCTTGGTCAGCTTTGAAAAACAGCTGTAATGTCTAAAACATCCCGTCCTGTCTGACTTTGATATAGTGTCCTACAAGATGGTCTCAGCTTCATTGACTTTTGCTTACTAGCCTCTCTATAGAGTGATTGCATAAGAAGCAGACAACATGAAGTGCTGAGACATTGCCTCATTATGTGATAGTAGAATACATGAGGAATACCAATGGTAAGAGAAAGGAGATTTCCTAAAAACAATGAAATAACAGCTCTGTAATGACTCAAAATCAGTGCTGTGAAACGTGGCATTTTCCACACCCAATCATACAGCCAGGTTCCTAAAGAGTGAGTAAATTTGGCAGGAATCCTGATGCAAAACTCTCTTAATTCACCTTGACGGCATATCAGCTCTCAGCTGAAGTTCACTGAAATTTTAGTCACTGCTGGAATCAAAAGATCTTTCTTGGGCAGCTGGAAAACTAGGAGAGGGAGCTCACATCATCATGACCAAAGGCCACGCTAGAGGATTCACATCTGCAGGGGCAAGAACTACTGACCTCTCAGCTTTGGGCCAGATCAACGTCATGGAAATAGAAAGAGTTGAAAGCACTGACTATCACACTTCCTATTAACCAAATTCTCTCACCACCTGAAACTTATATAAAATCCCTGCTAGGCGGGTGTCTATGTTTCAAAGACCAAATGAGAACCATGTGGAGGATCTTTGGCTTTGTGACCATGTTTATTTTTTTGGCTTCACATAGGGAGGAGCAATGGCCCATAAACCTATAATTACTACTATATAAACCACTGCTATATACTGTAGCTGGAGCAAGTTAAAGAGAATATGAGCCTTTCATATAATACAGAGCACTGGCTGTGATGCTACTATGGTGAAAGACTGTGCAGTTAAATTTAGCCAAGAGAATTATATGATGTGTATGACTGCAATAGCAGGAAAACAACCGTGATGTTCCAGCTGTATGTGTCAAGTACTTATGAAAACAATTAACGTTCCAGCATTGCCACTTAGTCATTTTTTTCTTTTCCAAGTCCACAGGGTAAAATCTTTCTAACAGTCTACTTTTTTTGTCTTCTTTTTTTCTGTTGTCTAATATCTCCTGTGCAGAGGAATCGCACAAAATGCTGTAGGTTAGATATTGAAGCCTCTCCTCCATATCCAGAAAGGTTCTGATGCCTCATCTTTCAAAAAGTTCAGATTAAATGACTTAATTGGCGTTAACTTGGTATGTCTCTGTGTGTTCATAAGGAAGTTTCAAAGGCTGCTTCACTTTTATTAAAGGATATCTATTTCCAGCAGGAGGGAGGAAAGCATGGCTCTACTCAGCGTGCTTCTGTGCATTGTTTCACTACCAGATCACTGAAGTCTTTGGTATTTCAGCTTAAAGCACAATGACCTAAATAGTCTGAGAATGTATTTTTCTTACTTATATGTGGGAGCAGACTTAGCCTCTTGGAATCACTAAGGCTAAAGTGTCCTGACCTCTCTGTCAGTCAGCCCACACATAGGCTTTCCTAATAAAATCTCCTTAGTGGATTTGACTGGGCTATTTCTAACCGTGTGGTTCTGCAATTTCTAATGGTGGCATTCCCCATGAGGAAGAGTAGTAAAGTCAGGAAGGTGACCAGATTTACTGTCAAAGACCAGATCATGTGTATAACTGCAAAAGTCACTTCCGATTTCAAAGATGTTTGCATCTTCAGGACCTGGGATGGAAGGTGGGTGAAATATGGGATTAGATGAACACATGTGATCATGAGAGTGCATTTGTCAGCATCAAAATGCACCTGGGCAGAAGCAAGTTAAAAGATGTATGGAGAATAGACAGGACTTAGCATAAGGGTGCAGAGAACTGGGAGGGTATTGTTTCTTTAAAGGAATAGATAAATAGTGGGCTATAGAAAAGAATGCGAAGACTTTTAGGAAACCTGGGGAGAGACAGAAGGGTCTAAAGAGCAGCATCCAGTGCAGGAGGGTGGGTTTGGGGCAGTCAGCCACTAATGCATTAAAGATGTTTTACAAAAAATTCCATTCTTAAAAAAGGCTCTTTTACCAAACTGACAGTCGAGCTGAATACCTCAAGAGGGGTGACCTAATAGCCCGGTCATACCTACCTACTTGCCTACCAGCCTACCAGATGGCCAAGACTGTAATTAGCAGGCTACAAGGCAAAACTGCTGAGTTCCTAGCTCAAATTAAAACCTTTTCTCAAATTCCAGAGGCATATCCTCTGAATAGTGAATAGTGAGTGGGAAAAGATTATGTATTTGGCTTTCACAAACATGAGTCAATATTGAATCCTTTTAAATCTGTTTTCTGTTTCCCAGTTCCATGGGCAGCAGATTAATACTGGGATTGCTGTGTATGTTAATTAATTGTCAGTGATATTTAATTTTGTATATTTTATGCTTTATGAAATTTTGATGCAGAAGAGAGTACATTAATGGTATTATGAAAGGAGCCCTGAGAAGCCTTATATTTCCTGCTGGGGTTATTGAATTTATTTGAGTTGGGTTTTTTTCTTACAATTTGATGCTTTAGAAGTGAATAGAATTTAAGTGCTTTTTGGAAGATGGCATTTTGTTTGGAATGACACTACTAAATTTGGTAGACACAGCAGGGAAAAAAAATCTTAATTTGAGTTTCTATTGTAAGTATTCCTCTATATAAAACAATAATTAAATGCATATGTTTATCATTTACTAGGATTTAAATTATTTAAGTATTATATTTAGCATTCCAGTGTTTGTGCAGTTGCCTTTTAACATCTCTTTAACAGGATCCATGAGATATTGGGTGGATTCTTCAAAACTGTCTCATGGCCCATGTTTCCCAAAAGCCATTATTTGACTGGGTGTAACAATACAGCCTGTCTCTAGCAAGCCTGTTTGCCACAAACAATA
Organism: Porphyrio hochstetteri; assembly: GCA_020800305.1. Lineage (NCBI taxonomy): Eukaryota > Metazoa > Chordata > Aves > Gruiformes > Rallidae > Porphyrio > Porphyrio hochstetteri. The sequence continues at coordinate 9,653,096 of CM036906.1, forward strand.
GCCCAGTTAATGTCAGTATTTCACAGGGATTTGGCTGGTGTTCTGGAGAATTTGATTTTCTGGAAAAATACAGTGCAGAAGCAAAGAACATTAGCTGCAAGAAGATGCTTCAGTGGCAGGAAAGAAATATAGGAGGGACCAAAATAGAGTTTGAAGTGTCCTAAAACACTTTTAGATGAGATATAATGCATTTGTTTAATGGATGAATAGGAACTTTCAGATTTGCTGAAAATGTGTATGTGTGTATAGACATGCGCGCGCACACATACATATATATATATATCACAGAATCACGGAATCACAAGGTTGGAAAAGAACTTTAAGATCATTGAGTTCAACCATTCCTGTCCTATGCTGAACCATATCTCTAAGTACTTCATCTACCCGTCTTTTAAACACGTCCAGGGAAGGTGACTCAACCCCCTCCCTGGGCAGCCTGTTCCACGTCCTGACAAGTCTTTCAGTGAAAAATTTTTTCCTAACACCTAATCTGACCCTGCCCTAGCACAGCTTTGTGCCATTTCCCCTTGTCCTATCTCCTGTCACTTGGCTGAAAAGACCATTGCCCACCTCTCTACAACCTCCTTTCAGGTAATTGTAGGCGGTGATAAGGTCTCCCCTCAGCCTCCACTTCTCAAGGGTAAACATCCCCAGCTCCCTCAGCCGCTCCTCATATGATCTGCCCTCCAAATTATAAATAGTGAAGATTCACAGGACTACTAGATTTAAGCTAAGGAGGACCATTGTGGAAATTAAGGCCATTGTGGACATTAAGTGTCAAGAGCTAGGGAATCCTTCATTTCTTTAACCCACAGAATCACCAACTCACTGTAAAATGAATATGAAATACTGCAGCTCAGCTTTGGGTGTTCCCATGGCTGGAGATATATGCATGACTGACTGCATATGTGGACACAAGTAAAATCATAGCCGTTACTAAAATAAGAGGTTTTGGCAGGATGCATTGAGTTTTAAATAGAATCTATTAGACACTGATTTCCATAAGTGTTCTCAAAAGAATAAAGTAAACCCAGTCTTTGCCAAGGAATCACAACTGCAGCAAAGAAAGCATCATCTGTTGAGCTCTGCAATTAGGATCAGGGCTTTACAAGAAGTTCTTAAATCTTTTCTTTTTTTCATTACCATTTAGCTAGTATAGGTAAAGATAATGATGGAAAACAAGTTTGATTTCTCCAGCTTTTTTATATTTAATGAGTTAATTAACAAGATTCTGAATTCTTCTATTGTTCTTACTGTTTATTGAACAGGACGTAAGTATAAGCTGTTGAAGGTGGAGAAGTCTTACAGAGACACCTGGACAGATTAGAAAGTTGAGCAATCAATCACCAACAGCATGAAGTTTAACAAGGGCAAGTGCCAGATTCTGCACCTGGGAGGGAGCAACTCTGGCTACACATACAGGCTGGGGGATCAGATGCCAGAGACCAGCCATCCTGAGAGGGATTTGGGGGTCTTAGTTGACAGCAAGTTAAACATGAGCCAGCAGTGTGCCCAGGCAGCCAGGAGGGCCAACTGCACCCTGGGGTGCATCAAGCACGGCATTGCCAGCCGGTCCAGAGAGGGGATTGTCCCCCTCTACACTGCACTGGTGCAGCCTCACCTCGAGCACTGGGTGCAGTTTTGGGCACCACAGTACAAGAGGGACACAAAACTATTGGAGAGTGTCCAGAGGAGGACAGTGAGGATGGGGAAGGATCTGGAGGGGAAGTCTTACAAGGAGAGGCTGAAGTCCCTTGGTTTGTTCAGCATGGAGAAGAGGAGGCTGAAGGTAGACCTTATGGTGGTCTATGGCTTCCTGACGACGGGGAGCAAAGGGGCATGTGCCGATCTCCTTTCTTTGGTGGCCAGCAATACAACCCGAGGGAATAGTATGAAGCTGTAACAAGGAAGGTTTAGGCTGGATATTAGGAAGAGGTTCTTTTTACTTGAGAGGGTGGTCAGGCACTGGCACAGGCTCCCCAAGGAAGTGGTCACAGCACTGAGCTTGACTGAGTTCAAGAAGCTTCTGGATGATGCCCTCAGTCCCATGCTCTGACTTGGCTGGCCTGTGTGGAGCCAGGAGTTGGGTTTGATGATCCTTATGGGTCCCTTCCAACTCAGGATATTCTATGATTCTATGTTTCTATAAGAACTATGAGCATCTCAGTTTTTCTTGTAGCTAGGTAAAATCTTTGGTAACCTGGATACATGGCAGACAGCAGTAAGTGCTCATGCACTGGCAAAGGTCCCAAGCAGCAAACAAAACGTTATGAGCTGTTTTATTAAATCATTTCAACACTGCACAAGAAATTTGGGTCCTACTGAAATCAATGGAAATTCTGCTCTTAGTTTCAGGGCAGCCTTGATTTTACTTTTTGTTCTCAAGTATCATGAACATGTGTGTGATATACAGTCAATTGAGGATTATTTGTTGCTGAATGATCCCAGCAACGTATTAACAACCTAATGCAAACTACTTTCAGAGCCATTGGAGATACTCTGTGATGGACCTTTCCTCACACTTCCAAAACTATTCTGTATTTCACCTTCTCCTTACAAAAGATAAATGTTCCAAGAACAGCATATTCTAAACTTTAATTTACATATGCTTTGTATTATCTCTGTTGCATGTTGTGCTTTACCCAAATGATCTTATACATATTTTCACAGGCGATCATGAGCTGAGTATAGCCTGACTACATGTGAACACACTCAATGCACACTCTTGATTACCTTCTTACATCATTCTTTCTGGATCCAATCTTTGCCCATTTTGAAGCTTTTTCATTTTCTCCAGTATGTCAAACCAGGCTCCCACTCCTATTGTCAGCTTGTGATAGGATGAGTAACTAAAAAGAATAAGTCAGATATGACATGTGACAAAGTTAAGCCTCATCAGCTGAGGGACTTCTCACAGTTTCAATGTATATCCTGTTCTGGCTGCAGGTACTACAATGTATTGGCATTTGGTGCTTGCAAGAAATAAAGTCCAAGTACTTTTGTTAGTTTTTTTCCACAGTTTTTATTGATACTTCATTTTTCAAATTACAGTCTCTTTTGACATAAAATAAAAGTTGTAGGGCTTATTTTGTGCCATATTCAAGAATTTTCTTGAAAAACCTACTTGTTCAGAAAGTTAACTAAAGGAAGCCATTCGTTCATCCAGTGTGACACAGTTGTATGGATGCACAACTGTGAGACAATCCATCCAATGGCATTGTGTCTTTCTATCTGCTGTAAGCCACCTTGTCTCCCAGTGTCTGGCTCTCCTGGGAAGTAGGAGGTTCACTAGGGTTGTCTTCTGCAGGCAGCTCTCTGTTACTTGCACTTCCTGAAAAGGCAATATAATCACTATTAAAATAAATGTCATATCTTTGATGGAGCAAGTTAGCAGATATACACTTTGTCAATGACACTCAAGAGCCTTTTAAGCAGCTATAAATGTTTGGGAAGCTATTTTTCTCAGTTTGCAGTCCAAAATGCTTTAGGATAATGACAGATCATCTAATGGTTATTAATTATCATGTTTCCAGCATGTTTTAAGTAACTGCCACTGGAATGCATAATAATTTGCACTCCACCTGTGCAGGACTTGTCCTCCTTTTTGTATTATCTCCTGATGCTTACCTACCTGCAGAAAGTGTGGGGAGCATTATTTTTTTTGTTGTTGTTTGCCTGGAACACACAAAGTCCCAAGCATCCACCTCTGATAGATCTCTTCTTTGTTATTCTTTAGCTTCTTGATTTTAGTATTCCATCCTCTTTCAGAGGCACAGTTGTGTTAACAAGACCAAGCTGTGCCATAAAATGTACTGGTGGTGCTTATTTAATGTGTCCAAATCAGAGTTCTGTCATTGCAGCACACGTCTCACATACTAAAGGAATCTGTTTTCTAGTGGAGATTTCCAAACAGAAGGTGTGAATAGAATGGGTAAAAGATGGCTGCTAACCACTACATTCCTGGTTCAATCTTGATTCTAGCCTGAACTATGAACATTGTTGCTTTATTTGGGCTCTTGTGTGGCTACACATATGTCTCAGTGCTAATGAAGGTGGCTTCAGCTTTGCTAGCCATCCAGTCTTCTGCAGGTGGGGTCCAATCTGGCTAACTTGGATATGTAAAGTACGCCTAAAAGTCTAAATTTAGGCCCATGAGTCAGGCAGACAAGATTTCACTTTGGAGACACCAAAGGTATCTCCTTCTTCCCAGTTGCAACACTGCTTACAGAGGGACTTATTTTTAGGAGGACTGGTTCTGTTTAGATACCAGTTTGATGAGTGAGAGATGAACACTGGGTCCAAGTCTACCTGTTTGGGGTGCAGTGAGAGGCTCCCGATAAAGCGACTCACTGTTATGCAGCATAGTCCACCACACTACACAAAGGGAATTTTAGCATTCAGACATGGTGCCTGAATTTGCATAAACATTCTGGAGCTCCTGTTTTTAACTGAACCTCAAGTTGTTAACACATTCCCTGGAAAAAGCCATCCACAGCTTTCTTTCCACAATGGCCACTCTTGTTTCTCGTTTTGACGTTTCCCATGGAAACCATCATGATTCAGAATATAAAACATGTCTCTGAAATGCAACCATGGGAACTCCATTTACGAAATCCAGACCTTCTCAAGCACCATCACTTTCATCATTCCCCAGGTAAACTGCCCTAAAATGCCAACTTTACAAACTGGTTTCAACCAAAAACTTCAGCAGATTTTATAGATCATGTGCAATGAAACAGATCCAGATTTTCCTCTACAATTTGTAAAGGCACCACTGGTAAGTACCATGAAGAATCATTGCATATACAAGATTATTTTTGTTAAATTATCTTCCCTTAGGACAACATACATTTAAGTTATATGCTGGGAACAAATGATACATTCCAGCATTAAATACTGCAGTCTGATCACAAAATGAAACACCTACTTCAGCTTGGACAATATTTTTACTGAAAGGAAAGAAAATTACAGGTAACGGTTAACCTGGGTATATACACAACACCTTCTTGATCTAGCAGTGGATTACCTAAAAGACATGGATCTTCAGCTGCACAAGAGATTCTAAATATGGGATTCTTATTCCAAAAACTGCAATTTATGAGTTTAGCAGTAACTCAGTTTCCTGTTGGACTGAGACCTAGGTTATAAGATGTTGAGCTTTGAGCCTTTATTTATCCCTAATTTGACTTTTCTAAGTCAAGATATTTCACTTGGCACTAAACAAAGGATCAAGACAAAAATTTTAAAAGCCAGTTGCAGTTAGATTTATGTTCACTGGTTTGCCCAGTTCTCCATTTTACCGGACGTTTTTAAATTATTTTTTTTCTTATAGATCACAAATGATATATGAAGCTGCAAAGATATTTATCTGTAGAAGGTGAGATGTACAAAACGTGATTCATCACGGTGTTGGTTGAGACTGCATCGGAATAGACCCTCTACAGCTTTGCCCTTGATGTGGAAACTGGATTGCTTCATAAGCAGTGCCTCTTGCTGCCACGCTTGTAAACTCCATCTACTTGGCATGAGGCCATAAACTGCAACCCACAACAACAGAGACTCAGCAGTCAGAATAAGCAGCGTGCTGTAGCACTGTCTGACAACATGATGATTTACAATTACTCAAATTCAGGAATGTACTCCTTTTTTCCACTAAGTATGTGTTAGATTGGATCTCACAGTAGCTGACTGACAAATACGCTGGAGTGCAAAGTACACCATTCAAAAATGTTTTGAATCTAGCATCCAATGTCATGCCAGGATCCTGTACACCAGCCAGCAGCACTCCAGGAACAGAGTCTGTAGCAGTCAGGGAACAACAGAGGCCCAGGGCTTCAGCTATGAAGGGAGGTACAGCAAGATATCCCTGGTGCAAGGAGGCACAACAACCAAGCACCAACATGATGCTTAAGGAATTAAAAAAAAAATCCCTATGATTTCAAGAATTGGAACAGGGTCCCCAGGGAAGTGGTCACAGCATCGAGCTTGACTGAGTTCAAGAAGCATCTGAACAATGCACTCAGTCCCAGGCTCTGACCTGGACAGCCCTGTGTGGAGCCAGGAGTTGGACTCAACAATTCTTATGGGTCCCTTCCAACTCAGGATATTCTGTGATTTTATGATTCTGTGCTTTTGACTGAATATGTTTTAGTGTCTGGTTTGTCCACTCCTGCAGAATGTGATTCTTGGGAGCAATGCAAGTGATGAACTTGTACTGGTGGACTGACACTGCTTTGGCACAACTTCCTTTCAAAAAGAAATTGGGGATATTCAGGCATCATCACCTGAAGTTCATAGAGTCCTTCTAGCTGAACTGAAGAACATTACAAATTTTTTTTTTCACAAGGAAGTGGGCTCAGATTTTTTTCAAGACGCCAGCAGGAGTCTAAGTTACTGTCCCATGCTGATATCTGGAGCAGAAAGGGATTTAATGTTATGCCTATTTAAGTAAAAGTCATAAGAGAAGTTTCAGTATTCGAGGATGAGATGAAATTAAAGATGAATATCGAAGCCAGGTGACAATCCAACATTGCTATGAAATGAAATTTAGTAGAAGTGAACTGTGTATCTGCATTACCATGGTGCTGAGGCTAAGCAAATACTGGCTTGAAGAGCAGGCTGAGTGTACTCCTGCTTGCAGAATAACATGTTGACATGTACTTTTTAAACCTTCTCCCTGACAATCCATGCTCCATAAATTTCATGCTGTGTGGCTTGCTTTCAAAAATTTGACTCATCTTTGTGAATTCTTTCAGTGTATTTTTCTCTCCCTCTCTCAGTTTATATGTTTAATGTTCAAATACTTGGTTTTGGCCACTGACAAGGACAGGATATTGAGCTAGGCAGACCATTGGACTGACCCAAACATGAATTTTGTGTTCTTATGCCAGTTTGGATGGTTTTAAACCTTTTCCATCTCAAAACCAGTCTGCCCTGGTAGATGTTTTCCCAGCTTTTTTCAGGATTTTCTGTAAATGCTGGGAGTAACCTCTGTCCGTGGTGCTTGGTCAACACTCCTTCTGCCAGAACTGTGACTTCAACCCAGCCTGGCATTGCACAGCCATAACGCTGCACGATTAAGTCCCAAAAGATCTAAAAGCAGTACCCAAAACTGTTTAAACTACAGAATCAAGCTTAGGAAATTAGGAATGTATCAACCAGCAGAAAGCCATCAGAGAGACCAAAATATCCCCTCTGAACTTGAAAGACACTGAGGGATACCAAGAAACTGATGAAAAGGGGTACAGCTAAATCTTGAGGCTGCTTTTGAAGAAAGACCATGATTCTTACAGGTTATTTCTTGAACAAAAGCATCGATGCTTTGTGTTTGTATCTGAACCACCACTTGATTACTTTGAGACATTATAGCTTTGTGTCACTCAAACATCAGTCCACATGAGGTGGATTGTCAGACATAGCCTAGGTATCTCGGTGTCTTTGAGAGTATATTTTGGTCCCAGAAATGCCACTGCCCTCCAAAGCAGAAAGGTCCTGGACTGTGTTCACTGTGGAGATGAGTCCTTCGGATATAAAACACCATGTAAGATTTCAGGCCTCCTAGAATAATTCAAAATGTCTCAGCCTGCCAAAAAGGGATGGTTTTGTCTGATTTTCTTGAGGCTATCAAGATTTATTTGCAACATAAACGGGCAGGAAGGGGAATTTATTTACTGGAATAAATTGAGTGTTAAGGGCAGAGCAGCAGATTGAAATCTCCACAGAGCTTCACTTACTGTTCTAAGCAGCAAAAAAAAATTGAAGGAACAACACAGCTGAATGTAGATTTATAAAGACAAATGAGAAATACAAGGGCCATAACCAACACAGCTGTTAAAAAGGCATTGAAAGTATGCAGAATCCATATAGACACGTATATCTCTCTCTCTCTGTCCAGTTTAGTCAAAGTCTATACTATGACTGCAAATCGAGAGCAAACTATTAGAAGATACAGCTTCATCATAACTTCTGTAATCATTCCAGGAAGATCTCTCCAGCTCTAACTCCAGGACAACAAAACTTTATCACACACTGTCTCCTCTAAAATAATTTGTTTGCTGTTGCATCAGGATAGTCTCAAACATAAACCCTGGACAGTGCAAGATGTTTCACCAACGAAGAGTATTTTTCCACACTGACACAACAATAATACTAACAGGATTATAGACAGAGGGGAACATTAAGCAGAGAATTTAGATTTTATTAATGGCAGAAAATATTCTGCTCACCTGTGGATGCTTTCAGTCTACTGATATAATCAGACCAAAAGGAACAGTCCGCTTTTTTCAGTCCTTTAAGAGTTGGCAAGGAAACGGTGAACTCCTTGTAGTTATCACCATCATCATTTGGCAGATACATAGGCCAGAGGGGCATCACCCCTGACATTCTTCTTGAGAAACTGTGACGGTAGTTTGGATTTCTAAGGGAAGGAGAGAAATGATCATTAGAAAACAATGACATGAACAGTTAAATACAGAAGGAGATCAAATGTGTCAAGGAGATATGTATCTGACCTACTATCTGAATGCTACTTCTGATCAGTAGGATTCAAATTCAGCACAGACTGGTGAACTGTTCATGGTGTCTCACCTGACAGGGACTTGTTAGAGTGGTTCACTTCCTAGGGAACAGGTAAACAGAACCTGTACAGACACAGGCTCATGGATATCCTTGACAGGCCTTGGTGCCAAAGCAACCTGAAGTACTCTATACAGCATGTGAAGTTACAGTTCCCACACAAGCTTTCCAGAGATACTCCTCATTCTTGAGCATGGCCACAGCACAGTAAAGGTGAGGCTTATTGGCACTGTTGTTGGCAAAGGATGCACTGTGTCTTCATGTGATTTCTCCTTTCTCTGGGAATAACCAGGGCTCTTTAGAATTGGAGTCCTAGAACTAAGATCTGGAAGCAACACCAAGGCACCAATAAGTAGAATTTGCTCCATAGAGATAAACTTCCTATTACTTCTGGTTAAATGTCATGCTGGTATCTGCTTGACAACTCAGCCATGACTTTACAACAGTGTTGACCAAAGCCCCCTATCATAGAATCATAGAATGGTATGTGTTGAAAGGGACCCCAAGGAACACAGAGCTCCAACCCCCCTGCCACAGGCAGGGACACCAACCTCAGGCCTGGATCTACACTAGGTTGCCCAGGGCCCCAGCCAACCTGGCCTTGAACACTTCCAGGGACGGGGCATCCCCTACCTCTCTGGGCAGCCTGTTCCAGCACCTCACCACTCTTTCTGTAAAAAACTTCCCCCTAATATCTAATCTAAACCTTCCTTCCTTTAGTTTTAATCCATCTCTGTCAGATTACAAATTGATAGAGGAAATTGAGATTACTTGAGTGAGGGCAGGATCTGAACTACACTCCCTGTACTTCTTGACCTCTCCCCAATCATAGCAATTCTTAAATGTCATGTACTTACCCAGAGTTTACAAAATTGGAGATATACTGCATAATTTGCAAGGAAAGACTCTTTTCTTCCAGAGTATATTGTTCTTCATACTTCGGGTAGAATGGCAGTCCAAATGCATACTGAACATCCAGCAAGAGTTCCTGACCTGAACTAAAAAATGTATTTATATAAAGATAATTAAAACCATCATTTCTTTGGGAGTTAAATGGGAGAAATTTGAAATTTAATTCAGAGAATGAAGCAAAGTTTAAAATAATTAATGACCATTAATTAGAGTGTGGTGAGAACATAAAAGAACAATCAATAACAAGAAGATTTTGCCATTAAGTTAACATAAGATCTTTAACATTTCAATGTATTGGGTTTGCATGGCAAGGTAGTGACAGGCTGCAAGGGTGGCTTCTGCAAGAAGCTGCTAGAACCTTCCCCCCCTTTCTGACAAAGCCAATGAGCTGGCTTCAAGATGGACTTACCACTGGTCAAGTCTGACCCCATGAATGACAGACGTAGCTCATCTGTGGTAACATAGTTAAGAAGGAAAAAACCCTGTGCAACATCAGAAGTAACTGCAGCCAGAAAAGTGTGAGAAGCTGTGAGAGGAACAACTCTGCAGACACCAAGGGGTCAATGAAGAAGGGGGGGCAGGAGATGCTCCAGGTGACCGAGCAGAGATTCCCCTGCAGCCTGGGGAGAAGACCATAGTGAGGCAGGCTGTCCCCCTGCAGCCCATGGAGGTTGATGGTGGAGCAGATTTCCACCTGCAGCCTGTGGAGGACCCCATGCTGGATGCACCTGAAGGAGGATGTGAGCTTGTGGGAAGCCCACACTGGATCACACTCCTGGCAGGACCTGTTGCTCCATAGAGGAGCAATTTGTGAAGGACTGTCTCAGGTGGGAGGGACCCCATGCTGGAGCAGGGGAAGAGTGTGAGGAGTCCTCCCCGGAGGAGGAAGGAGCGACAGAAACAACATGGGATGAACTGACCACAACCCCCGTTCCCTGTACCCCTGTGCTGCTGTGGGGGAGGAGGTAGAGAAATTGGGAGTAAAGTTGTGCCCAGGAAGAAGGGAGGGATGGGGGAAAGGTGTTTTAAGGTTTCATTTTATTTCTCATTACTTGACTCTGCTTTGTTTGGTAAGAAATTAAATTAAATTTCCCCAAGGTGAGTCCCTTTTGCCCATGACAGTAACTGGTGAGTGATCTCTCTCTGTCCTTATCTCAACCTACGAGACTTTTATTATATGTTCTCTCCCCTGTCCAGCTGAGGAGGGGAGTGATCTCGCGGCTTTGGTGGGTACCTGGCCTCCAGCCTGGGTCAAACCACCACATTGTCATAAAAGAAAATTCTGGAAGATAGAGGGTCATATTTTCTAAATTAACTGGGCACATAAGAAAAAGTGACAGAGGGAGAAAGCCACTTGTCTATTCCTTAAATACCTCTTAAGTTTTGTACAGATTTTCACTAAAATTAAATTCAGAAAGTGGAAGCAAGTGGTGACATGGAATCTGGCAGACAGGATGGAAGGTTAATTATGGTTTATTTCAAAGATTTGAAATAAAATCCTGGCCCTTATTTACAGCAATTGGAGTTTTTCCATTTACTCCATCGGGGACAGCATTCTGCCCAAAATCTTTGGATAAGGAAAGATGTAATAAGAGATGTTTATAAAGATTTATCTTAGCCATAGTTTTAATCTAATTTCTGTGCTGGCTGGGTGGTTCATATATTTAGTTGTTTCCAGGTTTGTCAAGTCAAAACAGCTAGAGATAATCAACTAGATCATATTTAAAAAAATAATTGTTGTTTACTTCCATGTAATAATTAACAAAAATAATAAGGAAAATTTCAACAATTCAGAGACAAGACTGGCTGGACAAGTCATCATTTGTAGGACCTAGAAGCAAAGGTTACACAACTCAACATATTCAAGTCCTGATGAAAAACAGTGGGCTGCTAATAAAGTTATAACTAAACTTGCCCAACATATAGCTTTGAACCACAACTCAGGAGCCATTTCTGGTATGGAGTCCAAGTGCATTTCTGTATTTAGATAAAAATCTGACTTGGTTGAATGCTGCATGAAGGCAGCAGGTCAGGGGACCTGGGAGATGTCTGCAAGGCTTGGATAAACAAATTCCAGATTCACCCAGCAAGATTTCATCTGCAGTAGCTGCAGAGGTTGTTGTCGAAAGGTGGCACAACTGAAACTATTTTATCTTTGGACATGAAATGCGGCAGCATCGATATGACCCTGACACTGTCTCTGATGGAACAAACCAGTATGGGCAGGTGGACTCAAAGCAAGATGACTCCTTTACATTTTATGAGTGGTAGCACCAAAGCCTCTATTTTGAAAAACAAACACACAACCCTCTAAATGAAATACATCTTTGGTTGTATTTTCCTTAGTCTTATCATAATACCTCAGTAATACTTTGCATCTGGAAAGTGAATTATTCACAGATTATTCACCAAAAAAATGTAGAACTGAAACAAGATTAAAGCATATTTTTCTTCCCCAAATGTTTATAGAAGGATTAAGCAAGATCATAGTTTAATAATTTTGCTTCAAAAATAATTTGCTTGGCCCAGTGTATGACAGCGATGTTTAGTGTCAGTATTGCAGCAAAGGTACAATATCCTTAAAGGAGCTATTTTCTTTTCAATAAAGAGTCACTTCCAAATAGAATTATATCAGTTAAGGTGCAATGAAGGGACGAATGTACCCCTTCAAGGGAAGATGTAGCAGAGGTGAACTTAGCTCTAAATCTTAAATAAACGAGCTGGGACTCAGGGTTTCCTCCCAGATGAGACTGGATTCTCAGTCCTCACATTTTCAGAGGTGAAATCTGTTAAGGGCACAGCCCAGATGAAAATTCAGCAAACTCCTAAACAGACAACTTATTAGGATTTAAATTATTTGTACAATTGTAATGGGCTTGATAGAGAGAGATAAAATGGTACAAAACTCTACAATTTCATCGGCTGCTTTCAATATTTCTGGTTGATGGTACTGCACCCTGGTCAGCGAGTATCAATAGTAAGAGGATGAGAAAGAAAGCAGAGAAAGAGATAGATACATGTGTGCACAGAACTGCAGTGAAGACAACTGTGAAACATGTTGGCAGCTAGATGGAAAATATCAGGGAAGCTTTCCTGTCTCCTCCCTCAAACCCTAATCATCATCCATTACTGCCAGAGGGGAGTGCAAACTGGCCAGAAGCATTCAAACAAGGACTTGGGAATCTTCCAGGAGCTCTGACCATACTCAAGTTATCATCAGTGGGTGATACTGTGTTTTTCTGGAAGTGGTGTGACAGAAAGAGAGGAGAGACAGATAAGCGTGTATAGCTTTGCTGATGTGCACTGCTAGCTCTGCAGGGAGGCTTTTCTTGGCTGAGCTGTTCCAAACTGCACTCCTGAAACCCCAGGGTGCCATATATATATATATATATATATATATATATATATATAGGTGACCAAACAGCATCAACTCTATATGGGGATGTGCAGTGCCCAGCAACTGGTGCACTCCAGAGAACAATTTTATAAAAGGGAGGACTGCAGAGACAATGGCAACAGGGATTTTTCAAGGGTTTTTTTTTTTTAAGGAAGACAAACTAATAGCAACTAGCTTCCCCTACAGAAGTCTCTTTTCAAGAGCAGATCTGTGATTTTAATAATGGTGGTGAATGTGGTTACATGTAAGGATGAAATCTTGGCTTTGGTAACACCACAGAATTGTCAGTTCATGCAAGGGTATTGCTTTAGATCTTCTTTTTAAAATGTCAACATTTTTAGAAACAAAGTCACAGTTGTTCTTCAGTGACAGCATGACAGACTGGTAAACTGAGTCATGGGGAAACTAGGAGCCAGACCCTACCATTTTTTTCACATTAAAGTGAGTTCCCCTTGGAGAATCATTACTTCACCTCAGAAGGAGTCACGACAGGATTTCAGTTATTCAGCTTACAGAAAAACAGGTGGTAAAATCAGAAATTTTGTGACATTTGTAGCCAACAATTTAACAGCAGACCCTGAAATATCACTTGCTGGGAATTTTCATTATACACTGCCAACTAATTTATTTGGGAAGGTATTGGTTCTGAGAAAATTTTCCTTTAGCCTGAGATGGAGTTTCCATTTAAATCTTTCCAAGTAAAAAATAAGGAAAGGGATTTCTTAGCCATCAGATACTCCACTGCTCTCTCTATGGAACTGTGGCTACTTTTGCATACAAAGAACAGCTTCAACAGGGATGAGTAAAAGATGAGGTGGTCAGAATTTAGAACAAAAATACTAAGTTTAGAGTCGATTTGTTCCAAATTTTTGTTCCAAATTAAACAGAGCATAGATGTAAATCCATATCTCAAACTGCTGAAATAAGTATCATAACCAGAAGGTTTTGGAACAGTAAAAAACCCCAACAAAACCCAAATGGTAACAACAAAAAACCCAATGCAGAAATCCTCAAAAATGTTCCTTGCAAAATGGAGTCCTCACTACTGGCTATCTGGCTAGCATTTAAACAGCACTTCTTCCAAGCACAGGATAGGTGCATCCCTTTGAGTAAGAAATCGTGAAAGAGAGGCAGAACACCTGTGTGGATGAGCAGGGAGCTAATGTGTAAACTCAAAGGGAAGCAGAAGGTTTATGAACTATGGAAACTGGGTCTGTGCACCTGGGAGGAATATAGGGATGTTGTCAGGGCCTGTAGGGACGCGACTAGAAAGGCTAAAGCCCGCTTGGAGATGAAACAGGCAAGGGATATAAAGGATAATAAAAAGAGTTTTTTCAGATATGTGAATAGTAAGAGGATGACCAGGGATAATGTAGGTCCCTTGATGAATGAGGCGGGTGTCCTGGTATCGGGTGATGATGAGAAGGTGGAAATACTGAATGCCTTCTTTGCCTCAGTCTTCACTCCGAAGGCCCCTCGGGACCCGCAGATCCTGGATGAAAGTAGGAGTGTTTGGGGAATGAAGAGCTTCCCTCTAGTTGAGGTAGGGGTGGTCCAGGAGCGGCTCAAAGGGATTAATGCAAACAAATCCATGGGCCCGGATGGGATACATCCACATGTGCTGAGGGAGCTGGCGGAAGTGATTGCGGAGCCGCTAGCTATCATCTTCGACAGCTCTTGGAGAACAGGAGAAGTACCTGAGGATTGGAGGATAGCCAATATCACTCCAGTCTTCAAAAAGGGCAAGAAGGAGGAACCGAACAATTATAGGCCAGTCAGCCTCACTTCTGTCCCTGGAAAGGTGATGGAACAGCTTGTTCTGGATGCCATTACCAAGCAACTGGAAGAGAAGAAGGTCATGAGGAGTAGTCAGCATGGATTCACCAAGGGGAGATTGTGCTCGACCAATCTCATAGCCTTCTATGATCTCATCACCGGCTGGGTGGATGGAGGGAGAGCAGTGGATGTCATCTACCTTGACTTCAGCAAGGCTTTCGATACTGTCTCCCATGACATCCTGATAGAAAAGCTGAGATCATGGGATAGATGAGTGGACAGTGAGGTGGGTTGAGAACTGGCTGTCGGACCGGGCTCAGAGCGTTGTGATCAGTGGAACAGAATCTGACTGGAGGCCTGTGACTAGCGGTGTTCCCCAGGGCTCGGTGTTGGGTCCAGTCCTGTTTAATATCTTCATCAACGACCTTGATGAGGGAATAGCATCCACCCTCAGCAAGTGGAGCTGGAGAAGAGCTCTGTGGAGAAGGACCTGGGGGTTCTGGTTGATGATAGGTTGGCTATGAGCCAGCAGTGTGCCCTGGTGTCTAAGGGCCAATGGGATCCTGGGATGCATCAGGAAGAGTGTGGCCAGCAGGTCTAAGGAGGTGATCCTCCCCCTCTACTCTGCCCTGGTCAGGCCCCACCTGGAGTATTGTGTCCAGTTCTGGGCTCCCTGGTATAAAAAGGACAGGGATCTCCTGGAGAGACTCCAGAGAAGGGCTACGAAGATGATTAAGGGCCTGGAACAGCTCCTGTATGAGGAAAGGCTGAGTGAGCTGGGGCTGTTCAGCCTGGAGGAAAGAAGACTGAGGGGGGACCTAATTAATGTTTATAAATATCTTAAGTATGGGATGCAGGGGGAATTGGCCAACCCCTTTTCAGTGGTCTGTGGACACAGGACAAGGGGCAATGGCTGCAAATTGGAGCACAGGAAGTTCCGCACCAACATGCGGAAGAACTTTTACACAGTGAGGGTGACAGAGCCCTGGGACAGGCTGCCCAGGGAGGTGGTGGAGTCTCCTTCTCTGGAGATATTCAAGACTCGTCTGGACGCCTATCTGTGCAATATGTGTTAGGGAGCTGCTTTGGCAGGGGGGTTGGACCCGATGATCATGGCAGTCAGAACAGAAGAATATGATGTGGCAGACCACCATGCTCTTCAACATTATGCCTGAATGCACAACTTAGAGCTGCAGAGACCTCACACTGTGATCCATTGTAAATTAGGACATATATCTCATTTTGAACTTTGTCCTTGTTCTATATCTGGCTAATTATTTCATACTGGAAACCCATTTTGATGATTAATGGCTGACTGTAGCCTAATATTTCTCCTTTTTATTTCCCTTTCATTTAAAAATAGTCCTTACTCTCCCAATGTAACAATTTCAAATAATCTCAAAGCCTTTTGAGTCACAGCTTCTATTCTTAGCCCACTTAATGTAGTTTTTGGTCCTTTTTAAAATCTCCATACACAAATAGAAGCCAAAGTAAATTAACTCAAAATTCAAATGACACCCTATACAATACCAAAATACCAAACTTCTCACTGATATCCATGTATCTGAATTTTAAAATAAGATGATAAACAGAATTCTAGCTAGATTTCAGCCAGTTACCACTAAACAACTCAGGATGAAAAAAAGGAAGTTCAAGAAGAATCAGTTTGTTGTTAGTGAGCATACCAAAAGGATACCAATTTATCAATCTTATAGCTGTATTGACCAAAAATTATAGATATTTTAATCTTCATAAAGGAGAGATAACTACTGACAGAATACTTTTTTAACATACAAAAATATATATCTTGTCTAGAACAAAAATCTAATATGTGGCCATGAGTTTCCATTTCTTTTTGTGCTTTCAAATTTTTTACTGATAATTAAGCAAGACAACCACTGCAATAGAAAATTAATGGAGAACGTGACACTGCATCTTAAATAGCACATGGAAGGAATTTATTTGATATTTTCATTCCAAAATTAATTCTATCTGCAATCATATAAACAATTTTAGCCAATTTTCTTAATATTCCTTTTTATAAGATTTTATATAGTCAATCAATAGCACTCCCTTTTTCACAAGGAATGATATTTTGGCATTCTGGGGTTTTTCTTGTTTAGTTGGTTCGTTTATTTGGGTTTGGTTTTGTTAGGCTGCCCAGGGAGGTGGTGGAGTCTCCTCCTCTGGAGATATTCAAGACTTGTCTGGATGCCTATCTGTGCAATATGTGCTAGGGAGCTGCTTTGGCAGGGGGGTTGGACCTGATGATCTCTCGAGGTCCCTTCCAACCCCTATGATTCTGTGATTCTGGGTTTTTTTGTTGTTGGGTTTTTTTAATGTATTATAAATTTGGAACAAATATAGTCTAGCAGCCATATGTCTCAAGCCCAAGCCTGAAGAGTCCTGACCCTCAAATGTTCTTCAGTCTCCTCCATATTTGACTAGAGATGTTAGCCAAAATTTCCATTACCCAATGTGATATGAAACCAGGCTACACAGCCCAGCAAACCAGGCCTAGCAAAAACTTACACAGATAACTTCAGAGACTTACGTTCCCAGCCCCATCACACTGGGGGATAGTAATGTTGCTAGTCATAAAGGGTCTACCAGGCAGCTCCTTCCTTCTTCAATGCCTGCACAAACCCTTTGGTTTAACTAGAGCATTGTTACCCAACCCCTCCAGGAGATGAAAAAGGAAGATCTCTTTGGTTTTTTTCAGTTGCAATGATTGTCTGAGAAATGTTGAAGAAATATTATACTCAAACCCACGTTACTCACTAAACTTAGCAGATATTGGTGATCTGTGACAGGTTTGTGAGATACAGAAACCATTAATCCTTGAAACGCAAAATTTTATGAGCATAACTGCTCATTCTAAAAATTCTGTCATAGAGTTTGTGTTAGAGGTGGGTTCATGGTTCTGAGTTCCTAGCCTCATATTCAGCTGGGAACTGTGAAAAAAACCCACAACCCAACACACTTATCCCCTGTCACTTGGCTTTGGTGAGAATAGGTCATGTACATGCTGATTGGATTGAATAGCATAGGTGAAACCCAGACTCACAGGGTTGATGGTAAATCTGCTGCTATAAGTAGAGATAAGATTTCATAACAACCATGTCCCTAGAGAAAAGGGTATGATTTATATATAAAATGCCACTGCCTACGTGATATTGTGCCTCCATCCTGTGTTTATATTCAATAAATTAATTTAAAATTATTTTTGCAAGAAGTAGTGGAAATACTACATGTGGTTGTTTGCACAAGTCTACATTCTCTTCATATTAATACCAGCAGTTTTGCAGAGTGGGATCAAGTGCCCTGAGCTGTTGACAGGCACTATTTCAACACTATCATGGGAGAGGAGCAGCCTACCAGCACTGCACTGGACTGAATGTACTTTGACTGGACTGAAACCTTCATTTCAATAAGAAATAAAATTAAAAAAAAAAAAATTAACCACACTTCTTCGAAAGGGAAATGGTATGGGATTGTAGGGAGAAAAAAAAATAATCAAAGGGTAGCTGGATATTCATGGAAATCTAAGGAACCACTATAAGGCCTGGTGTGACCTCTGCAGTTCTAGGGATGTATTTGGCTCATTTTGTCTCCTCACATTACAAAGTTCTGCCAAAAAAATGGGGGAAAGCATGTGAAAAACAGATGAACATTTTTCTGTCTTTCTTCTTTTCAGGAAAATCAGGACATATGGAAAAAGCTTAACTCCAAACAGGATTAAACTGCCAAGTTTATCCACCTTTGTACCAAAAAAGTTCTATAGATACATGTGACTTGCAAAAGGATCTTGGAGTTTGCTGTGTCTTTTCCACTTGGATTGCTCCCAATACACGCAATGTTCTAGTTTGCATTATAGCTGTGCCAGTTGAAGAAAATAAAACTGCAGTAGCAGATGATAAATTCAAGAACCTGAAAGCTCATATTAATTGAAAAAAAAACCCAAACCCTAAAAATCATAGATATTACTGCAGGAAGAAAGCACTTTTATAATCTTGTCAGAACTTTTACATAACACAGATTACAGAATTTTGTCAGGGAATTACTGTATTAAAAACCTAGTAATTAGCATTATTAAATGGCAGAGGGGATGGAACTAGATGGTCTTTAAGAGGCCTTCTATCATTCTATGACTCTGTGCTTCTATGATACTGACAACTGATTTAGTAATTAGCATTATTAAATGGCAGAGGGGCTGGAACTAGATGGTCTTTAAGAGGCCTTCTATCATTCTATGTCTCTGTGCTTCTATGATACCCAAACATCTTTGGGGGACAGAAATTTCAGCATGCATTCAGTATGCCTGCTCCTGAGCTGAATGAATGGATGAATTTCCTTAAAAAGCTGATGTGTCCATCCAAACACCCCAGAGCACCAAGGAAGTTCACTCCAGATTTCTGGACTTCATACTTATCTTCTAGAATACACTTCTTGGGAACAGCCTGTCCCAGTGCAGCACATGGAGTTCCAAAAAACGCTTTGTATTTTCCTGAGTCTTTTACCTGAATTTTGGTTAACTTAAACCTGACTTTTGCTTTTTCTGACCTTGGTATGGCTAATTACCAAAATTTGAAAAATCTACTGAATGATAAAGACCCCTAAACTACTCCATGGGAAGAAAACACAAAGTGCCTGCATCTCAAGCCTTTAGAACATAGAAACTGTCTAAAGACTTAAGAATGGCATGATGTAGTTGAATCAGTGGGAGACTTTTCATAGCTGCAGCTGGAATAATGCAATAGATAAGGCTAGAGGAATGAGAGCAATTCCAACAGGAAGAGCAAAACAACTTCTAGGTGATGTGAATGCAGCTTTATGGAGACAAATTATGAATTGTTGTTGCAACAACTGTAGGTAGCTACTCAGGTGACTGTGGTGCCAACCCAGCTATGGAGGCAACGTGCATTTTATCATTCTTTTTACTACCTCACCAGTGCCTTATCTGCTCTCTGTTTAGATGAGTTTCTTTGAAGCCCAGAGACATAACTTTCTGTCTGCCTCCATAGCACTCATCTCAGTGCTGGGCCCATCAACCTGTGGGGTGTTTGTACTTAAGGACTAACAGCTACAGTCAGGAGGAGTGCCTCAAGTGGACAAGTGGTGGACAGATTAAAGGGCAGGGAGATGATTGTTACAAAATCAAAGGAGTAGAAAAAAATGTCTTTAAAGGGATATTAAGAACAGACAGAATTAGCACAGCATATATAAGACATAGAAATGAAAATACTTTGCATAGTTGAACGGGTTTATATATAAGCATTTCTCTTTTTTTTTTTTGATCTGTCAAGAGTTCTCACCCTCAGTTACAGGAGTCATAAAAAGTGTCACCAAAATCCTGCCAACTATGCGAGCATTGGCATGGAGCAGTATTAACAACTCACAGCAATGTACACGAGTGCATAGTCAAGAGGTAAAAACAGCCCCAAGTAAAATCACAAAATCACAGAATGACTAGGTATGAAAATGATCTTTGAGATCATTGAGTCCAATTGTTCCTGTCCTAAGCTAAACCATATTGTTCCTGTCCTAAGCTAAACCATATCCCTAAGTATCTCATCTACCCATCTTTTAAACACATCCAGGGATGGTGAGTCAACCACTTCCCTGGGCAGCCTGTTCCACATTCTGACAACTCTTTCAGTGAAGAATTTTTTCCTGATATCTAATCTAAACCTACCCTGGTGCACCTTAAGGCAGTTTCCCCTTGTCCTATCTCCTGTTACCTGGCTGAAGAGACCATTGCCCATCTCTCTACAACCTCCCTTCAGGTAGTTGTAGGAAGTGATAAGGTCTCCCCTCTAGCCTTGTCTTCTCCAGACTAAACAACCCCATATCCCTCAGACACTCCTAGTAAGATTTGCCCTCCAGCCCCTTCATGAACCTGGTTGCCCTTCTCTTGACTCACTCAAGGACCTTGATGCCCTTCTTACAGGACATTGAAATGACTCAAAACAGACAGCAGCTCATTAAATCTTGGATGACTCTGTCTACTGCACAACAGTTAATAAAAGCTTTTATGACAATTATTGTGGTAATGTTAATGACTATAAGATAGACCCTCATTAAGTCCCCGTTGAGACCCCTTCAGTGACAATAATGATGCTCTTCCATCCTACTGATGCTGATGATCTGGCCTCATGAAACAGAGCACAGATTTTTATCCACCATCTCTAAGACAGCACATTTGGCACCACAGTGTGACTTGGAAACTATACTGGCATGACAAGAGGTGCTACTTACTATAATATGTAAAAATCACCCAGAAACCTCGTGAAGGGTTAACGAGGCAACTCTTCGTACAGTTAATAATATTATCCTTGTCAAAACATACTTCTATCACATATTTCTTTGCTGTAAGTAAAGCTATACTCCAGTCCTCCCCGCTAAGCCTAGGCAATGCTGAGCAGTCACATTCCTCCTGCATTGTTTAGAATAAATGTTTACTCCAAGGCCTAAGTGTTCTCAAAGACTGAGAAAACAGCATCTGGGTTATGTATATATGGTTTTTACCACAGATCATTAGTGCAGGAGTTGGCCTTACATCCTGCTCCTTATTCAAAGAGGAATTGAAGACTAAAGCAGACATGGTGCTATGCCAAGTTGGGGAGAATGCTACCACGTGGAAGGAGATGCTGCTTTACTCTCTGAGAAATGCATTCACCTGTATGAAAATCGTCAGCTCATGGTTTTATGTGGTTCTTCCATAATATGTTGTAGACATCAATTTAGTGTGGCCTTTTTAATCCTACCCCTCTACCCATGCACACTTGAATGTATGCATGTGTAAATGTTTTAGAAATATAGAATCATAGAATCATAGAATGGTATGAGTTGGAAGGGACCCCAAGGATCACAGAGCTCCAACCCCCCCTGCCACAGGCAGGGCAACCAACCTCAGGCCTGGATCTACACTAGGTTGCCCAGGGCCCCATCCAACCTGGCCTTGAACACTTCCAGGGACGGGGCATCCACCCCCTCTCTGGGCAGCCTGTTCCAGCACCTCACCACTCTTTCTGTAGAAAACTTGCCCCTAATATCTAATCTAAACCTTCCTTCCTTTAGTTTTAATCCATTCCCCCTTGTCCTGTCATTGTCTATCCTTTTAAAAAGTTGAATCCCCTCCTGCTTATAAGCTCCCTTCAGGTACTGGAAGGCTGCAATGAGGTCCCCCCGCAGCCTTCTCTTCTCCAGACTGAACAAGCCCAGCTCCCTCAGCCTCTCTTCATAGGGCAGGTGCTCCAGCCCTCTAATCATCTTCGTGGCCTCCTCTGAACCCTCTCCAACAGTTCCACATCCTTCTTGTATTGGGGGCCCCAGATCTGGACACAGGACTCCAGATGGGGCCTCACGAGGGCAGAGTAGAGAGGGACAATCACCTCCCTGTCCCTGCTGGCCACCCCTCTTCTAATGGAGCCCAGGATACCATTAGCCTTGCGAGCTGCAAGAGCACACTGCTGGCTCATGTGAAGTTTCTCATCCACCAGAATCCCCAGGTCCTTCTCAGCAGGGCTACTCTCAAGAAGCTCTTCTCCCAGTCTGTATCTATGTCTGGGATTCTTCCGGCCCAAGTGCAACACCTTACACTTTGCAGTGTTGAACCTCATTAGGTTCACCCGGGCCCATCTCTCCACCCTGTCAAGATCCCTCTGGATGGCTTCCTTTCCTTCTAGGGTGTCGACCACACCACTCAGCTTGGTGCCACATCCAGTTGTGAGAATGACTTCTGCTAACTGACTTGTACTGGTAAGGATTCCTCTCTGGTTAAAAACTTTTGGACTACTTGCATCATTGCAGTTGGGTCTCTTTACTGGCTTGCTTCTCCCGCTCTCTTGTTTATCTTGCTGTGAGTTATTAAGGGTCTGCTCCATGTGAAACAAGAGGAAATACCAGCACTTTTTCATCTCTGCATTTTAACTCTCTGTTCTGTCATGTGTTTTGGGAGACATTTAAAGTAGAAGACAGAGTAGAAGTTGAAGAACATGTTGCTATATTGTGCCTTATCTTAATAAGTGAATGACATTTCTCCGGTCAGGATATTTTATCTAAAATAGAATTCCATTGTTGTGGTTATCTGAATGCAATCTTATTTTAATGTACTATTTCCAGTACCTCTATGAGGTAGCTATAAGCAGTTCTTACAGATAATAGACAATTATCATATTCATCTTTATGATATAGACAGTGAACACAAAGAGGAAAGGTCCATATCCTGTGTAAACTGAGATCTTGGGAGGAATTTAGACACCAAAGAACAAAAAAATCTTTTTTTTTATAGAAGTTTTCATTTTTACAAGCAAAGATCTGTATCTCAGCAAACACAGGTGTCAGTATCAAAGGAGCTGAGAAATCATTTTTCTGCCAGATGCCAGAGTGATTGGGAATACCAACTGAGGTGTTCCTCCAGCTACAAGACACCAAGGGGGACCTGACCCAGTACGTGTACTCACAGAATATTCTATATATGTCAACTATCTGCAAAACATCCTGTTGGTTATTGCATTCATTAACACAAAGAACTGGCTGTAACAAGGTTTTTCAGGAATTTAATAGCTCAAGTGTTTCCAGTGTCCCAGATTCAATTATCTCTTCTGTTGAGCAAGCTCAAACTCACACACCTTGTCTTCCAGCCTAAGCTGCGGCTTGCTCGGAAGACTATCTGTCTCTGCTCCTCCTAAAGAAGAGTCACAATTTTCGAAGAAGAACTTGAGAACTGTCAGGACTCATTACTCCAGTGGTTAGGGAAATCCCTTCTAAATTGGTGCCAGACCTTTCCCCAAGGTTAGTTTACATATTCTACTTGAAGGCTGTTTCATGTACATAAGTGATTTTAATCTGGCAGGGCAAATTGCCATTAATATTCCCAAACACTGTGATTTGTTGGCTTCAGATTACTGACAGTTTCTCACGGTCAGTCTTCTAGCAGTGAAGGCGACTCTCCCATGTGAAGCTCCTACTCTTGACAGCATCGCTGTGTTCGCATGCAATGAGCCTGACAGACAGCCTGCAATGCATGTGTGCTATAATGGGGGGGGGGGCAGATGCTGTGGGGAGGGTGAGGGAGAAAGGTCACAGTTCAGAACTGGGATGAAGAATAAGGAAGGATTGATTTAGGAATTAATTACAGCAATCCCTAAACAAAAAAGTCTCAGTATATTCAGACACGGACCTGGTGTTGAGTCCCTTGGGAAAATGAGGGTATCACTTCATAAATAGTCACACCGTAGCGTCAAATGAGGTCCTTCTGTACAAGGACAAGCTGAATTCTGCAATTTCTATTTAAGCTCTTGCCTCTGCAACTTAAACAATATTTATTTTGACGGCACTTCAGCATAAATAAAGATGAAAAGAGTAAGAACATGAACACAGAATACCAGTTTTGGCTCATTTCTCCTCAAGTGGCTTATCCTAAGGCATGTGAGCCTCTGTCTCAGGTTCCCACAAGTTTCAGACAGCATACTGGCTTTGGTCTTTTTTAAAAAGGGTAGTGGAAAAGTGACATAATATGGTTTGCACTAACTTTTAAAGTAACTTGGTTGGAAGGCCACTGACAACATAAATATTATTAAAATGCGTAACTAAGTGCTGTATAAACTATTGCTGCACTGAAGAGTGTAAGAAGAGCTAAATAGCACAAGCAAAAGAGCAGTCTTCAATAGGGCTAGACAAAAGAGGAACTTATTAATTCAAAATCACTGCCTAAAAGCCAGTGGCTCTAATTTGTGTCAGTACTATTTCACCTACTTTCAAATAAGACCTTATTGTAGATGGCTGGGTCACTATCACTCTCCAGAGCAAGAGAAAACTTGCTAGCAAATTTGAGAACACATCTTTTCTTTCTGTGTGGCTGAATTTTTGGCATACCATAGCTCAGCCCTATCTGGAGCCTTGTAAAAGTCACTTATCTGAGCCTATCGGTAGCCAAAGGGAGCACTGCGAACATTCCCGCTGGAGCTGCCAGCAGAATAATGGCTCCCCGAGGATTAACTTCTCTGCTCAAAAGAAAGCGAGCCTGTGTTACCACAGCATAATGGACTTCATCTGTAACCTAGATCTTGGCGGGTTTCTTTCAAATGCTTTTTTCACTACGTTATCAGGAAAGGAAAAAAACCCTGTGTAGCTCACAGGGAACATCGCGGTATCAAATGGTGCCAGCAGGAACATGCTGTGCCTCCCTGAGCTGTTTTGGAGAAAGCTCTGAGAAAAAGGAAAGGGTCTCAAAGACCTTTCTTGGAGAGAGCTATGGGGTACTAATGGGAGCAAGGGACAAGCATAGCTTCCGCATGAGGAAACATCTAGAAGATGAACATCACTGGGTACTTTGCTGCCCTGATGAGTGGGTTTAGGGGACAGGAGGGGCTACTGACACTGCAGTTTCTGAGCACTCAGCCTTTGAAAGCAAGCGATCAGGAGCTACTCTGTCATGTCACACAGCAGCCCAAAGTGCTGACCACTCCTGCAAACCTCAGTGTCTCATCCTGATTTCTGGGAGGGTTGGGTCTAAAAGAAAACCAGGGAAAGTCACTTTAATAGCTGACTACCAGTTTCACAGTATCACAGAATCACAAGGTTGGAAAAGACCTTTAAGATCATTGAGTCCAACCGTACCTGTCTTCTACTAAACCATATCGCTAAGCACCTCATCTACCCATCTTTTGAATACATCCAGGGACGGTGACTCAACCACCTCCCTGGGCAGCCTGTTCCAATGCCTGACAAACCCTTTCAGTGAAGACTTTTTTCCTAATGTCTAATCTGAATGTGCCTTGGTGCAGCTTAAGTCCATTTCCCCTCATCCTATCACCTTGTGACAGTAGCTTGTTCTGTGCCCAAGGGAACAAGGCATTAGTGTTTCTCACAGGCATTTAAACCTTTCTGTCCAAAATATGCTACAGCCTCTCCTGCTGAAAACTTTTCAAGCAAGCTTCTAATGTGAAGTATGACATACAGCTTGAGCCTGCAAAGGCTTGTGTTCAACAATACTTTTCCTCCCATGAGACAGTCTGTCGGCTGATCACAAGTCATGTTGTCAGAGCAGGAAGGAATAAATCCAGACCCTGTCCACACCAAAGTCCAGTCAGCTTAACTGTGGTACAACTGCATGGACTTCTAAAGGGGGCACTGTTCAATTAATGTTGAGTCCTTAGAAAATGTTACCCGATTAACCTCAAGGGCTGTGGGCTCCTGCTGACTCAGACCACATCCTGGTTCTTTGGGAGAGATTTATCAGATACAGGGTAGAAACCTAAAAGGTTATCTGGAACTGACAAAGGTAGGCAAGTTGGAAAAAGTAAACAATTTAGACATCTGATTTGAAGTGCCTCAGTTCAGAAACAGCATTCCTATGTAGTCAACAGAAAGAAATAATCTATTAGATCCCAGTCCTTCCTTTGCTAATCTGAATTGTTCATACCTACATCTATCTACTTACCCCACAGGGTGCCCAAACAGACACCCCCATTTTTGCAAACTTTAAATCTAAGAAATATAGTAAAATGCATCTCCTTACCTTCTTTGTGAGGAGCTCTCAGGTACATGGTACATGAAAACATTTCCTCTGGAGGCAGCAGCCCAGTGACTGGCCATGTTTATGATGGGACATGTGATAAACTGGTCACTGATAAGAAACGAAAAGCAGGTAAAAGAGACAGTCACATAACAGAAAAAAGGAAAGGAAAAGAAAACCAACAAAACACAATGGACAGACCTCTCTCTTTACCAATAACTTTCTTTAAATCTTCCCATAAAACTCATATCTCTTCCTTCAAGTGCACTGAGGGAAACCACATTAACCCTCTATGAGCCCAGTACACCTTAGAGTTCACTAAAAGTGCTGGTTTATGCAGTGTTTAACAATGGTAATGACACTAAAGAAACAAGACCTAACTCATAAGGAGCATCCTGGCCAAAAAACCCCAATCCCATTTTCACAGAATCACAGAATTATCAAGGTTGGAAAAGACCTAGAAGATCATCCAGTCCAACCATTCACGTATTACTACTAGCTCCCACTAAACCATATCCCTCAATACAACATCCAGTCTTTCCTTGAACACCCCCAGGGTTGGTGACTCCACCACCTCCCTGGGCAGTGCATTCCAGTGCCTGACTACCCTTTCTGAGAAGTAGTGCTTCCTAATGTCGAGCCTGAATCTCCCCTGGCGCAGCTTGCTACCATTCCCTCTAGTTCTGTCACTGCCTACACGGGAGAAGAGGCCGACCCCCAGCTCACTACAACCTCCCTTCAGGAAGTTATAGAGAGCTATAAGGTCTCCCCTAAGCCTCCTCTTCTCCAGGCTGAACAATCCCAGCTTCCTCAGACGCTCCTCGTAAGGCCTGTGTTCCAGACCCCTCACCAGCTTAGTAGCCCTCCTCTGAACATGTTCCAGAGCCTCAATGTCTTTCCTGTAGTGAGGGGCCCAAAACTGAACACAGTACTCGAGATGCGGCCTCACAAGTGCTGAGTACAGGGGGACAATTACCTCCTTGCTCCTACTAGTAACACTATTTTTGATGCAAGCCAGGATGCCGTTGGCCTTCTTGGCCACCCGCGCACACTGTCGGCTCATGTTCAGCCGTGCATCAATCAGTACCCCCAGGTCCATCTCCTCCACACAGTCCTCCAGCCACTCCGCCCCAAGCCTATAGCGCTGCCTGGGGTTGTTGTGGCCAAAGTGCAGGACTCGGCATTTGCTCTTGTTGAACCTCATGCCATTGGCTTCAGCCCAGCTCTCCAGCCTGTCCAGATCCCTCTGTAGGGCCTCGCTACCCCCAGGCAGATCCACACTCCCAGCCAATTTAGTGTCATCTGCAAACTTACTGAGGGTGCACTCAATGCCCTCATCTAGGTCATCAATAAAGATATTGAAGAGGACAGGCCCCAGCACCGACCCCTGGGGAACACCACTCGTGACCGGTCGCCAGCTGGATTTAACTCCATTTACTACCACTCTCTGAGCCCGGCCCTCCAGCCAGCTCCTTACCCAGCCGAGGGTGTACCCATCCAAGCCACGGGCTGCCAGCTTCTGCAGGAGAATACTGTGGGAGACAGTGTCAAAGGCTTTGCTGAAGTCTAGGTAGACCACATCAACAGCCTTTCCCTCATCCAGCAGATGGGTCACTAGATCATAGAAGGAGATCAGGTTGGTCAAACAGGACCTGCCCTTCATGAACCCATGCTGGCTAGGCCTGATCCCCCGGCCATCCCGCACATACCGCATGATCTCCCTCAAGACTATCTGTTCCATAACCTTCCCTGGAACCGAGGTCAGGCTAACAGGCCTGTAGTTCCCCGCATCCTCCTTACAACCTTTCTTGTAAATGGGAGTCACATTGGCAAGCCTCCAGTCTTCTGGGACCTCACCAGTCAGCAAGGAGGACTGATAGATAATGGAAAGCGGCTCGGCTACCACCTCTGCCAGTTCCCTCAGCACTCTCGGGTGGATCTCATCCGGCCCCATGGACTTGTGGCAGTCCAGTTGGAGTAGGAAGTCTCTGACTGTTTCTTCCAGAATCACAGGGGAGTTAGCATGCTCCCAAGCTGAGACTACCAGGTCAGAGAGAGGGGTACCCTGAGGATCTGTTTGACCTTTAAAGACAGACGTAAAGAAGGCATTCAGAACCTCCGCCTTTTCCTTATCCTCAGTGATCACATTCCCAGCCTCATCCAGTAAAGAGTGGATATTCTCCTTTGTCCTCCTCTTACTGTTAATGTACTTATAATCTATTTTAATCTATTTAGTGGGGGCCCATGCTGGTAATAGTCTACAGCCGCAGTTTCTAGCACCACTAGGTTGCAACAGCATCTAGTAAAAGGATTTCTCTATTTTCTGGGTTAAGGATCAATAATATAATTTCTGCATTTGTATGACTTTTTCAGGTAGTTTCCTCAGCTGGAAGAAGTAAGAGACCACTTTTGGAGATATCCTGCAGTGCTGCTGGCAAAGCTCAATGATACTGAATAGTTGATGCAGTATGTCTGGTAGAGAAAGGTTAAACAAGAGAGCCCTAAGAAGAGGGCCATGAAGGTGGGGTGAGCACATGTAGTTCAAGAAGGCCAGGCAGAAAAAGGGCGCCTTATTGCAAGATATCTCATTATGATTCGTCAAGGCAATATTACATTTAGATATATCCCAACTTCTCAGTCTACATGTTCCCAAAAGCTCGGCGCACTCTCTGGATGTTTATATATCCACAAGCGCATGAGCACCCACAAACGTATCTGCTGGAGAAGTGGGTGGTTTCAATTCTTGGTCTAGTGAATCTGAAACAGTAGCTGCTCCTTCAAACTTGGTAGGTAAAAAAAAAAAAGAATGACTGATGGTAAGAAAGAACAGTGCCAGAGAAGCATAAAAACACGTTGCTATATTTAACTGGTATGATTATGAAAGATGCTGTTTGAGTAGCTATCTTTGTTCAGCAGTTTATTTTAAGCCCATCTGTGAGGCCACAAGTTACGGGCTGACTGACCACAATACTCTTTGACAGTTATGGTTGACAACACCCATACAAAACAAAAATGACTGTTCTTCACAAGCCTACCAGAATGGGGTTTTAGAGGAGCAGATGGCCTTTGAAAACTAGGGAGTCTGTGGAGAGCATTAGCTCTCGAGAAATGCTTTGAGATGTAGTTCACCACTTAAAACTGATTCTTAGCTAGTGCTACAGGGGAGAAGTCAGCTGTTCCAGGGAAGGCTTTTTTTTTTTTTAAAAAAAAAAAAAAGATAACCAATAACCACAAATGTGAAATGGCTGTTTTTTACAGGAATGGAATACCAGAGTTAAATAGAAAAGGAAAGGAAAAGGAAACGAAACTCCTTTTATACCTGGGAAAAAATACCAGAGATTTGTGCTAAAGCAATTTTAGAAGTGGAAATATTTTAAAACCACAAAATACACTCAATGTATGTAGCAAGAATCACTTAGGTTGCTTTCTCACACTTTATAATCCTGTCAAAACTTTAGCAATTAATTATAACTTCTGAACAGAGAACTTTTCTTGGGTTACACCTTTATGCTGGTGGTACATTATTTGTTAAAAAAAATGCCAAACCAAAACCCTAAAAAACCCCAAACACCAAAAAGCAGAACCAAACCCCTCTTTTCTCCACCACATATGTGATACTGATGCAGATGACTGTCTGTCTGTAATTGCAGTTACTCCCTCCCCTTCTTCTGCAGCTGGAGCAATTTCCAAAGTCTTTAAAGTTAAGGATAATCATCAGATTTCCTGGTTTCACTACCCATCCTTCTGCTTGCTCCTGGTGACTCTGTAAGCCTTTCCCATCTTTCCTTAGCCAAGTCTTTTGCCTGGTGTGCCCAGAAGGCCAGCGGAGCTGTTGGTGTGCTGCGTTCCTGCTGGAAGCAGGCGTGAGCAGCCATCCTAGCTTTGCAAAAATCAGTGTCAGCACCTCACTGAGCCCTGGTTGAATGTGGGTGATCAAATGTGACAGCTCCACATGACAGAGGTATCTCTGGATGAGAAGAAGGGCTACAATTTAAGTCCTTCAAATGTTTTATTATGGCTTAAAACTTTACTGACCTGACTATAGAATTATAGCCTCATGGGTAACGGTAGTAATGGAAAGAAATTGAAGATGAATTCTGGCTTTAATGCCCATGAAGTGCAGCACTTCCATGTGTGCTGCATGCAGTCGCCCCAGATGCTGCAGTGGTGGGTGGCCTGTCCCTAGGACAGGCTACGTGGCCAGGCAAATGCGGCACAGTGTGAGACTCAATAAATGGCACAAAGCTCAACCCACAGACTTCTGGCTTGTTTACTTTGTGACCTCAATGCGCCAGCACACCTGGACCACCCAGAACCTTCCCCAAACAGATCTGGTCACTGTTGTCTCGGATCAGATGTCTCCAAGTGAATCTTGGCTCCTGTTCATCTCCTGCTCCCTGAGGCTCCCCTGGAGAAATGCCCTGTAGTTCTGATGGAGGATGAAGACACATTAAAAGAAAAATTTTTTCTCTAAAGTCTTGTGGAGAGGCTCATGGTGGAACAGAAAGCTGGAACACTGAGAGTGCAGGTACCAGGGGCTTGTAGCTATGATGACTTCATTAAGAACAAAGGTGAAATGGCTTGGGCTGGAGCACTAGGAGTCAAATTAACAGCTTATAAAACACATCACCTTAGAAAAAGTAAAGTCTTCATAATGAATCTTCTTGTGAAGCAGAGACAGGAATAGGCAAAGAGGTTTTAAGAGTTGTTTTCTAAACATCTGTTCCACTTAAAAATTGAACCTCCATGTTTGTCAGGGCCTGGAACAGGCTGCCCAGGGAGGTGGTTGAGTCACCTTCCCTGGATGTGTTCAAAAAAAGGGTAGAGGAGGTACTTAGGGATATAGTTTAGTTTAGGATGAGAATGGTTGGACTTGATGATCTTCAAAGGTCTTTTCCAACCTTGTGATTCTGTGATTCTGTGAAAAACAGGCACAGATCAGGACCTGTAACTATCTAAAGCAAACTGTCTGCCCATGGGGAAGAGAGCAAAATCTACGGTCTTCTCCGCAGACCAAACCACCAGTTTCTATGATGCTACCGTAGGTCTCATGACTGCTGTGGAGTCTTAGTTCAACAGAGCAATGAACAAGAGTCATTGTTAGCCAGAACTGCTGGACCCTGATGCCATACCTGACTAAGGGTTGAAGCTATGCCTTTACAGTACGTAGTGTGAACAGGGCCCACTGCCCATCTTCCCCTTCCCAATGGTCTCTGCTTGCAATGCTCCAATGCTAAGAATGGGAGTGGATATACTGGAGGTAGGTTGCTCTTGCATCTGCTGACGTTTCATCGCTATTTCCTTCAGAAGAGGCTGGGAGGGGCTGTGAGTCTACATTGTGCCCAGATGGATCAAAGAAGGCAAGAGTCAGATATGTGATCTCCTCTCACCTATACAAGAAGACTTCCTACAGATGGATCCTAATGTCTGATCCTTTTTTCTCTCATCATGGGAAATCATATACAAAGGGAGTAAAATACAGATTGGGTCACATGCAGTGACTGCACACTGGCATAAATGATTACACACAGGTCAAGAAAATACATGAATAAGGGGATTCTTCTTCTGTAGGTAAAATGGAGCTTAGCAATGAACAGAATGGGGTTAGGACATTTTCAAATACTTCACTGTTTTACATGGGATACTCACCTGTAGAAAGCCTGAACTGTGAATAAAGATATTTTGCAGGTTTCATAAGGGAAAAAAAAAAAAAAAGTACTTGCTGGAATCAAAGTTTTCAAACTTGACCACTCTCCAAATTTGCAAAAAACTAGGAAAAAATATCTAATTGAAAATTAGGTGGCTGTTTGGAAACAAAATCAGTTTACCAGTTTGACTGTCACAAGGCTGGGAGGACTCAAGAAAAAATTGATGCAGAGTGTGTAAACAAGCAAGACGTCTTTGAAGTGAAAGAGTACACAAAGAAGGATTAGCAGTTTGAATTCAATATTCAGTTCAGAAAAGACAATTCAAATTTTTCAAAAGGCATAAGAGTCAGTTCAATTTCTGTTTACCAGTGACATTGGACACCTCATGGAAAATGAAATCATACTCCCCATTTTCTGTTTATTTGCATAAGAATTTCTCAAGCTCTTCAGAATATAAATGCACACTTGAGATAAACAAAACAAACCTTGCTTAACCCCAATCACACAATGTAGTAGGATGAATGTCTTACCGGGTGGCATTTTCCAGAGCCCTGGAAAAAGATGAATAATCATCAGTTGAGTGTTCGAGGGAGTAATACCATGTAGCTGCATCTTCAATTAATGAGTTGGACTCTTCTCCTCCTAGAGAATTTTGCAGAGCCTGATAAAAGGCTGTTTTGCTGTTGGCTCTTCCTTGACTTTCTTCAAATTTCTGAGAAAGAAAATGCATACAAAACCAAAAGATACATTTTAAATGGAACAATATAGGCTCAGATCTCCCTCTGCTGGAATGAGTCTTTGTGGTGATCTCTGATTCCTTGGGGAAGAAGTAGGGGACAGTCCTACTTTTGCAAGACTGTGACTAGCCAGCTGTACTGCCTTCCTTGAAACACACAATAGGACCAAATCCTTAAGCTGGTAAATCCAAATCACATGTACAGTGCTGTGCAGATAGAGGTTGAATACTACAGAAACCCAGCTGGCTCCCACAGAAGTGGTCCACGCAGATAGTTCTCCGGTGTAAGTGTGCCCAGTGCTGGCTTTCTGACAACCTCTCTGCAGGAAAACTAAAGGGGAGACTGAGATATTACTCTGTTCCTTTGAGAAGTCCAGAAAGCAAACACACTCTATAGCCATTTCATGCCTATATCGCTCTTCTGGAAACATCTACAAAGAAATGTGGCTGTCACAAGACATGTATCTAGTTTTCTGGACTAATCTCTGCCTTAGTCCTGGAAGAGAAATCCCTCTCCTTCAAATCCCAATGAAGTTGCAGACACGATCTCCAAGCTCTGTAGCCCCTAAGGCCTTTCAGAGACCTGGCTTGAAATGGCCTTTTCCTAAGGTCTATGGTCTAAACCTTTGCCAAAATAAAGGCACTTTCTCCAGAGCAGAGTGCCCATGTCACTGCCCGTTTACTGATAGCACAGGGACCATCTTCTACGCCAAACTGCCCACCTGATCCTATTTTTACCAAAGCTGAAGACCGCTAGAAGTTTTCACCACATCTTTCTTTGAGGAAGTTTTTTTATTATATAAATTCAGATTTTTCACTTGTTTTTCTTTTTAAAAATAATATTTTGAGTTCAGAAAAAGAGCTGAACTTTTTTGTGGGTCAAGTCCTTTCTAAAGAGGGCACTTTGCAGGTGCATGCTTAGCTGAAACTTGGTGTAAGAACTCCAGTGTGAAAGATCTAATAAAACACCTATATTATTTTGGGCAGTTGGTCTGATGTAAAATAGGCTGGTGTTTGCCCAGTCCAGTTACCATAGATGCTTTACTGAATACATTATTTTGATGGCCCACAGCTGGTTTTCATCACACAGCTAGGTCTTTCCACAACCCTACACTAAAAGTACAGAGGGAATAATTACTTTTCAACAGATTCACAGAAATGAAAGATGGAAAATAAGACCCCGCCTGCTGAGGCCTCAGCCTGTCCTTACTGGTGTACTCTAATGCTTTGTGCATTTCGATTAAGTGACTTTACAAGGGATTTCAAAACCCTACCAAATATCCTAAGGTCCAAAAAGATCTTGGAAATTTTCCTTGCATTTGTAATAAATTCTTCTTTTGCTGGACTTTGGCCCATGCAATGTGAAAACAGTCATGGGGTGCCAGTTTTAGCAATGCAGCTGTACTTTGAAAAAGATCTGCGACTCACACATGACACGTCACTTCGTGTGCACAAATGCCACATATGAAACTGCATAGCATACTTTTCTGCAAAATCACTCAGTTTAAATATAGCAAGGACACGTACATTTTTCTGCAAGAACCAGAAATTATCACTGAAGCCCTGACTGTGGGTACACTGAATTCAAAAGCAATCTTCCCATCAGCTTCAGCACCATCAACTCAGCTTCCGACTAACTAGCAGAAGCATTGCTGCTGTCTAATGAGGGATCTCTCATTTAGTGACAGGAGTTGGTGGATTTTACTAGCAAATATGGATAAGAGTGGATTCTTTTCTGTGTCAATGCAGAGCCCAAGCTCTTATGTGTAAACAACAAACTTGCTCTTTGCCTGTAGAAAGCAACTTTCATGCTATGCTTTCATTTTGGTTTTTGTTTTAAATGGATTTGTTACCTTATCCTACACCTTTCATGAAAAACTTAAAACAGAGAGAAAAAGAAAGAGAAAAATACCTTAAAGTACTGATTTTGTGTCCTAGGAATTTCCTCATGAACTACCAAGCATCAAATAAACATTATAGTTGAAAGCCACAGAGAAGGACATGGATCTTCACACAGCATGTGGTTAAGCTGAGGAACTCCTTGCCACATGGTTTAGTGGATGCTAAGGTCAGTGAAGTTTCATGAACAAGTTTTTGAATTAAAAAAAAAATAATCAGTTGATGGTTATATCACGAAAAGACCAATTCAGCATAGGAAGTCCCTGAGCTACAAAGTGCTAAAGGCTCTCCAGAAGTATCAGATTTGCTTACCTACTTCTGACAAACATGTACTCTTAGCCACCGCTGAAAACAGCATTCTGTGCAAAATGGGCCTTTGATCTGACTCAGTGTGGTCAGTCTTAGGTTTTAACTGTGTCTATGTACTAGTTTCTGTGATCTTCAAAATGACCCAAAAAGTCAGGTGACCTTTCTTGGCAATCACTGATATTGGAGTGGGGTCCTTGAGACGTGTTTAGTCAGATGAAAGAGGACTCAAGAGGCAGAGATGGATGAGAAAATGAATTTGCATTTTTAAGACATTTTGAGGTTTTTCATCCCAACCAGCACTAAAATAGCACAATCTGAAACATCATGGCTCAAGTGTCACTTTGGCGACAACATAATATAATTTAAACATCTGACTTTAACATGACAGTATAAAACAAATACATTCAAAGTAAACCTCAGGAAACACTAAAAAGACAAAGCATTTTAAATTCTCAGAAACTGATTTAATTTGACCGATTTTCCATGTCCAACAAATGTTTCCCATTAGAAAATATATGACGAAGGATCAATATTTTAATTGCAGTATACACAACAGCTGCTACCAGATTAATAGATACAGCCATACATTATGTAAAATAATTTATATTCTACTAACCTTTAAAGAAGTATTTTCAACTGGTTTTAAAAATAAGAAAGAAAATAGTTTAAAGACAACAGGTTCTTTCTACTGTTCCACTTTCTAATGTTCTCATGATGTAAAGTGGTCATAAACATTGCCTAAATAATGAATTACATTATGCTTACTGTTCTTGTTCCTGCAGCAAAACTTCTGGAGCATATGAATGGACATGGTCCAGTGATTTATTTAAAAAGAAACTATCAGTTGGTAGACCAAACGTTTACATCTTCCAAGGGGGAAAATGTACTTTTCTGACAAACTGGAATAGTGAAAGCACTAACAGACTATGTAGAGATCTTAAGTCTTAAATGACTTTTGGTAAATGTCACAGAAGATGGTGAAAGGCCTGCTGGCTACTAAGCAGTGTTTCAAGGATTCCAGCTAGTTACAATATGAAGTAAAGAGCTGACATCGGCCAGTTGTCCTCACTGATGGCATTTATCAGGACACTGTGCCTCTGGTCATTACAATTAATACACACATACCTGCCATCTGTTGCATGTTGCTGAATACCTTTATCCATAAAGAATTTAACTGACTAATATAGTGCAGGGTGGAAGATCTGGTCTGCATAGATCCAGTTGCTTACATGGGGTAAATAAACTATATTTCTATCTATCCACACCCCTATATGCCAATTCTGGGTTCTGCAGCCAACTAGATTTGTACTAAAGAGGGAAAGTAAAAGAAAAAAAAACCCACACGGAGTACAGTCTTCCAACTAAAAAGCAAGTTAACAAGCTTGGCATGTGGAGTTTACGCAGTAGGCACAGAACATATGGAGGATATAAACAGGGCCGTAGTGACATACATGCATAAACAGACAAATGCAGATATAGATCAGCACAAGTGACTATATTTAATGCCAGTTGGAACCATTAGATCCTCCCACCTGAGCATCACATACAGTGCAGGGGTAAAGTTTCCCCCAGTGGGAATTGAAATCAACTTTTTAAGGGGCTTCTGCTCAACTGCCCTAATCTATGACTGCTCAAAGCAAATATCCCTGAAGCTCTGCCATGGGAATTGCAGCTAACGGGTTCAGGCTTAGCTGCTCCATATGCCACATAATAGTGCATTATGGCACCACTTGCCATTCCCTTAACAAACTCTGCTTTGTTCTCACTTAGTTTCAACCATCTGATGGCTGCATTGGGAATAAGTATAAAGTACTCCAGGAAGTGGTAAATCTGTCTCAGTTCACATGAATAAGCATTCAAGTGAATGTCATAAAATGGTCATTTTCATGGGCAAAACTGAGCGCAAAAGTTCAACCTACTCTCTGCTGCAAGCATCACCGAGAGACCTCATCCTTTAATTGTAAACAAATCAAACACAAATGTTTTGTCAGCACATAAGTGGTGCCTTCTGTCTTTCTATTTCATTTTTAATAGTAAAGGCTTAACAGGCATAAGCACAGTGTTGCAGTGGGAGTAGAGAGGCACCCAACACAGCCAAATGCCAGTAAGCCCCCACAGAGCAATGTAGTGCCAACTGGATTTACCAGCTTCAGGTCTGGTTTCAGTCTAGAGATTTTATTCTCTCTCCTAAGACTCTACTGCTGAAAGTTTATAAAATTGTATCTAGTTCCAGACTGAGGTGCTAAGATTTGTGTCACATGCCAAGATTGAGACTGCCTGCATCCAAAAGGCTGTAAGTGTCCCTTCACCATTTACAGGTTCAGTGTTAACAGAGCAAGATCAGGGGTAACAGAGCAAGATCAGGGTTAACAGAGCAAGACCCTGGCTGAATTTGCCAGTGCAGCTGTTCCCAAGAAGTGGTGGAACAAGTCAGCAGGGGTTACATTTGTCTGCCCCCCTCTCTTTGCATCTGACTACATTGAGATCAGTCATCCTAAAGGAGATCTAAATGAAGGGCATTGCCAATTCCATACACTTGCCAGGGGAGTTTTAGCTGTACCATTTATATAGCCAAACACAGGCATGGTTCTTCTCTCTACAGAGTTGGAGCACATCCACAAGAGGATTTTCACCCCAGGGATGTTGGGTTCCCTCCTTGTACAACAGACTAAATAACTTGGTTGTAGTCAGAGGGAAACTGACGTGGTTCCCTGAGTGTTGAGTTCAGTGACTGATCCATCAGCTAAGCCCTCCCAGCTTCCTTAGTACATCAGTAAAACCAGCTTTGGGTTTTCCCAAGTGGAATCTACCTCAAGGGAACCTTTAAAACAAGTGTAGTAGAAGCATTTGACACAGTGTTAGCACTGATGGAAGATCCCTTATGACATTATGACAGAGGAAACGGGTCAGAGACTTCTCAGTAACAGCCACCATCTGCATCAGTTTCTGCCACAGTACTTAAATACGTCTGTGGCCTATTCAGGACTCTATCATCTGACTGCAACCATGCATGGTCATGGCTATGATGTAGAAATGCTTTGAGAACCTGGAAAATTTATGTTCTTAAACAGTTCTATTACAGAGGAAGCATTATGGTTTCAGAGAAATTAATACACTAACTCTGTTGACAAGTAAGAAATCAGGAAACTTTAACCTTGAAGCAAGTCTTCAAGAAAACAATCTGGAGACAGGAATACAGACTGGTCAAAACAGTCATATTCCCTCAAGCCCTAAAAACCTGAAGACACAGGAGAATAGAAATCGATGAAAAAGTGCATTAAAACTCATTAGTTCTCCCTGAGAACATGAAAACAGCTTAAGGAAATAAAAAGAGAGAAAACAAAATATAACCACTTAACATGAGCATTATGAATTTTCTGGAACAGAGATAGAATCTGACTTAGAGCAGTAGCACCAAGTAAGGTAGGTGCTATTATAATAGATAATAAATAAGTTAATTATCCTTCTAAGTACAAATAATTAAACTCTTCCCAAAACAGACCAGATCTCCACCAACAGGAAATTTTAGGTCTCTCAGGTTGAGGTAGATAAGACCATTTCTTAAGGTTCAGTTGCACCAACTTTTCAAACCCCCTTCCAACTTTATTTTCTGCAAGTCTTTAAATAAGATATTTCTTTTTAATAAGATTTTTAATAAGATTTTCTTTTTAGAAAGGCAACATTTTACTGCTGAACTCTCAGTTACAAGTGTTACAAGTTTTCCCTTCTTGTTTCAACCTGACAGTGCTGGCTTTTAGCAGTTCTGGCTTTCATTAACATCATGATTTTAGAAATCATATCATTTCCAATACATCATGGAATTTCATTTTGGTTTTTGCAGACAACTGTCACATGTGGAACTAGTGGTAAATGAAAGAATTTCATTTCCTAGTCTTCCTCATATGACTTGTGATGAGGTTACTGAGGTTTATTGCCCTCTCACAGAGTCTGGATCATTATCTGCAGGCCTCCAGCATCACAGTACATTTCCAATGTCTGGCTTCCTCTTTTAATTGATTCCAAAAGAGAAAGAGAGAAGAAATAAGAACAGGAACTTCTGATGGAGACTAAACAAGCAACATGAATTTTATTCAGGTGGGTCAAAAATCCTTGGTTTTATCTTTTATTCTGAAGTAAATTGGTCTATATGTTCTCAGCTACCAGCAAAGTAAAGCTGGAATTAACCTTTCACTACCTGCTACGAAATTAAATCCCCACAGTTACAGGAATATAGCAACAGACCTGCAGTTCATTTAAATAACCCTGCTGTGTTATGTTGTCTTGTTTATGTCTTAGCATATATCCCATTTAATTTGGCAATGTTAAACAGGGAAGTGTTATAATTCTCATCACAGAGAAGGACAAATGAACAAGAGGTTGGTATGCTGTTTCAAGAACAGACAGTGCCAGAGGGTTCATGACACAAAATCCCTCTGGGTAGACCTTTATGCTTTTGAGGACTTCTATGTCCAAAGTACAGCAGGGATGCAATTCTTTTTCATTTACCAGTTTGCTGCCTGAAACCCTAGCCCACACATCAGGCCAGTGCTATTCTTAGTCATAGCCAGTCTATATTCAGAATCATCTTTACAAGAAAACGTCATTCTTAAAGGCAACAGAGAAAACAGGTTGCCACAAAAAAATCCCAAACCTGTTGGCATGGAAAAGACTGACTTAGCTGCACTGCACAGTGAAGAACCTCACAACCAAGCTATGAGCTTGCTTTCTTCGTTGTGATATACAACTAAGGTTGCAATATAAAGAGGATTTCAGAGATAGTAAAATATAATGCTGCATATTAATACATGCTAAATTGTTGCTATTCTTTTACCTTGTCATATCTCCCCCAGTAGTTTTAATCAGCAACTATAATAATGTCATTCATCAGCCTAAACAGGGCTGGCTGGAGATGGACAATCCCTTTGTATATATTTGTGTAGAGTATAATTCACAAACTGTAGAAATCAAAAAGGATCTGTCCTGGCTGTGTATGACTACTGTCATCACTGTAGTAGTAGTAGTAGTAGTAGTAGTAATACCATCAGTTCATAACAGCGAGTCTCTTCCTACCTTAATTGCCCTTGCTCTGCTGATCAACCCATCTTGCTGAGCACTTCCAATGAGCAGATCTACTTTCCGAAGCTGAGGGCGCTGCAGGGCTTCAGCTAAAGTTTCCTGAAGGTAAATTCCATCCATCACTGGACCCCAGTACTGGAATGGACCACTTATAGCTAGGAGCTAGATTAGCAGAAAAGCAAGAATAGTGCAGTTAAATTAGCCTACCTTGGTCATTTCCACTTTACTCATGTTTCAGACCTGAGCCAATAGCCTTCAAGTGAACAAGTAATCAATCAGTATAAGTACCAACTCACCTTTGTCAGAGAGCAATGCTTTTGCTGACAGTGTCAGTAGGTAAAATGAGCCACATAAGACAAGAAAATTGATGGACTTACAGTCATAAAAATATTGTTTTAAATTAGGGATTGGTTCTATGTTGGTCAGGATTGGAAAATGTATTGACAGTGGGTGTTTTAGTCTGTGGGTAAATAATCCATCTCTAGAATCACTTATACTGCAGCTTTCACATGCCTTGCATGTAAGGGACAGATCACTAATGCCTCTCCCCACTTCCTTATCTGCAAAAATGCAGTTACTGAAGCTACAGACATTTGATTCTCTACTAGAGAAATGCCCAGGAGCAGATGAGAGGGGTCTAAAAAAAGGTAAATCTGTATTTAGATTAATTTTGGAATATACGGTCAAAGCAGTGTAAAGGAAATTTAGTCTAAAGGAGAACCAAGCTCGGAATAAGTCAGAGATGGATGACATGGACATCAACATCACTCTACCAAAGTTAGTCCAGTTCCTCTTTCACAAGGATTCAGCCCAGTTTGTTTTCAAGCTTCCTTTCAGCTTCATGTCAATGGAAACTTTTGGATTCCTTGCCAGTGGCATATATTTTTGCTGTGGGGTACCTTAGTCTGTGCATCATTGAGGACACGAGCAGGCAACTGGCGGAGACAGAGTATAATTTCCTCACTGGTGGATGAAGGGCATCCCACGTCCTCCGCCAGGACTGCTGCTTGGGTCTGTGCTCTTCTCTCAGTAATAATGGATGCTGGAGAAAAAACTGAGCCACCCTGGAAAGAAAGACAGTATCAGTCAACATGTGCTGTCAAAACACTTGGTCCCTGGTGCAGTTAAAAAAAAATGAGAAGCAAAATCTTCCCAGTTGTAGAATGTAAAACACTGGTATTTAAATCAGAAGCAGCAAGTTTGAATGATCAAAGCAAAGGGGAGAGGGTAGATTTGGCTGCTTCTAGCTCTGCTGTGGTGATTTTGGAAGACCACTGGAAAGTTATTTATATGTTATTTACATTTATAACCAAGTCACAAATCTTTCTGAAATCTTTGTTGGAAGGAGAAACATTCAAACAGGAGTAGATACAAAGGAAGTGCTGTGAGGCACATCAGGGAATGGAGAACCCATCTCTGAAGAGAGACCAGAGTTTTACTTTCTTACCTGTGATAAACAAGGATTGAGCAGGCATGATCTTCATAAATGAATCCATGAAGAAGAGATATTTATACCTTAGGACAATGCTGGTAAAAGGCCAAATGTGCAGTAACTATTCACAGTGAGTGAAAATAAATTTAGGCTAGAAACTTGGGTAGCTAACCCAAGGAGCAGTGAGGGTTTAGAACAGCTATAGGCAGAGGTTGCAGGAAAAAAAGGCTAACACAATCTGCAGAAGATCAACCAGAGCCAGAGCACATCAAAACCAGAGCACAGCCTACAGTCTGATCTCCATCCTGGACTCTGTTTCTTTCCTACAGCTGTGCCAGCATGGAAAAGATCCTCACCAAGAAAAGATGGTTCGACATTGCTGAGTAACTGTGAGAACAACTTATTAAACTACTGATTACTTACTAAAAATGAAGATAATTTAGTATAAATCTGATAAGATCTGACCTAGAACAGAAAGGCTGGAATAACTCTGACATACTTTAAATGACTAATTTCCAAACATTTACATCAGTTTACTACACTGCCTGCTAAGATTAGCTTCCGTCTTTAAAAAAAACCAACAAACCTTAGATGTATGATATGAAAGATCCTGATCTATTCAACTGATTAATTTCTTCTTACTGAATTTTCTCAAAGCATAACTACAAGTCTGAAAAGGCATAAAACTGGGAGCAAGTTAAAAATAAACAGAAAACATTCAGCAAATCCTTCATTTGAAATGGTCTCGAATCTTTGAGTCTGAAGAACTCTGTGCAGCCTTGGCCAGCATCCAGGACACTTTTTTCATGTTTCAAACAAATCCACCCATTGATAATAATAGCATACCATTGCTCACAACTGGAGAAATTTGTTTCAAAAAATAATTAGGAAAAAGTTATTGTTTGGATATATAGATCCTCTTTTATGTCAGGGTATGTAGAATTTCCAATGCTCCTACCTTCCTGAAAGGTTTCTCTTCCTTTCTAAGGGATCTGGAAAACAACCACTTTTATTAGCTTAATGACTGAGGTGTAGATGGTTGCAGAGAAACAAAGGAAAAATCTTAGATTTTCAGTCCTGGGGTGCTAGAAGAGCTATCTGTGGTTTTAAGAAGGCAGAATCACAGAATTACAGAATCACAGAATCATAGGGGTTGGAAGGGACCTCGAGAGATCATCGGGTCCAACCCCCCTGCCAAAGCAGGCTCCCTAGCACATATTGCACAGATAGGCGTCCAGATGAGTCTTGAAGAACTAAAGAAGAAGAAATAAATACTGTCTGGTCTTATCCCTTGCTTCTGCCCTCAATTTAGATGAGAACTTGGGTGAGCAATGGGCATCATCCTCACGTGGGATTTGCGGTGGCCTATTTTGTGTTTGCAAGGCACGATATTTGCCAGTTGCTGACTAGGTGCACTGAGTCAGTTGGTAATGACAGAGAAAGAAAAATATCCTTGATGAGAGTATCTCTGTGTGTGGGTGTGTCCTTAGGATGCAGAATGAGAAGGTTGTCTATTTGCTTGGCCTTCAAAAGAGTACGTTCACTGGAATTAGGATGGGTGAGACTAGGAAAGGGCTAATATGTCATGCCAGCTTCCCTCAAAAGAGTAGCTTCCTAATTTTCACTTGGAGCAAGGAATTATGTGCCTCCTTGCTACAGGAGAGGAATTACATCTAAGACTGGACAATATTTATCAACTAATCTGGCAAAGATATTCTTCAACATCAGATATGAATGTTTCATTAAGTATCCAGTACCTCTAAATGGCGTTCATTTTGACACACATCCCCCAAAATAAATAAAAAATGGGCTTTGTTTCACAAACAGTTTCACAAACGCTGAAATTTTCACACTTTTAAAGTGCCAATTTCTGTGGAAATTCTGAAGCTGCCTTATTAGAATGTTAAGTTTGAAAGGGAAAGACAATACTGATATCAGATGACATATAGAATCCAAAAATTCACTGGGACCAAGCAAAACAGAGAAGCTGTGCAAAGCTCCCCATCTCTGAGATCTTTACAAACTGAAAGACTGCCCTTGGTTAAGTGCCAAGTCAAATGATGGTTGTAAAATATTCTGAATAGAAGTGTTCCACAAGTCCTCTACAGAGGGAGAGCTAAAAGCCTGAAAGAGCAAATCTTCTTATCACAGCACTGGTTGTGTATGGGTGAGCATTAGATGTGGTCCAAGCTCAACAAGGTTAAAAAAAAATCCCAACCAAACCAAACTTCTATAAATATATTTGTGGGGTGAGGAGAATTCTTGTTTGGAGCCTTACTCTAGCTGTGGTTGTTTTCTCTTCTTTGCATGAGTACATAGGACAGGATTACGTGCTCTTCATTAATCTGGGTTTTTTTTCTTCTATTTTCCATGGTAGTGGCCACTTCCTCAGTTTGCCTTTTTGATAACATCCACATTCAGGAAGCATGTCTTGTGTTTGGGGTTTGAAAGAATTGTGGTATTCACTACTGTTATTCATGTTTAGTTTTTGTTAGGACTTGAAGTGGGTGACAGAGGAATCTGGGACATCATTCAAGTAGTATTAGGAAGCATAACCATTTCATTCCCTTCCCTGATCCATCTGAAATGCATTCTGGGCTGTGGAATATAAGGTTCTTCTTACCACGGATGTTAGGCAAACAAAAATGTACTGGTTCTCTTTTCCAAATTCACACCACAATCCAGGCTCGTTGTTTCCTCATCCTCACCAAAAATACTCAGGAACAAATAAATGAGAACAGAAGCTGTATGGAGACTGCCCAGTATTAAATGTCTTCCTTTTTGTGCCTGCAGTTTTCACATTAAAAAGAAATGTTCCCTAAATGCTGTAGCCACATTAGAGGCAGGCTCAGGACACAGAGAATAACGTAGCTGCACTCAGCATTTCCCTTTTT
Source organism: Porphyrio hochstetteri (assembly GCA_020800305.1). Classification (NCBI taxonomy): domain Eukaryota; kingdom Metazoa; phylum Chordata; class Aves; order Gruiformes; family Rallidae; genus Porphyrio; species Porphyrio hochstetteri. The sequence goes on from CM036906.1 coordinate 9,697,270, forward strand.
CCCTATAAAACTATAATTTATTTGTGTGATCAGTCCCACCAGCAACCAGTAATGAAGGAGTTGTATGCTTTAAAAAAAAAGTCTATTTAGGGAGACCCAGAAATAGCTGTGGGACTGTTAATTTCCATTACATGACACCCATATTACCATCAATATGACAGAATCATTAATCAGGAAACCAAAAATCATGAGAACAGCTCAAAAATAACAAACAATCTGTTCTTTTTCTTTTTGCCCTCTGGTTTTTAATTCTCCAGGAATTCTTCCATAACTATAAACACGAGAGCTAAAAAATTCACTTTTAAAACCATCAGCTGAGATCTTCACACAATCCAGCAGAGTATTTTTTTGAAAGCAAACCTCAAAGCAATTTGAGATACACAGTAAAATTGTGGACACTAGCCAACTTGTCCTCACAGGGTATTTCCTATTTCAGCATCATTTAGAAGTGAACGGAAGCCACACGCAGGATTGACCTGCTGTCATCAGAGCAAGTTCCGATGACATTCTTTGAGAACAACCCAGATAAAAAGCATTCATACCCAGCAGCTAAGAAGCAGTTGCAGCTGTGTTGCACAATCCACAATGGCAATATTATGTTGTCCTCCTAAATTCAGAGGACCTGAGGGTACATTACAATGTTGGGAAATAGTACCCACTCTAAGTAGTAGTGATGGCATTGAAATTGGCAGGCAAAGCCTGCAGTACTGTTTGTTCAGGGACCAGCAGTTTTGCAAGCATTTCCTCATTTATCTTTTCAAAGCAGAGGTTAAACAGAAGAAATTCAGGTGTTTTGAAATGTTGGAGCTCACAATGGTGAGAAGTCGATGAATGCAGTGAAGATGAAGCCTTGCTTTGATGTCAGGTTGTGATCAGCTGAGTTGAGGCTGGTACCTCTTGCAAAGTCCTCTCTTGGGACATTAATAGTTCACAGACCTGCACTGGTGTGATGCCATGCAGCCCAAATTTCCCTCCACTTGTGGGTACATTTCACTATTCTCATCGAGCCGAATGCTGGTTTTCTGCTTTGGATGTCTCCCAGGCCAGGAGCTTTTAGTTAAGCAGCAACCCTTAATGCTATTCTGATATGATAATAGAATATATGGACTATCACTGCAAGCTGTATGTCTACCTCCCAACATACTTGGAAAAGATAACTGCCACCTAAACTGCAATGCCAAATGTCTCTTAATTCCTCATTTACTCTGGAAACTTCTGCAAAGTTTTTCAAAACTGATTCTCAACAGATATAATGATTAGAAACTTCACTGTAACTAGTTTTTATCACCCACAGTCTGTAAACCCAAAACCTTCTTCCTCTCCTCACATCATGACCTCTTGTTTTTCCAACCTGACTTGAAACTGAAAACCCCACTTGAGCCACACTTGTCTCTTCAACACATACACTCCCTTCAAACCACCACTGTTTTCTCTGATGCCTGCAAGGCCATGAGCTCCTTGTGAAGCACCCTTTCTGCCTGCCCAGAAGCACACCACGGACAATACAAGCAGCAACAACAAGAAAGACCAAAACCTATCTAATGAATACAGACAAACTAGTGAAATGTCCTGGCACTCCTGCTTTCCCAGAAGAGCCAGCTGAACAGCGATATATTATTTGTTAAAGATAGGCACTCCCCAGGCTCAGATGCTCACAGTTCACAGCCAGAAGTATCTGTCAGACCATCTGCTTTGACCTCCAGGATAGCCATGGCTCTTCCATTTCCTGACTGACGAGCTCAAGTGCTTCCTATCGCTTAAAACACTGCTGGTGTTTGACTAAAAGCTAGTCTTGCATACAGCATCTAGGCTGGGCTCAGAGAGAAATGGATACTGTGATCCTCTCCTTACAGTCCATGCCTGAAGACGCTCACCCCTCTGACAGAAAGCTGCACCTTATTTCTGTTTGAGGTCTTCAGTTTCAGTTAATGCCAGATTAAAGAGACTGGCCATATCCTGGGGTTTTATCCCTGCAAAAATAAGCAAGCTGCAACTAAGTGACTACAAACTTTTCTTTACACGTAGTTCGAGAGATTGTTCTCTAAAAGACTGGATTGAAAGTATTTTCAGCTGGTTTGAATTTGGGTGTCATTTTTTTTATTTTATTTTTTCCTTCCTTTTTTTTTTTTCCTTTTCTCTTTTTCTTTTTCTTTTTCTTTTTCTTTTTCTTTTTCTTTTTCTTTTTCTTTTTCTTTTTCTTTTTCTTTTTCTTTTTCTTTTCCTTTTCCTTTTCCTTTCTTTTCTTTTTTCCCTTGCAGGGTTATATTTCATTATCCTGCATTTCTTCTCCTTGGACATCTAATTCTGCAGAGTGGCAAGTGCTTACAACACACCAAGGTTGCAGGGCTCTACATGAAGACATTCATGTCATTTTCTTCCAGGCTTTCAGACAAAGCCTGTCTTCAGGAATCCAGAGGAATAGGAATCTCTGTGAGTCTGTGTCATAGCTATGTGGCAGACGTGGCAAACAGTAGCACATGAAGGATAATGAGGAATTTGCAGGACAGTCCAGCAGTGGAAAGGGAGACTATAAATTTTAAAATATATTTTATAGATAGAATTTTTTTTCCCCTCCATAATTATCTGCTAGAACTGAGATTGCTGGATAAAATGGAGGAGAGGGTCCTCTCTTTTCTATTAAAAATACAATCTTCTGAAGAAGACTTCTTCTTTCTACGTGACTCTCAGTAAATCCTTCTTTGCTCTAACCAGAGGCAGTCTTGCAAGCACAATGTTCCTCTCCCAAGGGACTCACTGAGTGGCCGTGTCAGGTTAGTGACTTAAATAACAGGATATGAATACTTTTAAGATTACACATAAAGCCCAACTTAATTCATATCAAAACTTTCTTCCGTTTTGATGTAAACATTACCTTATCAATTATCATTTTTAAAAGTTATTAGCTGAATGCACTGAAAGGGGAAACTGGCTCTCATCGTTACATCATAGCCAGCGGAGAGGGGCAGAAATTACATGGAAATGGTGAATTTAATTTACCTCCCTCTGCTGTGAACTCATCTGTTCCTCTGCAAGCATGGTACAAACCACGGCTGAGATTTATTGTGCTACCAGTGGAGCATGTTCTGTCACGAAAACCCAACCTCTTCTCTAGTGTGACCAATCTTTCCTGCTCACTCTGAGAAGTGCCCCATTCACGAGGGCCTCTTGGGACATAACCTTTATTTTGCAAAGTCAAAATAAAACTGGCAGGGACAATCATGGGGCATTAGGGTACTGATTTGTTTATCAAGGTCCCTAAGGTTTTCCTGTCCCTTCAAGGTGAGGACTGCTAGCACAGCCTGCCAATGAGAAATTATATTCTCCTGAAATGACCATACCTCCAAATTTTGGCACAGCTCTGGGGCCTGATTGTTGTCTCCTGGTTCTGATAACACTTATAGAACATGTCCCACACTTGTCAACTTTCACTTTTCATCATGAAATAGATTGGCATTACAATGAACATCTACTCAGAGGTACTCTGGTGTGCAGCAGGATCTCTACTTGGGTGTTCTGGTGGGTTTGTTTTGTTTTGTTTTACTTTGTTGTTTTAAGGTTTATTTGTTTGGTTTTAATTTTATTCCACAAATCTACTACAAATTTACCACTACAAATCTTGATCATAAAAAAGGGGCAAACATTAATAAATCCCTTTGACTTCTATATTCATATCTGCAATGTTATATACCTGTGTGACTTTAGATGGGTTATTTAACAGTTCAATATCATTTTTCCCCATCATAGACATATACATATATATCTATCATATCTCAATCTCAGATACATAAAGTGTTATTTTCCCCATAACCCCATAAGAGAGGTCCTGGGGCTCCTGTTTCTGCACTTGGTACAGTCAATGAAAATGGGCTTCATAGCAGGTTTTCACTCCATATTCTTTTCACTGCTTTGACTCTTTGCAGACAGAGGTTTTTTGGGGTGCACAGTAAAGGAAAAAGGAAACCCTGCATTCCCATTCAGGCTCAGCAAGAATGGAAAACAAAGTTTTGTGCCTCTTCCTGTCTGTCTGAAAAAAAACCCCAGCAAAAGTAAATAAAACAAAACAGTTGGGGACTGAACATTACTGGATAAATAAATTTGGAAGGAAAAAAAAAAAGAAAACGGAGAAAGAGAAACCCTTTCTGAGTAAGTAATGTAAAGCAGGTTATTTTGCTTATTTTTTTTTTTTATATCTGCTCAAACCAGCCCTGATGCAATTTGTTGAAAGCCTCCCTCTTTTCCTCAGCCCATAGATAAAGAGCGTCTTGAGTAGTGACTTGCAACAGGAACCTCATCTTTTGCAAACACTTTGAGTCTTCCTTATTTCTCAGGGAGGAAGTATGTGGCCTGCTTGGCAAATGCCGCTCTACATGACAGCGTGAACTTCACAACACACTCATTCAACCGGCTGCTCCTCGACTTGATCAGCTAAACCTTGCTGGCAGCATGAGAGCAGTATTATGACTGCGGCTTTTTGGAGAAATACTGCAACCTGGGATACCATGCCTAGCATTTAAAGGTAATAATTACTCTGATACGTTCTAGATTATCTGCATACGGGAGCAAGCATTTCAATTTTGTTTATATAAAAGGGAGTTGTGTTTCCTTAACAATGACAGCACCCAGACCGTGGATTTCAAGTACCACCAAAGATAGAAATAGAAAAGCCTGTCTTGAGAAGGAGTGGTACTAAAGATAGAAGGGACAAGGTGCATTTCTACTGAAATCTCACAGTGAGATAGATGCATAGGATCTTATGCTAAAGCAAACTACAGCTCACTATAACCCAAAAATATGAGAAATGTTACTGGTGATCAGTGGGGTTTTTATTCAAAGCATTAGAAGTTTATATAATGGGGTATTTCTGTGTTGTTTTGTAGTTGCATGTTTCTGTGAATTACACTGATTATGGCATGACGTTGCTCTTTCTAAACACAAAGGTACAAGGTGCCTGAGAGCCAAAAGGATGCTCACTGTGATTAATGCCAAATGAAGGGAAATTCACCAAAAAATATACAGCTTCTGAAATCTAAGCTGCTTTCTTCCCCATATGAAAAAAAAAAAAACAAAATCAACAACCAAAACAGGATGCTAGTGCTTTCATTTTCAACCTAAATAGGATTCCGACATTACCTGTGAACCTGGTAGAGAATTAAATTCTAAGTCCTTGGCAGCATAGCTGTGAATATCAGGTAACAAAAATAAAATAGAGTATAGCATCTCAGCAATGATGAATGTCCTAATTTTGCTAGTCTGCTGCATTCCTTGCAGATGGGCTTTAATCAGGTGCTTATCTTGCCTTTCAATTTCTCTTATTATTTTCATTTCTTTATATTTACTAATTCTCAATAATTTTAAATATAACTTTGAAAAAGTTCGTACAAAGCAATGGACTTTCCTACATGCCATGCTATTTAGCTGCTCTAGAAGCTCGTTTTCTCAGAGAACAAATTCTGCAGGAGGAAATTATTGCTACATGTGCTGCATGCAGGGACAGAAGGTGTAAATTGTGCCACAGGTTTTGGGGACCCACAATTTAGGTCAATGAGATTTCAGCCTTGACAGGTGAAGAGTTCATATCTGCTGAGAAGTCTGCCATTAATAAATAGGATACGAAGCAGGAGTGGGGCTGTAGATGTTTCCTCACCTTCCTTTTGGCAGCAAAAACAACTCAGTAAAGCCACTAAAACCCCACTAGCTGTGTGTCTGCAAACAGCCATGGCTGCAGCAACCAGTTGTTGTTAAACACAAGAAGGGCAGGAAGGACCAAAGCCTGGAAAACTGCAAATGTGATGTGAAGGGTTAAAATTTCCACACAAGCATGAGGAGGTGGCCTACGAGCAGCAACAGTTGCAGGTAGAGTCTGGTTTGCAGTCCAGCAGCACAGCGGTTCCTCTGAGCTGAACAGCAGCTTCTCTCGTCCACGCAGGGCTTTGGATTGATAAAACAAGGTGATCTTAGCATCTATTGCCTCTCCTTAGTTCTTCCCAAGTCACCCTCAGTGAACAATTTTTTTTGGATCTGGCATAATTATCTGCTTCTGTGACAGAGGGATGCCACCTCTACTCGTACTCCACACTCGGTCACCAAGTTTAAGTAAGATGCAGTTCCTGGAGCAGATTCGTCATTCCAAAAGAATATTGTCTATAAAACTGTTAATGTTCTGCTATTGACTTAAATGATAAAAAATTAGCTCGGCCAGAAGATGCTCTACAGCTTCCTGTAACTCTGTTTTTTTCAGTGTATCTCAAAATTTCAGAAAACCACCATAGAGTTTATCATGTAGTGATGCAATAGATTTGTATTGCACTGCCAATACTCTATGCAAGCACAGACTACTTAAGCCATTATGTTCTATCACGCACTTGAGAGTCATGTGCACCGTTGTTTTAGAAACACGTAGGATACTAATTCATACACTCTTGCTATAAAAACCACGATATGACAGCGAGTAAGTAGATACAATCTTCTGCTCCCTCCATTTCAAATAACATTTCATATTTCTTTCATTTCCATCGCATTTTCAAATGTCTGAGAGTTGAGCCACACCTCAGGGCATTCACTCCACCACCTTTGACTGGACTGTAGGCACCTTTACTCTGCCCAAACGCATAATGCCAAGTGCCCTTGGTGGGAAAAGCTAGTGTGATATCTGTCATTTTCCTTTTAATCACTTCGGATAAGTGAATCAACAGTGGTCACAGCTTCCCGTTTCCTTAGTTTTATTGAATGCTTCTGCTATGATGTTCCAGAGAACTTCTCGAATTCTCTGCCCCTTCCCAGACTTAATGCTGCCACCAACAGTAATTAGTGACAGTAAAACATACCATGGAAAATGTAATGAGCAAAGTGTCACGCTAGTGACATCAAAGTCCAAGGTGCCATTGCACGCCATAAGCACTTTAGGACGTTTGTATTTTCCCTAAGTCAGATTCTTCCACCTCTAAGAGTAGCAGCACTGAGCTGCACACTCTGTTCCATTGACTTCAGATGTCCTTTGAGAAGAAAAAGGTCATATAAAGATATGATTTGTATGGCAGAAAAAAGGCCGGCCAGTTTTGGAGATGCTCTGCAAAAAAGATTCTTGGCACAACGTGCCAGTTGTCCCGTACTTGATGCAACTGGACTAGGAAGCAAAAAGGTTTAATTATAAACTACATATGAGCAAACCTTCAGAAACACATCTAGGAAAATGAAGGTGTCTTGCTCAAAACTGCCGTGCTTTCATAAAATTTCGAAGTGCAAGACACAGCTTTCAGAAGTATTTCCATTGTGTATAAATGCTACCACATCACTTTCCAAGGTGACTCAGGCACACCTGAAGATTGTATCCACTCTACCTTCAGAGTAGGAAAAAAGCCCTTGAAAGCACACTGCCCCGAGTCTGATCGCTAGTAGGATGCCTTGCTCTCTGATTTTGCCCTCACATAACCAAACCCCAGAATGAAAGTGTGCATAGAGGTAGGATTATTTTTATTTTCCTATACAAAATTCAAATATTCTCATCTAAATAACAGCCACATGGGTTAAAATTATAGATTGGCATATTTATGCTGCCGCGCTCGGCATCTGTCTGCAATTGTGCAAAGGGTTTGGGTAACCGCAGCTTGCTTACTGTAACACTCAGCCAGATTTGAACTGCCCTTTTCAAGTCCTGCAAAAATGCAGCTACCACAGCACAGAGCTCAGCAGAGGTTATCTGCCCAGGTATTCACCCCACTTCCCCAGCTGAGTTTTTCAGCCCTGCTGAGCTCTCTATTGCTGTGCCGGGGAAATTTTGCTGGCTAATTAGATGAGCCAGGGACATCTATAATACCTGTAGCCAAAGTACTGGCTGCACTATTCCTCTCTCTATAGCTCTGATTCTTCAAGGGGTGCAACCAAGAAAAAATGTTGAAGAAATTAAAATTGGGTCTTGTGAAAAAATAGTCATAGCTAGTTCAGGAAATCAAAATCTTGCAAGTAGATGGAGCCTGCCAAAATGAATTCTGATTTCACTTTTAGAAACCTGGGTGCATTTAAGTTAAGAATGATTTCACGCTCGCTCTCAAGAGAAAATCCTTTTTTCAAATGTAAATATCTAAATGGTTTATTTAAATGTAAGGCTGCTTTTTTACTCAGCTACTAGACTTCTTATGTCAGGCAATGATGCAGTATTTTTTGTTCTTGTGAAAGCAGATTTCAGGCGCTTGTCAGAAAGACACTGGCACAGCTGCATCCTACAGATGTGCCACCAGCTAGATCCTGAGTACTAGCAGTGAAAGGGTAACATGCCATTTGGCCAGCGAAACAGAGACTTCTAGCAAAGAGCTTTTGGGAACAAGCACTAAGAAGCTTGAAAATCAGTTGAGGCGGAGTCAAACTGTGCGTTGCCATCTGTTTTAGCACTCATCTACTCACACTTGATAAGAGACGTCCTTTCCAACAGCCTTTTTTCTGTAGGGTGTCTCCCTAAACCCGCTGCAAGGCATCAGAAATTTATGGTACGAGGCAATACACTCAATTCTGCCGATCTTATTCCAAAAGACAATTAGTAACTAAGCCTCACTAATTTCAGTGGTACTGCAAATTAGACACTCTCCAGCTAACACCGTCAGGCTGTTTTAAGTAAAGAGCAGCACACACAAGACAGTAATCATCTTTGAAATATTTCAGCTAGAAAAGGCTGAAAGATGCAGAATACCCACACGATGCTGCCAGAGCTCCTGTTACCATTTTCACAGGGCAACTGCCTAGAAATATATTTTGTAAAAAAATAATTACCTATCAGCTAGTGGTGTTGAGCTATTTTGCTTTAATATACAACTTCAAACAGATAGAGCTTATTCTCCTCTGCCTCTGAAAACAGACCGTAGCACGAGACATCTTCCACATCCAAAGGGTTTTGATGTCTGTCAGGGAGAATTAGGATGGGAGCACTAAAGACATGAGAAGGAACTGTTCCACTCACAATATTTATTTCCATTGCCTGATAACATTTCTTATACATCCACTGAGACTTTTTAAGACAAGAATCTGAAGACTTTGCACCACTAGCTTTGTATAGGAGGAGTGTTTTGAGACCAATGTTTTTGTGCAATGCTTTCTTGCTTCAAGAAAGAAAAAAAGGAAAAAAAGCATTTCCCACATTTGCCAAGAGCCCATCTGCATCAGAAAAATAACCAGCAATCTACGTTCTTAGGGTTCGTCAATAAAGTGACATAATACACACTGAACACACAGCACTGGAAACCAGATACGTCAATCTAATTAATTTCCTTTCAGCTTCAGAACTCCAAATGCTGAAAAGAACATTTTGTATATATGAAACGACTGTACAGCTTGGCTTTGCTGTGACTTCCTATTGTGCTGAGGTGCTGGTAATGGAAACTTTTACTACATTGCGTTCTTCTGAGCAACTTCCCTAGCTGTGGTTTTCTGCTATTCCCCTGATAAAAGCACCAAAGTGGTGAGAGTGTAGCAAGTATGCAAAACTCTCACATGAATTTGGCACAAGAGTTCTTAAAAGCAAAACCATATACAGTTGGAGACACCCAAACTAGGTCACTTCTCATCTGTTGGCACAGCAGGTGTTATTCTGATGTTTAACTTCAATGTCTCCTTTGATTCAGTTCTGAAGCGCTTCGACGGAATTAAGAAAGCGCAATGGGAAATACTGTGAAAACACCGAGAGCCTCCGAAGAAACAAGTGTGCCAAGCCAAACCGGTAAGTCCTCATTTCATTTCTTTCAAGAGAAAACGGTGTTTAAAATACATGGTATGTTCATCCACGCATCTTCCTTCATCGGCCTGATGTAGTCAAAGCGAGCAAGTGTGCGACTGCTGTGGGAGAAGGTGGGCACCCTCTAAGCAGTGCTTATTTTTAGGTACACCCTCGCTCATTTTCCAACTACTTTAATTAAAAAAAACCCAAATGTTAAAGCTATTGGCTCATGCTCCTTGAAAGATCGGCCTTCCCATTCAGAAAGCGTTGAAGCACTACTGCAGAAACCAGACATGGCACTCTTTGACATACTGGCATGTCATACTTTATACAGATTTTCTCTTGCTTCATTAATGGTTAAAACTCTTAATGATGTTATACTGCACTGAACCCAAAGGCTGCTGGTAGGCAGTTGCATAAAGGGCAGCATGCAGCCAGCTTGTCACCAGGTTTGTTCATAAAGGTTATGCAGAAATACATTTCACAGGCCAAGCTGCTGAAGGGGGGATCTGACTCATCTGCCCTATCTATCCGCACATGAAAAAATCAGGTCACAAAGCCTCTACCATAGGCTGGTAGAGGTCGCGCATCGGAGGGGGGAAGCAGGAGGGATTCAGTGACCTGCTGCTCCCCAGCTGCAAGTGAGTAGGTGGAGGGTAAGCACAGCGTCAGTTCTCGTGCCACAATACAACTGACAGCTGGTATAGGAGCTGCAATAAATCACTTCCCAAAGGTGAGGAAAACAGTGTTGGGGGTTTTTTTTGTTTGGTTTGGGTTTGGTTTTTTTTGTTTGTTTGCTTGTTTGTTTTGGGGTTTTCCATGAAAGATGTTCCAGTTGTGCTGGTCGGTATTATATGAATAGGGAATCAGCGTGATTTCATTAGTGCTGGAAGGAACCCCAGCCCTGCTTTTAGCATGACCAGGTACTAACTGATACAGGCACTGTGTAGCCCTAAGCCCTAATAAAGCAGAGACCAAATACTGTGGCTTCTCAGAGGCCAATACTGTGACCCAGCAATGCATTTATTTTGTGAAGAAGAGTGTCTTCCGTTGATATTCCTAACAACTGCTGTCATGAATACCACAACCATCAAAACAGACTGCACGCACTCAGAGCAGGACCTCACTGATGTGCAGGGGCGTGAGGGGTCTCTGCTATGGCTGTCACCAAGTTTGTATTATTCCTGCACATGCTAAAATTCAGGATTCATCAAGATCAAAGCCAAATGCATCCCCTCCAGTGACATAAATAGTACATGCCCTTAAAACAAAACTTAGCAAACACTGACAGCACAGAGGTTGCAAGGGGAAATTAACCATTTATGTAACCAAGGCTTAGTCTACTCGCACTCTCCCACACGTCTAGCACATCTCTAAAGATGCTTTGTGAGATCCTGCCTGACCTTCTGCTGTCACTTGGGGGAAAACATGTCTCCCATAGCTGCAGGGGCATCTACTAAAGCTGCAGAGATGTCTCAGACACTCACACAGCTGAAATGGCACTGGACACCTATGTTTAAGCACCCAAAGGCAGCTTTTTGGCCACAATAATGATCAGAGGAATAGAACATGTCTCCTGTGAAGACGAGCTGAGAGAGTTGGGCTTGTTCAGCCTGGAGAAGAGAAGGGTTTGGGGAGACCTGATTGCAGCCTTCCAGTACCTGAAAGGAACTTATAAGACAGATGGGGAAAGAAAACCATTTTATTAGGGCCCGTTGTGATAGGACAAGGCAGAATGGTTTTAAACTGAAAAAAGGTAGATTCACACTAGGTATAAGGAAGAATTTTTTTACAAAGAGAGTGGCACAGGTTGCCCAGAGAGGTGGTGCATCCCCCATCCCCAGAGATATTCAAGCTCAGGCTTGATGAAGCTCTGAGCAACCTGATCTAGTGAAGATGTCCCTGCTCTTTGCAGGGGTTTGGATTAGATGACCTTTAAAGGTCCCTTCCAAAATAAACAGTCTGTGATTCAATGATTTAACAGCCCACGTACCTCCTTGCATCTAAGTCTTAGTCTGGATCAGACCAGAATATTTCATAATAGCTTAGATGGTGCTAAATAAAGCTGGGAACCTCTACTGCCATCCAAATCCAGTGAAAACAGACTTTTGAAAAAGAGCTCGGTACTAAATGCATATATTGGGTTGAATCCAGTGAGTTTGTATCTACCTGTCTTCCTGAGTAGATCAAACTTCAAATCACATCACCAAACACAGGTAATTTCCCTTAGGCTGGGAACAGCTGCCTTTGATTTAAGTGAGGTGGAGGATCCAATCCGTGGACTTAAAAGAATCCAAATAGTTATTAGGAAAAGCAGGGTTTATGTTGGTTCATTTCAGTGAGAGTGAATATAATGAAAGACTGAAACAGAACAGAAAGAAAGGAGAGAGAGAGTGAGAAAGAAGGGAGAGGAAAAGCAAAAAAGAAACAAATATCTAGCAAGAAGTGGGAAGAAAACAGATAATTAAGAGTCTGCAAAATTAATCTGCAGTGTAAATGTGTTCATCAGGCCCTATAATAGGCTGCCCAGGGAGGTGGTGGAGTCTCCTTCTCTGGAGATATTCAAGACTCGTCTGGACGCCTATCTGTGCAATATGTGCTAGGGAGCCTGCTTTGGCAGGGGGGTTGGACCCGATGATCTCTCGAGGTCCCTTCCAACCCCTACAATTCTGTGATTCTGTGATTCTGTGATAAGCTCCTCGTGCTGCCTGAGAGCTGCACTGAGCAAAATCTTGTGCTTTCATCACCTCCAGTGCATCAGTCTTTGTCCGGAGAAAGGGAACAGTATGCAACTGCATTCCCCAGGGAGACATTTGGATGCGAAATACACCTGCTGTCCCTCCAAAAGAACACAGTTTGGGCATCCCTACCCCAACCTAACAGAGTAGCTATACTAGCAAGGGGTCATCAGGGCTGTGAGCCGTCCCCCTCCTCTTTCCTCCCTTGGGACCCCAAATCAAGGGTTAATCCTTACTGCGCTGCACCTGCATAACTCTCAGTTCCCAAGCTGGCTGGTTCAGCTCTAATTTGGGTACGCCAGTGTGACTCTGCAGCCACACCTTACGGATGCTGCACAGCCAGCCTCCCAGACACACACCAGTGCCCTCCTTTGCCCCCTCTGCTACAGGCCATGCCATAAATCGTGGTATAAGCTGGGGTGATGCAGGGAGCTGAGCTGTGAGTTGCTCATTTCCACTCCACACAGCAGAGTGTTTTCTGAGGACGATGAGCTGGATCTGGAGGCACTGCCTACCCTCTCCCTTCTCTCCAACAGTGCTTCGTAGTCATAGAATCACAGAATCACAGACTGGTTTGGGTTGGAATGGACCTCAGAGAACATCTAGTTCCACCCCCTCTGCCATGAGCAGGGACACCCTCCCATAGACCAGGTTGCCCAAAGCCCCATCCAACCTGGCCTTGAACACTGCCAGGGAGGGGGCAGCCACAGCTTCTCTAGGAAACCATTCACAATGGATAATTTGAAGCATGCAATATTCAGTCTCACCCTTTGTAAGACACCCAGGGATGGAGATAACAAACTACCATGTATTTCGCATTCATTTCCTACTCCTAAAACCCCCAAAACCCCAACAGAATTAACACTTGATTCAGTGGAAATGACTGTGTTTCGATCTTTCCACTCCAAAATTTGAGGTGTTCCATCTAAGATGTAGCCTACAGTCCCACTGCAGAGTGGTTGCGTTAGAAGAACTCAGGCAAATCTTTTCTCTTTCACAACTTAAAAGCGTGGGGAGCTCGTTAGATCAAGCCTGTTAGATCACTGTGCAATTCGGGTCTGGAGAAAGAGTGTAATTTCTTTAGTCCTTGTTTCAAGGCTTTTGTGTCTAAAAGAAGCTAGTGTGGGGGTCTGTGAAATCTTGTAGAGTGGGGTGGGGTATTTTACATGACCAAAAAACCCAGTGAGGTTTGATTTAAATACCAATTAAAATGAAGCTTTGTTTGTAGAGTAGGAGGGTTGAAAGGGTTTAGATAGTACAAATCCCCTTTACTTTCACTCTAAATACATGTATTTCAAGAGGAAACGTTTGCATGGATGTAGCAGCCAGTATTATGATTAATTCCTTCCTTTTCAGAACTAAAAATTAACGTGCAAAATTGAAACAAAAATGAATAGAAAGATGAAAGTGTAAGCAAAGTAACGCAGATCTTGCTGGAGTAGAGAAAAAGTCACGTAACCTGCAGCGCATAACAAAATGCAAACCACGAGTACACAAGGAAGGGGAGCAGAAAAGCACTTGTTTTCCACTCCTTCAGTATGGAAATAAAGCATATATAAATAAACAGCAAAAGTTTTTAAAAAAGCATCACCAAAGGCATTGTCAAGTGAAAAAAAGAAACCCAGACATTCCGTGTGCAACTGCTGTCTAACAATCTGCAATTAGAAATTGGGCGACGCCACTTCATCCCCATTCTGCAGTTCTCACAGCCTCTTGGCATTTAGTTCTTGTGGTCCATGGTGAAAATTTTGTGTTGCTGAAAAGACTCAGCACAATATGTAGGTCTTTTTAGCCACAGGTACTAAGCAATTTCACAGACAAAGATGGTGTCTCAAAGGTGTCTCAGTTTTTACTGCAGAATAGGGAAGCAATCACAGGCATGCTTAGCACAGAATTTCTTCAGTATTGTTAAATTAATTGTATAATATGTTACAATAGACTAATCATGGCAGATGGCTGATTAATGCAAAGCTGCTGGACTGGTCCTGTTTAATTCAGTGACACTAATCAAATAAGAAAACTATGGCAATACTAATACTAAACACGCTGTCAAACTCATCAGTGTCTACTCCAGACTTTACACATCGATGCACCCATAACGATGCTTACTGTATCGTGGGGCTACTTCAGTGGGCAAAGGCTAGCAAGACTAAAAATATTTGCAGCCAGTTTGAATATTAAGGTAAAATGACACACTACTTTGCACAACAGAAGTCTCTATAACATAACCACAAACAGCTACTCAGAATCAACTGAGAAAACACTGTGTTTCAACTCCTTTACACCACAGGTGTGGAATATTTTCCTTAAGTCTTCTGTTCTTCTTATCACTGCTATAAGGATAAGAAGTTTAAAATGTCTCCTCTTGAAAATATTCCTCCTCTGCAGACTTGCATGCTTCCTTCTGCCTCATCATTCTTATTGCAAGTAAGGTGATAGGACAAGGGGAAATGGCACAAAGCTGCGCCAGGGCAGGTTCAGATTAGATGTTAGGAAAAAATTCTTCACTGAAAGAGTTGTCAGAGTGTGGAACAGGCTGCCCAGGGAGGGGGTTGATACATTGACCCTGGATGTTTTTAATAAAAGGGTAGATGAGGTACTTAGAAGTACAGTTTAGCATAGGACAGGGACAGTTGGACTCGATGATCTTAAAGGTCTTTTCCAAACTAGTGATTCTGTGATTCTTTGCAAGGCCTTGCAACACAGAGGCTGAAAACACAGGTCCAGTCCCAGCAATCTTATCGGATGCTGTTTCTAAGTTTCCCTAAAAAAACCCCTGTCTTCCTTAAAGCTGATGAGGAATCTATATTAAACAAGAAAATTTAACAAGATGTAGAAGTGTGTCTCTTTGGGTAATTTCTTTCTCTCTTCCCCTGAATTAATTCCCATTTTTGCATGTGTTGGGTTGCACAGAGGGAAAGTATGGAGAGCAAACCACTTCTGCAGACATACTGCTAGATATTACTAAGGAACGGGGTGCTGATCCTGCTGGAGGCAGAGGGGAAGCTTTGTCTCTCCACATGTCGGAGAAAGGTATTGCAACATGCAGAGGGAAGAGACGCACTCCCAGGAGAAACACAGGCAGCGGATTGCACGATCCCTCTTGCCAGGGCTTCTACCAAACAGTTCAAAAAACCCATCACAACACATTTCTGAACCTCTCACCTGTCAGCATTTACGGGGCACAAGAGCTGGTTGAGAAGGTCTTGAATGTTTGATAGTGCCAGTCTTGTGCAAACTGCCTCTTCCATCCTTCGGAAGCCCAGGAGACTCAGTATGTCCCCTAAATGGCACTCCAAGACCCAAAGTCATCCCAGCTGATGCAGAAGGGCTTTCTATTTCTTTACTGACCTCCGCTCTGCAAATTGCAGTTGTACAACAATTTACTTCTAGACACCCATGTTTTCTCTCTTCGTTAATTGAGGATAACAGCATCATGTGGTACCTCTAGTACAGTTTCCACACAAGGGCTTTGCTCTGGCTGTTCATCAAGCTAATTTTGAAAAGTGATGGGAAATGGGCAATAATAGCCACACTCTCATTGCCCTTGATCTAAATTAATTTAATACCTTTGAAAAGTATCAATGCTGTTAAATGTTGGAACAATTTAGCAGTCATCTTCCTTTACTTTAATGCAATGCATCAGCTTGGTTCAAAATTTAGACATTTAGACAGTGGCATTAATCAAATGGGTTACTTCCTAAAACTATAAATACTTACTAATTTTGCTAGTTTCAAACTGATTATATAATTTAAATATGGTAATTACTAGAAAAAAGTGGTCTAAATTTAGTTGCTTACAATTAAGCAAATTACTTCTTTTTAATTTCTAGTATCTTCGCATTCTTAGTTACAGGCTCATCTTTACCTCTTTATGTCTACCAAGTGACATTGCAGAGTGAGATTTTTTTCCCATTTGACACACTATGTAAAATATAACATAGATAATGTAAAAAACAATTCTACTTTAGAATTGTGTCTGGGTTTTATGTGACAACTTCTTTCTTCTTTAACAGGTCAGGAGAGTGATTTCCTTGCTGTGCTCTATGACTATCCTTCAGCAGACATAAGCCAACCTATATTTCATGTAGGAGAAAAACTGCGTGTGCTATCAGAGTAAGTTGATTCATGTTTTTAAATTAGTTTTTGTTACAATTTGTGCAACACTCTGTTTTATGGACCTGGCCCAAAAGGGATGCAGTTCAGCAAAATGAAGCAAGTTCAGAATCTGCAAGGAAGGATGCTTAGCCATGGTGTAAATTTCCCTATAGTTTAAGGATTTGAGATTTGAGATTGTTCTTTAATCCTTGGATTCCTCTGACATGGTTTCTGAAGCTGGATCCAGACTCTATTCTAAAGGAGGATTCAAAACAGAATTCTGATTTGAAAAATCATTTTGATAAAGTATCCCCCCCCATTAGTGGAAAACAGCATAAGAACCAAAATAGTATGAATTACATAGAAAAGAAAAATTATTCCAAATTTTTCAATGTCAAGTCACTTTTTTCTAACAACTCCTTGATTATGCCTTAGAATTTCAGCCTAGATTTAAGGCAACTCTAACAAAAAAGAAATAACTTCTTTAGACTTTTAATTATTTTTTAATTGAATCTTCATTTTTGGGGGGGTGGGGAAAGGTCATGGATTTCCCAAGTAGTTCCACTCAAAAATTTATGAGCCTCAGAAGGAGGTAGACTTAAGAACATTAATTCAGACTGACCTTAAAAATACTGCAAATATCACCACACAGAAGATCAAGCACACCTCTGAAAAATGGAGCCCAGCAGTCCTGACATTATTCTATGTACCACTTATGTCAGCTCACAGTGACCTCCTAGAAGTTCTTCAATCCCACAACCAGTGTTTGAACTGCTTAAATAGAAGTGAAAGACTGTTTTTGTGGCTGGTAGAGCAGATGGATTCGGGGGACTCCAGTCACCTTTATTGCAGAGGAATCATCTGACAGTTTCTAAATTTACCAAAAAACCCTCCAATTTGTCTACCTGAGGAAGTCAGAGCATTGAATGGTTGGAGAACAGATTTACTCAAGAGAAGTATCACAGACAATAGATGAATTCACAGACTTTTCTCCAGGCCACCATGAACTACAATGACCTTTGTCAGATGCAAGATACAGGGCTACATGGAAATTCAGTATTACCCGGAATGTTCTGCTGACAAAGATCTTTCCCTGCCTCCCTGAACCTAGAGTTCACAAGGCTCAGACAATACCACTAGATAAAATTTTCTGCTGATGGAGAGCTTCCCTAAACCAGGGGAATTCTTCTCTGGTAACTTCTAGCTGTTAAAACCTTGTTGCAGTTTGCATTACCAGATGACAAACCACTCCAATGCTCTATGCAAAGCAGTGTCCTAATGAAGGACCCACTTTTCCCTACCAGGGTTTGTGCTGATGTTAGTAGGAACCTTTTGCCTACATGCAAACTATAGGTAGAATCTTTTTCTCAAGTCATTCAAAGAAGCAAAACACAGTGGAAGAGAAGAATATCATGGCAGACACAACCAGAGCACGAGTGATGAGGAGGCACCGTGGAGAAGCCAGCATGAGCAGGCAGCACAACCCATGTTTGTGACAGCAGCTTTTCAGCCTTCCACCAAAGCGATTATGCATAGTGGCAATCAGCCCCACCAATCCTGCCAGGAACATGATACATGAAGTTCCCATACAAAATACAGCTCCTCACAGATATTTGTGACTGCTCTGGGTTGGCAGGATTAGATAAGCACCACCAGGACAGTTTCTCACTCTCCATACTTGTCAGGCACCTTTCAGCACCAGATAAATAACAGCATTTAGCTGGCAGTAGTCAATCGAGTTGTCCTGCAATGACACAACTCCCCTCCCTAATCTACATAAATTTTGTGGCTCCTGCCTCAGGAGAGATGTGCTGCATTGGGACTTTTAATCATCCTAGAGATTTTTAAGACTTAGTAATATTATAGCTTGGAGGAAGGAAGATGCAGAGTCTTTCAGGCCTTTTGTTACTGCAATTCTTGTTTCTATCTGGGAGAGCTGCGGGGGAAAAACTCATGGTGACCTAAACTTCTTGTAGTTAATTTCATGACAGCTGCAAACTCATAAACAAAACTTGTGGGGATCTGAAATTTCCAGTTCTGAGAAGTAGGCACTTCCTTTTTTCCCTCAGCATGTACGTTCTGGACCAGGGTGCCAGTGGTTATTCCGCCATAGGTTTAACTTAAATGTTTTCAGGGCAGCTCTTTTGACATACACTGAGTCTCTGGATGGCAGTCAAGGTATTATTTGGGAGCATCTATGAGCATCCACAAAAACAGCATTCAAGACCAAGATTATTTGGATCCAAACTCCTACAGGAAATGGTGGAGAGAACCCATCAATCACCAGCATCCTCATAGTAATCACTACAGCTCTGCAGCATGCCTGTGAAAATTCTCATTACCCTGCCCACCCTAAGGGATGCAAAAGCTGATGCCAGCATTCTCTATCACAGCAAGAACCTAAGATTTATCAGTGAAAAAAGATGTCTAGTCACCTATGAGGTCTTTTTTATTGCAGCCTGGTCAGCAACTCATTGAAGAAAAGGAAAAAAAATAAACCACAAGCCAGGGCTATTTGCTGAGTGTCTCTATCCTGATGGGTCAGGAATAACTACAGGGCTGTCCAGACACAGTATACTCACTTATAAGCTGACCAGTACAATCCTAGCTATGGGAAGGCAGAGCACAGCATAGCTTAACCACTTCTTTACCCTTCTTTTAACTGCAGAAAAAAAAGCTTGTTACTTATGTAATTTAAATGGAACAAATGTGGCTCATTTCTCCATCCAAATTTAATCCTGACGTAAGTTTAGAAATTTAGCTACTCCAAATGAAACACACTTGGGGCCCTTTCTGAATACGAAGATTCAGGAACACAGACAGAAGGTTACAGGCTGATGTGTATGTCTTCACTAATTTCTAAAACCAGGACAAGCTCTGAAAGTACCTCTGAAAATATCCCTTCTCTTATTTTTACACAGTGAAGGAGGCTGGTGGAGAGTCCATTCCCTTACAACAGGTCGAGAAAACTATATACCAGGAAAATATGTAGCAAAGGTTTACCATGGGTAAGTAAATGCCTTTCCTGAAGCCTTTCAACACTGTGTTTCTACATGTATTGCCCTGATTAGTCAGTGTCATAATCAAAATTATGCCAAAAGTTACCAGACAGACAGAAATTTTAGTTATTGACAGTCTAAAATAGTCCCTTTGAAATCTCAGAACACAAAATCCACATCTAAGTTTAGATTGTATTAAAAGCAAAATCCTAGTTTTAAAAGATGGAAAGGCTCCAAACACCCTCAAATGTCATATAAGTTATTTAAAATACTTCTGTTCATGGTTGGATCTGTAATTTTACGACATTAGTAAAGAGAACCTATTTAGAAAGGATTTTTAATATATGTAACGAGTAAAATCGAAGCTAGGATTGCTTATGAAAAACAGACAAAAAAGAAAGAATAGAAAGACTAATGTCATTCCAGTATGTAAACTCTCACACTGAGGAGCTAAGAAAGGTTCAGAGGTTTCTTGTTGCCCTGGACACCGGTCAGGAAAAAAACCCCAACCATTAAAGCACATTCTTAAAACTTTGCTGGCAAGTTATAATACCAGTTTAGTTGTAAGCATATGAACTGTGAACTTCCCCACAATTTATGCATGTGCTTAAATTTTAATATGCGTTGATACCCTCCTGAAACAGAGATGCTTCCCCACACACAGGGAACAGATGCTTCCCCACACACAGGGACACAGTAATGGGAGCTACTGTCTGAAGCTTCACCAAAATTATTTTGCTGATAGTAGACTGGATTAAACACACAAGAATAACTTTAAAATAACATACCAGTATCTCCTACACCAGCGCAGCAAGCTCATTTACATGGTTAGTCATTAGCTGTGACAAAATGCAGCAGTGAACCAAGCTATAGTGAAAATCAATAGGATTAAGTCCACTTTCTCTTATCCATAAAGCCAATTAACTTAAGTGACTGGACTGTTCTTTAATATGAGCAGAATAATTGGTTTTTATTTTGGGTTTATTTATGATAGAATAAAATACAACCTGGGGATAACACAAGTGGTTTAAATGAAAAACGGGGGTGTAACTGATGCCACAGATATGCCATCAAGATACCACATGGGTATGTCCCCAACAATTCAAATCAAGAAGTTTTGTTTTCCCTAGTAAATCCAAACTTTCTTCATGCTTCTGAGTCTCACAAAAGTTAATGGAGCTCAAAGACAGCAAGATTTTTCTCCATAAACTGGGGAAATACGCTTGGACATAGTTGAGAGAATAACTAAAGAAAGCCACAGTGTTATTTTTGCAGTCACTTTTCCTGGCTAATGCTTCACTTTCAGGGCCACATGCTGCTCTCCGTTTAACTGGTGTCCAAATTTCAGAATTTGTTTTTTCCTGCTTCACAGCTGGTTATTTGAAGGGCTGGGGAGAGAAAAGGCAGAGGAACTTCTACAGCTACCCAACACCAAGGTCGGCTCCTTCATGATCAGAGAGAGTGAAACTAGGAAAGGTGAGAAAATATGATTTCACCACCGCCACCACTTGATATCAGGCATTAACAGTTTTACAGCTCTTTAATTCACTCCCTGTCCTGCTTCAATGTGGATCAGTCTGAAAACAGAAAACATCTGTAATGGGAAGGCAGAGGCACCCAGTGCAGCATGCCAGTCTTCACCAGTCACCTACGTTACGAGTGGTGCTGGAAACAGGGTTAGTGACGGCCATGGAAAGTTCCACAGGCATCAGCACACACAAGACACAGTTGTTTAATTTAATTTATTTTATTTAATTAATTATTATTTACTTTGGTCGCTTATTAGGCAGTGGGACTTTTCAAATGGAGGACGAGTCACAGCTTTGCCTTGGTCCACAAAAGATTGTCTGAAAAAGCTACAAAATACACACCAAGCAGTGGGGGTGGCTGATAAGTGCATTTCCTATGTAAACAGGCGGTTCTTTTAGTTACTTTTTTAAAATGATGTGCCTTCAATTTTATTTTCTTTCATAACCATTTGGTTGCTACACAGGAATTGTACTGTACACAGCTTATGCTTTTATTCTCTTCAACGGGAATACATCTCCCATTGCACAACACAGTATCTTCCCTGTTTCTGAAGTACCAGAATTCATCCTAATATCATGATATTATGTTTAGAAGGGAATAATAAATCATCTACTCTGACCTCTTGCATACCACAGGCCAATTAGTTTCATAATACCTATATTACATTCAAAGAAAATTTGGGTCAATGTTCAGGCCTTGCCAACTAAACACTGCACAATAATTTTACACAAAGAATCAGGAAAATCCCAGTTGTCATATCCTACCAGGATACCATCAGGTATTGGTTACTGCAGCAGTGGGAGTGGACTATATCAACACACCAGCACTTGAGTCTGGTCCCCCTCTTCAGAGGAAGGAAAAAAAATTCTTCATGAAAACCTATTTCCTTTACACCATTTCAAAATATGCCATACCTCCAAAAAATAAAGGAAAACCACACTAGAAATTTAAATTCAATCAAAACGTCAGGCCCTGACATTCCCTTTGTTATACTTAATTATACATATGCTATATGCTATACAAGTAGAAATTAGAATGGCCATTCTTCTTCAGATCTTTCTGGCACCTCTTTGATCATGGCACCATGAGTAACTTAAAAATACTCTGATTGTGGTTACTACTATCCATCCAGGATTAGGGTCTGTCTTTGGTGTAATTAGTTCTCCTCTTTCTCCAGGGTTATACTCCTTGTCGGTCCGGCACAGGCAAGTGAAACATTACAGGATCTTCCGCCTTCCAAACAACTGGTATTACATCTCTCCACGCCAAACCTTTCAGTGCCTTGAAGACCTTGTGAATCACTACTCAGGTAAAAAAAAAACCCTTCAGAATAGACCTGTTTTCCATTGGCAGCTGTAGAACTACCAATGAAAGGTCCAGAACAAGTTTTGCCTATGGCTTGCATGTACTGCCACTGAAAAAGTACAGGGAAAACCTTTTGCTTATGCCTTTTACTTTATTTTTTTATGCTAAATACAGATATGCTACCCTTAATGGTACAACTGAAATCAAACCAGGAGCTTGGCTAAATAAAGACAGATGGGGTCTGCCCGTGTTGGTATATGATACTGTATATGTCAATAGACCTGTCCCCACGTTATTTGCTCCAAACACCAGTGTTTAACACCAGCCTAGACAACTTTCAAACACAATTTGGAAGTCAGCACAGGCCAGGGATGCCCAGCCCCTCTCTGAACACAGCTAAAGTAAAAGTTTAGGTGTATAAAAACATTAAGCTGTAGAGATGCAAGTCATGTTTCTGGGTACCAGGGCCAGAGTTCATCTCCTGCCTCAATTTGTTTACCAGCATAGACATGTCTGCCACTTATTTATTTACTATACAGACAGACAGATAGTATTAGGTCATGCAAGAGCTGGTTCTGCAATCACATTTCTTTTTGGAACTGCTATAACCCTTACCTGCACCAGAAAATTACCAGAAATTATGTTGGTTTCTTCCCTATTACTTAGAAAAGTGTGGCTGAATTTTTATCAGCAGAAGTTATCTCAAGGGGCTCAAACCATTAGTTCAAATCCAGGTTCAGCTGTCAGTTTTACTAATACCAGTTCAGTGAACCACACCTGCTTTAATGATAGTTTTCCAGATTTATGGCAATTCAACCTGTATCAGAGAGAGAAGCTGGCAAGCAATTAGGTGGCTGCTGTTACCATGCATTAAAAGGAAAAACATTTTAATATGAGGAAGGAAGACTGCAATAGGTTAATTGCATAAAAGTTACAAGAGAACACTAAGCTCTGTGTTTTAACTAGTAAGGGGTACTCCATAATTTTGAAAGTCTAACGATACCCTATCTGCATATTTCATAGGTAAATGAGAAAGTGTTGGCCAAAAAATACTCTGATAGAGGAGAAAAGTTATATCCACATTCAAAACACGCAAAAGAAACTTTAGAGTCCAACAATATAAACAGAGGAGTGAGAATTTGAACAGGGTGGTTTTATTTTATTTTTTTCCCTATATTTTAGTTAGCTGACACCTTTTTCCCTTTAGAAAGAAGCATTCGAAGCCTAAAATTTGGGGCAAGGGGGATCCCACATTTTTACTTCAGTTACAGGCGTAAGAGGAGGCATAGTGGATTTAGCTCTCCTCCTTCCCTCACTATAAGATGATGCAGAATCTCACCCCAAAATAAGTCTGAGAGGTGTAAAACGTATTCATGCGATGTTCCTAGTGGGGCAAGGAGAGGAGGATGGAGAGAAGAAACATAGCTGAAAGTAACCTGAATGCAGCATGAACATGGGAACCTTGGTTCATTTCATAGCCCTATTCCACACCAGAACAGACTCACACATATAATCCCATCTGAGTGGTTGTATCTCACAGCTGCTTTGCAACCTGCACGGCTGAGATGATAGGAGGCAATAGCAGAACTCACTGATGACTCAGGAAAACTGGGTTGAAGTCCCACAAACTTCCTTCTAGACTTTTCAGCAAGTCACTTAACCTTTCTGTGTGTCAGTTCCTCACTTGTACTCTGGGAATCATACCCCTGTGACAAAAGAGAAAAGCTAAGCCCATGTCACAGTGTCCTTGCTGGTAACACATCATTTATTCACTGCTACAACTACTGTGCCTGGAAGCCTTTACCTGAGCATGCACCAGGGAAGGAAAACAGTGAGCAAAGACAAACTTTCTGTGTCTTTCTTTTCCCTAATTAGAAGTTGCAGATGGTCTCTGCTGTGTCCTTACAACGCCTTGCCTCACCCAGTGCACTAACAGCAACAGCGTAACGAATCAAGTTCCTCCCGTGGTGATGCGGAATAAAAACTTCAACTGGAGAAATATTCACAGGTAGGTACCACATGCAACAGAGGCTGCCAGAAACACCAAGGGCTTTTTCCAGCCTTGCATTTACTCGTGGAAGAAACGGGCATTTCCATCTAACCCCAGTTTTAAATTTAGACAACCTTCAAAGCAGCTGACAGCAGGTTAACCCATGAATACTGGATGTCCAGCTCTCTGATAATCTTGGGCTAGCTTTGAAAGAAAGTATAGTCAGCTTTAAGTAATTTCCCCTATGCAGCTAAGAGTGTGGACACATACACAGTCCTCTGGGACTCCTGAGTCCCTTCCACCAAGGAGACAGGAGTAAGAGCCAGGCCATAAAACCTAGTCAGATCCACCACTGATGGCACACCAATGTGCAACAGCTTACAGATAAGGCCCAACAGTCAGAAATGTCTCTCCCTTGCTCACATGGTGGCCACCCACGAAGCAGCACAAGTGCAATGAATATATAAATCTCTCCTGCTGTGTTTGCCTCAGTAGACATTCCAACTCAAGGCTCATGAGACTTCTAATATCATGACTGCAACTAGAGAAAGTAGGTCAGGTTTCAGAAACCGGTGCAACAACCACCTTCTCTTAACATCTCTTAGTTTTGAAGTGTAAATTTCCCTCCTCTATCCTTCCTGCATAAAGCATAATCATTTGCTTACGAATGGAAGGAAATTTCGTGCAGTATCAGAGCCATTTTTCCTACAGGTTAAGAAGAAAGGAAGAAAGAATGTATATAATGTCATCTCCTTTTCAGATGCTGAAAAACATTTAGATAGCACTGTTGTACCGATTGTTTCAGAAAATGACTAGGTGACAGAAATGTTTGGTGATATATAAGACAGGGATTTTAAATTATTTTTTTTTTATACAACAAGATCAACATAATTTTAACAACTGTTGTTCTAAGGGGCTCAGTTCAAGTAGCCAAAACAGTAACAATTTTTTCTTCTTTTTAAGGCTGGATGTGACTGACGATACCGAAAGTACTCTGGCAGCAATGGATGCTTCTTGTCTCAGCTATGGCCTGAGGGAAAGTATCACTTCCTACCTCTCCTTAACAGGGGATGACAACCTTTCTTTTGCAAGTGCCAGAAAGAAGAAAGCCCAATCTCTTATATACACAGGGAGCAGACAAAAAAGTACACTTCACTTGCCACATACGTACTATGAAGACTAAACATAAGACAACCAGGGGAGCAGGGGAGAACCCCAAAACTAAAACTGAGGGGTTAGAAGAGAAACCCAGAGCACTCTGTGGTCCTGCAGTCCTTCAGCAGCTGAGAAATACAAGCACACCAGCTGATGATCAAATGCTGCAATGCTTCTCCATTTCCTCTTCTGAATGGTAACCAGAGACCTTCTTAAAGGTGCTATTTCAGCTCTGGCATATGCTGGGAACCTCCCCAGTGCACCTGAAATTAGAACCTGCTCCCAAGCAGGATAAACTGAGATGATAGACTCTAAGTCAAGAGCCAAGTGAGGCAGATGACTTTTCAGCAAGGGTGATGCCCACCATTGTACAAAGGTGACTGCATAGGGAAGGATGAACTTCAGCTCAACAACTCAAATTAAGGTCTACTGGTATTCTCCACAAGACTGAAAACCATCTTTACAGGACATATCAACAACGAGAAAAGGAGCCTTTTTCTTCTCCATAGACTCATGCACCATCACTGACAGTGGGTCAGAAAGTCATCAAAAGCCCCAAGAAAATATGTAACTCCTGGTATCCAAGACCTGCTTATATTGACTCCATACTTCTGTCATGTTTACCCTTTATGGAAAAAAAAAAAAAAATCATTTACTTTCCAGGTGGCATTTAACTCAACTGCTGGTAATTGTCTACAGTGTCACAGAAAGGTCGCAAAATTCAGAACAGGCTTAACTCTTGGAGAAAAGCAGTTCCAGCTTAGCCCTGGACTAAGGGCATACCCTGTGAGTATGGACATATCCAAAAGCATAACTCTATCAGATATGTAACAAAGAAAAAGGGCGTTTTAAGTGAAAGGTTAATTGTAGCGCTAATATGCACATGTAGGCATGCAAAGGTGTGACCTTTTATGTGAGAGGACCAGATTTTAATCTCATCTCCTGAAGGCACTGCCATATTTATGTATAATATTTATATTAACAGCAGCTTTTTTAAAAAAATAAATAATTAAGAGCAAAGCGGTAACAGTGGATGTTAAAGAGTTTTCTGAATTTCTTGTCTGAAGAGAGTTACATCAAATACTAATAACACGCTTCATTGAATTGTTCAAAGACTTGTAACTGGGCTATCTGAAACTTCACAAATTAGAGAATTATAATATATATATATATGTACCCTTTGCTAAGTTATAAAAGAGCAGATAGCACAGGCCTTTGAACCTGACTTGTGACTATTTTCTAGACCAAGAAATCACTCACATCTGGAGGTGTAAAATGCTGCAATCTATGTTCTCAAGCCAAGATATTTTCAATCTAATATTCTGTCATACATTTTTGCACAGATTTGATAATGAAAGTTTGGAGAGATAAAGAACTGAGTTTTTATATGTATTTATATATATATATATACACACACACCCCATACACTCATGTTTCCTTTGTAAATACCTTAACACAAACCTGTATGCTCTTTATATCTCATAACATTAGCACTAGCAAAAGAGAGGCAGAGATCAAAACAGCTCACAGCCTATTTAAACGTATTTCAGAGCTTAAAGGATGAATGTAGTTTGGCCAGTAAACATTGAGCACCACAAAACAAAACAAACTCAGGAACCCTAGGCATTTGCATAGTCTCATTACTGTTACTGATCATTAATATGTTATGATGGCTGCATTTTAAATGTATATGGGGAGCATTATGGATTTCAAAATCATGACTTGTATTTATTCATTAAAATAATATCCAACAGTTACTTTGTGTTGCTTTTAAAAAATGGAAAACCTTGTGTGAAACTAGTACAAACACCCAGCCTTGCAATGACACTGCCAGGAGACATCTCTGATGGCATGCGACAAAAGAGCCCAAGAGCCCATGTAGGGCAGCACTTAGAATATGCTCCATTGGATGGGGAAAAGACATGTTTGATGATGACAGGTTCTGATGGTGACAGGTTCAGGTTGGAAGAAATCTCTGGAGGACACCTGCTCCAATCCCCCTGCTCAGGCAGGGCCACCTAGAGCCAGTTGTCCAGGACTGCATCCAGATGGCTTTTGAACACCTTCAGGTATGGAGTTTCCACAACTTCTCTGGGCAAACTGGGCCAGTGCTTGGCCACCCTCACAGTAAAAAAAGTGTTTCCTGATGTTCAGAGGGAATCTTCTGGGTTTCAGTTTGTGCCCATTGCCTCTGGTCCTGTTACTGGACACTACTGAAAAGAGCCTAGCTCTGTCCTCTTTGCACCCTCCTTTCAGGTATTTATACATGCTGATGAGATCTCCCTCACTGAGCCTTCTCTTCTCTAGGCTAGGGTATATGAAGAGTAGATAGATAATGATAAGATAGGGGCACTTTGGAGTCCATGTCAGAGTGTCCTGCATTTGATCACAGCAGTTTTCAGAAAGGGTAATAAATCTGCTCTTTATGCTGTTGTCTCAGCTGCTTCCATGGCCAGGAGGGACCTGTCACCTTCCCTTCCAGTGGGTGGGGAAACCTGAGAGCTCTCCTCCTGACACCCATCAGGTAGCACCTGAAAGGGACACCTAACGTGTCTACACTCCACAGCCTTCTGCGAGAGACTGAGGCAGTCCATACTACTGATCTACTCTTCTACATCAAAACTGCAGTGGCAAATAAATCAATTAATCAGAAGATGGAGTCAAACACAGTGTTAATGCTCCTAAATTTTTTTTAAAAATACCATAACCACTGACACTATTTATTTTATCATACTACTAAAAGCTGGAATAAGTTATAAAAAACCAGCTTTGCATTGGCTTTGTATGATGTGTTTTCATTATATCACAGAATCACAGGGGTTGGAAAGGACCTCAAGAGATCATTGAGTCCATCTCCCCTGCCAAAACAGGTTCCTTAGGATGGAATATATATTCTAAACAAAGTCTATTACAGGGCAGACATGAGGAACTCAAAGGCATTTTGCTATTTCAGGTGCATGCCTTATTGTAGAGAAGTTTTGTACATCACACCTCTCTGCATGCTAAAAACAATATCAGTTTTTTTCTTCATGACAAAGACCCAAACAAGGAGCATAAAACTAACTTTTGCAGAAAAGTTTCATTGCTTTGTGGGATTTTCCATTGGGAAATCTGCATCTGGTATATATTCTCAGTTTCAAAACTCTTTGTCTATGAGCAACTTCTTTTACAGTCAAATTAAAAGTACACAATGATTTTGGAGTCCTGGAACAAAAGCAAGACACATTGCTTTATAGGGAAGTCTAGCTGAGAAATCTAAGGAAAGCAGCACTTGCATTCTGCATCACTACCTTAAAGGTGTTTTCTATTTTTAAATCCCTGCTACTGCTGCTTACTTTTTATGTTATCAGTGCATCGCACAAGAAAACTAAATCCACCATGACACTAACAGGATAAATACTTAATGTTACATTGAAATAAGTGGACATCCTGAATTTGCCAAGTCAGGGGCCTGCACAGTTCCCAGGAAGAAAGCTTTTGTTAGAAGCACTAAAGGGGATCTTATTAATGTTTATAAATATCTGAAGTGTGGGACACAGAGAGAAATAGCCAACCTCTTTTCAGTGGTCTGTGGGGACAGGTCAAGGGGCAATGTCTGCAAGTTGGAGCACAGAAAGTTCTGCACCAATATGCAGAAGAACTTACACAGTGAGGGTGACAGAGCACTGGAATAGGCTGCCCAGCGGGGTGTGGAGTCTCCTTCTCTGGAGATATTCAAGGCCTGTCTGGATGCCTACCTCTGCAATATTTTCTAGGGAACCTGCTTTGGCAGGTGGGTTGGACCTGATGATCTCTTGAGGTCCCTTCCAACCCCTACGACTCTGTGATTCTGTGTTTAGTTGGCAGAACTGACGTGCTTGCCTGCTTATTGCACCTGCCAGTGTTTTCCATTACTGGATGTCCTGCTGTAGGAGAAAGGAAGAGTTCAAACCTTATTTTATAAAAAGAAAAGATGCAGTGTGGAACTACACTCCAGCAATAAAGTTAAGCAAAGAGGTCCTTGCATTTCCCTTTTATCAGTTGCTCAACTAGTAAGTTGCACTATATCTTAGCTTGCACAGGCCACAGCCCAAAACATTTCCGCAAATGGCTTGTGACTTCAGAGAAAGGGTAGGGTGGAAATGTACTCTGAGAGAAAAGCACTCTGCATCTGCTAGCAAATTAACTGCTATGTCAAGGGCTGAGTAAAAATCTTGGAACTGTGTGAGGAATTACAGAACACCTACTGAAAGGCAACTTTCAACAACTTCCTTTGCCTTCGCCTCTAGAGTGATGCAATTAACATAATCTTATTGACAAATGGGGATGCAAAAAGGAAATTATTTTCCCTGGTGCAAGGATACACTGAAAAAGAAATCAAGTAGTAAATAGAAATGTCATATTTCAAGCCAAGATTTTATTTCTTTGCGCCCTAGGTTTCCTGAACCAAAAAATCTGTTCCACTGCTCATGTTTCCAAGTGAACACTGCTAGCAGAGAGAGTATTTTGTCCAAGTACCATTTCTTCTGGATTTATAAGCCTCATCTTAAAGCACACTACTCTCATCTGTAAAGAGCAATGCTAATACTGAAGCTGACAAAGCTGACCTCAAAGTCCTGAGATTCAACATGGGCAGTGCTGTAAAAATATGGGGTACCTGTGAAAATGGTCCAAGCTGATAGCAAACAAGCCTGTCGGTAAATGGATTTTTACTCTCTCTGAAACTCGCTTTTTCTTTTAAATGAAATCTGTCATGAGATCAGATAAAAAGATTGGATACTTCAAACAGGCGGATGTTTGGCTCATGAGTTTTAGAAACTGCTGATCAACAACCGTATTTATGGAATGGAAACTAACCTGTTGCACCTCTAAGTTATGAAACAAGACTATTTATATAATACACAAAAACCACAGTGACGAAAACCAGATTCTTACTATGACTAAATCAATCAACAAAGTGCATCTCTTGTACATCCTTGTGAAGTACCCAGCTCCTGGAGACGGCAGTCACAGGTGAGATGAAAAATACCTCTAACAATAACAGCCCTATTAGTGCCACCAAAGTATGGATGAAATAAAACCAGCACCCACACATTGCAACATCCTCTTGTCTGTAACAACATCCTTTCACAATGAAGTCAAAGGGTCAGGAATGGGACTTACCATCAACAACACCCTCCTGAAGAGGTCCATATCTGCTGCCTCTGTAATCAAGTGAATGCTGGTGATGTCTGCCCCACCACGGTCAGCTCCTAGAGAAACCTGGCTTGGATCTCCTCCAAAGCTAGCGATGTTCTGCTGCACCCACTTCAAAGCTGCCAATTGATCCAAAAGGCCAGCGTTTCCACTCGCCTCAGGAGTACCTATTGTGGAAAATAGATAAATAGATCTGAAAAGAAACAAAACTATAAACATTTGAAATTTTGACTGAATGTTACATTTTTAGCAGCTCTTGCAGTTGAACCTAGACAAAACAATGCCAGAGTTTAAAAATATGAAGTGGTCTCTTCCAAGGTCATCACTTGACTGATTAACTCCATTTCAGTTTTTACCACTCCACCAGGCATCCCTGGAGGTGTCTAATTGTCCTGGTGATAGCAAAAAATACTCCTAAGCTTCATTTGGACACCTCAGGAAAGGAGATATGAATCCAGGCTGAAGTATACATAAATTCAGGCCATGAAATACTTTTTCTACTTAAGCATTAGGTTGGAAGGGACCTTTCAAAGTCATCTAGTCCAACTTAACTGCAGTGAGCAGGGACACTGTTAACTAGATGAGATTGCTCAGAGCTTCATCAAGGCTGACCTTGAATGTCTCCATCTTAATATCATAGAATCATAGAATCATAGGGGTTGGAAGGGACCTCGAGAGATCATCGGGTCCAACCGCCCTGCCATGAACTAAAAGGAAACAAAACCCAGCGTGTTTGCTAAATTCTCATGTTGGAAGGGACCCATAAGGATCATTGACTGTTTCCCTGGAGTACACCAAATTGCATCTGTTTGCTTGCTCCATCCCTTTTACACTTGCTCTGTCTGACTAGTCATTTATAAGTCACATAATTTTGCATTTTTTATGCACATACATGTTATTTTACCATTTATAATATCTCCATAAGTATCTTTTGAGACTGACCTATGTCTAACTGGTAGACATCTGATTCATGGTCAAATTTTTGTTCCAAAGAAAACAAAGTTAAAAAAAATTTAAAAAAAAAAATCATGTACATCCCATGCTTAGGTATCACCACTGAAAAGACTAATTAGACTAATTACTATTCAACCCAAATCAGTGGTAACCTGATAATTTGCTTAATAGGAAACTAATGCTGAAAGCACAAAGTGATGCCAACCCGTAGACAAGCTTAATTTTATATCAACCAAAGCAGAAATAAATAATTGGTACACCATCCATAAGAAAGGAATAGCAAATGATTATTCACTGTCTACTTCTTTTCAGTCCACAATGAGCCATTCATTTTTAAATTCTCCACATTTAAATCTTGGGCAAAACTAAAAAAATAAAAAAAGACAGAAAAGCCAGGAATAGAAACACAGCTGAAAGTATTTGTTTCTTCCATTGCCAAGGCAAAACAGTACAATTTTAAAGTAAGAGTAGGCTCAGAAACTAGTGAATCAAAATGAGAAGATAGTGCTGTCAGTGAACAGAGCTGTCACTTTGTGGACAGACAGCTCTTTCTCAGGCAAAGAGCAATAGGAAGGGTACATCTTGTGGCAGATACCTGGAATGAATTATTGAGATTTAAGCAGTAGAAGAGAACGCAGAGGAGACCAGATTATTGATTAGCCTTGCAGATCTTACAGATACACACATCACAACAGTCATCACTACAAGTGCCTTTTCAGTAGGATGGGCAAGAATTACATGGCACCAGAAACAACAGTGTCTCAGCTGTAGCCACAGTCTTAGCTGATCAGGCCAAGCCACACCATTGAATCATAGAATTGGCTTGCTTGGAAGGGACCTTTCACATCATCAAGTCCAACCATCGACCTAACCTGCCAAAACCACCATTAAATCATGTTCCTAAGGACCACACATACCTTTTCTTTAAATACCTCCAGGGACGGCAACTCCACCTCTTCCCTGGGCATCCCATTCCAATGCCTAACAATGCTCTCTGTGAAGAAGGTTGTCCTAACATCCAATCTAAATCTCCCATGGTGTAACTTGATGCTATTTCCTCTTGTCCTGTCACTTGTCACTAGGGAGCAGAGGTCAATCCCCACCTCTCTACAACCTTCCTACAGGTACTTGTAGAGAACAATTAGGTCTTCCCTTAGCCTCTACTTCTCCAAACTGAACAGCTCCAGTTCCCTCAGACACTTCTCATAACATTTATCTTCCAGCCCCCATATCAGACTCATTGCCCTTCTCAGGACACGCTCCAGCACCAAAATGTCTTTCCTGTAGAGAGGGACCCAAAACTCAATGCAGTAATGAAGGTGGGGCCTCCCCAGTGCTGAGTACAGGGGTACAATGACTTCCCTAGTCCTGCTCACTACACTGTTCTTGATACAGGCCAAGACGCTGTTGGCCTTCTTGGCCACCTGGGCACACTGCTGGCTCATGTTCAGTCTATCAACATTCCCAGGTCTCCATTGAAGCAATGGAGGAAAAAAATCTTTCCCTGATTTACATTTTAGGGTTTTTTCAAGTTTATTGTCCAAAGCACAAGAAGTTCCCAGAGTTCTCAGTCGAGTAATAAACCCACTCTGTGCTGTTAAAAAGGAAACCTCATTTCAAGGGCTTGTAGCATGCCTTGTGAGACCTCCCCAGAGGAAGTGAAATCTCTGTGAATGGTTTAGCTACACAATGTCCCTTGCTACTGGTGTGCTAAACAAGACTGAGGAGGGAAATATAACCAGTTCCCTTTGCCCTAGCAAAAAACCACAGCCAGGTTGTGAAATGTACCACACTGGGAAGAGATGTATGTGCGGATATTCACACAGTTAGACCAAAAGAAACTTGTCTACTGGGAATCTATCTCACTGACTTTTTGCAGGAAAAGATCACATTCCTGAGGACCACTGGAGAATGAAAAGAAACCAGTGTTCAAAAGGAAGCAAACAACAACATACATATGCATTTCTGTTACTGCTTAACTGGAGAAGAACAATAGTGCTAAATTTAAGAATGAAAAATCATCCTGTTTTATATGACTTCACAGACTCTTAAAAGAATCTGGATTAAAACCCTGACCATCTTCTCCATACTCTTGCTATCCATGTCACTGGCAATTCATCTTTACTTTCCTGGGTACAAAGCAAGAGGTGAGGGCACTAGTAAGAATCTTCATCATTTTTTGAAACATTAATGGGTGACAGTAAATTAAATTAAACATCCTTTATATTTAGAGGAATAAAAGCTTGCAAAAGCCTGGTCAATGAGAGACAAAAATAATTGCAAAATACATACAAAAGGAAATCCATTGTTTTCCCTTCATCCCCCAAAATCTCCACTTAACTCTTTCATTTCTAGTGCTGCAATTTATAAGAGGTTAACATGAGAGGATTCAGCACTTTGCTTAGTTGAACAATGAAAAGGATACATCACAAAAGACCATAACTTTTCTTTGTATCTCCAGTGTCTTCTAACAGGCCTGCTGCTAATGTTCCCACAGACCTAAGGGTGAGCGCTTGCCCAATTTCAAAGTGATGAAAAAACCTCAAAAGGACCAGGATTGGTCCAAATCTTTAGGTATGCATGGAAACATCCTTGGTATGTCTTTAAGGATTTGGTTTGAGTCTCAAGAAAAACTTTTATGAAACTTGGCCCAGCTTAATAACCTTCACTGAAAATCCCCAGTGGCTACTGGTCACACACAAGAGTCAGAGGTACTCCATCAACCTGTGGTAGACCGAAAAATAGATCTTACAGTGGAAGCATTGCTGACCAGAATGGATGTGATCCAAAATCCATGTTGACTGGAAGCCTGGTACAAACATACCACACCTAATCAACCCAACAGGAACTAAAGGAAATACAGAGGAGGCAGGAGTGTGGCCCTGAAAGAATTTCTAGGGCTTCCAATGAACATGGTGCTTAACTTGCTCCAGAGACTCTTGACAAAGGGTTTTTCCAACCTGCTCCTGTTCCCACTGAAGCAATGGGATTTTCCCAACTACAGGCCAAGGATTTCCCCACAGGGAAACCTGTGTGCTTTTCCTTGGCTGCAACTGCAGAGTACAGAGAGGGCCCCCGAATAATCCCTACTTGTAATGTTTCCCCCTGTCTGAAGGTTTGCAGGAATGCAAATTCAGCACACAGCTCATGCACTGATGTCTGGGGACATGAGAGTGAGTCTTCTGAAAAAGAGGATGGAGAATTTTCCTGATCCCTAAATTACAGACCATCAAAGAAATCCTGCTGTAGAATATTTAGTCCAGCTAGCAGTTTCCACTTAGCTAGAAACCTAGGTGAGATTCACAGGGCTGAAGGAGGTTAGTGGGTAATGCGTGGGCCGAGCTGCGTAATGGAAGCTCACACAGCCCGTATCCACGCTCTGCTTGGCTCTAGCAAAACGAAGCCATGGTATCACTCTCAAAAGCATCTGGTTTGCACTGATGAAAACAGTGATTCTTTCCCCAGATACACCTATTACCAACTTCTTATCTGAATGAGTAAAGAGTCTCTAATGCCAGATCTCTGGTTACTGAATGAAAAACAGGCTCTGCTGGGAGTGAGCTTTGAACAAAACAGTAAAACAGAGAAGGGAAACGGTAACCAAAGGCTGAAGCTATAACCCCAAACTAGGCAAAATCCACCTGCATCACCAGCAGTGAATACTCAAAAGTTTCATGAAGCAATGTGTGCAAGTCTGGCATTTGCAAACATGGCAATTACAACTTCCTACAGGTTATAAAGGCATTAAAATATCCACTACAGAGACCAAGAATTGCCACCAGACAAATGGAGCCCATGTTCCACTTGCCATTTTTGCATTTTTCTCTATGTCTCTCTCCCATAAGTTCCCCTGCCCAGCCAGAATTGAAAGACAGGAGAAAGAAAAGTGTTCCCTATTTGCTTAAGTAGGCAAATGAAAAAAATTTTGCTTAAAAGGCAAAATGAAAAAAAACCCCAACAAACCCAAAAAAAACCAATCCCAAAGACCAGATGGTACTACCACAAAGCTTTAATAGGATGTGAATGTACACTTTTGTTTGAACACACCTCTTTGAATGACACAAAATCCTGTATGTAATGGGAATTTGTGTCATTTTTATTGTCAATTGGTATTAGGAAGCAATGGGGGGGGGGAGAATTAGAAGCATTACAACATGCAATTTAGCCCATAGCTGTGCTTGTTCTAGAAATCCTTGACTTACCAGTACTAAGGAAGCCAAAAACACCGACGCGGTAGTTGGCTGTCACGACAATGGTGTTACTGATGGCAGCCAGGTATGATCCGTCTATGGTTAACTTTCCTGTCTCTGCATTGTAGCTCCCTCCATTGTGGAAGAACAACAACACTGGCATGTTTTTGACCTGTTGTGATAACAAGCAGGTTAATATACCTGTAACCAACTGCTTTTATAGGTCAGATGAGAACACAAGCATCTTCTCCATTAGCATTAAGACATTCACAGCTCTTTGACAGTGACCACAGTGAGGGGATATCTGGCAATCTGAAATGTTATGGCTAAGTTGCCCACAATGAGCTCTGTGTGATTAAAGAGGACATGACATCCGGTATAAAGAAGTTCCTACTCTTCAGTCTTTCAGTACTTAATCACTTCCTAGTCTCCAAAATCTCACTTGACATAAATTCCTCATTGCTCCTTCAATCCCTATGGATGTTTCCCCCACTAGATATATAAAGGGGTCCTGCAGAGAGGACTTTGTCACTACATGGGAGAGACTGACCTCTCATCAAGCACAGAGGGTGTCTGCAGGACCCTGGGATGGGAAGGGGATATGATGGGCTGCTACCTGTGTTAGCTTTCTTTGCAGAGCCACCTGATTTTGCTCCGCAACCGAGGGTTTTTCCCAAAGCAGCACCCCATCTGTGCAGACCCTCTCTGCACACACAGTGGGGATGGCAGCCAGGCTTGCTGCTGCATGAGCCACACAAAAGCAGAACTGCCCCAGGAGATTTCAGTATTTACCAGCAGATTACAACTCTGACAAGATGAAACTCAGAAGAAATATCAGTAAAACTGTGATTTGGAGGGGTTTAGTTTAACTTTTTTTGCCTTTTTTAAATTCTTCTTTCTGCAAAAAGTGGAATAACCTTCTCCAATGCTAAAAAGTTTTTTTCAGAGTGCAACCTCAATTTTCCATTCAGCACTTTCATCCCCTGTATCCCACTTTGGGACTATACTGAAGGAGGCTCCTCTCCTCTGCTCAGCAGCAGGTCAGGGTCACCCACCCATCCCGCTTTCTGCTTTGGCAATTGTTGGTGTTTTTCAAAGAAGGGCTGGTGGCCCCTGCAGCAGCATCAAAGTACATCAGAGGTTTGTTTTTCCCTGCAGCTAGTGGGCATTGGGCTCTGTTGCTGTTATTTTTCTGGATAGAGCTTAGTTAAACACAGCAGTTCCATCTGCTCTGGCAAAGGATGTCTCCAGCAAAAATGTGACTGGCTATACAGGAGAAGCAGACGATGTTGCAGCCTTCTGCAAAAATACAGGATAGGAGGCAAACTCTCCTCAGTTGCCCTTAATTTGTCATGATTGTGTGCAGTCCAGTCTATTCAGAAAAAAATCACTTCAGAGGCATCTTGTGAACAAGACAATGTAACTCAGCAAACCCCAGAAACTGTGAGCACTGAAACAAGCTGTTCTTTCTCAGGAACTTCTGCTCCTGAATAGAAATTGCCTAATTCACGGTGCCTCATCCCTGGTTCCCATTTCTGCACCACATGCATCACAGAGAGAGAGAGATGGGAACAAAGAAAAAACATGAAAGAATCTGTTCTCACACAGAAATTCATTCTAAAACACAACCACATTGATCCATGTCAGCTAAAACGGTATCAAACACTATGCTGAGCCTGTTTCATCCTCTCAACTCAGCATAGTTAAGCCTGAAGTTCCAGCTAGGCATTTCCCCCATGTCCACAGCCTGCATAGCACCATGACCTCCAGCTGCCCTGGAAGTTGTGTATTGCATTACGCTGAGCGACTTTACCCAATGCTTGAGTGATGAAAAGCTTAAGAAAGACACAAGCGGGAGATAAAAGCTAAAAAATGGCAAACCAAAACCTGCTGCAACAGATATGGAGCAATTCAGGGGAAGATTTATCATCAGGGCTGTGCCTAGTGCCAAGTGTCTGGATGTAGCATTCCCATTTGTAGTCTGTGTTGAGCAAATAAAGATCTCCTATGGAAAGATAAACTATTGTGAAAAACAATTTGGATTTTAATCCCAAGGGATTTCAACCTCAGAGCTCATGGATTTGGATATTTTGGATGAAGGCTGTTTAACATAGCTGGCTTCCCATTTCTTGTTAGCCATTTTAACAGCAGAGCATAATTATTTTCATGCTGTAATTTAACTATGCCTCACAATATATCCCGTATCATCTAACTATCTGTCTGTCTGTCTGTCTATGTATCTATCCATTTGTCTATCTATCTATCTTTCATAGCAAATTATTTTTTTTACTGTACATTAGTTGCTGGATAATTTCTTTTGAATGTAAGTAAGTTTTCCCCAAGCATTTTTCCCAACCCAGTCCAACCAACCACTACAATTGAATCCGTGAGGCAAAAGAAATGCAAGACCTTAACTAAATCCTGCTGGAACCAGTCTCTTCACCCACCACTGCTCGGTACCCAGCTGAGATGCAGCATCACCAGCACCAATGCCCGGCTGCAGTGCGGCACATGAGGGGCAATGCTGGGCAGAATGGAGCCAGCATGTTCCTCACAGACAAGCCACAGCTGCCACATGGCTACTGCTCAGGGTTTTGCTCCATACTTAGCAACAAGACTCAAACAGTCTCACTTTGAGGTGTAAAATCTGTACAAAGACTTCCAGATGGGACACAGTCAGGTGGCTTCTGCTGGTTTAGCAAGCAAGGGGGATGTCTTCTGGGAAGCCCAGCAGCTTCACCATGGCCTCATGCCTGTAGGGGCTCAGGTCCCATGTGCAAACACTGAAGGGGAAGAGAAGTTCACCATCCACTAGGAAGCTGCAAGCCAGTTGGAAGTCTGAAAGGCTGTGTAGTATTCAGAAGCATCTTTTCCGTTCTTCTATAAAACATTTCATGAGCTTCTTGGCAGGGTTAGGTTAAAAATCCACAGAGCCAGGCAACCTGAAGTGCTTTTACTACTGTACACTATTGCTCTGGAAAGAATTGGGTGCAAGAGGGATGATGCAATAAGGATGTGAATAACGTGCAGGGGATGGGAAAAGATGAGAGAGGGTACATTTACTATTCTTATTTAGTGGAGAGCTTCAACTCTTGATCTTACATATGAACCTTTTATAAATCAAACCAAAGCACAGCTTTGCTTTGGTAGTGTGGCAGGTGGTGATGCTTATAGGTGGAAAAGTCTCTCAGAAGTACCAGTTTTATTTGGAGGGTTATGTGGTACATGTAGCTATGGAAACAAAATGAAATGATGTCATTCACCTTCTTCACTGCTTGACAGTTAAAGAATCCTTTGGTGGCAGGCAGGCAGCGGTCTCCACACCATGCTTTTGTTCTGGCTCAAAATGTTCCTGAACGACTTCTGCATTCAGTGTTCTCCAGGAGGTTTTATATTCAGCATTTACTAGCTAGTTTAACTTTCCATGGGCTGAAAATACATAACTATAGCTCTCTCTGTGTGAGTAAAAAATAGAACTTGCCACAAAAAGAAACAGGAAAATGCCATGCCTTCTGCTCCCAGCTACTTCTGCAAAAACAGAAGTTTTAGTTCTCTCTTGGGCTAGACTTACACATGTGAAACTGATTGACTTTGTTGGACCTACTTCTTCATTAATCAGACCTCACTCTTCACTGAGGGTGGTGAGGCCCTGGCACAGGCTGCCCAGAGAAGCTGTGGCTGCCGCCTCCCTGGCAGTGTTCAAGGTCAGATTGGATGGGGGTTTGGGCAACCTGGACTAGGGGACGGTGTCCCTGACCATGGCAGGGGGATTGGAACTAGATGAGATTTGAATTCCCTTCCAACCCAAACTACTCTGTGATTCTACTTCTACCTTAGAACATGTCTACAAAAGACAGGAGGGATTGAGTTCTCAGTACCACCAAGGAGAAAATATGAGCCTATTTAGCCTATCAGATGGTAGAAAATAGAATGCTTTCACATAAGCTATCTTGAAAGCAGCACTTAAGCAGAGATGGCAAACTGCCTGGGACAGAGACCTGATGTTTTCAATAAGCAATGGCTGTACTCAAGGCAAAATGACAGTCTGGTGCTGCAGGGATTGAACAGACTGATGGTCTTTCTGGTGACAAAAGAGCCTGTAAGGGACTCTGTATGCTGCTGTCAGATAGCTAGACCAGCTCTTTCCTGACATGCAGTGTGACACACCCATAAATTTCTATTATAACCACCATCACCTTCTCAAAATTACCAGTACTGCAGAAAGAAAAATCTCTGTTCCTGTGCTCTGGGCCCAGTCTTCAATGGGATTCACATGTTATTCAGCATCTTTATCCCCAGCCCCCCAGAGGTTTGGCCAATCATCTAAGCTTGGCTTTAACTTGAAGCTTTACTTTATATCTGTTTAGAATGAAAAATTCAAGAACCTTCAAGTAACAGTTTCTCAGATTGTACCATTGTCCCAGTTATCTTTAAAACATCTATTTTTATGCTCCATGGGTTGAGCACAAATCTAGGATTTCTTGCCACCCTCATTCCTCAACAGCTTCCACAGCTGTCAACAAGGGAACAGCAAAAATGAGGATGAAAACAACTCATCTGCTGCTGCTCAGCTGGTGGTAAGTGTCATTTCAGGGGACATTTCTCCTTTGCTGCCATCTTCCTCTTGTGTTTTGTCTCCCTCTTTGTCTCTCACTCATTTCTAGCATTCTAATTTGCTACCCTCCTAGTTACCCAAACACACCTCACTGAAAGCCTGTATGAAATACTCTTGCACAAGCACAAACAATGGAGTTCCTAAATTAACCTTGCAGGGCTTTGTGAACACCACATGAAAAACAGTCATTGATGGCAATTAAAAGTGTTTTGAAAAGATAAATACTCAGCATTCAGCTACACAAAAAGAAATCAGTAATCATCTCCTACTTACAGTGGTGGCAGGAACAAAGATGTTGAGGTATAGGCAGTCTTCACTGACAGAATATAGCGGGGCCTCTCCATCTCCTGGCTGCCAACAAGATGCCCTAGAGACACCGATGGAGAAAATCACATTTAAAAGGCTTGTGATTTCTTTCTGCTACTGGTATTTCCTTACATTTTGATACACTGAGTTTATAAAATCTTTCAATCTGTAGATCTCAATCACAGGCTATACCTTAGTAACAAATATGTGGGTTTGTATACACACAGTGCAAAACCACGTTGTATTTTCATGTCTAGGATCCTTCCCTCAGAAAACCAACCTTATTTTAAAAAGATTAGAACTTGAAAATCAGCCATAAGAAAACTCACATTTTGCATAAGCTGCACAAAATCAGCACCAGATGTAAAGGGAGCAGGACTGGGGGTCTCAGGCCTAGGTCTCCCCCTGCTACTGCCTGCTCACCGATGTAGTCCACTCCTTTACTGCAATGTTTTTATTTCACATTCTAATAGTCTGTGGGCTACATTTACTTATATCTATTTTATTTTCCAATTGTCTCTGGGAAAATATGGTAAGTTTTAAATTTTAAGACATTTTAAAACTCATTTTGCTCTAAGCACCGTAGCAGACCATCAACAATGTTAAAAATGAACCTTTTAATTCAGCCAGCCAGCCAGCCAGCCATGCATAGGAAATCATGTTCTGGCCATCACCTGTATGAGATTTGTATGCTTAAGGTCTCTCCACAACAAGAATCAAGTGGATGCTTTTTGCAGTTCAGAGATAAGCTATTTTGAAGCCATTTCCTTCTACTTCACAGCCATATTTATGTCACATAACCCAAGAGAGGCTGCAGGAAAGAGACTAATATCTCAGAGAGCTATTTCTAAATTATGATCTTTAATTCCCTGATAAAATTTTACACTGAAGGTGTGAAAAATTTAAAAGTAAGAGGCAAGGGAAAGGACTGGTTTTAATGCAATTCTACAGTATCTTTCTGTAAGGGAGGGTCCTAGAACAGTGGTGTCACGCAATAGCTTTCACACCAACGTAGAGAAGCACATCATCTGCAACCAAAACTACTCAAGCCATCATTTTAGGCAGACAAAATACAATTTCCCATGCAGGTACTTAGCCAGAACAACAGGTCTAAAGCAATTAATTGTATGGCCTTCAACAGGGCAGCAGGAACCATCACCCGTGATGAGTATTTTTTTTCTTTCTTTTTTTTTAGCAACTCAACAAGATTCCCAGCACCTCCAGCTCCCAGGATCTCCTCATGGCAGGACCCACTCCAGGGAAAGGCTGCCACCTGCTGAGGCAAGACCACAGTTTCTCCAGTGCTGGAGACTCCAACATCCAGAGGAGCTTTTTGCTTGTATGGAGGTTGGGGTTTGGGTTGGGGTTTTTTTGGGTCTTTTATCAGGTTCAGGCTAATAAGTAAATATCTTCTGCCAGGAATGCGCTAAGTGCTAACATGAATTTCTTATATACAAATAATGTGCAACACAACATAGAATTAAAAAAAAAAAGGCTGTTAAGACTTTTTAAACACACAGAGACTAAGGTCCCTCTGTTTCTGCAATTGCACCTCCATGGTGCTAAGCTCCTAGAATTCATTTTTTAACCTTAAATGAATTATAGAAAATAATGTCCAGGTTTTTCACTGGCCTAAGGAAGCACCGAGTATCCAACATATAGGAGCAGATTAACTAAGGTCCGTAAATTGCTCTGAAAATCTCAGCCAGGGTGCCCATTGCAACACCAGCTCTTCAAAGAGAGACCACAGAGGCAGATGGGTCTTACCAAAGTCCTAGCAGACACCATGCTGTGGCTGCAGACACAAACAGCTGATGTGTGCTAACCTAACATCACTGTGCACCTGGGGAAACAAAAAGCCACATCTCACTAGATCCCTCCACAATGTACATGAGCCTGTGTGACTGCTGTGATTATGTTGTTAATACAGTACACTCACAACTCAGTGAGGATGAGACCACCAAAGGCCAGATGCTTTTTCAAGTCCTCAAAACAGTGCTGCGTCTCTATTTACTCAGTTCATCACAGGCTTTGCTAGAAACCTCTGCAGAAAAATCCTAAGCAATGGAGGCACCATCATCCTGCCAGCTCCCTTGCAAAGATTTATCATAGAATTTTTTATGTTGGAAGGGGCCTTCTAAGGTAAACTAGCCAAACCCCATTGCAATGTGCAGGGACATCTTCAACTAGATCAGACTGCTCAAAGCCCCATCCAAACTGACCTTGAGTGTTTCCAGGGATGGGGCATC
Organism: Porphyrio hochstetteri; assembly: GCA_020800305.1. NCBI lineage: Eukaryota > Metazoa > Chordata > Aves > Gruiformes > Rallidae > Porphyrio > Porphyrio hochstetteri. The sequence continues at coordinate 9,740,274 of CM036906.1, forward strand.
TACCACCTTCCTGGGCACGCTGCTCCAGTGTTTCACCACACTCATTGTAACAATTTCTTCCTTATACCTAGTCTGAATCTACTGTCTTTCAGTTTGAAAACATTACCCCTACCACAATGCACCCTACTACAAATTTTTTCTCCATCTTTTTTAGAAGCCCCCTTTAAGTATTGAAAGGCTGCAATAAGATCTCCCTGGAGCCTTCTCTTCTCCAGGCTGAACAAGCCCAACTTTCTCAGCCTGTCTTCACAGGAGAGGTGCTCCAGCCCTCTGATCATCTTTGTGCCCCTCCTCTGGACTTGCTACAACCACTCCATGTCTTTCTTGTACTGGAGCCCCAGAGCTGGACACAGTACTCCAGGTGAGTGTCTCACCAGAGCAGAGTAGGGGACAGAATCCCTTCCCTCAACCTGCTGCTCACGGTCCTTTAGATGCAGCCCAGGATACGGTTGGCTTTCTAGGCTGTGTGTACAGGTTTGTGGTTCATGTACACCTTTTCAACCACTATCATCCCCAGTTCCTTCTCCTTTTCCTTAACCATGTAAGCTCTTGGACAAATCAGCAGCTGAAATAGTAGCACTAACCACATGAAGACCGCTCCCAGTGCCAGGAACTGAACAAGACTGGGTGGTCAGCTGTGGCTGTAAGGATAACACAGGACCTCAGGTCCATATAGCTCCTTGGAAGCTCTTAAGTCGCTCGACCTCCTCTCTCAGCCCTGATTTCTGCAACTCCCTCTACAAAAAGTTCACTGAGTCCTTCCACCAGACTCTCTCCTTTTGACTGTTCGGTACCTTCAATCTCCTGTTTCTTGTTTCTATCTTTTTTTTCCCCTGCAGCTCCTCCTGTCTGCCAGGAAACAGTCTGTTTTTCATTGATAGGAACATGATCAGGTACCAGCTCTCATGTATCAACTTCCTCTGTACACGTGCAGTGTGGCTTGCTCAAACAGGTTTCGTGTGCCCTGCTTTTCATTACAAGGAGGGGGGACGCACTGTGAGAAAGTCTCTTTGAAACGTATTCCACTCTCCTACCCTGTTTCTTCTTGTTGCTGCATTTCTATCTGCTGTTTTGTTTGTTTTTAAAAAAACCCACTGTCCTGACAGGGGGTCAGGACAAATACACACTAAGTACTGTCACCCAAACACGCTTTTCTTTAAGAAATACATATTCACAATTGTAATATTGGTGTGACAAAACTAAGACCCATAAGACTAAATGAACCACAAACATGTGCACAAAGGCTACATCTGTAGAGTGCCTCCAACCGAAACTCAGTAAACAGTGATGTCCATACAGTTCTGGAGAGCCAGGGGCAGCCAACAGGAATCATTAGACATAGGGACTTACAAAGATACTTAGCCTACCTGCTAACACAGTTCTAAAGCTCATTTCCTCTTAAGGCACTACTTACAAGGTTTGTAACTTCTGTAATTCTGTTCAAGTCATTTAGCAAGTATTTGCCTTTTAACAGTTTTTGGAGAAAAAATGACTGCCTGGGTCATTCACCCTGACCTTCTAGACACTACTAGGCAGAGAATTTCTATATGAGGACCACAGCTTCTGGTGGCCCTGCACTGGACTCTTTCGAGGAGTCCCATGTCCTTGAACTGAGGGCTCCAGAACTGGACATAGTATTCCAGGTGTGGTCTCACCAGGGCAAAGTAGAGGAGAAGAAGGACCTCAACCTACTGACTACACCCTGTTTCATTAAGTGCTCTACAAATTTATGGCTCAGTGGAAGCAAAATGTATCTGTACAAATATTACAAATATCTGTATAAATACTCAGAATGAAAATGGATTGACAGCAGATGGGCATTGGGGAGTTATGCATAGATTCAAGGCAATGTACTTGAGGTGCTAACACACATTAACATATAGATGGAGAAATTACTCCTTTTACTAAATTCCCAAGCTTGTATTATTCTGTACCCTATAGTTTCTTTTGCAAGAAATGACATGACATCTGGTCACCACTCCAGCTACTTTCATGGATGAAATAAGTGCTTCTGTGAATGACCAGAGGGTTTTCTTACCGAGCCACAGTAGCATTCCAGCTTTCCACCCGAGCAAACGGCTCCGGAGGACTGAAGCGCCTCTCTGCAAGGGGAGGTGCAGCGTATGGGATTCCCAGGAACTGGCTGATGTTTCTCCACTCTGAGCCAACACGGATCACCTGGGATTTGCCCATCAGATCTCCATGGGATGGGATGCGCACAGATGGGGTTGAATCCAATTCAGAAATGGGAAGGAATAAATCTATTGGGACATACATGACACGGGGAGGGGTGGGGGGTGGGATGACACAACAGAAATCATTTTCTTAGTCAAGTTATTACTATTTCAGAAGTGAAAATTAATTGCATTTCCCATAATTTCAAACTGTTAATTGTCTAATTCACTTATTTAAACAAAACACAAATAAATATGTCCCTTCATGCTATTCTAGATATTAGTCACTGGATATGGACATTTAACTTTGCAGACCCTTACTCAAACATTTCTTCCAGATAAGACACTGCATTAGTGTCTTATCTACTGCATTCTACAGAAAGGATGAGAGATTTTCAGACTTCCCCCTCTCTCACAACTCTAAAAAGCACAGTGTTGCACCTTTAAATGTTTATAGAGAGTCAGAGAGAGGAAAGAACCATGCAACTCATTGGTTGGGACTCTCACCAAGAAAGACTTGTCCTTCAGTCCCCTTTCAGGTTGCTGTTCCGTCATGTGAGACAGAAGAGCTTCAACAGAAGGCACTGAGCACAACCCATGTCCACATTCCTACAGCCTTGAAGCAGGAAGCAGCAGTGCAAGTTCTCAATTTAAGTGAATGAGGCACATACGTGCCTTCTTCATGCATGAGAAGGGAACACAAGACTTTAGGGTACCAGAGGGCCTTCATCACCATCTCTTGCCTTACACTCTGTGGTGACTGCTGCCATTTTCTTCCACAGAACTTATGCAGGTATCTATATGTTAGATCAAACATAATTGCTATCTGAATCTATTTTTACTTGCAGAAAATTATGAAATATTTTTAGACTATAGTTTGATACCTTTTTTTCTTTTTTTTTTTATATAAGGATTATCTGAATCATAGGCTGTGTCTCCAAAGAGGTTTTTCAATAATACCTTACTTTAAAACAGAGCTAGCTGATACCTTGTACTATTTCTCTCCTTAATAATATATTTGGTGGGCAGGAACTGAATTCTAAGTCACGTGACTAAAAGCAAAACTGTACATAAATATACAAACACAGAAGTCTAGCTATTACATCTCAGTCTGTGATTTTTTTTCACGTGACAATGATAGACCCCTTTTTCTCTCATCAGGTTTGAAACTAGAAGGTTCTCATTGATTTGTCAATTCTTCATAGTAATCTCAGGGAAAATGAAATATCTCTTCCCTTCCCCCCTATTTTTGCCTGGTTTCTACCTACGCTAATAAAAGAAATAATCAGCGTTACACGAAAGGAAAGCAGCCTCTTTTAAAATCAAGGGGGAAAAACCCAACAAAATGTAGAGTTATAAATAATTATATAGAAAAAAATTAGCATATTACTTGTCTACACAACTTCTACTTCTCTTAAATAATTTTCACTTGTTTAAAATATTAGTTCATCTTGGTTTAGAGGTTTTGGGGTTTTTTTTGTTCCGTATGCTTTCTCCAGAGACTTAAGACTTTCAATTGACTGTACTGTGGGTTTTCAACACTCCTTGTGTTATTCTTAGAATTTAAAAGGAAGAACATTTAGAAACAGCTGCAGAAAAAAAGGAAGGAGCTGGACATTCATTACTGGTCTTTTGTTTCTTTTTTCTATTCTGCACTTTCCAAAACATCTTTCATAGACCAGACTTACTTTATTATATCTGCTTCAACATTAGATGGTAACACTACAGTTTTTTTCATGTTTATAAAAATTATTTGGGGATATTTTCCCATCCAGCTTGGCTGCAACTCTACTGAAGAGGTAATAGACAACTGATTAGGAGACATCTGTATTGCTTTATGTCTACTGAGTATTTCCTCACGCTGCCATTCATAAGAATCATGCACAGGCCACCACAGTCAAGTTTTTTCCCCCACAGCCTTAACCTGCTCTTACCTTGTCTTCTATAGATATACGTAGCTGGCTCTTTGAGTAAAACCTGGCAGCTGTGTCCTTGCAAGCCATGTGTGCATATCTGTGTGTCAGGGTAGAAAAGGCATCTTACTGCTGAAGGCTGAATTTCCAGTGTAACCACCGTACATGACTGATTCTTTGAACAAGCTATGAGGTGAAATGTGAAGAAGAAGATCACATAAAAACGTATTCTCAAAGTATTTTCTATGACATTGTTATAACATGCTTAAAAAGAAAGAGTTTACAACAGGTCAAGCAACAAGGATACGAAGTAGCTATAAAGCAGAATAAAGGGGCATAAATGTCCCCAGATTCCCAGAACATTGTCCAAAATAGCCGAAGCACAAAAGGTTATATTGGCTTTAAAATGGAACAATACAGCAAAAGAGCAGGTATCACAGGTTTTAGGAGAAGAAACATCTTCTTATACAGTACTGAGGAGCTGAGTTGAATTCAGACAGTTCCCAGGGAAGTCCAGGGGAAGGTTTCACAATAAGAAAAGTGACCCCCTCAAACATCCCAGTTTGCATGCAGAGGTGAGTGTCCAACATTTTCCTTCAGGAAGATATATTCCAGCAGTTACAGGAAAAGGAAAGGGGGAAAATTTACACTGATCACCTTCTTAAGGTGAAGATCATCTACTTCAGAAAATGAGACCATTCCAAGGACCATCTTCTGCAGTAGGTGGGGACAAAAAATTGATTTTTCCTTATTTCTACTGTTCTGTGGCATTTGAAGATTTGCTAGTCATGTGAAGTTAAAGCACTCTGCTGTCTATTCAGGCTACTGATTAAAGAAGGTAGTTCTCCCATCTGCCTTACACAACGAGCTTCCCTTAACTATTCTTTAGAAAATAGTGACATCATCCTTTCTATTATTCCACACAATATTCTCCAAGTTGTACAGTGCCTGAAGAAACAAAAGATCTCTGTGCCCAAGAGAGGTCAAAATTCTACAATTACTGTATGGCATTTTATATCTATTGTATAATATTAGATAAACTATTTCAGGTCCCTTCTCTCAAATTCAGAATTGCTTGTTTAAAAACACGTAAAATCAGCGTATCTGTGTCAGAAGTGTAGGGAAGTTGCTCTTGATTTTTCAGGCTCACAAGCCAGTGTTTTCTGTAAAGCTAAGAAAAACTATTTCTTACCAGATAGACAAAAGTCTCTGGCAGTGGAGAAGTCGTTGGATGTTTCTCTGCTAACTTGCACAACTTCAAAGTTTGAGATGGATGAATCCAAGAGAACAGAGGATACATTTAAGGGTTGCCATGTATCTGAATACTCTGTAAAACAAACCATACAAAAGAAAAATACAACTAAAGGAATCAGTAAAAAAAATCAGAGGAAAATAATATAGATGTAAAAGCACTGGGAGTTCCCCAATGAAAGACTTTCACCTTCCTTAGCATCAAGTGGGAAAAAAGTAAATACAATATCCAAAGGCTTCTGATTTATCCAGTCCCATCTTCAGAGGTCATGTACAACTAGGGTTACAAAGGTTTTCAGTTAATAAAGAGGTAAATGGGGAGCAGCTTCATCCAGGTTTGCATGTAAATTCAAGTGATTAAATAAAGGTTTCTGAACAGGCCTAGTTACACTAAAGGACATGGGTCATAATGCTTGCACAAGCTCCTGAGCAAGTATAGCCACTAACTCCTTGGAAAGCAAGTGGGGATCCTCCATATGACTGAGCACTCCCAGAACCTCCAGCAGATATCCACATCTGTATCTAAAATGGGAGCTGGTTTCCTAAGGCAGGTTTCACCTCAGTCACCTTCAAGGTACATGACTACATCTGAGTTAATTACACCAGACCCTTTGTACCCTCAAGAGGAATGGACAGTTTTACTATACAATAACTCCACCACACTTTAGGATGTCTGCTTTAGGATGAGACAAATCACCAGGTGTCCATGTTGTCTGTATAGGGAATCTCACATGAGTAGCTGAAATGGAAATGTTTATGTTGCCTTCATGCATCTATGTAAGGAGAGCAAGCCATGACCTTACAGACTAAATGAAAATGAGATAACTGTTTTCACAAATGCTATATTTTGTCTTCACTTTGATTTCCTAGAATTCCATAGAATTACACAAAATTCTATGAACTGTTCTAATATCATGTAACTGCTAAATAATTAAGATTTAATTCTATATCATATGTATATATATACTATATACACAAATACATATATATACACATGTATATAGATATATATAGACATATGTATGTACACATGCGAATACATGTGTGAGCATACACAGAGCTACTGACTCTGGTGTTCATCAAAAATTATTCTTCGGTCTCACAGTGGATTTGAAAAATGCCACAAACATTCATTTCTCATACACAAGCAGATAAAAATATCTGCAGGCTCTCAATTTTGCACACAGAAATAAAACAAGAAGCCTTGGGAAAGAATGGACCTTTAATTATTTTAGTTTCTTTCAACAGTTCAATATGTTTTAAAAGCAAAACCTCCTAAACTGGAGGTTGGTGTTGCCCTCTCCATGTAATTGTAGGGTGAGGAAAGAGCTGAGACCGCTGCTTTCTTGCTATTCCTGGTGAGCAGACCTTGCCTTGTAGCTTGAGTTCATTTACCACACAGATGCAAAAGTTGTGACCGTTCATTTCAGTAAAGATGTCTTTAAGTCTTCTGAGATATCATAACTTGCAAAAGTGTCCAAAGTTTCCTTCCTCCCCCTCCTCACAGATGGACAGCTGTGACCATACCACTCAACATCAAATCTGAAGCTGAATCCCTGGTTCATGCAATCAGGGATGTGGCATGCCCTCCCTGAAACTTGGAAATCCTAGTGATCGTACACTTGTCCAGTTGATGAAAACCCAAGACTCTAAACAGACCCATGGACTACCCTGGCTGCATCATTCCTTGAGCAAATAGGCAGGGAATAGCAATGACTAAATTAGATTTCAAAATTACTCTGTTTCAAATAATTCATGAAAACACAAGGCAACTGGCACAACCCAGGGCTCTACACTGATGCCAAAAATCTTTGGTTTTGCTAGGTAAATAATTCCCAAGGAAGTGTAAACCTCAGGCATGGGTTATTTCCCAAAGAACAAGCTGAAAAAAACCTGATGTGCTATCACAATTGCCAAGGCTCTTCCATTACTGTTAGCTCCTTTGCTCTCATCCTTGCTGAAGAAAACATATGATGGAGTGATGAACCTACATACTGTAGTCCATAGACCTTCCCAAACAGACCAGCCCTAGATAATGCTTGTGAACTAGAGGCAAGAAAGCAGCACTGGGTTCCATGGGTCGTGTTCAAACACTTCATTCTATTCCTGTTACATTTGGGGTCAAATTTCCCAAAAGATAGAGGCTGAAAGTCTCCAGCTAAGTATAGAAGGTTAATATGGTATTGCACTGTCATATGTGAAAGACCATTTGACATCAGAGTGTAGCAAAGTCATCATCAGCACTGTATTTAGAGGGAGTCTGAACTGGTAAGGGAGCGATGACCTTGCAGTCACAGCCTGACATGTGGAACAGATCCAATGCACTCACTATTCAATTATTTTAGAGGAATATGGTGATTGTAGTCAGGTACAAATTATTACATTTCATATGTCAATAGTTTCTCTATTTTAAAACCATCTAATATGACCTATTGATGATTCATGTTAGAAAATTTCAGCATTTCCACCTAGGGTGATGTAGGGTGCTACAGTTTGTGGCATTTCTTTTGAAAGATGCTTAAAAACTCTGTAAGTGATTGAGAACTAACCACGACATCCTCTCTGTTATCCCATAATCTCTCTGGAGATTACTTGGGGAGGGGAAAGAGTAAAAATCATGGGTTGAAATAAAGACAGTTGAATATGACAAAAAAGTAAGATGATGATGATGATCATGATAAGAATATACAAGACAAGTGATGCACAGCACAATTGCTCACCACCCAGCGACCACCAATGCCCAGATAGTTCCTGAGCCAGGCTCTAAACTCTTGGCTAGCTTCCTCTGAGAGATATACTGAGCATGGTGTCATAGACATCCATAGATCAAACACTCATAAGCATCCATAGATCATACATTCATACCTAAAATACATTTTATTTTGCTTACTCTTCACCCCAACTCTCACAGAAGTAACCCTTGCAACCTCCTACTACCTACACAGGGTTAGTTTTTGGGTTAGTTGGAAATTTGTGGCAGTTTTCTTCCTCCTCAGTTCTGGATTAAGCGTACATAATCATGGATCAAATTTATATACTGAGACTTCCAAAGCTGTCCTTTTCCAATCTTCTACCCAGCTGACCCCAGACACAGATAAATGCAGAAACACTAATGCTTCCTGTAATGACAGAGCAAAGCCCTTTAACCCAGAGCTGCCCAAGGCACAATTGCAGACATTGCCAGCCAGCAGTTAGTTGGAAAAGATATTTTGGCTATTGCTTGTTTCCTCCTTCCCTTCTCCTGGCAGTGGATCCAGCAGTACCTGCAGCCATGCAAACCCACTTTGTTGCATAGGCAAAATAGAACTTTCCATGGCTGATCTCAACTTGCCTCTTCTAGAAACAGCTCTCAACGCACACAGCTGTAAACTGGCACCGCTTTGCTGAAAATGCAGAGTGCACCTGATGGGCTAGAAGACATTTCTGGTTTATATATAGGTTGAGTTCTGACCCTCCAAACCACATTTTGGCAAGTGCTTTGATTGGATAATTACAGTGCTCTGAATCCAGCCAGTTCTGTAACTTTTATTGCAAAATTATAGATGTCCCATACAGAGGAGACACTCTCTTCCAGATGTTCTTGTTTGGGTAGGCAAGGTTTAAGGCTGGATTTGCAAAAGGACTCGCACTGACCTTACTCTGTTCCCACTCAGGTCATAAGATCACAAGACTGGAACAGATTTCCTAGGGGTACAGAGTTCAATCTTCCACTTTCACAGGCAGTGACATTATAAAGTCCTTTACTTAAAGTCAACAAAAGTTTCATCACTGACTTCAGTAGAAGCAAAGAAGGGTCAGTTCTTAGTTTGCAGGAAAATTCATTTTATATAAGGCAATGGAGATACAGAATTGCAATAAAATAAAAAGTTAAATTTAGAAGAAAGCTCATGAGGTTGAAGAGGTGCATAAGTCAGATGAGGTTAACATGAGGTTAAGGAGGTACATAAATCAGGGTCCAGCATGCCTAATTTGTGACAAATTTTGATCTTAATTCTGAAATTTGTAAGCCATATTTAATAGCCCTGACTCAAGACAAAAACATGCTTGCAGACTGAACCCAGTGCTTTATATTCCTGTCGTTCTGAGGGGGTTTTTCAGTGAAGACTCCTAACCTGTCTGCATACCAATAATCTCCAAAACCAGCAAATCTTCAACTCAGAGATGACCTGCAGAAAATATACTTTTTCTAAAATACATCTGCTTCTCATTTTTGTCCATCCACTGAGATCTGAATAACTCAAAATGAATGATTTTATTAAAACTGCTGCATAATAGCTATAATCACACCTCAGACAAATACCTCCCAAACAAACAAATGTGTTATTTATGGCCTTTAATAGTGAGCAATCTTGATATGCTCATGTTAAGCTTTTTGCTTCCTTCAGTAGTGCCAATTATAGAAAATGAGTTAGTAATAGGATACTAAAACTGTACCAGATATTTATCCAGGTTTAAAATAAGCTGTTTTCAAAAGGCTAAATCTTCATGTTTACAAACAGAATAAAAATTGAATTTAAGACTAAAGACAGAGTAATCCTACAGCAGAGGTCTAATATGTTGTATGGGGATACGGTAGATCAGTTCCCGAGGATGGATTAAAAAAAGAGGTCTTTGTTTCACACCAAAGATCACTCTGACATACACTCAGCATTGTGGGAAAACAGGAAGGCAAATGATACTATTAATCACCACAGGCAGCTGTATCAGCCCCCTGTACTACTGTCAGCATCTCTGTCGAGAATGGAAATACCCCATATGCTGAGAGAGCTCAATGGGAAATTTATTCCCGTGTCGGAAAATCCCATAGCCACTGCTCAGCCCGCACTGAGAGACCCACTGCAGATCACTAGGGCATTCAGGGAGGCAGAAACAGGAAGGGCCCTGCAGATCGTGACATCCATACCTCTCAGTGGGTTCTCAGTGAATTACTTGATTTATATACAGTGAGAAAAAAACCCATATGATCCCTCCACACATTTCTGTGTACGATATGCAGAGATCACCATTTAAGGGCCATTGCCTACCAGCAGTAGCAAAATCTAAATAGATAGCCTTAACCTATTGAAAACTGAGGAACCCAAAGACACAAATACTCATTAAAGTTTCGATAATCATGGAATCAGAGTGGTCTGGATTGTAAGGGACCCCAAGGATCACAGAGCTCCAACCCCCCTGCCCAGGGCCCCATCCAACCTGGCCTTGAACACGTCCAGGGATGGGGCATCCACCACCTCTCTAGGCAGTCTGTTCCAGCACCTAACCACTCTCTGTGTAAAGAACTTGCCCTAATATCTAATCTAAACCTTCCCTCCTTTAGCTTTAGTCCGTTCCCCCTTGTCTTGTGATTATCTACCCTTTTAAAAGTTGATTCTCATCCTGTTTGTATGCTCCCTTCAGGTACTGGAAGGCTGCAATGAGGTCCTCCCACAGCCTTCTCTTCTCTAGGCTAAACAAGCCCAGCTCCTTTAGCCTCTCTTCATAGGGGAAAATGACAGCATACAATTCATAAATCTCATAATAAAGTAAAAGCAGAAGTTATACGTCAGTGTCATTCCTCCCTTCCACATGTATGGGAATACTGTCGGACTTTCCAGTTTGCTTTCAGAAATTCCTTCCTTTGCTTTCAGTAATTCCTTCCTTTGCTTTCAGTATTCCTTCTAAAAAGCCAGGTAACATTTCAGTCTTAATTGGAAAGACAAAAAACACCCTTTCACAGCTCAAAATCCTGTGAATTATTTCATTATACAATTAAATATATCATATATAGCAATGTATAATTCCTCATTAATTTCTTATCTGCCTGTATCTTACAGCTGGCTGCAGAGAGTTCCGTATCAAACCTGATTATTAGACCTGACTATTTTCTCTTGTACCTAACATTCACCCTTATTCACACAACCCAGTGGAGTTGTTATTTAAACACAAGTGTTAATAAAGCAAGACTGCAGCATGATATATGAGGACTTTCAGCATGGGCAGTGTTAAAATAACAGCTGTCCTCCCATCCTTAAAGGTCACAGACCATACCTGAAACTTGCCACAGATGGTTCTATACTCAATGTCATCACAGCATGTGAACTTTTTCAGGGGAAAAAAATGCTCCATACATAACAAGTCAGATTTTCCCAGGTTATCTATTTTTCTATCATTACTTCACAGATAAGAGGAACTGTGTGGAAATCACAGCAGACCAGCAGGAGCGTGCTCTGCTCCACATGATGAAAGAACAAATAAAAGCATTCATTTCAAGATGAAAAACACATATACTGTTAAGCACACTACAGATTAGTGATGATGACAACTTGGAGAGAGAGAGAGTGTATGTGTATATATTATATACATATACATATCATATAACCTTATATCAGAAAGGGTATTGCAAGAATATAAAAAGGTAAAAGATGTTGAAGCCACAAGAAAGCAACAAGGATTCAGTTAAATGTCTGCATCTCACCTGTCTCCTGCCAGACTGCAGCAACCTACAGGCATTATAGAGAACTTAACTCCCATTTTTTGCAGACTAATGGGGTAACTAGTGAATGTAGAAATGCCTAGCAATGCTGGCAGGAGGGAGAGTAACCTGAAGAACCCAACCAGGAGCCTCAGGCTGTTGAGAGGAATGACAGTGTACAATGGGTTTCTGGATGAATAATCTGGTACAATGCAAAGCACTGGAAGAACCTCAAGCCTTGCCTTCTGCTGCATCACTCTACAAGAAAGACATCAAGGTCCTGGAGTGTGTCCAGAAAAGGGAAACCCGGCTGGTGAAGGGTCTGGAGGTCAAATCTTATGAGGAGTGGCTGAGGGAGCTGGGGTTGTTTAGTGTGGAGAAGAGGAGGCTGAGAGGAGACCTTATCACCATCTACAATTACCGGAAAGCGGGTTGTAGAGGGGTGGGTGTTGGTCTCTTTGTCCAAGTGACAGGAGATAGGACAAGGGGGAAGGGACTCAAGCTGCACATGGGCAGGTTCAGATTAGATGTTAGGAAAAAATCTTTCGCTGACAGGGTTTTTGGGTACTGGAACAGGCTGCCCAGGGAGGGGGTTGAGTCACCCACCAACCTTGGATGTATTTAAAAGATAGGTAAACGAGGTGCTTAGGGGATATGTTTTAGTAGAGGGCAGGTACAGTTGGACTTGATGATCTCAAAGGTCTTTTCCAACCTATTGATTCTGTGGTTTTGTGATCTCTCCTGAGGTTTGTCTCATACAGAAGGGATTTATTCGCATCTCCATGGTGGCTGCAGGCTGCTCTATGACAGGACATGATAAGAAGCTGGTACTGAAAATTATTTTCACTGTTGAAGATTCAATGATCTAGAGGTTTTATGAAGATTATTGCCTGTGAATATCTTCAAAAGCTCAGATTGAGGAAAAGAAGGAAAACAAAAACCTTTTTGCTCAATTTACTTAGGTTGAGATTCAGTGAAGGAAACTCCTGTAGATTTTTGGGTGAAACAAAAGAATTTGGTCTCATCTTTTCAACTTCTAAGCCTCTAGTGACTGCATCAGAAGTCCCCTTTGTGCATAGAATCATAGAATGGTATGAGTTGGAAGGGACCCCAAGGATCACAGAGCTCCAACCCCCCCGCCACAGGCAGGGCCACCAACCTCAGGCCTGGATCTACACTAGGTTGCCCAGGGCCCCATCCAACCTGGCCTTGAACACTTCCAGGGACGGGGCATCCCCTACCTCTCTGGGCAGCCTGTTCCAGCACCTCACCACTCTTTCTGTAAAAAAACTTCCCTCTAATATCTAATCTAAACCTTCCTTCCTTTAGTTTTAATCCATTCCCCCTTGTCCTGTCATTGTCTATCCTTTTAAAAAGTTGAATCCCCTCCTGCTTATAAGCTCCCTTCAGGTACTGGAAGGCTGCAATGAGGTCCCCCTGCAGCCTTCTCTTCTCCAGACTGAACAAGCCCAGCTCCCTCAGCCTCTCTTCATAGGGCAGGTGCTCCAGCCCTCTAATCATCTTTGTGGCCCTCCTCTGAACCCTCTCCAACAGTGCCACAGCCTTCTTGTATTGGGGGCCCCAGATCTGGACACAGGACTCCAGATGGGGCCTCACGAGGGCAGAGTAGAGAGGGACAATCACCTCCCTGTCCCTGCTGGCCACCCCTCTTCTAATGGAGCCCAGGATACCATTAGCCTTGCGAGCTGCAAGAGCACACTGCTGGCTCATCTTAAGTTTCTCATCCACCAGAATCCCCAAGTCCTTCTCAGCAGGGCTACTCTCAAGAAGCTCTTCTCCCAGTCTGTATCTATGTCTGGGATTCTTCCGGCCCAAGTGCAACACCTTACACTTGGCAGTGTTGAACCTCATTAGGTTCACCCGGGCCCACCTCTCCAGCCTGTCAAGATCCCTCTGGATGGCTTCCCTTCCTTCTAGGGTGTCGACCACACCACTCAGCTTGGTGTCATCCGCAAACTTGCTGAGGGTGCACTCAATTCCATCATCGATGTCATTGATAAAGATGTGAAAGAGAACCGGTCCCAAGACAGACCCCTGGGGGACCCCGCTTGTCACCTGGACATAGACCCATTGACCACCACCCTTTGGCTACGGTCTGTTAACCACTTTCTTATCCACTGGATGGTCCACCCATCAAATCCACATCTTTCCAATTTAGAGATAAGGATGTGATGGGGGACTGTGTCAAAGGCCTTGCACAAGTCCAGGTAGATGACATCGGTTGCCTTCCCTTTATCTACTGATGCTGTGCTGGACAGTACCTTGCCCCTCCTTGCCTCAAGGCTTTCTGCCTTCAGGCAGATATTAAGGTAAATTAATTTATTCTAGCTGTCCCTTAGTGACTTTGGACAGTTTAAGATTGTATATGCAAGCTTTGAAAAACCAAAACAAAGTGAAAAAAAAAGAAAAAACCCAACCAGTGAGATTATGAGTTTAAACAACATAGAAAATGAGACAAATTCTGGTGACAGTCCAAAGACAGACAATCTAGCTCTGAAGAAGCTGTTTTAATGTTTAGCCTTCTGTGAACATGAGAGAGAAGATCTGTTTCCTCAGAAGGCTAACACTAAAACAGCTTAAACATACAAGTGCTAGATGAAGGCCCTAGCCAGTTTTCAGACAGAGCTAACAAAATACTTCATAGAAGACTGCTTGATCCAAGATATGTCTGACCATTTCTCCAGGCTGTTGAGATCCCTCTGAATGGCAACATACTCATCTGGTCTGTCAACCCTCCCAACCAGTTGTCAACTTACTGCAAGTGAGTTTCTGTCCCATTGTCCCATTCAAGACATGAAACAGTATGAGTCCAAAATCAACACTCTGGGTACAGCAGTGACTTCCCTCCAGCTGGACTACAGTGCTGTGGCCAGCAGTCTGGCCAGCATTTAGTCCACTTCACTGTTGGTTTATCTAGACCTTACTTCATCAGTTTCTATGAGGATGTTATGTGAGACAGCATCAGCAGCTTTTCTGAAGTCAAGATAAACAACACCCACGGTTCTTCACTCCACTTAGTCACCTGGTTGTAGAAGAATGTCTGGTTGATCAGGCATGATTTTCTCTTCCATAAATGCGTGTTGACTACCTTCAACCACCTTCTTGTTCTTAACATTACTGGAAATTATTTCCATGATCAGTTGCTCTATTACCTTCCTAGAGATCAAGATGAGGCTGAGAAGCCTCAGTTGTTCCCTAGGACTTCTTTCTTGACCTTCTTGAAGGCAGAGGGGACATTTGCTTTCTTTCCAGCCATCATGAGGGCCTTTCAAAGGTAACTGAGGGTGGTCTCACAATGACATCAAACAGGTCCCTTTGCACTTGTGGGTGCATCGCATCAGGCCCCCATGAGCTTGTATGTCTAGCTTGCTTTCTAGCCTGATCCTCCTCTTGCTTTGTGCAGTCTTTCCCCCTGGTTTTCATGGACTGACAGATGGATTTACCAGTAAAGACTGAGGTGGAGAAAGCACAAAGTACCTCAGCCTTTTCTGTATCTCTTGTCATCAAGTCTCCTGTCCCATTCAGCAGCAGACCCACATTTTCTCTACTCTTTCTTTTGCGGCCCATGCATTTGTAGAAATCCTTCTTGTTGAGGCTTTTTACACTGTTTAATGGTCCTACAATTCCTTACCGTGTCTATCAAGAAGAGAGATGAGAAAAACAAGTGAAGCATTTACTTCCCACAAGACTGAAAATAACTCTGTTAATCTGGGTCTCTTTACAAGGTATCGGGGCTGAAAACACCACAGACTGGAGTGAAGGAGTGCTCTGTATCCTGACTGAAAACAGGATGAAGTAAAGTCCTGGGGACTCTCTCCCAAGCATTGCAGACTGTCTAGCTAGAAAATGCAGCAGTCAAATGCAGTAGCTGCCTATTAAAATATAGGCCTTAATTGTGCCTCAGTAAACTCTCGCTTGTACGTAACATTAACTTATTTCACAGAGCCTTCTGGCAAAGTATTTAAATTTAAGTATGGTTTTGATCCTCTGATGGAAAGTTTTATATATGTAAGCTTACATGCACACAAACACACACATATATAAACACCTATACACACACAATAGTGCCCTTTAAATAGTGACATTTTCTCACACGTACCATCTGGTTACCACACAGGAGTCACAGTATTGGGGGTTCTTTTCCCCTTGTAGAAGCCATGCCACAGTGTAGCAAATTCAGTCACTTCTAGCTTTTCTCTGATGCCCAATTCTAAACCCATTCATCCTCTATAGCATATATTAATATAACATAGAGAATCATAAAGGGTTTGGAAACAATGTTTTTAAAAATTTTTCCAAACGTCTGACAGCACAAGAGAGATAGCAATCTGACCTAAATAACCATGCTGGTACTTTTACTATCAAAATGAGGCAGCACATAAGAAGGACAGATGGTGCTCAGTTGCATTTTGAATGTGTTGCTGCACACACTGGAGACCCAAAGAGTGGAGGATACCAGTGCTAATTTGACGTCCAGGCTAGTTGTGCTCCTTGTAATTCACTGACTTCTCCTGACTGCTGAACGCAGGGTAACCACTCCAATCCAGAACCCTGCCTCTCCATATGTGGGTCTGCTCATTTGGGTGGTTAACTAGACCTTTGCAAACCAGAGACATACCTAGTACCTCTGCATTTGGAAAGATGACCCGGAAATGGGTGTGATTGATCAAGATTGCTACTAAGAGTAAGATGAGTCCCTCACTTGCAGTGGCTAAGTTCTGAGAGGTCTTGAGAGCAGAGAGCAAGTGACAGATGGGAAGGCATAATTCCCTTAAGTGCTATTTAGGTCACTATTTTCCTGGATTTAAGAAAGCAAGAAAAACAAAAGAAAAATTACAATATTGCTACAAAGCCTCACACTGGAGGAAGAAAGGTTTAACAAAGTATTTTTGTACATGCCATGGGAAAAAAACTTTGCAAAGGGGTTGAATTGCCCAACCTCCCAACATTTCAGACAAAAATTACTTCTGCTTACCTATAAAGATAGCTGTTTTCTTTCTGTTACATTAAAACAATCACTATAAAAGCAGAAATTCTACTAATAACAGAAACTGTCTGAGCATTATCGTTAGTGGTAGTCAAAGATATGGTGATGAAACAGTTAGTGCCAAATTTCAAACTCAATATTGAGTATTAACCGTCTCCTGAAAGCCCAGTTGCGTATGGTATAAGAAAAGACAAGACAGAAACAGAGTAACAAATTTGCTCAAACCAAACACACAATCAAGAGCTGAACTGGACAGACTTCTCAATTTCAGTATCAACTGAGGATTAAATCGAGTTACCTAATGACTAGTCAACCTGCTTCCTTTCCATTACACGCAACATTTAGCAGAGATGCTGTGTATTTCTGGAAAGGACACATCAGGGAAGCCTGTAGCTGTTGACAATTTGCATATATTTTTAGGGGGCAATGAATACAAAGCCCCGAAAGACAGTTGTTGAGTTTCATTTATTAAGAGGATCCACCCATTTTGAAAAGAACACGTGAGCTCCCTAAAATTAATTTACGGCACGTCTGAAATAGTTTTTTCTTCCTGATACCAAAAAAAGTGGTGTCATAGCAAATTACAGCATCTCTTCAAAAGTGGGACTTAACATACCACTCAAATACTACATTTCTTGTGATCCAGTTCTGAATAACCTTGGAGACAATATTCCCGTGCTTGCAGGAAACCACAAACAAGGAGTAAGGGTAGTACAGCTTATCATTCTTCTGTACCACCAATTATAAAGCAGTATAATCCTGCTCTAATTTCTGAAAGGAATTGTCACTTTCATCTTCTTGGGTTTGGGGGAAAATTAGATTTGCTAGATTTGCCTTTTCATCTCTATAGCAATTGTTCCTGTCTATTTGAAAACTCACTGTCCTTCATTGCATTCATCCCTTGCCAACCTGAGAAGCATCAGATGCTACAAGAAAGGCACAAGAGACCCCACAAGAGTGGACAATACCAGCTTTGCAAGAGGCTACCTTTGCCAGAGCTTTTCTTCATTGTCCACTGCACTAATATATGAAGTTATATCCAATGAAAATGATGTGACATCCGTGCTTATAAATGATATAACATTCTATTATGCTGTGATAAATTTCTTCACAAATCCTGCCAAATATTTTGCCTCAGTGACCTCTTGTGGCAGTGAGTTTGAGAGATATTAAGCTAGCATTCTGGATTACATTTTTTCCATTTAAATAATACATAATTAATAAAAAAATACAGAAGTGAATAAACTCACAACCATTTCAATAAAGTGTGATCTTTAAGTAATATATAAAAATAGAGGATATGTCCTGGTTTTGGCTTAATATGCAAATACACTTACCATTTTCTGGCCTGGGAAGTAAACTAACAGGTGGACACAGGTTAGACATGGTGTTCTTCAAGTCATCTAAAAGCAGAAAAAATAAAAAAACTTTTGAAAACAATTACTCTTGAACAATTAAAATTTAATTGAAATCTTAGTATTTCCAGCATTACTTCTGGGATGTGAATATTGCACCTTCTCACAACACCATGAGTAAGCTGCTTTGCTATCTAACCCTTTTGAGCTTGTACATGAAACCAGACATCTCTAAATTTCTGAATTTATAAATATTCCTACAAACACTTTTTACAATACAGTTATTTATGAAGAACTCCTTTCAGTACGGTGATTTTTCCATATATTCTATATTTGGTTTCCTATATCACAAGAGACATGAGATTTTTTTTCTGCTTCTTTATTAGCAAACTGGAGTTTCTCAAAAGGAGAATTAGGAACAAGTCATTTTCCAGCAGAAAGCTTTTAAAATTAAAATTCAAATAAACAGTCATATTTTCCACAGATGAAACTTTTCATTTGTTAACATTTCCCTTACACATTTTGTAATTTTAAATAAAAAATAAGATTTTACCCTGGTGCATTTGTATTTTGTAAAATGATTTGGCAAATCAAGTCACTTTTAAATTCTCTACTAAGACAAAATAAACCACCATTCCTACAGAAGTTGAAGACAGATCAGACTTTCCATTTGCTTCTTCCACTTTGTATTGCTCATGCACGTACCCAATAGATATTTCTGAAAATTCAGGATTTTTATCATTTCCTCTGACAGGAATGAAGAATTGGGGCTATCCAAGAACTCTTTTTAAAGAAAGTATTACTATATGTTCTTCGTTGACTGAGCTGGAACCATGATATGAAGTCATATTGCTAATGAGCAGAGCCACACAGGCAAACAGCCCACATGTCAATTTAACATACTATGAAAAGTGGAGACACGAGTGCCTCCTACAACAGCAGACTGTGGACTAAAACCAAAGACCTGCTTCATGTTAACGTTCCACTGCCTATGGTAAATTCCTCCTTCAGATTTTACTCATTTTCCCTTTTCGTCTCAGAGCTTTCTTGTTCCTCTTCGTGGTTCCCAGACCCCCAACACACCAGCACAACTGATACAAATTTTCGTCTGCAAATATCTCCATTTGCATAAACATCTGTGTCTTGTCGTGTGTTCTAGTGGAAACACATCTGAAGCTTCCTAATTATGTAAGGAAATGTCACTGTCTCTCCTAACACTCCCCTCTTTGCATATACCCCAACCTCATCTTCATCATCCCTTTCTTCATGAAGTGAGCAAGATACTTTATTTTAATTTGGTTCTTTTTCAACTAGAGGAAAAACTGTTCCAAGAAGTGGAAGCATATCTATGCCTCACCATCTCCTCTTCACTTTGTCTTTCTACCATTCTTCATTCTTACCCCATCCGTTTCTCAGTTCCCCCTATCCACATGCTCCTGCCATTGACTACTTTGTCAGGCCTATTGTTCCATTCCTTTCATCCTCAGCTTATCCCTCTCCAAGCCCACACTGAGGATCTGGGAAACCCTTTAAGCTTCTGTGGTGCCCCTCAACTCCGTGCTGTCTCCTCTTTAACAAGGGGTACCCCACTGGGGGAGGAAGTGAATGGTCTAGGGGGCAGAGTGCCAGCCTAGGACTTCAAAAAGCTTAGGATAAAGATCATATTTTATACCCTTCCAGTGTGAATGAGAGTTTTCTTTAAGTTTACCAACACTGTCTCTACACACTGGACAGCATATATCGACACTTCATGCCTCCCCTCTCTACTCAGATATCGATTCTTTACTTGCCAAGAACTAAGGCAGTTTAAAAGCCGGAAATTTATTGATTTCTTTTTTTTCCCCTGATTCAGTCAACATCAAGACCTGCCCCCCATCATGGAGGGACATTAAGGTTCAGTAAGGTTCTGCTCATGTAGACTTTATAACAGGCTATCCTCCCATAAAGAGGGATGCAGCCAGTCAGGAATTTGTTTTCCTCATTGTTTCAGTTATGTTAAATCAAAGCATAACAAAGTTGAACTTGACCCACCCAGGAGTGTGACAAAAGACAAACCCATTGAAATTTTTCAACAACATAATGAAGCCTTTGTTTTGCTATGGAAAAGAACGAGTGGGTTTGATTCCTCTTGAGAGAATAACCGGACCTCTCACAACTTCTGTTTAAACATGGGGTGGCTTCTTATTGCTTGAAGAATACAGTGCAACCTTGGAATTTGGTCTTGGCCTTTTCTTTACCAAACCAGCCAAAAGTGAATTTTAAATCCCATAACAAAGCCAAACCTTCTGATGTTATGCATCCACACCATAAGCCAGGCAGTGAGAAACAAAGAATGATGCCCTGACCAGGGCTGTGGAAAGAGGCAAAATAAAGTGGATTCTGACACTGGCTGCAAATCTCCCATACAATCTAAGAAACTAAATTACACCTCTTTGAGGTAGTTCTATTCCTTTTCTATTCAAATGGAGATTAAATTGCACCTTTCTTTCCCTTGCACATACTAGCCTGCCTTGTCTCTTTGTGATCCTTGAAAATGTGTCCTCCATCTGAAAGCTGAAGCTTCTATACACTGAAGCTAAATATTAAATGTAGAAACCAGTTGGAAAAGCCATGTGCTCTGCCACCACTTACCAGGCTTTTGATACCAGCCAAACGGGTGTATTCTGACTGCAGCATCTGGTGAGCTACAGTTTGAAATTTGCCAAGCACTCCTTGTTTCCTCAGCACACGTCTGGATACCTAAGCTGTTCAGAGTCAGGCACACGATCTTTCCACCTGCCAGGGAAATACATGGTTATAGAAACGATGAGGAAAAATTTCCTCTTCTAGGTAGTGTTTTGAGGAAAGTAAATACAGCACAGTTCCACTGAGTGTTAAATGGAATTCCACTGGCTAGAAATCAAAGGAGGGAAATACCTAAAATGGGCCAAGTTTTACTGCTGTTGACAAGAGTGTTGAAAAATTCCAACCAATTCAATATGAGGGAAGGTGGGTAACCAACACTATAACCTATTAGGGTCTCTAGGAATATTTCCACTGAATATTTCCTCTTCTTTGAGGAAAGCAGCCCTTTCCAGTTAATGCAATCCTGGAAATGAAAAACCTGCATGTATGTTGAAACACAGCCCCTACTTACATCAAGATAGAAATTCTACTTTTCAAAGGCTTAATGCAAATGTTTCTGTCCCTGAACAAAACACAGCTAGCAGTTTCACTGAAGACTTAGCCTAGCTCATGTTAAAATCACTACTGAAAGTTCTCTTGACTATATGAATGCCAGGACTGGACATCTGAAATGCCACAGATAATAAGTACTAATCAGATAAATGAAGAGGTGTCAGGTTTGCATGTTCAATGCTTTAAAACCCTTAATTTATTTTAGAATTATTTAAAGAAGCTTAAATTCATATTCAGTTAGGACTTCAAATTTCACATGGTCACACGGAGGTATGAAAACTGTCAACTGTTTTTTGATTTGCACAGTAATTCCAATCTAAATTACATTGGATTAATTTTCCTAGCTGCTCATTTCTGACTGACTGAAAACTTTGTCTGGTCAACAAAAAAGGTAATTAAAAATATGAATTTATGAAGTGTTCCAAATTCACAAATGAACTGCAAAACCAGTACATCCTAATGGCCTTGGGGAGAGCTGATTAGCACATGACACTTTTGAAAACAAGGCTGGCCATTTTAGTGACCTAAATCTGGGATAAAATATTTAAAAATATTTCATTGACTCTGACCTGGATGGCATCCAATGTGAAACACCTGCTAAAGACTTTCTTTTAAACAGAGCACTTCCTTTACAGGCAGTGGAAGGAAAGAAAATTGTATCTAGAACAGGATTCAGTTAGCCAAAATTCTTAATACTAAAGACCTCTAGTTGTGTCTAAACGTTTCTCTGCTGACTATAGAGGGGGCACAGGGTGACAACACCCCTTAACTTAGCCATCTCAGGTGAGTAAAATGTTTGTTTGATTTTCAAATGTCTTTCAGGTTACAAGTACTTTTAAAGATCTGACCACCTCAAACTATCAGAAATGCTGCCTAAGAGGTCTCAAATAGCTAAAACACTAAGAGGAGAAGATAGGTAACCTCTATCCCCAGTCTTCCTCAAGCAAAAGACTAAAATTTGGGAGCAGAGAAGTTCCAACATCAAAGAAAGCGAAAAGGCAAAACCAAAATAAAAACAGAATTAAAAAAAAAAAAAGAATTCAACTAACATTTTGGAAGGGAGGTTGATAATTGAAAAGTAACAGTTTCTTGGAGTTTGAATTTCATGCTGTTGGAACTGCAGCCTCTTACAGACTCATTCTCATGAAGTTTTCTTAATATCTGATATGTGGAGTATGTTTAGACTTCTAGGAATGGTTATGATTACTCAAAAAAGGCACTGAGGAGAGTTGTGTAAGATCTGTAAGCACCCTTAAAGTGCCCTTCACAGCAAAAGTGATAAAGTTGTAGAGATGAAGGAAGACCAAAATTATTTTTAAAATAAAAATTGTGAAAAAATACCTGATTGCTGGGAGTCATTAAAAAAGCCAAATCCTGTGCAACAGGGATCAGCATCACACCGGCGCTCACACTCAAAAAAGCTGGGAAAGGAAAAACACCATTACCTTTACTACCAGTAGTAATCTGCCTCTGCCATGGAGAAGGGGAGAGAGGATACCGGACAGGGGAGAGAGACACCAAGAATGTGTAAGGATGCCTTTCAGATTAAGAGAAATTCATGGTTCTCATTGTGCAGTTACACTTCCATACATTTTCCATTTATAGATGAAATTATGTTCCATCAGTATACATCTACCAGACTACATACAATATACTAGATTTGTACTTTGATATCTACCTTGAAAATATCAGCTCACATTAACTCATTGTACGATTGCCAAGGGATTTAACCGGCCAACCAGCAATTTAATATCACTGTAAGTAATAAATCACATAGATACAATTACTAATTATATATATTACTATTTATGACTCAATTATATATTTCCTTTAATTTAGATGCTTTTTCTTTTTTCTTAAATATTCTCAAATAATACACTTTTCTTGGGTCAATATGTCTGATCCCCTTCACCTGCATAACAGGACCTTGGTATTCCAGGTACAATTAAACTTCCAGTAAAAACAAAGGAAAAGTCATGTCCTACCCATCTGAAACAGCTTTTCTGCTCAGGTCAGTCTTATTCCTCACTGAAATACCAGTTACTTTTTGGAATGGTACACGTGTGTAGAAGCTCTTCACAGAACTTTTTAGAGTGACTGGAAGGAAGAAGAAAAACAGATTTGGAAAAATCATCTTAACCTTGTAATTTACATATACTGGTCAAGTAGTCAGATGGTAAGCTCTGTGCGACAATCATTGAAGTTCACAAGCATTTAAAGATCAGAGGTTTAAATCCACATGCCTAGAATTCTGGATTTGCTTTAAAAAAAAAATTAAAAATTCCATTCAACAACTTTAAATTCTTGCATTGCTTCACTGCAATGGAAATTTTAATGGTTGAAAGTGGTGATATCTCAATGACACACCTATCTCACCCACATTATAAAAGGACTTAAAACCACGTATACAAATTATTTGAGCTAGCCTTGACCTCTCTGTATTGGGAATAACTGAGGTGGAGAGTGGAACACAGGGTTAATATCTTTCCATTCTGAATGGAACATGAAAAATCCTACCCAGAACAGCTTGACCCCTCCCTGCCCCATCGCATCCTCCCTTGCCCCATCACATCCCAGCATTCATTCATGCATTCAGACTTTTAACCTCTGAATAAAAAGCCAGAGCACTGCCTTTCATCATCAGGGTTAGAGCACACATTACACATTCAAACCCCCAACTTGCCTATTTTACGGTACAATGTCTGTGGTTGCTGGGGTAGCACGGTTCGACAGTTTTCTGGTATTTGATCGATGCTGCCATCACAAATCTGGGCCTCTGGATACAGGGTGCACACAAAGTATGTGTCTGAGGTGTTCTGAAGATCTGCCATTTGACAAAACTCATCTTCTTCTGCACATCCTAGGAAATGAAGTCACACATGTGCAAGGGTTTATTCCCCTCTCTGTTCCTCTTCGTGTCTCCAGCTCACTTAAAGCTACCCATCCATAAACAATGAAAAGGGACAATGTCAATATTATTCTGTTATGGTCCAGGAGGAACAGGGACAGATCCTGTTTGCAGCGATGCTGAAGAGCGATGTGGGGAGCGCACAAAAGAGGATAAACCACAGCGAAATGGAAGATACATTTCCCAGCTGTGACAAGCATTACCCTAGTGTATGGATGTCACCAGCTGGCTTGTGAAGATATCTCCTGCGCTTTTTTTAATGAATTTGACATACAAACCAGATAATCATAAAAGAACTCTCCTTCAGTCATGGGCCTCTTACTTTAAGGAATAAAAAGGACAATGAAGTCTGCAATCTTTTAGGAAGTTTTTTCATAATATAAATAACTTATAGAACCAACTGTTTAAGCTGTTTACTTGTAGCAATTTGCAGTGAAAATTTTGCACTTTCAGAAAAGAAACAAACCCATTTCCGTGGCAATTACTTGTGCAAATATGTATGTCAATTCTTATTTTTAAATGGGCATAGGTCAGCCTCTTACGGTGATCTTCATGGACTGTTTAGTACTCTCAGTTCCTTCTTGTCAGAGCTAGAAGCTCCTCCATTTATCACACCAAAAACTTACTTGAACATTAAGCCCCAGCTATCTGAATTTTACTTTCTCCTTTTACCACCATGGCATCTATGTCTTTGGAGTAGTACACTTCAAAACCAGCAGAGTATTGCCTAAGCTGTATCTTCTACTTCTCTTGCTGAGAACCCTTTTTGCTACAGTAGTCAAAGGTTGTAAGGAAGAAACAGGTGGCCACATTAGCAACTTCCATGAAAACTGTGTGTTTTCAAAAAAAACAAACCTTGAATTGCCAAGTTCCCACCCATCATGATTAAAATACTTATTAAAACATTCTAATTAATTATTTTCCCTACAGAATAGCAGTATCCCAAGATGTCTTACGTGTGAGACACCAAAGCACAGCTTCTTCTGCTGAGTACTTCTGCCTGAAGACCCAATACTGCTGGTAAGGGAGAGAATAGTTCTGGTTGCTTTGTATCCGGCTGCTGTCCATTAGGTAGAAAAGATCCTTTGTGGAATCTGAGATTCAAACAAACAAACAAACTGCTCAAATACACAAAAAAACTAACTATGATCTGGAATAAATTAAAGGTATTTATATAAATACTTCTGCCTTTCATGGTAAAACAGCTGCAACGATTTTGTGGGACTAGCATACACTAAAGGCTGCTTTTAATAACAGAACTGTCCACCCACTGTTATTGTGTAGACAATGCATCCTCACTGAGCTGTGCTGTACAATATAAAATTGTTAGGCTAGTCCCACCACCCAAAAACTAAATGAAAATAACAGCTCCTAGAAATAAAAAGGTTCTCTCTACTCCATCATGCAACATATAGGCCTAACAAAGAAGTATGGTGCCTCAGAGGATGTTTAGAATACCTTAATCAATTTAGTCTTATTAATCCAAAATTCAGCAGTTTCCTTATATTCCCTTGAGAAGATTTTACTCCTCTCAGTGTTAAAAGTTTTCATAACAAGCCTAATACCTATTTCAGTCATTTAACCTTATTTCTCCTAGTTCATGGTCCCACACACCCCATTAAATTACTCCTGTCTGTCACCTGCCTCTGATCTTTAGACATCTATACAATGCTTTATATCTCCTGAGCTCCCTCTGAAACAATCACAGCTGTCTTGGGTTGTTTTCAAACTCATCCCTTTGAATAAGGGACCAAGTAAAATTTTGAAAGAAATGGACACTCTTCAATGACCTCTTACAAATTTCTTCATAAACACCTTTTTATCGTCAAACTCTATCACCAAGTCTCATCCTGTTACTTCAACATTGTGAGGGTTTCTGTTATTTCATCAAATATGCACTGAAACAAGCAGCCAAAAAATAAAAATAGGAAAGAAACAAGCTGATGATTGCAGTTGAAATGCTCAAGCACCTTCTGACATGCTGGAAGTGCATAATAGATTTGAATTTTTTTATCAGAAAACAGAAAGGATAATGTCATGATGAATTTTGGGGATCATCATCATGGAATAAAAATTCTGTAGACGTTTTCCCAGATGTATCCAGAACTTTTTTAAAAAGGTGACTTATAAGTCTTGTCACCTCTCAAGACTTAACTTCAACTTCAGTTCCTCTTGAAACAGATTATGTCATGACTAAGGGATGGAGGAAGAAATTGCATTCCTTGCATAACTTCAGGTTTTAACAATATCATCAGCTGAAGCCAGGTAAATGGAGAACCCTGAGGGCTCACTCATGCCTTGGCAGGTAAACGTAAGAGAATTTTACCCACTGTATTAAGTGCAGTTTTTTCTCATTTTGTTTTATCTTCCTTTCAAATGACATAAGCAAAAGCAGCAATTCACTTCATGTTAGGATTTTACATGTATTAAATCGCATATCCATTAAAGCTGTTCAACAAAAATTGCAGTTCTTTAGAGATGAGCTAAAATGCTCTTAGCAGGCTCCACTGCTCTCTTTCTCTTAGGATGATGGTGCTGATGCCTCAAAGGTACTCTAGCGACTTATTAAAAATTATTTTGGATTATATACGTGACTTATCACAATGAAAAGCAGACCTTGGTATAATAAAGGAGCTAGAGATCTTCACAAGTCCCTCACTTTCATCATGCATTGAAGAAACATTTGTGATTGTAGTTTCATCCTGAGTTCCTCTAAGCATCATATTTACATCCATATTGTCTGTAGTGGTAAATATGCCCAAGAACCCAGGGTAAGGTTCTGATTCCTGAGTTTATGCAACATTTTTTCCCAGCCAAATAAAGCTTCCCAAGTCTTTAGAGTTTAGTAAGACTGAAAGAACAAGCTTTCACAGAACATTTTAACACTTCCATTTCCAGCCTGGTGTGCGAAGGTAGAAACCATAAAGAGAGGAGGCTTATGCTTTGAATGTCTTTCTCAAACCTGTACCAGACTTCCTCCCTAAGAGACATCCTCTGGTCTTCACAACACCTGTATCATTATGGCACATATATGGCAATATATGATACTATTTGGTTAAATTCTGCACACCCCTCTGCTATCTTTTGCTGACTTATCTAACAGCCCTTCCCATAATACCTGATAATGTTAGATCTTCCTCTGTCTTCAAAGCGGTAGTATCACATGCAGACGTCTTAGTCCGTGTGACCATATCAGAGCCTGGAACACAACAGGAATTAAAAAGCATAGTAATTCCCTTTATCTTTCTTCCATGAGACAAGATCACCCTTAAAGTGCACCATTTAGGAAAACTCCTTAGGTAGCTGATGAATCAAAATGAGGAAAACCACGTATGTGTAACTCTGGGAAGAACCTAAGCCAAAACACACTGTTTGGAGGACAAAGGCAAATGCCATATCCACAGTCACTATGCATTCAGTACTGGTGCTCTGGAGACTGTGTGCATTTATAAAGCAGTGTCACAAATCATGTGTGCAGGTCCTGCCATGTAATCTGTGACATTCAGAAAGTAAATTGCAAAAACAACAATGCTCATAAAAGTAACCAATCTAGTGATATATAACATGCTAAATTACTATGGTACCTGGACACTAATGGGACCAAAGTAAATGTCTCCATCATACCATTTTTCATAGCTATTACAAGTTATAAAGTATATTCTCAGATACACAAATTTACCCATATATCTTGGAATAGACAGTAGCAGAATTAGCATGTCCAGAGAAGGGCAACGAGGCTGGTGAAGGGGTTGGAGGGCAAATCATATGAGGAACAGCTGAGAGAACTGGAGATGTTTAGCTTGGAGAAGAGGAGGCTGAGGGGAGGTTGTAGAGAGGTGGGTGATGGTCTCTTCAGCCAGGTGATAGGACAAGGGGGAATGGCATGAAGCTGTGCCAGGGCAGGGTCAGATTGGATGTTAGGAAACAATTTTTCACTGAAAGAGTTGTCAGGGCCTGGAACAGGCTGCCCAGGGAGGGGGTTGAGTCACCATCCCTGGATGTGTTTAAAAAAAGGGTAGATGAGGTATTGAGGGATATGGTTTAGCATAGGACAGGAACAGTTGGACTTCATGATCTTAGAGGTCTTTTCCAACTTTGTGATTCTGTGACTTACTCCAGATTACACCCATACCTGTCAGAAAAGACTTTTGAGAAATGTCTTGTATAAAATGCAGTAAGAATGACGCTGCAAATAAAGAACACACATCTGCCACTCCATACTGTTTATCAGAAGCCTATAGTTTTGTTGTAAGCTTTCTCATATGCTTTCGTAACAACTCCTTTGACTCACCTCTCCACAGATAAACTTGCTGAAAGGTAGCAAAATTTCCTTCTGCCTCTTCTGCCAGCTTAGAAGCTAACAAAGAAAAAAGTTTGTTAGAATAGCTGCTCAGATTAAAGAGGTAGTATTGAAATGCTCAGAAATTGCATTAAAAGCACAACACTAGCATCATCTTATTGACACTACAAGACCCTAAGAAAGAAGGTCCCAGGTATTTTGATGCTAGTCTGTGACCGGGGTGCCAAGGCTTTGCTCTATTTTCCATCATTGCTTTTTCTGTGCAGCTCTGGGCATTTTGCTCCAGAGTTTACATTTATTTCAGATTATTGGCTTGAATCTATCTGAATTAAATACTGGAAGTATTACAGGGTAGCACACTAAAACCAACACAGCATTGACTTTTATTAATATTTACA
Organism: Porphyrio hochstetteri; assembly: GCA_020800305.1. Classification (NCBI taxonomy): domain Eukaryota; kingdom Metazoa; phylum Chordata; class Aves; order Gruiformes; family Rallidae; genus Porphyrio; species Porphyrio hochstetteri. The sequence goes on from CM036906.1 coordinate 9,769,209, forward strand.
CAGTAGAATCTGAGAGGTCCATCTATCTAACAGGGTATCCAATTAGAGAATTCCTATTCTTTTGTAGTTGTACAGATATGGATCTCCTTGAGAAAAAAAGCACAGAAGTACCAGAGGAGGCTGGAGAAAAAGGCAGAGTCTATAGAAGATCTAAAGAAAATGAATGCAAATTGAGATAATTCATTGACATACTTCCACTGAACACTTTTCCTCCCACGGTAAAGGAAAACATCTTCTCTTTTTCATCATAGCTCACACCTTTACAAATCCCATCTATGGCAGATGTTGGTGATGGACTCCAGCCATTTGCATTGCAGATCAGGACATCTGGGTAGCTCATCAAACTACACAAAATGGTACCTAGGTTCAGGCAAAGAGAGCTGCATCACTCCAACAATGCTGTGCACCCCCACGGAGCTTTTCACCCAAACATACCAGCACTTTCTCTGAATGCTAATTGAGCCTGTGTGACTTTACCATTGCTACCAGGAAAAAAAGTAAATCAGAGCCACCTGTTCAAACTGGAGTACTAAAGTTCATACCTAAACCAAACATTTGTAGCCTGCTTTTCAAAGATTTCAAGCATGTACTAGCACCACCTTATAAAATATTACTATTATCTGATAATACCCAACAGTGTTCTCAGCACTTTACAGCACCACAGAGACACATTCAATCCTTTGGCAGTCTCACAATATCAGGCTCTGAACCAAGAAAGCACTTACATCTTTAACAGGGATGGTTTCCTGGATTGGTGCCTTATTTCAGCCAGTCTGGGCCTGAGTCTTCCCTAGCATTGTGGTGTGAGCTGGGGGACCAGCACACTTAATGCCAGGGGTTTTGGTGTCAGTCTGTTACCATAATATCTAGATAATACTCAGGGTCTTACATAGGTCACTCCAACTAAACAGAGAGCTCTACAACATTCACCTTTTCCATATCCCCTTCTACACTCACAAGTGTATTTCTCAGTGAGACAATACCTTCATCAAGCACAATCTGACTCAAGATGAAGCCATCACAGCAAGAGTCCCTGCTGCAAGTCTGCCGACAGAAGAGCTGCACATCAGTCAGAGATGCGTTGGCTCCTGAGAGCACCAGGGAGCGATAAACACCAGAAAGCGCATTCTGAAAACTGGTCCTTTCAAAGGTCTTGAGTCCAGATGAGTTAAATTCTTGTCCTGGGTAGACAGGACAGGAAAGAAATGTTCAAAACTGCTCAGGAGGAGATGGGATGTTTTCATATGGCCTGCAGGCTGGAGATGGTTAAAAGTTTTATGATAAAAACTCAGCCTTGAAAGTCCCTTTCTGGACTTTGAGTATTCAATGCAATGTAAGATCATCAAATGTTTCCGTGCAATTATACCTGGGTAGTTGGTTGGAATGCACTGCTAGGGTAGGAAAAACAGCCCACTGTACAAGAAAAGAGCTCCTAAATGAATGTACACAGAAAGGCTGGTAATATTCCATTTTCAAGCACTATATTAAGAACTCCCAGGCATAAATGAAACAAACTTATCTCATTAAAATGTAAACTGTGCAGGCTGGCCAGCAGAACTCCCTCTGCAATTAAGGCTTCTGATGACTAGACACATAGCTAAGAGGACACGATTCATATAATCCTGGATCTAATTAGCAACATCAACAGAAAGCTAGTGTAGATCTGGTATCAACAAGACTGCACTGATTGCAACAAGCTCAGGGGACTTGTCTTTTTTCAGGTGAGACTTAGCTATTTATTTTTACTGTTATTATCAAACAGTGACTCAGAGGTTTGGATAGAAGCAAAAAGGTATCAGTGACAGCAGAAAGTTTTTACTCAAACACTGCAGCAATCTGCATTTGTTTGTCTTGTTTCAGATTTGGCATGAGTGTTAAAGCTGGACACATCCTGGATGGAATATTCAGTGGTATCAATCACACTTTGGCCAAAAAAAAAAAAAAATCCATTAGTTCGTTGATTTGGGATTCACTGGAGAACATGTTACTTCTTGGCTGGTATTTTAGTAGGAAAATTCACAATCAGAATTAATGTACACTGTTAAATTATGTACAAGCTGGTCATCAGTAATGCCTTATGTATTCAAATATCAAACTGCTTCATAAAGAGAAATCGTGGTACAGAGGAATGGAATAATACAATTGACAGAATTGGAGTTTCTATCAGCTGGAGAAAGCACTCAAAACGTCTTACAAAAGCTGTATTTCAAATTTCTAGAGAACAAGACATAAAGAGAAGATTTGCTGAGGTTTCTGTGCTATCACTTAATGTTGAGGTCTGAAAAGTATGGTGTCTTTGTACACAAAGGTGCACCCCACACTCAGTTACACTCCTATACAGAAGTATTCACAAGCCTGGGCACGGCAGCCTAACGTGAAACGAGTTATTTGTATCTGGCACCTCTCTTCAAATAGACCATCACTGCATCTCCTTCTGGATTCCTGACATGAAGCAGGCAGCTGAGATGACTGATGCTGGTGGCAGCAGGGTTCCCCAAAACACCTTGCACCTGAGGCAGAAAACAAGCATGTACAATAAATACAACCTTACTGATTTCCTCTCCTAAAACACATTTTCCTTACTCAGAAACTCAGGGGGAGGAATTAGCACACACAGTTTATAACCACCATGGTGTGTGGCCTGGTGTGTGGGTACTTTTTCTGCCAAGCTGAGATCTTGATTCTTCAGTGCCATGTAATTGTGCTTAAAAGCAGTAAATAGGAAGATGTTACAGCACTAAAGAGCACACGATGGATACCCTGGACCAGAGGAAGTGACTGAGAGATGATGACTGTTTCAGATGATCTAATTAATGACCTGGACACTTCTAGTTTGGACTATCCAGGAGAAACCCCCCTTTGGAGTCAACCTGATTTCTCTGAGCTCAGCATGTTTTAAGTGCTGAGTATTTATATGTCACTTTTAGGAACATTACCAACTCACTGGAATTTATTACTGCCTTAGCAAAGAGCAATGTGCAAGGGGCCAGGTAACAGCCTGTACTCTTTGTCCACCTTCAACTTATACAGAACCTACAGTATTATGATAAACATGTAGTTTTAAATAGCATCATTTTTACCAATCCAGAGGTGGTGCAGTTGAAGTTGACTTCAGCAGCACTGTATAATTCACAGAGAACTTCAGTGCCTGCAGGAGTTAAAGTGGCAAAACCACACGCATCTTCCTTCTCACAGCCTGAAAAACAGCAAAGAAACCTTGGATTTCCTAGCATTTCATATGCACAACTTCTGCTCCAAACTCCCCTGTTTACTGCCATTGATGTAGTATTTCATACCTCCACTGGACTGTGAGCACATGAATTTCACTAGCCTGATGAACTTGAGTAACCAACTACTTCAGTAGAGGGTTAAGTTTTTTAAATAGCTTAAATTGATGCAAAATGTTGTTTGGACATTCATCATCTGATAATACAAACAGCTGAGTTTGTTCTACCCACCCACACAAATATTTAATGTCTGCTGGATAACTTTGCCTGAGACAGGCAGGGAGGACCCTCACAAACCACTCTGCCAGCACATCACATCTGCCCAATAGAGTAACCACATGGTAAACAGGAGAGTAACCACATGGTAAATAGGCTGTAACAAATATCAGAGTGACAGAAAGGAGGGAAACATCAACCTCTTGTCTGAAGTGGTACGTAAAGTCAGAGGACTTCTTTTTCTGAAAGAAAAACCCATCTCTTCCCTGAGCCAGAGTCACCAAAACTTGTAAATACCTTGCAGTGAATTGGTGCTGAACTGCAAAGCACAAGTTCACCTAGAAACGTGACTATAAGTTCATCAGATAGAAGGGTTTTAGTTTCCATGAAGGTTAATGTTGTCTCTACAGATTTTCTGAGAATTTTCCTCACCTGAAATGCACTGAAAAGCTGGACTTTGCAGATCTCCCCCAAAAGACTGAGACTGAAGAATTTGAGCTTCTGACCCATAAACCAGTTTGGAAGCAGGAACTCTCTCAAATTTTCTGAGCACTAAAAGAAACCCAAAAACAAACCATCCAGGTACTATTATCAGTTTCCATGCTGCAGAGAGACAGAGACTTTGGGTAAAAATAAAAAATTAATGAATTCTGTAGGGAAAAGGTTTTCTCATTAAATGATGAACCAGAACTTTACAGATAACAGAGAAGACAGCTGGGCTGAGGATATCATTTCTATTCTAGGGGAAGAAAAAAAAAAGAAAAGGAAAAAAGAAGTGTCACAAGATCTTTTAAAAACAGTTATCCAGAAGTGGGCTCAGAGTTTATGTTCAAATGAGACTTCTTCCAACAGCAGAGCGGCCATCTCCCATTACTTGTTCATGGCACAAAACCAACTATTGAGTCAACGAGGGAACCACTTTCTGCAAAGCAACCACTGAAACAAGAGCCAGCTCCAAGAAAACTTGGCTACAAAGGAAATCTAGGAGACTATTACTTGTGTGTAGGAGCACAAGACCACTGATCTCCGAAAACTTCAGTCTCAGGGATCTATGTATGTCCTGAATGCTCCTTTTTAATTCCTTCAATCTAACTTTAACTCCAGACTGTCACTTTACTTACCAAACCTTTTTATCTACTATATCTGAACTGAACTGACTATACCCGAGTGTAAGGAAGTGAGACAAGCAGTATTGTTCACAAACTAGGAAAAGCCCATGGCTTCTAGTGATGTAAAACCCAGAGGTCACTAAAAAGAATAAGGAATCCAATTTAAGATCCAGAAGGTTTGTCCCTGGCTATGCCCAGAAGAAGATTATAGTCTAGTCAGAGGAAACACAGTGGCACCTCCACTACCTTGCTCAAGTTGCTACTAACTATTACAAAGGGGTTTGGTATGGTGTGTCCACCAGTTGATATACTAATACCTATTAGTGAGCACAGTACATGAAGGAGAAGGGAAGAGCATGGTGACAGCATGACCCCTTTGTTGATATGACTTGTCCTTAAGTGCCCCAAAAGAACGCAAAACTCTGGCTCATTGCAGCCAATGCATGGCCAAGAACCAAAAGTGAAAGAAGCAGGAGCCCTGGTCTCATCTCAGCCCCTAGAAGAGCTGGAGGCTCAGCTTTCCCCTGCACACATGGGCACAGAGATCCAAGCAGGAGGGTCCCAGGCCTCTCATCCTGAAATGACTGGATAAACCGCAAAATAAAAGTCGGGGATAAGTTCTTAAAGCAACCATTTGTACTCTTACAGCAAAACAGTCACGACTAAATCAGAAGCAAATGTCCGCTCTTGTCAGGGCTGAGTCAGCAGGTGCTTTTGATAAAATGGTCGTTTCTGCTCAGAAAAAAACACCAGGGCTAGCCAAACACTTCACACACACAAACACAAAAATAATCCTTGCATTCCAGCTAGGCTGGGGAGAGGGCTTTATGATGGTGTAAACAGAAGTGGAAGGGTTTTCCTTCTTCTAAATACAGGACACCAAAATATAAGCAATAACTTAATTATGCACTAAACTGAATTCCCTCTACATCTGCAACTTGCAGCTAAAACCAGAAATTTTCATAAAACTGAAAAGCAGCAGTTTTTATGCTGTTTGCTGTCCTCATTTCTAATGCTAAATTTTTTTAAAATATGGTTTTATTTACTTCTGGTTTGTGGTTGGGGGAGGGGCTTTTTTGGGGGGTGTTTGTTTTGGTTTGGTTTTTTTTCCTGGCTTCTTCCCACCCCTCCATTTTCTCCACAATAATATGGGAGAAAAGTATAGAAGAGAGAGAAAGTGTAATACATTAAACTGAGAACATTGCAAATCTAGTAGAAAATCTGTCCTTCTTAATTCTTGAATTTTGTTTTTAATATAAAGGGGGAAAATACCATTTGGAAAGTTACTTTGCCAAAGAAACAACTGCAAGGAAAAATATTGTACCAGCTCCCATTTTCACGAGCTCATTAGTTCACACTTTCACACAGCCCTCTTCTCAGCAGAAATAGAAATACTCAACCATTTCACAGGTTCAGTGCATAGCAGAGATTCTCTTTCATCTCATGCTACTAGAGAGTAAAGCACTAGCTCCCATCCCTCTCATTGCCATGAGAGCGTGGCTTAAAATATAATGAGAGAGAACAATAAGCATGAGCATGGGCTGTTACAGCTTCTTACTATCCATTCATACAAGGAAATTCTTCCTTCCACTGAAGACTCAAACCCCCCCGCCTCCCATTTGGGTTATTTTATGGACCCTGCCCAAACACCAGCGTCCAGTCAAAGCAAAATCAGTCTTCAGACCCTGATGTCTTGCTGCATGCTGAATTCAGTTAAGGGAAGTAGAAGGAACACGGCAAAAAGTAAAAATAGAGATAATCAGTTTCACTTTAGATAATGCTTTCTGGAAATGCAGATTGATCTTTAAAAGAAAACAAAATTAAATTAAATTAGCCTGTAAATTATTTTTAAAAGAAACAACAAAAAAATCCCAAACAGACAGACTTCTTGGGTGTTCCTTTTTGGTTTTTTTTTTTAAAAAAACCCAACCCTAAATTGTCAACATTTGTAACTATTTATCTGTAGTGAGCTCTGCTAGGATGATCCACAAAAATACTCACAGATCTATAACTGCTCATCCCGGACAGTGTCAGAATCACAGAATCACAGAATTTTAGGGGTTGGAAGGGACATCAAGAGATCATCGGGTCCAACCCCCCTGCCAAAGCAGGTTCCCAAGGACAGGTCACACAGGTCAGTGTCCAGACAGGTCTTGAATATCTTCAGAGAAGGCGACTCCAAAACCCCCTGGGCAGCCTGTCCCAGGGCTCTGTCACCCTCACTGTTCTTCTGCATATTGGTGCAGAAATACTTTTGGAGGAGGGGTCAAGGTAAGTAAATGACAGAATTAAGCTGCTGTATGTCATCTGAGTCCTCATGAGATTCAAGGCCATGTGCAAGGTTCTGCACCTAGGTTGGGACAATCCTCTTCATCAATACAGGCTGGGAGACAATGTGATAAAAAGCAGCCCTGCAGAGAAGGACTTGGGGGTGCTGGTGGACAAGAAGCTCGACATGAGCCAACAATGTGGTCTTGCAGCTCAGAAGGCCAATCATATCCTGGACTGCATCAAAAGAGTGACTAGTAGGTTGAGGGAGGTGATTCTGCCCCTCTACTCTGCTCTCATGAGACCCCACCTGGAGTACTGTGTCCAGTTCTGGAGTCCCCAACATAAAAAGGACATGGAACTGTTGGAATGGGTCCAGAAGAGGACCAGGAAGATGACTGGAGGGCTGGAGAACCTCTCTTATGAAGACAGGCTGATAGACTTTGGGTTATTCAGCCTGGAGAAGAGAAGGCTTGGGGAAGATCTTATTGCAGCCTTCCAGTACCTGAAGGGGCCTACAAGGAAGCTGGGGTGGGACTTTTTAGAAGGGTATGCAGTGACAGGAAGAGGGGGGATGGTTTTAAATAGGAAAGCAGTAGATTCAGACTGGGTATTAGGAAGAAATTCTTCATTACAACGGTGGTGAGACAGTGGCACAGGTTGCCATGGGAGATGGTGACTGCTTCTCCCTGGCAGTGTTCAAGGCCAGGTTGGATGGGGCCTTGAGCAGTCTGATCTAATGAGAGGTGTCCCTGCCCATGGCAGGGGGTTGGAATTCATTGATCTTTAAGGTCCCTTCCAGCCCAAACCATTCTATGATTCTATGACTCCAAAGGATTCTCTGCCCAAAGAAACATCCCAATTGCCCCATGGCTGAGCGCACAAGTCTAGCACCTCGTGTTCCTAACTACACTCAGTCTCTGAGTATCCTCAGAGGAAAAATGCAGCTATTTTAACTGAAAATAATTTTGCAAACACTTCATAACCGAGAGCTTCCAGTTCACACTCCTTCCACTGATCACACTTGTCATAATACACTGTTTAACTCAGAGCACACCATGACATCAGTTTCTAAGCTGAATGTTCCATTAAATTTGATACCAATCATGTGATAAATAATTAAAATGTCTGAAAAACTATTTTTGGGCAAGGCAAAAGCTTTGGGGCTGAGAAGCATAATTAGACCTTACAGTTTGAGGACTGTTTGATGGATGACTTTTTTCAAATTATTAATCCTTGTGAACTGACATTTCATCACTGTGTTCATGCAGGAGTAGGTTTCCCAAGCTTGCAAAGATATGTTCACCAAATCAGATCCCATACATCTGGGGCTCAGAGGGTGACGTTATGCCACAGCTGTGAGGCCATTGCCAAACACAGTCTATTTCACATGAAAACACTGATGAGTGATAATTTTACAATGGAATTCATCATTCTGCTTCTTTCCCATTAGCTCTCTTGTTATTCTTTTGGGTTTCCAAGCATACATCAAAAGCTGTCAGGCATCTGAGAGTGTAAGAAATCTGCTTCTCTCTCTCTTCCCTTCCAGGAAATGACTTCTCCAATGTAGTCAAGAAATACAAAATTAAGGAGGAATGTGGCTTAAGGCAGAGGCCACAACTATGGGAAAGTGAATCCTCATAAGCTGTGATCAGTCTCTTCATAAGGATGTTTCACTTATGTGGGGTCAAAACAGATCTAAAACACTCTTCTGACACTTACCTTGGCACTGGTCATCTGTAAGGACATCATCTGTTTCAGTCCAGTCCAGTGCTGCCCCAAAGCTCTCAACGCAGAAGGATTTCTTAGTGTCAGGGTCTTGCTGGGAAGGTCTATACTGGCCATCTTCATCACACTGCAGACCCCTCTCATTGCTTTGACAGGATGTGATACCTGTTACAAGTAAACAAGAACAGAAAAAAAAAAGGTGCTTTGATAATGCTATCATTGGGTTTCACAGAATGTTTCGGGTTGGAAGGGACCTTTGGAAGTCACCCCGTCCAAGCCCCCTGTTCAAGCAGGGCACCCTAGAGCCAGTTGCCCAGGACCTTGTCCAGAGGACTTTTGAACACATCCAAGGTTTATGCCCATGGCCTCTGGTCCCATCAGTGCAGTAAACCAATTAGGTGCTGTGGGACAAAAGTGCTCTAAGTAGAGAAGACACTTCACTGAAAATAAATCTGTAATTTGCTCCATGCTCTGAAACATGGTTACTGCTTTGTTGTTACTCCATGTCATAATCCAGACTCTCTGCCATGAATCAGATCCCATTTATTCTAAGTACTGTAAAACAAAAAAAGTAGAGAAGGAATTGTATTTACCTACAGATTTTTTTGGTGCCTATTGTAATGGTTCCATGAAATGTTATGAACCACAGCACAAAGTCCATCTTGTCAATTTGTTGTTTGTTGCCCCCCTGACGTTATTTTAAATTCTCCCTTTCAGTTGGAAAAAAAAACCCTCTTTCATTCTTAAAGAATGAAGAGCTTTGAATTTAATTAGCAGCATTTTACCCAACTACTTAACAGTTTTAATGATTCAGAAATCTTTAGAAACCAGGTATCTGGGCTCCACAGACAAAATAAATGTGGAAATTTGACCAACACCAAAGGCAGCAGCGGAAAATCCCAGATGGACTAAACCTGACAGGTTAACCACCTTCAGCCCTCCTTCTGAGATGCTACCAAAGCAAGTAAGACTTATCTATGTGTGAAGAAACCATCAGACTTTAGTCTGATATATCAAAATGTAGCAACATCAGCACTTTTTGTCAATTCAATGCATCAAGCCAGGAGCTAAGGTAGTTTAGGAAAAGCTTCTTGTGCCTCTGGGAGGAAAACAAGGTAAGCAGTGTGGAGGAGAAAACTTCAGCCCTCCGATTTTCCTGTGCTGTGTTTGTGAGCCCATACTCTTTTTTTTTTTTAATCTGGCAGTTAATTCAGCAAACTCTTTAGACTTTATAAGGAGACAGCAGAAAAGAAAGGGACATGAAGGAAGGGACATTGAAGGCTAAATGTGTACAACATGACTCTTGGAAAGGGCTGACACTCAGACTCAGCATATAGGCAAGGTGGAAACCAAGCAGGGAGGAGGCTTAATTGCAGGCACTTGCCAAAAAACCCTGCAAGTGCAGTAAAAACACCCTAAGGAACAAACTGTTAAGCGCAGGAGTCCAACACCTACACACCAGGAACACATATAGAAATGAAGATGGACAACTCCAGCCAAAAGATAATTGATGTCAGTGTACATTACAACAAACCTGTTGGGTTTTTTTATCCCACCTAACAGATTAAATAAGTTAAAATCGAACAAAGCAGTTGCTACCCCCACTGATACACCCAAGAAACCCATTCTTACTACCTGCTTTTATTTTTATCCATGAGCTCATGCTGCAGCCAAAAATTAATTTGGACTTAAGTGACTTTCTTTATGGAACTGCATGCAAAATAAGTGATTTAAACCGAATACACCAACTTTAGGGAATATATCGATAATTGTTTTGTGAGAAGCATTTGTATTTGCAGGGGAAAGAGCAGCACAAAGACAAGACTACTTTAGTATTCATGAAAGTGACAATAAGTGAACCGTGTAAGATGTTTCTCACCAATACTGAATATCCAGATATCATTCCTGAGGCCAATGAACATGTCTCAAGGAACCGCAACATCCTGGATGAGAATAAGCACTCATTTCTCACAGATTTTTGGTCAAAATAACAGACAGCTGTGTCCATCTTTGAAAAATATCTTTGAATGTATGCAGAAGAGATCATACCCACCCAAAAAAAAACCAGAGGGAGGATCTTTTTTTGTTTTTTAAACTTACAGAAGAAAAAAACCAAAAACATTAGTTGTTTGAAGCCAGAAGACAAAGGGTAAGGGAAGAAATGAGTTCAACTTACAGTGATCATTGCTGAATGCCCCATAGGAGTTAGTAGTTTTGCCCATTGGACACTTGATACAAGAGGAACGCCCTGTCTGATGCTGATAGTAGCCAAGAGGACAGGGAATGCATTCATCATTCTGGAAATGACTGCCCGGAGGACAAAGAACTGCAAAGAGAACAACCACCACATTACTCTCAGGGAATCCAACCAGTTCAGGCATTTGCACACATATGGATAGGTACAGAATCACAGAATGGTTTGGGCTGGAAGGGACCTCAGAGATCATCTAATTCCAACCCCCCTGCCATGGGCAGGGACACCTTCTACTAGCCCAGGTTGCCCAAAGCCCCATCCAACCTGGCGTTCAACACTGCCAGGGAGGGGCAGCCACAGCTTCTCTGGGCAGCCTGTGCCAGGGCCTCACCTCCCTCCTAGTAAAGACTTTCTTTCTAATATCCAATTTAAATCTATCCTCTTCCAGTTTAAGATAATTTCCTCTTAAATTAATGCACATCAAACTCTTTGGAAATTCCAAGTCCAGGCCTGATTTCCATTTGTCAAATCCATTTGTAATAAGACAATTTACTTCATGGACAGGTTGTGAGAGAAAAAAAAAAAGAAACACAAGTTGCAGAGTTACTTCTATAAACACTATGGACAGAAACAGGAAGACTCCTAGGAGGAGAAATTCCAAAAACATCATCCAGAAACACACCAGTAACCCTTTCATTCAGATTTCCTGGTAATGAAAACTTTGGTAAGCACTTCCTAACTACCCAAACACCAACTAAAATTATATTCTTAGCCTGCATATACATATATATATATATAAAAAAATTTCATAACAAAAAAGTAGTAATATTTCCAGCTGACCTGTTGCATATTACAAAGAAAACTCTTTGCCTTCTGGGAAGCCATGAAATACTGTTCCTTCTAGATAATTCAAATGAACATTAAAGCAGAACAGTCACAGACACGTTTGCAGGACAACACCTTTACTTGTTATTTCACAGCTGTTTTCCAGATGTAGAGTTCCTTCAAAACACTATCAAATGTGTATTTTGAGACTTTGGCAATATGCAAAACTTACTTCTGTTTTTGCCCTATGTCTTGACAGCAGTTTAAGCTTTTATGAGAGAGAAACAGTAATGGAAAATTGGCCATTCCCACTATTACCCACGTAATGAATTGCTGTTCTGGCCAACACACTGGAATGTAAATTAATTTAACTTGTAGGAGCACCTAAATTAGAATAGACTAGAAAGACAGCTACTATAAAAATGATATTATCTTCCTTCATCTGTACTGAATGGTCCAATGGGAAAACCTAGGATGGCACAACTGTGAGACTGAAATCTTCTTCCCAAGTCTGTATCAAGGCTTTAGGTATAACACATATCCAAAATCAATTAGAGAACAAAAAATCCTGGATCAGACAGATTTCTCCTTTCTCATGCATAGTATTCAATACACCAGAGTACCTGATGCATTTTAAAGACATTTTCCAACACATGCAGAAAGGATCATACTCATCGGAAATGAACAATAGAAATAGAAATGAGTAATCCATGCATAAATGGAAGAAAAATTGCAAAGGATGGGAAACTAATTAAGCAATTTAAGTTTTAAAAGGCACAAATTAAGCTTTTCAAAGCATCCTCCTTATTTGTAGTTATAATCATATTGTGAAAGTAACATTTCTGTCTCCAACCACATCTTCTCTGGAGATATTCAAGACCTGTCTGGATGCCTACCTCTGCAATATTTTCTAGGAAACCTGCTTTGGCAGGGGGGTTGGACCCGATGATTTCTGGAGGTCCCTTCCAACCCCTACAATTCTGTGAATCTGTGAGCACCAGAAAGCTGGTACTATGAAAAGCTGTTCATGCTTCCCAAAGCAAGGGGAAATGTCACTTATCGTGACATAAAAACAAATCAGTAAGATCTGATGAGGTAGTTTCCATTTCAGTAACAGGATGGAACAGGAAAGGGAAGAGAATAAAAAATTAATCCCTGTTACCCTCACACAACTTTGATTTCTGCGATCACAGGTGATAACTTCTTATAACTAGTCCCTATTATTAGTAGAGAAACAGACCCAGAAGGATAAATGACCAGAATACATCCATAATGCAAAATAAAACTAAATATATATCTTAGAGGAACCAGAAACCGAATTCCTGAATGTCCTGTTTAGAATAAAATGCAGTCCTGATACATAAACCAGTGTCCAACAGCATGTCTACGTGACATCTTAGAATGCAAAATCTCTGAAAAAAGCTGGAGCAGAAGCTGCCTCTCTATGATAAGCCTGTTTTACTGAGTGCCTTTTTCTGCAGCTGGCTGGTCAAATACATACGAACTAACATACAAAGCAAATTAATTCACTGCTTCCCTGAGGCCTTTATCCCTGGTAGGAAATATTTGGCAGAAAGATCCAATTCTTTGTAAATTCTGCTCTAAGTGATGGACTCTACTTAATAAATAATGATACATTTAGTCAGTACAAGAGTACATCTTGTTAAGTAACTGCAAGTTAGACTGCGGATTCTCAGTAGGAATCAACCTTTTGTTCTGCATGATATATTTAAATCAAGAAAATCTGAAGTGTTTCAGACAACAGAAATGATCTGAAACTGCAGTCAATTTACCCTTAAAGCTGGAAACTGCAGCAATTCAGAACTGATTCATCACTTGATTACTTTGAAGCCCTTCAGCAGGCATTAGGAATCTCTCCTAACTTAAAAAGAAGCACCATACCAAGCAAGGAGTTGAGTTGTTTTCATGTACTTTGATTCACTTTTCGGGTCTCTAACTTAAGCTGCATAGTGTTGATGTTTTCCCATCTGAAAATATTCTCCCTTTTGGAAAACTTATAGAATCTGCCCTGAAAGACGTAGCGAATACATCCCAAACTGACAGAAGACAGACACGCACTCACTAAGGCTAACTGGGCCAAGGAGAAGGGTGAGGGTTGCACTGTAGGAGGGCTGATATTCATAGAAACAAGAGGAGGACTGTTAAGGTAAAGGCTTTTTGGCAGCGTGATCTGGTACATAAGAGTGCTAGGCACAGCCCAGGGATCCATGGAAAAGGTGGGTTTGGCAGCCCTAAGCAGGATGTTGACAGATGGGCAGCTGTTCCTGGGAAGCAGACTAAACAGAAGGAAAGGAGATGAAAAGAGGACACAAGTGTAATCAGGTCTGGGTGTTGGCCAACACGAAGAAAGCTTCCATCTGAGCTAGCTGGACTTGGCCCAGGAATTCACAATTTCAGGACTTCTGCCATTTCTGCATCTAGGTTTCTATTCTGGGTAACATATCATCATCCAAAGCTCTGGATCCTTTATCTTTGTGAAATCTTAACAATCACACATTACAGAAAGACCTTCTAATTCCAACCAGATCTAAGAAAATCCCCCAAAATGTTTGCAAAACCTTCTATACTATGTGACTGCCATGACACCTATTTCCAAATCATTGGTTCAACACAAGGACTGAATGGTAAACAAAGCACTAATTCCCATCTTTTCTCAGATCTGGCTGGTGCTTCCCACTTTTCACATGCTAGCCATAACTTTTCAAACTTTAGTTTGATACTGATTCCTAACAATTTCAAAGAAAGGAAAGCTAAACTGAGACATACCACATCCTTGGGAACTTGGGTCTGCTTTCCCAGGAGATGAAATTCTTCGAAACCCACTTCTGCATCCTAACTGCACCCTTGGAGACAGATCAAACTCTTCATCCCAGGGAAAGTCAATGAAAGAATCTCCCAGGAACTTCTTGGAGTCCAAAAGAAGCAGAAAACCACCATCCTTTATCTCTTTTATAAATGCACCGATCAGATTTTCTCCAACAACTGCATTTTCTAAAGGGGGTAAAAATGCAACAAAATAGCATGAAAGACAATTCCAATATGGGAAATGGCTGTCCACACAGAAACTGATGCACTTTAAGTTAAAAACATAGGTAGATACAGAAATACAAGTATGTCAGACAGAGAGCAGAAAAGAATTAATCTGTACAGTGTTTATCAGAATAAAGTTATAATCTCAATATATGTAGAAGGTGTTAAAAAACAGAAAAAAAAACCCAAATAAATAGCATATTCAAAAACTAAGGCAGCGAACAAAATTTTATTTCTGAGTTACAAAAATTCAGCAGAGGAAAACCAGTTTTATCTGACATTCAGATTTCATTTGTTCCAATTTTCTTCCATGGGTATAGTTTACCTCTTTTTCAGCATTACGTTGGTTTGGTTTTGAAGGCCAGCATCTCTAAAAATATAACAACCTTCCATCACACTACTGATATTCAACATATCCACCTATGCAATAGCTATGCTGAATCTGGTGTTTAAAGCTGGAAAACAGAATACCTTTCCTATTATCTATATAAGCTGACAGACAGCTTCCTGTATGATGACTTGTGAAAGGACAATTTCCAGTGCTTAATCAAGAGCAAAGTCCCCAGTTTTGCTGGACCAGAAGTACTGTAAGAACTGTTTCCAGCAGATTTTGTTTGCTATCACATTCTGTTCTTCCCTGCAGGTTTTATGGCATTCAGTGAAATGTTGGTGTGGTTTACTGCTTCGAATCTGCAAGACAAGGGTCTCCTTTAGCTAGAGGTGACAGACAGCCCAGTCATCCAGCAAATGGGAAGCTCTACATACTATATGCTTCGAGTTTTGCAAGTACACCAATGACCTTGGATGATGAGTTTTCACAGGGAGGATGTTATATAGGAGAGCATAAGGAACGTTACAGATCACAGACTGTGAAAAGATGATTATTTTGTGACTGACATGTCCCAGGCATATAGCTGAGGGCGCTACTGCCTTCTCACATGGTGAGTTTCCTAACTCTGCACTGTAGCCAAGGGGTATCTCCTCAGTTGTGTGAAGAGACAATTACATAGCCAGGCACAGGCTCTGGAGACACAGCGATGCCCTCCTGTTGTGCTGAATGGATCACAGGTGTATAACCCTTTTACTGAATGATCATCCTAGACCTTCAACACTGAAAGAGGAGGTGTCTTCTCTTCCCAAATGTTGGTCCACAGCCAATTGCTTCCTCCCTTGCAGAGGAGGGACATAAGGTTTTTACAATTATGGACTAAAGTGAATAGACCTCATGTTAAAGCTGGCAGCTGTGTCCTTATATTCTCAATGCTCTACTTCCCCCAGATTTGAGCACTTTTATCCTACTGCACTGCCACATACTAATATCAATGAAATAGCAATTATTCAACCCCAGGCCAAAATGATACTTAGCTTGGAAGGAAGTTACTGGAGATCGTCACATAACCAACAACGTTTTACAAATGTTCTGCCAGAAATTGTCTCATAATTGAAAGCAGGAATAAGCAGATTAGCCTTCTAGTCAAGCAAATATCCTTCCGAATTGTCTAGTGACTAGCTGTAGCAGAACTAAAAATATCCTTGAAATGACAGCTGGAGGGAATTCACATGTCAAACCAAAGCAGTCAAACCAGTAACAACCCACTTGGGGCTGTTGAATTTCCTTTAGTCTAAAACATTTCCCTCTGCTGAAAAGTTCTTAACACTATCCCTAAATACAGCCGTCCCATGACCATGTTATTTATCCATTTGTATATAGCATCCTTTATATTCATAGTATTTAAGCAAGTGTGTAACTGCAGCATAGATGTTCATGCATTGCAAATAGATGGGTACCTCCTGTAACATCTCAACATCTCAACCAGTGCCTGACAGACATACCAGCCACAGGCTTGCTGGTAAGATCTTCACAAGCTGTCTCGGTCCAGTCCTGTCAGCAAGGCTTGCCAGCTTGGGACCACACTTCCCAGCTGGCATGGGACCTGGTTTCTCTCCCAAGATGAGCTTCCAGGGACCTTCAGCATGCTCCAAAGCATGGCAGGTACCACAGCACTTCCCTGGCTTTGCTGCACAATTTTGGCAATTTAAGCTACTACACATCTAATACTTTATTAGATTTACTGGAAATTCTTACTAAGCATTTCTCCAGGGCCTGGTATACATTTAGAGACCCAGATTTCCAGGAGGACAACACTTTTTTTGCATACAGAAATAGTTTGCAAAGTTACATCTTGTGCAGTCCAGTGGGAAGAAGTTTGATTTAGGGTTTACTCCTGTTGAATGAAACTATAATTTCTACATGAAAGGGATTATATTATTCCCTAAGTTTTATACTGACCAGTGAAAAAGTGAGAGAAAAGAAAAATTAAAATAAGGAAAATACAGAGCACAAAGACACAGCTAAAAATATCAGTTGTATGGGGCAGGGATTGATTTCCTCCCATCACACTGATGAGAACTGTTTACTCTATGTTCATCCACCAATTATTATTATTGCCTGTTGAACAGAAAAGAGATAAGTAGCTACAAGTGTTCCTCACTATTTTAGAGCTGAGGCCTAAGCTACAAAGCTAAATGGTGTAAGATCCTTCAGGAAGGGACCTGCACAGCCTCAGAATTTAGTACATGAAAATATCTGCAAGAAAAAAATCATAATTAAAGAAGCATTTACAAGTGATTTAGGTTTGAGGGCCTGCATTGGGAACATAAGCACGCTGTGCTTCTGCTTAGCAATATTTTTTCTCAGTTACTTCACATGAGAAAACAGAAAAGGCAAGACTTCTCAATTGCCCATGGAGAAGCTAGGAAAAGAACAAAGCTATTTCAATAACGTAGACTTCAAATAAAAAAACCCCAATTTGCTCACTCTGTGCAAATACACTAGAAACTCAAACAGAAATACCCAAACCTGCCTTAGGAGGTAAGGGAAGTTGATGGTGCCAAGAGTGTACAAAGAGCAGGCTTCCAGTTGTCTGATCTCTCCAGGCTAAACCCATACTGCCTCTTCTGAAACCATACAGTCATGCCCTGAAAAGCAATTTTAGTACTATGGGAAATTATAGTGTGGAGACGGTCAGAAATATAACATCCTCAAAGCAGAAGATTTTCAAAATAAAGTTTAATATAAAACCAAACACATTTGTACTTTGATCCACCTTCTGCCAACTCCTTGAATATCCATGTTTCCCTTATAATCGGGAGCAATGGAATGGATGTAAACATAAACAGACTGCAAACCAGGAACCACAAGGCCACTGCAGCCACCTTCTGAGTCCTGAAGGCTTTTGAACTCAGTTTTGGTCAGGAAAATACTGCTATAGGACACCTATCTCCAAGTCCCAAAGTTAAAGGGAAGGACACGTGCAGAGTTATTTATATTTTGTTCTGGGAAGAATATTGTGAAGCACTGAAAGTGGAGAAGAACTGGCACACAGGGAGTTTGTACTTAGAATATGTCTTTGCACCTTTTATTTTAGAGTGAAACACTGACTGCTTTGAAAGAAGTTCCTTGCACCATCCTTAACTCACTTGGAAACCACAGCAAAGGTCTGCCAGTCTGTGATCTCTGCATTATTCCTATAGGACCTCCGAGGCAAAGGTCATTCTTTTGTGTCATATATATAGTAATATATTCTAGAATACAATAAATGGAAAGAGAAGAAGAAAGAAATAGGAAAAAACCCTTGAAAAAATAGTTCTATTTTTAGCAGTGCATGAATTGTGTTTGTCTGAGTCCAATCCTATAAGAAACACCATCTTTTCCACCACTGCTCAATGGAAATTAACATCTGGGACAGTTGATCTTATGCCAAATAAAGTAATATTCAATCTCAGTTAAGGAAGCTAGAAAAGGCCATCCTATCTGAAAGAAATATTCAATTATAGCTCCTTTCCAACATTCACCCACAGCCTGAAAAGATAAATGTATCAATGCCCAAAGCTCAAAACCACAACTCCAGCATTATAAACTCTTTCCATTAGCCTTTGTACTACCTTGTTAATGCCTCCTAAAAGCAGACACAGGGAAGAAAAATAATTAAAAGTAGAGCAGGTTTAAATGACAGAAATCTCAGAAGAGAAAAAAAAAAAATACCAATATCATGTAAGTCGGGGAGAGAAGCTGCTGGGATGTTTTCCAGCTGAGTCCTCCACGTGATGTTCACCCCTAGGCGGTCCAGGCTCAGGCATTCCACATAGACACTGGAATCATCACAGGCAGAAACTGAGCTGGTATTTCCAAATGCATTTACCTTGAATTCAAAATTAAATGTAACCATGGTTAGTCAAATGAAGAATCTTCTTGTCTTTCCCTACACAACTGCACTGTGCTATGCTCAAATGCAACAGTCTCAAAAGAGCCTGTAAAAACAGAAGTAGGAAGAGGTAACTTCAGCAGGTCATTTAGTCACTGTTAAAATAGTTAAAGGATTCTCTTCCATTGAAATATACTATTAATAAGTATCAGACTGATGTGATATGACTTTTGTGGCTACAGTTAAGCTGATCTGTTGAATCATAGAATCATGGAATCATAGAAGGGTTAGGGCTGGAAGGGACCTTAAAGATCATCAAGATCCCACTGCCATGGGCAGAGACGCCTCTTACTAGACCATGCTGCTCAAGGCCTCATCCACCCTGATTCATGTGAGATCATTGAGATTAAACATTCTATTTTCCAAGCCATCCATATGCAAGTGATGCCAATCTTCACAGATTTCAGGGCATTCTCGGCTCTTCCACCTCTCTCAAACAGGCAAAGCTCTACTTTGAGTCTCATCCTCTTGTCCTTTTTTTAAGTAAAATGCCCTGCAAAAAAAAAATCCACCACCAAAAAATAAACAACCCCACAACAACAGCAGAGAATAAGGAATTGAAATTACCTGAAAGTGACATAAACCACGAGCCTTCAACTCATCTAAAATAATTATCTGGAATGCTTGGAGTAATCCAGAGTAATCTGAACTACAAGTCTTCTCAGGAGGCAGTAGTATTTGAAAGTGTGTTTGAACTTGGACTGTCTGAAGTAACTGGAGCTCTAAAAAATAAGTAGAAATAGCATTTAGTAGCCTATTAAATGTGGAAACTGTGTTTCAAAATTATTTTGAGAAAAGACAACATTGATTTGGCATTTTGATCTTTGGCATCAATATTAACTCCCTGCTTCTAGGTGAAAGCAGTACAGTTGTCTATAATAAAAAATAAGCAGCAAGAGACATGCTTATGCTTGATCAATGTGTATGTCATGCATTAGAGAAAAAGCCAGGTGATACAGTTATCTAATAATGAGATATTTGATATTGCAGCACTAACACACAGAAGGATAAGGAACAATCTAGATCATTAATGGTTATTTTCTATAAGGCTTGGCAGATAGGAATTTCCAGCTAGATGAAATTTGACTTTATATCACAATTTAGAAAAGAAACAGGAAAACAGGATTTATTGTCCTGTCAAACTCTGCTTTTCACAGACACATTCATGAAAGGACTTCTATTAAAAAGGAATTAAATGGTTAAAGCGATTACTATTAATTCAATAATATTCAATCTCAGTTAAGGAAGCTAGAAGAGGCCATCCTATCTGAAAGAAATATTCAGTTATAGCTTTCAGAAAACTAGCTTGTCAAATTAACTAGAAATTATGTTTTAGGGGAGAATAAATTTGCATAATAATGGTGTCAACATGGACATCTACAAGGGTCTTCCAATTTTTTGATAGCAAACCAAAGTGCTGCAAATCACACAAACCTATGAGATACTTGTAAGTTCATCTGTCACAAAATGTAAGTCTTTTCAGCCAGAATAAAAAAGGTGCCAATTTCTTGTTTCTGATGGAATTATGCTGATCCCAGGCTTCACAGAGGGTTTGTTATCTCAGACTCAGCAGAATGGTGATGCTGTCTTGCCACCTCCAAATGGAGCTGGCGCTTATTCCACCAGCCTGGAGAAGCAGCAGAGCTCTCCCTCATTCACCTCCTCTCTGTAGACCCTCCCTGCACCGCTACAAGTGTCACTGCTGGAGCACAATTCCATCCCTCACTCCCAAAATGAGTGAGTGAGCGTGGGAAAACCTGGAGAGCATCCAAGGAGAATGATGGGAGGGACTGGAGGACAAAAAAGCCTGCTTCTTCCTGCAAAGCACAAAGCCCTCTATCTGTTTAATTTATCAGAAAGTACTTAAGAGTTGACTTAACCACAATCTGTAAGCATACACATAAGGAACAGGAAATAAGATGTTTAAGAGTGTGGGTAATTATCCATTGGAACAAATTACTAAGTGTTGTGGTGAATTCTCCATTATCCTGAAGTTTATTCAATCACCTTCAGATGTGGTGGGAATTTTTTCTCCCCTTAAATCCATGCTCTATTTCAAACACAAATTACTGTGGGAAGTCCTTAGCTTGCATTAAACCACAGCTTGTATCAGATTGCCACACGCTCCCCTCTGGCTTTACAAACAGCTATTCAACTGCATCGGGCAAACATGAAAGTTACTTAACAATGCACTAGGAAAACCTAGCAAACATGACTGCAGACAGACACAAAAGTCTCACTCTGAAATGTAAAGCTTAAAATCATTTACATTTGCAATAAAAGACTCAGGGTACAACTGGAAATGTGTCGACAGTGGATCTCCAGATTTCACATCAGGATCTACAGGTCTCAAAGTTCAGCCCTGCTACAAACTGCGGTTTAGATCAGAATTTATCTCTGTCTGAAATAACTGAAAAGGCCAACATCAATGTCTGATTACATGAGCTCTGAATACTGCATAGACAGCTGATTCTCCCAAGATTTAAAGTGCTCGTTTTTTTCTTGAAAGAAAAATTATTTGAAAAATACCACAAGTCAGCCAACAAGGACAACAATAACCTTAAAGAACAGACTGCTGCAGAAAGATGCAGAAGTAACAGTGACTTGATTATGCAAATAAACAGTTACATTCTGCCAGAGTCAAACATCTGGTGCTCATCTGTTCTTCTAGGCCTAAGTGGTTCCATCAGAATCACTTCATGCTGCCAGCATCTTTTAACTTGCAAAGAGAAATCTGCATATAGATTGAATAGCTATAGCTATATTATTACACAAAAGTGGGACTGTTCCGGGCATAGAGCTAGCCAAGAGACAGAAACCAAAACAGCAGAAGACAGGACTAATCTTCTGCACCATAACCTAGCAACTCCCACAAAATGGTTGTGTCCTAATACTGCCATCCACCCAGTAGCTTTGTGATGAAAGTGCATTTTTGTATGTCTGTCGACATCAGTCTGCACCCTTCCCAACCCGCAGCACCTCAGACATACTCTGGCACGCCTGATAGAGCGGGGCAGCCGAGACCCATCGTCGCTGCTGTACATCACACTGAAAGGACGTGCTGGAAGCGGTGCTGTGGAAGCCCTGGCGACACACCAGCCGGCACTGCTGAACGCTTGAAGCTTGCCCAGAAATGTTTTCACAAAACACAGCTCCGTTGAGAACAGCTGGGGCACCGAATGGCAGAGCACACTGCGCACCTTTAGGGACAGGACAGAGGGGATATGTTAGTGGCATGCTACAAAGCACTTCTAGTAGAAAGTCCACATAACCCCCACATCAACAGACAAAACCTAGACAACACCCTGTGCATTTCCCATTCATCTCAACTTGGATCTGGTTTGATGTCCTCATGGGTCAGTTTACTGAAGCTGGTGAAAAGACACGTATTGACTCTGACAGGGAATGCACTGGGTCCAGAAAGCTACATGCATGGTTTCTAAGAACAGATAAGTTTAAAACAGCCATGAACAAATTAAAGCAGGGAAATGAAAAGGAGTTTTCTAACATCCTTCATAGGTTACAGGAGAATGAACCTGTAGAAAAGATAGCCAGTGAAAAGAGGTGGGGGCAATAAATAAATAAATAAATCTCAATTCCCTTTAGAATGAAGTTTGAAAACTGTAAGATAAGGAGCTCATGACTATGTTGTCTTCAACAGCACCAGGATGTTACTGGTGATCCATCAGGTCCTTAACTGTAGTATACAGCTTTGGAGTTGTGGCACAAAGTTTGCCTTGTCAATTCACTCTGCATCAATAAAGCCATTCAGCCCTGCTAGCCCACTGTAACAGACTGCTATAGCAGGCACAAACTACAATAATTAATTCCCACTTATCACAGAATCACACAGTCACAGAATCACAAGGTTGGAAAAGACCTTTAAGATCATTGAGTCCAACTGTCCTCTACTATACCATATCTCTACGTATGTCATCTACCTGTCTTTTAAACACATCCAGGGAAGTTGACTCAACCCCCTCCCTGGGCAGCCTGTTCCAGGCCCTGACATAGCGAAGAATTTTTTCCTAACATCTAATCTGACCCTCCCCTGGCACAGCTTTGTGCCATTTCCCCTTGTCCTATTCACCTGTCACCTGGCTGATGAGACCATCACCCACCTCTCTACAACCTCCTTTCAGATAGTTGTAGGTGGTGATAAGGTCTCCCCTCAGCCTCCTCTTCTCTAGGCTAAACAGCCCCAGCTCCCTCAGCCGCTCCTCGTAGGATTTGCCCTCCAGCCCCTTCACCAGCCTGGTTGCCCTTCTCTGGACTCGCTCCAGGACCTCCATGTCCTTCTTGTGGTGAGGAGCCCAGAACTGGACACAGTACTCGAGGTGCAGCCTCACCAATGCCGAGTACAGGGGCACAATCACCTCCCTAGACCCCCTTGGCCACACTATTTCTGATACAAGCCAGGATGCTGTTGACCTTCTTGGCCACATGGGCACACTGCTGGCTCATATTCAGTCAGCAGTCAAGCATCAGTACAAACCAATACTTCACTCAATATTAGCCAAATCCCAACCTAATTACTGAATATATCTAGTAATAAATAAACAACTTCTGAGTTCTAGAGCTACAAAACACAGACATTAAAACCAATTTCCTTACTTAGAAATAAAAATATTCTCATATCACACAATTCACTTGCTTGGTACATGTAGATAATTTTTTAAATACCACTGCTCAGATCAGTCACTGGAGGAAGGGAAACACTGCTGACAGTTCAGGTCTGAGTGACCTCTCTCCCCTTCTAATGGAGGTATGGAGGTTGGTTCTTTAGCTTGGCAGCCACTTCAGTTAAAACATTGCAAGATGAATCTGGTATCCAGTGTGCACACTACATACTTGTTTTCCAACCCTGAACATTAAAATGCCAAAGCAAAAGCTTTCCTATCTGTCCCTGAATTGCCAAATGCAATTCTTTTCTGAGTCTCCTTTATAGCATCTTTTCTGCAATAACTCTGTAAATGGGGCCACTACATTCCTGTGCTTCACTAACTGACTCTGTATCCATTCTTTTTCAGTGAAGGAGGAAACCTGGCATCCTTGCTTAGCACACTTTTAATAAACCTCCTGAGATTTGAGGACCCAGAGATATCACTGGAAAAGAGACAGTAATACTTACCCTCACCAGTGTAAACTATATTCGCCGTTAGTTGCAAATCACATTAATAGCTCTTTATACAAAGTATATAAAAATCAGTCTGTGGCCTCTTTATTTCTTTAGCACATTTCTATATCCAGCAAGTCAAATCCAGCCTCAGCCATACACTGATGTAGTCTTTTACTGCCTGTTCCAATGCAAGTTGATGTGTGAGCTGGGGAAATAACCAACCCTCAAAACGTAAGTGATAGATGGTTCCCTGGTGTGGTTCACTGGTTTCAGTCCTCAATCAGTAATTTGTTCGTTTAACCCTTACAGATGTCATCTCATTTACTGTCGTTATCAAGCCTGGACCATTTTGTCATTCTATTTCTGCCCCAATTTCTAAGTCCTGTAGGAGTGAATCAGATTCCGTGTCAGTGAATACTGACACTTCTTCATAGGTGCTTCTAAAGCTTCCATAAGGAAATCCAGGACCTGCTCTGGAATGCTCTCTACCCTCTGTCTCTGCTCAGAGCTGTGGAAAGTAGGCATGAGGATGGGAGATGCATGTAAGAACTGCTAGGATACTTGGCATCATCTCTGTGGTGCATGTCAACTAGAAAAAGTTGGATTTCTACCTCTGATGGAAATGATTAAGCTAATGAAAACCTCATTGCTTGCACTGAGCACCATGAAGTTATTACTTGCTGTTTACAGCTGTTTGTTCTGATGTTGGAGGGAAAGTTTATCATATTTTGCCATCACAACAGCTTTTTTGCCAATAGACAAGATCTCAAAGATAGTGAGATAGCACTCCCCTCCCTTTTTCCTGAACAATTAGCAGTAGTTCCCAGCCCTAGGATATACAGCTTGACAGAATGAGGGGAAAAATAACTTTTGCTTCTTTACTCTTACACAATAATTGTTTAGCATGAAAAAGTTCCATTGCTATTTCAAAATCCAGGAAAATCATTAAAGCTTATTTTGATGGTATTTCTATGCAGAAAATAACAAATAGCTTTCAGTAAAGCCAGGTTTCCACTACATTTTCATAGCAGTTTCCTCTCTCTCAGCTCGGTCTTTTGAAAAAGAAAGGTCATTAATCATTCAGTCACGAAAAGTACAGCATTACAGGCTCCCAAGAAACATCAGATGTGCACACAAAATGTAAAATCATCTTAAAGGCATACCTCAGAGTACAGCCACCTTCAAACAGAGTCTACAAATTCCCTTGGAATTTAGGGTGAAACCTGGAAAAGGAGCTTCCATGGAGAGGAGATATCAAGGACTTTACATTTGCAGCTAGTTCCTACTTTTCTCAGGCCTACTAGGGACGCTTCCACTTTTCCCTGCTCACCTTCAGAGTCTATGGGAAAGGCAATCTGTACTACCAAGTACTGGGTGTCACGTTTAGTTCCTCCAGATGGTCCAAACAAAATACACATCAGACAGCCCCATGCCCCACAGAGATACTCGCCCATAACCTGAAAACAGGATGGCGGCAGCGCTGTACTTGCTAGACTGATCAGCTCTGCTTCTCTGAAGACCTAGAAAGCTGCTGCACCTACATAGCTATACCACCCTAGCTCTGGAGCTCATCAGATACAACCCCAGGGTCTACTTGTGGCTTCTCATAAAATCCCATCTGCATAGCTCTCTAGTGGTACAAGAGAGTTCAAAGGAAATGATGCTGGTGGTGTTTTCCAAGTTGGCTGAGGAGCCATCTAACTGGTTGAAATGCTTTACAGCCAGTTGGACTGACACAATCAGGTGTTTGGTTGGTGACTGACCATGTGTGTTGATTTTTATATGCAGAATCACAAAAGGAAAAGGAAGCAATTTCTCATCATGTGGTCTCTTTATCCTAAATGTACCAACAGGTCTCATTTAAAAGGAACAAAAGAACTATGGAAACAGTAAGGTTCTGCAGGCACTGGTTACAGGTTTTCTCTTTGCATCTCTGGTTTCACTAATAATTACACCTTGGAGCACAGCCTTGTAAAAAGTTTAATTTGTTTCGCTTCACTTTAGTGATGGGATGATGCATAAAGGCCATTGCAAATTAAATTTGTGCAAATGCCTCCCATTTGGACATCCGGCTGGAAACCATGAGTGAATTCCAGTGCTTCACAGCTCTGGTCATGCAGGAAATACTCTGTGAATATGTAGTGTTTTGGCACATCCTTTTCACAATTCTGGTCACAAGCCAAGAGTGGGAATAGCAGAAGCATAAATTTTTCAAATTTTATTTTAGTCAGTTGAATGGCTTTTAATCCCAGAGTCAGCTCAGACTGGAACAGGTTCAAGCTTGCAGCAAGCTGTTCAGATTGACTTTTTATCTAAGCTTAATAGCTCAACTGCTTTGATTTAACCAATTTTGTGAATAAGGAAAAGCCAAAGGTCCATTCCCTTCTCCATTCTGCCTGACAAAGCGCTTGAAGAAAACAGCACATCATGCCCAGGTAGGTCTGAAATCTGCTATTACACAAAGATAACCATACTGCTTGAGCAAGTCTTGATAAAATGAACTCACTTGCACATGCAGGTCTTCCTCCACTTACTCGTGTCCCTGGCACCTCTTCTCCATTGTCAAAGACACACCAGCAGCTCTCTTGATCCTGGCTGCACTGCACAGGTGAGAAAGTCCTGCTGTCCCCTTCACATTGTGGGATGTAGCCTTTGCCAACTTCTCGTAAAACAGTTTTAGACCTCAGCATGTTACAGAGGCTAGGACCTTTAAAGAGAGAAATCCATTGCAGGTCACAGAACAGAGGACAACAACAGTATTATCTGCAGAAATTACTACTGATGCACAGAACAGTCCTAAAGACTTCAACAGTGCTGATTTCAGCCTGGTCTTGTATAAGAAAGAAAGATGAATGATCATGAAACAAAAATTAGTTTTTATCATTTTAGAAATGTGGAATCTTGCTTTCACTAGGAAACACACATTTTTTCTAAAGATTAAAGTGCAGGTTATATGGATTTCCATCAACAAAATAGTGGGAAAACACTGATATTTACTTTGCATTAACATATTTTTTGCCATAAATTTGATAGTGTCTCATTTAGATGCTGATATTTTAAAGTTTTAATTATTATTTTTTAATAAATAATTTTGAACAACATCATTTTAAGTGTAACGATACAATTATTTACTTTTTAAAATAGCCAGTATCCCACTTCAATACTTTCATTACGGGGAAAAAAAATCAGCCATAGAACAGCAATATTTGTGGTCTGCCACAAACAAACAAAACATGGACATGAGCATGTGGAACCACTTCCTGACAAATCAACCCAAAAAGTTCAATCCAAACTTGAGACACAGTTGGTTATCACTAATTTTGTTCATCTGCAAGTGTCATGGTACATTTGAAAATCTGTGTAATGAACAATTAGACAACTAATTCCTCAGTGAACATGCAATTACTTATCCACTGTCAGATCTTCATGGACTTCTATCATTAGGCCACATACAAGAAAAAAGCAGACTTGCTGGGACAGCAGAAAGTACTAACTCTCTCTGAGTATATATTCTGCTACAGATGTTCCAGGAGAAGGTTTGTCTGAAGCCAGCAGACTGTTGTCCCAAATTTTCTATGGGAGATGGCAAGCAGACAATCTTAAAGAACTTACGAAACAAGTGCAGCAGAACTTTAGGCTCTTGGCTGCCTATACTGCTCCAAAGAGCAGAGCCAGGGCATGAACTCCAAGAGCATCCCAATTCCTATGAGCAGGGATTCTTCAACTATTTGGATTAACCATCTCCTATGAGACCTCAGCAGTTCTCTGTCTTTTGTAATTTGAAGACAATACGAAGGTATCACAGACCTAAATGCATTTGATGGATGTGGAAGATGTAAAGTGGCCTGACTGACTGCACGTGGCCCAGTTCCCACGGTTCAGGATTCACTGCCTTAGGAAACTCACTCAAGACCACAAAAATTTTTCTAGGAGGGTAAGAAATGTAAAAAAATGGTGGTAAAAAAATTACATAGAAGCTTGATCACTGATTTGTGTAGACTGGTTTATGTCTGGTGTTATGGAAGTAAAGGATAACTGTTTTCAGATACCCTTTCAGTGCTGATGTGCTTGTATGTACCAGATCACTGAGGAATCAAACTATAAGCCCCTGAGTTTCACAGGTATCATTCTGAAAAGGAAAATGCATACACCACAAAGCACGAGGCATTGCCACTAGCATCATGGGCTGTGTGTAAAGCATTACTCACACTCAGGATTGCCATCCAAATCTTTGCTGCCAGGCTGAAACACTTCTCCTGACACAGGATCTACACACCAAGTATCTGTGTCGGACCTCTGTAGCACAGCATATTCTCCTGTCTACAAAGAACCATTGCAAAGCACTGTATATTAACACAGACATGCCACAACCCATACTGCCATTATATTTACATTTTGCCATTAATACAGCACATTGAAAAGAAACACAGTATATTAAAATGCTGTCTACTTAATTTAATACACAGACCAGGCCCTGAGTGAAGCAGGATGCTGACTGAAAGCCCCTTAAGATGAAGTTTCTGGTATAATCTTAGTTTGAAATGTCCATCCCTTGCCCATATCAGGGCTCTATACTGCTCACTGACATGTTTTGAGATCCTGTTTTGGGATACCTGCATCTGACACCCTCTCGTTGTCCCTCCTGACATTCTCTCACAGCTCAGGAATAAAGAGCCTCCCAAATGTCAGTCAATTAAGTTGTGCAAAAGGCCTAAGTTGTGTCTTCCTCCCACAGTCACGTTAAATCACCTCAAGGCAGTCGGGGATGAACAGATCTGCTGTGGAGGCATCCAGCTTTGACCCACTCTGTCTCCAGCTGGAAATTAAGGCATTGGCTCGAGACCGCTGACATGATGTCTGGCCTGTAAGAGGGAAAACATACATGCATGTTAAAATAACATCAAGTTCTCAAACCTAAACTAGAGAAAGGGGTACATCCCTAGCTCCTCTCACATCTCCATTAGACTCTGCTCAGGCAGGGATTTCCTGACCAGTGTTTGATAACCACAGACTCACAGAACAGTTTAGGTTGGATGGGACCTCTGGAGGACATCTGGTCCAACTCCCCTGCTCAAGCAGGGTCACCAACAGAGAATCCATTCTCAAATCATGCAAGTCAAAGTCACACAAAGTGAAATGAGGTGGATTAGTACAACAAGCATATGGGGTTTTTTTTCTTGCAATGGTTAGAAACAAGCCTTGCCTCATGCTTATCATGCTAATAGTAGAATTTGTAAGAACAGGTAAAGACAGATGAGAAAAAACAACTGACACTTGGGAAGTTCTGCTGAGCGTGAGACCAAGGAATCCATGACATAACGTCCTCTCTCATCCACACACCAGCAATGACCTGGCCAGGGAAGAAAAGCAGCCTTATTTTAGATGTTGCCCTGCAGTATTCTTCGTTAAGTCAGTTGAGGATTTTCATCCTCAGCAGTACTATAGAAAGTGGTCAGTAAGTGCCCTGGTTTAACCCCAGCAGGTAACAGTCACAGTTAACTGCCATCCAGAGAGAAGTAAGCCAGCTTGACAGCAGCAGTGAGAATGTAAATGTAGCAGCTCTGGTGAGACTCTTCCATTGCAGCCTTATCCTGCAGTGCATCATCTACCCCCAGCAATTTTATAACATCCACAAACTTGCTGAGAGTGCACTCTGTCACATTGTCCTGGTCAGTAACAGAGGCATTAAACAATACCAGCTCCAAACTGACCCCCGAGTAACATTACTAGCAGTCAAACACTGAACATTGATTTTTGAGCCCAAATGAGCTGCCACACGAATCCCTCACTCCAGTCTTGTAGACCACTTGTTTTCCACCCGTCTTGTAGACCACTTCACCTCTCTCCAGTTTGGCCACAAGAATACTGGTTTTCCATCTTTTCATTAAAATTTTGCTTAGTTTTACTTTGTTCAGACAGCCCAGAGCATCTTATTAGCAACTGCTCACCTGTGCTCTCATAGCACTGAGTTGGCTCCCAGTTTCCCAGGCCATCACACTGTGGGATGTAAGGCAGAAATCCCAGCAGCGTTGCTTCCCCAGCAGAGCTTTTGGAAGTAAAGTGTCTTCGCCAGTAGAAATGCAAGACTATACATGATAAGTAAAAGAAAACTATCAGTGGAAAATACAAGAGATATTAAATGCACAGGTTGGCAAACACCTGAATGCTCCTTGTAGTTTAGAAAGCAAATAAACATATGTTGAAGTGCATAACATCTGCTAAGTGTCCAGATCTTATATATGCATAGTGTCATACATGTAGGACAACTGAAATCAGTTTCTGGGTTGGCAGGTTAATTACACTGATTAATTATACCTGCTGAGTTGCATCTGTTTGTCAGCAAAGTTGAATTTGACAAGAATACACTTGCACAGATCCTGGGCGTGAATCCATTTAATTAAGCTCTCCTCTCTTTAACCTACCTGACTGTGCAGCCAGCTGGAGAGCATAGTCACTGCCCGATAACAGCATTTCAGAGACCGACACCTCTGCCTTGTAGGGCTGAGCAGAACGTAGAAGTTCTTTGTTTGTAAGCTGTATTCCCTTTGCCATCAAGAAACTTTCTCCAAAAGGTAAGTGGGAACTGTTTGATGCTAGGATGAGCTGCTCTGCCTCCTCCACAAATTTCATGGCTTCCTGCTTAACACCTTCACATACACCAGGACCTGTAGAAACAGATGGTATTTTAAATGTCTTTCATCTAAATTCGATAAAGATTTGCATGTGAAAGCTGGTCTTTTAATCAGCATCTTCTGTTTCCTCCTGCGCTTCCTGGGTTTTGAATTGAGATTCCCTTGCACCCTGTGGAGAAGACCATGGTGAAGCCAGCTGCTCCCCTGCAGCAGATACCCACTTGCAGCCCATGGAAGACCCCACACTGGAGCAAGTGGATGCACCAAAGGAGGCTATGACCCTGGTTGAAGTTCACACTGGAGCAGGGGGGTTGGAATTGTATGATCCTTGGGGTCCCTTCCAACCCAGGCCATTCTATGATTCTATGATTTCTAATATAGGTCATATGCTGAAGTGACCCCAAGGAGGGCCCACAGCTTTGATGGAGATAGCTAGACAGAGGCCTTACCAAACTTCACCGCTGGCCTCGCTCTTCTTCTAGTGACTTCTAGTGGATATCTGTTACTCCTGACTGCATTGTAAGAAGCAGTAACAAAATTCCCTCTTGCCTCTTTTTTAAGGCTTTCTTCAAAGTCATTTACATGGCAATGTAACTGTCAATTTTCCACACAACTCCACACACTGTTTTTATCTTTGAAGTGTCCTTTGCCATCTGACTAAGTTTCTTCTGCAGAAGCATTATGTGTCCAAATTCCAAATTATAACACCTACATAAGCTTGATATAGAACTTTAGTCCTCTTTATTCCCAAAGCTGAGACACCACTTATTTACCAAAAATAAGTGACCCCACATCTGGTGGCTGCCAACAATGACAGTATTGATAATCTTTCTGACAAGTTGTCATCTCCTCCCTCACAGCACTCAAAAGGGCTTTCCTCTTGTGGCATAAAAGCAAAGATCAGAAACATGTGACAGAAATATTACTTACATGCTGGGATCTGGTTCACTTCTGCCATTGTCCCTTGCAGCTGTTTTCCTTTGCTATCGACACACCAACAATCACGAAGTTCAAAGCGGCTTAATGGAGCGCTGAAATCAGTATAGGGTCCTGGGTAATAGCTCAACTGCTCATTCAGAAGCTGCCAGAATGTATATGGATCCAGTAAAGTGTTCTCAGAGGCATAGGTCACATTTCCTGCCAGCACTTCGGGTGGGAGATCAGTGAAGGAGGAATATGTGGTGAATGCTGGGAAGACATTCTGGTGTCCAGCATCATACAAAGCCTTAATAAAAGCTGAAAAGCCTTTGGAAGATGCCTCTTTGTATCCAGTTATGATAGTCAATAGATTAGCAACAGGCAGGGGTTTGCCTTCATTGTTCTCCTCAATCCACCTCTGGTACCACTCGAAGGCTTGCTCAGGAGGACCACTGCACTGCACCTGCCTCCAAGCACCATCAGCAGCACACTGAGGGATGTAAACGCTGGAGAGCTGAGACAGCATGCTTGGATCTGACAACAGGAGTTTCACAGTCCCTAGAAACTCTTGACCAGCTGTTACTTGGCAAGTGCTTGGGCCTGAGAAAACGAAAAACACATATAGCACATCTTACAGATGCACTGAAGATACACAACACCCACTAACACCTCTCCTCAAGTACTATAAACACCAGCACTATAAACTTGATCACTTGTCCCGGTACTAACAACAACATTTCTGGACTGTTATTAAGAGTCCAGATGAAAAGATGCACAAAGCTATAATTTTTAAAAATTTTTGAGGATATTAGGTGCCTGGGGGCAATAGGCGCTTGATGCCACTCAGTGCCTCCCTGACTCTGTTCACATCTGCTAGGTATTTTCAGCTACACTTGATTATCTAGCAGTTAATTCTTCTTCAACCAATCCATTCAAAAGCAGCCGACTGAATAGTAGGATAATACTGATTTTACTTCCTGTGGGAGCTAACCAGTTTTCAGACCCTGTGGTCCTCTCTTCATATTATCTCCTGAATATCTCAGCTGATTATAAAAATGCCATCCTCCAAAATGCTGTCCTGAAAGCCTTTTCTGCCATCTCCACAACCAACTTTCATTTTGCCATGAAGCAGCTCTACAAACACAGCAAAACATAGAATCTCATCTCCTTTGAGCACCAGAGAATTATGAACTTGTTTATTTTTGACTGCACTACAGGTAAGTTGTTAGATCTAACTCCCCTACCAATTCAGATCATTGCAATAAATTCTCCACTACTACTGAAAACTGCTTTACAAAGGAGCTCCTTCACTATGTGCCACTATCATCTGCTGGATACTATGGTACTCCTTCAAAAATGAGATGCAGCCTCTTCTCTTGGTCTGTTCCCCCTGTTAATGTGTCATTTAGAGACATAAAAACTTGAAAGACCAATATCCTCAGCCTATGTATTTCCTTCTTCTTTTGTTATTACACTAATAGAAGGCAAGAAGAGGCAGTTTATTATCTATAAGCAAGTTGCAATGCCAAATGGATGCCTGACAAGTCATTTGTAACACAAAGTGATTGTGTGACCTTTATGAGAAACCTATTAGCCTTTGAATCCCTCTCTTGTTTGGACCCCTGTGACATCGGGCATTGGAACAGGCTGCCCAGGGAAGTGGATGAGACACCGACTCTGGATGTATTTAAAAGACAGGTAGATGAGGTGCTCAGGGATATGGTTTAGTAGAGAACAGGTACAGTTGGACTCAATGATCTCAAAGATCTTTTCCAACCTATTGATTCTGTGTGATCCTACCAACTTGTGGATATGTTCTTAAGCTAAAAGTGTAAGAGGTTTGTGGTTTAAGGCACTGAAGCTCTCCAGTTCTCAGGACAAGGATGAGCCAATGACCATGTCCAGATGAGTTGTTCCTGGAAGGAAAAGAGCTTTTTCATTCAGCATGGGTCACATTCAGTTACATAGAGGCTCCTCTGTCTTGAGCATGCATACCCTAGACACTGAAAGAAGAGGGGACCATTTCTAAGACTTAGGACATCAAGGCTTACATACACTGTATTTCCCACTACTGCCCTGCAACTGTGGTAGGGCTGATTCTCTTTCCTGTTAGAGGACAGTATTATTTGCATATGCCATACCTGTCCAAATATACTCAGATACAATGAAAGTATCATGAAATTCCAATGCAATACGGAAACATCTTTAAATTCCCACTCCTTAGGACTTACACTGTATTGGCTTTCCAGATTTCCCCCTTATTTCTGGAATAGTCTTGCCATTTAAATCGACACAGAAGCAATTTGTTCCATAACACTGGAGGGGTAGAAAGTCTCCATCCTCAGTACAAGTGGGAATAAAAAGATCTGATCCTGCAGGCAGGCTTTGCTTCAAGTTTTGAAGGTTTCTCCTTTGCTTCTCACAATCAGTGGGACACCTTGGACGTTTGCCTTGAACTCTTGAGCCTGGAACTTCTTTACCTGAACTGTCCAAACACCAGCACTCTCCTGAATAGCACTGAACTTCATCATACCTCCCGTCCTTGGTGCATGTTGGAACAAACAGGTCCCTTGGCTCCTCACCACAGTCTTTGGATCCCAATGCTAGTTTCACCACTTCACCTAAATCTTCAGCTACACTTCTGGGGACAGAAATCACTTGTTGAAGAAAAGTAAAGAACTCTGGAAGTTCCAGAACAGAGGAAAGGAATTTAATCATATTCTGATTGTCCTGTAGAATTACTGTACGGCCAAAGCTGCCTACAAGAGGTGTACTCAGAATGGAGGTCCCCTTTGATACATCCAGTGAAAATACCTCAGCTGACTCCAAAAGGACTTGGCCATTATCTTCTTGTGGGAAAAATTGGCCAATGCTGTATTTCCCACTAGTACCAAGTGCCCCTGTGAAGTTAAACTGGATCAAATTCTTCAAGAACCTCCCTCCAAAGAGGTTTTCTTGGAAACGCCTTGAGTTGGTAGTAAATTGCAGTGCCACTTGAGCCAATTCCCTTGATGGGAACATCCCCATGACGGCTTCACTAAGGGTGGTTTCTAGCCTGGGAATCTGGCTGGCATAAAGGCTTTGTGCAACTGGGGACGACAATCCAGAGTCCAGAAACAGCTCCTTGAAGGAAGGAGGGCAAGGTCTTGAGAAGCCAGCTGTTTTCTCTGACTGCATTTCTGAGGCGGAGAAGAAATTGGATGGCCTGAAGTAACCAGCAGGGCCATAAAATATCCTTGACAAGGCTCGTCGCCTCTCAGAGAGGCACACTTGTTCTTCACCTAGACAAAGGTTTAAAAAAAAATAGGAAAAAAAGCAAGTTTTAGAACCTCCAAAACATGTAACTGAGGCTACATAAAAGTGATGCTGAGAAACTAGCTAAGAAACTACTAAAAAGTGTATGTTTAATCTGTCTCTAGTTCTTCAACTATGCATGACCCACACTGAGGAGGAATTTTGAACTGTTGTTGAATACGATCTACAAATAAAATTTTCCCGTCCAGACACAAAGTGAAAGGAAACATTCCTTTGCCACAGCTGTGTTGTCTGCTCAGTGGTCTTCTTCTGGTTCTACTGTTTCCCACTGTAAATTCTCATTCCTGTTCCTATGGTTGAAAGAAAGAATAGTCTTTTCCATATACTTGTAACTCTCTGGTAGGATGCCCGCTTGTAATGCAAACCTCTGATGGTCCAGGCACAATATATGAACCTAAGAAAGAAATAGGCTGCAGAAAACCAGAAGATTATTTTAACCATTTCCCACTAACAAGGAATTTATGGAGGTTTCCTACCTAAATCATCAGTTTCATAGTGAAATGTTCGCTACAAGAGGTTTGGAAATACCATGGGCCAAACTTTGTCACAGGTGTGTCTGCATCCAGCCCCATCTGTACGTTCATACAGAAATGGCTTCGAGTTGGGATGCAAGACATCACTGAAGAAGGACCTCTGAAAATGTCAGTATAAGGCTCAAATGACACCAAAAAAAGGAAAGACTTGGTACATATAGACACTGAGATCAAACTAGACAGGATGGTTACCACACTGACTGGATCTCTGGAGCATATGCAGCTGCTTGAATGACAGGCCACACAGTTATATTTCCTTGAAAAGTAGCAGAATTACAGAGAAGGGATGCAAAAATACTTTTTAGGACAGAGCAGCTTTTCTAGTCAGAGAGACTATTCAGCTTAGACAAAAAAAATGGTGAAAATTTTTAAAAACCAGGATTCTCCACATGACTCACAGTAGACAATTATTATTCAGTGTTTCTCACAGTATGGGAATTAGAAGCATACAGAAGTAAAGCACCTAATGAAAATTAATGAAATTAATTAAATTAATTGCCAGAGGATGCTAGGAAAGAAAAATGTTAAAGAGGAATTAGGCAATTCTCTGAAAGATGGCTTCATATGAGAGGGCTGAACACAATGACCTGGGTTCAGCCTCTAGTCTGGTGACTCCCAGCAGGAGACAGGAAGGCTACACAGAAGCTGTACGCATTTCCCATGTCTCTCATGCTTTCTCCCTAAGCACCATTGCTGTCCCTGTAGGGAACAGGATGGTGGATAAACAGCTTCGGCCTGCTCCAGCATGGCCTGCCTTGGGCTCCCCACCTCATCCCCATTTATTCCACATTCGAGCAATATGATAAAGCAGTTGTGAATCCTGCTGGCAGTAAGGATAAAAGCTGGAAATCTTAAAAGCTCCTAAAATGGATTAGCAAGTAATCTGAGGCTCTGTGAACAGCGTCCTTCTCACTCCTTTCGCACTCTTGTCCTGCTCCACAGTTCTTGGCAGGGGCTCAGGGTCCCTCACAGTGGTTCCTTTGTAAAGGCGTTTTCTGTAGATGGGCCCCTTCTGTTTTCAGTGCTGGCTCTTGGTAAGAGGGATGAAGAACATTCCTCTGGGGACCAATGAATTAGTGGAAGCCACAATCCCTCAAGTATGCTAATACGAAACAAATGTAGGATCATAGCCTTTAAATGATCTTCCCTCATACCCGCTGTGGAATCAAAACAAAGCCGAGTGAGAAGGAATAAGGAGAAAAACAATGCTGGGGTGAATCTACTATAAAGGTCTGTAAAGGAGCACATCTCCATCAGGACTGCCTGGTGCCCTAGGTCATGCAAGGCCCCAATGTTCTACCCACACCTATCTCAGCATCCTCCAGCATTCAGTCTCCGCATCCTCCTCTGAGTGTGAGAGTCAAAGACAAATAAAACAGAACATAAGTGGAGACACGCACATGGCATGTAGCTGCAACTATGCAGACTGCAACTATGTCCTCATGAAATACCTTCTTGGGAGTTAAGTCTGCAAAACCTCTGCAGAATTTTTTCCCTGCTTAAATTTCCTGAGTCCAATAAAATAAAAGCTGCAAGCAGTCTCAAGTCATTGACCCCCCTCAAAAAAAAATAAAACTAGAAAATCATCAGGAGGGCTCAGCAAAGCACAGAACGACCAGTCCCAACATATGGCAAGGCCTTGCAGAGGCTCCCTTGCAATATCCTTGGTGATCAGCCTCGGAGGCATGCTAACATTTTGATTTCACAGTAAGCCTGTCTGTGCCCAGAGCACCGAGTGACTTGGGGCATGACACCCAGGGTAGGTTCCTCCTTCTCTCTCTGCGTGGTAAGTCTCGCAGACAGAGCAATTACCTTCCTGAAGGAGAAGGGCCCCAGCGTTAAGACCCTGCGCCCCAGCCCTCCAGCACAATCCTGAATATTTAGGTAGCACGCTTTGGAGTGAAGGTTTTTAACTCTTCTCTTCCCCGATGGCCCTTTGACATATCTGCTGTCATTTCCATTTGGGGCACGGATTTGGTGTTGTATTCTTAACAAAATTTCTCAAAGCCCAAACCTGCACACCTTTTCCAAATTTCTTTTTGGGGGGGTTAATGGATTTGGCCATTTTCATGGCTAAACTTGCAGTAAAAGAGATGGGGAAAAATGTTCAGGATGAGCAATGCCTTAGAAATGCCATAGCATTGCATCAAAAGAGCTAAAATACAAAACCACCATCACTGGCTTCTTTATATTATCCCAGATATTCTGACTTAATGCCTCAGCTCTTGGAGTCAAGACAAAGATACCACAGCTGCAAAGAAAAGCCTTGATGTGTGCAAAACTAAAAGGCTAAAGAAAGGTCATAAAGGAAAATAAAAGGAATATGATAATTAATAATAAATTAGAATATAGCTTTTACCCACGGGAAGGATTTTGAATCCAAGTTTTTGAACACTAGAGCCTGTCACAGCCAAGAAGCCCTGGTCCCTCAGGTTTCTTTCCACAGACATTGAGAAATGTGCTCATTTTTTCCTTTTTCCAAACCCTGTACATACCACAGGCCGGAGGCTGTCCTCGTCTCTTTGTGCCCTGGACCTCCTGCCCTTTGTTGTCCACACACCAGCACTGTCCCCCCTGCTGACACTGCGCTGGTGTGTAGGCCCCATCAGCATCACATGATGGCACGTAGGCGTGCTGGTAACGTAGGGCAGCATACCGCTCAACCTCACACTTTGAGGGGCCTGGAAGGAAAACAGTAGCATTAAGGAAAGCTCTAAGTTTCAGAGACATCCCTGCTTGATCCCATCGTTTGACTATGTGGGGGGAAAAGAAAATAATAGAGTTTAATTTCCTGACTGTTTTCAGTGAAGCTTCAATCACCAGCCCAGAATGCAAATCTCCCTCTTTTTCCCTGGAGAGTTGGTCCCAGGGTTTCCTGGTGCAGGTGTCACTTCTGGAAACTAAACAGAAAATAAAACCTCAACATGTTTTTCAGTCACAGTGATGGGTAAGCAGAGCAGTGGCATCTACTGGGAGCCATGCTGGAGGCTAGGTGAGCTCTGGCCCTTAACGCAGATGCAAAGCTGGTCACCAGAGATAGATGTGCAGCTTGGGAGATCAAGATGCAGATAAGCATCAGGTATTTTTCTTCTGAGAACAAAGCACTGCTTCTGCAAAAGGATCTGCACTCGATTGTGGAGGTTTGGTCTTGGACCACCCAATTTCTTGAATTTCCCTCCACAAAGGAATGAATACCCTGTTCCTGTCAAACTGGCCTTAATGGCTGAGAAGCCAAAAATCCATAAAGCACATTTTCTGAGTTGCGATCTCTCAGAGACTAGACTCCACCCTTCCAACAGAAATCTTGCTTGTTTATATAACCCTGCAATCCTACAGCCTAAACATTTCTCACTTTCAAGAGCTTTCCAGCTATGCTCAGCTACCAGGATGAGGCGTCAGGAGCATCACATCAAAGCAACCTGTTCATCAAAGGAGTCTGACAACTTTCCTAAGGTGTGTGGCATCAGGTGGTGGTGTGAGAGCTGAGTAAGTCACCGAAGGAGTCCTCGTCCGTGGCTGACAAACGTGGTCACATCTCCATCTTGTGGCTGTTAGAGATCCATCTTTGCTGACAGCTGGTGTGTGCCCAGCTACAGTCAGAGTTTACTCAACAACACTGTGCAGTGGAAAAGGGAAGATGCTTTCCAGACTCTCCAGAATGATCAGCTTGTCCCAAAAACAGAAGAAACATGTGACTGTGTGACCAGCATCTCTAGTGACGCAACTCCTCAGCGAGGGTGAGTCCATAATGTCAGAGGAATTTGGATGGGAGAATGAAGTATCACATTCCCCAGGCAAGGCAATTTCCAGTGTAAGAGAGAGAGGGAGCTACGTGACCTCCTGTCCCACAGAGTGAGTTCAAGGCCCATGGGCAGAGAAACTCTCTCGCCATTTGCTTGCTCTGACCAGGGAGGGAATGGACCCAAGGGCAGACCCACAAGTTCAAACTGGCTGGCTAGGGCTCCACAAGCTCCTGTGCAGACTCCTGGGGATTGAGTGCGTTGTGGCCAAAGTAAGATCCTTCCTTTTTCTGAGTGTACCAACACAAATTAGGGAGTATTTTCTCAGGCTTTTAATTTAATAAATCATCAGATCCATCTCCATTAGGTAAAACATACGGGGAGTTCGTGGGTTTTTAACTAATGTGAACTTCAAGGACATGGGAAAGCGCTGGGCGAGGCCAGGTACAATGTATCAGTAAGAGGTATGATCCAGAGGTTAAAAGCCAGCTGCAATTCAGGGACCTTCTTTCACCAAAACTGTGATATTATATGCTTTTAGTGCAAGAGACTCCTAAAAACCACTCTCTTCAAAGACAGCTGTCACATATAAGCTCCAGGGCATCACCTGGCTGCTACTCACATCTGAATTTGCCAGAGGTAGCCAGCTGAACCCCCAGAAACCTCCTCTGCAGGATGCGGTATATGCTGGTCTCTGCGAACACACGGGCAGGCTCCACGGCAGAGAAAATCGTGTCATAAACTTCATCAAGCAGCAGTTCCAAGCCTGGGAAAGAGAGCACAGAGCATGGCTGTAAGACAGAAGTCATCTGCTTTACACCAGAGTAGCAGAATTGGAAACTTGTTCAGGAAAAAAAACCCCTTCAAACAGGCCAAATGTGAATTTATGCTGCATCACACTAATTCACAGCATCATACAACCCACTGCTGAGTGCCCAGGCACTGGCTTGACACCTTGACATCTACCAAACTGAACATCCAGTAACCAGCACTGTGCTGCGGTTTTGGTAGGTTCAGTTTCTGGTAGAATAGCGCATGGTTTTGGGAACTGATGTTTCCAAAACCCAGTTCCTAAGCATTTTGATTTTACACCTTAAATAAATGAAAATATGTGCAGTAGTTCCTCTGAGCGAACAAATTTTTTGAGAACTTCTCACCCTTGTGGGAACTGAATGTTGAAGTTCTCATCTATCATCTAAATTTTAACCTATCATGCCTTACATTTTTCCCAGTTCTTTTTTAAACCACAATATCTTAAGGAAGAGGAACTGAAAGTCCCCAACATCGTCATTCTTCTTCCTTGGAAAAAAAATAGTTCTTGCAAAATTTACATGTCTAAAAAGTGTTCTGAGGCTATAAGTGGATAAGACGGACCATCTGACATCCCTGCCCATGTCAGAGGACCTAGATCAGATGATCTTCAAGGTTCCTTCCAACCATAACTATTCCACAATTCTACCTAAGCAAGAAGAATATAGTTTGTTCTTCAGGCTCCTTATATTTCCCAGCATTTGCTAATTGGTCTCATTGAATACAAATGTCCTGAGGTTGGACAGAAAGCCTATTCCACCACCCCAGAAAGGCCAGATTAGCTCCTGGGCAGCAACTCCCTGTGCTGCTGACTGAAGCACTGCTCCAAAGAGTGGGATTTCACCAATGAGCTCCAGTTTTTCCCACGGGCACTACACAGTGGTCTTAACCCTTGAAAGAATGAAATTTAAGTCCCAGATGCAGCTGAAGACTGGTACTTGTTACTTGTCCCTTTCCCTTGGGAACTCAAAGCTGCTCCAGTTAAAGGACCATCTGCTGGAGGTTACTTACCCGTGTCTGCTAATTCTCTCCCTTGGCTGTCCGTGCAGTAACAGTACCCAGAGACCTCCGGGAATGTCTCCCGCAAGGAGCTGAATGTTTGGAAAGCCTCTGGGAGCCTAGAAGGAAAAAACCAGCCCCCTATGAAGAGCCCAGGGAGGCACATCAACCACAAGGAAGCATCTGTGTTTGTGTCCCGAATTTGTATGGCAGGGGAGTCTGCACAGCACAGAGCCATTACAAACCCCTTTGGTCTCTTTGACATGTGTTTCAGCAGGCACCGAAGTCCCCTAAATACCATCTTTTTAAAGCACAAAACGCAGGCAATAAGCTCTCCGCTCAGACAGATTTTTTGACCCTTCCTAAGCAGGTACCCAGCACCTCACACACATTTTCAACCCAGTTCTCATCTTTTAAAGCCTGTCAAGGAGTGTAAAGCAGGCGGGTGTTGGCTTAATGTTATGACAGCACCAGTTCATTAGCTTCTGCCACAAATCTGCGCAGGATGGCAGAGTGCCTACACAAACGGGTTGTTTCCCCTTCCCTGCCTGCTAGATACACTTTCTGCACTGAATTAAGCACAAAAGCTGATAAAAACCTCATTAATCTTCTTGATTTTGAGAATGTGGCTCAACTGATTACGGAGAAAGTCTTGAACGTATTACAAGTAAGATTGACTACTACTTCTGGAGATCAGAGACGCTGTTTTCCAGTATAATATTCTAGGAGTGACAACAACCGCGTTCCAGAAAAGCAATAATTTAGGAAGGAAATTTAATAAGCTCAGAGTTGGGAAATAATCACAGTAAATGATCTGAACTGGCAGTCACCTAGGGTTTCTCCCAACAAAGAGAAGATAGATTGCTAGATTCAGACAATATGACCAGCAAAACATTTTTTCCAAGCTCCAAAAGAACCGTATTGCTTTGCAGACACATACCCTTGCCCTGAAATACAATGAGGGTCTGTTGTCCTATCTGCATGTAGTTTATTTGGGGGAAAAAAAAATCAATCTAACAGGGAAGAGGAATTTTTTGCTCAAGACCTTCAGAGAATAACACGGTCAAGGGAAATTTTTACTAAGGACACTAAGCAGTAGACGTAATGATGGATTAAGCCCTGAACACCTGGAAAAAGGTTAACAGGCCAACGCGGCTTACATCAGCCTCATGAAACTGGGACCATCGTCTCCACTCCAGTGCCACCCGGCTCAGAGCCGCTCCAGCACTCCCAGTCTGCAGAGAAACGCGGCGAAACACTTGCCTGGCTCAGAGCTGATGGGGTCGGGTAAGAGGAGTGAAGGAAGAAGCCCTTTGCTACCTTCCAGAGTCTTTCCGAGAGCTCTGCCACCTCTTGCCAGGACAGCTGAAGATGTGACTGGTCCCTCAGCGGATCAAAGCCCTAGCTGGGGAAGCGGGTGAAGCATCAGCTGTGGAAAGTGCTGGGAAATGTCACTTTCGCAAACTGGAATGGGCGTGGTATCATTCGGTGCTGATTTGGGGAGTGCAGGACCCAGGCTGCCTCCCTGGGAGTCGTTTGCCGGGGATTTAGGAAGATAAAGGACAATTGTCAATCAAGATACACAACAGATAGCGCATAAGATAAGAGGGAACAGTGCTAATGATTATAATTAGCATTATTGTAATAAGTTTTGCTGTCGATTGTGTTAAAAGAATTATGGCAAAATCTCTCTCTCGAGTAAGGGTTCGATTAGAAACTGAGGAACACATAACTCTGCTATAATATGCAGATGAAGCTTATACCCATACATCGGACAGTGAGAACATGTAAGTGGTTGAATAGTGACTCAGGTCACAGGGTGGGATGTAAGGGATAATCTGGCTCAGTTCCACAAACAGGTTTCGGCAATGTCTGGCCCATCTGCCGACTCATGGGGGGCTGTAAAGCGGCTCAGCCTTGGATTGCTGTGTAGATAACTCAGACTTGAGTTGTCCTGTAAACCGAGACTGGACAGGGCAGCGCTGCATAATTCAACCAACTGAAACCTGGGTTGAGCCTTGGAATTCCTTCAACAAACAATATGCCCTGAGTGCCCATTAAGCCGCTATTCAGCTACCTGGCAGTGAGATAAAGGCAAGCCGGGGGGTCCCCATTTGGCTTCAAAGGGCCCAGACAATACAAAGATACACAGCAGTTAAGGGCTGTTGTAGATGAACAATAGTAACTTAGACAGACACTGCATTTTGCTCATTAAAGTCATGAATATTATTTTCTTCATCAAGGGGAAGCAGGAACCTGCCAGACATGCGATGTGCAATGTGTACGATGTTATGTGCTGTCATGAAGAAGGCACCTCAGTTGATCCTGCAAACCCTGGAAGTACCTCGGTACTTACCGATGGAAAGTCCATCGGTAAACAAGGCAGGGATTCCCGACGAGAACAGGGTATAAAATGCTGCAAACTCTGACCACAGGAGTGACAACTTCACTAGGACACCCACCCACTCTTGCAAGAACATATAATAAATTGCTGCTTCACTAGTACGTCTACTGCGTAGTAGTAGTACTACTACATAGCACTTCACTAGTACGTTCTACTTTCTTAGGACCTTTGGCATTTCTAACATCAGCAACCCCTGGCAGAGGAAGGGGCTGGTAACTCTGGAGAGGAGGTTGAAGGAGATCTAATTGTTCTC
This sequence comes from Porphyrio hochstetteri, assembly GCA_020800305.1. Taxonomy (NCBI): domain Eukaryota; kingdom Metazoa; phylum Chordata; class Aves; order Gruiformes; family Rallidae; genus Porphyrio; species Porphyrio hochstetteri. Next base: position 9,812,815 of record CM036906.1, read on the forward strand.
TACAACTACCTGAAAGGAGGCAGTTGAGAGGTGGGGGCTGACCTTTTCTCCCTAGTGACAAGTGAAAGGACAAGAGGAAATGGTGTCAAGTTACGCCAGAGGAAGTTTAGATTGGATATTAGGAAAAACTTCTTCCCAGAGAGGATTATTAGGACCGACCTGCCCAGGGAAGAGGTGGAGGTATACCTCCTGGAGCTATTTAAACGAGAGTTAGATGTGATGCTGAGGGACATGGTTTAGTAGTGGATGGCAGGTTAGGGTGATGGTTGGACTTGATCTAAAAGGTCTCTCTTCCAAGCAAGACAATTCTATGATTCTAAAGCAATTTCATTTAAGATATAAACAGCTAAATACCATCTTTCTATGATCTTCTATGTAGACACAGATATAAATATCTCAGGACATTAAAGGAGCTTTCTGCTCCCCTGAATTACCATATACTGGCCACTGCCCAGTCAAGAATATGATCTTCTCTCTTCTCCAGAGAGCATTGCCCCTGTATTCAAAGGCAGACCTCTGCATTGCTCACATCTTTGGAGCTCATCACCTCAGTATCTCAACATCTAGCTGAGTGTAACAGGATGCACATGAAAAATTCCACATGCTGTTTTCTTTCAGAAGTCACCATGCATAATCACACTACTTTTATATGGGGCAGATGTGTCATATGTCATATCCTGTCATTCTGGTTATTTTTGTTCCAAATTGAGACTAAAGCTAAATAAAGTACAAATAGACATAAATTAGGCCCACACAAACAGGAGGACAGAACTTTGCTTACCTTACTTGGAAAACTCACTTCCTACCAATTCTTTTCTTTTCTTGGCTTCTTTTTCACCACAGCCCCCAAGATGAGAAGTGATAATACAGAGTAGCTCACCTATCAGACCCAGTCCAAGGCAATGGCTGAAGCAAAGATGACTACATTTAAGTTACAGATAAATTTACAGCCTATCTGTGTGACTCAACAAGAATGCTTGCACTCAAAAATATGGGAAAGTAAATAAATGAGAGGTTGTTGATCTATTTTTCCAACTGCGAGACTCTGTTCTTGGCTTTTAGCAAAGGTAACTCATTACTGATCTTCAAAAGCAGGTCTGCAAATAACCCCTTCTATGTTTCATATGTACAGCTCAAGTTATAGCTGTCTTTATCATTGGGTATTCAGAAACAGAGGGAGAAAATCAAATCACGTGGGTTTTTTTTTCTACTGCCAATGAAATAATACGTAACAGGGCAGAACCCCCAGTGAACTGAGATAAAGACATTGACACAGGGTCTGCAGTCTGATGAAAATGATACCAAGAAAGTAAAAAGATCCTCCTCAACTTTTGATTTTTTAATCTTTCTCCCCAGTCTGTTACAAGGCCCCCTATACGGCTGCCCATCCATGGCAGGACCTGGGCATGGCCTGTATAAAATAAGTTATCAGCAGCCAATTTGCCAGGGGAATGCAGAAGGTTTTGGTTCATATTTCTTTACAAAAGTCTTCCTCTTGGGGAAGTCTTAGCTCTAAGCCTCTGAATTTCAAAATTTATTTTGTTTCTTTAACATACTGATTTATTCTGGAATATTTATGAAAGTGTAAGGAAATAATTTGTGAAGGGAGTTAGTGTGACATATCTAAATATGAAAAGTCAGCTTGTGGAACCAAAGAAAGAGGCTTCACTGATTCTACATGAAGATAAAATATGGGTTTAAATCCCTGTTCTGCTGTAGTCCTTTGCTGTGGAGCTCATCCCTTCAACTCTGTATTCTGGCCTCCTCTTTATGGGACAGGATAATGACACTTCAGGGAGGAATAGTGTGAAAATAAATATATTCATGATCTGAGATACTCAGGCATGATGGTAATGGGTTAAGTCAATGCCATAATTAGAAAGGTAAACAGCTGGGAGTGAAACAATCTTGCTATGGTTAATTACATGATACGGACATGAGAAAAGCCCGATCTCAGGGGCCTTTGCAGACAAATCTCCCAATGGGAGAGAAAAAACTGATTTTAAAGCATTTCTTTCTCCTCTGTAATTGCTCTTTTAGAATTTCCACACTCCACAAGACAACAAATAAAAGAGACTATTTTGCTCTTGCCAATATAACCTCTCCTGAAGCTCTGACAAATTTGCAGTGTGCATTTGGGCCTGCCTTTCAGTTTCACTTAAACTAAAAAAAAAACCCTCAAAACAGCAAAACTGACATTTACAATAAAATACCTTTGCTCCTACAGTCAGAATGAGACATTATGTTTACTCCACTGCCCTCCACCGGAGAAACGTGTTGACCGAGATGTGAAGATAATGGCACTTCACAAGAGATCAAAAGGTTTCTAGAGTCTGAACACCTTCACCAAAACAAACTCCTACCCCTGCGGTTCCCCTTGCCTGTCCCTTATACCTGAGCATGAATTCCCAGCTACTCCACAGCACAAGCATTTGGTACAGAGTTTTGAAGTCTTCCCCAGCCAACTCCAACCACCCAGATCCAGTCCATACGTCAGCATGCCCGTCCATCACTTGCTGGTTCACCTGTGAGAGGAACCCTGGCACTGCCTAAATGGAGGGGAGTTTCCCACCGCCATGTGGAACTTGCTCTTTGCATGTTGCCACTTGTCCATCCGTCCATCTGTTTTCATCTCCCATACAGAATCATCTTTGCCACCTCAATTATATATCCAAACTCCTCTCTTTCTTACACATTCTCTCATTAGCTTTTGTGTGTCGGAAAGGTAGCCCTAGCTACCTCTGAACATAGAACACAACGTGGCATCTACTGCTGTGTGAAGACACACTGGTTAGACTGCAGGGATGACATACCAGTCTTTTCTAATGAGGAAACATAATGCAGAAGAAAAAAGTTTTGTACTTGGTCCACTCACTAGCATCATATTGGGCCACAGAAGAAGGGCTTCATGTAGAAAGAAAACTGCAGTAAGACGCTGACTTGAGGTTAGCAGGATTGCCCCCATTTCAGAAGGCTACTCTCTTACCTATTATAACTATGAATGAGATCAAAAAACATCATGTCCGTAGTGTTGACAAACTTGCACTGGACAGGCAGAAACCCTCCATCTGCCGAGCACTGTGGTGGGCTCTTCTCCCCAAACCCATGCAGAATGCGACGGTCTCGGATCTCACAGTTCCCTGGGCCTGACAGGAAAACAAGGTAATGTTTATTGGTGTTTTGACTTCCACAAACAGCTGAATAGCCACCCCATTGTTTGGAAAGTGTTTAGATTGTTTACATTGAACATGGGCACCTAGGTGCCTTGTATCTTCTTTATGAAGAGCAGGGAATTGGACTTGATGATCTTTATGAACCACTTCCAACTTCAGATACTCTATGATTCTATGAAACAGGGACTTCTATACCTCAGTTCAGCATCTATAGTTTATTAGGATAAGTGTAGGCCATAGCATCCAAGCTCCTGATCTACCATCATTCATTCACTCCAAACCTTCCAACCCCACAAACCCCACTGTTTTGTGGAATACTACTTACACCGCTCTGGCTTTCCTCTCTGCCTGGTGCCATAAATCTCCATTCCTTCTGGATCTACACACCAGCACTGACCCAGCTCCGTGTCACACTGCACTGCATCAAAATCCCCTGAATCCAGGCACTGAGGGATGTAGGAGATGCTGCTGCTGTTGATGTATCGACTCACCAAGATCCTCTGCTTTTGCAGCTGGCAAAAGGATAAGCCTGTAGTACCAGAGAGGGTCACTATTAGAGGAAGGTACCTGTTGGGGACTGAATTATTTATTTTTAAGATAATAGCTCAGTTTTCTCAGGGCATCAGGACTCAATGTCATGAAAATTGGTACACAGAAATCCACCATAGATAGGGATCAAGCCCTCCAACTCAAAAGCTGATACACTAAGTTGATCTTGCTTTTGTGATTTACATTACGGATACAGACCACCCAAGTGTACCAGGTTTCCATGATGAGCTCCAAAGAAACTCCAGAACCTCCACTAGAGCTATCCAGCAAATTACCACAAACTAGAGCCCATCAAAGTCTGGGGCTAAGCTATTCCTGATCTCAGCAGTTCAAAAGCAGATTTAAACCCAATCTGAACAAAAATAGAAAATCATGGCTTACAAGACACGGGATATCCATCCTGTTTGCTGCCAGGTACCTCAATGCCATTCTCATCCACACACCAGCAGGAAAGACCATTCCTACTGCACTGAACTGTCCTGAAGAACAGCACAATAATTGTTAGTGACAGAGACCACAGTCAATATGGGACATGAACGGGAACATAAAGCAAAGCAAAGGAGTTCAAGTATTTTAATGCTGGAAATAATGAAATCAGAAAGAGCCACATTTCTGGTGCCTGAAATAATCTGGTTCTATGTGATAGGAGTTGTTAATTCTAGCAACTTTCTGAAGACTTCAAGACAGATGAGTATTTTGAAGTCATTCAGGAAGCAAGTATCTTGGACAGAATTCTGATTTTCACTATCTGAGATTTAACACATACTTTGAGACCTTTTCTAAGTCAAACCTAGGATGGTCAAGGTTCCCCACCCTAGGCAGCAATAAGGTAATAGTAGAGAGCATTACAATTTTCATTCCCCCTAAGCCTCAGCTTTAACTCATTAACTTCTTGCATCTTCAAGCAACACGCCACTCTAAACCACTGTTCTCCATGTGCTTTTTAGTTCCTTAACTGCCTTTAGAAGGAAAGCCATCTGTGCCACTTTGAGCAGGGTGGATAGTTTCTCCAAGTCAACCTGGCCCAGCTGCACCAGCTGACATGCTGACCACATACCATGCACCCACAAGCATGTGTAGAAAGATAGCTGTCGCATTACACAACAACCTGCATCAAGTATTTAACATGCAAATGATGCTGCCAAAAATAGCTGATTAATATTAGATTGACCTCTTAACCCAGAGATTATTTCCAGGAACATGGAATTCATTGAGGAGAGGCTGGATCTGCTCAACGAAGTCCTTTCAGACTCCTGCACCCCTCACTTTCTAGTCAGCTGATATGGAAGCTCTTCAGAACTGAAGCTAAAGTTTTCATTAGCAATGGAAAGTCATATTGTGTAACAGCAGAGTAACAGCAGGGATGAGTTACCTGAACTGGCCATCTTCTGAGCACTGTGGAACATAGTTTTCTCCTCCTGAAAAAGCCTTTTCTCTCTTTAGTTCACATGGACGTAGTGGTTGGGAATCTGTCTGGTACTCTGAAAGCAGCGAGAAGGTAAATATCTAAAGGTGGTTTCATCAGAAGCCCATTCTTATCCAAATCCTGATAGTGCCAACACTGTTTAAATCCCCAGGTTATTAGGTCCTCCCTGGTTGTTTCCCATTGCTCCTTGCATGCATTTCTGCATGGGACAGCACAAGGAAGAACTGAACAAACTTGCTGGGCTGCCAGCTGCAGGATAAGCACATGACCAAGATGCCCTTGAAGCCTTTTCCCAGGCCTATATTTAATTACCTTCAGCTCTGCTCTGTACTGGTATAGATATCGTTTTCTGGTACATGAGGTAGTCTACATACTCAGTTGTGGCTATCACCAAACTGAGTGGTGATATCACAAAGCAGCCCTTTGCAATGACCACACACATCACTATTAATGCTTTATGAGTATTTATTCTTCATTTAAACTCACTCACTATTCTACCAAAAGGAGAGGCATTTCTTCTGGATCCCATGAAAGACATAAAAGGAATCAATGCCTAGCAGTTAGCATCAGACTAAGTCACATGAGGAGCACTTCTCAATTTTTACCAGGGCAAAGCAGTTGACTCTTCAGTTCTTAATACATTCAAACCCAAATCTGGATGCTGTTTTAAGGAGAACAATGACATACAGTGGGTGCCCTTTTACAAAACAGATGAGTCAACCCAACACTTTCTCTGTCAATACTCGACGAACATCACACTCTTAATTCCCTTGACTAGTTCTATAAAAACACTGCAAACAAGCCAAACCACAGCTGCCATGGTTTAGAGCAAAGGCTCACTTAATCCAGTACTGGGTCTAAGTGTGACCACACATACATCAATACCTACAGACCAATACTTCATAAGTGTTCTGAATACTTTTCAGCTTCCGGCAATTTGCTGCTCGGGGACTTCTTTAACCACAGACAGTTTCTGTGCACCCAAGATCTCTGAATCACTTCTGTTTCTGTGAGTTCTTATTTTGTCCCCTTAAACCCATGCGAAAATTTTTGTGAGACTGTGAAGGGATTTTGGGTTAGCTCACCTACAGGCAAGCCACGTGTAGGCAAACCTCACCATTTTCACCTCAAATGGGACTCTCAGTCAGCTGCTCTGTGGTGCGTGGAGATCCCTTTGCACAGTGCTAGAGTCTACCAAGACATCCAAGTTAAGAGATTAATGGGTCACTCAAATTGCGTGTTGTGTGGGAATGTCAAACTCAGACCAAAGAATTGGGGACAGGACTCAGACTATCCAGTACTTTAAATTAAAGTTTAGGCCTAAATTAGATGATGGCACATAGAAGTAGAACACACAATCTTCGGACCTTCACAAGCATGCAGCACCACCTTTTCTTACCCAAGCTCCTTCTCTAGCCCAGCCTGCTCTTCCAGAAGATGGTTTTCCCCATTTCCCCCCAAATCAAGGTGTACTGAACTCTAATAACCCTGACCATTTAAAGATCCTTGGAGTTTAGCATTTAACCTGGAGCCCAAACTCACTAAAGCACGCTATGACTAGCTAAGCTAGTAATGTGCACAATTCAAGATCATTATGTACTTCATCAGCATAATACACAGCAGAAGCTCAGTCACTACTCGACACAGACACGGAACAAGCATACTTACCAAATATATTGGCTGTAACTATGCTAATAAAGCAGCAGAGAAGGGAGAAAAATGGGATGGAGCCCATCCTGTGATGGGAGAGCTCCATCCCGTTCGTCAGCGAGGCAGCCCTGCCACCCCAGGTTCCCTTCACCTGCCTTTTCATAGCAACAATCACATGGATGGGTTCACTTATGTGCTGGTAGACTGGCCACAAAATTGGGTGAGTGACGCATAGGATGCTTCTGAGAGAGGCCCATTCACCTGGCACTGCCCTCGTGTTTCTCCTCATCCTCGCTCCAGGGAGCACTACTGAGCCCAGTCATCAGAGAGGAGAGCAAGCCACAGCAGGCACAGGGGTGACTTAGTAAATCAATGTGCAAATTTAGCGTATCAACATGACCCTGGCCAAGATCTCCTGCTCTCACCTGCACCGTGGTGCAACCAGACCTCATGCTCTGCATCAGAAGGACAATTTTGTTGTGTTTCTAGAGAGCCCGGCCTGATGGGGAGGCAGGTAAAAGATTGGCCTACAAGCATTGCAGCACTAGGAGTGAACACAACTCATAATGTGGATATTCATTAAATGAAAAACAAGATGGAGACAGCTCCACCGACTGTGAAGGGAACTGAGGGTCAGGATGAATTGCATTCAACCTTTTGCACTTACTCCCACTTGCAGTGTGCACATTTTTACAATTATCTGACTGGAAGTAGTTTAGCTTCTTGGGCTTCATCCTCCAGGTGTGAGCAAGTTCAGCTTTTTGGTTCTAATCATGTGCAAGATCCTCAACCTAAAACATACCCAAAATATTGTTTCCTTGGCTGCAGTGTATAATTTCTCACTTGTCCAACTCTTATGACTGTCAGGTAGCTTTTACTTTGCAGCAGGATTTATGAGAAGTCACTCTCACTTATGCAAAGCTTGTTAGACTAACTGGGCCAGAAGAATTAGCTAAATAAGAACAGAAGCACATGTTGGAGGCTGGACTTCAGCTGATTTCAGGAGAAAAGTGACAGCAGCACTCATGTTTGTGACTCATGGGTAATAGGCTGTCTAGAAATAATTCTACTGCTACCCTCCTACAGACCACGACTGTGCTAACAGTGATTCAAGCATCCTTCTGTCCAGGCTGTAGACCACTACAGTGCTAGAGTTGGATATATATGGTAAATGTGGTCTCAAACAGCAGTATAATCGTGCTGTAGCATGGCTAGCCTTTTTCAAATCAGTAGGACTGTATTTGCATTTGACATTCAAGCAATCTACTCCTGACTTGAGGAAAGCTAGTAGTGAAACAGGCTGCCCAGGGAGGTGGTTGAGTCACCACCCCAGGATGTGTTCAAAAGATGGGTAGATAAGGTACTTAGAGATATGGTTTAGCATAGGACAGGAATGGTTGGACTTCATGATCTCAAAGGTCTATTCCAACATAGTGATTCTGTGAAAGGTCAAACTGGGAAAACATGGATATCACAGACCAAAAAAAGGCAACTTTCAAAGGCACAAAGAAAAAATCTGTAACAGCCCTTATTAAGCAGACACAGAAAGAAAATTAACTTCTGGATGAGCGTAGCATTTGTAGGGAAACACACACAGAGCAAAGGAATGAGACTAATCAAAGATCAGACAGCATTAGCACTAGGGTGTTAAATTATGAAAAGTCAGACCGTGACATGTATCTCCCACGGACCCCAGTGGTGCAGTGGGGCTGTTACAGAAGAGCAGCCAGGGACAGCCCAGCCCAGAACATCCAGAGCGTGAGGGTGTGGGGACTGTGATATTTATGTAGTTCACTTGTCTAAAGTTCTTAAAAAAGAATTGTTCAGGCTTCTTGCATGGCAAACAGGGGAGAAGCAAGCTCATTAAGGTGGCCATTCACTTTTCTCCTTCATTTTTTGCTGCTAACGCAGGCAGGACACCAAGGAGGCATCAAAGGGCTTTTACTAACAGAAAGAAGCACAACTCTGCAACAGCTACATTGATTCCCAAGATGGCTTTTATTCCCTTCAGGAACACTCAGAAAATCACCTCTGACCTATGCAAGCTGGAAGAAGAGCCAAGCCTTGAGTGTCTTTTAAAAAACAAAGTGAGAGAGAGTGAGTTTTGGCAATTGGCCTCACTTAAACCACTTGTAGATGTGCGTCAAACTGAGATGGGCATCTTGGTACACGCAAGTTCCACGGGATGCAATAGCCCATGGATTGCAGCATGACCAATCCACATTCTTCAGAGAAAAGGTACTTGTCTATGGCTGGTCAAATTCAGATAAAGAAAAGCCTCACTGCATAACCTTCAGTGAAGGGACAATTGAATTGACCTCTATTTTTAGCACCTGTGAAAAGATGGAAGAAAATCTTAAATTAGCTCACCAGCGAAGGGGAGAAGAGGAGCGAGTGGAAAAGGTCACTGTAGCCAATATGGCTTCAAAACTAACACGTCTTCAGAATCATTGCTCTGGTGCTGGAAATGAGGGTTTTGTTTGCTGTAGGAAAAGCCACTCGAACTGTTGGGGGAAAGAAAAATGTCAGTGTGATGAAACATTGAAATCGCAAACCTCCGGGGAGAAGCAGACTGTTTATTCATTGTTCCAGTTTTGCATACACTTTCTTAGCAGAAAAGATGGTTTGTGCAACTGCAATTTGTACATATCAAAAATTCCAAGGGTAAATGGTGCCTGTATGCAAACACATAAACACCTACACCCACAGAAAAGATACTCTCACCTAAATAAAACTTAGGCATGAGTGAGAAGCCAACCTTAGTTTAAGAAATGAACTTAAGGGAGCCTCCTGAATGAGGCAGCAAATTGGAAGCAAAAAATTTAAGGACTGAAAATATTATGAAATGACATCCCTATCAATTAGTTTATTGATTTTTAAATAAACTACTTTTCTGAGTTAAAAAGATGAGCAATATTGCACAATCCTCTCCAACCTTTTAAGAAAACTACATAGACTCATAGACTCACACTGTTTCTTAGCAACTTACTACACTTGCAGACAGAGGAGAACCAAGTTTTTACATTTGGTACTTTCCTTCCCAAGCATGAGACATTTGTCTCAATCTTCTTCACACCATTTTGGCACACGTAGCAATAACAAGACCTTGTGAAGTGCTCATCATCTCCACCATCTATGATTAAATTTTACAAAGTCCTCACAGGATGCAAAATTAAAAGATGAGAAGGAAAATAAAAAGCATCGCCCGGGCAGATAATACAAGTTTCAGTCACTTCGTGCGTGACACGTTCTTCACATTGAAAGAATGATGGGGAAGTTTGGGAAAGTTCTGTACTAAAATTGGCTAGATAAGAAAAGCAGGCAGAGGACTTCTTACATACCCATTGCAGATAACACAGTTTGCCTCTCATTGATGCAAGGTAGAAAAATATATAGTTCTTACGTCATCTGGGATACAGATTGCACTGAAGCCCCAAGCAGAAGGCAGTTCTGCAACCAGCAGATAGGTTTGGGTACTGAATCAACTCAGTCATTGAATATCCTGAGTTGCAAGGGACCCATAAGGATTGTTGAGTCCAACTCCTGGCTCCACACACAGGACCAGCCAAGTCAGAGCATGGGACTGAGTGCATTGTCCAGATGCTTCTTGAACTCAGTCAAGCTCGGTGCTGTGACCACTTCCCTGGGGAGCCTGTGATAGTGCCCGACCACCCTCTCAGTAAAGAACTTTCAGAATTAAAGAAATTTCTCTGTGTAACTCACTGAAATCCGATTCCATTCACCTGCTGCTTCTCAGTTATGCCCTCATACACAAGGCATCTAGGACAGGAATTTCCTTAACATCATTTATTTCTTTCCTGGAACAATCGTGTCCTGAACAACAGTTTATAGGCAATATGAATATGTAAGAAGTGACTAAAAGGGAAACTGAAGTTATTTTGTACTGACATCGTGTGAGGGCACAAAACCAGAAGCACTCTGTAAAGGCAGAAGTCTTCTCACAAGAGGAGCTGCCATTACTGTGAACACTCTGTTGAAAGATGTCGTCTTTCAGAACCGAGTGCATTGTAAAACTCAAACCCTGAAACTGCTAAACACCAAAGGAGTTCAGGAACAGAGCAGTCATGTAATTATTTTGCCCCACAGTAATTCAGTTCGATTCCATACTTTGCCTGCAGGCTAAAATACAACTGAAGGGTCACAGAATCTCAGAATGTTTGTGGTTGAAAGTAACCTCAAAATATCGTCTAGTCCAACCCCCCTGCCACAGCAGGATCACCCAGACTAAATCACACAGGAACACATCCAGGCGAGGTTTAATGTCTCCAGAGAAGGAGACTCCACAACCTCTCTGGGCAGTCTGTTCCCTGCTCTATCACCCTCACAGTCAAAAAGTTCCTCCTTATATTCACATGGAACTTCCTGTGCTCCAGCTTGCACCCATTTGTCCTATTGCTGGCCATCACTGAGAAGAGCCTGGCTCCATCCTTCTGACTCTTGTCCTTTACATATTTATAGACGTTGATGAGGTCATCCCTGAGCCTCCCCCAAGCTAAAAAGGCCCAGCTCCCTCAGCCTGTCCTCATAAAGAAGGTGTTCCACTCCATCATCTTGGTGGCCCTGTGCTGGACTCTTTCAAGCAGTTCCCTGTCCTTCCTTTAAGCTTTACAACTTACACAAATAAATGAGCACCAATGCCTGCGCAAAGCTTGCTGACTACAGGCTGCTAATGGACAGACACCCAACTGACTCACCAAAACAAAAGTCCACTGAATGGGAGCCCAGGCACGTAACAATCTCGACACTTTATTGTATTAGAATGCAGTCAACATTATTGCTATTATTAAAAAAAACCCAAACAAATCACAGAAGGAAGGATTTCGCTTCTTTCATAGAAGATTTAATAGTGCACTGCTGCCTCTCTCGGAGGGTGTAGTGACAATACACTGACGCACAGGCTGCAGCTGAACAGAGGTTTTGAAGGAAGGAAAGCTGCTCTTGGAAGCAGACAGCAGTTGAACTAGCTTTAGTTATTCACTCCGTAGCATAAGGCTGGCTCATCCACTGCTTCTGCACCGGGCCTGGGTGCATGGAAAGCGAAATTCACTCCCCAGGGATGTTTCACACTAGTTCCTTTTCTCCATGCAGTCTCCCAGCGTTTCATTCGAGCTGTCCAGGCTGACGCAGAACGGCTGCCAAACGCACCATCTGCTCTTCGCGCAGTGTATTTTCACCGTCGGTACATGCTCCATACTTGTTTTCCATATATAAACAGATATACACATAGTGTATGATACTTATTGCTACAGACCCCCATGCCCAGTGCCCGGGACTTAACATGGTGTAACAAAAACCATGACTGAAGGATATTAAACACGCTCTGTAATTTATCACTAAGCAATATGGGATTCAGTACAACTCAGGGAGGGGGGGGAGAAAAAGTGTCAGCTAATAAAAAGTGATGGTAGCAATAGACATTTCAAAACTGATTAAGCCTCTGACCTTATAAGCCCTCCAAAATTAAGGTGCATGTACATCAACATTTCTAAGCAGCAGAGGGAAAACCCATGGCTCCAATATTCTGAACTGACACAGCCCAAAGATGACCCCGTTCGCAAGTACATGTCGTTCCCACATGTGCCCCCTTAACATGTCTGCGCCTCTGTATGACTAACAGGGACAGGCAGTCAAGGTGGCCTGACCACATGCTTCTGGTTGCACATCTGTTCACAGAGAGCTTCCCACCCCCTAGTTTTGTTGTTGGTTCCTACATCAAGCTCCAGTTCAGTTCTGGATTTGATTTGTGTCTTTTATAGTTTCACGGACCAAAAAAAAGATGCTGTTTCCCTCCAAGTACAACGCAAAAACATTTCAGTTTGCCAGCATCAAAATGCTTTTATAATTTTACAGCAATGTTTGAATAACTCCTTTACATCCCACTCTTTAGTCCAGTGAGGAGTGCCGGGGGGTTCTGCTGTAATATCCATCCAAGCCTCGTAAAGTTAAAAGCCAGATGGGAGTAGGAGATCACTGGTTGCACAAGCCCAGAAGCAGCTGACTGAAGGAAGGCAGCAAATCACCTCAAGATTCTGATTATGGTACACACAATCCAACTATACGCAGGTCATAGGACACACTGGAGGATTAGGACCGAAGAGCAGAGGAGACCTTGCCCTACAACTGCTTCCCATGGCAGCTAGACAGGGCTGGGCAGAACAGAGGGGTGAAACCCTCCAGGCATCATAGAAGTGCAGAAAGTCAAAGCGCAAAAGGAGAAACAGATACCAGCTGCAGAACGAACACATAAGGAGCACATGTCGAATCTTAGAGACAAAATTGAGAGACAGGTGGATGCCAGCCACAGAAGAGGCCTGCACCCATGGAAGACCAGTTTCAAGCCTTTGCCACCCAGCAAATAGGTGAAATCTATCAGAAAAACTGCAACTCATTATCTTTAACTATTTTTAAAGAGGACAACCAGCTTCCACCACTATTCAGCTACGGAGTAACTTACAAAGGTCTATGGGCCTAAGGCCAGGATATCCAAAATACCCAGTAGTGAGGTACTGCTGTACCCACAGCTACCCAACAAAAGGATTAGCAGGAAGCATCTTCCAACCCATTCCCCGCCACGTGACTTGAAGTGACCCCATTTTCTAACTGAAACACAGGCAGCCCCAGTGTATGACATCTGAGCACGTCACTAGGACTATGATTCAGTAGTCACTGCAATACTAACGTCCTACTGCCACCACGGCAACCAAAAATGCACAATTCCTGATGTAGAAGCCCACAGCATGATCACAGGAAGGTGAAGGCTTTGAAATGAATCACCCTGAGACCTCCATGGAAAAAAAAAAAAAAAATCCAACCCTCCTCAGACAAAAAGCTGGGCATTTAAAGGGTCCACAAGCACCGTTACTCTGCTCTGTGAAATCACAAGAGGCTCCTGCACACTGGCATTTCCCTTCTGTTCATTCCGATGAAGAACTTAAGTTAAAAGAAGGCTGCAAATCTCAACATTTCATCTTTCTTTGCATAAGCATCAAAAAGATTCCTTACATCGCCCCATACTCCTCCTTCCTCAGAGAGGGTCTGCCTCCATCACACAGCACGACTGCAAAGCACGCCCCGATAAACCATACCACGAATAAAGACCTCACATAGATCCCTGGCTTATGTACAGAGGCAGCAGGAAGACAGATGGAAAATGGTGTCTACAGGAAAAAGATTGTCTCAGTAAGGCCAACTTAGAAGAAATACTGGTATGAGCCAGATCACATTGGGTTTGACTGGCACAGGAGCAAAGCGATCAACTGTAGGTTACATTCTGTGCAAAACACTTCGCATTTTATGGCACTTGACTTGTAAGTGTTTGGAAAAAACCAAACACAACCCAAAGAAAAGCCTTAAAAGCATCCCAAACCTTTGAGTACTTGAGAAATTGGGGACAAAACTAATGCTCCCAAGGTTACAGACTAACATCACAATTTGAGAAAACAAACTCAAGACAAGTTTGTGAAGCATTCAAGCAATACACGAGGTATCATAGCGCTACCCATTAGGACACCGACTGTATTTCCTAGAAGATATGAATGCTCGCAGGAGTTTTTATACTACGTGAACTACACGAGAAATGAAGATAAAAAAATACTGCTTATTTGTTTTTGTAAGCACAGTCCCATCCTGAATAAGGCAGGATCCCGAGGGATACAGTCACACACTCATGTAAATTTAGAGACCATTACGGATACAAACAGAAGACAAGGTAAAGCTGCAAAAAGCAACGTGAACCTTGCCCTTACAATTTCCTTTTCAAGATACCATTCTTCCATCTCTGCACCAAGAAAGAAACCTCCGTCCTCCCACCTGGAATCTCTGGGTTGACCTTCAGTTAACATTTACAGTTATATTACATCACACGCATGCACACACATTGCATAATATCGCCACAGTGTATGCTGTATAAATCATGTAAATACACTCCACTTTGTTTCAAAGTAATTCCCCTGGATTTACACTTCTCTCATACAGTACACACAGTACCGTGTGTTCAAGGATATGCAGCAAGTGAATAATATAGAGGAAAAGTCTCACATATCCAAAAGCAAGCAGGTCACTCGACTATTCCTGTCTTCTGAAGTGGTTATTTAAGCATCCAGCTATATAACACAGAGTATTTATTAACAGTTGGTATAAAAACATCAACAGCTCCTCAGCTCTCGTGTTCGTCCCGCTCGCAGAAGTTGCTGCTTCCCGATTCCACGTTACCACAGAGCTCTGTAACAGCTCCTAAAAGCTTGATGTGGCAAGACTTTTAAAATAGCAACCACTCTGTAACAGGGTTTACATTTTGGTTTGGACATCAGGAGTGATAACTCACTTCAGACATGATAGACAGACGGGAAACGTCAGGTAGGTTTATTTGAGCCATGAACCAGCCATGCTGCTTGCTTTCTCAGTAATGGTTTTATCGTGGAAGTTCAACGCACTGCTTGCAAAGTCTTTCCCAGATAATCCATCTTTGGCACATTTCTCATTTTTATATATCCTCAAAAGGCATTCCAGGATTTGTTTGACAGCCTGTACATTATAACAATCACTCCTTTTTTATGCGTAGATCAGGAAGAAAAGTGGAAAATGTAGAGTATGCAGAATAGTTTTAATAAACAGTTTTACATACAGTACCTTACATATAGAACAGTGTGTTTGCAAATTTAAATAAATTTTTTTGAATGTACAGTGGCTTGTACTCTTATCAAAAGGTAAATTCAAGTTTCCTGTCTATCGGTTCTAAAATGCATTTATACAGATAACTAGAACTGATAAACAGACGTGAGGCATAAAATGTTCAAGTATCTTAATGTCATCAGTTAAATAGCCTCCTTTTAACAGTCATATTTTACAAATTTCAAAACCTGTACATACATTATTTTCAATTTTAGAAACTGCTTGTTAAAAGGTAACATTTCATGTTAACCACCAGTTCTTATAGTCTATCGTAATAAAACTAGACATGTGTAGATATAAATGTATACAGTATGTATATATGTACATGTGCGTCTATACACATATACATACACATACAAATATGTATGTAGCACTGGGTACAGCGGCAACTTGTAAGCACAGGGAAAGTCCTGGGCTCAAAATCCAGCAAGAGCTAACAGAGCACATAGGTTGCCTTTGGTTTCATGACATTTCATTCACTGAAGCTGAAAGGTTTTATAAAAACACCTTGGATGCTTGATATTTCTTCTAGTGGTTTAGTATATTCACAGCCACTGACAGTCGTGCTGCTCCTGTCATTCCTCATCCCAGCTGAGGATGGTAAATTTTCAGAGGGCCAACACCAGAACAGAGCTACCCAGGACAAAAATTGTACCTCGAATCCTGAATACTGCAATAGAACATAAAAAAATACAAACTAGATACAATTTTGGATGGATTGCTGGCACCGAGTAGGACTTTGGAAAAAAACCTTCATGTAAGTCACAATCAAAACTCTCATCCCAGTGGTTTTAAAATATTATTTGGCACATCTGACCACTATTTGCCACATATGTTTTAAAGGGGCCTAAGGGTGCTGTAATAAGGATTTCTATTTAAAAAAATACTTTAAAAAGGAGACCATAAGTAATTTCTTTCAAAAAATCAAATCTAGTATCTTCATTTTCCTGAACATTCATGAGAGAAGGAAATAATGTAAAACTTTCCTTGTAGAGAGGATACAGATCTCTCCATGTCTATCTTTCACTAGTAAGAGGAATTCATTAAAAAAGCAGGTCCCGAGAACTTTTAGTCAGTGAATTTCCTAATTTAAAAGCTTTTGCCAAAGGTTTCAAAATAGTAGCATTGTTCTTTCTTTGTTCAACTTCCCTATGTGCTGGGATATTCATGTTTATCATGCTAAAATCATACCAACATTAATCAGCACGTAATGTAGTACATTTTGAAGCCTGGACATCGAGTATTTAGATTTCCAATATAGCAAATTTCTTCCTTACTCCAAATTTCCTCTCTTCTCTCTAAAGCTTCAGCCTGTTTATGTAATCAGCAAAGAACCAGATAAATGGTCAGCTTTTTGCTATCTTTCTGTCAGTCTTGTGTGGCTAGCATGAAAATTCACTGTGAAGAACCTATTTTTATCTCTTTATTCTTCCTTTTGTCATACAGAGCAAAGCGTTGCTATTTGCTGTACTTTCCCCATGTCAATCAAAAGCTGTTTGATACGTCGCTTGAGCTGAGGCAATCTTGCCAGAGGATCGGGCGGTTCCAGTTCTCCAGTGAAATCAAGCCAGCTTTCCAAAACTACAGAAGGAAAAGGAAGAAGTTGGTTAGAATTAGCCTTTGAGAAACAGTTTTCTTCAATTAAACTTTTCTTTCCTAGTGGCTTTTATAAGAAGGGAAAATACACTGAGGCTGTGACTTTTCTTTAACAGAAGAAATGTTTATTAGGGAAACACTAACTAATTCTGTGTTTCCCTCAGTCCAAACATATCTCCTGGTTTGATTGTTACTATAAGAAGGTACCTGGGTCCAAATTCCACCCTTGGCTAAAAATTTACCATCGACACAGATAAAAGGAACTTCTGCTCACGGCCTTCTAGCTGTGACAGTTTGGCAACAGCAAATGCAATCTTTATCAGCAAGGCTTGCTTCTGTCACTTTAACAGGCTCCTGTTCACAAGGTCCACATTACAGGACGGTTTTCCAATCTTCAACAAACGTTTTTCAGGGAGTTTCTATGCTTGCAGAGATGGCGAAGGGAAAAGGTCAACCCTGTTAGCCTAGAAATGCTGCCTAGTAGGAAGAGGAACACTGAAAGTAAAACTGCTAATAGTAATAGGTAACTTTATTTGTAAATAAATACTCCTACAACCAGACTAGAAGCTCTCCTCATTCTTAATTTCTATGACCAGCAAGGAAATTTATATGCTGTAGTATTTACTGCTACACTATAAACTCATTCAAGTTTTCTCATGACACCTCATTTGTCCTCCTGACACCACGTATTTACTAATATATAGCAAACCAAAATCGAAGGCTGAATGAACATATCCTCCCCTCCCCTCTCCCCCCCCCCCCCCAAAAAAAAATCAAGTACTAAAACAATCAGGCCAAAGACACTCCAGGTGTTAAAAATCCATCATATGATCTGTATCTGGACAACGACCTGACAAGTTATCTAAGCTTTCTGAAGCCTGTCTAATACCACAGACTCGAGTTAAATTTTCAGGGCTCCTAAGCACTTAAGTGGGCATTCAAAACTTGTGGAAGTGAGTGGGGACATCAAGGGTACAAATTCTGGCTATAATTTCAGGTACCCAAATCTGAATACAGCATTTAACATCCATCCTCAGTGCCTCAGATCACTTTCAACATAGTGGCTTATGAAAGATGCTGTCACAGGTGTATTAACAAGTATCTGGCAATGCAGTTACCATCAACTTCTTTCTCAATCAGGTCCATTCTGCTGGTGACTTCGTTCTGTACATTCTCTATATGGGTGAGGAGATTTAGCTGCCATTGAAGATGAGTGTCCACTTGTTCTTCTGAGCCTTTTCTTTCATTACAAACAAACACAGTGTTTCCTTCAGCAGAATTCTTCTTCATAGGAGCAACAGAAAGAAAAAAATTGCCATTTAAGAGGGTTTTCTGGTTTTGTTTTTCATTTCTGGTGTCGCTATCAATATGTGAGTCACATGATAATAAACTCTGCTGGTTTAGAACTGTACTTCTGTCTACTTGACAAAAAGCTTACTCAGAAAGCCATGTACTACACATCCGTAGACTGAACCAAACAAAATGCAAATTCCATACAAATGAGCATATATAGCACTGGGGGAGTGAGATGAGAGGTAAAGTTTACCTGCTCAAGTGCTTTGTTTAATGCAGTAACGCAAGACTGCACTTCTCTGCCCTTTTTATACAAATCGTGACTTAAATCACCAAGTGCTGAACTGCATCAGTCTACTGCCACCAAAAACATGCAAAAAAAAATCCCAAAAAGGCTTGTTTCAAGTCTAGCCAGAGAACAAAGGAAAACTCCCTAAAAAGCTGCGAGAACCAAGATGTCACAAGTCATTATAGTGTACAAATAAACTGGCTGTTCTATTTGTTGATTAAAACAAAAGTCTTCTCTTCCTATCACTGCTCTGGTCCCACACAACTTGCATGCACAGGTCAGGGACAGAGTTACAAGGGCAGTAATGTGGAGTTATGCAAACACAGAGTCAGAGGAAGGTTGAGTACTTTGAAATAGTTAATATCTTCATAGCAAATCAGAGAACACACAAGTTCCTCATCTTTTGGTAGCTGATGCTAGTGAAAAAGACCAAAGTATACAGGATTTAATGAGTTATAGTGTTTGGTATCTCTATTAATAAGCAGGATTCACAGTTTTTGTTCTATACCTCCTATAGCTTCCTATCCGATGAAGTTCTTTCACTACTGATGACTATTTCAGGGACTAAAATGCTGGATACGTGTGCTCACACAGTGTCAGTTCACGGCAAATGCCAGAGCAAGGAGTGAATTTTATTGTATTAACACACTTCTCTAATGAAGCATTCAGGTAATTTTTTCCATGTCACATAATAATAGACAGAATCACAAGGTTGGAAAAGACCTTTAAGATCATTGAGTCCAACCGTTCCTGTCCTATGCTAAATCATATTCCTAAGTACCTCATCTATTTGTCTTTTAAACACATCCAGGGACGTGGACTCAACCACCTCCCTGGGCAAACTTAACTGCATTTTTTCCTTAGGGTATTCCTTCTTCCAGTCAAGAATGGGAAGAGTGAGAAGAGAGAGCAAGAAGTAAATTAAAATCCCTCAATCCCTATTTCCTTCTGAAGCCATGAAAAGTAACATTCTTTTTGAGACTCAGAATCAATAAAAAACCCAACCCAAACCAAACCAAAACTTGGACCAGCCTGCTGGCAGCTTTTGAGTGAGTACTGGTGGACAAGTATCGCTAATGCTCATAATATTCATTAAAGGAATTATTTACAAAAGATAGATTTTTAGAAGTCTTAAACCCTCTAATTTCTCAAAACTTCCAGATTATATCTTTCAGATCTCAAGCAATCAAGTTTGCCTCCACTTTGCTTTCAGTATTCAAACTGTTATTTATCTTTATAAAGGATATTTCCAACATAAATAAGATATGCCCCATTTGTTACTATTTTCAGACTTTCAGAAAAATGTCAATTTTCTCTTGTCATATGAGGACTCAAGTCTGCAATTCTAAAAATCAAGATAAACTGTTCAGTGAATCGTCTAGATGCCCTCTGCACTAAGTCAGCTAAAAACATTAAGCAAAACTTAAAGCTAAATGACTTGGTTTCATTAGAAGTCTGTTGTTTTTTTTTTTTCCTTTAAATAAGCTCTGTACTTATTCAAACAGTTAGTAAATGCTCCTTAAACCAAAACAACCCACAACCCCTCAAAAAAAGAGCTACAAACAGGTCCTCCTCTAAGCTAAGAGGCAATCAAGGAGTGGTGGCAGATGTGGCAGGAGAAGCAAAGTAGGGGACCTGGCTTGTGACAAAATAAATTGGAGGTTCAGGTGGGGAAGTCTCTTGCTTTCAGAAGAACAAGGTAATTAAATACTATTTGAAAGATGATGCAAATTCCAAAAAATAGACTTGGTAATGGTCGACCCGAACATTGCAAGAGAAAATAAGATATCCTTATTTACAGTTCTGTTAGGTAAGACGAAAGAGTATGGAAAACCAGAATATTCAAGGCTCTGCAGGACGCTAGAAAGGAGAATCCAATTTCCCAACCAAAACTTTGACAAAGAGAGGTGAAGAAAGGGAGGGAATTCTCTTACAGAGAAATCAGTTCATGTAAAAATGGCACTTCAATGTCAGCCTCAATATGGCTTTAATCTAAGTACACAAATAGGTTCATGGAGAAACCAAGAGCTTTTCAATGGGTAGTAAGTCTAGACAGAAAGCCTTATTTCAGATACCGAGGCTGACTACTGACAACATGGTGAACTAAGCTGTCCTAGAGGAAAAAGTATTCTGACACTGCCCCCGACAGATGTCTTCCTGGTCTAAAACCAAGAGCACCCAGTTTTTTAGATATATGCTTTGGTCTCTGAAGGAAACATTAGCTTTGTTTCACTACTGACATATATTTTCTTTCAAATATATTTATACTACTTACAATGACAATTTAAGCTACTGCTGGAAGCAAAGTCCACCACATGTCTCCTTACTACACAAACCAATATATTAATGTGATTTAGCATACAAACAGTTATTTCTAGCTAGAATGAGCCAAAATTTTTCGTTCAGACTACATAGGTTACATGCCACATTTAAAACTAAAATTAAAAGAAAAAAAAAGACTTATCTTACTCATTTCTTCCACACCAGAAACTGAACTTCAAAAGGGGGATGAGCTGGGCGATTTATTCTCGCACAGTTGATATTGTAGGAAACAGAAAGGTTTGGTTTACTCTGGTTTTTTGCTCAAAGAAAACTCTTCACTAAAGCCAGACTACCAAGTCTCAGAACTTTTCCACAAATTAATGGATTCAAACCATCAATGCAAAAAATAAGAAAGAGGTTTAAATAGGCAAATATAAACCTGACTAAAAACCTGCAAAAGACTCCAAAGAAACTGCAGGATGTGAAATCAGTAAATCATTACACATGGACAGAGTTCTAGATAGTGTTGCTGTTAAAAGAAGAATACAGTACAATAAGAAACACTATTACAAATCTCAGTTTAACAATCAACAAAAAAACCACCTGCATATGGAAAACAATGAAAAAAACGAAACTTGTCCCACTTTCCTCACAAAAACACAAGTTCTGTTCAACAACCTGCATTTTAGGCATTGGATTATTTTCGTTTTCCCAAAAAACCCACTGGATTGAGCATAAACACTTTCAGCACAGGCAATACATTGCATTTCATTCACCAATCGAGATGGGTATACCTCACCCACAACTAGTTCAGTTTTCCAACTTCGCTTCTAGTGATTTCTGCTGGCTTATTTGATAGAACACATTGTAACAATGTTACAACAATGAACAAATCTAAATAACTGTACCTGCTTGAGTTTTACTAGACTGAACTTATTTTTCCAAGTAAGAAACTTCCCAGGTGAAGAATGATACTTACCTGCTCACTCGTGCAATCATCTTTAAAAGAATATTGTAAACAGTTTTTATTGTCTGTGTGAAAATCCTGATCTTCCTCAAAACTACTTGCATCTTCATCATCTGAGCTCATAGGGTCAGTGACTGCTTTGCAGTCTTGACCAAAACACTGTGGTTTTTGGTAACTGTGCTCACTTGTGATGTATGTTTCTTCCATCTTCTGGGGTATACTGGGTGGCTCTTTATGGTTTTGACTGTGATACGTCCTTTCAGTTGGATTAACAGCATCCGGCAAAGTCACTAATTTTTTCTCTACCCCAACAGTTATTTGCTCCTGTTCTTTTCGCATCCCTGAATAAGCCCAGAGATGAAGGTCTGGGTGATGCTTATTTCTGCAAGGGGAGGAAAAAAACCCAAGTTACAGAGAATACCAGTTACAGCACTGAACTATTATCCAGTTCTGCTAGATCACAGCTAGTGATAAGCACCACTATTAAATGTGTCAGCATTCCTAGGTCACTTAATTTAGAACAAACCCAGAATGTCCCTTTAACACATAACTGACCATAAATAAAAAAAATAAATCACCAGTTGCCCAGATCTGCTCAGGTGCTGAACACCTAGTTCCCACTGAGGGTACTCTACATCTTGTACTTACAAGCATTTAAACTATTACACAAGAAAGAGCTTTAATGTGAGGGAATAATGCATACGGAATAATGGCAGTCTCTGCTACCTAAATATATAAAGATGAAGACTAAATCCTGGACCGATACTTACTTTAATATTCCAATCTTCAACTGAAGTCCATGCAGTACTTCAGTTACACCATACACGTCTGCCAGTAGGTGATGTGTTGACACAATCTTTTTGGCATTAAGATGAGAGTAGTTTTCTTTCAAAAATGATAATCCACACATGTGTCCGTTGTTTAGCCAGTCTTTATCATAAAGATATTTAGCACTCCACCTCTGACCTGGGGTAAGCAATAAACAAATTGAGGGCCATCTAAAGGCACAGCAGAAGTGTATTTAAAACTAGAGTGCTATAATTATATGCTGCACTCTCCTAAATGTCTCCTAACATCCATGAAAGAACGATTCAAGGTCTTGCTATTCAGATATTACAATTTATTTTTCACGTATTAAGAGGAAACTCTTAACACAAAAACAAAAATACACCTGAAATCTCAAGACCTCTCTAAATGGCACTTGAAATGAAAATCTCATCGCCTTTGCAATCAAAGTACAGGATATCAAGAACTGTACTATTACTAATCTAACTGCAAAAAAAAAAGTTGAAATCGGCATTTAACAACCCAAACCAAAACCACCTAATTTACCACAAGAAACGTTACGGGGTCAATTTTAGATGGACCTAGTTTCTTTCTGAAAGACAAATATTTTGCTTCTACAGTGAAGTCAAAATCTATTTATTAGAAGCCAGGAAAAGACTTCCTGATAAGCAGACACTTTAAAGTTCTCTGACAGCAGAGCTCTCATGCTCTCCGTTGAGGTGCCTTTTACCAGACACTAATAGGCAGGATACTGACGAGTGGGCCTCAGGTCTCCCATGCTATGGCAACATCTGTAGTCTTAACCCAACAGGCAAAAATGAATGTTTAGCTGATGCTCTACAGTAATTTAACTGTTGGAAAAAAAATAAAATCCACAAAACCCAAAACTGGAAAAGTATAATGCTAATTATCCCATTATTATTGTTTACAATGAGGAACCCAGACAAACAGACTGACTTAGACCGCAATATCTTACATTTAGTTTCATATCAGACTATCATCATATACAGAACAAAGAATGGGTGGATGGAAGCCCTTCATACCTTTCAGGAGAATACCCTGTCTATCTCCTTTCTGCCCATTATCCCAATACACTTTAAAATACTGACATTGTGAATGACCTTTTTCTCCTGACACAGAAAGAAAAGTAGTAATGGTTAGGAAGGGAGAGAAGATAAAAATTAGGGACACAGTCTCTGCATAGCAGGGGATAACGAAGTACCTAGTACAGTGCAGGGAAAGAACACAAGACAAATTAGTTGGTTTTAATAAGAAAAAAGCTTGACTGCTCAAAGAGTACAGCACAAAGAACTATCAAACAAGACTATACTGTCAACTTATACCAGGACAAATGGAAACAAGTCACATCTTCCCAGCTCTACTTTCCTAAGTTTTCTTCTCAAAAATAACTAATAAAAACTGTGCTTTTATACCTCTGCAGTTTTACCATTTCATTTCTTTAATTCAGAAGGAATGCAAGTTTGCAAGTGTTGCCCTTTTGCAACAGCTGGACATGGATGTGCATTTGTATCAATTGTCAGTACAAATACTAAAAACTTTCTTCCAAATAATAGTTTTTCTCCTAATAACTGGTAAAAATAATGGGTTTAAGGACATACTAATTTTTAAACCATCATTTTCCTAATCCAAAGTATTGAGTTTAAAATTAAATAGACTCTTCCCAATTCTTACCATTTAAAACTTGTCCATAAGTTCAAGGTGTGCTTTTTGCATGCTATCATTTACCAGAAATGGTGCTAGATTGTGTCCATAATTTACATATTCAGTTCCACACCTTTATTAACACAACCCTGGACAAACGCAAACACTGTAAAATTCATATGAAATGACATCCACAGCATATTGAGTGTACTCTAGTAATGAGTCATTTTTTTCTCTAAAATAAATCTTTAATTGAACAGATGTGATTCCAAGTATAGGCAAATAAGATCACTGAACTAAACAGAATGATTGTTTTGTTTAGAAAGTTTTTCAGACTACAATGACATGGAAAAGCACTAAGGTTTTGAGGGAATTAAGTTTCAACAACTAAAGCAATGGTAATTAAGATAATGAATAAGATTTAGCATGGCTGAATAAGATGTTGCTAACAGGAAGTAAGTTTCTGCACGGAGCTAAACTTAGAAGCACTTGCCCCAAAGAAGTATAACAGATAACACAAAACAGAGAAAGCTTTAGCAGTTCAAGCAATACATAACATCTCTGCTTAAAAATGCCAAGCAGACAGCTGCAGATAAAAGTGGGTTACCCGTACCTGGTGGATCTCTGCAGATATAACAGATGTACTGCTCTGGAATGCTGTCCTCTAACAGTCCCATGCATACGCTGTGCTGCCAACACAAGCACTCTTCACACTGATATCAGAAGAAAAAAGAAAGAAAAAACTAAAACTGAGAAAAGTAGATGCAGAAAACACAAGTTATTTCTTGTATTGTCAAAATGCAGAGAACAGCAGTTTAACTTAAATAGCTGGTTTGAGTAAGATTATTTTAGTTGGGCAATTTGTGTGTTGGGTAGGCAAAGACATCAAGCTAAAAAACAGCTCTAGTTCTGAAAGTTACCTCAACCACAAATTCCAGACTGGAAAAAAAAAGGGAAAAAAAAAGAAATTGAAGATGTAATATTTAATAATATTTTATTACAACATTCACTATTTTAGCACCTAAATATTTAGTAGTGAGAAACATAAGACAGGTGTATAATATTACAGTAAAGTAGAAAGATAATGTAATACGTTACAGCATAACAGTGAAAAGTAGAAAACTCTTCAGTTTAATTATTTATATTTACAAAGCATCTCTCCAGTGCGCTAGAAAGATGTGTTTTTAATATCGCACCAATGGAAAATCTAAAAGAAAAAGAAAATGAAGAGAAAATGAAAGAGGAGAAACAAGAGAATAGGAGAGCAAAATAGAAGTGGTAAGACATGAGGGCCTAGAAACAGCAAACTGGTTGGTCCCAGAGAGACAAGGCATGAAGAAGAGATAAGTGACTGAAATCAGGCTGTCATTGGACATTAGAATTGGGCAGGAAACTACCGCTTAAAAATGCATTTCCCTTTCTCAACTCAAGTATTTGCCTGTGTTCTGAGAACCTGATGGTTTACTCCTGAAAGTCTCTCCTCTCTGCTTTGAACATGCTTTTGAGCACCAACTTATTCAAAGTGCTGAAGTCACCTTTCCTCTTGCCATACTGCTATGGCTACAATTCCCTCTCCTCTCCCAGGAGATTGCTAATACCAGTCCGTTTTACCATACTGTTGCCATAGCTGAACTCCCACTTAGTTCCTCCAACACAGCACTGCACTTCAGTAATGGGTTCCCAGGGACAGTCTTTGTGTCCTTCATTTTCAGGTCTTTCTGTCCTTTCCAAAAGGTTTTAAGTCCATAAAGACATAACAGCCATACATGCTTCCTTCAAATCTCAACTAAAAAGGCTTTCTGTTTTCAACCACACTTACAGTTGAAGACAAACCTGTCTGCTGAGTGTGTGTGTGGGGGAAAAAAAACACAGCAAGTTCATAGTGTTGTTTTTTTTTTTTTAAAGTTATTGAAAATTGAGACCTCCCTCCCTACTGCTTCGATCTGATTTGATCACTACATTATGAATTTCTTAAGATAAAGTCTTTAAATTATTCAGTACTAGATGGGAAACCCTCTCCTCATTGGAGAACAAATAAGTAAGCACTAGTTACAATCGATCATCATCCGAATTCTGTGCAGGCGCTGTATACTCCTCTTGTTTTTAATACCAAGAAGGACTTAAATTCTTAGCAGCCTAGAAAGCCAGGGAGAGATTTCCAGTTTGAGAACTTCTCCTCTAAAGATGAAGCACACATCACATATACGTCACAGTTACTGACGATATTAACGTCTGTATACCTGAGATCTTGGATACAGCTGATGGACATTTACAGCGAGCAGAGCATCTACAATCGGTACTGCCAAGCACAAAGGCCAAACCAGAAGGGCTGGTATAATTCACAGAATCACAAGGTTGGAAAAGACCTTTAAGATCATCAAGTCCAACCATTCACATCCTAAACTAAACCATATCCCCAAGTACTTCATCTACCCTTTTTCTGAACACATCCAGGGAAGGTGACTCGACCACCTCCCCGGGCAGCCTGTTCCAGGCCCTCACAACTCTTTCAGTAAAAAATTTTCTCCTAACATTCAATCTAAACCTGCCCTGGCACAGCTTCATGCCATTCCCCCTTGTCCTATCACCTGTCACCTGGCTGAAGAGACCATCACCTACCTCTCTATAACCTCCCTTCAGGTAGTTGTAGGTGGTGATAAGGTCTCCCCTCAGCCTCCTCTTCTCTAAGCTAAACAGCCCCAGCTCCCTCAGCTGCTCCTCATAGGATTTGCCCTCCAGCCCCTTCACCATCCTGGTTGCCCTTCTCTGGACTCGCTCCAGGACCTCCATGTCCTTCTTATGGTGAGGAGCCCAGAACTGGACACAGTACTCGAGGTGTGGCCTCACCAATGCCGAGTACAGGGGCACAATCACCTCCCTAGACCTACTGGCCACACTGGTTTTGATACAAGCCAAGATGACATTGGCCTTCTCGGCCGCCTGAGCACACTGCTCACTCATACTCAGTCTGCAGTCAACCAACACCCCCAGGTCCTCTGGACAGCTCTCCAGCCAGTCTCCCCCAAGCCTGTAGCGCTGCATGGGGTTATTATGTCCCATGTGCAGCACTCTACACTTGGCCTTGTTAAACTTCATCCCACTGGTCTCAGCCCATCAGTCCAGTCTGTTCAGATCCCTCTGAAGATCCTCCCTACCCTCAGGCAGATCAACACTTCCTCCTAGTTTAGTGTCATCTGCAAACTTAGTGAGGGAGCATTCAATCCCTTCGTCGAGATCATTGATAAAGATGTTGAACAAGACTGGACCCAGGACTGAGCCCTGGGGGACACCACTCGTGACCGGCCTCCAGCTGGATTTTGTTCCATTCACCACCACCCTTTGGGCTCAGCCATCCAGCCAGTTTTTAACCCAGCTGAGGGCCCACCTGTCCAGGCCAGTGGCAGCCAGTTTCTCAGTCAGAATGCTGTGAGAAACTGTGTCAAAGGCTTTACCAAAGTCCAGGTAGATCACATCCACGGCCTTCCCCTCATCCATTAAGCGGGTCACCTTGTCATAGAAGGTGATCAGGTTAGTTTGACAGGATCTACCTTTTGTAAACCCATGTTGACTAGGCCTGATCCCCTGGCCATCATGCATGTGCTGCATGATAGCTCCCAAGATGACCCTCTCCATGATCTTCCCTGGGACTGAGGTCAGACTGACAGGCCTGTAGTTCCCTGGATCCTCCTTCCGACCCTTCTTGTATATGGGTGTAACATCTGCCAGCCTCCAGTCTACTGGAACTTCCCCAGTCTGCCAGGATTGCTGATAGATGATGGAAAGGGCTTTGGCAAGCACATCTGACAGCTCCCTCAGTACCCTTGGGTGAATCCCATCTGGCCCCATTGACTTGTGGGTATCTAACTGGCCAAGTAGGTCACTAATCATTTCCTCCTGAACCATGGGAATTTTGTTATTCTTCCCCTCCCTGTCAGCCAGTTCCGGAGGATGAGTACTCAGGGAATATCCTTCATTACTGTTAAAGACTGAGGCAAAGAAGGAATTAAGGACCTCAGCCTTGTCCTCATCCCTTGTCACTAATTGGGATGGTCTCTGGAAAGAAGCGATGATTTGTGTGCAGGAAAGGTTATTTTATTCCAAATTTATCAGCTGGCTATAAAGAAAAAGGTTGTCTTTCCTGATAAACCAGTTCTACATATCAAATAGCTGGAGACACCCCATCCTAGAGTAATAGTTCTGCATACGCCAAATAGTCACGCTGGGCGCAGAACACAGAAATATTTTGTTGTTCTTCACTTCTATTTACAGCTCTCAAGTAGCTTTGGTCTCCAACGCAACAGTAGAGCACCTCCACAAGCAAGAAATTCACATGGAAAAATACAGCCCCTCTCCCCTGCCCATTTCTTTACCTGAATCATAAAGCCATTTTCTTCATCCAGTTCACAAATGCACCTAACAATTTCATTGAGAGCATCATCTTCATCCTGAGACTCTTCAAAGTTAGTTGAATCAAAATCCTGATTGTATTCATCGCCACTGAGTAACAAACTCTCTGTAGAGGAATCATCCAAGAACTCCACATCTGAAAGATCTAGTAAAAATAAAGAGGTGTGAGATCTTGTGTGCAGAGATGCAAGACTTTACAGAATTATAGGGGAGGTTTGGAGTTAAAAACTCTTAACCTGCATATAGGAAAACACTGCTCTCAAATGCACTGGTGGTATATTAGATTTCCTGGTGAATTCTGCAAAATGCCTTTAACGTGACCTCCCCAGAAACAGAGCAGCAACACTTAACCAAAGTAAGCACAATGCAGAACAGCTTGAGGAGTGTAAGCATTTTGATTTAAATAGATGAAGTATAAACTAGTCACCGTATTTATAGCTACAATCCCAAACACAAACCAAATTATTTCCTTTAAAATTCTTGTTCTTAAAAGAATTAAGCCTGCAAACTGAAAACTGCCATTCAAGCCAACCTACTTTCTCCACTAAGGTCAACAGACAAGATAGCTCTTGGATACTGGTAGGACGTATTCTTCTCTGAGAACATGCTGCGCAAAGTCAGCGAGCTCCCCGAGGACCGTGTTAGCGGAGAGGAGCACCTGTCCAAGAATTCGACAGAACTGTCTTCATAATCTGAATAATCTGAAAAGATAAAAGAAGTCACTTACAAAAGGAAACAACAGTATAACAAATGAAAAACCACACCAAACCAAAGAATATTTAAATATATGACAACATTATGTTTCAGAAGCAAACAACATCAACATTGAGGTATCAGGATATAAATATGAAATGGCAAAAGCGCTTCTTAATATATTTTATCAACAACTTTCCAGTAAGAAACATAATGCAGTTTAATAAATAGCTAAGACAAGCATTAGCCATTCAACTCATCACTCCTTCCCTCCATTTCTGAATGTAGAAAGCAATAGGGTCAGGTTAGAAATTAGGAGAAATTTCTACTCAGAAGGAGTGGTGAGGCATTGGAACTGGTTGCCCAGGGAGGTAGTGGAGTCACCATCCCTCATGGTGTTTAATGAAAGGTTGAATGTGGTACTTAGGGACATGGTTTAGTAAGTAATATACATGGTAGGGGGATGGTTGGACTAGATATTGGAGGTCTTTTCCAACCTTAACAATTCTATGATTCCTTCATCCTATAATAGTGGGTTTTTTTCCCCCACAATTCATCCTGTACCATCTGCTATCCTCAGAGATGCTGTTGGGAGCTCTCGTTTTTTGCCTTCAGTTTCCTTGGGATTTTGGCACTGCACAAGATTTATTACAGAATGCTTAAGAGGAACCAAAGGTGGGGAAAATGGATGGAGCTAAGAGATTTGGGAAAGAACAAGGGTGAGGAACATGAAGGAATAAGGAGGTAAAAAGGACCAGTCATATATAAATAGTTTGCTGGTCAGTACACTTGTGCCACTGTGGGGGAGGAGGTAGAGAAATCAGGAGTAAAGTTGTGTCCAGAAAGAAGGGAGGGATGGGGGAAGGTGTTTTTAAGATTTGGTTTTATTTCTCATTATCCTACTCTGTTTTGCTTAGTAATAAATTATTTTTTTATTAAGCTAGGTCTGTTTTGTCTGTGACACTAATTAAAGAAAGATTTCTCCTTGCGCTTATCTTGACCCACAAGCCTTTAGCTGTATCTTCTCTCCCCCGTCCAGCTGAGGAGGGGAGTGATAGAGCAGTGACTGACCCCTCCAGTCAGGGTCAGCCCAAACCAAGAAGCCTATGATGTGATTTTATGGGAGGTTAAAAGAACCAAAAGATGCGGAAAAGGGGAAGAAATACAAAGAAAAAATAAAACTGTACTGGTCAGCAGGTTCGTTACCTTTTTATTAAAAAAACCCAAACATTGCCCATTTTTTGCACAGAGATCATGCCAAGGAGAGTTACAGAAGGGATGAAGCTACAACTTTAAACCACACAGCAGTACTTCTCAAACAAGGGAGGGTGTTGGAGGAAAGCACAAAGTGATTTGAAAAGGCTTTTTGTTGATTTTTTTGTTAAAAAAAGCAGAAGCTACCTAGAGCCTCATATCTAAAAAAAAATATTTTTTTTTTTAATAAATGAATGAAAGTAACAGAAGAAAGAAAAAGACGAGTGAAGGATCAAAGAATCAGAATAGGGAAGTGAGATGAAGACGAACAGAATCACCATTTGTCAAAACAACAGACAAGGTTGTTGCAATAGAGGCACCACCCTCAGCTGTTAAGAAATACCTCTTTAAGGAGGGGCTGCATTTCATGCAATAAGCCACTGAGATTTAGCAACAGACCAGCTGTCAGAGTAATTTTAGATGTCCAAGCAATACAGGTAGGATGTGTATGCCGACCTTCAAGCGGTGAAAACAGTGAGCATCTCTTTCAAAGGAATAAAAAATACCTATGAAGTACCTATGCCAGACACATAGAGAAAGGCTATAAATACAAAAACGAGGTCATAGACCTAAGTGTCCTTTCAGCATTTAAGGCCAAAACCTAGTCTTTGAAACTTCTAGAATTTAACATGCATATTGTGTAGGAAGAAGTTTTAATACCGGAAATCCACTGAGGGGTTTTGCTTATGTAAAAAAGGAAATCAAGCTTACCATGCTGTTTTGATTTCTTCTTTTTTTTCTTCTTTTTTTTCTGTTTTGATTTATGATCTTTCTCCTTCTTCTCTTTCTTCTCCTTTTCCTTTTCTTTCTTTTTACCTGAAATAAAAATTAAAAACATTTTAAAAACATTCAGGAAAAACCTCAATCCATCTCACTCCTACCAGTTTGATGCCAGTGCTGGCAACAGATGCCCAGAGCTGGGAGAAGGACCACAGACCAGCAGGAGAAGACCTGAAAGGCAGCACAAAGGAATTCCAGCCACTAAGGTCAGCTTCACTGGGGGCCCAGCTTACATGCCTCTATGCAAACAACAGCTAGCACAGGGAGTAAACAGGAGTGAGACATGTGCACCTGCAGGGCTGTGATCTTGTTGGCATCATGGAGACACGGTGGGATGACCCCCATGACTGAAGCACTGGGATGGAAGGATACAGGCTCTTTAGGAAGAACAGGCAGGGGAGACAAGGAGGGAGTGTCAGCCTGCACATGGAGCTCTGCCTGGGGATGGGTGAGGAGCCAACTGAGAGTTTATGAGTCAGGGTTAAAGGGATGGCAGGCACACAGGACATTATAGCAGGGGTCTGCTACAGGCCACCCAAGCAGGAAGATGGAGTGGATGAGGTCCATCTATACACAGACAGGAGCAGCCTCATGTTCACAAGCCTTGGTACTCATGGGGGACTTCAACCACACCAATATCCGTTGGAGTAACAACACAGTGGGGCACAGGTTATTCAGAAGGTTCCTGGGATGCATCAGTGATAACTTCCTTCTACAAGTGACATAGGAGACAACAAGGTGAAGTGCCATGCTGGACCTTGTTCTCATCACCAAGGGTGGGCTGGTGGGGAATGTGAAGCTCAAGGGCAGCATTAGCTGCAGTGAGCATGGAATGATGTGAGTTCAAGATCCTCAGAGCAGGAAGGCAGGTGCACAGGAAGTTCACTGCGGCGGACTTCAGGAAGACAGACTTTGGGCTCTTCAGGGACCTGCTTAGTAGAGTACCACAGGACAAAGCCACGGAGAGGAAAGGAGCCAAAACACAAAAAGGAAGCCTACAGAGGGTGGAAACAAAGACAGGAAGCCTGGGAGGAATACAGAGAAGTTGTTTGAGCAGCCAGGGATCGGGTTAGGAAAGCTAAAGCTTTGATACAATTAAATCTGTCCACGGACATCAAGGGCAACAAGAAAACCTTCTATAGTTACATCAGTGATAAAAGGAATATGAGGGAAAATGTGGGCCCTCTTCAGAAGGAAATGTTAGATATGGTTACTCAACGAGTTTTTGCCTCAGTTTTCACTGGCAAGTGCTCTACCCACACCATCCAAGCTGCAGAAGACAAAGGCAGGGACTGGGACAATGAAAAAACGCTCACTGTAGGAGAAAGTCAGGTTTGAGAGCATTTAAGGAACCTGAAGGTGCACAAGTCCATGTGACCTGAGGAGATACATCTGCTGGTTCTGAGGGATCTGGTGGATGAAATGGCTAAGCTACGTTCCATCATATTTGAGAAGGCATGGCAATCCAGTAGAGTCCCCACTGACTGGAAAAGGGGAAACATAACCCCTATTTTTAAAACAGGACAACTTTCTAGGACAAAGTTACAGCACTGGTGGACAAGGAAGAGTGACAGATGTCATCTAACTGGACTTGCGCAAAGTATCTCATGCTTTTGTGCAAGACAACTTTGTCTCTAAAATGGAAAGAGCAGCCCTGAGAAGGACAAAAAAAGGGTAGATGAAGTACTTAGGGATATGGTTTAGTTTAGGATGTGAATGGTTGGACTTGATGATCTTAAAGGTCTTTTCCAACCTTGTGATTCTGTGATTCTGTGACTTGGGGGTGTTCATAGGGATGAAGCTCAACATGAGCCAGAAACACACACCTGAAGCCCATAAAACCAACTGTATCCTGGACTGTGTCAAGAGAGGCATGACCAGCAAGCAGGTCAAGGGAGGGGATTCTGACCCTCTACTCTTATGAGACCCCACGTGGAATACTGCATCCAGCTCTGGGGCCTCCAATGTCAGACAGACATGGACCTGTTTGGGCAAGTCCAGAGGAGGTCCACAAAGATAAAGAGGACTGGAGCACCTCTCCTACAAAGACAGGCTGTAAGAGTTGGGTTTGTTCAGCCTGGAGAGGAGAAAGCTCCAGGGAGACCTTATTGCAGCTTTCCAGTACCTGAAGGGGACTTACAAGAAAACTGGGGAGGTATTGTTTACAAAGGCATGGAGTGACAGGATAAGGGGTAATGGCCTTACGCTGAAGGAGGGGAGATTTAGACTAGACATTAGGAAAACATTCTTCCCTGAGAGGGTGGTGAGGCAGGGGGGTTGGGACTAGATGAGCCTTGAGGTGCTTTCCAAACCAAACTGCTCTATGATCCTACCATTCCAAATTAGTTGCTGCATTTGGTTTAACCTAAACATGACATTCAAACCCAAGTGTTCCGGTTGCCTAGTCAGATCGAAATGATTCAGTTAACTTACCTGGTATCTCAGACTTGACTCAATTAGAGATAAAATGTTCAAAAGAATCTCTCTCAACAAATAACATTTTACAGTGTTAAGTATTTCCAAATGAGGTATCAGAGCAGAAGATATAGTAGAGCACATAAAGTATGTGACATTATTTAAATAGCTTATAACATCTATTTTACTTACAGCTTCTAACAAAATGGTTTGGGCAAGAGAAAAAGCTTCTAAAAGTGCAAAATTCCCAAGTAAGTATATATCATTGTCTGCAAAACACATATTCAATCTATAGAAAGTCATGTGAAGGAAATTTCAGCATCATTCTACTATACAGCAACATCCTCACTGAGAACTGATTCTAAAATTCATGGTACGATTTTACACCAGCAGCATTGGTATACACAGGAGGAGAAGTACTTTGTCTCAGAAAAGTCTCCCCACACAAAACATGTCCCACAACACTATCACTCCATAATAATTTACACTAAGCAATCAACAGTGAGATAGATAATGAGGGAAGATAATGAGGGAATTGACTTGTTACAGAAAATAAATCCTTAAAAGTCAGTATTTCAGGATGGTTTCCTGCACACGAATTGGAGTCTTATTATCTTCTTGGGACATACAGAACCTTTTCTCCTGGAAAAACAGGGCAGAATCACTTAGGAATTCT
The DNA here is from genome assembly GCA_020800305.1 of Porphyrio hochstetteri. Lineage (NCBI taxonomy): Eukaryota > Metazoa > Chordata > Aves > Gruiformes > Rallidae > Porphyrio > Porphyrio hochstetteri. Next base: position 9,847,384 of record CM036906.1, read on the forward strand.
TGTCCATCTCTATTATTATTATTTTTTAATTTTATTTTTTTTTTTTAAACAGGATAAAACAGAAAGCATCTTAAGTTTTATGATTTCTTTCAAGAACTGCCAAATTTTTTGGTAATAACACTTAACTGTTTTCTCCTCCCCCTGAAAAATCAATCAGTACAAGGAAATAAAGGCACAACCACTAATTCAATTCAGGGTAAAAAATACTGTCATGCTGTCATACTTTTGGATCCTTCCAGATCCTTACTATGTGTGCTTTTGTATTCTCCTATAAAATTAATCATCTGCTATAAACTCATCATACATATCAAAACTAGTTTTAGGAGGCAAACAAACAAAAGCAGCACAACCTGGGTCACGAAATATTTTACACTTTTACATTTGCTCTTCAGAGACATCAAGCATTACAGAATTTCTCCTTTTCTTTTTTAAGTAAAAAGTACAAAGCTCTGTACCCACCATATGTCGAACTTTTCTCTTCCAGTTTTCCTTTTCTTTCCATTCTTGCTGCACCTGCAAATTGAAGAAGAATATGACATAAGTGTAATGTCGGGCTGATGCCCCACTTTCTTGTAGAAGTCATTGGACCATAAAAAGTCCTAACAGGACTAAAGAAGAAACTAAAAATCATACAAAGAATTACATTATTTTTATGTGTCTTTACAATTATTTTTATTGCTCTGGAAACAGAAAGTATTGTAGTTCACCACCTTCTGAATGTTTGTCCTTCTCAGTCACATTCTTTAATATTTTCTCCTTCAGAGTCTCAAAACATTTCTCCTTTACAGGCACAGAGCACTGTATCTCTGTCCCTTCAGAGGTCACCGATGGGGATGACCTCGTTTTTTTACTACTCCCTTTGGGTAACTTTACACTATTGGGTAAAGGCATTTCCAGATGCAAGGCATGTACGTGGGATGAAGGTGCTGAAAACAAGAGGACAGATTTACTAGGCATTCTGTAAGGATTGCAGCCAGATCACTGGCTGGGTCAGATCACTGAAATGTCAAGGACTGGCAATAACATAATCACCCTTAACACAGAATTGCTGCATATGAATGCCCAGGTCTTAGTCTTACATATAAGACAATACATAACACAGAAGGTTGGTCTGTCTCTTGGAATTTGCACTCACTTTTAAACGACTTGCACCGTTTAAAGTGTACTGTAACTGTAACTTTTAAGCCTTTTCATTTCCTTTTATTTCACTTTAATAGCAACCAAAGTCAACAGTAAGGGTTAAAGGTGTTGACATCCTCAATGCCATTTAAACTAAAGTTGAATTATGTGAATAGAGAAACTGAACTTCGGTTCAGCACTTTTAGTGCTACGTATAAAACTCACACTTCTGCATTTTAAATTTTTAATTTAAAATTTATTTTAAATTTAATGTAATTAAAATTTAATTTTAAAATTTATTTTAGTAATATTTAAATCATTTGTTGTCATGCATTTATTTAATCCACATTTGAATTACATGCAGAATATTGTGATACTTTGTCAGAACTCAGCATCAAATACTGAAAGTTCTTATCCTGCCCTGTTCAGAAAAGTTTATTTGCTGAAATATTTAGGTGTTTTTAATCTTTATCTGATGCAAATTAATAAATAACATGACACAACAACACCCAAATTATAATTTCCATTGCTAATGCATATAATCAAACAGGGCAATGGAATTTTCAAATAATTAGACTTTAAAAATGTTATATTACTGTCTTCATCAATATTGTGAGAGCTTTAAGTTTTGTTTAAATATAATTAGGAAAGTCTAATCCTCATCAGTTCACTGAGGACATTTTAGGTCCGTGCCAAGGACAGAGTACAAAAACCCCACAGCTCCGCAAAGTCTTATGGGGTTCAGGTTTTTCAATGCCAGCTGTAAAGACTTGGAGGCATCCATCACCTTTGGTCTCTCTCAACTTGTGAGCCACTTAAGAAACACTTCTGCAGGTTGAAGTGCTGGACAAAACAAACCAAAACTCAGGAAGTCCTGAAAGATACCTGATAGCAGCCCAGGTACAAAACAAAACAAAATCTGAAGCTGAACTGGAACGAGTTCTTTGAGCTCCAACCCCCCCCACTTTTTTAATATTCAGAAACAAAACAAAAAGCATCTAAGTAGGCAGTGTTAAGATAGATTCGTAAATTTATCAGTCACAAAACTATTCTGGAGCAGGCTTGGAGAGATGAATCCAATTTTACCACGATGCAACACACAGAACACTCCAGGAAAACTCTGCAGGAAAACTATGAAAATGCCACAGAGTGAGAAAGCCATAGGGGCAGCAAGAGCGACAGCAAGTGGTACATCACTGACCACACCACACAAAGCTTTTAAATGCCAGAGGTTCCAATATGCAAGACATGATCATACCATGGAATAGACCCAGAAGCAGGTGCTAACTTCTAACAGAAGGCACGACCACAGAAGAGGCTACCTGAGCCTTTCCACTACCTCACCTCGATCACTTCAACTAAGACCATAATCTTTTCAAGACTGGTCTACTCTTCAGGCTCTAGCCTTTGTATTTTAAGCAGACTTGACTTGCTGGGACACTATCCAAATTATTCCTTTCCTGGGTTTCCTAATTAACATTTGTCTCTCTTAAGGGACTGAACTGCTTTGCCATCTGTGGAGCAACGAGTATATTTTAGCACCTCAGTAAAAGAAGTGACACTTCTCCACATCATCATGCTATCAACGTCTTGTCTCGCTTCTAAAAAGACCACAAAAGGATTACCCAAATGCGTGTAATTTGGTTAGGTCGCTGCCATTTTGATGAAAACATGCAAGGATACTCATCCAAACAAGCTCAAGAGAAACTTAGTCTCAATATCAGATGAACTGGTATTTAAATTTCATTATTCAGAAGACATTCCGACTTCAGACATCCATACATTCTCGGCTTTTGATAGCTACAACACAACAAGCTTCAGTACCTCGACAGTTTTCCAACACAACCATACCTGACAAAGTAACCAGCTAGGACCTAATTAACTGTTTGAGTGAACGTTTATCATGGCAGAAATCTGCTACGGTCACACAAACATCCATCGCAATGACAGAGCTCCCCAAACTGCCTTCCCATAGCGCCCCGAAGGAAGAAATTACTGTTATGCCAGCATACACCACAATGTTACTCTTGGCTTTTCTGAGTCAGAAATCATTCTGGATTGAGAATCCTGAACTCTCAGATCCTAAATGAAGTGTTCAGGTTTGCAAAGCTTAATTTTCATCCGTGCAATTTACAAGTAACCACAAAATTAGACAAAGTAGACAATCATGGTCTGAAGGGCAACTAACAAATACAACATGAAAAATCTCAGTTATGAAAAATTTCCTTTATAGATATATTACCATATATATTTTTAACTGTTACTTTTAATTGCAATTTTATTCCTGTTGAGGAGTCTAGTCAGCCACCTCCCACACAGTGAAGCGTGGGAGGACTGCAATTAACAGTCTGCAGAGAGAAAGATGCTTAGAGATTAAAACTTGATAAACTATTGATTATGTCATTGTTCTAAGATCAATTTTGTCACCAGAAGACTGACTTCAAATTAAAACCAAATGCAACCCACAGCAATTTCCAGCCCTCTCCTGGTCTGGCATGGTGAAGTGACACAAGCCCCTCTCGTGTGAGCACAGATACACGACAGGATGCTCTGCTATGAGCTTTTTAGTGGCATAGTTAAATGCAGTTCATCACATGAAAATAAACTGTAGCAATGTGAAGCAACTTCTTTGGTTGCCTGCATTCTATTTCAGGGCTTCTGATGCTTTAACTTCCCAATAGTGATAAACTTGCAATAATATACCAGCACAATTCATGGTTCTATCATATTTAATTCTGTATTTTGATTTTCCAGTGCATAGGGTGAATCCTATATCTAAATGCACCTTAAATGCGTACTAGAGGTCAATACCAAATCCTGCACAAAATGAGCACTTTAGAAAGGAAGAGGACATGAAAAGTTCTTGCTTGCTTTCAGCTAAGTACCCCAAGAATCATCTGGGATCTTCAGGGCAGAGATTAGAAGGGTAGACATTGAAATTAGTGAGTAAACCTGGCTGTCAGCACACGTTCAAGTTAAACAAACAGCTCCAAACTAACAAGAGCTTCAGTTCACTAGAGTCTAGAGAGCTCTTCAAAGCAAGGTGTCTAGATAGCTCTTTAAAACCACGACAGAGGGTAACCACTAATACTGGTAAGAGTTTACAATGGACTGATCTCATTTTCTGAAAACTTTGTACATTGGTCATTTCTTGTTCTTGCTGCAGCAAACTGTTACCAGCAAAATTATGTAAAGTGTACAATGTTACAACATTTTTTTCTCTTAGCATGAGTGTAATTTTCTCCCATAAAATCTCATGTTACCCTAAAGTTACCTGGACTGAGCTAGAACAAGAAGCAACAACTAACGATAACATTGTTATATTACTACTTTAAATACTATTACTATACTAATAAACCTAACATCTTATTTTTACCTCAATTTTAAGCCCCAGATCACTTACTGGATTATGTTTCCTCAACACGTAAGTTGAACTACCACAAATGGTGCAGAGTTACAGACACCAAGAAAAATTATCACACCTTTAAGAAAAGTAACTAGAGAAAGATCTGAATTCACATACTCAGAACTGGAAAACTACAGAATTCCCACTCAGGGAGATTGTGGATTTACAGCAAAAGGGTAAGTGACAAAAAGGCCAGTTACCAACATGTTAAGCACAGATTCTTAGCTATGTGTGTGCAGTACCAGGGGATCCCAAGTAGGTTCATCACCAGTTTAGGCAAAGTGGAACCCCAATTATTTAATTCAACAATTAGCTGGCAGCGTACCAGCGTCTAACTAAGTGCACAGTGTTTCCATGTAGCCTGTGGACTGAAGGAACTGACCACAGCACTTTCGTGTTGCCTCTATGAAATGACAAGCTGGTCACCTTCAGTGATGACTTTGAGATCTATGTGTTAATACTATGAGCTGCCATTTATATGTCTGCACCTCAGTTACCTCATCCCTCCCCTCTGAAAAACACCATCTATCTTTTAGATAAATAGGTCATTAAAACACCTCATTTTCAACAACATAAAATCATTTCTCAATTTGCTCAACTGATAACCTCTGTTACGTGTGTAAACTTCCAAAGCCAAAAACTGCTGGGCATAAAACAGTACAGCTCTTTTGCAGAAGGGGTGTAGACCATGATAGGCTGTTTCAAGCTACATATTTCCATTACCTCCACAACTTCTGAAACCACCTGCAGTTATCTACTTCAAAGACTACAAAGACAGCAAGTCCAATCCAGCTTAAGCGCACTTCGCAGATTCCAGTGTCATCAAAATCTAGAACACCAGATCTGTCCAGACTGTGTCAATAAAATCTGAACAGTTGAAATATTACCAAAGGTTGCAGATTACAAAGCAGTCAACTACAGAACAGTCTGGATTTTACGCTGAAATTCTCATGCTGTAATATAGAGTCACACGCAATATATTAAATTACTCTTAGGTGGGCAGATATTTCTGCATAATGCAAATTAACTTTTCTCAATAATTTCGCATCGACAGGACTGAGAAAGGAAAGATTTGAGCACCTCTCCTTTGATATATTAGCTTATCACTGCTTAAACAGCTTCATTAGAGAATGAAAAGTAGTGACAAAGTTAATTCTATTCTATTGCCTGAAGTATGGCAAGAAATTGCTATAGCATGTGCTTAAGCAATGTGACTCAAGAACCTGTACTATTTCAAAAGGAAAAGGATGCCTTCTAAGGCAGATAACACAAGAAAAACTATTCAACAGTGTAAAGTAACTCTAGAGGTTCCAAAGCTGAACTTAAAAGCTATATTATTCTTTTTCTTCTAAGAAGAATATGAGGACTCAAATATAAGCAAACAAATGAGTTTCATAGAAGTCAGAAGCCTGAGATGAACCCAAAAGACACATGAGTTTAAGTTAGAGTCCTAGAGATGCTACTGACAGAGGCAGCTAACTCCAAAACTTTACATAAAATCACCAAATTAAAGATACCAAAACTGCTTAGATTAAGCTTTCAGACCACAAAGCTATACTGCTCAAGTGGATGCTGGGCTGCATACTTCTGAAACTTCTACATTTGGACAAAAAGTCCAAGTGAAAGCTCAAGACAGACCTATAGCACACAGAGGAAAATTCTAATCCATGAAAATTAGGAACAAAGACCAGGTCTGTCCAGAAGGCAAAAACCCCCAGAATACAAAAACGTAACTAGGAAATCAGTTCCTTGTGATCTTATAACTCTTGGAATTTTGTCGGTTCAAAAAAGCTCCACTAGGCTTTAAATACAGTAAAAACTATATTCCTGCAGCATAGGGTGTGAATACTTCCCTCTTCCCACCCTGGACTCAAGCCATAACAGCAGATAATTGTTAGGGAATGGTTTTCCCCAAAATAAAGTGTCTGGACACATCAACGATTTCTGAGTGACAAAAGGGGTGGTGGGGTAAATCAAAGCCAGTGCTTCGTTAATTAGACTCAGTTGTAGCTAGGATCAAGCACAACAGATAAACAGGCACAAGTGTGCTCGTGGATGCTGGGTTTAGGACCAGCTCACTCAGAGTCCAAGCCAGTCCCATGATGGAGGTGGGCAACAAATACCTGTCAGTGCTACCACCTACACAATAAATGATCCAGAACACATCTCAAAAGCTAGAAGTTAAATTCCTAATAACTGATAAACAAGAAACAAATGGCAGTTGGAAGCTGTTGGCTTCTTTTATGATCTTGAACTACGAGTGGGCAAATGTACCTTCCAAAAGAAGTTCTCTTAGGGGCTGAAGACAAAATAAAAGGACTTTTACAGAAGTAATTTTCCCAGGAATCTGTGACTCCACTGCTATGCAATGTGCCAGAGGCAATTAAGTAATATTATTTAAAGTTTAAGTGTCAGCTCATTAGAAGCTCCTGCAGCCCTTATTTTGATAAACCAATGTATGTGATTAATAGGATTTTTTTGAGAGAAAGGACAATTACAGTCATCTGTTTTAATCTATACAATATTGATCCAAGAATCATACCCAGCCTTTGCTACACTGGGTCAAGCAGCTATGCTACAACTCAAAGTGACCACCTTACACTTCTAGTGGGAGCAAGAAGGGACCATGTTTACTAAATAAAATGCTTTATTGACCCATTAGGCACTGCAGTTATACTATCAGCTTACTGCAGAGTTGTTATTTTCCATCCTCTCCACCAAAGACCAAGTTATAGTTTGAGTGCTGCAATCATATGCTGTAAGGTCACGCTGTCCTCCCTTTCAACTCATTGTATTTCCCACAAACTTCCCCAACAGCATACAATAAATCATTTTCTTTTTCTCCTCTCACTTCATTGACCAATTTTCATATTTAAAAATTAAAAAAAGGCTTCAGAGATAATTCTTTTTTGGAAGCCAATTAAAAACTGTATGATACCCACATAAGAGACCTTTATGAAAAAAGCATAATGGCATCTAACATACACTGGAACAACACACTTTTTGTGGCTTCAAACAACAATGTAAACCCTTCCCCAAATCCTTTAATTTTGTCCATCCAAGCAATTCACTTAAACCACAGTAGCCAAAATGTTACAAAGGGTGAGACAATACAGAGTTCCAGGACAGAGCTCTATCCCACCTCGGGGAGGGGGAACCAGGTCTATGCAAGTTTTAAAAGATTTTTCAGAAATATTTTCAAGTAACATTTGAAAGCAAGCAAACACCAATCTCCACTGCAAACAGAAGCAAATGTAGAAGAATGCTGACTCCCTCTGAAAGTGCTACTAAGTTTTAGAGCTGAAGCCATAAGATAAATGAATACATCTAGATTGAATATATATGTCAGTAAACGAATCCATAAATTACTTTGATGAGTTTTAACAATATAAAATATTTTAGAAAAAACATTTTTTTAATATTCCACACTCAGATTCTTGTTAAAGTGTGTTAGACAAAGTGCTAATGCAGTTCAAAGCCAGTGGAAGACGAAGAATATGCAGATGGACACAAGAGTGGCAGGTTTGAGAGTGTGCAGAAAGAAATGAAAGGATCCCCTCTATCTGTGTGACCAAATACATACACATTTTAACCCTGCAACTAGCAACCTAGCTGGTTGCATACTGAATCTCTTTACCTGACGCTGTTGTAGCTACTCTTCCATCAGTTAGTGCTTTGGAAGAAAGATATGTAATCATCTGAATATCTTCCTTGTCTTTACTGGGATATTCATTACGGAAAGTGGATTCTGTGGGTAATGGTGCGGTAACCTCCGAACTACGGCTTAAATCAAGAGGGAGACATGGTCCACGCTTCTCAAGTGACATATGAGCAACATCAGGTACTACATAAAAGAAAAAATGTCATATTAAAAAAGATACATAGGTCCAACAAACAACAGTTTGGGGTGCAGCGTTACATAACATAGGAACAGCTTTAGCTACAGCAAGTCAAAATATCCCATTAGATGAAAACCACGAAAGGTCTAATTGTTATGATTCAATTTCTCTTGGGCAGTTCTTTATTAGATTAGGATACATTACCCTCCAATTTTGATGACTGTTGGTTTTGACCACTGATGGAGAACACTTTTCCATCAGTAACTGAAGAGGGAGAAGAAACTTTTCCTACAGAATCATCAGGCAAGGAGCAAGTGGCTAAACGCTGTGATCTTCTTCTCCGTTGGCTATGTTTGTAGGATCTAGGGGGATTCACTGGCTGTGATGGACCTAAAAAGAGATCTTTCAATGTTCATGAAGCAGAGAGATATACCATAATCTTACGGCAGTATCTGAGATCTAAAGATGGGAAGTGCTTTAAATAGCTCTTATTTGCAAAGCTGGTAATCACAGCAGAACTGGCAAAGGTAAATAAAAGCTGTGACTACCAGGAGCAAAGAAAAGTTCTGCTCAAGACATGATTCTGCTTTTTGCTTATTACACATTATTAGGGCACCTACTTCCCCACTGATAAAGGCTGCTGGTTTAGGCAAACTGTTATTTACAAATCAACCCCCCCATATAACCCATGAGTAGGCTACTTAAAAATGAAGGGGGCAAGAGGATTTAACAGTAAACAAAACAAATGATCACAGTTAAAGATCTAAAAAGTCATGGAACAGCGTTAACATACAACTTAAAGAAAAATAATAATCAAAACCAGTGGTTAATTTTATATCCCACCTCCTGTCTTCTGCTAACCTGATATCAATCCCCCAACTGTATTTCAAATGCCCACTGCCAACACATGGCACAGTAAGAAGGCTCAAGTACCCTGTACTTTAAAATAAAAAAGGGAGAGGGGGATTGATATAGGTTAATATAGGCCTGATTCATTAAAAACAAAAAACCCACACTCCTCTACACCTCTCCAATTTTGCCCAGTTTCACAACCTTAGAAAAACATTTAAGTCATTATTACATTGTAAACCACTGTTCTCTCGTTTTTGTAAGCACTCCTTAGAGTCAAAGATGTACACATGTAAAAGTAAAAGACACAGCAAAAATAAATTTCCTTGAGAGGTGGTAAAGACTTGGAAGTCAAAGACTGAAAGATGGTGCTGACAAGAGCTAAGCTAGTAACCAATTTTTAAATGAGCTAATTTTAAAAATATTGCTACAGTGTAATCTAGCAATCCAAAATACAGACATGCTCAAGGAAAGCTACTTACCATTACTTTAGGGGTGGGGAGGGAAGGCGTATTACAATACAGATGACCGCTAATATTTTGTGGGGACAAAATACAATTTATACCAAAAACGTGTCCTGAATAAATAAGAATGGCTGATTAGCACCCTTCTCTCTCCCATTCATTTAAAGTTGTCTGTGAGAAAAGATTAAAAGAAACTTACTTCCTATGGAAAATACCAAATCAAGGTTAAGGGGAAGCAGATGATGCAGGTTTACTCTTCCATCCTTAATTGCTATTCTACAAGTGAAAAAAACCCACATAGCTTTTGACTGCCTGGAACCCACATTTATTTTAGCTCTTGGCCTCATCTTTTAATGTGCTTCAGGCAACAAAGAGCCTGATCCTAAGCAGCATTAAAATCCAAGTGTAACTTCAAGAAAAGTTACAGAATTATTTTAATATTGATAAAAACCCAACATAATCATGGGTGCAGCATACACCTCTCCCTGTTCTTCTGACAGCCAATATTTTGGTACTTTGCACATCAGTTATACACATTAGGAAGCTGAACACCTATGGTATTTTCTCAAAGAAACCCAATATTTTATATATTTCCCCAACACAGATCTTGAACCCATCTTCTCTTTCACGTATTTGGAGGAAACATCACATAAGGTGAAGAATATCATAGCCTGCTAAAGGCAGAATTTCTCAGAGAAGGAAAGGTCCACAACCAAGGTGTACGTCTTTTCTCTTTAATGAATCAGGCCCCTTCAGAAGAGAGGTTTGATTTTTTTCCTGTATCACTGTTACTAGCAACGTGGAGATTTAAGCTGGAGGGAAAGCCAACCATTAAAAGCCCCGACTCTCAATAGAAATGTATTATTTAAAGGTATTATTTCCACCAGAGTAATTCATATACCTTATTATGTGACTTGACTGTTAAAATACTGAGCTACCCCTAATTCTCCCCGCTTGGACCTTTTATTTAAAGCAGATTCATTTTTAAAAGCAGTAGCCACTTACAACCCCAAAAAAATCATATTCTGTATATCTCTTATAAGTAATTACGGTATTTTTTTTAAAATGTCTGTGCTCACTAGTTTTATTTATCACAGAAGAAGGAAGCTGAGAGACCAGCGTCAAATCCTCGACTTGTATTAATTCTGGGGAAAGTGGTGATTTAGGGGGCTTTATACACCCAGAAGAATCTCCAGATTCTTGTTTGCATTTCTTGCTGCGAGCCTTTCCTGAAGACAAAGTTGAGGATAACAGTGCAGGTTTCTGAATGTTGGCAGAACTGCTAATATCAGCTTCATTTTTTTTCTGACTTTGTGGTTTAGGTGAAATCTCCTGAATAAATAATAAAAAATTGATACTTTTATTTCAGTTTCTTTGCTGTAGTTCTTGTATTCTATTTTGATCTTTTTAAAAGCAACTTTAGTATTCAAAACACATTTCAAAGCAACATTATTTTCAGTACAAATGAAAACTATTTAAAATGCATCACATGAAACTTTTTTTTTAAAGGAGCACTATCAACTATTTTCAGCATTCAGAACACCCTTATTTCTTACTATCTGAAATACCTGCAAAAAGCCTGAAAACAAAGCTTTTGTTTCCACTATTCCCATTTCAAAAATACACCAAAGTCTTTTTAGTTTCTGTCTTTTTCATATTCAGCAGACCAGGACTGTCAGCATTATCTTAAAGTATAACTTGGAGCACATCTAACAAGCTGGAATACATACACCGATCTACAACTGCAGAAGCACAGAGTATCTCAGGTTGGTAGGGACCCATCAGGACCATCGAGTCCAAAGCCCTGCTCCTCGCAGGACTACCTAACACTAAACTACAGGACTAAAAGCATCATCCAGATGCTTCTAGACAGGCTTTTACACTTCTCTGAGCAACGAGCCATTGCTCAGAGGACTGCGGTTCTAAAGTAAGTCCCCAAGATTTTCCCTCTGTGGTCATTTCCCTGACCATAGCAAAAAATCATAAAATAAAATAATAAGTTTGTCAGGAAAACTTTCTTAAAGACAAACTTTATTTTTAGAAAAGAACCTGAAAATGTTGATAATGCTCCTTTAAGTAATGTCTGAAAACAAGAAGTTTCCAAATACTGAACACACTCTCACACAACCCCTTTCAGTGCTGGGAGTGGATTTCACATTATATGTTTATGCAAATACATGAAGAAATCACAACTTCTAGCACCACAGGGTTAAATAGATTGCTAACTGCTTGGGAAAAATGAGCAGATAAAAGAGTTAAAACAGTGTCTGAGGTGGGGGGGAAGAAAAAAAACCAGCATATAACACAGCTTTCCAATTTTATCAATTTTCATCCTTCTTAACACACACACTGAAGTATTAATTTCAGACAATTAGCATGCATTGACAGACATTAGCATTTTAGATTTTAAACTGGAAGCTCTTCCTACTTCACCGAATAAACTGTGCATGTGTTACAACTTGCCCAGTAACGGCAAACTACCATTTCTGAACATAAACGTCTTAAACCTGTCCCCTTTCATGTCCCAGTTCTGTCACACAGCACAGTACCAGCTAATAAAACCAGAACTAACAAAGTAGAAAGGCGTTTCTAGAAATGTGCACACCACTTTATCCAAACTAAAAACATCACATCTCTGATGACTTGAGGGTATTTTTGGGTTTCATTATAAATCAGTTTTATTTTCCACGGGAACTTTCCACGTTCCAATGGAAAAAAATAAAAAATAAAGAAGAAAGCAAAAAAACCACAAGTGCACATTCTGTTTGTTAAGGGCACCCCTGAATGCTGCAGGAATAGCTTGCTGGAAGCATCATGTAAAGATCCGGTGCAAAACATCCCATTCAGCAGACATCAGTTCTACCTTGAATAACTCAATTACACGTGTACTAAGTGCAGTTTATTCATTTAAATAAAATATTACATGAACTGTAAAGAATACCTATGCTGGTTATGAGAGGTATTACCAGAAATTAATTAGAGTCGTAACTTGTAAATAAACAATTTTATTGTTCATCTTCACAGATGTGAAAGACATTACTACAGCATCCATTACTTTCAAATTACAAAGTTATTTAAACAAGATTAAAAAATTAAATTAATATTTTGATAAGGTGCTTAACCTCTTAACAGGACAAATTAACATTAAAAACCTTAATGAATTAATGTTATTCATCTAATCAGGTCTTGGTCAAAAGGAAATATAACATGACATACCCTAATACAGTTAAATAAACTACTGTATCTGCAACTAATCATCTGAGGTTTTGGGTTTAAGACAACTGTAAACTAAAAATATATAAATATAAATAAAATAAACTTCCATTAACAAAGTCAGTTTTCGGCTATTGGCCTGAATACTTCTACCATGTTCTCTATTACATTATTAAAAAAACCTACAAGATATTTTACCCATTCAATTTTATAGCAGTAGCAGACAAAACCTCTAAGGAATGTCAGCTTTGCTATTGGAAAACCTTTTGGGGAGGTTTATAACTCGGCCATTTTAATTTGAATTCGGGCAGTGAAAAAAGCTTTAAGCTCAAAAATTTTCCTCCCCACAATTAATCATTTAAACATTTGTGAGGTTTCTGGTTTTAGTTAGAAGCAAAGGAACAAGACAATTTGGGATTTTAGATGCCTCTTTAAAGGAGCTTAACCAGCATTTCCAAAAAATGAGGTTTGTTCAGACCATTAGCATGTAAACAGTGACAGAGACATCTTTGTTTGTTTGTTTAATATCTAATCAATAAAACAGAAACAGCCGAGTTACTAAGTCTAAGAAGTAACAAAAAGGTTTTAGTAAATATGCACTGTAGTTTATACTGTTGCATACACAGTCTATGTAAACCACAAAGTCCCATTCACCGCAATGGGATTCTGCATGGTAAGATTTACATTGTAATGATTCTTTTAAAACCAACATGCTGTAAGCCATTTCACAGTTTTTTGCACATTGAAAATATCACACACAGTAGCAATGGAATCATAGCATCTTTAATATGCAAAAAATTTGAGAAATGGAATGTCATGTCAATACATTGTAAACCTTGATGCAAAATATCAGTCAATGCATCGGCACCGTAGTGGCTCCGGCAGCCGTTACAGTGACAGCATTAAGAACAGAGCATCATGTTCCATTGAGGAGACTCGCACCCAATGCGGTGTCAATGGAAACACCACAGCAATGCAATTATATATCAGCTCTAAAGAACCAGTACAACCAAAATACCAAAGAAACTTTGGGGTAGGGACTGTTCATAGAGTGTGCCGGGGCTTAAGAACAGAAGTGCTCATAAGAATTGCGGGCAGCAAGGCTATTTCATTCAAATGTCGCTGTTGAAGAAGAATGAAAATGAATACAAAAAAGCTGTATTAAAACTACATTAAGGCTCTGATTTAAGTCATTGGAAAGCAAAGATGTCCTGAATCAAGATTGCTGTTCATCCTTAGCTCACTCTACCATGCTTAGGCATTCAGCCCTTTTAATATGCAAGATAATGCACAACTTGGAGTCAAGCAATGCCTGAACACGATCGAAGAAGCCAAAGACAAAAGCTTCTGGTCCTGCAAATAGGCAGGTTTAAAAAATCAGACCCTTAACATTATTTAAAAGTTTCTTTTTTGTATTTATTAAAATACACACCCTTGCAAAATGTATGGCTCATCAAGCGGTTCATAAAACACATACAAGCCTACAACACCAAATTCTTACAATATAAAAGAAACTTCTTTTACAAGAAGTTCTACTTCATGTCAAAACCCCTGGTTTAAACACAAAATAAATTTGTGTAAAGGTCTTTTTGTAAGCCAGTCATGGTCATATAAAACTGGACCTCTGAACACTGGTCTCCTCACAATTGCTGGATGGAGACTTCATGTTTGTTTTCTATTTCTTTTCTAACACAAAAGCTCATTACTGAAATTCAAGTCAACATTGTGTTTAGAGACAATTAAATTCCATACTTCTGGCTCTGCCAGAAATGTAAACATAAGATCAATTTTCAGTTCCCTATTATATCGGAAGGGGAAATTTTAATGTTGTAGGTTCTACATCTCCATGGCACACTCCAGTGGGAACCTCGCAAAAGAATCAAACTCTACCATTTCATACCTGCTCCAGGACTGGAGCTGTTTCTTTGTTGCCTTCCTTTTTTTCAGCACCATCCGCAACAACAGCTTTGGATGCCAATAAGCCTTAGGAGGAAAAAAAAGTTAAAAAATAAAAATTCACTGAAATTTTTAGTTAGAAACAGCTTGCAACAAGAACTTGCGTAAAACAAAGCAAAACAGTGTGACAAGAAATATGAACTGTTTATATCTACAACATAATTCTCTACAAAGCAGCTCTAGACAAGGCTGAACCCTTTAGATTAGAAGAAACAAAGAGCTAAAGGATGACCCCATGATACCACCCTTCCACAAGACATACTTCTCTGGCATCTCTACCAGCAAGATGAAAATCAAATTACCAGTTCTAAAAATAATGCCTCATCATCCTTTTAAAGGTGCTTTGGGCTTTAAAACCATGTCTATGATACTTAAGCAACTTTTCCGAGATCAAAATTGTTTAGAAACATTTTCTCTCTCCAGTCTTAAATAAATTCCCATCAGAATTCCTATTATTTTTTAACTCTTAACAGTTGCAAACATTTCTTAGCCAGAACAGAACAAGGCATTTAATTTCCAAATGGATATTCTCAGCAATGGAGCTCCCAAATTACCTCAGTAACAAGGCCATATCAACAGTAAATATATCTGAATATATTACTTTGTTCATGAACTCATATACAGTATCACTACTGTAAAAAAAAAAACCTCTGGCAGAAACACTAATCTCAACAGAAGTTATTATGGTAATCCCAGGAAATATCAATACTGGGGGTGGAGAGGTTAAGTTCTCAAAACCAACTTGAGCTGACCAACCCACGGGAAACTCCTATTGCATTCCATGAAAAATTAGACGTGCTCAAAATTAATTTACAGTGCACAATACCCAAGGAATTACAAATTAGTGAAGCTTGGGCTCCTAGGAAGCATTCAGGACTTAAAAATAGCAACAACCAACCCGGCACACAAAGAACAGTGTGGTATTTTGCTAGAGAGCTATCACATTTCATCATTCCATAATAAATAATAGGTGCTTTTTTTTTTAATTCACTCTGTCAGATTAAGTTATGTTTCAGTTTACTAAAAAGTAGTTATGTTTTAAAGAAAGTTTCCAGAATACCACGTCCATACCAAGAGGTGTAAACTGATTGATTTTACAGCTAAATAGATTAACCAAAAAGCAGAAACTTACTTATCACTATTATGTTAATACAAATACAATTATCAGGTAAAATTTTAATCCTGCATTAGGATTCATAAAAGATTTAGGCTTCACAGACCTAAATAAACCTTTGTGACTCAAATTATCCTGTTTAGATCAAGTTGCAAAATCAGCAATGTTGTTTATGTTGACAATTACGTATCTACAAAGAAAAGCATAAAATAATTTTCAAAATTATGTGAATTAAGTTTTAAACACCAAACACACTATACTTTATAAAGGCAGCTTTTGTGGTTCTACAAACCATAGGTTGCCCAGAGAAGTTCCAGGTGGGGCTTTGGGCAACCTGGTCTAGCAGAAGGTGTTCCAGCCCATGGCAGGTAGGTTGGAGCTAAATGACCTTACAGGTCCCTTCCAACCCAAACCACTCCATGATTTATGAATTTTAGTTTTAGCTAGATGGTCATTGCTCAGAAAATAAAGCCACAAAACAGACCTACTCTGTCAGACCTATGAATATATAACTCTTATTTCCATCTTCTCAACCCCATTAAGTATCTGTCTAACCAATTACCACGCCTGTAGAAAGAAAAAGCTACTACAGCAGCAGGACTTGAGGTTCACCTTGCCCTGTCAGTAACAGGCTTAACAAGTGACAAACAAGCAAGAAGCATGGGAGTGGCACAGTGAGCCAGAAGGGTTTTGTTCCCTAAGCTTGTTGCAGATGTTATCTGTTGTTTTATGTATCAACACTGCAGCAAGACATGTGGCAGCAAGCATTCCAACAGGCAAAAACTAATTGGAAGGTGGCATTAGTACCTGCATAGCAGGAGAAATCCTTCTCCTCTGGGAAATGTAATTTCCCCCCAGTTGGGGTAGCAGAAGAAAACGGAGCAAAGGAAGCAACTTTTATTTCACTGAATGGTGAGCAAAGAATCCCAGTTGTAGCTGTGGCTTTGAGGCAGACAAGGAGAATCTTGCAACAATTACTGAATGCTGAATTTAACTCCAGGGAACGGCTCCCATAAGACTGCCTCCCACAAGCACATCATCTGCTCTATTCCCTCTGTACAGCCAGAAGGCAGTAGAGTTTCCCACCAGCTACAATGCTTTATGTAGCCATTCTGATGGCTCATACATCTCCCAACCTTCCTTCAAATTTAAAGCCCATGCCAGAGACACCGGTGACAAATTACAGGTATTTCAAGCATAAGAAATAAGCACATCAGAAGTGAAAGTTCGATCATTGTCAGTTTTCAAAACTCATTATATCCAAAGAGAGGAAAAAAAACCCCTGAGTTCCAGAAGCTGTTGAGTACAGTTGTACAAAATAACTACCAAGCATGACAAGTGTCATTCTCTAACTAAAGGATTAAGTCACTTTCACTGAACAGTAACATACTCTGCTAGCAGAGTATGCTTTCATGGAAAGCCTCTGACATTGTTTCTAGAATAACAAAGCCAATGGCTGCAATATTATGGGTTTTTGATTACCCAGCTCAGTGTATATGACCCTATCTGACTGCTATTATTCTCATAAAGCTCCTTTGAAAAGGAGAATCTATCCACAGAAAAATACACAGAATAGCACAGAAAAACACAATTTCTCGGTCTACAGGTTTTGGTATCTTCTGCTACTGGAAAGAAGTTAACCAGACTTCGTAAATATACATCATGAGAACTCACAACTTACACTTCTACTGCTCCTGGCAGCAATTAAATTGGGACTTATGTAGTAAGGACAAAGGAGAGTAGAAATGAGGTTGGTAAATCAGACATCTGTTAACCAAACCCAGTCCCAAATAAGAAATGTCCCAGGGAAAAAAATCCTGGAAGACGACGACAGTTTTTTAAGGACTGTTTCCTTGGTCTAGTGAGGTGTCCCTGCCCATGGCAGGGGGATTTGAACTAGATCATCTTCCAGGTCCCTTCCAACCCAAACCATCCTACGAGTTTGTGATTCTATGATCTGTACTGGCCCGTTCCTACAGCACTAAAATGAGGAAGTGAGGTCTGGAGTACTGGGTAGTCAGGTGGATTGTAAACTGGTTGAAGGATAGAAGTCAGAGAGTTGTGGTTAGTGGGATAGCATCAAGCTGGACACCTGTATCTAGTGGAGTCCCCAAGGGCTCAGTACTGGGACCAGAAGTATTCAATATATTAATCAACCACTTGGAAGATGGAATAGAGTGCACAGTCAGCAAGTTTGCCAATGACACAAAACTGGGAGGGGTGGCTGACACCAGAGGGCTGTGCTGCCATCCAGCAAGACACAGACAGGCTGGAGAGCTGGGCAGAGAGTAATCTTATGAAATTAAACAAAGGCAAGTGTAGAGTCTTGCATCTGGGGAAGAACCACCACATCAACCAGTGTAGGTTGAGGATGGATCTGTTGGAAAGCAGTGTAGGTGAGAGCGACCTGGGGGTCCTGGTGCACAGCAGGATGACAATGAACCAGCAATGTGCCCTCATGGCCAGGAAGGCCAGTGGCATCCTGGGCTGTATTAGAAAGGGTGTGGTTAGTAGGTTAAGAGAAATTCTCCTCACCCTCTACTGTGCCCTGGTGAGGCAGCATCTGGAATACTGTGTCCAGTTCTGGGCTCCTTAGTTCAAGAAGGACAGGGAACTACTGGAAAGAGTCCAGTGCAGGGCCACTAAGATAATTAACGAAGTGGAACACCTTCCTTATGAGAACAGGCTGGGTCTCTTTAGCTTGGAGTAGACTGAGGAGTGACCTCATCAATGCCTATAAATATGCAAAGGGTGAGCATCAAGAGGACAGAGCCAGGCTCTTCTCAGTGATGTCCCAGGATAGGACAAGAAGCAATGGGTGCAAGCTGGAGCATAGGAGGTTGCATGTGAACACAGGGAAAAACTTTAACACTGTGAGGGTAAGAGAGTGCTGGGACAGGCTGCCCAGAGAGGTTGTAGAATCTCCTTCTCTGGAGACATTCAAACCCTGCCTCGACATGTTTCTGTGTGACCTAATCTAGGTGATCCTGCTCCAGCAGGGGGTTGGATAGATGATTTTTCAAAGTCCCTTCCAACCCCTGCCATTCTGTGCTTTCATGTATTTTCTCCTGTACACTGAAGTACTTAGAGAGACTGAAATGGAACCACACTCATAAGAAAACTGACTATGCATCCTCAATAGCTGACCTACTAAAGGTTGGACCAGCAAGTCTGGAAAAAAACTCATCACGCTGTTTAGTAAGTCAGGTTGTTTTTCTTATAGAAACAAGACTTTTTATATTAATGACCATACCCTATCTACTACAAACAAAAACTACAAACTCTTCTTATCTGTAGCATAGAAAAGTTTCAGACTTCCCACAAAATATTATTTACTAGAATAATAAGTGGAACGCATTTCTGTCTTCCCATCTGTACAAGGCCCCTTCTATTAAGGCAGGGGACTTCACAACTTCTTTCCATACAGCTTTTGAAATGCATCTAATACTTTCCCAGCACAGGTACAAACATGTTACCTCATCCTAAATACTGACAAGATCAATGCTTTCAGCACAATTTGATTATTGGGACGTATGGGGGAAGAGGGATACAAATTGGAATAACTTTTCCACAGT
The DNA here is from genome assembly GCA_020800305.1 of Porphyrio hochstetteri. Classification (NCBI taxonomy): domain Eukaryota; kingdom Metazoa; phylum Chordata; class Aves; order Gruiformes; family Rallidae; genus Porphyrio; species Porphyrio hochstetteri. The sequence goes on from CM036906.1 coordinate 9,866,919, forward strand.
TAATTAAATTTCTCTTAGATTTTGGCATAAAAAGCATTTTTCAACTTTTAACAATAAGACCAATTACTTATTATTGCACTTCCTGTTGTTTAAAATGTATTATATAGCTGTACAGTTGTTTTCCATTAATACCTTTGAGTAATAAACATAGGGAATGAATGCCTTAGACACTGGGAAAACTTTTCAGTTCTTCATTGCTTCAATTTGTAGCTAGACTTGTATACTTTTAAATGAGATACCATAATCTCTTTCCAGTGACGGTTTTACTTCATGAAAAACCTTTTAGTTTTTCCACAGCTAATAAAACCTTTAATTTACAGGAGGCATGCAACTCATGGCCATGTTAAGAACTTGTACAAACCTCCAATGTTCTCCCAATATTGGAGAAAATTGTACAGCTGGAGTTAAAACATACTCAAGAAATTCATCAGGTCAGTATGGTTACCTTCCCAGAAAACTAAGACGACCAAATCAAACCTGAGACCATTCTCTGAATTTATGAACAAGGTAGATTTTATTACCATTTATAGATTCCTTTAAAATTCCAAACAAGTAAAAGACTGCAGTGCTTATCTGCCTTATGAATGTGCTTTTATCAATCTACTGTAGGACCTGATATGCAAGTATGCATAATTCACTACATTAAAAAGGAATAAGTCAGTAACAAAAAGAAAGTATTTTACCAGTGATCTTGTTAAGACGAGCTCTCTTTGCCTGAAATGAGTTGCCTAGATTACTTTTCCTCTTGTGCGATAACGTGCTCTCTGCCTGCACAAAGGCCATCTTTGGAACATCCACTACAGGAAATCCTACTTTTAAACAGAAGAGAAACCTAATAAACTCACATTTCCTAAATACAACACCCAAAATACTTAAATTTCATAACAGCTATTAGAATACTGTAGTAAAGAAGCTTTAAAATTCTATTAAAAATTAAAATGATGCATTCTGATGATTCAGGATTACACATTTAAACATTAGATGCAGGTTACCTCAAAATTTGCAATTTTTACTCAGTATTATGAGAAATGCAGTATTACAAACTACCCCAACATAGAAATTCTTACCAACCCAGCAATAATTTCAAACATCCTGAATATGGATACATCATCCATACTGGACTTTTTTCTTTTGCTTGTAACAGGATGAGCAATTCTCAGAGATAATAGAAGATGTGGGAACATGAACCAAAGCATGCAATGAAGTCATTAAAAAAAACCCCACAACCATGTTCTGCTTTTAGAGCTAGTTAGAGGTTTTGCACAAGGTATAAATGCTGATCCAACTAGATTTATCTGATAAAGATTATTATGTTAAGCATCATAACAGTTATAACAGCAAATGAGACATCTTCCTCCAGAAATACTGGTTTAATACTTAATGACCAAAGTAACAGAAATTCTACTTCAACATTACAGAAAAATCTACTTTATCTTTTCCAGAATATTGTTTTACCAAACGTATCACTAGATGTAGGCTCCTCTTCCTTTTTTTGGACTTCCTGCATGATTGTAGAGGTTGAGGTTTCTTCCTTTTTTGAAGGAACTTTTAGCCACTTTCTGTCCTCTTTATCTTTATTGCTGTTTGCGCTGGTTCTAGGTTTACTTCCTGCTTTGTTCTTGGCTGCTGCTGCTGCAGCAGCTTTGACCAAAGCTATCCAATCCTCCAAAAAGGAAAAAATGGTAAGTAAGTATTAAAAAGTGCCCAAGACTCAAAAAGAAAATACTTATAAACCCAGTGAAACTTCATCTAGAAACGTTTAAGCACAGTTGAATTTCTTTTTATGGCTACTACTCAGGGTGGTAAAATGAGTTTCCCAAATTGCCTAAGAAAGCTTGAAGTATTATCAGTATGCCACATGGATAAAAAGCAAAAAAAAGAAAAAACTTTAAAAAAATAAACAAACCACTGAGTATAAAATTCGGGCTGCAAACATTCCCTGCTACAGGTTTACATGTCATAGCTTTAGAAACCCAGGAGCTCCTAAACCCAGAACACTGACTTTTTTCTTAGCCTTCTGGCTGTGATATACACCAATTTCATTGTTCCTTAAACTTAACTATTCAGCTGCACCATTGGGCAGAGTTCTTAATTAAATGGATATATTATATTATTTTCTTTTCTAATTATATCTGTGTTGCTACAGATATAATATATACAGTAACTAGAGATAAAACTCTCTTTGTATTACACATTACAAATCTCATTCAGTAATTTCAATAAAGTACTCTCTAGTATGACTGACTTTCACAGCCACATTTAAAGTAATAAACCTGCCATTTAGGCCAACAGCTTCTCTGACCATACAGAAGCATCCAAGGAGTGAACAACAAATCATACAGCCCAAATTCACCTCCTTTTTGGCATCTAGTCTAGCCACCTGTAAGTCAATGGAGAGAACTAAGTACTTAAAGGCTGAGCCAAGCTCCTTCCACTAGTTCGGAGTAGTAAGACTACTGCCTTATGTCTCCTGAATGTCAGGGATCAATCCGACTGCAAAAAAGTTACCTTGATCCTTTTTACAAAAGTATTTTTTAAAACATTCTGGAACATCAAGGTACATAATTTCTCCATGGAGAAGTTACGTGTCATATAAAAAACCAATAGCAACGTTCATCCTCCACCAGTAACAATTAAGCATCAAGCATCCGAGTGTTCTGCACAATACTTAATTAGCTGTAGGGCAATATGGCACAAGAGCATTTGCAGATTTCCACCACCACGTATTAAAAAGGTGCAATAAAGACTATTCCTGTCTAGTTTTGCATGAGTGCTTTGCAAATAGTAAAACTTTTTGTCTTCCCCCAGCTGTAAGCAGACTATATTTTATTCTGGATTGTTTCCTTATTATCATACAAGGTACCTGAAGTATCTTGATTTTCTAAGTCTTGTTTCAATGCAACTTTGTCCCACTCATTATACATTATAACTCTTTCAAATTTCCGTTCTACTGAGGTTTCTTTGCCTTCTTTGATGTAGGAGAAAAGCATAACAAAATACAAAGCATTACTGTTCCTTGTATTATGCTTTTCCATAGCTCAATACTTTCAAATCACTGCTTTACATAGGTCATGCTTCTACATTGCATCAAGCTATGTACTGAGAAACACCAACAGTTTTGACTCCTCTAAGACGAGCTGTTCCATGTCCAAACTGTCATTGTGAGATGCATACACTCAGTCTAGAAAGCAGCAGCAAAGTTTGGAAGCGCTTTGGCAATGCTTACACAACAGGCAACTACCGAGGCCATGTGGTGACATGCCAGCCACGAGGAGCGTGTCTAACTGCCAGCTGCGTAGTCAATCAAAAACACACATACCTCTTTTTTGGCCAGCCAAAACGAGCACACACATTAGCTCCAGTCCATCCAGAGCCTCGCCCATCCAGCAGGACAAAAAAAGGATTGAACTATTTGTGCTGGTGAGGAGTTAGGAGACCTGAGAGTAGAAGTCTTACACTGTACCCTGGCCAAGGGATGAAGAGGATCAGTAACATGGCTGGAGCTTGGATCTTATGTTAATAGTGGGAAGCAAAGGGAGTGCAGCCTGCATCAAACCAGCTTCTAAACAGCACTTTAATTTTAAGTTAAGCTAAGCACCCTGAAATCAGAAGCTTTCCTGAGATACTGAGCTTCAAGGACCACAATGAATTAAGTATCCTGTTCTAACGGTAGCTGTTCTGGTGCAACATACAGGGTTTTTTGCTTTCACATTCTTCCACTCTTGGGATATTTCCCTTAAGACATGGAGCTAACAAAGGGGAACAGGACACTTATAACAATGAAGCAAACAACAGTTAAACATTCAGAAGCCAGACCAGATAGACATTATGGGGATATACTTTTTTCTGGATTAGCATGTAAATTTAAACTCAGTGAAGAGAACATTGAGCATGGGGGTGGGCAAAGTTATCTCAAGAGGTGTCTTCCAACCTCAATAATTTTGTGATTCTGAATCTCTGTAGGCCAGAAACTCTGTAGGTCTGTTATTTTGGCTCCAGAGTAAACATATAGGTGCTAATGTAGCACAGGTAATTCCTGCTTTTAAACCTTGAACTCCTCCTGAGCAATTGTTCAGCTGCACAGCTTCTGTTGAGAGAGAACTATTTATCATCCAAAATGCTAAGGTGATTACTTTTCTTTTGAAGAGCACAGGAACTCCACATTCAAAAAGATGCAGCTGTGCCTTTCTCAGAGTTTTTAGAGAAAATGGGAGAATAACAGTGGGATACTAAAGCATAATGAATTCTGAAATCGATCTCAAGGTTGTTGTAAGACACCTCCTCTGTCAACCATAATAGCAGGACACTAAATATCACAGAAACTAGTCGTAAATCTTTAATAGCAGGACCTTTCCTCAAAGCATTCAGTATACAGAAAGACAAGGGATCAAATATAAACACATCACAAATTAATAAAGTAAAAGCAAAATTCTCCTAAGAGAAGTTCACTCTACTTCCCTCTCCCTCATGTCCTGACATTGTCCCTCTATTGGCTGTAGTTTTGTACCTCTGCACCAGTTACTCAGCACCATACAGCGTGACTTCCCACCTGCCACAGTATCTCAGCCCAATTAATGTAATTACACATACAACTTTAAAAAAGTGTATTTCCTTCTCTTTTTATTCTTACTAAAATTAATCTTTCAAGTAAGCTGAGAAAATTGACAAGAGGTAAGTAATGGGAGATGGTAGTTCAAAGACAAAACATTACTTTGTCATTCCTGAGGAAAACTGTCATTATTCCAATTAGATTCACTAATCAAAGTACAGGAAATTGCACGTTCAAGAAATACGTTAGTAGAAATTACCCAACAGCCTTACACACCAGTTGGCTAAAACACTTATGTTTTAAAATATCCCTTTGCATAACCTTAAACCTGCAACAATGGGAAGGCAAAAACCCGAATGATTTCTGAAATCCAACCCTTGTGCCACCAGCAGAATTCACACACACATCATTCTCCCTTCACCTGCCTACAGTCACCACCTTTTTGGTTCTTTACAGTACTAAAGATTCAGCTGGTTTCCTTCTCCTGACGCATCACAACTCCCACGCATTCATACACACACACAGATAAAACATCATCAATCTATGGACTGGCTGATTCCACATCAAGCCCGGAATCCTTACCCTCACCTTTCAATTCTAAACAGTCTGCCCCACCTACATCTTGGCTCACATTGTCTCCTGTCACATCTTCTTTTTTCCTCTGTCCCAATCGCAAATCCACGCTTTTTCCTCAGCTTCCTCTTCCTGTGTGCCAAGTCCCCTCCCTCTCCTTCAAAACCCTCCTCAAAACTCACTTCTTTTGGTTCGATTTCCGTCACTAATCTCAGCTCCGGCGCTATCTGCTCCCTCTCGCGCGCCTGATTACATCGAAGATAAAACAAAAAGATGAAACAGAAAAAGTAAGTTATCCGAATACTTCACAGGTGCTCTCACAAGGGCAGTCTCAATATCCCCATCTCTTTTTATTTTCTCTCATTAATTGGCGCTTATCTGCAGAGCAGCCTAACCTACAGCCTCATTGCATTGAGCCACACGTTTTCTACCCTTTGCAATTTTTGCCTTTCCACCCTCACAGCTGAGTTATTAAAACACACTTCTGCTGCAACTTAGGAACAGTTTGCATGTTAGTGTTTACAATCTCTTCCTTCCTAAGCTCCAATCAAAGAATTAACTGGTCTATATACCTCTTTCTCCATGTAATTCAAATTCTGCATGCTTAGCACACACCTTCCAAATGGATCTCACATTGTTACATTTGCTAATGCACTAGAACTTGAAATTCCTAAGCTTACGCTCATCTCCTGAAATGTTTGGATTTTTTTTATTTCCTTTGGAATGGACAACAAACAAGTTAGAGGTTTAAATTTAGCATGAAGCGTTGTATCTGCCAATTCCACTATTTTTCAAATCAAGTTATAGTCTTGGCATTTTTCTAAGCTTTAAGTAATTTTCAGTAAATATCTTCTTACAAAACTAATAATGCAGAAAAATTTGAGTTCTAGGCTTGGATGAAGTTCAGTTTCAGATAACTGATTTTCAAACCAAATCTTGGATCATGTTATTGCTCTTAAATACCACAAAAATATTTTGGAAAAAACATCTTACTACAGTGTGACAATGTATGAGATGTTGCAGAAAAAAGTATCTTTGCCTTTGAAAGCTACAGAACATCACATCTGTAATTTTGCAAAATTAAATGCTACAACTAGTATTAATTAGCATTATAAAAAGCATAATTAGTGGTGTTCTTGCTGCAAGGACAACTTAAAAACTAAATCCATGTCTGGAAGCATAGATTTGCCCCCCTCACTCTTCCTCAAGACTTCACTGAAGCCACCTACATTCAGTGCCCGAGATGGATGAGACTGACACTGTAAGTCTCAATCACTGAGAAAAAAATTAAAAAAAACAGATGAGCTGGACTGCCAGCAACTATTTTGATGTCAGGACATGGATTTTTTAATTTTTCTTTTTTTTATAAAGCTGAAAATGCCTGTGGCCTATGAGTAGTAACTCAAGGTTAGACACAGCATAGCTCCCTAGAAAATGCATAGGACAGAGTAAGGAACTTCTTCACATTGTCACAGAAGGGCTATTTCACTTCAGTCACAACCATGTTACCCAAGGTTTCCTTTTTATTAAGTATAATCAAATACTCTAGCTTCCTAACTTACTGTCATAGGGAAGGTGCTGTTTGAAATACATATACTGGTTCAATAGAGTCCCTTTAAGACTGCAGCAAGAAGCCAGTGTCAGCACGACTATGAATTTCAGTTTAGTCTCCTTAAGGAAATGTAGTTTAAATAGTGCAGAGTTGCCTGCACAAAGTTCCCATGTTCCTTGCATAGATGATCAACCCTAGAACGATACATGATACAGCTACCTGTAACCTGGAGACCAGGATACAGAAATGTTTTCAAGCCAATTCACTTATCCATCTGCCCATGTCACAATACGGATGATTAAAACAGTCGTTAAGAAATATGTGGGTTTGGTTTGCCAATTTAGAAGTATTCTGAACAAAAATGGGAGCAAATAGCAAGAGTTTTTTCACATTTCTTGTCTCCGAGTCTCAAATAGTTTCAGTGGAGTAATTTCTCATTACCTGTGAGAATACAGTTCCCATGCAAGATAAATGCAATGGAAGTACCACTGAAAGCATGTAAGTTTTCAACATTGTTTTACTTTTCCAAGTAGACATATGCCTAGTGAATAAATCGTGTCCTCTACGTCACAGCCTCCCTCAACTTCTATTCAGCATCTCTTCATTAACTGCAATTGGACGTTATAAGAGATAAAGAAATATTTATCTGTCTGCATCCCCAAAAGTTCTGCTACAGGGGAGAAAACCCCACAGAACAGTCATGTTAATAAGAACATGTGGACAAAAAGCTACCACAAGTAGCAAACAAAAGTGATGGGATGGGGAAGAAAAAAGGAGGGGAAAAAGTAATCAGCAGCACAGACTACTGACAAGCTAAAGCTTTTTCCTGAATGGACACCAGAGAAAAAAGTCCCTGGATGCCCCCAGTTTTATAAAATCTGCAAGACAAAACTCTGAACAGATTAGTCAGCAATGGAGTGTACGGCAGCTAGGCATTTCAGGTAGAGGCAAGGCTACTTGAGCAGCACACTCTGGGGCATCATCCATAAAACTGGTGAAGCAAGGCAGTGCAGAACCTAGAATAAAAGCTATAATCTAAAACCAGTTGTGCTAGATGTCATTTTTACTATCTCAAGACATTAAAAAAAATAAGTGCCTATATAAAAACTAATAGAGATACCTGAAGTATTCTTACCTGCCCTTTTGCATCCTCTGGCATAGATTTGATATGCATCCTCTTAAGACATCGAATAACACCATCATAGAACTGTACTGTGAAAGTTCCTAGAAGAGGATTGATGTAATCACTATGAGTAGTTAAGAAACAAAACACACCTTGTTACTATGAAAGCTTTAGCAAAATGTTTTGTAGGCTACATGAACAAAGTAACAGGTGTTACTTATAGTCAGGATTGAGAATTTTAAGAAAAATAAATTACATACTCAACAAAACCCTGCTCTTATATTGTTGCTCTTTCACCACTTGGACAACTTAAGCTACTGTGCTGCTTTTGCTCATAATTCATTAGAATAATTATGTATTATTTAAGTTGCCACAACAGGGAAACAATTCAATTCACAGTCAAATCCTTGTTTGCTTTAAATTACAGTAAAACCTTCAACTTTTACTTAGGTTAATGAGAAATATCACCCCACTGTGAAGTATTGCATCTCAGTTGTTCCTTTATTTCCCCCCCGTTTCTATTGTTTTTCTTCAATACACAGAGCTTTAGAGACACCTACCATTCCTTAAAAATTACGAAAGCTGAAATATATCACTAGCTCAAATCAACAGCAATATCAAGTATTTGTAACACTGTGAAAAGTCTTATAACTAAGAAAACATTAAGCAGTTCGCCTTCCAGGAGACATTGCAACTGTTTAAATTTCACAGGGATAAAAGATAAACCTGTTACTAAATCTGACAGAATAGAAACATTTTCACTTAATATTGAAACAGTGACGAAATCTATATGCACATCAGTTTTTTTAGCAGCTACAGCACTGCAGGTACACACAGTCCTTACCAATGGACAATAGGTGAATACATACCCTCTTTATTAATTGCTTCAATCTTTGCAGGGTAATAGCGACAGTCTGTCCAACGAGCTAGGACTTCTTCTCCAGGTTTAAAATCCTGTTTTATACAAATTTAGTCATTAATATTTAATTCTATTTTTTGCCCCCCTAAGAAGAATTAAACATGCACTAGAGAGATTTAATGTAGGAAAACAAGGAAAATTTACAAAAAAAAAGAAAAAAAAAAGAGTGAAAGACAAACTAAGTGTTCCACTTACAACAAATTCTTCATCATCTTTCAGCCCTTCTTTCCTTAGTGCTGGCCGCTCCAAGGGCCGCAACCTATTGCTGTCCCAGTAAATCCACTCATCATAGCGATGGCTCCAGCGTTCAAAATGGACCAACATCTTCCCCTCTTCATAATCTATCTTCTCAATACGAGATGGATACCTTCAATGATAAATGTAAACTGATAAATCCCAAAGCTTTTTCCAGGGTTTTGGGTATTTTTTCTCCTCACATACAACAGTGTTTACATGACCATTCATAAAGTTATTATCAAGTCTGAAAAAGATTAAGTTACTATATTCAAAGGAGGATAACATTTCATTTAAGAGCTATCTATACACATCAGCTTCGTCCTTGTCAGAGGATTATACAAAAATTTAAACCTCAAACTCCCAGACCAAGACTACTTGAAACTAGCATTACAAGTTATCAGTCTCAAAAGCTTTTTTTTTTTTTTTTAAAGCAAAATAGTGTAAGTTTTCATTTGCTTAGAGATGGGAAGGATACAGAAGAGGTTTAGGGGTATATTCATTACTTTCATCATGTGAAATGTTTCAAACTGTACCACTGATTCCAGACAAACCCAAGCAACTATCAAAACCCAGAAGTCAACAGAACATTCTTATTTAATCTAAGATGCTTACTAATTTATAGATCAGCTTCCACAATTCCACTGCCATTAAATTTGATTCATAGCAGCTATTTTTTAGCAGTCATCTCTCTGTTACTTTACACTCAGTAAAATAAATATCACTCTTCATTAACATGCAGATTTTACTCTCAGCAAACATTCTATGTGCTCAGTAGAACTAATAAGGACTGAGTTGTAACCAGAACAATCTTAGGCATATAATTTTGGGTGCAGCATAGATGTAGTTTAAGAACTGTAAAGTTTGAGATTATATTTGGAAATTACATTGTATTTGGACTATATATGGAAAAAGGGAAACTAACTTCAGCAATTACTATTCAGTCTCACTATTTCTGTTTCACCAAAACGATGTATTTCCCAAAACTGTAGTAACAGAGCAAGGCACAAACTGGTTTTGTCATGCTGTTTCCTCCACCACAATTATCAGACACCATTATTTCCACTGTAGGAAGTTCAGAGAAAATTGGAACGATGCCGAATTCAGCTTTTTCTGCCCTTCGCAATAGTATCACAACAGACTCAAAGGCACAAAGAATCTCAAAAAAAAGAAGTTAATTAAATCATCATCTTTTCTCCACAGTTTTTATTAGGGATGGTCTCAAGTTAACAGAACTTGTATTGAAAGAAAGACAACAGAAGCAGCACAGCTGTCTTTCCCTTTCATTAAGGGGCAACCTGTTTTTCTAACAAAGTGCTACTGTGGAGCAACAGGAAGACAGCAGAGCTTAAGCAATCCCTTCCCAGTCCTGCTGCAAATTCCATCAGCTAGAAACACAAGTGACATATACAGGAGCCCTGTCAACATTTTCCAAAATAGCGTTGATAAAGGAGTGTTTAACACTGTGTTCTGATTAAAATATGTACGTTTTCAGGAACTATAGGCTCTTATTTCCTGGTGACTAGAACAGGGCCTGAAAACAAAAGGTGTCAAGCTCAATTTGCTCCATTTCTCCAGTCCTACTTCTTCAGCTGCAGTGATGCATACAGCTTGCCAACATCTACATATCTCAGGAGCTCCTGAATAAGAAAAACACGCCCTGGTTTTCTAGGTTATTAACAAAACTACTTTAGCCCTAGTTTTGTCCTTGAATCAGAGAACAAAGTCAAACCTCTTGTTGCACTTACATTTCAGAAACACAAAGTTATTTTCATAGCTATTAAGCTCCAAACGTCTTATTACCAAACTTTAACAACAAACAACAAAACCCCAAAAGAAACAATGTCTTAATCTCAAACTGCCAATTCTCATCTGCCACCCTACAAGAACCCATGGGACTTCTTATGGAGGAACAAGATCATCCCCCAAGAAGAGTGAAATGAGGATACAGCGTATCAAAACAGAAAGTAAAACTCCTGGGTCAAAACCTGAACCCTATTATCAGCATTACTTTGAACAACGTTATCAAGAAAGTCAGTCAGCCATGAGATGGTTTCCCTATGCCCTGCCTCCGATGATGCTTTCTTCTGAGGTGTATGTGATGCTACATTTAGGAATTTTATTATAACATTTCTTACTAGCTTTTTCATCTTCCCCCATGTTCCAGTTTCAAACTTCTTGTAACTAGACATCAAATATTAGAAGCAGTGGAATAAATAACAGAGGAAAAAATAAATTTACTGTTACTACAGAAAATGCATGAGTAACGATGTCACCGGAAACGGTTCGGAACAGAAGTAAAAGATGGCCCAGAAAGCATTTAACAGAGACAAGGAAAGAAAAACTCCAGAAAAACAAGAGAAAGGGCACTTTGTAGCAACCAAAAATTAGAGTTTGTGCCAACCTGAAGTTTCAGTAGTGAAATCAAAGACAAGAACTGTGGTGCTCTTTTCACCACAGTTGGAAATTTCAGGTTTTTCACATGCCAGCCAGACTGTGATGCAGAACTACTTATTTCACAGAATTCAGGGACCATCAACAAAACCACAGCATTCTCTGTCCTACACATCTACAACGCAAAGACCACGTTCCCATTATGGCACTATGCTATAGCGGTTCCCTTACTAGGTTTCTATTGTTGTTATAGCTCGTAGCCTTCATGGGTCAGCGGCAGCAAAGTCACCATTCCAAGCACTGTTTGTAAAAGACAACAGAAGGGATAAACTGGCAAAATATAGTACACTGTCCTGGAAAGAGAGAACTGGGTAAGAGGGGGAAGTAAAATGCAGAGGATAATTTTTACATATTTGTCTCTAAAGTAAGATAGTTTTAAGGGAATTCAGAATCGATAAATTAATATATATGGGGGGAAAAACCTACTACCACTAAAGAGCAATGCTAGCATCAGCTAATAAGAGATACGCAAAATATTAAGTCTCATTAGGCATCATCCCACAGAGGAAATGCACAACCAGGTTTTTATTGGTTAATTTCTCTTTGATAAACATAATTTTGGCTATCAAAGTATTTTTAAGATCTAATTATCAGCTCAGGATCCAAGTATGTGATAATCTTTATGCTCTGTTAAATCTTGTAATAACCATAACAACACATAAAGGCTTTACTGGGATAACCTATGTTTCTTCAATGTATCTTAAGACAGTGTTTGCAAGATGAACAGAGCCAAAACCTGCATTCAACTCCAATCCTCAGAGATAGAAGATTTAGCAAATATCTCAACCTCCCGAGCCATGTAAAACTGGTTATTAGGCAACCCCAGAATAACTTTGTATGGGTTTAGCAACAAGCTATTACGCTCAATATACACTAAATTTAGCCACACGACGTGCCACAAATATGTATAAACAGCAGTATTTCACAATACTGATCCCACAGCGGAAAAAAGCAGAATACACGTATTGCAGGATTTACTGTTGCAAATTTCACACAACAGAGAAACATTTTCCTGGTGTTATAGTTCCTGTACTTTTACTAAAAATAATAAATTTCATAAATCGCAAAATTATACAAATATTTCAAAGGCAACTATGTATTTTCTGCTAATAAAAAGGTAAAATGGCAACATAAATTTTTTAATCCCCTTTTCAAAGAGTTCTTATGACAATACATACAGAAAAGCTTTTCCTATGCCCAAGAGTAACGTTTGTATTTATTCTGTAGAAAAAAAAAGATTAATATGAAGATAGTTTCATCTCATACACATGAGAAATTCTACATAGGAGCTCCTTCCATCACAAAGCTACAAGCAGGCATTATTACAGAGGGGAATAGAAACATCACTATAGCACCCAAGTGTAATGACATCTATTCCAACCAGGTTAATCCTCCCTGTTCACCCCCAGACAAGACCTTTGCACTAAGGGATGTGTTTGGCATACAAACACATTTGCCAACAAACCAGAAGAACGCACTCTAATGTCTTTACTTTTCATGGTGGGGGGAGGAAAAGACCACCATACTGTAGGTCAATCATGAAAGCGGTTGCTCTTTCTGGGAAGAGGAAACAGGAACCTACAAGTTTGGGATGCATTTTTTTAACCACATGCTGGAAATTGTATTTCATAATCCCTAATAAAGTCCCATCCATATTTCAGGGATTTTTGTTCTTGTCTTTTAAGGAGAACAGGAAAACTATTGTTAGGAGACGGTCTCAGCACAGGTTATGTATTGTGTGCTCTCCATTCTCAGGTTCCAGTGATTCTAGCCCATAGGAATTACACAACATCTTTGTAAAGCTGCAAAATTTAATATGGCTTACAAACTTCACACAATGAAGCACTGGTCAGGCAGCAATAATGCTCATGTAGGAAGAAGTAATGGGAAACTTCCAATTTCAATTTATTGGCAGTGTAAAAAGAAAAACCAACTCATTTTCTCCAATGCACTGAACACTGGTCACATGGATAGTATTTTTCATGTTTACATCATCATCTGCCTCTCAAAAGTCCCCAACAAGTGGGGAACTGCCCTGAGAGACTTATCTCAAACTGTAAAAAGGGATGTAAAAGCAAGAGTAAATCTGCCCAGGTTTTAACCTACAAGATCTAGAAACAGGCATACGCTGCTGCCTTCACAATAATGGTATAGAAAGTCTTCCTTCTATCTCAGAGTGGGTATCAAACCAAACACCCTCCCCATTCTGACTTCTCCACAGACCAAGTCAAAGTGCTGCTGTCCTGGTAACTAACCTATGCTACTGAGTCGCTTCCATTCCAGAACTGTTAGAAGGGTCATGCACCTGCACTCCCTTCATTACCTAACTTAGTTTGGATCAAGCAGATCAGTAACGACCATGGTCTCAGGAAAACAACAAGGTGGAGTTTTTTTTTCAAAGCACTGTCTCGCACTTATGGGACAAGCAGTCAAGAGCCTGAGCAAGAAAAGTCACAAGAACACAGCAGGGAGGAGTGGGGGGGGAACACATCTTAAATATATCAGCTTGGCAGAGACAGTGTCCTACTTGCAGGAGCTAACAGCTTCAGAGCTGGTCTTACACAGAGCCATGCACTTGCAGATACACGCAGCTTTCCTGCTGTTGTGGTTGTTTTGACAGTGAAAGGCATGGGGAGGGTGTGCAGATGTAGCACATGAGAACACTGGATAATTGGAGTTGGATGGGACCTCAGAAAGCCTTTAGTCCAGCCCAGTTTTATCCAGCCCCGACCTGGAAACGTCCAATGTTGGAGACTCCACAAACTCCTCGGACAACCTGATCCACTACTTCACCATCCCACAAAGTCTCCCTGTATCTAACCTGAGTCTCTCTTGTTTCAACTTGTGCCTGTTGTCTCATCTTCCACTACGGTGGAAAGCTTGGCTAAGTCTTCTTGATGTCATCCCCATAGTATCAGAAGGCTGCTAGTGGGTCTCCTGAAGCCTTCTCCAAGCTAAACACGCCCACTTTCCTCACCCTTTCTTCAGGTGAGGGACACTCCAAGTCCTGATCATCTCACATGTATTTAATAATTTTATATTATCAGTCAGTCCCATCTCATTTACTATCTGCCAATGGATCATCAAGCTGATTTTGACTAGTGACGTATTTCACAGTTTGCTTTAGTGAATGTAAATTTAACATGTGTTAGAATTCCTTATGGGAGATGACCTCTCCTGAAGCAGTATACTGTTTCACACTTGATAAAGAAGCAGTTGTAGTTACCTCCACTTTATCATGAGTAAAAAAATATATAGTGCAAAAATAACATGCTCATTGACAGCCTGTCTGTGCTGATCAGTTTGACCAGACTTTCTCCTACTCGGCAATCACACAAACCAAATGACACTAGTGACCCAAATACTGTCTGCAAAAAACTTCCTCATTTAAAACTGTGGGGTCTTTTAAGCAATACAGAGTCAAGGTACAGAAGACCCTCTAAAGTTTACAGAATTCAAACAAAACACTAGATTCCATGAGATTAATTTCAGCAACTACTACTACACAGATGAAAACTCAAGACCTGCAGAAATACCCCAGAAAGCAAAAACACAAAGCAGAGCTTTATTTTATTTTTTCTATCCTCTAGAAGTCTTTCTTGATTAAGTTTTTAACTGGTCATGAACACTGGGTCTTTAAATGACAGCAGCCTTTCAGAAAAATAGTGGAAAAATAATTAAAATCCCTTCAAAAGCTATTTTTCAGCAAGTTCTCCAAATTTATTGCTTGTGGAAAGACTGAGCTAAGCAATACTACTGCTCTTCAATTTTGATTTTGTTAAAAAATATAAAGAGATTTCATGTAAGTTCAGCAACTTTATCTTCTTTGAAGTATGTTCTATTTCTGCACACAGATGAGGGGAACGCATACAGCTTATATATAGAAAGAATTTTAAAAACATCCACCACCCCCTTATGCAGCACAAAGCTAAGAAACAAAAAAAAGTCACATGGACTATTATTCCAGCCCATGTCACATGACAGTAGGCTTTCTCTAACAAGCTCTTTGGTTACATGCACGACTCTTCATTTCTGAAAGAGTCCAGTTTTCAGTGTTGCTGTAACTGAAAAATGTTAACACTGTGTACATGGCACCACAGCAGTTTACATACCCATAGACTTGAACTGTTCTACCTGCTGGTCCAGATGACAAATTAATTCTTAGAAAGTTCAGAATAAATTCTATTTTGCCTGAAAATACCAAGCAACTCAGCTGCAGAGCTTGACACAGGGCACACGCCTCAAGGCCAAACCTAGACCAGTCCTCCAGAACTGACACACAACCCTTGCCCATGGAACAGCTGGGCAGATCCAATACAAACTACGCACTGGATATTCGGTCCAGCTTTTTGTGATACAATTAAGCTGAAGCTATTTTTAAATATCAACTGCTGTCATTTAGTTACATTAACCAACGATCTCTAGTCATAGGAGATGCTGTAAAAAAGTTATTAATAAAATAATTTTATTTTTATTGCACTATTCAGTTTCATGATCTTGCCATGCAGTTACAGAATTAGTATGTTGAAAACCTATTCTACAGCAACAGATAAGAACAAGGCCTGCTTTGTAAAGCATACTGTTTTAATAAAAGGTCTCTTAAGGACACTTTTTTCTATTATTAAAGTCAAAGTTCTGCATGTAACAAAGTTTAACCCAACTTTCTATATTGCATATAACTACTGGAGTAAACATGTAAATAACACACAGATTTCTCCATCATGTTACTTCGTCTTAGCAGGATCAGGTATTTACACAAACATGTCTGGTACTCCAGGAACGCAGCAGAAAAGCATTTCCTATCCCTAGCTAATCAGAGAGCAGCTAAGAAAAAGCTTCTGGATAGAAGCACCAACTTCCTGTGTGATCTGCTCCACCAAAGCCTGGGATTTTTCAAACCAAAAGAGCATGGCCAGCATACAGCATGAAGTTAGCCCACCTGCATTATACCCAATTTTGACTAACAATGTATTTCTAAAGAACAACTCCTTTCACAGCACATATGCTGTGTAGAGCAGTCCTTGTGCCCACAACTTTCCATTTCATAGCCTTGACTCTTGACTCAAGAGCTGACTGGATGGTGCAGGGTCGTAGTTTTAAGCGCTTCACTTATCCAACTGTTTGACACAGTTGTACTTACCTCTTCCATGTACTCTGATTAAGGATGGGTGTGGGGGTTTTTTTAGTCAGTTTTGTGAAACTATGAAACGTGATAACCGAACACAAAGCAAATTTGTTTTAGTTTGAAGGCTTGCAAGTGAAAGAAGTTTTTCATCACAGAAGCCTGTCACATTAACACACTGATCCTCTCGCACATGACACTGCACACTACTCTGGGAAACACTCTATGCTTACTATGGCTGCAGAAACAGCAAAAAACAAACAAAAACCCATAGAAAAGCTTAGTTTGTTTTCTGAAGAATATTTTTTCTGAAAGCTAACAAGTTTTCTTAAAAAGATTTTAACAAACTTACATGGAAATTCATAAAGTTCACATTTGAAACAAGTAATAGATGCACTAAGTTTATAATCAGGTGCCAAAACATACAATACACACAAAGTAATTTTCTTCTTAGGAAACACTGCACAGTATCTTCCATACCATTTCTGTAAATAGTCCAGTGCCTCCAAACGAGCACCAATCTCGAACGTGATTCCAGGACGATTTGGAGGCTTTTTGCTCATCTTGATTATTTTCTTTTTCACTACCTTTGGAATGAAAAAAAAAAAAAAGGCAACATTAAAAACACATGATGTTGTATAAAGCGTGTCACAGTCTGCAAATATAATCCAGAGGATGCAAAAAGATGTGAAATTTCTGTTCTGACTTTCCCTTAAATGCTTACGTTTTTTAGAAGCATAACCACGGCCCAAGGAATACAGTAAATACAATTAATGTGTTCTCATTCATTCCCTGCCTCCAAAAAGTCATCAACTTTAAGTTAAAAAAAACCCAACAAACCCCACAAACAAAACCCCAGATGCTCATCTCAAGCTGTATGGCATATTGTGATTCCCTGACATCCTTTTGTAGCATAATTTTAAGAATTACCAAGAGTTAATGTGTTTCTCTCCTCTGGCATGGGAAAGGTCAAAGCCAAGCAAAACATACCTTATCAGGAATACAAATGTAAAGATAAAGATAGCCCAAAGGGCAACTAAGGTGAAATTACGAAGATCAAAAATAAACACACAAAAAGGCCACCTTCAGCCTTTCTGTGCACCCTCGACTCTCACTCACAGCACCGAGGAAGCTTCACTCACAAGGGCCTTTTGATGTTCAGTTTTTATAATTCAGTCACCATCGAAACAATCCCTTCAGCGTCCGGCTCCTACCGCGACTTTCTGATGCGCTTACTACCTCCGTCGCCCCGCAGCGCAGCAGGGCCGCGGGCTCCCGCTGCATGCCCACTGAGGAGCAAGGCTGCCAGGCTGCGGGGCCAGAGCTCCTCGGTCCGGACCGCGAGAGGAGCGGTATCCCGACCCCGGGTTGTAAGCGGGGCTCCGCCGTCAACGCTGGGGCCGCGATCCGGGACAGCTGCCTCGGAGGCGAGGGCCGACCTGAGGAAGCACACGCCGGTCCCCGAGCGCGGAAGACACAAAGGGGTCCTCCGCAGCCAGGCTCGGAGAGCTGGAGGGCCCCCGGCCGGCGGGGGCTAAGCGCTCCCGCAGGCCCGGGGAAGGACGCGAGCGGCCGCGGCCCGCCGGACCCCCGGCGGCGGTCGGGGACCGACGCGGGGAAAGCTGCGGGCGCCGCCCCGCCAGACCCGGGCGCCGCGAAGGGGGCGCCGGAGCCCCGCACCGCGCCGGGCCGGGCCCACCCGGAGGGGGCCATCTCCCGGGGCCGCCCGCCCCGCCGCCCGCGCCCCCGCCGCGCTCCTTACCGCCTCCTCCGACTCGCAAGGCAGCGGCGGGGCCTGTGTCGGCCCGCAGCCCCGGCGCGGCGCCCGCTTCTCCCGCTCGGCGCGGCGCGGGCTGTCCGGCGCGGCGGCCGCCCTCACAGCCCCATCCTCCCCGCGCCCCGTCGCCGCGTCACCACCCCGCGACGAGCGAGCGAGGCGCAGCTCGGCGCCGCCATGCCACCGCCCCCGGCACGTGACTGCGGAGCCGCCGCCGCGTGATGTGGGTGGGAAGGGGGGGGGGAAGGAGGACGCGGAGCGAGGGAGACAAAGGGAGGCGGCGTTGCGCATGCGCGGCGGCGATTGGCGGCGGCGGGGTGCGGGGTGACGCTACTGATGTGTGACGTTAGTGTAGCGTCACGGCTTTCCCTGCTGCCGTCACGCCGCGTCAGCCCCAGCCTGTTTATACAATAGGGGAGACGGAGAAGGGGGCGGAGGCGGCCGCCCTGAGCCCGCGGGCTTCCTCGGCTCGCTCATCCCGCCGGGAGCGGGGCCGAGCCAGCGGCTGGGTGGGCGCTCGGCAGATGGTGGGGCCAACCCGCCGCCGCCTCCCCCCTGCGCCACCCAGCGTGGGGCTGGGGGCACCGGCGGGTCGGGACCGACTGTGCTCGGCTGGGTTCGCAGCTCTTAGCGCTGTTCAGCGGCAGCTTGCCGGTCCCGGTGCCGGTGGCCTCGCTCCCTTCTCGCTGCACATTAAACTCCGGGGCTTCTAAAGGGCAGCTGTCAGCTCTGGCTGATGGCAACGCTGCTTATCGCTGTGTTTTGCTTTACCTGGGAGACCTGATAAAAGCGCTGTCCTGGAGCCAAGTCTGTCATTCAGCCCCTGCATGGCTTCAGGAACCATGGTGTGGAGACCGTCCTCCTCTTCTCCTCTGTGGAGACCTTCCTCCTCTTCTCGTCTGGGATCGATGTTTCCAGCCTTCTTGTAATGGCTCCATCGGCATTGTCACATCCCCGTGGGTGTGTTTAGTTACAGACAAATACCCTCTGGTTAACAAGAAAGAAACATGAGCTGTCCTAGGCATAGTGGGTTTCAGGAGACTGCACGTTCTGGGCCACAGCTCATGAGTCCTCTCTCTGGTGTGTCCCAAAAGAAGAACTTTCTGAAGTGAGGCTCTAAACAGCAGCAAGGCACAGGAGATAATTTGTGTGGTGGCCCTTAGGCCTGTCCAGACAAGACCAGCTGTGAGAAGCATGCTCAGCACTGTACGTGGGGACTGACGCTGCAACCGACACTGCGTGGAGTAAGTGGGTAGCACTGATCACACAACGGGCTCCAGTGGGGAACCTAACTGCCCATGTGTCCTGGAAGGGACCAGAGTTTGGCCAGGAAACAGAGATTTCAGCACATCACCTGTGGACATGGCTCAGGCCCAAGAGTATAATAAACAAGCAGAAAGTGAAAGGCAACATGCTCTGTTTACCAGTGGATCCTGTTGTGCTGTGCAAAACCATCAGGCACAGAAAGCTGCTGTGTGGAGCACATCATGAACCAAATTAATTGATTAGACTTGCAGGGACTTTCGGGGGGTGTCCCACAAAGGGAATGATGTCTGTGTGTATGTCAAAGCTCAAGGAGGGAGGTCATGATTGATGGGGGATGTGTTGGGTACTGTAGGACCTGAGTTTGGTGCTAATGGTATGGAACAACAGGTGGAAATTGTGCTGGGTCTGGCTGGGATGGAGTTAACTTTCCTCATAGCTGTGTGTGTGGTACTCTGTTCTGAATTTGTGGCTAAGCCAGGGTTGATAACAGACCGGTGTGTTGGCTGCTGCCGAACAGCGCTTGCACAGCACCAAGACTTGCTTTTATGTTTTCACTCTGCCTCCCCAGCTGGGAGGGGACACAGCCAGGACAGTTGACCTGAATTGGCCAAATGGATATCCCATACCATATGACATCAACAGTAAAATCTGGGCCAGAGGAAGAAGAACGGTGCAGCTTTTGTTGTCCGAGGTTGCCGTTGCTGGGAGACTGCCTGGGTATGGGTCTGCTGGTGGGAGGTGGTGAGTGATTGCCTTTGCATTCCTTGGGCTTTTTTGGGTTGGGCTGTTTGGTTTGGGGTTTGGTTTTTGGCTTTGCATTTTTTTGGTTTGGTTTATTTTTTTTTAATTTCTTTCACTTATTAAACTCTTTATCTGGATGTACAAACATTCTCACTTCTGTTCTTCCTATTCTCTCCCCCACCCCACTGCAGGGGGAGTGAGCAAGTGGCTGTGTGGGTGTTTGGCTGCTGCCCAAGGTCAACCCAACCACTTTGGTTAGTCCCTGCCAGGCTGCCTCCCACTTGGAGAGTTTTTATAGGGAGACTGTGTGATGGCATATTTTAAGAGTATTTATTTGCTAGGGAGTTTTTTTTATTCCTCTTTTGATTTTTCCCTGTTCCCATATTCTGGGTGGTGGTGGCAGGCAGGAGAGACTGAAAGAAAAAAGAAAATTGTAAAAAAAAAAAAAAAAAGGAAAATAAATCCCTTTTCTTCTCTGTCTAGTAAAAAAGTTGCCATTGCATTAATTTGAATTCTCCAGCTCTCACTACCCTGAGTGTAGCTCTGATACAGGCTTTTGATTAGAGGGTTTGTTACAGGGTTCATAGAATCATAGATTTGGGTTGTAAGGGACCTCAGAGATCATCTAGTTCCAGCCTCCTGCCATGGGCAGGGACACCTTCACTAGACCAGGCTGCCCAAAGTCCCATCCATCCTGGCCTTGAACACTGTCAGAGAGGGGGCAGCCACAGCTTCTCTGGGCAGCCTGTGCCAAGGCCTCATCACCTTCTCAGTGAAAAAATTCTTCCTTATTTCTAGCCTAAATCTACCCTCTTCCAGTCCATAGCCATCACCTCTCATCTCAGCATTACATGCATTTGTAAAAAGTCCCTCCCCAGCTTTTCTGTAGCTCCTTCAGGTACTGGAAGGCTGCCCTAAGTTCTCCCCGGAGCTTTTTCTTTCTCCAGGCTGAACAAGCTCAAGTCTCAGTCTGTCCTCATAGGGGTGGTGTCAAAAAAGCTGTCAAAAAACTGGAAGGGTTCAGGAAAGATCTGTGAGGATGATCAAACATCAGGGAAAAAAGAGATTATGGTGAGAGACCCAGACATTTTTTTTTGTTTGTTTTGCTATTTCTTTTTTTCTTGTGGGTGATCAGATTAGTCCATAAAAGAACTACTTTAAATGTCATATATTGCAGTTGTGGGGAGGTGTCCAGCCTTCTGATCATCTTCATTGCCCTCCTCTGAATCTGATACAACAGTTCAATGTCCTGGTTATGTTGGGGGCCCCAGAACTGGACACAGTACTCCAGATGTGGTCTCACCAGAGCAGAGAGGGACGGAATAACCTTCCTTGACCTGCTGGCCACATTCCTTTTGAGGCAGCCTTTTGATGTTTGGCCTTTTGGACTGCGAGCACACACTACCAGCTCATGTTGAGTTTCTCATCAACACACACTCCTAAATCTTTCTTCTCAGGGGTGCTCTCAACCCATTCTTTGCCAAGACTGTAGTTGTGCTTGGGATTGTGCCAACCCACGTGCAGGACATTGCACTTGGCTTTGTTGAACTTCATGAGGTTGGCATGGGCCCACCTCCCAAGCCTGCCCAGGTCCCTCTGGATGGCATTCACCACTGAACTGTCTTTACACAAATGCACGTAGCATGGGGAACAAACAAGAAGAACTAGAGATCCTTGTGCGGTCGCAGGGCCATGATCTCATCGCAATCACAGAGACGTGGTGGGACAACCTGGACGACTGGCACACTGTCATGGATGGCTATGTGCTTTTTAGGAAAGACAGGCTAGGGAAGCGAGGTGGAGGAGTTGCTCTTTATGTGAGAGAGCACCTAGAATGTGTTGAGCTCCACCTGGGGAAGGATGAACCTTCTGTCGAGTGTTTGTGGGTTAAAATCAAGGGGCAAACCGGTATGGGGGACATTGTTGTGGGAGTGTGCTATAGGCCCCCTGATCAAGAGGAGCAGGTAGATAACGCATTCCATAAACAGTTAGAAGTAGCCTCAAGTTCCCGGGCACTGATCCTTATGGGGGACTTCAACTACCCAGATATTTGCTGGGCAAGCAATACGGCCAGTCGTATGCAGTCCGGACAATTTCTGCAGTGTGTTGAAGACAATTTCCTGCTACAGATGGTGCAGGAGCCCACAAGGGGAGGGCGGCTGCTGGACCTTGTTTTCACTAACAAGGATGGACTTGTTAGGGAAGTGAAGGTCGGGGGCAGCTTAGGGCAAAGCGACCATGAAATGGTTCAGTTCATGATCCTGGGTGGAAGAAGCAAGCCAAAAAGTAGGATAGCTACCCTGAATTTTGGTAGAGCTAACTTTGATCTCCTCCGCCACTTAATGGGGGCTATCCCGTGGGCTACGCTGTTTGAAGGAATGGGAGCCTGCGAGAGCTGGCTAGCATTCAAACAGCACTTCTTCCAAGCACAGGAACGATGCATCCCTTTGAGGAGGAAATGGGGAAAGAGAGGCAGAAGACCTGCATGGATGAACAGGGAGCTATTGAGCAAACTCAAAGAGAAGCAGAAGATCTATGAATCGTGGAAAAAGGGTCTGAGCACCTGGGAAGAATACAGGAATGTGGTCAGGGCCTGTAGGGATGCAACTAGGAAGGCTAAAGCCCTCTTGGAAATGAAGCTGGCAAGGGACATAAAGGATAATAAAAAGGGGTTTTTTAGACACGTGAACAGTAAGAGGATGTCCAGGGATAATGTAGGTCCCTTGCTGAATAAGGAGGGTGTCCTGGTTACGGGGGATGCTGAGAAAGTGGAGATATTGAATGCCACCTTTGCTTCGGTCTTCACTTCAAAGGCCCCCCGGGACCCACAGACACTGGATGAGAGTAGGACTGATTGGGAAATGAAGAATTTCCCTCTGGTTCAAGTAGGGGAGGTCCAGGAGCGGCTCAAAGGGATTAATGCACACAAATCCATGGGCCCAGATGGGTTACATCCACGTGTGCTGAGGGAGCTGGCGGAGGTGATTGCTGAGCCGCTCTCTATCATCTTCGACAGGTCTTGGAGGACAGGAGAAGTGCCTGAAGACTGGAGGATAGCCAATGTCACTCCAGTCTTTAAAAAGGGCAAGAAGGAGGAGCCTAGTAACTATAGGCCAGTCAGCCTCACCTCTGCCCCTGGAAAGGTAATGGAACAGCTTGTTCTGGATGCCATCTCCAAGCAATTGGAAGAGAAGAAGGTCATGAGGAGTAGTCAGCATGGATTCACTAAGGGGAAATCGTGCTCGACCAACCTCATAGCCTTCTACGATCTCATGACAGGCTGGGTAGATGGAGGGAGAGCAGTGGATGTCATCTACCTCGACTTCAGCAAGGCCTTTGATACTGTCTCCCATGACATCCTGATAGCAAAGCTGAGAAAGCATGGGATAGATGAGTGGACAGTGAGGTGGGTTGAGAATTGGCTGTCGGACCGAACCCAGAGGGTTGTGATTCGTGGAGTAGAATCTGACTGGAGGCCTGTTACCAGCGGTGTTCCCCAGGGCTCAGTGTTGGGTCCAGTCCTGTTTAATATCTTCATTGACGATCTTGATGAGGGAATAACATCCACCCTCAGCAAGTACGCCGATGATACAAAGCTGGGAGGAGTGGCTGACACGCAGGAGCACTGCGCTGCCATCCAGCGAGACCTGGACAGGCTGGAGAGCTGGGCAGTGAGAAACCAGATGAAGTTCAACAAAAGCAAGTGTAAAGTCTTGCACCTGGGAAGGAACAACTGTTTGTATCAGTACAGGCTGGGGGATGACCTGCTGGAGAAGAGCTCAGTGGAGAAGGACCTGGGGGTCCTGGTAGATGACAGGTTGGCCATGAGCCAGCAGTGTGCCTCGGTGGCCAAGAGAGCCAATGGGATCCTGGGATGCATCAGGAGGAGTGTAGCCAGCAGGTCAAAGGAGGTGATCCTCCCTCTCTACTCTGCCCTGGTCAGGCCCCACCTGGAGTATTGTGTCCAGTTCTGGGCTCCTTGGTATAAAAAGGACAGGGATCTCCTGGAAAGAGTCCAAAGAAGGGCTACGAAGATGATTAAGGGCCTAGAGCATCTCCCCTATGAGGAAAGGCTGAGTAAGCTGGGACTGTTCAGCCTTGAGAAGAGAAGACTAAGGGGGGACCTAATCAAAGTTTATAATTATCTGAAGCAGGGGATGCAGGGGGAATCAGCCAGCCCCTTTTCAGTGGTCTGTGGGGATAGGACAAGGGGCAATGGCTGCAAGTTGGAGCATAGGAAGTTCCGCACCAACATGCGGAAGAACTTTTTCACAGTGAGGGTGACTGAGCACTGGAATAGGCTGCCCAGGGGGGTGGTGGATTCTCCTTCACTGGAGATATTCAAGACCCGCCTGGACGCCTATCTGAGCAATATGAGCTAGGGAGCCTGCTTTGGCAGGGGGGTTGGACCCGATGATCTCTTGAGGTCCCTTCCAACCCCTACAATTCTGTGATTCTGTGATTCCTTCCCTCCAGCATGTCAACCTCACCACACAGCCTGGTGTCATCTCTGAATTTTCTGGGGGTGCACTTGATCCCACTGCCCATGTCACCGACTAAGATGTTGAGCAGTAGGTCACTGGTGATGAGACCTCTCCGAGCAGCAGTGAACATGCAGCCTCAGGATGCTGTTAGAAAAGAGAAGGTGCTTCTGTCCAGGGAGAGGGAGGAACGTTAAAAGAGGTAGCAAGGATGGGAGAGGGTACACATGGGTGGTTGAGTCATGCTCTCCTTGAGAGCTGGGGGCTGTCTGGGTTACACTGGGGTATGAGAAGGGCTCAGAGTACTGTGCAGCATCTTGTGCATCACCACACTGCTGAGGCTGTGGGGAGGAGGCAGAGCCGAGGGCAGACTGCAGAGGTGCAGCCAGCCCCAGGTGTTCAGTAATGGGCTAAAAGCTCATCTGCACACCCACAAAGGAGCACAGAGACACAGGAGCAGCAGGGGGATCCCAAATAATACCCTGCCCCAGAAGCTCTCAAGCCTGTCCCTGGAGCCATCAGGCTATCAAAGGCCCATTTCCTCAAGCCTAGAAGAGCACAGGAGCACATTGGCATCTGGGAACCCAAATTAAGGACTCAAAGGAAGGGACACCCAATGCAGGGTGCTATATGTGACTCCTACAGCACTGCCATCAGAACAGCAGAAGTCCACTTGTGCTGCAGCATTACAGGGCAGCATTTCATTGCACTGTTACCAGGACGGTTAGGAAACAGAGCAGCCCCAGCCAGTGTCCCCATTCCTTTGCTGCCCTTTCAGGTATACCCATGCTCCACTCTTGTACCCCACAGGGCACCCACAGCCCTTACTGGCACTGTCCTGCCCACTCTGCTGCCTTCTCTCCACCCTGCTCATCGCCCAGGACACCATTTCACCTACTAAGTTCCACCACAAAGCCAGTGAGGAGCAACCGCAGCCAAGATGTTTTTTTATTCTTTTAGCACAAAAACATCTCTGATACTTACCCTTGTCTGCTAGGAAGAAGGGCTTTCATGGCTGCACTGCATGTCTGCCTTCCCTTTTCCATTTGTCCACATATTTCTAAAACATCTGCCTTACTTTAGGCTCGACAGAGAAACAGAGTCCTCACCACATTACCCCAACCCGCTTTCTTAAAATGCTCAGAGTGACTGTGTCGATCACTCATGATGGGAAGGCTCTGTGCTTACTCTCCCCCAGACACCAGAACATCACTGGGGAGAGGTGCAGGAAAGGAGATTTCATTACCTCTCCTCTTCACACAATTTGGTGTTCAGTCTCATCACCAAGCATTTCTTTAGCGTTGTGGATATTATACAGACCATAAAATTGGAAACCAAACTGGATAGGAGATTTTATCTCGCCAGTCAGTGACTCACAAGGACTTGGAAGAGACGATTTCATAATCAGCTGAGCATGAGCTCATGGTGTGCTGTTGATGCTGAAAAGACTAATGCAGTCTTTGCAAAGCACATGCACATGGAAATACTGAGTAGGAGTTGAGCGGTGACATTATATCTCCACTTGGCACCAGTATGTCGTTATTAAAATAACTCACTGTTCAGAAAAGCTGTCCAAAAACTGGAAGAGTTTAAGAAAGATCTGGGAGGATGATCAAACACCTGGGAAAAAAGAGATTATGGTGAGAGACCCAGACATCAGTTTGTTTATTTTGTCATTTCTTGTGGGCTATTGGATTGGTCCATAAAAGAACTACTTTAAATGTCAGATTTTGCAACCGTGGGGTGACCGTCAATGGAATTAAAACTTCACCTTTGTTTTTACCCTTATTACAGTAGGCAGACATATTTAAAGTGACTGCTGGGGCTTGTATGTAAGAGACGCCCACACGGCCTCAGCCTAGCAAACATACAGCAGCACCTCTGCCCCACTCTGTCCCTCTGTGTAGGTGGCTTGTAGGTGGCCTGGTTCTGCTCTGTCATTGTCTACCCTTTTCCTGCCACCTCTTTGGCCCATTTTGACACCCTGTCTGGCATCAATTACTTTACCCTCCTCTTCAGTTTCTCTGCCCTTCTTTTTCCCAGAAACTTCATCCCCTGTAGAAACTCTCTGCCCTTTTGCGAACATTTCCACTATCTCACCAAACACTTCTCTTCCCTTTTTAAAGCCCTACATTTTCCAGATGCTGGGAAATATCCTGAGGTGGCTGAGTTTTGGAGCATCTGGCCTTCTATGGGAAAAGAAAGTAGCTAACAGCCATTGCCATGGACACCAAACAAAATAGTAACCCCATGAGCTTGGGACACCAACCCTGGCCTTTTCCAGTTTTGAAAGACAGTGAAGCTTGACTTTTTTTTTACTCAGTTGCTCTCCAGTTCTTTGTCAAATACCTTTAACTGGTTTCTTCTGGAGAGCTGGCTCTTTGCTGACAGGTATTACAACCACATCGCTGTATTTCATTGCACACCGGAGAGATGACATGAAGCTGTAAGCCAGGGGTCAGCTTCCCTACTAGCAATATTCAAGGTGATGTGTGGTAAGATGAGGATGCTGATGAATGAGACCTGCTAAGGCCATGTGAGTAATGAAATATGCATTTATACAGGCAGTTTCAACATTAGTAAAGAGCCCAAAATCCAGGCAGAGAAAGAGAAGAAAGACCAAGTGCTGACTGTTGACAGAGGCTGAAGGAAATCCTGGGAGGCAGGTGAAGGTACTGCTTACCAGAGTGGTACCTCCTGATGCTCCACCTGGCTGGAAGGGCACAGCTCTGGATGAAGGCAACTTTGCTGTGCCTTGTTGCAGCCCACTTAAAACACTTCCTGTGTATCCATTTGATATTTCTTGGGGGCATACTCAGCATTCACTGCACTGTGAATACTGTTTCACAATGAATGTTAGGCCTCCTGAGACTTAACTGTGCTTTTGACTCAAAACAGTGCTGTGCAATGTCTCGCTTACTTCTGCCTTGCACATTGCAGCCATATGTCTTAGATTGTGTTTTGGTTTTAGTGGGGGGTCTGGAGATTGGAATGCATCAGGAAATATTTTACTGAATTTTTTTTTTTTTTTTTAAAAGCCTTGATGAGAACAGTACTGAACAAAAGCTGTGTTGGCCTGCCCTGGCTGTGCACTGATTTCCTAGGTGAGGGGGTGTATTGCTCCAAATACCATTTCACGGGGATGGGGATGAGTGGTTTGCCTCAAGCAATCTGTCTTGAGAGATAACAGAACATGCAGAGGCAGGGTAACGTTTTGTGGACTGGTTCTCACCTCACAATGGGCTTGATCCTGCAAGAGTCTGCAGGGCATTGGACTAGGGCCTCCATTCTCCAAAGGCTGGAAGGACCTGTAGAGTCTTGATCTCCAAGCAGCTGCTCTGACAAACTGAGTATTATGTTTAGGTGGGGTCCTCATCCAATAAACCATCTGGACACTGTGCTGGCAAGGGTAGCCACCCTGATAAACAGGATACTGTCCTTCCCTGGTAAGAAACAGTGACAGGCCAGCAGGGCCCTGCAGAGGCAGAGCACTTCCTTACTAAAGTCCCGTGTGAGGCCACTGAACGGGGTCAGCCCAATTGGGGGGGTGGTGTCAGATGACCACTTGGGACCTCCATTCCCCACCAGTTCATTTCCAGAACACTCTACAGCTCAACACTGAGTCAGCACAAAATATGCTAGGCCTCCCCAGAAGGGTGGGGCCAGGGAGCATCAAAGATGCAGATTCAGGACATCTGGCATGCACCTGCCATCCAAGGACTACAACTTTATGAAGATCTCCTCTGGATCCCTGGGTGGTGATATCTTCTTATTTTCTCTCTTTTTCTCTCTTCCTCAATCTCTCTCTCTCTCAACTTCTAACCTTATTCTCAGCACATAATAGTAACAGTGTTTTCACTCTTGCTCAGTTGTACTAATTATTACCTCTGAATAGACAGTGTGGCCTAGCTTTGTTTGCAAGCTTTAGAATCCTGCTGGCTGTTAAGTAAAGTTGTGCTTTGCTTGGACCTCTTAGGTAATTGTTGTTACTCCCGAGTACCAAGCAGAGGATTACAGGAGCTAATCTCTGGTGTGTTAAAAGATACTAGTAAAGAGAGGGTTAACCTTGCCCCTGGGGCAGGTAGAAAAGGTTAACTATATGTATACCCACCTGCTGGGACTGGACAGACAGATCTGAACCTCTCTAGTTTGCCCGACTGGTGGGATGTGACAGATGGAAATTCAGCATACACTTTGTGGTGGATCAACAGAGCACCTGACTCACAAACATATGTCAACGGTAAATTCTTCATGGTCTGCCGGTTTTGAGAGCTGACCTCAGGGTGGGCAATGGAAAGGGACAGAAGGGATGTCATGCCAAGGTGACAACTGTCTTGGAGTCACCATCTGAGCACTCAGCAGCAGGATGTTTATCGCAGTCATAATCTCACTGGGGAGTAGTGTAAGAGGAAAGGAGAGACTAAAAGGCAAATCTCTGCAAAATATGCAGTCCAGCACAGACAGTTTTGTAATCAGATTGCCAATCTGAATGTGTAGGGAGAATTTAGACTGAAGGACAATAGAGCTCCAAAGCTCACATCTGTCCAACCTGGTGATCTCCAGCAGTGAGAATGAAAAAAAAAAAACAACCTCACATCTGCCAGCCGGCAATACCAATCACTTCATAAAATTAAGGTGGCATTTCTCTGTCTCTGTGGTTCAGTGAAAATTGTGATATCCTCAGAAGCTGAAGGATGGTTGTCAATGAAGAGATTAGCCCTGAGCATCCAGCCTTTCTTGTAAAATGCTTGCCAAGCATTTCTTTATGGGGAGAGTCACTTGTTTCTTGATACTTGGCCATTGTGTCTATGCTGGCATCACACAGACAGATTCCTGGCAGGCTATCAGAGTTCTGGTCTCCAACCTCAGTTGCTTTGTAGGCCACATTCAAATCCTTGATCTTTCTGCAATGATGGATATAATCCAAGCTATAAAACCACTCTGCCTCCAGTGTATCATGATCCTCCACTGAAGACCAAGGCTGTCTGTGCTTTTTCCTCTCCCTAGCAGTTGAATTAGTCCAGGACATCAGTTTGAATTCAACTGGAAATGTGACAAGTAAGTATGGCACAGGCAGAGCTAGAAAAATTACAGACAGTTCCAGAAAGGCCTGTGGACTCCCAGTACAAGCTTCACAAATTCAGACTTATGTTTAAATCCTGGCACTCAGGCAGAAAGGTGCTCCAGTCACTGTCAGGCTGCAGTGGTTATTTACATACAAATAAGAGAGACGACTGATAAAGGTGCTGTGTAGAACAGCGTGGAAGATAGGCATTAAAGAACATTATTAGGGTATCACTGTCACTTGTTAGAATCAGAAAATCAGATAATTTTTAAGGCTGTAAAAAACCCTGTAAGATCATCAAGTCCAACTGTCAACACTACCGTGTCAACTAAACCATGTCCTGAAGTGCCATGGCTATATGTTTTTTAACACCTCCAGGAATGGTGACTCCACCATCTCCCTGGGAGTCTGTTCCAATGGTTAACAACCCTTTCAGTGAATAATTTTTTTCCTAATATACAATCTAAACCTCCCTGGCACAACTTAAGACCATTTCCTCTTGTCCTATTGCTAGTTACTTAGGAGAAGAGACCAACCTCCATCTCACTACAACCTCCGCTGAGGTAGCTGTAGAGATTGAGGTGGTCTCCCCTCAGCCTCCTCTCCTCCAGGCTAAAAAAACCCCAGTGCCTTCTGCCCCTTCTCATAAGACTTGTGCTCTAGAACCTTTGCTAGCTTCATTGCCCTTCTCCAGCACTTCAATGTCCTTCTCATACTGAGAAGCCCAACTGAACAGTATTTAAGGTATGGCATCACCAGAGCTTAGTACAAGGGGATGATCACTTCCCTAGTCCTGCTGGCCACACAATTCCTCATACAAGCCAGGATGCCGTTTGCCTTCTTGGCCACCTGGTCACAGTGCTGGCTCACATTCAGCCAGCTGTCACCCAACACCCACAGGTCCTTTTCTGCCAGGCAGCTTTTCATCCACTCCTCCCCAAGCTCCTAGTATTGCACAGGGCTGTTGTGACACAAGTGGAGGACCTGGCACTGAGGCTTGTTAAATCTCACGCAGTTGGGCTCAGCCCATGGATCCAGCCTGTCCTCTGTAGAGCCTTCCTACCCTCGAGCAGATCAACACTCCCACCCAGTTTGGTGTAATCTGCAAATTGACTGAGGGTGAACTCAATCCCCCATTCAGATCATTGTTGTTTATCTTAATTTACACATTCATCTGTAAGATTTATTATAGGATGACCATCACTACCATCAGTATTTTGCCAGTACTGTTGTCTCAGGAAACAGCAGTAGCAAAACCTCAACTATAGATTTTCAGTATGTATAGAGTACTGTGATCCTTTAGAATCATATGTTGGTCAAAAGTCTTCAATGCACATCAATACAAGACCCTCCACCATTGGTCCATGCAGATCACATGAAGACTGTCACAGAAACCACCCAGTGTCTTACAACACTCATAAGTAGTACATCACCGCTTCCAGAGTAACATTAATTTCCATTTTGAGACATATAATGTAGCAAGAAAACTCCCAACCAAAGGTTCAGGTTTGATGTGTCTAGTTAGAGCTCTTAGGGATGCCCTAAAGTCTGTGTGTGTCCAGGTGGCCTGTTCAGCTTTCAGCCAAGATGCTGCTGTGGAGGTGGTCTGTCCAGCATTAACTCTGGTGACATGGAAGACAAGGAATGTGGGCAACCAAGCCTTCACCATGCTTTAGAGGTTCTTCCTAGGCTGGCCACATTGTGCTGGGATTTAACATGCCCTTTAGAGCTGACACCGATCAGTCTCCTCACACTGTCCTACTTGGTTTAGTCCCTGTCATTTCCCTCTCAGTCTGGATAAGATCCTGCATGTAGATTTGTGCTGGAAGATTGCTGACCTGCTAACCTTGGCACCGTGAATACAAGCCATTCATGCAGCACTTCCTCTGCCACCCCAAGCCCTGTTCCCATTCATTCTCCATTCGGACCAGTGACCGGTGCATTAATGCTTCTATTCTCTGCAAATAAAATGCTGCTAAGAGCACAACTGCCCAATAACTGGCTCTGTCCTGGCTGCTTCTAGTCACTGCCAACACTCCAGAGTGCTAATTCCCTAACTAATCCTTAATCAAATTAAGTCGGCTAGCATTTAGCATAGATGTGTTTATCGCTTTTCTTAGTCTTCCTACCTCCTTGTTCAGTAACAGTCAGATCTTCTTGTGAGGAAGTTTAAGAAGAACTCTAATGGGGACCTACCATCTCTATTAGGGACCTCGACTAAATTCTGCCTTGGCTGACAGATTTGAGTACTGGCATCTTCCTTTTGTTTTCTTTCTCTGTTAAAATATTTTTCACAGGAGCAGGATTTGTGGATGCAAGGTAGGGGAGTTGCAGATTCTACCAGGAGCGCTACTTTTCCCCATGTATGCTTTTCCACTGTTCTTATATATTGATGTGACATCATACAAAATTCCTCTCAAGTACATTCCCATGTCTACATCAAGTTATATACCAACCAAATTTCCTTCTAATACCATATAACCAAAGAGCAAGGAGAAGAGATGCAACAGAGACTGGTAATGGCTCTTCACAGAGAAGTATCATTGTGTAGTGCAGGTTTGCTTGATTTAGGTCCTTTCTAAAGACTTCATCTATCTATCTGTGTGTGTAGGTAGACAGACATGTAGCTGACATGGTATTATTGCAGCTAAACTCTTGCTGACATCCAAGCAGTGTGGATACACAAGCAAGCTTGGAGTTACTCCTGAGTTCTACAGGTTGGTGCATCGTACTTCACCATGCAAAACAGTGATGCCCCTTGTTGCCTGTCCTACAGAAGCAGTTAAGCTAAAATAATGAACTGGGGGAAGAAGGGGGAAAATGAAGCCTGAAACTAAGAAAGTCTCTGATGAGGTGAAGTGGGATTTCCATCTGATAACACTAAAAAGGAATTTCTTCATCTTTTAAAGGAAATTAATCTTTCTTCATACAGCTGGCTGGATAAGGTTATTAAAATCATATACGATGTGTCAGTTGTGTAAATTGTAACGAAATGGCAACTTTGCACAGGATCAGCCTTCTCTTAAAGTTGAAATAAAATGTCTGGATTCGTAAGACTTCTTTTTTTTTTCCTTTTAATTAGCGAGGTGCCTCGAACATTGCAAAGTGGCTCTGCATAAAGGAATGCACTTAGCTTAAAGTGCTGGCATTCACAAAGGTGAACTAAGTCAAGCCTTCATTTTCCCTGCAGCAAGACCACAGGCAGAGAGAGTTTCATAGACCTGCTATTTGAGCCAGTGTGGCTACTCCGAGGTTCTCATGACCAGCCCTTTTCCTGCTAGTTTTTTTTTAATGTTTCAATTAATTTTCAGTTATCTCAGAATATTTTTTCTTTGTTGAGTACTATAGAAACAGCATTAGCAAAGAACTGTGATATGGGACAAATGGCCTGATTTGAAGGTGGCTAAAGCTGATGGAAAAGCTAAAGGCTGTGGGCTTTCCAGGAGGTTCAAGGAGAGCTACAGAAGTGTCAAATTATCTCAATTGCATTCAATCAATAAGCACGCTACTCTCTCCACCGCAGGCAAAATACCCTGTCTGAAAATTGCATGTTTAGCATAGTAGTGCACTGCAGTGGGTTGCAGAGGTTTGCTGAGATGACAGACTTATGGTGGGTGTAATGTCTGCTTCCTGCCCACAAAGGAGTACAGAAAGATAACATCAGGAGGGGGAGCCCCAATAATACACTGCCCTGAAGGCTCCTAGGCCGATCCCAAGAGCCATCAGTGCACCAAAGGCTCATCTGCACCAGCCCAGAGGAGCACAGGGGCACAAAGGCAGGTGGGGACCAAGTTAAAGACTTTGAAGAAGTGACACCCTGTCTAGTTCCATCCAAGCGTTAGCCCAGAGGAACCTCAGCCCATGTCCAGGCATGAAACCCACCCAGAAGAGTCAACACCATAGCACTTTTGGACAGAGGTGTTGCTGCCCAGGGGCATGAGACACGTGATGGGCAGGGCTGTGGGCTCCTGAGGAACAGGGGAATCCTGGCTGGCTGTACCTGTGTGTGCAATTAATGGTCTGTACCAGCATCCGGGGTGGGGCTGTGGTCCTGAGGGCTCCAATGTCCAGGTGCCAGCAACAGGGGAGACTGGGACCTACTGGGCAGACTGGATGTCTGAGCCCAATTGCTGATGGGATCCAGCTTGTACATGTGTATATGTCTGTATATTCTCTTGTTCAGCCAGAGCAGTGAGAAGGATGAGGCCACCAGTGCTGTCTGTATGTCTGTCTTTGTTATCTGTGTGGCCAGCTGTGCATGTATGCTTCTGTACTGTGTATACATGTGCTCTGTGTGCATGTGCCTACCTCATGCTCAGGCTCGATGTTGGTAGGACCTCAGGCATGGAGCTGCCCCAGCATCACCTCTCTTAGCTACACCCAGCACATCTTATCTCCTTTATTTGTAGTTTCAAAAGTAGAGTAAGCCTGGGAGAAGAATGTGGTATTTAGAATTGTAATTTCTCATTTCCTTCCTTTTGTGGGTTGAACGTAAAATGTATGCAACAGGCAGAAAACTACTGCACAGCAAGCTTGTTGGTGTATTCATTTCCTAGGCTTTGAAATCTGATAGTTGGGATGGGGCTTGGGGTGGGATGGGCAGTTTGAGGAGCAACAGGTAGCATGAAAAGGTTGTATACAAACTTTTGTGTGTCTGTGTAAACTGTCGGCTAACACCTACCTATAAAATATTCGGTAAGTAATATGCAAAGATAATGCATCAAAAGCTCGTGAAAAAGTGAGTTTCAGGTATGAATGTTAATGATTAAAAAAGAAAACACCTCAACTCTGCATATGCAATAGACACAATATATTCTAACTACATAGACAAACATGAAATGCCAGCATCCTTCCAGAAAACAGCCAGAGGTCAAATTAACTGCTTCCTGTTGAAAAGAATATGAAAGGAAACCAAAAAATACACCCAAGAAGGAATGTCTGCTGTAAATCAACACATGTATAGAAGCTCTTCAGTGGGTGACCTATTTTTAAGGACCATTGGGAATTTATGTCCATTGCTTCTAGAGAAATAAGGTGGCCTGGGAATTCCTACCGTGATGAAGCCCGGGCATCCATGGAAATAGTGTTGGACTAAGTTTCCTCATTGGCATAATTCCACTTAATTAAATGAGGGGATGGGAAGAATAAACATGGCCCTATTTTTTCACGTTTGAGAAAAAGAACTCAAAACACTCAGTTTAGCTCCCAAACAGAAGCTCTTTTGTAACATCCTAGTTGCCTAATTCCTTTTTTTGTTTCTTTTTGTGTGAGATGAGAATTTTACGTTCCTTTGTTAGCAGTGGAAGTACTTTTCCTTCCCCGGGGGGAAAAAAACCAAAAACTATCATTAAATCTATCACATTTTACTAGATGTATGCTATTTTTTTTTTTTGTCAGTGATGCTACAGACACAGGAGAGGCACCTACTAGCATAATTTGTCTGTTTGGAGATGTTTTTACTCCCTGAGGTTGTATAATTCTTCAGTGTCAAGCAGCTGATTTATGCTGGGTTTGTCTGTAATAGTTCTACAGCCAAATCATTTTGAGCACCAGGACATCTTATTCCAGCTCTGTTTCTCCTACATGGATTTGACTTTATTTTTGTGTACTTCAAGGTATGATGAATTGATACCTATTTAGTATGAAACCTATAGAGTGGGACAACGAAGATGTTTACAAATGGCTTTATTCATTTCTAATTTCAAAGGAATTTATCTTAATATTGCA
Source organism: Porphyrio hochstetteri (assembly GCA_020800305.1). Taxonomy (NCBI): domain Eukaryota; kingdom Metazoa; phylum Chordata; class Aves; order Gruiformes; family Rallidae; genus Porphyrio; species Porphyrio hochstetteri. Next base: position 9,902,502 of record CM036906.1, read on the forward strand.
TGATATGTATTTGCAATAATGTTTTTGATCATGAAACTTAAACAACTCTCAGCTGTCGCCAGATCTTTATTCGGTATAACAGTGCTTTTGCAAAATGTCTTGTTGCTGTATACTGATTTTTTAGTAGCTGGAGCATTTTCCTATGTCAGAGCTTTTTAAGGTGTTGTAGTTTTGTGTGGCCAGGTTCTGGAGGAGAAGTGGAGTGGGGACTGCAGGGGTGGCTTCTGCAAGAAGCAGCTAGAAGCTTTCTGTAGGATCAACAGAGCAAACACCAGCTGACTCAAGGCCAGAGTCGCTGGTGACCAAGGCTGAGCCTATCAGCGATGGTCACAGCACCTCTGGGAATCACATTTAGGAGAAAAAGAGACACAAGCAGCTGCTTTTTGCCCCAAGAGAAGGGAGTGAGAAGATGTAAGAAACAGTGCAGGCACCAAGGCCAGGGAAGAAGGAGGGGGGTGGGGGGATGAAGTGCTCCAGGTGCCAGAGAGAGAGATACCCCTGCAGCCCATGGAGAAGACCATGGTGAGGCAGGCTGTCCCCCTGAAGCCTGTGGATAATGATGGGGAGCAGAGATCCCATCTACAGCCCATGGATGACCCCATGCCAGAGCAGGTGGAGACACCTGAAGGACATTGTGACCTCATGGGAAGCCAGTGTTGGAGCAAGCTCCTGGCAGCAAGTGATCTCTCCCTGTCCTTACCTTGACTCCTAAGCCTCTCAATATATATTTTCTCCCTTGTTCCGCTGAAAAGGGGAGTGATAGAGTGGCTTTGGCAGGTGTCTGGCCTCCAGCCAGGGTCAAACCACCACACAGGGTGACAAGTGTTTCAACAAGTGGAGTGATTTGGATATACCACTTTGAAGTTTTCTGAGCAAGGTAGACAAGAAAATCCACAACAAAAATCTGCATCACTTTATGAGAAAAGGTTCTGCCTGTGTTCTCCGTATCATAATTGGAGCTAAATGTTATTTATAGCGGATTTTCTCTTTTGCAACAGCCTGACTGCAAGAGTGTTCACTGGGCTTATCCTAATCTTCAGTTTGCTCTTCAAAATGAATGCCTCTGATGTGAGGCTACTTTACAGGAAGCATGACCTCATTCTGCCTCTGTGCTTCTGATTGCACAGGCTGTTTTCAAAAGGAAACAGGGCACTTTGTAGACCTGCCTTTCCGAAGACTCAGGGCTAATCTCTTCCAGGAAGCTGCAGAAAGAGCACCCTCCACATCTCAGAGGCTCTCGTGTTGATGATGAGAAACTTTTTTGCATGCATGTGTTAAAAGTGAAATGGATTTTCCAGGTTTGGAAGATTTTACACATATTTATCTCTTAATGTATTTGTCAGCTGAGGAGTAACTGAGCTTCGGATTCATTTCTGTACTGCTCTTCAGGAAGTTTTGTGTCTTTGTGAATGTTGCTATCATTTCCCACAGGGAGGAAAGTCTAGACTGCTCTTCAAAAATGACTGATACCTGTGAACAAATAAAACTCTCACTGTAGGCACTTGTGTTTGGTGGGTACAATAGGATAAAGCTGCTTGCCTTGGCTTCAGCTATTTGAATAGTTAGCACTATATTTTGGTACATGCTAATGTAAAATTTGGAATGTAAATATAGACAGAGAGTTGCTGGCTACCAGTTGAGGCTTTCATCAGCTTAAAGATTATTTTGATTTTTGGAGGGATAGGTGACTGAAGCAGTTTTGGACAGTGAATTTTTGTTTATGTTATGATACAGGCTGTCAGGTGTTTTGAAATTCAAGGGGGGTTGTTGCCTTAAACTTTAATTTGAATTCTTGACATAAAATATGACTGCGTTCATCTCAGATTCACTTTTAGTGAGATTTGTGAAAGCTGTTGTCCTTTTCTCATGTCATAGTTTAAAGGTTCTATATTGATGCTCCTTTTGTGGATTACATATATAACACTGCTGCTTCACTGTACAGTGAGATGCTTTGTTTTGGCTTGCTTATATCGTTACTATAGCTTCTCATGCTATTAATAGCCCAGAAACAGGACCGAACATTAAATGAAAGCAGAACACTGTCCAGCATTGTCTACAACATGATGTTTCCATGCATTCTCCAGCATTGCTTGAAGTATGATTTTCAGGAACCCTCTTCATTAATGCATGAGGCAAAAAGTTTCATGATCAAATAGTAGCAAAAATATGCATTGGACTGCCTGTTCCATGACTGTTTGCAGAAGCTCGATATTATCATTACTTAAAATAGTTTGAAAGCCAATTGCAATGGCTTATTAACTATTCTTCAAAAGAGAGGAAGTCACTGCCTCCCAGTAATATATTTGACTCTGTGTCTCTCTCACTTTCTGTTATAACCATATGCCTGTACTCTGCTTTACCGTAAGTTTTACTTCTGCAGAGGGTGGCAGATAACCATGCATCCTGCAGAGACATACCTTGCAAATTTATGAGACAATTTGAATTAGTACCGGAAGGGCTGTGGTTTGTTCTGCCAGGTTGATCAGTATGTGTCAACACTTTCTGATGAAAGCACTACCCATATGTCAGCTACTATTCTTAAAAGTTATTCTTTTTAGTAGTTGCTGGTTTGTATGTTCATAACTGTGAGCAATCACATGGAATACATAACTGAGCAAATCACATGGAATACAACTGTGTTATGGGTTACAGTTGCTGCAAAGTTTCACTCTCAGATTATTAAACTATTGTATTATGATGCTGAGGCATACTTCTATATCCCTTTTCAAACAAATTTGCCCTAGAATTAATCAATATTGACTAAACAAGAATATAACTAAAACTGTGATATACATTGATGTTACTATTTTACACATTCAAACAAGATAAAATAAGACATACTACTGTTACTTTTAAAACTCTTATACAGAAAATCTGTATTTTGTGTTGTATTAAATGACCCTTTTCAAGTTTTATGTAATATCACACCCATCAACACCTGGAGCAAATAAATTTGTGCACATTTGTATGAGCTTTTGATTAAAAAATAATCTGTTGTGGAGGGGATCAGATTTCATAGAATCAAAGAATCACAGGATGGTTTGGGTTGGAACATGCCTCAAAGCTTATCTTGTTCTAAGCCCCTGCCATGGGCAGGGACACTCTTCAGTAGACCAGGTTGCCCAAAGCCCCATCAACCTGGCCTTAAACACTGCCACAGCTTCTCTGGGCAACCTGTACCAGGCTCACAGTAAATAATTTCTTCCTTATGTGCAATCTAAATGTACCTTCTTTCAGCTTATACCCATTATCCCTTGTCCTGTCACTACACTCCCTTATAAACTGTCTCTCCCCAGCTTTCCTGTAGGCCCCTTCAGGTACTGGAAGGCCACTATAAGGTACCCCTAGAGCCTTCTCTTCTCCAGGCTGAACAAGCCCAACTCTCCTAGCCTGTCTTCATAGGAGAGGTGCTCCATCCCTCCAGTCATCTTCGTGACCCTTCCATGGACTTGTTCCAACAGCTTCATGTCCTTCTTATGTTGGGGCCCCAGAGCTGGACACAGTTCTGTAGGTGGGGGTCTCACAAGACTGGCCAGTCAGAATCACCTCCCTCAACCTGCTGGTCACACTTATTTGACTGATAAGTTTTTTCAGGTTTTACTTTATATCCAGTTCGTCCTCTTTTTTCCTTTAGATTTTAAATTCACTTCTTGGGTTTGAGTATAATATTTTTGCACAATTAAAAAACATGATTTTGCCTAAAATAAGAGAAATTACTGTAGATGACAAAAACAGGTCTACCACATGTTGCTCTATGAAATACACCACCACTCTCAATGTTTTGTGCAAATTGCTGTGGCATTCTGGCTGACGCTACTTGATCTCTTTGTACCTCCACCAATATTCTTCCAGTTATAGCCTACTTGAGTTGTTTGTACCAGGCTTGGAGCATTATTTTTTCATGGTAAAGTTATTTTTTTCCACAGTGTAGGAGAAACAATATGTATGGGAGTAAGGTGATAACACTGATTTGTTAAAAATACCCTGGGAGGTTTTATTTCCCTTCTTAGCTGACCCTGCCTGGTTCCATGGCTCAGTTAGCCTTCAGGAACAAGCTGTGATTGACAACTGAGTTCCAAATGAGGATAAACAAGATTACCGAAGTGGAAACACTGACTTTCATGGCTTTTCTTTGCCTCAGCTCATAACTGAACATTAAAACAGAAAGTTCTTTTCAACCTGTCTCCTCTCGTAGGTGAATGACAGGCATTTACATGTTGTAAGCATGATGCGCTACAAACACAGGAGAGGCAAGGTAATATAAAGATCATATCTTATGTCTTGCCATGTAGCATCAGATATAACTTCTCCTTATGGATTGCCACTGCTCATATTTTGTAAGATTGATGCTGTCAGGTGCTGAACATCTGGCAACACTTTGCAGACTTGAGCCAAGGTAATCCAGACAAATCCTTTTTCCTTTATCCCCTGCCACAATATTACTAAGAAATCTTTGTCACTGTCACCACCCCAATGCCTGGTGTGCTACGCCTGCAATTTTCACCTGAAAAATATATTGGGATGGTAATGGTGGACTTTCCATTCTACTCTGTACTTATTGACAGTACATGTGCTATTTTTGGCATGAAGCAGATTTCTGTGGAAACACTATTACAGTTCCAGGAGAGCTGTCACATTTGTGTACATAATTATTTCTCTCAAGGTTGTAAACTGTGCAGAGTACAAGTACGTGATTCTGTGTTGTCCTGGTTGAGATGAATTTCCTATACACACCTTGTCTTGCCCCCATTCTTTCATCTGTTTTATCTTCTTTCTCTCTCCCTTAATTTCCTTTTCTTTTTTTTTTTTTTTAGCTTCTTTTATGTTTTGGGGTTTTTATTGTTATGAACAAGGTATCTGCCAGTGAAGACCTGTCAAGTGTTTGAGCTGTCAGTGGGTATGTAATGACGCTTTCCTATTTGGCCTTTGCCTCTGCAGGTTCAACAGCATTTAACGGAGAGCACAGATGCAGCCTCTCACAACGTTTTTTTCCAAGGTATTGAGGAAAATTATATGTGTTTAATTCTATTTTTATTCTGTTGGGGATTTTGTAAAACCTCTTGTGGGCCACTTAGGATTGTAGTGCTGATATTAATTTAATTAGTGATTTAAATGGAAGTTCAGAAGTACTGCTGTGGAGATCGGAAGCATTGGCTTTGCAGGGACAGGGTTTTAGAGCATTTCTGTTTCACCTGCTTTTTCTCCCACTGAAATCACGGTATTCCCCTGTGACATGCCATATGGGATAGTTAAATCCATGTCGGCCACTGAATCAAAGCAGTGTCTTCCTTTCTTTCCATGGATGTCACTGCATGGCTGCTGGGAGAAATGACTCACCATATATGTAATTTTATTTGAGCTAGCTAAAATGCACAACATTTAGATTCTTTCACCGCTGTCACTGCTCACTTCTGTTCTAAATACCAGATAGTATATTTTTCTGCACTACAGTTCATCTGAAAGTCCATTGTACTTGGATGAAGCTATCCCCATGTGTAGACTTTATCCCATACTGTTGTAGCAGCATGATAGTCCAAGATTTGTGAGACTAAAAAGTCACATATCCATAAATTTTAAGTATGACCAGATTATAAAAAGCAAATAAATCTTGCCTGGTTCAGAGGCACTCAGGCTTGTGCCATGCAGAGTAATTCAGAGAAGCAAAATACTGGACTGCCTCTCAGGGCTCCAGGTAGGTGAAGATCTGGCAGGACTCCTTGGCCGAGAGCACTGCCACAGAAATACACCAAGCTGGCTCCATGCATTCGTGAAATGCTCCACCTGGCATGAAGCCCTCCTGTAATCTGAAGCTCTGCAAAGTGTGATGCAGGCGCACTCTAGCTGGCTGAAACCCCTGAGGTCCAGAAGTAATGTCATTACATCCACATATTTTAAATCTATGTCATTACCAGCCCCCATCAGCTGGTAATGTAAATTCATTATTATTAAATCACATGCTTGCCCTGTCTAGACGTTCACTAAATTAGAGGGTTTCATTTCTCCTTTTCAGTTATGCTTGTGACTTTTTGGACGATGACCCTGCCTACAAGTGTTGTTCCACAAATCTTCTGACAGGGTCCCTTTCTGCATGTCGCCGCAGCCCTCGACTGCTTTCTAATGGCTATTACGTTTTGACAGAAGACAGTTTTCTGTCTGATGAAAAGGGCAACATAACACTGACACCATCCCAGACAAGTGTTACATACAAAGAGAATTTAGTTCGGTAAGTGAACCACATGCAGGTTTTACTCCATGTCTCCGTGGAAGAACCAATATGCGGATGAACTTTTTCACTGTGAGGGTGACAGAGCACTGGAATAGGCTGCCCAGGGGGGTTGTGGAGTCTCCATCTCTGGAGATATTCAAGACCCTTCTGGATGCCTACCTGTACGATCTGTCCTAAAGAACCTGCTTTGGCAGGGGGGTTGGACCCAATGATCTCTGGAGGTCCCTTCCAACCCCTACGATTCTGTGATTCTGTGATTCTGTATCTGTGTGGCTGTCTATGTGTTGCCTGGCATAAGATCAGCATTGCTTCTTAATAGGAACCTCTCAATTGATTTAGAGGGTGCAGTGATTGAAATAACTCGATTTTCAGTCATGTCTAATCTTACTACCCAGAAACTCTTCAGTGCACACTTGTTGCTGTAACTGTAGGAAAAAGGAGAGCTAGGGCTTGTTTTGCCAATGGGGCGTTACTATGATAAGGAATAAGAAAAAAGTGTGTGTATGTGAAAGTTGAAGTACAGTGCATTCAGCTGTACCAAACGGATATGGTAGGGTGAAACGTGTGGGTAGTAGCATGAAACTACTCACAGAAGTATCAGATCCCAATAGCTGTAGTATCATTTGTTATCACAGTATCCAGTACCACCATGCATGACGGATTGCCATGCTGCTAATACATTCCCTGACATCACTGCTGTGTGTGGCGGTCACTCCTGGTGACATAATCAGGGTCAAGAGCACAGCTAGGAACAGCACCTAGAGCCTGGTTCTTTCACATCAGTCCTACAAGCTTGAGAGCTCTGTCCCTGCTCAGCAAGAATAATTAACTCTACTCCTAGATAACGTGTCTTTTCTTGGTAGCGTGTTCAGGCGAAGGAAGAAAATCCGTCGCTCTCTTGCCAGCTTGTTCAACCCTGGGGCCTCCAGTTCATGGCTCAGCAGCACCGTCCTCAGCACCATGGACTCCTCCCACATAGATGATCCTTGGCCTGACGGATGCAGTAAACTAGAAGCCAGTCAGAGTGATATTGGTAGGTCCTGACAAGAGAGCTACAATATTACAGGCTGTATTTCGTGGGATTTGGGTACCTCTTTCTATAGGTTGTGCAGGTGGAAGGACCCACAAACCTTCACTTTGCTGGTAAAGGGTAAACAACAGAATTGTTAGTAGTGAATTGAGCTCCTGGTATTAAAGTCCACAAGGTCCTTTGTGCCAAAAAGCCTTTTTTTTGGCTGAATTTGAATCCAAAGTCATCACCACCACTGATGTTTATGTTGGTGTCATTAATATCTGGCACTCTCTGCTGTCACCTGGCTGTTTGAAGAACTTCATTGTGTAATGTCCAAAGTTCTGTCTTTGTGTATTTTCTCCTGCATACATTGAACCTGCAATTCCCTACCCCAAACAATTTGGCAGCCTCCCTGTGATTAAGAAAATAATTTTTCCTCCCATTTAAATTCTTTAACACGAAGTCTCAAAGCTCCTCTTCTGTGTGGTCTCAGTGACATATGCACTTTTTTGTAGGTGATTCAGACTTTGCTTCTGAATATAATAGCCATGTGCTACAAAGGGAAACTCCAGCATCTAATGGAGCCTCTTTCACCAAAGATGAGGAATTTCTTCCGCCTGGGAAACCATTCTGTGCTTCACAATCATGCTTTCCATTTGTGCTAAATGCAAATGAAGAGACTCTGAGTGGTGCAAGTATGTTACATTCTTACTCTGGTATGCCTTATTTTTAGAGTGAACTGAAAATGCTTTAAAAACGTTGATACAACCCCTTGCAGAATAGAATTTATTTCCTGAAAAATACATTATAAAGGACTGATTAAAAAGAATAAAATCTTAAAATCGGTATTTACTTGTTCACTCCTCCCTGCTCACATCTTCTCCTCTCCTATTTTTGGTGGTAAATGGAAAAAGAAAAAAGTGGAATGAAGAGGAAAATGGAGGAAAGGGCATGGGAACAAAAACCCAAACAGGCAATTATTCGGAAAGGCTTGTTTTCTGAGAGCATGGAGGGCATAGTGTCTCTATGGTTGTAGGGGGGAAAGTCTCCTGAGAGACACACAGAGCATGAAAATTAGGTTTCTGCTTTGAATCACTCTAGGCAAGCTCTCTTAGAAAGAAACTGAAAAGACTGGCCTTGCAGGCTGAAGATAGTCTTTGCAAATACTTCCTGTCATATATTTACTTTCCTGAAAACTCATCAGAGTTATTGTCCTGATTTTTGTCATAGAATCCAGGGCAGTGCGAAATGTCCTTTCTCAGATGGCTGCACTGATCACCTGTTTAATTATTTCACTATGTACCAGGTAATTTTTATTTCTTTTATTTGTTGTTTCTGATGTTAATGCTTGCTCCATTTCCACTGCTGAATAAAACATAAATGATGGGTCACACTGTCAAAGTTAGGTATGTCTCACTGTGAAAATTATTCCCACATTATAGTCAATTCAGACAAATATCTGAACTACACGGGCACAAAAGTAAGAAATATGTATGCAGATAAGTACTTTGTCAAGTGTGTTTGGACAGGGGTTTTGAAAAGCTATGAAGAACCTGAATGGATCCATGTCTTTCCAAGTCACCTAGAGGGGCATTTCCCTCAGTCTGAGAATACTGAGGTCTTTATTTCTGGATTATCCTCAACAGTTTAAGTAATTTAAAGTTTCAAATTGCAGTTCGCCTACCAGAGCTCAGAGAGCTCATCTGCAAGAACCTTCTGTCCAACTTCCACCTAGGCTTCACCTCTACTAACCCAATGTGTGTCCCTTGGGTTTTTTCTAACCTTTATGGGTACTGTTATGTTCTCAGGTATTTGCTGGGAGGATTGCCTGCCACTTTGTTGCTGATAACTTTCGTTTGTAAGTACAGACTTTCTTTATATTCAACACACAATATTTTACTAAGTCACATCTAAGGACCAAAATCCACCCTTGGATGTGCATCCATGGCTCTAATTGATGCTAATAAGAGTGATATGTGGGTATATGGGGACAGAATGTAACCTTCAATCAGTTACAGGATTTTGCATTTATATTTCACAGTTCTTTTGTCCCAAGCCGCTGCTGTGTCGTCTTCCTTTAGTCTTGACACATCTTTCAAAACAACTAAGTTTTGGTAAGTGGCTCCAGTGTCATGTGATGAATAGAGAAAATCAGAAATGTTATATTAAGAAGAGGAAGGAAAGATTCCTTCTGTTGTTTTCATGTCAAAAGATACAAGGCAAGATCTGAAGATACTGATGGAGGGTTTGGCTTTTCCTGTTGCTGATCTGTATTCATAGAAACTTTGTTTATTTTGAAAACTGCCTTTTTATAATGTGCAATAAATGTCATATCACCAATTTGTTAGAAGAAGGTAAACCCAATATGCCATAACATGCAGAGACAGAGCAAGCATAGTAACCTATAATGAATCCAGAGGTCTGCTTTCCAGCCTTGCACTGAAGTCCACTTCCAGGCCACCAAACTGAGCCTTTATTTTTAACTGGGAAATTAAAACCAGCTAACTCTGCTGCTAGTTACAGGACCACCTTCCAGGCACTACAGAATTGAAATGTCTCACTAACCCAATGCATGATTACATTCAGGACAGAGCTTTGCCTCAGGCTTATACTGTAGTCTGATCAATGTCTTAGAAGCATTTAATCAGTCTCATCAGTTGAATAAAGGTACTGACGTTGCTGTTTCAGATGGGTTTATTTCAAAGTTGTGCATAGACTCCTAAATGGATTTAGATGCATAGCATCTAAATGAAGCTTCTAAATCCTTCTGGAGAATCACAGAATCACAGAATGGTTTGGGTTGGAAGGGACCTCAGAGATCATCTAGTTCCAACCCCCCTGCCATGGGCAGGGACACCATCACTAGTATAGGTTGCCCAAAGCCTCATCCAACCTGTACTGAAACACTTCCAAGGATGGAAAGACTTACATGTTGAGGGGGTCTGAATTGTACCTTTAGAGCAAGCTCAGACACAGGTCTCAATGCTGCAAGCATATCTGTATGTACTGGATTTATTAATTATCATTCTTGCATTTTTTATGCATCAGAAAATTCTTCTGAGTGTGTAAAATGTAAAATGCTGCTAAGTAAAACAATTTGGGCTTACATGACTTCTTATGTGGTAAAAGTGAAGCTCAACAAGGACATTGTTTCTGAAACTCTGTCAGGGTTCAGAAGTTCAATGTATCCCAAGGGCAAGAAGACAATCTGGCAGACCTCTTAGCCTTTGACTTGTGTATAAGTTACAAACAACAAGGCACAACTTGGAGGGCAATATTGCAATAATAATTTCACATTTTGAGCATCCAAGGGTCTTAGCAGAACACCTTGGATACTCAAGGATAGTATATTACACTTTGTTACTATGTCTTTATTCCAAATAAAATCAAGACACCAGGTTAGGAGTAGTGTGTTGCAAACACATGCTCCAAAGTACGACTTTCTGACTTCCTGAATAGTTTAGCCCTGACTCATAAACCGAACTGTTCTTCACAAGAGGAAAACAAATACACTCAGAGAGTTTCTCAGTCACTGGTATAAGTAGAATGCCTCTTTATGCTCATCACAAAGGAGAGGTTACCTGCTCAAACAAGTAGTCCTACAGCTTAACTGAATGTGGCCAACGAGGACCCACATATATCCTCCTTAAACAAACTGGTTTGAATCAGGATATACAAAAATGTTTGTTTATTTGTTTGTTTGTTTTTCCTACAGGAAATAATTGGAAACAATAATTGGTGAGTATATGTTTGACGTTTATAAGTTTAGAAAGAATTCCTTACATTTTGTTCTGTTAGAAAATAGGGTTCAAGCATACTGGAGAGGTTTCCTGCCCTTTTCATTAAAAGAAGGTTTGGCTTCAGGACCCTTTCTAGTTTCCACTGCAAATCACTCCACTCTCCTGTTTAAAACTCCTTTTTTATTAGGATGAAATATTTTTTTATTGTTTGACAACAGTTGCTAAAGAGTGTTGTTGCTATTAAACATCTGTTTGAGCTTCAGCACAGAGATAATGTTTTTTGGTAATGGGCAAAACAAGTCCTCCTTTTTCCAAGTGTCAGGCCAGGGGCTGTGCTACCCCAACTTGGTACCATTCCACAGGAGTGAAGCAGCATCAACATGTATCAGCCCAGAATATCTGGAAAAGACTTACAGATTCTTCTCTCCTCTTCCCTATTCTTTTTCAGACAAGTCTTATCCTCAGTCTCCAGTTTCTGTTTATCAAGCAATTTGATAAATTTGATTAAATGAAACTTTAAAATTAAATATCAAATTGATTTGATAAATCTTGGTGCAGTTCAGGATCCTTAAAACAAGAGCACTGGTTTATTTGTACTTGGGGCTGGCCACCCCAGTCCTGGCTCCATTACTTCCTTTATCTCTTTGCTTTGAAAAGATAAAAATGAACAGAAGGAACTAAATGGAGCTGTGTCGGGGCTTGTGTTCCTTACAGTGTGGATAAAACAGTCTTGTTCATCAGTTTGCTGGTTGAGTGCAGTTCAGCTTCTGAGATCTAAAAGCAGCTGCACAGCTGCAGACTCAACCTAGAAAACCTTTCAGTCAGTCCTCGGGAAGGGGATCGTCACCCTGAGCATTTTAAAATGGCACGCAGGCATTTGATCACTCTGCAGACTTACTAAAGCCTAAGATGAAAAATTCATCCTGATCCAATGTGCCAAGCAGTGGAAACTAACCACAGCACTTCTTAAAGCCAATGGGACTGCTCCTGTAATGGCTGCAGCAGCTTTAAAGCTCATGCTGATTTTGAAAGCCACTATCAAAATTAACCAAAGCAGGTACTACAGGATGGAGTGGAGAACTTGGGACTCGTGGTCTAGCAGGAGTAAAGTAAATACAAATTAGCACAGGATACTGCACGGCAGGACCCCAGCATTTCAAAATAACTTTGTCTCTTGCCTTTCATACCTCTGTATATGTCAAAATCAGTTCACTAATAGTTTTCATTTTCCATCCTTCTCAAATTTTTTTTTCTCAGGTCTTCAGCATCAAACTACCAGGTATCTCCTTATGGCCATCATTAAACATGTTCCTGTGAGAAGAAATTACAGATTGTTTTAGTATTCTTCCTTCAAAATACAGTTAATTTTAGCTTTATTTTCACTCTGGTTAAACTGTGAGTGAGGCAACACTTCTTGGAGACTATCTGAAAGCAGTCGTGCAAAATGTTTGCCATACCTCTAGACTTTTATGTCAGGTAAGTCCAATGTAGGCATGGGTTCCTACAAGCATTTTGATAATAAACTGATTGTAAAAAGTGTTCTGTAATTTCCATTCAGTTTCTGGGTAAACAGCTGATATCTCCCAATACTTTATGCATTAGATAATGGATAGTGGCTGAGTACATGCAGTTACATATTTTAGAAGCTTTATTGTACTGTAGATCCTGTCTTTTGGCTTTTATGCTGTGCATTAAGAGGAAAAAAAAAAGGAAGAAAGAAATATTCTTGGAAGGAAAACACTCTTCAGAAAACCAGGAATCAGGACATGGGGAAGCAATGATGAATGTGAAATACTTGGATTGAGGTACCACAGTGCAAGACCTGCAAGTATTTACTGTGGAAACACTGAGCCTTATTTTTAAACTTGGATCTTTGTTACAGCAGAGACTAAATGACACATAGAACCTGTGGGTAACCAAAAACTGTTATCTTGAGACTCCAAGCTTCTAATAATCTGCCTCTTAAAATACCCCCCGCTATCCCAGTTTACCTAGGACACCGTGGATTTCATCTTCCCATGCAACAAAACAATGATAATAAGTGAGGATGCTATTGCCCACCAAATCATTGTATAACTAGGGCTGCTTCTAGCCTATGTGTCTCCTGTTGTGCTAAGAGCAGTGCTAGCACAGCCCCAGCTGGTGAATTGGACATGGAATGCTGCTGGCGGAAGGGCTTGGCCTGCTCATGGGGGTAAAATCAGGCTGGCAGGCATAATGACGGGGGTTTGAAAACTCCACAGCCACAGCGTGCAAATGAAAGGTTCTGGTGGAAGGAAGAATCGACTCAACTGGAACACCACTGTCTGTCTATTTCTGTGTCTAAGCCAAGTTCAAGCAGGCTAGAGCTGTATTGCTGGCATCAAAAATCCCAACAAATGGTGCAGTGTGGAAAAAGGTACTTGAAATTAACTTAAGATGTACATTTCTTGTTCAAAGTGTAAATACACACTGGTTGCATTTTAAAGATGAGCATCAATAGCCTTAGGAGTACAAAGAGCAAAATTTCACTCAAATTACCAATTTTTCATAGTAATTTACTTTTGCATTAAATGGACTTTATATGCAACAGACCATCTGATGTTACAAGACTAGATTCTGTAATTTCAATAAATGGCAAAAATAGAATGTTCTTCATCATAAAAACAGATATATTATGTAGCTACAATGATACTTATAGTCCTCATTGTCATATTTACTTGCAGTTAATATGCTTGAATAATTTGTCAGTAGTAACTAATTCTGCTTCTTTATTTACTTTAACTGAGGAGACAACTGAGAGTAAATATCATTGTGTAATATGTATACATATCTTATTAGCTATTTTATTGCAACTTATAGCAAGTCCTTTACTAACTGCACTTTTTAAAGTAAAGGATTAGTATCTTTAGTGTTTAAATAATCTCCTAGAAGAAGAATCTGGAAAATCCAACACTCAGAGAAGAGTCTAAGACTGCGATTACCCTGCAGTCATCAAAGCAATTATGCTGAAAACTAGAGAAACCTGAGCTCACTGAGCAGTAGTTAGTGCAGGTACAACAACTAGTGAAGAAAAAGCTAACTGAATGTGCAAAAAATCTGGTCTAAAATGAATTGCTATAATGTATGAATAAATATAAAATGTAAATCAGAATTGTTCTGATCTGGAGGGAGGGAAGTTCTAGGACAATTTGGCAACTGGAGTTCAAGGGCTATAAATAAGATGCTGGGGATCTGTTAGGAGCTGTCCTCCATGATACTCATTAATGTTGAATTAACAAAGTTCTATTCAGTTACCAGACTGGTTGGTTGTGGCAGTTCCCTTCTGTATCTTCCGAAGGATGTAAAAGCAAGCCTTGTATTGTTTCTCTGAAAAGAGGCACAATGAGATGTTATATTCAGTCCTGTTACATGAAAAATTGAAGCTGCAATCTGTCTGATGAAAAACTGAATACAGCATTTCCTAACCTAAATGTTTAAATCCAACTTTCAGAGGTAATTAGCATCAGCAGTAATTAGTATTTGCAGCTTCTGTTAACTAGAGTATCAAGACTAAGATAACTGTGAACTTAGTTCTAGCAAAGTAAAACCACTTGTTGATGAATTATTAGCTGACACATCTACAGGAAGACTGCTAGAATTTTATGTTTCTGTCCACAGTGATTAAACTTTTACTCCACTTTAGCACCTTATTTAGAAAAAGAGAATCAAAGAAGCGTTCCAAGGTACAGATTTACAACCCCTTGTATAGTATCTCATACTTTTTGATACTCTTTTTTGTTTGGTTGGTTGTTTCTTTTTGGTTTTAATCATTGCACTTTGTCTTATACTCTCCCATTTCTTGCTGTGCTCAGCTCAATTTCAGGGCCATTCTTGAGGATATATCATGTAGTGCGTAATAGTGACCATGTTTGAAGGAACTGTAGCAAGCACAATGATAATATTTATGGCATACCTCAGCTTATAATGTTCCTTGTCTGTGAGCAAGTTTGGTTTGTATTTATCCTAAAAGCATTACTCATAGAAGCCAAACCACAGAAATATTAACTTTTTTTATATAAATGATATGGAATTAACCACAGTGGTCCAAAATATAGGTATGGCCATTTAGTCCTGTTCTGCTGAATATATTCTTTGATGTATTTATGGGGGACTTTTTTTGGTGAATTATTTGGTTTGTAAACCTCTGTGCATTTTAATAAACACTGAGCAAAACTGTTACTTAATTTTATATTATTTCTTATTTACAGTTTCTCATGCTGGGGTTTTTTTTTTCCTTATCTCTGGCTTTTAGATATCAGTAAAGTCTTTCCTGTTCACATTTCTTCCTTTATTTGTCTTCTTAATAATGAAGATTTTTATTAGGAATTGCATGTATTTCAATTAATTTATTATTCATGCCCTGCCCTGTAGACTGTGTGATCTCTGGGAGAGGATTTATTGTTACTTTGGTGTTAACATGAAATCCTCATTTTGTTACAGTTACTAAGTAACTGTTACTGCCATAGAAAATAATAATCATATGATAATAATAATAAAAATAGTAATAATAATAATGATGATAATAATACCAACCACAACCATCCCAAAACAAGTAACAATACGCTATTAGGAAACCAATAGAAAGACATAGGTTCAGGTTCTGAGTGGGTATCCATCAGGTGATTTACATCAGCTAAGGCTTTGAGTATTTTAACAGCCAAAGATTCAGGCTAGGGCTCTAGAATCTTACGTCAGTATATGCCAATGATACAGATATTCAAAATATTTCTGATGCACTGTAATAATAATGTTATAAAGTTTTTCATGACATATAAACATATTTCATATTGCATTGTTTTATGCATTTAACAAATAAACATGTAATGTTGTACAGGCTGCAAACATTTTGTTGCGTGAAGTATATTTGGAACCTGTGTAATCAAGTATGTGAAGCAATGCTGCATCATTATATCAACTGCAAAAGAGAAGATGTCAGACATTATAATTTCTGGAGCTGTCTGAGCAGCTGCCTGAGGCCTCCAGCCATAGCTTTTACTCATGTTAGAAGGTAACTTCACCACAGGTTGTTACAGTACAGTGATGGCAGGAGAGAGTCCACAGAAACAGGAGGCAGGAGTGCCTAATCCCCATGTCCACAGCATTGCAAATTTCAGGCTGCTGTTGGAACGGATCCATGAGTTAAATACAGTGAGTGGCAAGAGATGTTTTGAGGTGACAACCTGCTGGGACAATGTCCCAGGTAAAGGGTGGAGGAGGAGCGTTCCCTGAGGGGGAACATCCTGCTTCCAGGTGGCACTGCAGTGCCACGGAAACACGCTTTCAGCCCAAAATGTGCCAGGCAAGCTAGTTGATGAATAATCATGAGAACTAAAATAGACATCCACCTGAGGAAGAGGCATTTCATATATGTTTGCCCAGGTGCCAGGAGCATCCAGAGAAGAAATCTCCTGGATTATACAAAAGCCATTTTGCTACTTAGGCTCCTCTGGCTGCTCTGGGCCAAGGGCACAGCCCTCGAAGCGGGTACAGGGAAAGCACAAAGCCTGACTGAAGGCCTGGAGGCAAAGGCCCCGGAAGGCAGGGTCCGGCTCACGGCAGCGCCCAGATCCGCCGCCGCCGCCCCGCCCGCGGCCTCCCGCCCGGCCCCGTTGCCGTGGCGGCACGGCGGCGTCCTGCAACGTCAGCGGCGGCGGGCAGCTGAGGGCGGCCATGGTGCGGAGTGAGTGTCACCGAGAACCGCTTCCCTCCCCTTCCCCGGCGCCCCTTCCCTCTTTCCCAGGACGTGTCCCACTCCAGGTTTCCTCTCCCCACACCTGCCCCCTTCCCCACCGTGTCTTGTCGCCGTCGCCGTCCCAGTCCCAGTCCCAGTCCCACCCACTAGCCCCTCTCCCCTCACGCTTCCCTTGCTCTCCTCTGTTTCCCTCCTCCCTGATACTAACGACCCATTTTATTTCACCGAGCACAGCACAGGGATGCGCCTCCCCCCTTCCTGAAAGGCACAACAGCAAGTGGCCCAGGGGCGATGCTCGCCAGGGTGGCTTGTGTCTGGGCCTGGAGCTGGCAGCGCTGACCTCTCCCTGCAGTTACACACTTTCAATGCCATATGAGAACTTACTGTTTTTAAGTAGAAGCAGCCAATGCAGATGCTTTTTCAGACACATAAAAAAAAAACAAAACCCAAATGAGACTAAAACGCACCATTCTATTATGAATACATAATCTTCCAGAGGTAAAGCAGCATGACTTAAAAGACTGAGTGCTTATTTCACTCAAGAAAAAAAGATACCGAGGAATTCCCTTCATCTGTGACTGTCCCTGTGATCTGTTTTGTTTGTATACAGTCACTGGACAGCCAGTCTCTTGCTGGGCTAAAACACTGCTTTGGAAAAGAACTCCTCCTCTCTGCATGCAACTGGCAGATGCCTGCGTTGAGCAGGTGCTGCCTGAAGGAGAATGGCTTCATCTCCTGAACGGTGTGGCGTGAATTTCAGTCTTAAAATAATGGTTGAGCACTTCACTTTTCTGAATGCAGGCTCCCCTGCTGTTTCTTGATGTAGCTGCAGCTGTCCACCTGCTCATTCTTTCCATTTCTTCAGTGCTTTGTTATCTGCTCCTTTTTGAGTAAAACATATAAGTTGTGGAAACCCAGCTGTAAGATCTTCAAGATCCACTGTTAACTCCAGTTGACTGATGTCCTTACTTTCTCCTGTGTTCATGGGAAACTGGGAACAGCTGCGATCTCTCAAGTCACTGGTCCTTTCTCCTTTACGACATCAGATGATCAGGAATTTCTCAATAAGAAGTAACCTTACAATGTATTTTGTCAATAGGAAAGCTTGTATTTACAATGCGTTGTTCTTTATTGCAAATTTGCTACCTCTTAAATGAACTAGATAACATATCTCTCTCTATATATATTATTTGCCTGGTATATAACATATATATGACATATAAAACATATATATATGACATGTTTCACATCCATATATATTACATATATATGTTATATATGACATATATAACATTTATATGTTATATATTGGGAAAATCATATGAGGAGCGGCTGAGGGAGCTGGGGTTGTGTAGTCTTGAGAAGAGGAGGCTGAGGGGGAGACCTTATCACTGCCTACAATTACCTGAAAGGAGGTTGTAGAAAAGTGGGTGATGGTCTCTACAGCCACGTGACAGGTGATAGGACAAGGGGAAATGGCACAAAGCTGTGCCAGGGCAGATTCAGATTAGATGTTAGGAAAAAAATCTTCACTGAAAGAATTGTTGGGATGTGGAACAGGCTGCCCAGGGAGGGGGTTGAGTCACCATCCCTGGATGTGTTTAAAGGACGGGTAGATGAGGTACTTAGAGATATGGTTTAGCATAGGACAGGAACAGTTGGACTTGATGATCTTAAAGGTCTTTTCCAACCTAGTGATTCTGTGATACAAAATGTCAAATCTTCATTCAGTTTCCTATAGCAGGTCCCCAAAACAGTTCCCTAAAGGTCCACTGTAGCTTCTGTTGGGAATGATTGGCTCTGGTTTGTAAACCATCTGGTAGTTGAAGAGGATGTTTTTGCATAATCAGTGCAACAATCACATCAATTTTCTTTTCATCAGCAAAGGGAAATGTGACTGTAATAAAACCCTGCCTGGAACAGTTTACACGACTTCTTTTTATGTAAAGGGTATAGAGCATAATGTTGTCTCCAACATGTAAGTATGCAGATTGTGGAGTATTGTTTTCTTGCTCAGAAATACCTGTTTGCACTAGAAATGCCAGCACTGAAAGATCTGCCATCAAACACATTAAGAAGCAGGACTTTTTTTTTTTTTTTTAAATTCCCAGCAGATTTGCCAAGTTACTTATTAGAAATGCCAATGTTTTTCATATTTTCTGTGAAGACTAAAATATTTAGCCATGATTATTGCCAATTTTTTTTCCTGTTTTCTCCATTAATTTAATCAGGTTTAATCAACGGGCTGTTGAAAGGAGATAGTGGTTCAGATGCAGCAAACCTGCCCAACATGATTAAAAAGGAAAAAGACACCTTTCCCAATTTGGTTTATGTGCAGATGAGATCCTCTCTTACATCAGTATCAGTACCACCTTTACATAATTCTGTAAATCATATGCCAGATGAAAATGTTGAATGAAGGGACATTTAACCCTGGTCACCTTTAAAGAATATAATATACTAAAAACCAGTTTCACCTCTTGCCCAGAGGCTGTAGCTAGAGGAGCTGCACTGACATGTACAAGTTTGGGTTGTATTGGTGTGTTGTTTACCCAGCTTGTAGCAGCCCAGTCCGTGTGGATGTGTGCAGGCATTCCAGCACCACTAATAAACCAGATGATTTCACAAAACCTCCCTCAGACAAAGGAGCGATGAAATAATACTTTTAATTAATATGTGGTAGGGATAATTTGTTTTCACGGATCTCTGTATTTATGTTTTTTTCTTTTTACTGATTTTTCCTCAGTCTTTTTGAAAGGCTTGCTAGTCTTTTAGTTTTTTGGTGTTTTGGGTTGTGTTTTTTTTTTGTATTAGCAATCATGAAGACACCTATGCTATTTTGATAAAACCCTAGTTTTTCAATCAGTACTTCACTGTAGTTCACTGCTTGTCAAGGAGAGGAGGATGGTATTACTTTTTGGTGCAGTGGGCTGGAAACAAAGTAATAACATCCAGCTCAAGATAGAGTACCAGTTCTCATAGAATTTCTTTATTACACAAAGCCTTTTCACTGTTTGCAAGATTGCCTGGCATTAAATATTACTACATAAAAACTCTGAACCCAGCTCGCTTTTTTTTTCAGCCACTGAAATTAACTGGCTGCTAATGAGCTGGTAGTGCCTAAGAAATACCCAGGATTAAACTTAATTCTCATATAAACATTTATAAGCATGAATTAGTTATGGCTTTACCTCAAACATGAAAAAAAGTTAAAAATATCTGACCACTTTCAACATTTATCCTGCTTATTTATCCTGTGCACACTGTGCTGGTGGAAGAATAAGATGACACACTGTAGCTAGTTTACACACACAAACACACACCCCCCCCCCCTTTGGGATGTGAACATCTGGCATCAGGACATAAAAGAACATAAAACACTCCACCGCTTGTCTACATGAAACAGTCTGCAACTGAGCTATGCTGAAAATAATGGATGCTGGATTAATTTCTGCAAGGGTTATGGAAGACTCAGCAGTTTTTGGATGGGTTTTTTAAATGTTACAGGTGACAGGAGTGTGTTTCACAAATGATGTTTACTGGGGCAGAATGGGCTGAAGTTAATTTGTCACTTGGTGTCTTTTCTAGTAGATATTATTTTCATGTTCCTACTGGATATCTATTTGGTACAGTGGAACAAAAGAATTTACTGATTTTAGAAGTTGTTCTTAAGTCAGATGGCAGAAAATGATTAAAGGGAGGTATCACATCTAATGTTTCTTTCAGTCACTGAAGATCTTGTTAGAAGACGGGCAGAACACAACAACTGTGAAATTTTTTCCCTGGAAGAAATCTCTTTACATCAGCAGGAAATAGAAAAACTAGAGTATCTTGACAAATGGTGTCGAGATTTAAAAATTCTCTATCTTCAGAATAATCTAATTCCAAAAATTGGTAAGTGCTTTCAGGATATTTTTCTTTTCAAATGGATTTCTATGTACAGTTTTGAAATCCGGAAAAACTGTTGTGCTACACTTTTAAGGGAAAATGAAGTGAGTAACTACAGAAAGGCTCTTTGTGAATCTGCTCTTGCAAGGTTTCTTTTCCATGTCTCTTTAGTAAATTTCTAAGAAGCTCAGAAATTTGCAAGGGAAACTTGAAATGAAAAAGGTAGAACTGAGATACAAGTCACAAGAATATGAGTGTGGAACACCCATTATTGATTAAAATCTCATAAAAAAAGATGTAACTTAAATATCCTGTCTTTGTGGTAAACACTGCCAAACAGTTTAGCTGTGTACTGTGATATCATAGGACTAGCTCTCTTTAAACTCATTTTTAAATTCAGTTTGTATATAAATTCTATTTTCTGTTAACATTTTAATAATTTTTATTCAGATAAATTACTTGTTTTTGTGCATAAGCTATTTACATTGAAATCTCCATGTTTTTCCTGTACCTCAGAAGTTATAATTCTGTACAGTCTGTGGTTCATGGTATAGGCTCATGTTTGCTAGGCTCTCTACAGAAAGATACAGCATCAGGCATGGGGCTGGAAAAGCTTAGACTCTATAGTTAGTGTGTGGATGAAGAACAGAAAGTCTAAAGTGCTCAGGAATTTTATTATATTTCTTTGAAGTTCCTTAAGAGGAAGAAAAAAATAATAATCTGAATTTTTAGGGTGAAATTCTGTGCTCAGAGCTTGTAGGCAAAGGTGCTAAATCTTCTGGAGGGGCTCATCAGGATACTCCAGGGGAGTATCTGTACTGATGACATCTGCATTTCTTTGACCAGGGGAATCTTCTCCCAGAGAAAGATTTTTTAAACTGCTTTATGCTGCTCTGCCCCTTCAAAAATGGGACTAAGATAAATTGGCTTTCTCCCTGTTACTGTATCCTTAATAAGGCACAAGACTGTCTCATTCCTTTGTCACCACTCATACCTCCTTTAGGGTAGGACTGTATTGCATATTACTGTTCAGGTTACTGTTATTTGCACACATATTTTTTTTTCTGTAATCTCAGTCTTCTGATATTCAATTTGTATCTTAATCTAACTGTAGGAGTTGGAAAAATATGCAACTTCCTACTTCACATATTCTTGTATAATGTAACGACTTTCCAAGACAGTGCTTAGTAATAAATGAAAAAAAAAACCCAAAACCAAACACCAAAACAAACAAAAAACCAAGATAGAAGTAGTTCCCAAAAGGGTTGCCAATACTTTGTATTAGAAAGTTCTGAATTTGAGAAGTAATTCTTCCCAGTGGATGCCAACATGTCCATGCAGAGCACACAGCATTACCAAGCACACTTTAGAATATCGTAACTTGAATGATTTATATTGACTCTGTTGGGCTGTGTCTTTTCTCCTCTTGAGGAAAACTCAAGATCAGACTTGCCTAGTAATCAGACAGCAAGTTGTATGGCATCCTCTGTCAGGATGAGTCCTGGTTCTTTTCCCCTTGTCCCCATTCCCTTTTCCCCTTTTCCTCTCTCCTCCTCTCCTTCTCCCTTGCCTCTCTTCCCCTCCTTTTTTTCTTTTTCCTTTTTCTTTCCCTTTTCCTTTCTGTTCCTTTCATAGAAGACCAGCACAAGAGAAACTTTATGACTTCATTGGATAGGTTTCCCAGTCAGATCTTCAAAACGTCTAGTATTCAGGGAGAAATTGGCCAACGGTGTCACAGGTTATACTGTGTATTTCATCTCAGATTTATGTCTCTGGCCCGTTTGTCATGTATACCAAGTGGTATTTGCATTTTTTCAGACATTTGGGGGACTGATGAAGATGGTTGCACCCCTATTTCCTCTTTACCCCCTTTTTTGTATTCAAAGGAGGCAAGACTGGCCATTCTGACACAACCCTGCCCATTGTGAACCTGCTTGTTTCAATAGTTCATGGTGAAAACGACACAGGTTAGAGTCCGGACTTGGAGGCTGTCTGTCTGTGCCTCTGTGTGGCTTTGTTTTGTTCAAACTGAAGCCATAGATATACTTAATTGCATTTTTTTTTATAAGAGAGGAGAGGGAATTTTTTTTATTAACCCTATAGATAAAAGATCTTCAAGAATTACATATATATAATGAAGCCAGTGTTTTCTCTATTACTCAGTGTAAAACTCTAGTTTGATAAAGCTTGACTAAGTATGTCCTGATCCTTTTTGAGTTTCATGACAAATTAAATGGTTTGCCATGCTTTTTGGCCAGTCCTCTTACATTAGATACATATTTTATAAATTTGTGGTAAAAAATATGTTTATGAACTTCCTTAATATTTTTAACTTGTGTTTTCAGATAAATTTTGGATTTATCTTATTAGCATTATAAAATATTATTCAGCAATAATCTGATGCATATCCTGACTTGTCCTTCCTATATTTCTGCTTTATTATTTCCTTGAAGGAAAGTGAGCAAGTGAAATGATAATGCCATTTCCAATGAAGAAAAGTGAAATAACAAATACTCTTTTGTTACAGAAAATGTGGGCAAACTAAAGAAGCTGGAATATTTAAATGTAGCTTTGAACAACATTGAACGCATTGAAAACCTGGAAGGTCAGATTTTAAACAAACCATTTTGCCTTTTCCTATTGAAACACTTAAGTTGTGACGTAGTGTAAAAGAGGGCGGAACCCGTACAGTATGTCCATCCGTAAAAGTACTTCGTGGGTACTCAGAGCATTTTTGTGTGCAGTGTTTCAACAAATACTGTTTTGAGGAAATGTTTCCTTCTGCATCAGTGTTATCAATGAACTTCATTACATGTCTTTTAACTTGGTTTTTTGCCAGTTTTAGCCATACCGTGAAGAGTCAGTTGAGGCGAGGTAACAAGGCATTCAGACTGTTAAAACTGAAGTCCAGCTTATCCAGAAATGAATCACTGAATGGCTCATCTAGTATACCAGCACTGACCACAAAGTTTTGATAGTGATAAAACCAATAATGTTTTGATATTTTATATTTTACTGATTTTTTTTTTTCTCACTGTAAATATTTTGACATTAATCTGTGAGTCACTTGTGACTGGGAAAAAATGTATTCTGATAGGATGAAATTATTTGACAATCAATATATGGAGATAGTTTTATATCCAAGTGTTTCTGTGTGTTTTTATGTGTGTGCATATGTCATGTGGACATTTATGTATTGGACACATTGCGTTATATTTTTTTTCAAACAGGCTGTGAAGAACTAAAGAAACTTGACCTCACAGCAAATTTCATTGGTGAACTCTCCAGTATTGAAGCCCTAAAATATAATATACATCTGAAGGAACTCTTTCTAGTGGGTAACCCATGTACTGAATTTGAAGGTTATAGGCAATTTGTGGTTGCGACTCTTCATCAATTAAAAGTAAGGTTTTAAAAATGAAATCAATATCCAAATCAATAGCCAGCACTGTTGACTGAACATACTAATCCCAAACAAAATAAATGTCTGTCGTGGGAAAACTCAGAACATTTTTCTTACTGTCTACAGGAAATTAAACTATATTCTCAAGAATTAGTGACTACAATAAATAACGAGATAATAAATTAGTTCTGTTTTAACTAAAGCTCATGCATCCCTTAACTTTTCTGTCATTGCCATTGGACATCCTTAATCAAAATTCTAAAAAAATAAATACACCATACACTTTTGACTTTTTTTTCTTACTTGTATTTTATATACACAATGTATTTTTAAATAATTTTCATGGCTGCAGAAAGTTACAAGGTTTTTCGGTACCACACCAACAATATGTACCAAACCAACAGCGTAAGGCAGTAGAATGACAGAAAATGATGTGAAAATGGGCTATAGTGCACTGACTTGAAATAGAGATCACGTTTTGTGCAATGATATACTGATGTAATGATTTCCTGCCATTGAAACAGGCAGTCCCAGTCCTGAAATATGCTCCCACAGTTTCACCTGGAGAAGCACAGATGCTTATTTAACTTACTAAGAGTGAAGTTGAATCACTTAGTTGGAAATAAAATAACTCATCAAAAGAAATAATTTCAGAATACTTTTATAAGCTGAATCAAGGTCAGACAAATATCAGAAATGGTTGAAGTGACTCTCTGTAACTACATATTCTAAGACCAACTGAAATTCCAGGAATCACAGAATCACAGAATCGTAGGGGTTGGAAGGGACCTCGAGAGATCATCGGGTCCAACCCCCCTGCCAAAGCAGGCTCCCTAGCTCATATTGCGCAAGTAGGCGTCCAGATGAGTCTTGAATATCTCCAGAGAAGGAGACTCCACCCCCTCCCTGGAAAATGACAAAAGCAGCTCTCAGACATACAAAGTCATTTTCAGAACTCAATAACAACTTACTGATAATTTTTTATTATAGTATAACTTACATAATACTATGGTGGTTTGAAAAGGCGTATTTTTAAATTTATACAGAAAATAATCTATCAAAATTAACCTGCAGTTTAATGTATTTATTGATTTGAATATGTTTACATTTTCTCACATATCTATATTGATTATTTTTTCCCCTTTGGGAAGTGTTTGGATAGTAAAGAAATAGAACGTTCAGAGAGGATTCAAGCACTTCAAAACTATCCAGAAGTGAAACAGAAAATTAGAGACCAGGAACAAGCTTATCTTCTCAAAAGGGCCAGAGAAAAAGAACAGGCTCAAAAAAGAATGCAAGAAAGAAAGGACAAGAAACAAAACCAAATGGAATCTAAGCTTGGATTTGACAGGTAACAGTAAGCAAAAACAGTTTCTGAGCAAACAGTTCTCTATCTTCATTAGGAATTTTATTTTTCCTCACTAAATAGTTTATATAATTGCACTTAACTATTTTTGTTTGTTTTTATTGTTGATTCTAGCAGAATTATTTTTCCTCATGCATGTTCACTCTAATGAAAAATATAATAAATTAGAAACAAAATTAATTACTGACCTACAGACAGACAGTGCAATAGAATTTTTGTCCCAAAACTCCACGCTAAATTGTCTGGGTGCCAGAAGAGTGTAATTGATAGCTTCTTTCAGGAGAACAGTTGGAAATTATTATTCAAGGTAAAGCAGAGAAAGCAGCTGTTCACCTGTAATTTCTTTTGCTTTAGAGTTATTAGATATGAAGACTCAAACAGAATATTGCAGATCTTTTGAGATGGAAAAGGCTATGGAATGTTGATTTCAATACTTCTTGTACCAAATATCACTGAGATTACCTAGACAGCAGAATGATTTTTGTCTGGGGTTATCTTCCTCTGCAGTTACCATCTGTCTTCTTTTTAATTTAATAGAAATTGAGCTGGCTAAGGAACTTTGTCCTCATAGATCACAGCTGTATCATAAATTCAGTTTTCTCTATATATGGATAGAGAATTTTTTGAAGATTACAGAGGCTTAGGGCTGGAGGGAAAAATCATTCAGGTTCTAAGACAGCACCTGAGGAGATGCCAAAGTAAAATGTTGCTACCCTATAAATTTCTAATCTGCTGCTGCCTGATATTTGACATACTTCAAAATCACACAGACTAAAGGATTTCTTTCACCTGTAAGTTGTGAGGATGTCTAAAAATTCTGCTCCTGAAATTATATCTATTGTACTATCTATCAAGGTTTTCAGAGGGTTAGGCATAACCAACATATCACATAGTTAAGTCAATGAAACACAGCATGTCAAAATAGGTTTTGTTGATGGATGAAAGAAGCAGAGAAGAGGATATTGTCCAAATGTATAAGATGCTGTTCTTGGTAGGAATTATACAGCTATTAGTATTGGGTTAAAAAAAATAAATGTATATTTGAAGTATTCACTAGCAAGTACTGTTACTCTTCCTTCATTGCACTGGGATAATATTCCATGTGATCCTATGTAGCCCAGACTCCCTACAGAACAAAGAAAACCATCATGCAGAAGACAGAGAACAAGAAATGTGGAAAACAGTTGAAGATGAGGAAGAAGACAGAAGATTTTGGGAGGAGCCTACACCATATACTCCAGAGTCTAGATTAGAAACTCACAGATATATTGAAGAAAAACGGAGAGCCAAAGACAATATAAGGTCTGGTTTTGTTTTATTTTATTCTATGAGTTCAGGAAGGGGAAATTTTCAAAGGTAAAGGTAAGGCAATTGCCTCACATTAAATATTACTGAGAACTGACAGTTTAAATCCCTGTGTAAATATGCTCATAAAATAAAAAATAATGTGTTCAGATTTTTCTTTTTTGTTTTTGTTTCATTTTCTAAAATCTATTTATGATACCCTGTATATTGTTTTTCTCAAATAGAGCTTTTAAATATAATTTCTCCTTTCAACTCTTTTTTATGGGCTTTATAAGTTTCACTTTTCTGTGAGTGAACTAATATGTTTCATGTGGGTCAAGGCTTAATATTCTTCATGTTATCTTTTCTATTTTCCATGGAGGATCTGGAGGTGTCTGGCCTCTGAAAAGCCTTTAAAACTTTCTAAACTTAATACTGGTTTTGCTGACCATGGAAAATTAGTGCAGATGCTAACAAAAAGTAATAATGATATTGCTGCTGGCTTATCAGTTCCACAAACATTGTAAACAACGGGGTTTTTTTATTTTTTCCTCTTTTTTCTCCTCTTTTGCTTATAAAACAGCATTTATGTCAGAGATTTTTCTAGCTGTTCTTTTTAAGGACATGCTTTTTAAAAGATTTATCAAGTCTAAGTATTGAAAAAGTTCATTTATAGGGAGCTCTCCAAGAAATTTGGAAATCTGCATAACATGTTGCTGTAATTAATTTACAGTCTAGAACATTCACAGAAGAACCATTGTGGAACTCAGATTCTGGCTAGTTAGAATTTGGTTGTGTTTGGGGATGCCTTGCTTTAGTCAAAAGCAAATGTGTCCTAAAAGTTTCCCTCTAAATACTCAAAGAGAGTTCAATTAGCAATATTCACAAAGATTCATGGAACTGTAGGGGTTGGAAGGGACCTCCAGAGATCATCGAGCCCAACCCCCCTGTCAAAGCAGGTTCCCTAGGGCAGGTCACAGAGGTAGGCATCCAGATGGGTCTTGAATATCTCCAGAGAAGGAGACATCACAGCCCCCCTGGGCAGCCTATAATAAAGATAGAATAATTTTTTATAGATTTTTATAAATTTCAAAGGTATTTAAAGGAGTTAAAAATCTATTACAGTTAATTTTGGTTTAGTGCTGAGATTTTTCTTAGGTAGCATGAGAAACGTGAGAACAGAAAAGTGCCTGTGACAACTTGAAATCATCCTTGCTGGTGGTCAGAAGAGGAAATGTAACTTTAGTATCAGTTACTCAGTATAAAAGGATGCTTATTTTAGTATAAAATTGACATGAAGTGAATCAGACCAATGCTAAATTTGAATCTACCTGTGACACGTCAGCACACATTAAATTTGCCAGCTGGAGACAGCTGATAATGAACTGAGCGGCTTTGGCTATTGCCAAATGAGTGAATACTTGCAGTTTCATTCAAAGAAAATTCAGTCAGGTGTAAAATCAGTTGCAGATGAAAGGTGCACAGGATCTCCTGTAGCTGCCTGTAGCCAGAACTAAGCCTTCCAGCTCATCTCAGAACCACGTTAAACAAGTTATCTCAAATTCTAATGATTATGACGTGACTGAATTTGCCTTTAAATGGTTCACACGAGCAGACAGATTTCATCTAGAAACAGATTTTTAACCACTAAGACACTATAGGATATAATTTCTCGAAGCATTTCTGAGAACTGCATATTTAGAACAGAGTGGTGATTCCTTCACTTTGCCTTTAAGTGTCAAGAGCGGCCATTCAGGTATAGGCAACTGTCCTGGTTTCAGCTAGGATAGTTAATTCTCTTTCTAGCAGCCAATGCAATGCTGTGTTTGGGAGTCAGGATGAGGGCAGTGCTGGTAACACCCTGATGTTTTTAGCTGTTGTCAACCAGTCAAGGACTTTTCAGTTGTTTGTATTTCTTCACTAACTAGAAGGGGGAGAACACCCAGGGAGCTGGGATGGGACAGATCCAGGACAGGTGACTCAAACTGGCCAAAGACGGTATTTCATGCCAATTATGCCATGCTCAGCATAAAGGGGGGCTGGTGGGAGGAGGAGCACATGGCTACAGGACGTGCTTTTGGGGATGGGCCGGTTTCAGGATGGCTCTGAGCTGTACGGTCTGAGTTGTGTGGGTCAGTGAGAAACTGCATTTGTGTAACACCAGTTCTGTATATTTTGCTATAAAGTCCTGTTAATGTTATCTCTCCCTTTCTCTGCTGTCCCAGTGAACAGTTCTTATCCCAACTCGTGAGGTTTGGGTTTCTTTTGAGGTTCGGGTTTCTTTTGAGGTTTTTTTTCCTTCCTCCCCCCTCCCCTCCCCTCCCATCCAGTTCCACACACACCCTCTTAGAGAGAGAGCAGCTGCATGATGCTTGGCTCTTGGCTGGGGCAAAACCACAACACCCACAAACCCAACATTAAAGCTCTCATTTATAGTATCGTTTTTAAAACATGGAAACTTTCTTAAACAGATTTGATTTAGTCATTCCAGTAGCTCTACTTGAATGTTTTTACTTCTTCAAATCCATTGTATTTATAGACAAAACCTTTTTTTATGCTTTTGTCCCAGTTACAGCTGGGATAGAGTTAATTTTCTTACCAACAGCTGGTGTAGTGCTGTGTTTTGGATTTAGGATGAGAATGATGTTGATAACACACTGATATTTTTAGTGGTTGCCAAGCAGTCAGGTGCTTCACAGTTTATTATACTGGACTGCCAACAAGAAGGTGAGGGGTGCCCAAGGAGCTGGCAGGGACACAGCTGGGGCAGCTGACCCCAACTGGCCAAAGAGATATTACATACCATATGATGTCATGCTCAGCACATAGCTGGTGAAACTGCCCGCGAGGCAGCATGGCTCAGGAACTAGCTGAGCATCAACTGGGTGGAAATTTGATATAGCATGTTTTGTTGCTGTAATAAGTTGTTGCCTTAACATCAAATACCAGATAATTCTTACCTCTTGCTATCTTTTTTGATATTAAAAATAAAATACTAGAATGTGAAATCATAAACCATTTTTCTTTCTGTTTTGTTAAGGGAATCAAAGAAGAGAGAGAAGCCTCTTTGGACACTGATCACTGCAGAAGGAAAAGTTCTGAATGTGAACGTCCCTAAGTATGTGAAGTTAAGGGTTTGAACAGGCTAGTGATTAGGGCAGTTATTCTTGTTGCAGTATTATATCCCTGGTGGGGAATTCTAAAATGATATTCTGATCCTTGAGAAAGAATTAGTTTTCAGCAAGTAAAGTTTTGAAGGCTGTTTAACATGTCAGCCTTTGATGATGATGATGATTAAGAACTTGTTTTTCTGTAGAAGATATGTTTTACTCTTTTCGATGGTAAGTCTCTCTTTGAGCATCTTGCTAATAGCGGAAAAAGTTTAACTGGTTTGACTATTGAAGATGAATGTGTGAGTAGCCATTCTAAGTGTAGAAAAATACATCCAAGTAATATATCTGTACAAAACTGGCAGATTTGGGAAGGATATGTAATTCACATCCACGGCCTGAGGTCCTTTGACACTGAATGAGGTCTCTAAAAACAGAAGATGGTGATATGGAGAAATCTCATGTATTTTATCATTGAAATAAACACCTGGGTATTCAAGTTTTTTGGAATGATATTCTAGAGATACCAGCCATGTGTTACCATTAGTTCCACCTGAACCAAGCCTGCCTTTTCTAAGGGAAAACAGGAGGCAGAGAGTGCAAACATTTTTTTCTTACAAACAAGACCCCAAAGAGCCTCCTACAGGAGCCTGATCAAAAGTGGCCTATGAAGGGCCGCTTACCTGACCGCTATCCTCTGAGCAAGTTTTTCCATCTTAAGACAGATTCAGCTACAAAACAAAAGCTAAGAACCTGCTTATTGTTAGCATGAAGAATGCTTTCAAATCTTGGAAATTTATAAAGCATGCAAATTCATGGAATTTGAAAGCTTTCATTGGAGGATCAATGCATAATTTTCAGTGGTATAGGGAAAATTATAGGTAGTGGCAGAAGAGCTCATGATTTTTCCATCTGTGTTAATAGAATTTGATTATGCCTCTAAAGAACACAGACATTTAGAATAAAGCTCTAGCCCTCTTTTTAGGAGCAATACACTTCACTGGAGTTCACTGTTTATAGCAATCCTGTTTGTGTCACCCAAATTTTCTGGATTAGAATTTAGTCTGTGGATGTGCCAGGTAAAAGCAAGATCAATGAGCAGGTTTTGTCATGGCTTCAACAAGAATGTCACAGCTCTTCAGGGCAATCTGGTAGTGTATTGGGCAGACATAAATTAAAAGATATTAGACAGATGGTGTTCTCTGAAGTTTTTGCTTCAATGCAAGAGCCTAACATCTATAGCAATGTCCAAGCTTCTCTGATGTTCTTTAGGAAGGTTAGCAAGAGGAATGGCTGCATGCTAAGAACTCTTTCTCTTCCTCAATTCTGTTTAAGATTCCCCCTAGACAGTATTACAATTCTTTTCACTTTTTCACCCTTCAGTTTTTTGTGAATTCTCAAAATTTGTGATGCAGTAAGAGAAAAAATTGTGAATGGGAAACAAAGCTGTTTTGTATTCTTTGCAGTCTTCCATTAAAAAATATGCATAAACTAAAAGGTCTGTCAGCTTTCTTGCAAGCTGACTCTTTCAGAAAACAAGAGAGCAAAGAGTTAAGAAGTATACCTGGCAAATATTTTTTTTGTCTGAAAAATCTATCACCTAAACTGTTAACATTTCAGCTTCTTTATACTAATAATTTGTATTATATATATAGGTGCATTATATTCTGTTTTTTCTCTAATACATGGGAAAAGTTTGACTATATGAGCAGCATTTGTAAGTCTAGACTAGATGGAGCGTGTCCAGAGGAGGACCAAAAAATGACCAAAGGGCTGAAGCACCTCTCCTATGAAGACAGGCTGAGAGAGTTGGGCTTGTTCAGCCTGGAGAAGAGAAGGCTCTGGGGGGACCTTATAGCGGCCTTCCAGTACCTGAAAGGTGCCTATAAGAAATCTGGGGAAGAACTATTCACAAGAACATGTAGCAACAGGAGAAGGGGTAATGGTTTTAAACTAGAAAAGGGAAGATTTAGGTTGGATAGTAGGGAAAAAATCTTCAATATGTGGGTGGTGGATCACTGGAACAGGTTGCGCAGAGAGGTAGTGGAGGTCCCATCCCTGGGGATATTCAAGGTCAGGCTTGATGGGTCTCTGAGCTACCTGCTGTAGTGAAGATGTCCCTGCTTACTTCAGGGGGATGACCTTTGAAGGTCCCTTCCAACCTAACATGTTCTATGGTTCTGTTTCTATGATCTCTTTACAGTTGTAGTAATAAATGTTGTTTTCATTCATAGCTGGTAAGATTCTTTCACAATTTTAAGAATTCAGCCAGCAGATCACAAAGATACAGCGAATACAATCTACTATCTTATTTTCAACAAAAATCATAGAACTCATAGAATCAAGGATATTGTGCAAATCACATTTCACTTTGGAAATGCACAGGTAGATATTTATACTGTAGGCAAATTAATTACAAAGAACAAAGACACTATTTTGTTTTTGCATACAATAACGTTAGAATTACCAAGTTCTGGGCTTTTCCTGCTTTCTGTGAGCTGTTTCTGGATGCAGATGTTAATGGAGCAGACAGACTTCACCAGCAGATGTCTCCCGTTCTGCATTGACAGACATGTCTTAATTTCAGCTGACCTTCAGCAGAACCCTTTTTTGTTTGGTTGAGTGGGGAGAACAGAAAATAAATGTAGGAATGACTTTGGTTCAAGTGACAGTATTTTTTTCTGTACATGAGGAAAACTGCAACTGTTTGTAAAATGATCATGTGACAAACTCTGAATAGTGTTCATATTATTCAAATTGCTAGCAGTTGAATTTGAAGTGCATCATAATGTTTGCTTATTATTCACTTCAATTCTATTTATCCTGGAGGTGTTTCTTGTCATTATTATTAGGCTTCATTTCTCTTTGAAAGATGATGAAGAGAACAACCAGATCATCTTGGATCTTGCTGTTTACAGGTCAGACTTTTTTTTTTTTCTCTTAATTTTTGCCATTCTTAAATTCTAATACACAGGGTTTCAAATATACTCCACTGTGTAATGAGGACTTTTCAAGATGAAAACAAATAATATAGGCAGTGATGGAATCAATCTTAAAGCCTGTGCCAAAGAAATGAAGCTGAATAAACCAAAGACCCTTCAGACTCTTATGTTACTCCTGAATGAGGACAGTATCTATTAATCCTTTTTGGAATTGATGTTTTCTGCAGTCCGCAAGCAGATTTTCTCCGATGTCCTTTTATACTTATGTAAAATCTTTTCCATTCTTCATTAGCAGATTAGAATTGTAGGGAAGGGTTGGTATTTTTCCCCTATTCTCTGGCCCTAGAAGTGCTCTAGTACACATCATGTCCTTCTAGTTTAATTCTTCTCCCCAGAACAGAGTAGGGTAGCCTTGCCTTACTTTTCCTGCTTACTGGAAAGAGTCCATGGCCCACACTGCTTCCTGAACTGTGCTAGGGCATTACCTGGAAGAAATCTGGTTGAACCAGGCCAACATATGAGAAGGAAACCTGATACATATTTGATACTATATACTGCTGAGCAGTACAGTGGCCTTGCCCATACTTCAGGAAAGGGCTGGAAAACCACAAGCTTATTTACCCGTAATAGGAACTTGTTAAGAGTAAAGCTTGAACTAGTTTTGTACCACAGAAACCCTATTCAATGCCAGGTGTTCTTCCCTTACAGCTCATTAATTTCCCTCAAAAGAGGCCTGTTCCATGTTTCTGAATTACAAGAATTTGGGTTTTTTGAAGCCCGAGAAAATCTGTTTGTGTGCAACAAAATGTTGGATATGTTGTAATATTCTGTGCTCACTTGTAAAAAATCCAAACTAAAAAGCTTTAAGAATTCACCTGAGAAGTAATGTTATAAAAGAAGGGAAATAGAGAATATGTACTTGTGTATTTGCTAGTAGGTCACAGGAACACGAGTGTATGTGTCACATGGTGAAGAGCAGCATGCTAAAGTAGAGATTTTACAGCTCACAAATTTTGGTTGAGATTATTGAAAATTAAATGCACTGTGTTTTCTGGGAACATAAAATATTTCTGTTCATTGTTTTCGCAGCAAAAAAAACCCCAACCCAACACATATTATAAATTTGCTAGTAAAGCCTTCAGAAAGAACAGTAACAAAGTACTTTTACAATTTTAAATAACAAATAGATGAATTTTCCTATTAATGTAAAAGACTAAATGGATAGAAGAAAGACTTTTTAATTTTCCACAAGGATGTTGAATTCTTGCAGTTATACAATAGCTGATGTGGGGGACTTGACAGAATTTACACGTTATTTTATTTGACATTCTTTGAATACACAGAAAGATCATGTTTTTCTTCCAAAGTCATTAAATCCTAATAATATTTCATATAATTTAATAACTGAAATTTCAGTTTATCATTTATAAATTATAAAATCGTCATTAAAGAGCTGTATAGTGAGTGTGGACTGCTCATTAACAAGACTATATTGTAAATTGATTCATTTATTTTTATTTTGTTCTGAAGGCATTTGGACACTTCTCTGCTTGATGTTGATGTCCAGCCAACTTACATAAGAGTACTGGTGAAAGGAAAGGTTAGTGTTTTCATACTGCATTCATTTCAAATCAGAGTTAATGCTCATCATCATTATCCAGTGGACTCTGGATCTCTCTTTTATGAATTACCAACTGTATATACCTATGCAGAAAGAATATGCTTTCAGATTTGCATATAAACAGCACATAAACTATGGAACTCCTATTCAAAAAACATGCAAAGCCTGAAATTTCTCTCTCTCTCATCTCTCTCCTTATTCCCCCCATAACACTATGTACCATAATTCACTGAAGAAGTGAGCTTTCCAGTTGCCCTACACTAGAATTTAGCAATTTCACAATCTGGAATTTATAGCTGACAGAAACAAACGGATGTATATTTTTTTGAAAGGGCATTTAAGATGTCATTCCAGTTTTCTCTCTTCTCAGCAGTTTTAATTTTATCATCAATTTTTTGAAAAAATCAAAGTACTTGCACAGTAAACCAAAATCCCTATTTTTGACTGTACCAACTGCATAAACAAACCTTCAGAATTACTTTATGTCTAAAATAGACTGGATAATCTTTCTCATTTAATTGCTAATATAAGTCAAGCATCATTTTATAACCTTCTTTAGAAATGTGACTTCAGGAATGACAGCAATTCAGGAATATACATATGACTATACTTGTAAGTAAAAGCCATTTAACATGCTAATCATTTATTAGGATTAGTAACACTACATACAAAGTGAGAGGATTTAGGCCTGTATTGTCCTTAAGATCAAAGGATATGACAGTGATGTTTCTGCATGTGTTTTGTCCAGGTCAAAAAAAAAAAGAGTACTATATGTATTTTAGTATGATATATTTCAATCCCATATTTTTTCACAGCCTTTTCAGCTCGTGCTCCCTGAGGAAGTGAAACCAGACAGCAGCTCTGCTAAAAGATCACAGACTACTGGTCATTTAGTTGTCAGCATGCCAAAGGTATGGAAAATAATCCGAAGAGTTGGCGTATCAAGACACTTTACCAAGTATATGTAATCATAGAGCAAGAGGGTTGTGGCAACATGGTGTTTCAACTGAGAATTGCTGCACAGCAGTCCCTAGTACTTAGAGATGCCTGTGTAGAAGTCATATGTCCCTAGTATCCTGAACCCTGTGCTCTTCTATTTCACCTGCACTCAGATGTTTGCCTGTATGGTGTCATGCTGATTAGATTTCTAGTCAATGAAAGTTCTGCTGACAAGTAAAAGTAAACTGAGTTTAAGTGGGGTTTTTTGTATTCTCTTCCCTGCCCAGCTCAGTTCTTGTTGTGTAAATGACAGCAGACAGGTATGGCCACATTATTTGCTCTTCACTGTGTACCCTGGATGTGTAAGCAGTCTTGTGATTTGTGGGATGACATAATGAGTAGATGAGATGATAGAATCAAAGGTGGAATAAGGACATCTGCCCATTCCCAGACATTTGTAAAACAGGAGAGAATAATGAAGGTACGACCAGTAATGAGGAATAGTTGAAGATATGGAGATCAACTTGCCTTACTGAAGCAGGCAGTGAGAGAGGTAATGGATGGCCAGCCAGCAGCCAGTGGGAGTTAGGGGGCAGGAAATGCAGGGAAGATGCAGCAGCACAGAGGGAATAGAAGGCAAGGTGCATAGGGAATCTGAATGGAAGAGGTATCTTCAGGTTTGAGGCATGATGGGTGGGATGGTGGAAGAAATGAAAGCATTTAAGGTGAGACTTGATGTCATCTGGTGCAAGACTGTGTTCTTGGACCTGAAGAAAAGTAGAGATGGATAGAAGTGTGTGGAGCAGACAGGGAGCTGAAAGTTTTGGGAAGACAGAGCTCTGGAGATGAGAATGGGTTATATGGTGGGGTTCTGGGAGCTGTAGAAAAGGTTAATCAACTTCAACATCATGCTCACCAGCCATTATGCCTTTGGAGGGCTGGACTGCTTTTAAGGCCTCTAGGACTGCATCATGTATTTTTGGCTTTCAGAAATAGGGTAACTCTGTCCAAGGATAATTATAGGAAAAAAATATATTCTTGGTGCTCTAGCCTGATTCTTCTGGCCTCTAGTAAGCTTCTCTCCTACGTAGGAGCAGTGGTACATGGTGCTACATATGACTCTGCCAATATATATCAATTACAGCATTTTCTTCTGAAGAAGAAACCTTCAGCAGCTATGTGGGGCAATTTCTTTCTCTTTTGTTCTGATTTAATTCTAAGACTATGCAACT
Organism: Porphyrio hochstetteri; assembly: GCA_020800305.1. Taxonomy (NCBI): domain Eukaryota; kingdom Metazoa; phylum Chordata; class Aves; order Gruiformes; family Rallidae; genus Porphyrio; species Porphyrio hochstetteri. The sequence goes on from CM036906.1 coordinate 9,938,978, forward strand.
AGCAGTTGTAACTAAACAGTTATTTTTCAGCTCTTGGCTTTTTCCACCTGTGGTTCTATACATTGTATGTTTTCTTCTACCCTTCAGTCCCATACCATCTGTCTTGCCCTACGTGAACAGCCTCTCATTAAATCACAAACTGTCGCTATAGGATCAAGCATGCAGTTTTACCAGGATCTTGAAGAATACTGAAAATTTTACTTGTTTGGTTAAGATCTGTATTTTATTAATGCTGAAATCTCACTCATATGTGGATTTATACTTTACTAAATGTATTTCTTTGAAACAGAAGCCTTGATATTTGCTGTTCTGGATAATATAATTTTCAAATATTTCTGAACAGTTTTGTTTACTATTTACTTGTCTCTTGGATATTTTGAGTACTGTCAGTTTTCTATCCCATAACCTGCTTTTATTACTCATATTTCTTGCATGTCTCTTTTTGGGTTACCAGTGCCTTAGAAAAATGTAAATACTTCAAAGATCCTCTGGATGTATTAAAATCTGCTGCCTGCCTAGAAAGCCAAACCTAATCAGCAAAATTATTATTAAATCTATTTAATAATAATTGCCTTTATTCAAATATTAACTTTATATTTCACCTACCTTGTTATTTTAGCTACACCTTCATATTTTACATACTCTGGTGGTCTGCAGCCTGTTTCATCTCAAAATCCAAAGATATTTGTGAGATTGAGGAGAAAGATGCTCTACTGAATAACAGTTTGAGGGAGCAAGCCTTCCCCTCTGTTCAGTACTGGTGAGACACACTTGAAGTGCTGTGTCCAGTACTGGGCAGATTGGAAGGAATCCAGTGAAGGACCACAAAGATAGTGGAGAGACTGGAGCATCTCTCCTAGGAGGAAACGCTGAGAGGGCTGGGATTGTTCAGCCTGGAGAAGAGAAAGCTTCAGGGGATTTTATCAACACATTAAATACCTGAAGGGATGGCATATAGCTGGGTGGAGCCAGGCTCCCTTCAGTGGAGCCCAGTGACAGGACCAGAAGCAATGGACACAAATTGAAACACAGCAGGTTCCCTCTGAACATCAGGAAACATTTTTTTTACTGTGAGGGTGAGTCTATCCATGGAAATATTCAAAATCTGCCTGGACATAGCATGGTCCTGTACTTACATGGGCAACTAGTTCTAGGTGGCCCTGCCTGAGTCAGGCAGTTGGCCCAGTTGACCTCCAGAGGTACTTTACAACTCCTACAGTTCCGGCTGTTTGTGATCCTGTAAACTTCATGGATTTCTGACCAAAGATGGAGCTGTGCTACTTCACAGCAATTGTGCATAGCAGGTACAAGCCTATTGTTCTTTGTTCTGTATTGCAGTCACAGAATCTGTTCCCTTCCCACAGAACTGAATTAGAGTGCACAAGCTATATTTTTGGGATACCTATCCTTTTCAGATGCTCTCTATCCATAAAAATTTTATTGGTATGAATAGGATATAATCTAGGAAGTAAAGTATAATGAATAAATATTGGCAGCAAAACTCGATAATTTTCTTCCAGAACTTTATGACTCAGGTTATCAACCATGTTTGAGAATGTTAATTTGATGCTATCAACAGAATAAGAATTCCTTTTAGGAAGATAATAAGAAGAACAGAGTTTATGCAACTTCTTTCAGACTCTATCAGTGATAAGACAATCCCATGACTGTATATTTAACCTTTTGTTCCTGATATACAGTTATTATCCAAAAAAAATTATTTGCAACTAGATAAATGGCCTATCCCATTCCTTAGGTAACTAAAATGTTAAAAATGCTTTTAACCTAAAAATAGTTTCTTATAATATGCTTCTTGCAATACTATCCTGAAAAGATCCCTCTCTTCTAAGTAACAGAACAGAAAGCTGACTAAATTATGTGTTATTCACTTGCTTTAGTGAGTTTGTGATCAGGTTACTAAACCTTTCACCATTCATCTTCCAGCCTGTTCATAGTTTCCTAGCCTTTAAAATGAAAACCAAAACCTCACCTTTCTAATGACCTTGGTACATCATAGATGAGGGAGATAGTAAATTCCATATGAAGTAAAATAAAAAACAATTTTCACCTTCTTTTCTGAAAACATTTTTCTTAAACATACTATTTACTTCACAGCAAATCACAGTCAAATGGGCATCTTCCTAAGGCATAATTGCCTACAAATCTTTTTTGGAAGGTCATCAAAACAAACTGAAGGACATAACATTCAGTGAAATTATATAGTGAGACTTGCAAAGTGTACTGTTTATACTGTAACAATCATCTGTACAGAGATTTTGCATAAGTAAGGAGTCAACAATGAGTGCACCACAGGCTTTATGTTTGGGGAAAAATGTTTGTGATATGAAGCTTTTCAAACTTTGCACCTCTATTCTCTGAAAGTGTCATCAGATGACTCAGGAAAAATAAAACCTGAGAGTTTCTTTGACAGACTGTGCCCAAAATTGGCATATCAAAGCAGTGATTTTGTAAAATGTCATGAGAAGCTTACACCAGTAGCATTTAAATTAATGTCTGAGAAGTAGCATCAAAAAACAGTGTTATTAGCAAGCAGTTTTTATTTGGGGTTCCAAGACATTCTGTGTCACATTTTAAAACTTCACTTTTCTTATTTTAGTGAATCAGAGCAAAATTTGGACTTTTTATTTATTAATTATTATATAAGCAGTCACAAATTATTTCTGACAGCTTTTTATTGCTTGGGCCTTCAAAAGCACTTTAAGATCAATGAGAGTTAGATTCCTTAATTAATTTAAAAATAGGAGTGGCACATATTATGCATGTCAGTGTAAAGGTTTTTTGATAGAGTTTCATTATACAATTCTCATTTATCTAGGTACGATAAACACAGTAATATTTCATTACATCAAAGGCATATGGAGACATGCAGCTGTGGAGCCCTGGTAAATGTGTTTCAGGGAATTCTGATTCTAGAATCAGAAAGCCACTGTAAGAAAGAAAATGTGGACAGAAAAGATGACTCAGCTGAAATATTTTTTTCACGTATTATTTCTGTTTCTTCAAATAAATTTCAGATTCTATTTAACACACCCATTTCTAAAATTCGATAATAGTAATCTTAAAAGCTTTCTGTTTTCTGATTAATGCAAATACTAGCAACAGTTTCATAGAATCTCATTCAGAAAGCTTTATTATATTAATTTAGTCCATCATCATGTATACCCCAAGCTTTAAATTTTATAGTTAACCATCTACTGAGCACAAATTCTTATTTTTGGCTACCGTTGAAAATATGTCAGTTCTGTTTTCCAGAACAGTTATCTTCACTTGATCACCATCACTAAGAGATGGACAGGCTTGGTGAAGCTGACATATTGTTGCATATGGAGTTGTGTTTCAAAAAGAAGGAAAGTAAAGAGTATCACTTAATTTTTTTCTTGAACAGAGGCAGGAGGACATCTACTGAGCAGAAAAACTTTTATGCCAAATGATATTTAATAATTGATAATTGATGTTCCAGTAGGTAAACCCTAACCTTTTCCTAATTTCCTGGATCACCTCTTGTCAAGGAAGCCTTGTCTGTTGGTTATCAGCAAATTTCCTCACCATGCTTGATATTGTGCTCTGAAGACAAAGTGAGGAACATTAGTCTCAAGGGGATCAATGGAGTAAATGATTCTTAAAAGAACAAAACATTAGAGGGATTCCTGAGAAGAGAGGGAAGGTCCAAAGAACCAGACTTTCCTTCACCAGACGATATACAAGTTGCAAGCTTGTGCGCCCTCATTGTTGCCCTGAGGATCTTGAGCTCCACCATTTAATGATCACTGCAGCCAAGGCTGCCCTTGAATTCACTTGGACTTTGAACTTGAGATTCCTTTTTAACAAGGGAGCTGAGGGAATTTATGGTCATTCATTCCTTTTATAAAGAGTGAGAAGTCTAGACCTCAGAAGATTCTTCAGTATTTCTGAACTGGCACATGGACTCCAGAACTGGAACACAAGTGAACCATCATGGACCACATCATCAAATAGTTAGCTATGGAGAAATATAGTTTTGTGCATTATTTACATGGTACTAAAGAAAACAATATATATTTAAATACAAATAGTTGCATATATTTAAATGTTTTATATATATATGTGCTCATTTTTATATATATATATAATTATTAATGCAATTCCACTCAGATGATTTTGTTAAAATTGCCTTATGTATGAGCTTCATGTTGAGTGAAATGTTAAATCTAACAGAAAGAATAAATGTCACAAGAGAAAATTTATTCATAACCTCTTAGTTTTTCTGTGTTTGAGAGATCACTTAAATGTTTGTGAGCACAAATGCCAACTTTTATGAGACTTATTTTCCTGTCTCTTTTTATTTTAGGCTAAGGAAACAATCCTGACTAAGCAGAAAATATCAACTTCAATTAAAGTTTCTGACTGCAATGCACTGCAAAAAAATGCAAGAAGGTAATTCCATTATTTCTTTTGCATTAGTTTTATTTTTTGTCTGTTTCTTGTTCACATGCCAGAATATATGCTTTTTATTACGTTATTGTTGAAAGTATGAAAATATTGATTTGTATAGGGTAAAGCTATGTTTAAAAGCTTTAGACTAATGGCCTGTCTGGTGCTGTTTATAAAGTGATCTGCTCCAACATCAGAGCCAAAAAAGCACTTATTTCTGCCAATCAGTTTTGTTCCATCATTTCATTCATACTATTAAACTAGTATATACTAAAACTAAATGACCCACTCACTAGTATATAGTTTGAGCTACTGCAGTAACAAATAGCTTCAAAAAGCAATTCTACAAGGTTTTATACCATATATCCATCCTATCAAATGTGATATAAGCTCTATCTCTTGAAATCTTGCAGTTAATTACTGTCAGACATGAGCATGCAACAGAGTATTCTTTTTTACTCATAGTATTACTAGCCATTGCTCTAGATAGACAGTGGGGTTGATGGGTACTTGGCCTAAGTACAGGTACTATGATACAGCTTTTACTCTTTCCTTTTCCCCTTGCTATCAGTAATGGTATTCATACCAAATAAAGATACAGTAAGAACGAAGTTGGTTAAGCAGTTTATCAGTTTACATTTAAGTGTTGCATTTTTTCCCCTTTTTATTTCATTGTGGTGCATATTGATGGAAAGAGAGTAAAAAACAGCATTATGGATCATGGGTATTATTATAGGTCTGAATAATTAGGACAGTGGCAAGACTCTTCTGTCATTAATTTTGCTTTTTAAATTTATTTTTAATTAGGATCAGTCATGACTTCTTTTCTTGAATGTCCTTCATGATGAACAGACAACAGGACAACTAAGAATTTCTTGAGATTCCTAATGAGCCACAAGCACTGCACCCTTTCCTTAGGCAGCAGTGATTACAGCAGTGCACAGTCTTGATTACTGAGCATTTAAAATATTTTTTAAAGGTCCAAGCCAAATGGCAGATAGTTATTTTGCAAAAAGAGTGGTTCTTTCCCACAGAAGTACAGCTAAAGCTTTAGATCCATTAAAAGAAATCAGCTAAAAGAAATGTCTTTTTTTTTTCCAGGAGAAAATTAGATCTTCCTCCATTAGATAACTGACATGATCTCTCTTCCAAACAGATTCAAATCTTTAAATCTCTTCCAAACAGATTCTGCCAAACAGCAAAAGAGTTGGCAACTGGTGGATTAGGAATATGTATTTCCTTATAATCATCTGTGTGCCTTTAGTTTTGGCTTTAGTTTAAATGGAAGTAATAATGGGGACATGGAAGTAATGGAAGTAATAATGGGAAAGTAAGTAACAAAGGAAATCGAATAGTGAGAAATGGTCCCACTTCCTGCTGACTGATGAACCAAAGCTACTCCATGGCGTAGCAACAGTCCAGGAATTTGTGTTTGATTTGAACACAGTTTTACATAGTTATAAATATGCTTCCTGTCGATTTTGAAGGGAAAATGCTAATTTTAGTGTTACAATATTGCAGGAATACATAAATCAAAGGTAGTAGTAGGAAAAAGTATTCTGAATTACAGTTCTTACTAAAAATAGTAAGTTTTGACCTCTTAACTTGAAAAGTCGCTGACTAGCTATATGTTAAAAATTTGCTGAATAGTTGTCTCTTAGATTACAGAGGAACATTCATTACAGTGATTACACTTGACAGCTACAGATGTCTTAGCTAAATGCTGCCAGACATATAATCTGCTAAACTATAATGTAGTGCTTTAAATCTCTTTAACTCTTGTTAACTAGATTACATGATGATACTATCATTACTTCTGCCACGTCAGAGAGATTTCTTCTGTGACTGTAGACAAAACTGCATTTCAAACCTTCAAAGAGACAAGTTTCTATGGGAGAAATTTGACACATTGTTTTATTATACTCGTAAAGCCTTTATTAATATAGCAGCTGAGTATGGCACTTTTCTTCTGCAACTGGCCTCACAATTCATCAGGTGTAGAAGTTGTGTTTGCCCGTTTCATAGATGGAATTCAGATGTAGACAGGAACTCATTTTCTGACTTTTCTGAAGTCATACTGGAAATGTTAAGTGTGAAAGTTACATAAAGTCAATAATCTTTGTCTCATACCCTCAGCTTTAGGTTATTCTTAACACAATGTAAAAGGAAATCAAATCAACTCTAAATGGAAATTGTATTCCTACAGTAAAGAAAGATGCATAGGAATATATGGGACACTTTTGTCTTTTTTTTTTTTTAACTTGGTTCTTTAGGTTGAGAGGTTGAGAAATACAGCCAGAGAATGGATTGGGAGGCAAAAGAATGAAGCAACAATTTCTAGGGTACTTCACAAAGCAGAATTAAAACCTAATCTTCAAGTTCTGGTCTATACACACCTTTTAGAATGAAATAAGGAATGTAAGGTAGAGCTGATTTCTATTTGAGTAGATCAAACATTACAAATCTGACTGCTGTAAGTGTCTTTCTCCTCCCCTCCTCTCCTCTCACTTTTAGCTGATCTTTTCCCCATTTATTAGCAAAAAAAAAAAAAGGATAAATACAGTAGAACAAAATGAATAATTTCCTCAGAACTAGGAATATGATTTAAGATGAGGTCAGAAACTTTATGGAGCCATAGCCAAACTAACCTGGAAGAACTGCAAGGTAATTTATTTGACCTTTCAAAACCCAAATTCACCTTCACTTCTGTGTCTAAACCAAGCATAAATATTTTAATTTGATGAAAACTAAAAGCATCTGAAGTGTGGCTTGTGTGAAATATGAACAGATGTGTGGAAATACCACAAATGGCAAATCAGTTACCAGTTCTATTGAGATGTCATGTTTGCCTTCTATAAATACTTGGGAGTAGACTAAATCTTGAGAGTTCAATAGATTTGCAAAAATAGTATTTTACAGCTACACAGTTTGTTCACTGTCATGAAGACATTGAGAATTTTTTTACAATGCAAATTATATTGTCTGGGAAAGGAGGAACCATAGGAATTGTAATTTAATTGATTCCTTAAACAGAAAGTGGAGTCACGTATGAGTAAGCACCATATTAAAAAGGCTATTTACTCAAGTTAATCTTAGAGTCTAGATTCATTTGCATTCTCATGAAGGCCTGAAGCTAATCAAAGTAGAGGGTATACATCTTTATAATTTAACTAATGAGAACAAAAGGTGGAGTACCTAAGCAGTGATTTGAAAATTAATTTGCACACACAGGCATCTGGTAATCCATAACTGTAATAAGGGGGAGGAGACTTCAGAAACCTGCCATTCTGGAGATCAGCATTCTCAAGAATACTGTTCAGCTAACTCTTGTTCACTACAGTCTAACATCATTTCCAGATGTCCATGTGTGACAAGGACAAAAGACAGAGGGTGGTAAAGTGTCTTTGTAAAATTCCATGATGTTGTAAACAAAATTTTCACACCTTCTTAGGATAAAGTGTGTTTTCAGTTAAAGTTTTCCTTAACTTTGACTGACAAATTTATAACAGTGCTTTTTGGTTTTCTGGGTTAATCAAGGAGTGAAAGTAAGGTGGTGTTATACCTGGATGTAGAAATTCAGGATCAATCACAGATCACAGGCATCGGAGCATATTTCTTGCTATCTGCCAAGGTCAGTTTCAAATTTGGTACCTTGAAGTGATTGTGCAAAAGAAGGTAAGAGATGGAACAGAGAAGTTGAAAATGTCACAGTGACTATTTTCTGTCTAAGTTTTAAAAACTTGGATGCTAGTATTATGTATGTTCTTAGTCTGATGAAGGCTATTTGTGAGATATATTTATCTTTTAGAATGGAATGACCTAGATATCATCAGCCTTTTATTTATCAGAACTTTTTACTAGTGATTTTTTTAGTTCTTCTTGATTGTAGTTTCACTCTTGAAAATTGAATGTGATTCTACCAGCCATTGTGTATTCACATTTTCCCAATGATCCACTGATTCCAAAGACTCCAGTTACAGCTTCATTTCAGACTTCACATACGTAGAGAGATTTGAAAGGCCTGTTATACAATGAAAGAAGTATTAATATCCTAAAGATTTCTAAAACCATGACTATTTGCTTAGACTACCTAGTAGCTTTTTCTAAGCCTGTATTTTCAAAAGTTGAGATGAGAGTTTGGTAAGTGTCAGTCATTCACCACCAGTTTTTAGCACTCATTATCCTGGTTTTGGCTGAGATGGAGTTAAATAGAGATTTGTCTTTCTTAAAGCTCTCAAATAAGATATAATTCCATATACTGAAATAACTTTTCTTATTCAAGAAAAGAATGTGTTACTACTTTTTTCTAAAATGATAATTACTTCTGTGTGTTTCATTCACAATGTTAGAAGACTGGGATGAGTGCCTCTCCAAAGCTGCTGGTTGTGACTTGTTAAAATTTTTGGAAATCATGGTGCCAGAAAGGAAAGTTTCAAACAAATGTCAAAAAAAGTATATTCTGGATCAAATGCATGAGAAATCTTTAGCAATCTAAATTTTATTGGAATTCAGAAATTGAAACAGGGGAATGTAACTGTCAGGTCATTAAAATATCAAATATGGGGATTAAGAATTGTGTGAACAAAAGTGTAAATATCAAAAAAAAATCAAATTATAAGATATGCACTCTGTCACACACCAGATTGTTCAGCAGCCTGCTATAGTTATGCAAAATGGAAGGACTGACTTTCTTCACTGTTAAATCCTTGAATTTTCTTTTTTAAAAGCATTGTTGAACTATATTGTCCTGGTTTTAGCTGGGATACAGTTAATTTTCTTCCTAGTAGCTGGCACAATGCTGTGATTTAGATTTAGTATGAGAATAACTTTGATAAAACACTGATTAGTTTAGTTGTTTCTGAGCAGTGACTATACTAAGTCGTGGACTTTGCAGCTTCTCATACTGTCCTGCCACCAAGTAGGCTGGGGGTGCATAAGAAGCTGGGAGGGGACACAGCTGAACCCAACTGGACAAAGAGATGTTCCATATCATAAGATGTCATGCTGGAAAAAAAAAATCCAACAAAGAACTTGGGAAGAGTTGGTGGGGGGAAGAGCAAGGACCACTGCTTGAGGACTGACTGGGCATCGGTCCACAGGTGGTGAGAGATTGCATTGTGTATCACTTTGCATTTTCTTTTATCACTGTTATTATCTCTTGCTTTTCTGTCCTATTAAACCCCTTAGTTTACCTTTTTTCCTCATTCTCTCCCTCATCCCACTGTGGGGGGAGTGAGCAAATGGCTATATTGTGTTTAGCTGCCTGCTGGGTTCAATCACAACATATGAGGAGATAGAAATAGCTTTTCTAGGGGAAAAAAAAGTACCAGAAATAAAAGAAAGGACCTAATCCACTATTATTTACTTTGTATGGTGCTCTAATCATAGGCCATAATTTTTCCCTGAGCTGAGAACACTTAGTAGTGCCAAAAACTTTGAACTTTTTTTTTTTTCCCCTGAAATTGAAATAATTTACAAACATTACAATTCTCAGACACGTGCCATAGCTGGTCCTGCAAGAAGTAGTATTGTTTTCATCACTCTTCTATAACCATGACTCATGAAAGAGCTTCAGCAACAAGATGATTTTTTATTCTGCTAGTTGGAATTACATGGGAAAAAACAGTGCAATGACCTAAAACTCATTCCTTCTTCCAAAACTTTTCAGGTGGTTAGTCTGGGACATCATCAACACCCGGCCTCTTTTTGCATAGATTACAAGGAGCAGGTTCCCAGCAGATGTGTGTGTCGTAGCTGCACTGACTTACACCTGCATTAACTGAGTCTGGTGGTCAGCAAAGTATTTATCTCATGGTAGCTGAGAGAGCACTGTGAGGCTTCACTAAACAAGTATAGCATATTTCATCATATGCACAGAAGTACATAAAAATCCACCTCCATTTTGGAACAAAAACAAATCACCTGTGCTTGTTTCCCAGTCTTTCCTATTCTCTGTTGCTAATAAACACATCTAGATAATATGTGCTGATTAAATTTTGAGAATGACTGATGTGTATAATCCTTTCACAGCTTGTTGATGTGGACTGTTACTTATGATGCTCACTGTTAATTAATTTCTGGTGTATTGAAATTTATTCTGCTACTGAGCAAGAAGCTATTCAAACTCCATAGAGCCTGTTGTATTTTCATGACTTGCAATTCGTACAGTGTTAGAGCTGTTAAAAACATGTAAAAAAACAACTGCTAATTAAAAAAACTTCAAGAAAAATCTTTTCTACCATGTGGGGGAAGCACAGGATGACTTAACTAATTTCCATATTTATGCTTTTTTAGCTTTTTGCTGAGGTGCTTCAGCTTACTGATTGGGGATTAGATTGAGATTCTGCACATGGTGTGCTCTCTTTGGAATCTCCCCAACAGCTACTGATAAAGTGATTCCATGTCACAGTATATTTCATAAATTACACAGGGAACCAAATAGTCTTTTACCTCTTGAGGGTGAATATTTTCTAGAATGTGGCCACAAAGTGAACCCCCTTTATTTCATTAAACTAATTTAGCCTTATAAATCAAAGATGGGTAAAAAAATAATAGTTTTCTTGTATTAGTTTTCATTACGCATAAAATTCTCCTCTGAGTAGTTTCTGGTTGTTTGTGTCACATTCTGGAAATGGTTATCCAGATTGTTAAAGCAGGGTGCTTCTCTGCTCATTTTCTGCTCAGAAAAATGATCAAATAATTTCTGTAGCTGAAGAAAAATCTAGTGGCACAGGGCTGAAAGAGAGAGCAAGGCTGATTACTACCTCTTCTGCTAGTCATGCTTTCCTCAGCAAAACATAAGAGCAGAGGAGGAAACCTCCCGTGAATCGCTCTGCATCTCTCCTCCACTGTGACAGAGAACCTGCACAGAGATGTGGGCTGGGATGTCTGTTCAGATCTCACAGATCCTTGATGGAGAAGCACTGGTAGAATATGGAAGCTTCTTGGCAAAGCTCTCTCTTTGTCTTAACAACTAGAGTGGTGTCTTTTCAGTTTAAAATATTTTAATATACTTTATTTACATATTTTATTTGCCAGTGTTGTCATCGAGGAAATTAATTCTTTCATCCAGTGACTTTGCTACTTTTTTTGGTTTGTTCTGGTTGTAACGAGCGTTTCTGGTCTCCTGGGTAGCACTCTGCTTTTCCCACATCCTGGAAGAGTCATTCACTGTCATTTGTACTGCTGAGCTTGGAATGCTGGCCCAAAGTAGCATTCAGCATAAACGGAAAATTAGTATGAAGATGTACAAATTGTGTTGGAATTTGCAGAAATTACTCTATCATTGTACAACTGAGTTTCCATTTTGCCATTTTCCTGTGAGCAGTTACAAATTACTTGAAAGCAGGATGGATTTTTCTATTTAATTGTTGAGTTCCTTCAGTAGAAAAGAACAGTGGCATTAAAGGCTGCAAAGTAGAAAGTATAAAAGTATTTCAAAATCCTTGATCATTGTGTCATATGGATAAGTTGCCCTGAAGAGTGGACTGTACACATTTCTAATGGTATCTAAATGTATCTCCTTAATAGCAATAGAAACTGGAAATTCTGATATAACTCTGACCTTTCTTATACTTTCAGTTAATTTTTTTTTCATAATACATGCAAGGTGAGTGTTTCTAATGCCGAAACATAAGAATTGGCTGATAAAAGCAAATAAATCAGTAAAATTACATTTTCTCTTTAAATAAAAAATATTTCTGCTTTCCAAAGATTAATCTGTCACATAGAAATTAAGAAGACAGTTACTGTGAAGAAACTGTGCTAAAGATGAACAGAAAAAAGAACAAAAAAATAATTATACTAAAAACCCCCTATTTTACATCAAAAGCCAACCATTTGTAATGAGATACCATCAATCACCATGCTCTAATATAAAGCAAATTACAGATGTAAAAAAAATTAACTTCTGATGTTTGTAGGCTAAGGGTTCTTTTGTACAAAACCTTAGATTTTTGTAGTACTGTTCTGTGTTCACACTGAGGTTTTTATAACAATCAATTTTCAAGTTACCAGAACTCTTAATCATGGTTTAATTGGACTCAGTAACAACTGTCACATCGAAGTCAACAGGTTTATAAAAGGACACACAAAATAGTTCTGTTATATTTGACACTGAAGTTTTTATCCATTTGTTTCCCTCTTGTTTCAGGAGCAGACAAGTTGAGAAATTAGAAGTGGATCCTAGTAAATATTCATTCCCTGATGTGACCAAGATAGTCCAAGAAAAGGAACGAATTGGCCAGGGACCTATTAAGCTAGAACCACAGAAGGTTACAGAGACTAAGAAGAGTTATGTTGATTTTGAAAACAGTGAAGATGTTCCTCCCTTAATTTGAAACACTCCTAAATAGTTCCTCTATATGTTGAGTCTATGCTTGAGTTTTCTGTGTAAAGTATAATATAGCTAAAGTTGGAAATATTATTACATTTCTTATCAAAACCTTTGGTTTGCCCGTGTTTTCTGTGGAGTTTTCTGTTAGTTTATTTTTATGTAAATTCTTCTTTTCTAGATTGTTTACTTAGTAAGTCTCAAATCAGAATGGGAAGCATATAAACCAGACATTGTCCGTTCTTCAAGGAATTTCCTCTAGCTTGAAAGATGACTTATTGCTGTAGAAAAAGAGAGAAAGGAGGAATAAAGAACTTGTAACAAGATTTAGGTTATTCTGACTAAACTGAAGATATCAAAAATCTCTATGTATTCCTTCAGTGTTGCCTTGTTCATAAAGGACAAGAGTAAAAGCAAACACTGTATTCTGTGACTCAGTAAATTTTCCAGCATAATGAAGAGCTCCTGGATTTTGGAGCTGGTATAACAATGCCATTTCTTTTAAGATTTTGGAAGAAAATAATGCTGAACACAGTATCCCAGATGTGGCACCACGGAGACGCTGGGAGAAATCAGACAGACCATTCTTCTTTCTCTTCATGCAGCTGCTCTACACTGTTCCATCTTTTTCAGAACTCCCTAAAGATATCAAGGGTAATTTTTAGCTGTTGGATGAATCAAGCTGTTCCTTCCCTACCTTCCAGCCCTATATAGCAACCAGACTCCATTATCATATTTTTACCCCTCAGCTTCTGGATTGCCTCATGAGTAAAACAGACAGCATGTGGTGGGTTGACCCTGGCTGGAGGCCAGGTGCCTACCAAAGCCACCCTATCATTCCCCTCTTCAGATGGACAGAGGAAAGAAGATAAAATGAAAGGCTTGCAAGTCAAGATAAGGACAGGAAGAGATCCTTTTATCCCATAACAGCATGGGCAAAACAGACTCAACACAGAACAAATGCATCTAATTTATTACTGAATCAAAACAGAGTAGGATAATGAGAAATAAAACCAGATCTTAAAACACCCCTCCTTTCTTCCAGGTCACATCTCCTTACTTCTCCTGAGCAGCACAGGGGGATGGTGAAATGGAGGTTGTGGTCAGTTCATCACACACTGTCTCTGCTGCTCCTTCCTCCTTGGGGGGAGGAGGACTCACACTTGGAGTGGGAGAGAGTCCTCTACAAACTTACCCAATGTGAATCCTTTCCATGGGGGCTTCAGTTCATGAACTGCCCCAGCATGGCTTCCATGGGATGCAGAACTTCAGGACCAGACTGCTCCAGTGTGAGACCCCCATGGGGTCACAAGTCCTGCCAGCAAACTGCTCTGGTGTGGGCTCCTCTCTCCACTGGCTGCAGGTCCTGCCAGGAGCCTGCTCTAGCCCAGGCTTCCCACCAGGTCACAGCCTCCTTCATGTATCTGCACCTGCTCCACCATGGGGGCCTCCACAGGCTGCACATGGAATCTCTACTCCCCATCATCTTCCATGGGCTGCAGGGGAACAACCTGCTCCACCATGGTGTTCTCCATGGCCAGCAGGGGAATCTCGGCTCCAGCCCTCAGAGTGCCTCTTCCCCCACCTTCTCCACTGACCTTGGTGTCTGCAAAGTTTCTTAAATCTTCTCACTCCCTCCTCTGGCAACAAAAAGCTGCTACTTAGGTGGGTTTTTTTGTTTGTTTGGTTGGGTTGTTTTGGTTTTTTTTATTTAATATGGGCTTTTAAAAAATATGTTATCACAGAGGCACTACCACCATCACTGATTGGCTCAGCCTTGTCAGTGGCTGGTCCATCCTTGAGCCAGCAGGTATTGTCTCTGTTGGACCTAAAGGAAGCTTCTAGCTGCTTCTTGCAAAAGCCACCCCTGCAGCTCCCCCTCACCCCCAAAACCTCACCATGTAAAGCCAAAACAAAACATCAAGGAACCAATGTGTACTGGGCTACATTAGAAAATGATTGTAAATTGAAAAGATTAAATTTAGATGGTGGGGTTTTTTATTTTTCTTTTTTTTCTCCCCTATTTTCCCCTTTGGGTTTCTTGAGAAAACAACGTTTGTGTTCTCAGCTCTGCCTTTTAATGCCATTTCTGTCTATTTTCGCCTTATTTGATGGGAGAAAAAGATCATAGAAATACCTCCAAATGTAGTGAAAGCCATCTCTGGGTGGGAAAAGGGATTCTTTTGATGCAGCTGCTGTTTGGAGAAGAGATCTCAGCTGGTACCAATCCTGGCAGTGGTCAGCTAATTGGCATGTTGGTAACTGGACTCTGTGTGTATAAGCATTCTTGCCTAGGTGGTAGCTAAAGACAGTTGGAATCATGAAGGTAGGGCTCTGGGAACCCTGAGGATAGCTAAGGAGAGTGTGGCAAACATTAGGAAATATGTTTATACCCTGAGTTACTATGGAAGTAAAAAAGTGGATATTGCAAAAGCAGTGGAATTTTGCACAGGGAAAGTCACAAGTGACTGGTTATTGAGGAACAAGTAGGGGACCTATGCCATAAACCCATAAGAAATCAAACCTTGTTAGTAGTTCTGTTGTCTACAAGCCACTGATGTAAGGATATATATGTGTTTTAACATCTTTTTTTGCCTTGTAGTTGGGCAAGTTGCATTCAATTCTATGGTAAAGAAAGATATCTTTGGGGATATCTTTTGGATATCTATCTGTGACAGAGAACTTTTTCACAGTGAGGGTGACAGAGCACTGGGACAGGCTGCCCAGGGGGGTTGTGGAGTCTCCTTCTCTGGAGATATTCAAGACTCGTCTGGACGCCTATCTGTGCAATATTTGCTAGGGAGCTGCTTTGGCAGGGGGGTTGGACCCGATGATCTCTCGAGGTCCCTTCCAACCCCTATGATTCTGTGATTCTGTGATTTAGCAATTTTAAGGTCACTGTTATTTAAAAAAAACCAAGGAAAAAACCTGTTGAGTAACCCACATTACCTTGCTAATGAATTTGAAACTGTTTCTCTACAAAGACTTCATTTGTTCCTGAAGAAGGAAAACGATGCTGAATCAAACCAGCTTTTGCTTCTATCCAAACAGGATAAAACAAGCACATTCAACTCAGGATGAATCAAAGACTATTTTGTGGTCACATCTTGTTTCCAACCTTTGAGATTGAAAATTAATAAACTGCTCTTATAACTGCACCACAAAAACTCCATTTAAAATACGTTCTTTCAGTAGCAATCTCGGTTCAGATAGTGCACAGAATATCCCTCAGCACAGAGCAAATCCATGATACGTTCTTCTGAAGTGCTGTTTTCCTGATTGTGAAAAACATTATGCAAAGAACTCAGCAGTTAGTTAGAAAGCAACAATTGCTGCTGAATCCTGGTATTTCTTAGCCACTCTAAAATGCTTTATTATTCTCCACAGATGTTTAATGTAAGATAAAGACAAACATTCTATCTTAAAGTGCACTGAAGGGAAGCGGAATATATGTATCAGTTTAGGCTGATGAGTGGAACTGGTGCATTTTCTCCGTTTGCAATTTGAAATGGATATAGGATAAAAAAATGAAGTTTCATATTAATACTGCATGTAGTGAGAGCTGAATTGAAAATGTATGTTTCACAAAGACAGACCAAAGTTGAATTTGGGCATAATCTGATCTATTATGGTATTACCTTGGATTTTTCTTTTCCCATCTTGTGCATTGACTTGATTTTTCCAATTCCAGAATAAATTGTTCTATGATATAAGCCTCTCATCCCTGAAACCTACTTAAGCAGCTCTACTCATCGCAGCCTTACAGTACCTGAAGGGAGAATATAAACAGGAGGGGAATCACCTTTTTAAAAGTGTAGATAATGGCAGGACAAGAGGGAATGGATTGAAGCTGAAGGAGGGAAGGTTTAGATTGGATATTAGGGGGAAGTTCTTTACAGAGAGAGTGGTAAAATGCTGGAATGGGCTGCAGATAAGGGGGGACAGCGCTCAGCTGCCTGTCAGTGAGATAAAAGCAAGCCGGAGGGTCCCTATTTGGCTTCAATGGGCCCAGACAATGCAAAGCAGTTAAGGGCTGTTGTAGATGAACAATAGTAACTTAGACAGACTCTGCATTTTGCTCAGTAAGCTCATGAATATTATTTTCTTCACCAAGGGGAAGCAGGAACCTGCCAGACATGCGATGTGCAATGTATACTATGTTATGTGCTGTCATGAAGAAGGCACCTCAGTTGATCCTGCAAACCTTGGAAGTACCTAATCCGTCGGTAAACAAGGGAGGGATTCCCGATGGGAACAGGGTATAAACTGCTGCAAACTGATCACAGGGCGTCTACTTTACTAGGGCACCCACTCTTGCAAGAACGTATAATAAATTGCTGCTTCACTATGTCTACTGGGAGTCCTTTCTTAGAACCACTGGCATTTCTAACATAGTGGATAGATAATGTTCTGTTTTGGGGGAAGAAATAAAAAGCTGTATTGAGCTACAGTTACATCTCATAAGAAAAATAATAGCAGGTGCCAAAATATACTTGGAACTACTGAAGAAAGAGTTGTTTCACATGGTACCATAATCTTGGGATCTGTCTGGAAGTGGAGCATATTCTGAGAATTGGCTTCAACCAAATTCTCAATGTGTGTATGTGCCGTGGAGAATAAAACCAAACATTGTTCACAGAGGAATGAAGCGTGCAAGCACAGAATTATACAGGGTAACAAGGGGAAATGGCATGAAGCTGTGCCAGGGCAGGTTCAGATTAGATGTTAGGAAAAAATGTTTCACTGAAAGAGTTGTCAGGGCCTGGAACAGGCTGCCCAGGGAGGGGGTTGAGTCACCATCCCTGGATGTGTTTAAAAAAAGGGTAGATGAGGTACTTAGGGATATGGTTTAGCATAGGATAGGAACAGTTGGACTTGATGATCTTAAAGGTCTTTTCCAACTTTGTGATTCTGTGATTCTGTGGCCCACAAGAGCATAAATACACATCACAAAGTATCAATTACTGATCACTAAGGTAAGTGAGAAAAAGAGATGTAACAGAGGACAAGGAACATACGTTCAACACAATATACCATGCATAGTAAAAATGTGAAGGAGTTAATAAAAGTGAGTCACAGTCCCCACAAGAAAAAGGAAAAGCAAAGAAGGAAGAACAGGTTTCCCAGTTAAGGAAGGACATGACAGCTGATCAAAGCTGTTGAGCATCTGCAGCAGCCTGCTCCTACCTACACCAGGAAAAACAGAAAAGTGCTGCTTTTTGATTTGCCACTTGCCTCATTCAGCTGCAGACTCAGCAATTGCATGTACAGTGTTATCTCTTACTATGGAATTGGGTTAAGCAGATTAAAATTTCAGAGAGCGCTGTCTGTGCGTGCACTCAGATATTTCACCTCTAGCTAGAGGACTGGGTGAATTTAAGCAGTCTGCAGTGGATGGGTCTATTCATCATGCAGTAGACAGGAGATGGATGGGGTCAATGACGAATTCTAGCAGTACTGAGAGGAAAGAGAAGGTTCAGGGAGGGCTTGGTTTTAACACAAATTCACCTGCTTGCTCTAAAACCAGGCAATGGGGTGTAAGTTTTGGATTTGCAGTCAGAACAAGAGAGTTTTGTGGCTGACGTTCAATACAGAAGGAGCCCAGTCCTCCGCAGGGTTAGGTTGATTCAGCTATATCAGAATAAACCCAAAACCAGAAGAAAATCTGTTACACTATTACAGTGCAACCTATACTGGCCTTACAATTACAGCTGTACTGCAGAACAGCATGCACTAAAATACCAAGGCTTGAGTCAAAACTGTCTCTTGTCTTACAGTCTTAGATGCTCAGTTGAGCCTTGAACATGCCCTAAGTGCCAATCAAGCTGCTATTCAGCTGCCTGGCAGTGAGATAAAGGCAAGCCTGAGGGTCCCCATCACAAGTATTTGCCTGCAGGACTAATGCAGATGTAACATCCACGCACTGCGTGGGGCTTTTTGAGAAGCAGCTTTTCCCATGAAGATGTAATATTTGTTTTTTGAGATTAAAAACTAACCATAGCAGCTGGAATCCATCCACCATCATAATTATATGTAGTCCCTTTTTAGGGTGAGGAACTTTGTCAAAAGCCCAAACAGCTATTGACTTGGATTGAGAAAGGACTTGTTTTAAACAGCATCTTGTAAGTGGGCTAGACAGAAAGGGAGGCCAGAGAACAAGATCTCTGGGCACAAAAGTCCAGTTAGATGGGTAGTAAATGACAAGTCATGGCACAACCCTTTCCCCTACCTCCCAGCATATAGGTCCTGTTAGGCATTGTTTTACTGTAACTTCTTTAAGAATAAATGTATTGATTCTGTTATAGAATCATCTGCAGCATGTTGAAGCTTATTGTTCTCATTTGCACTCTCTGAGTGCTACTGACAGTACCCAGTTGTCTCCTTCCACCTCTGATACACCTTGGTAGAGTAAAAGATCAATGAAGCTGAAAAACTAGGGAAGCAATGTATAAATTAAATGGTCTTGAGTTACAATGTTATTTAGAAAGCAGAGCTTTGAGTATGACAGTTCATGTTTTACCTTTTGAAAAGTAGAAATGATCAAATAGATTACTACTACTAGTAGTGCTGCTGTTGGTTGCACAGTTGTGCACTGTAACTATCTAATAATCACCTGTGATCTCTCTGAGCAAGGTTTTGTACAAACTGGTCCTGCATCAAACTTGACCCAGTCCAAACTTGGCCATTATGAGAACCATAGAGTACCTCAGGCCTCAGAACCCCTTACTGTATTGACTTCAGAATCACCAATAATTTGCTGAGCTGTTTTTAAAACTTACTGGAATCAAAAGTTGCACAGAAGGAAGGACAATGTTTTTGCTTACTACTCCAGCCCCTGGGGATGTTACTTCTGTTCCTTGTTTCCTTTAACATAAAGTCCATTAGACACTCTGGGCATAGTCTGTTCTGCCTGACAACCCCTTCCTCTTGACAGCAACAACCACACACACCCTTCCAAGCTGAAGAATCTCTAGCAGAAAGCTTCCATGAGAATCACACACTCATTTAAATAAAATCTTCCCCTATAGCTCCTCCACAGAAAAACCCTGATTTGGTGGGAATTGGGCAGAGATCAAGGTTCAAAAGTCCATTCATTTAAGGAGATGGTGTAGTACAGGACAAGCCCTGTGCTTTGTCTAAGTGTGAGCATAATAGTTTGCCCTTGAATGAGTTCAGATTTGCATAGAGTGGCAATTTTTCCATATAGGACACTGTATGAAGGTATCTTAACCTGTGAGACCTCTATTCAGCTTGGAAAAGAGAAGGTTCCAGGGGGACCTTATAGCGGCCTTCCAGAACCTGAAAGGTCCCTATTCCAGTACCTCACCTGGAGCCCTTAACACAATAAGGATATAGGCCTGTTGGAGCAAGTCCAGAGAAGGGACACAAAAATGATCAAAGGGCTGGAGCACCTCTCCTATGAAGACAGGCTGAGAGAGTTGGGCTTGTTCAGCCTGGAGAAGAGAAGGCTCTGGGGAAATCTTGTAGTGGCCTTCCAGTACCTGAAAGGTGCCCATAAGAAAGCTGGGGAAACCTTGTAGTGGCCTTCCAGTACCTGAAAGGTGCCCATAAGAAAGCTGGGGAAGAACTGTTCACAAGGGGTAATGTTAGGAAAGAATTCTTAGCTATGAGGGTGGTGGATGACTGGCAGAGGTTGCCAATAGAGGTAGTGGAGGCCCCATCCCTGGTGATATTCAAGGTCAGGCTTGATGGGGCTCTGAGTGATCTGATCTAGTGAAGATGTTCATGATTACTGCAGGGGGGGTGGACTAGACCTTAAAAGGTCCCTTCCAACCTTACACATTCTATGATTCTATAATTCTATGATTCTATTTGACAACAGTTTTTCTAGCATGAGACATAGGAAAGTCATAAGCAAGTCCACACTGGGAGTTGTACTGTGGCTACTGGGAACACAACGTTTGGTGCAGTACAGCCTTAGTGTCTGCAGGAAAAACATCTCCAAAGTAAATAGCACGTATCATATGAACAGAAGAAATTAAAGTCTCCACAGCTCTAAACTTTAAGCATCTTCCTCCTTCCAAACTTGACATAAAATATGTCTATAGAAGCGGAGACTGGTGAACATTTGGTTAGAAAGATGTGAGCTGTGGCTATGCTTTGACCCTTGTTTTTGTGTTCTCAATGCTAACCATCTGCAAGTCTACCGGCAGCATAATTATGCCTGTTTTACAGTGTACATAAATTAGTGTTGGCTTCTCTGGTTTTGCAACCAGGCAGGCAGCCATCTGACTTTTTAATTAAGGATTTCACTGAGATTGATAATAAAGTTCCAATGTGCTTCCATATTTAAATGAAAGTGCATCAGCAGTATAAAATTTTTAAAGGGAAAACATCCACAGAGATTGATCAGTCATCTATGAAGTATAGCTGACGTGGAGCACAACATCAGCTGTGAAAGAAATCCAAGCTGTCTGATTTTACTGCACAGAGCTCCATTCTGCAGTGAAAACCCTCTAAAGGAAAAAAGTCCTTTTGTTTTTTTTTCATTCATTTTGTTTTAATTTCCATGAACCCGAGACTTTGTATTGGACTTCTGAAGATTTAAAGATGCTGGTCTCCTGCATCATTTTCAGAACTTCCTGTGTACTTATGCTCAGCATCTAGTTACAGCTCTGATATTTAAATACTTTAAGAAAGTAGCACCCTTATGTCTGTAGTAAAGGCTGTACTCACCTCACTAAAATTGTTTTTCAATATTCTAAATAAAAATACATGTCTGTTTAAATGTCTGCTTATAGTTTAGCTCAGTCTGGCAATTCATGTATGTCATGGTTTAATCCCAGCCAGCAGCTAAGCCCTACACAGCTGCTCACTCACCCCCAGAGGGATGGGGAAGAGAATTGGAAGGGTAAAAGTGAGAGAACCTGTGGGTTGAGACACAGACAGTTTAATAGTTAAGGCAAAAGCCATGCAGGCAAACAAAGGAAAACAAGGAATTCATTCCCTACTTCCCATGGACAGGCAGGTGCTCAGCCATCTCCAGGAAAGCAAGGCTCCAACACACTGAACATGCTTTGGAAAGACAAATGCTATCACTACAGATGTCCCCCTTTCTTCTTCCAGCTTTATATATGTTGAACATGATGTTAAGTAGTATGCAATGTCCCCTTCTTCAGTTGGGGTCAGCTATCCTGGCTGTGTCCCCTCCCAACTCCTTGTGCACCTCCAGTCTACTCACTGGTTGGGTGGGATGAAGAGCAGAAAAGGGTTTGGCTCTGTGTAAGTCCTGCTCAGCAGGAAGAAAAACATCCCTGTTTTATCAGCACTCTCTCCAGCACAAATCCCAACCAAAGCCCCATGGCATCTACTAAGAAGAACATTAACTCTATCCCAACCAAAACCAGCACAATGCATGGCACTAAGTCCCTGTGAAGTGCTCTTAAAACATTGCCAAGCATGTCTCCAGTACAGGTCTGTGGCATTTTAGATTAATTAAACTAATCTAAAAAACATCTTAAGACTCAGTCTGAACATCCTCAAAGTGGTAGGAAAGTGTCAAATGCTCCTGAGACATGTTAATGTGTACCTCATGGATATGAGCATGCAGTCAGATAACTTTTGCTAGCTGTCCTGGGGTGATTTTTGTGGGGCTGAGGGTAATTTCTCACCCGTTATCAGCTGTGATGAGACACATTGTTCCATGCCTGTGATCAGTAAAACACTCTTTATCTGTGTTTGACAGTGGATGCAGAACAACCTGGTTAATCAAAACCAGATTACACTGGTAGAATTAATGAGGCATTAAAAGGGTTTAATGACTAATAGAAGCCCTTTAAAACCTTTTTCAAAGGGATTACTTAGTTTAATATTTGCTCATAAGTAGTAAAGAATTTCAGCCAAATGAATTTCCCTGGGTCAACCCAACCCTGATATCTCATCTTAAGATCTAGTTCATGTTCTTTCAACAGAGAAAAAAGCTCTTTCTTCTTGTCCATTGTGTTAGTTCAGGACTCAGTGTGGAGGATTCAAGGACAGCTGGTAAAAATGATGATTTAAATCAGTTTGGGGCTGAGTTGAAGAGACTTTATTATCAAGAATATGCTAGATATATCTGAATCACAAGATTAAAGGAAATTACTACATGTAGGTAGAGACAGAGAAGTCTGCCTTTTATAGGAGGTACTGTATTAGTCAGCACCTGCTCACTTTTGAGATATCAGACCTTAAATTTATCACTGGGCCCTTGAATTAGGAAAAAAAAAAAGGCATACTTTGGTCAGATGGACTGAGATTCCAGGCTTCCTCCTTGGCTGTAAAGTCTTTGTGTGGTACTCTTTGATCTGGAGCTTTTCTCACAATGGGAAAGAGGATCCAACCTAGAGTTCAGTCTGTCCAACCAATTAACACCTGTGTATGAAGACAAGTATAAACATCCAGCACTGCTCGTGCTGCAGAATGCTGCTTTGCTTCCTTGTGCATACCAGGGCATGACAGTGGGTCTTCTCAGGTGGTTCTAGGGATCTGTTGTCTCACATTGCAAACAAGGGCTAAGCAAGTGGAGACCCACCTCAAAAGTACTGTCCAGTTCTGAACTAAAACACACTCCACCAGTCCATTCCAGGCTACTGCTGCTTGTGAATGTGGTGCTGTTTTGTACCTTTTATGCTGATTTTAAGGTTCTTGTTTTATGTTTATAGGAACTTCCCATTTGCTTTTGCCAAAGGAATTTGAGTGAACAGCTTGATGTGCAAAGTAACTCTTAAATTCTGCATATAGCATGGTTTATTGTCAGGATCAGTCACTTAAGGGAAAATGCCATTGCAATAGGAAATCCCAGCACTCAGAATGACAGGTCCTTTGCTCCATACAGCACACCCTGCAGTTTCCCAGACAGGTATGAGCTTTACTCTTTCATCTCGTCTCTACTAGCTTCCTGAGGAGCTAGGCTGGAAGCTTCCCACACATAGCCCAGGTTCACTGATACTGAAATTATTGGTGAACCAAGAGTCTAAAAGAGGAAAAGATATCCTCATCTCATGGGTGAGCATATGAAGAATCTTATATAGAGCGGCATACCTCAGTCATTCAATCTAACAGTGACAGAGCTGAGGGTGTAAATTCAGAAGTCATAGAATCACAGAATCACAGAATCACAGAATCATAGGGGTTGGAAGGGACCTCGAGAGATCATCGGGTCCAACCCCCCTGCCAAAGCAGGCGCCCTAGGACAGGTCGCACAGATAGGCGTCCAGACGGGTCTTGAATATCTCCAGAGATCGAGACTCCACAACCCCCCTGGGCAGCCTGTCCCAGGGCTCTGCCACCCTCACTGTGTAAAAGTTCTTCTACATGTTGGTGAGGAACTTCCTGTGCTCCAACTTGCAGCCATTGCCCCTTGTCCTGTCTCCACAGACGACTGAAAAGGGGTTGACCAATTCCCCCTGCATCCCATACTTAAGATATTTATAAACATTAATTAGGTCCCCCCTCAGTCTTCTTTTCTCCAGGCTGAACAGTCCCAGCTCACTCAGCCTTTCCTCATACAGGAGCTGTTCCAGGCCCTTAATCATCTTTGTAGCCCTCCTCTGGACTCTGTCCAGGAGATCCCTGTCTTTTTTATACCAGGGAGCCCAGAACTGGACACAATACTCCAGGTGGGGCCTGACCAGGGCAGAGTAGAGGGGGAGGATCACCTCCTTAGACCTGCTGGCTACACTCCTCCTAATGCACCCCAGGATCCCATTGGCCCTCTTAGCCACCAGGGCACACTGCTGGCTCATGGCCAACCTGTCATCTACAAGTCCATAACTTGAGGACAGGAGGCACGAATACATTGAGAAATTGCATACACCATTGCCCACAGCAGTTGGTGTGAGGAAGGCCAGGTGAAGTTAAATCAGAAGTCCATTTAGACTCAAGATACAGCTCATTGCAAAGCAGGGCATTTCATATTCCAGCAAAATGCTGTGAGTGGCAACATACCCAGCATTCTGGAGGGCTGTGTGTCGCTGCCCCTCCATGCCTGCTATCCCTCTAAGTGAGACAGGAGTGACACCGTAGTTCTCTTGCACACCCTAGCCCAGCCCAATCCCTTCCTCCTCATTCTGGAGGAGGCAAAATTCAATTTTGCATACCCTGCTGGGAAGTATTGACCTGTTCTGTATAGGAAACATTTAAAAATAGAGATCCTTCCCTGATAAAATCTCAGACAGTCGGCAACTGTAGGATATCCTGACCTAGAGGTTAACATGCAATTATCTTTGATGGAACGCTTCTCCGTGAGACTGTGTAGTCATTATTTCACACTAACTATGTTTATAAGCCTCCATTCTGTATCCTGTGGCTACAAGCTTCATGCTTTAATTATGCATCTTGTAAATATTGGCCTTTGTTTATTTTAAGCCTATCAACATTTCCTTGGGGATTCCTAGTTCCTTCAGCTCTTCTTGTCTTTCTGAGAACCTTTACTCCTCCTTCTATTACAACCAGGATAATATGTAAGAAATGAGTGCTCTGTGCTTTTACATAGCAGCATGTTATCTCTCCCTTCCTTGCATATTCTTAATGGTCTCTTATTTTTTTAATACTGTCAAACACTGAGCCCACATATTTACAAAACTATCTTCAGGGAGCTCATTTTATTTCCAGAGTCCCTATAGCTAGACAAGAACCTGCTGCTACGTACTGACAGATCAAGTTGGTGTACGTAGATTTATTTTCCCCTTTGTATTTAGAGAGATTGAACTACAGTTTCATTCGACCACCTGACAACTTGGGATCTTTAGAAATGTTTATGCTTTTCTCAGGCAGTTTGAGATATGACTACTGGAAGTAATTTTATCATCTCAAAATTTATCTCAATGGATGCTATCATCTCATTATTCGTCTCTTCATCTGGACCATTTGAGGAGATATTGAGCAGCTCATCTTTGAGCATAAGTCTCTCTGGCGATCACAGATAATCCTCCTCCATTGTGAAAACTGACCATTTGTTTCCACTGTTTCCTGTCCTTAAGAAATTCTTAATCCTTGAGGTGACCTTCCTCCTTGTGCTGTGACAGCTCAGTTACCTTCCCAATCTTTCAAATTTGTCAAAAGCTTTTTGAAAAACTGAGTGCATTATATCAACTAGAACATCCTTTTCCACATGCTCACTAAAAATATTTCTATTTGAGTTGCAATATTGATGGTAAGAATCTCAAATGACTAGCGATTTCAGTTGCTTCCATTTTTAGTATCTAATCTGAGGGGGTTTTTTAGAAGGCAGAGATTTTTCCCTTGTTCAATAAGTGCTGATATGCTACCTTTAGTCATTCCCTTGGAGAAGTTAAAGTCTGAACATATGGCATCATCAGTTTCTGCTTAAAAACTTGGTTTGATTATGTGGAAATACACAAATGAAAAGTAGAATAGAGTGCCATTTCTGATTATGCTGAGGACAGGAGCTGGTCAAAAATCACAATGGTAAAGAATTTCAAAAATACAAAGCAAAAATAGATACTTCTTACTTCCCATTCAGCTTTTCTCAAATCAAGTAAACCAAAGTCCCTGGAGGATTTTTTTTTCCCCATTCCAGCAGATAGAATGAAAAAGGATGCTACCACTTGCAAAGGAAGCAGAGGAGAGAGCTAGACTTTCCCTGCTTCTGGTCTGGAGTTGAAGAGGAGGTGAATCATGCTGAGGCACCAAAGTATAAAAAACCATAATTTCCTGATAGTAAATTGCTGGGACCTTTACAGGCAGATGCCAGGCAGCTGCCATCTCCCCTTCCACAGCAATCTGGCTGCAAAATGTTTTTTCAGAAATGTCATTTTTCAACTGGAAGGTCATTCCATCCAAAAAGTCCTCCACAAGCTAGCAGTGCAAATTTTTACTTTTACCTTTAGAAACCCATTTCCAAATTGATTTCTAATTTTTTTTTCAAAGGTAATGAACTCCTATTGTACACTAGAGCTGGAAAGACCTGAATGTTCTCTTGTTCCATTTAAACATAAAAGGACATATCATTTGCATGTCCATAGCCTTCAGTAGATCCACTTTGTACATCATTTGCATGCCTTTGACTGTATGACAATTAACAAATTAGTATCCGCATATGATGTATCTTTCTGGGAAATGGTAAGAGGTCAATGAGAAGCTTTACCATATTCATCATATTCATTGGCATTTCAGGGAGAAGCAATTACAGTGGCTCAACTAAATTTATTACTGCACTCTGTCAGGGGATTTAGACCTTGACAGTTTACCCTTGGATATTCTGATAGTGTAATACAGAACCATGGTGGACCATAATAATGCAGTAGATTTTTAGACCTTAGTCAAGAAACTCATTGTGAAATCCTTTGTAAAGAGTTTTGGAGTGAAGCATGACTTCTAATATAACCTAATAACTAATAACCTAATTGCCTTTCAAATGGCAGTAGCAAATACATCAACACACCTGAGAACATCAGTCAGGAGGAAGGGTTGTGGCCTGAATACAGGATTTGCAAACAGGTGCTATTTCTTCTTCCACTTAATCCTTATGAACTTGGATATTTTTTCTTGGTCTCCTCTTTCATTCTGGCATTTCAAGACAAGAAAGGCTGTGCAGCCAAGAATCCAACTATCTCCATTCATAGGTGTTGAACATTTGGAAACAAGGTCTAATGAATTCTTGCAGTGCCTATGCATATGAATCCACTGATGCTCCGCTAACTGATGCTAAGGGTGTATATGTCAAATACCACACAAGTGGAACAAGAAGGATAGCATAACACAGCAAAGAGTATTTCAGTTGGAAGGGATGAGTTGAGATAAAGACAGTTTAATAGGGCAGCAAAGGAAGAGAGTAATAACAATAATAAAAATTATAAAATGGATTAAAATAATAACAATAATAACAATAAAACGAGTGATGCATAAATGCAATTGCTATGTGTTGTTCCGTGTTGTTCTGTGATGTTCTGTGTTGGGGAATATCCCCTTAACCAGTCTGGGTCAGCTGTCCTGGCTGTGGTCTACCAGCTTCTTTTACACCTGGCAGGGCGTGAGGAGCTGAAAAGCTCTTGACTAAGTGTATAACTATAACTACCAAGCAACAACTGAAAACATCAGTGTGTTATCAACAGTATTCTCACACTAAATCCAAAACACAGCTCCATACTGGCTATTAGAAAATTAGCTCAATCTCAGCCAAAACCAGGACAGCTCTCCACTTCCTTTTCTCCATATTAGACAAACCCAGGGCCCTTAACAGCTCCTCATAGAACATGCCTTGTAGCCCTTTCATGAGCTCTGTTGCTATCTTCTGCATACAAAAAGCAGAGAACCTTCATTTGCTTCTACAGATTTGCATAGAGTTTAATTGAGGACAGTATCTTTAGTCTGTGGTAGTTTAGAGGTGTTATAAAAGAATTCAATCATCCTATCAGGTTGATGGGGCCCTGCCATCTTGGCCTGTGTTTGCTGTCTTATCTCAAAAGTTCTTATCTCAAAAGTGTCCCTCCGTAACAGCCTTCAAATGTAGTCCTTCCTGTCCGTGACCTGGTGACAAATGCATTTTTCTCCACCATGCTTCAAACAAGCCATGTCCTACCGACTGGTATTGCTGTGGCCATCTGCTCTGTCAGTTCTATCGCCTTAGTCCTCACAATGCCCATCAGGTGATTCATGAAACCTTGACGTGGCCTAGGAAGGAGAAGATGATGTTTCTTTCTCCTACAGGACATTCTATCCTTCTCCACCTTATCTAACCAATCAGTAGTGCTGCTGGTGGCCCCATTTCTGCCACCACCACGCTGTAGGCATCCTTCAGGCCTGCACTGGATGGTGTTGCTTGTAGAGCTTCAGGCATTGCACGGGGCTGACTGCAGGATGGGGGCTCAGTGCTCTGCCTTACTTCTGCTCCAGCCTGATTCCCGGTGGAGTTTTCAGATTCAGTGCTAAAAGTTTTGTCCTCCTTGCCCCTATTTCTTCTTTGGTTGGTTGGTTATTTGCTTTTCTTTTCATTTTGACACGTACCCTGCAGCCTCCAGTGTAGTCATCACCTACAAGTACCTGAAGGGAGGTTGTAGAGAGGTGGGAGATGGTCCCTTCCGCCAGGTGACAGCTGATAGGACAAGGGGGAATGGCATGAAGCTGTGCCAGGGCAGGGTCAGATTAGATGTTAGGAAAAAAGTTTTTTCTGAAAGAGTTGTCAGGGCCTGGAACAGGCTGCCCAGGGAGGGGGTTGAGTCACCATTCCTGGATGTGTTTAAAAAAAGGGGTAGATGAGGTACTTAGGGATATGGTTTAGCATAGGACGGGAATGGTTGGACTTGATGATCTTAAAGGTCTTTTCCAACCTTGTAATTCTGTGATTCTGTGATTCCAGAAATCATTTATACCCACCTCTTACTCATCAGGGACTTTATAACCCTTGCAGGGCTGATGGAGTTACACGGCCATGGTCCTCACTGCTTCCTGTTTCAAAGTGGGAACATGTGGGGTATATGGCAACAAAGCTCCTGTCTGCAGTGGCGTTAATATAGAGCACTGTAGTACTAATCTGCTGTCAGAGAAATTATCAGTTTCCACTGGAAAGTTTTGCCAGTTTGCTTTTAGATGAAATACAGTGCTCAAAACTGAATTTGCAAAATTATTGAAAAGCAGAAGTGTTTGCATGGAATTAAAATTGTGTGAACAGCTTAATAGGCTGGTTCTGAAATCATCGTTCTTCATTTATTTGCCCTCTAAGTCCATGTTTGTGGTACAAACACAGCTCTCTTCTGATTATGAGCTCGTTCTGCTTTCCCCTAGTTGTAGGATTTTATGTTTCAGTGGCAGAAAGACCTTCTGTTACTCATTTGTTTGGTATTTTTACTGTTTCTGGGATGAAGCTCATGCTCTCTACCGATAGTGGTGAGTCTGGGATCCAGACAAGGTGTTGTATGTGCTAAGAGACAGTTTGACACCAAATGTGTCAGCAGAGTGCCAAAGCACATAAAAGTAGTGGTCCAGGAAGTGCTGGCTCCTACCCTGGGGATCATATCATCTAAAGACATTGTTACTTGGGAAAAGTGACTGCATGTAATCTGTGAATTGATGTCATCCTTCTTACTCCAAGCAAAGTGTCATCTAGAATGTATATGAGACACATGGCTTGATAGTCAGCACAGAGAAGTAACTGAACTCACTGCATAAATTGCTGTGAAGTAACTTCTTTTTTAATAGGCAAGACAGGGAAAAAGAGCTTTAAAAAATAACGTATTTTCAGAATGTCACTTTCTTAAGAGGGGCAGCATTTATACCTGCCCCACGTCCAGCTTCAGAGCAAATCATGGCTCCGTCAGAGAAAAACCAGATGTGGTTTATCTCACCTAAATTTCAGTGATGGACTGGGGTCCCTCACAGTCAATAGATGACAAAAGAACTTACAGGAAGTTTCTCTGTAGGGTGAGTAGGCTCCTAACCGAGACACTTTGATCAGAATATATGCCTAAATTCTTATGTAGACAAACCCAAATTTTATATAATTGTTGGGGTTTTTTTCTTATATCTGTACACCATCTTTCCAATCCTACAAAGCTTGCTATGAAAATATCTGGCAATCTCATGCTGCACGCTGTGGCCAAACACAAAAGAATTTTGAAGGAAACACATTTTCTAAGATCTTGTTACAACTAAAAAATGAACAGAAATGCAACATTAACTTTCCACATCACCTTATGACATTTCCATGGCTTGCAAGGTGAGTTCTAATGCAGAAAAATGCTGATTTTTGTTGTTTCCCACCCATGATCTTAAAAACTTGTACCAGGAGGAAAGACAAGCCAATACTGGAACATGACCTAGAAAACTTTTACTTATATTTATTGGTCCAGCAAAGGAAAGTTTTATAATTGACACAGTGGTGTTTCTGTCCATATAGCCCTTTTTCCTCTGCAGTTAAAAATACATTTCCAGGCTAACCTTGCCTATGAGAACTTTTTTGTTTGAGACATGTGCAAGTGGATTAAGGGACCGAAACATAAAAAAAAGGACTTCCATACCCTCTTTGGATCTGACACTACCCTTTGTTTTGGGATTGTGAGTTTGAAGTACAGACTGTAGCTAACTGGAAGGACTGGGTTTGGTCATCCTTGGGAGAAAAAGATGGCATCTTCTTCAAGAGTGCAGTGGATAAAATTAAGGAAGAATGGAAGATCTTTCTAGAGATGATCCTGGCAGCCTGGAGAACAGCTGGAGCAATTGTAAGTAGTCCTCCTTTAGACATGCAGAAGATGAAGATGCACAGAAATATTGGAGGTAAGTAGGAGGAAGGGAGTTGGGTTATCAGCCCCCAGCTGGCTTATGCTGGATTTCATAAGTAGGATACAAATTTGATCGAATATTCATGGCTTCTCACAAGCCTCCCATTGCAGTATCCATAGCGTCATACTACAATGATGGCAGCTAGCCTTCTGGTTTGGGGCTTGAATGAGTGTTCATACAGGAAAGGTGAAGAAAGTCTGCAGCATCCCAGGCATTTGTTTGAAGACTTTTGGCTGGTAGTAACAGAGGGAGTCTGACGACAGGTGCTTCACCCTGAGCTCTTCAGGCCGTGGGAGTCAGCTGGCAAGTGACACTAGAAGGCTGAAGGCAAGTGATCAACACTATGAAGTCCTCAGCCATTGTTAGCATCCCTTGCTCTTTGGTAAGGAATGAGGATTTGCACGACTTTTGGGGAAAATTAGCTCATAGAAAACAATCTTGTTAAATGAATGACACGTCAGTTGTTTGTACAAGCATCTAATTAGCACGGGATTTGAAGATGTCTCTGGGGGGAGCCAAAGGGAGGCATCGTATTCTGCTTCTTTGTCACTTTTTCTTTGTCAAAACCATGTCATTTATGTTAAATGCCTTATTAGCCAGAGCCTGACATTCTGACATGCAAAAATCCATCCCTTTGAAACTAAGCTGTCCGGATTATGTAAGACCCAAGACACATTTCTTCCAGCCTTGCTATGGATTAGTCTCTGTTACCAGCTCAGTGAACACTGACATCTTTTTTGTTTGATAGCTCTGCATATTTAGTTGCTGAGCAAACTGAGCTCGCATTCTTTTTGCCCTCTGGGTGCATTGCCAAGGTGCAGTCAAGCAGCAAAGCATTTCAGTCAGGTATTTTACAGGAGAATTTGAATTTGGTTATATCTTCCATGTATTCAGCTCAATTCACCCTTGTTAGTTTAAAATCCTAAGCAGTCTCTGAACTGGACAAGTGCAAACACCCCATTTTAATTGAAGAACTTTATATTTCAAGCATCTCTTTCTACCTCAGCCAAATTTTACTTACCTGAAAAGTACTCTCAATGGCCAGCTCTTTGCATAGAGTGCAGCACACCCTGAGAGCTCTCTTGCAGGATTGCCACACAGTGCAGTCTCATGTCATGCTTACATAAGGTCGCTTCACCAGTTTGCCCATCCTGTGTCCCCATGTCTTGATATCTTTGAATGATGGACTTTCTGATACATGCATTACCATAACTGACAGAAGACTTTTCAATTTCTTTTCTACTGGAAAGGGAGTTCACTGCCACTGAGAGCAGCTCTTGCAAGTCCCACTGACAGCTGTCTTTGCATGGGAGCCAAGGGAGGAGCATTCAGAAGAGGCAGATTGAGAGCATGCAAATGGGCACTCCGAAAGACCAGTCACCTTTGAGATCACAGGTCCACAGAGGAGAAGATCATCCAGGAAGCTGGGAGGTGAATATGTACTGTGAAAAACTCATCAAAAAGACCTGGGCATGCCTGCAGAAAGTATTCATGGACCTGTTGTAGACAGAGGGGTCATTACGTATAAAGGATGGGCACTTTGCAAACCAGACATATGAGGAAATCCTCCAATCAGAATATCACTGGTAGCATACCCTCCAGCAGCTTCCATCGATGGAGCTGCATTAATTTGTCCTCAGAGTCTCTAGAAGTAACGTTCATTTACTTCATTCCTGTCCAATACTTACTCTAGTACAAAGTGTGGCAGCATATCACCATGACTGTGAAGATTGGATTCCTTTGGATCAGGCTCAGAAGATGGTGGGAAGTAAACCAGCAACAAAGGGGCATGCCTGAAGGAGCTCAGGAACAGAGTAGTTATGGCTGGTACCATGTAAAACCGGCACAGGTTTGGGGTGATGTGAAAGGCAGAGGTAATATCAGTGAAAATTTTCAGTGATTCCCCAGCTCACTGCAAATACTGTGCTAGCTCCAGGTGCCTGGTTAGCTCCACATTGCTGAGAAAATAAAACCTCACTAAATATAAACCAAAACAAATGAAATAACACCAAGTCAAGGAATACCACAAGACATGGTTACCCTTGGAAAATCAGCTCTACTCTAGTGCACAAACCTGGCAGTCTTCATTCAGTCTTTTTTACTTTTGTGTGGAAAGAGAGAGAGAATGAATATATATATAATTACAATTTGCACTGAAACGAACCATCACAACTGTAGGATTTCCTGATTTTTATATGCCTAAAATATCTTATTTGAATAATACTTCTGTTAATCTTATTTTTATTTTCAATTTATTTAATTCTGAAAAATTATTTAAGCTCTGAAGATGCCTTGAAAGAAGTCACAGACAGTCAGATGCTCCTGCTTAATATTCAGAAGAAAGAGAAAAGAAGCTGTTAAAACTATCCATGGTCTGTGCCAGAGCTCCAAATGTCTTCTCTGAAAACTAATTACATCTTGGCATATGGAGTCCTGGCAAAAGTGTTGCAATAAAAATAGAGGACAAGAAAAGAACTAATTCTCTCCATTTAAAAAATAATTCATAGTGCAAAACTCCTTGGTCTCCTGCTGGTTGCAAGCTGTTAATATAGAGCAGAGAGGAACGTTTCCTAATTTAGTATGGACTTTCTTCTAAGAACTGCCAATTTCTCAGATGCTGGGGGAGATCTAGAGTAGCAGAGCTGTCCAGAATATCTGAATTATAATTGTTTTTGTCAGTCTCTTCTACCTATCAGCAGAGACACTGGCAAGTAATCCAGTTAAAACAGGCATCCACTATTTGGTGAGTTGGAGCCTTGATTTCCTTGTTAGGGTTCAATGAGGCAAATGGGAGTTTGTCATCAACTCCAGTGAAGACAGGATGAAAAGAATTGGTCTTGATTTTAGAAATCATTGGTGGGAAGGAAGGACATTTGAAGTATATGCTTAAAATTGAGCTATTAACCAAGTCCCATTGACTTTAATTTGAGACATGAAGTATAACTGCCAGAAGCTTCATTGTTCAGGAGGTTCATCTTACCTACATTTCTACCATGTAGATGTCTGTCTCTCTCCCAGTTACTCTTCACACTTTTATAGCCATGGAGAGATATAAGCAGCTTGAAGATGTGAGTAATCTCCTTCTGGTGTTGATGACAAAGTGCCTATTTCTCCAGATTAACTAGAAAAGGACTTGGGCTACATCTGTGCTATTAAGTTAACGGCATTGATTCTCCACACAGGTTATGGAAATTGTTCCTGGTGCATTTTTCTGCCTGGACCCAACTGACACTTTCCCAAGTAGTCCCCAGTCACAGCTGAGGAGGTCGTTCTCCACGGGCATAATGGATGCAGATATTCTGTTTCACTGGGGGGAGAATTTCTTCTTCTACAAGTGGGCAGCTGCCCTATGCGTCAGGTAACAGGGAGGTAGACATAAACTAGACATAAACTAAGAGACTTTTATGGAAGATATTTTCAGAAATGGCCAAGAAATTGTAATTCAAATGCCACCAAAATAAAATAATAAAAAAAAAAGAATCCAACCAGACTTCAGATCACCAGGACTATTTAAGAATTTCACAGAATCACAGAATCATAGGGGTTGGAAGGGACCTCAGGAGACCATCAAGTCCAACCCCCCTGCCAAAGCTGGTTCCCTAGGACAGGTCACATAGGTAGGCATCCAGACAGGTCTTGAATATCTCCAGAGAAGGAGACTCCACAACCCCCCTGGGAAATCTTAATTAGATTGCATGTTAATATTTTTTACCTATCTCACTTTTCACCAGGAGTCAGTTGGAAAAGATATTCCTGCATCTTTAAACTATTTTCATGATGTATAATGAAAGGATATAATGTGGCTTTTCATTTTAAAGCAGAACAAAAAGTACATTTCAGTAAGCTGTTATTGACTATGATCTGTTAAAACTTGCTACCTTTGCTAGTTTAGGTTTTGCTCTGCTACACAGAATTATTGCACAAGGCTCTGGATTCATTTAGAGTAAAATGAAGAGGTAGAGTCATACCTGTTATGCTTGAAATTAAGGAGGTGTGTAATTTGTTTACCTTAACATCTTCTGCATTAATGAGGATGCCATGATACATAGGAACACAGCCCTGGGGAAAACACCAAGAAACTAGTCCCCTGTATTGATTACACATACCAAAAAAAAAAAAAAATATTCAGACTTACTACAGTTTTATCAATATTAAATTATTTCTACAGCTTCACCTTGTACTTCATTACCAAGGACACTTGTAGCAAACAATCAAAATAGTCTCATTTATGCTAATGTTTTCTTTTTATTTTGCTTTTCATTCAGCAAACAGGCTTGTACTAACCTTCCTCAGCAACAGGAACACTTTGGTCTATTAATAGAACTAGATATTCAACATTCAGTTATCAAATGACGTTAAGCGTATTCCTTATTCCAAAATTCAACAGTAATAAAAAGGAATAGAGGGTAAAACTTAATAAAACTAATAAGATTTGCACTAACACAATGACTGAAAATGATGAGATTTGTGAGCATTTCATAAATAACTAGTGGTTTCTCCCATGTTTGCAAACAGTAGATAATAGGGCACCAATCAAAGTCAGAGAATGAAATGCACATGTTAGATTCACAAATCAATTAATTGAGTTTTAGTGAGACCTGCATATGGTCATTCATGGAAAAGAAGGGTGGCCAGCGATGCTTCTGTGAGAGCTGGCAGCACATGCTGAGCATGGTTTGAGCTCTGAAAATCACACACTTCAGTGAGAGCCCTGGACCCAGCCTCCACCCCACAGGCATTGCAGCAACACTCACTGACAGCCTGCAAGGGCTTCTCAAAGAAACGAAAGACAACCATGGACCCTCTAATCCAGTGGGTAAAAGGGCATTGAGACCCAATGACTATAAACTGAAATAACACTGCCAGGAATGGAAAAATGAAGCCAGTGTTTAGCTGGGGAAGAACTGTTCACGGGGGCATGTAGCAGTAGGACAAAGGGAAATGTGTTTAAACTGGGAAAAGGGAGATTTAAGTTGGATATTAGGAAAAACATTTTTCAATATGAGGGTGGTGGATCACTGGAACAGGTTGTTCAGAGAGGTAGTGGAGGCCCCATCCCTGGAGATATTCAAGGTCAGGCTTGATGGGGCTCTGAGCGACCTGATCTAGTGAAGATATCTGTGCTGAATGCAGGGTGGTTGGGCTAGATGACCTCTTAAGACCCTTCCAACCTTACACATTCTGTGATTCTAATAAAGAAGGGAATTAGCCATCACAGTCTTGTGATAAACCAGATAAATAGTCATCATTTCAGGTTTTAAAACTATGACCAAATGCTTTCCACTATAAAAATCATAGATCAACTCTAAGATAAGCTATACTATGTGCTGTGTCTTGTGAGATGTAATGACAAAATGATTGACTCATATCCACCAGTTGCTTAATTTTTAAGGGAGATAATTTAAAGTTCCCTATATAAGAGCTTCATTCTTTGTCCTGCAATCCTACTGTCATGGATGGAGAGATAAGAGGGATGCACTTCACTCTTAAGAGAGGCAACAATATGTTTATTGATACACACAAAGGGTGTAAGAGTGTTTGATAATAAATGTGACAGTGATTAAGGTTCAATGGTAAGGTAATCTTGATTATTTAGTGCATAGAGAACAGGGTCAGATGAAGATGTCAGGGAGACCCTCCTGTTGAGCCAGAAAGATTCAGAAAGGACCTCCTTGCTTTCTAAAGTCCTTCTCAGAGAGCAGCCTAGATGTGGCTGGATCCTTTCTTAGTCCCAGGCTTGGTGAACGATTTATGTCTAAAGGATTATATATGCACAAACAATCCTTTATACTTCCTAGCTAAGATCACAAAGTTTAGTGCACTTATTCCCAACTCACTTACCAAGGATCTGTTGTGGCAAGGATTCTCTCAACCTCAAGGAGTAACCTTGAGAGGCTCCCTTTCAAGGGGAGATCCTGACGTGCAGCCCACTGTCATATCAGGAGAGCTCAAAGGGCTCTTGGGCTGCTCACTGTATATGGAGTGAAATGATTGGCTCATAGTCATATTTACACACCACCCGCAGGTGCCAGTGGACACTGACCAGCACTCTGTCCAGGTGGGCACATTAGCACATATAGCCCTTGGCTCTTGTGTTGTTATCTGTCTTCCCAAAATCACTGTGAGATGGATACAGACATCATGACCATCACCAATGGTTATTGATTAATTCAGATTTACGGGAAAAAGTCAGACAGAGTTGGGAGCAGCAGGGAAGCACACCATCACACCTACTTTCTTACCAATGATTCCTCTTGAAGACCATCATGAGGTTTACTGCCTGATGGTGCAGACAAGCCCTATTGCTCTTCTCTGGTCTGTTGCAGACGTTCATTCTGTGGGCAGGGCAGCAGTGGAAATAAATTTAAACAGGGAGAACTGGGTCTGTGAATGGAAGTCAGGTCAGTCACATTGATTCTCTGAATCATCTTGGATTATTTAATCTAAAGACCAAGAGAGAGATCTGGTGTGAAAGAGAAACTGGATCAGTGCTTAGTGATGTGATCACAGGCCAGGGCTGTGTGTGTCGCTCGTGAGTTAAAACTTAGATTGTCAGTAAAACTCAAATGCATCTCATCTAGTTGAGAGCAAAATTAGGGTTGCTGTGCATGGTGTTCGGAAATAGCACAGTATGTAAATGCAATTAAAACAGCATCATTTGATGACTCTGAGAGACTCTGCCAGCAGAATAAGTCTCAGCAAAGCTGTGGCTGGCTGTGACGCCCCCTTTTCACTTCCCTTGTGGAGTAGCTACTCCCTAGGGAATGAGAGGTGAACAGCCATATGGAGTACAGTCTGTTGTCTTTCATTCTTGATGTGGCTTTTAAGCTGC
Source organism: Porphyrio hochstetteri (assembly GCA_020800305.1). Lineage (NCBI taxonomy): Eukaryota > Metazoa > Chordata > Aves > Gruiformes > Rallidae > Porphyrio > Porphyrio hochstetteri. The sequence goes on from CM036906.1 coordinate 9,976,810, forward strand.
ATCCCAGTGTGGCCCCACAGTCAAGACCTTCCTGTGCCCACCCACACGCTGCTGGATGAGCCTGGCATCTGGTTCTCAGCACCGCTGAGGGATCCCTATGAGGGATGCCATGGGAATCAGAGCACTGAGGGAACAGAGACCTTTTCAGTTCCTTGAGGTCAGAACAGCTAAACCCAATTTTTTCTCAGATGTTTTTCCCAACATGCCTTTAAAAGCAGTATCTATCACCATGTTGTTTCCTTGCTGAAGGTTCAGGCGTCACCATTTGCTCGGCTCTCCATGAGCAGATAATACTGATTATCCCTTCCACTGCAGCTTTGACTGTATGCTGTGACTCCTAAAAGGCTCAGCCAAACTTTCCCACTGCTTTTCAGTTGATGCTTTCTCCAAAACACTGCCCTTCTTTGGATGTCTTCATCTAGCTACTCTCTCTTCCCAAAAGCTGGTGTTGAAACTAAACCCAATTTGAATTTGAATTTGAGATACTACTTTTCCTAAGGGCTCTGCAAATGTTGTGGAAGATAATCTCAACTCAGCAGCTGAATTCAGCTACATGCACCCACCTGCAATTTTCTTCTGCCTAGCACTAAGCCTTCTTTTGAAATGGCACCAGGAAGATGAGTAAAGGGTTTGTTATGTTAAAGAAGATGAAACCAAGGAGTAGGGTGGTTTATTATCATTGCTAGTATTCAGTCTCTGTGTGGGAAAAAGATTTTCAAAACCACAGGATTAAAGAGGATTCTACAGACATCCCAACTACTTGACAGCCAGTGCAGAGAGAAGGGCAGCATGTGAAGGCAGTGATATTTTAATACCCAACCTTATCAAAGATAAAGATCCAGACTGAAAAAAAAAACCTGTCCTACTTTGGAAATGTCATTTTAGTACACAAAAAATAACATAGGAAAAAAAATTTTCAATTAGGATGCTCTACTTTCGTCGCACTCAGGGAAATGCACTGACAGCAACTGCAAGTACTGATGAGATTAAAAAAATAACCCAACCCTCTGCAGAAAACTGGAGAACACAGAGACATATAGGGCCTTTATCCCAGTAATGGCAGCTGATGGACATAAAATAGGCACAAGCACAGATCCTTTACTGGTTAAAGCCTTCTTTGAAGTTAAAAAGAAGAGCAAGAAATAACAAAATGGGACTCGGTGATAGTGTAAGTGTGTATATGTGGGGAGGAAGAAACCAGCTGAAACACTGAATAGGAGAAGGATAGGCAGAAAGCAATAATGATGAAGGAGGCATAAGGGAACCACAAGCAGTGAATTAGATATGAGTCTGCAAAGCAGTAGGAGTAAATCTTGCACTTCTTTTACAGAAGCCAGTATAATTTTGGACTGGAGACCCGTGTTACTTCTGCAGATTACATGGGAAGTAGTTATGAAACAGCAGCTCCTGTCCTGACCTCTAGTATTTACAGACTTTGCTCTCTGTAATGTTCTCCTTCCGTATACTCATTTCCAGGCTCATGAACCTATTTGCTCATATTATCAAATATAACTTTGAATGCCCCTGTTCAAAGCTAATGATATATTGATTTTGCTTTAGTTTCGTGTTTCTTTAGGCATTTTTATTCTAATCTGTACAAGGATAAGGACAAAGGGCCTTTTTGAATGTTCTTCAAGCACAAAACCAGATTCTTGCAAAGCCTACGCAGGGCATGTTTAGAAACTTTAGATGAAATTCAAAGGAATTTGGTGTTCACAAACCATTTTGAAAACACTCTTAGAAAGTGTCTTGTCTCTGGTGCTAGCCCTAATGGAGTTCTTGTGGGGCTACTATGGGAATATGTGTAATTGTGGACTGAGCTTGATCTAGTTTGCCTTCTGCAGTGGGCAACACACTGAGGATGGATAACGTTGCTTTTTCTTGCTTGTTGGCTATGCTCTTGTATTGCTTTAATTCTCAAACTGAACTGCATCCAGTTAATGTTCAGAAATTGTAGGCAAGTTGGAAACAAGCAATAACATAATGCTAGAAAGATTCTGGCAGGCAAGTGAGTTCTGGAGAAGCAAGCAATCACTCCCGGAATCTATTGAAGTTGGTGACTTAAAGCAAAAAATGTGAAATAATAAACCAAATCCTAAATTAGTTTTTTCAGTCCTTACCCCTGCAGAGAAATCTCCAGTGATCTCCCAGGCAGCTGTTTTAACAATGGGTACTTAGAAACAATGGGAAACCTAGTTTGTTTGATTTCAATAGTATCAGACACCTAAACTGCTTTTAGGAAGTTGGGTTTAAGGAAATATGTCAGAATTTGGTTCTGACGTTAGTTTATGTTCTAGATGATTCTTGGCAAAAAGCCTTTAGCTCGAGGAGTGCTGTCCCAGATGGATGTAAAGGGGTACAGCCCAGGAACATCACCTTATCCCTACCGTTTTGAAGGGATGAGCAGAATATGTCATAGAATTATAGAATGGTTAGGACTGGAAAGGACCTTAAAGATCATCAAGTTTCACCCCCCTGACATGACACTTCTCACTAGACCAGACTGTTCAAGGCCCCATCCAACCCAGCCTTGAACACTTCCAGGGAGGGGGCACCCACTACCTCCCTGGGCAACCTGTACCACTGTGTCACCACCCTCATAGTGAAGAATTTCTTCCTAATATCCAATCTAAATCTACCCCTTTCCAATTTAAAACCATTCCACTTCATCCTATCACTACATGCCCTTCTAAAAAGTCCCTTCTCAGCTTCCTTGTAGGCCCCTTCAGGTACTGGAAGGCTGCAATAAGATCTCCCCTGAGTCTTCTCTTCTCCAGGCTGAAGAAGGCCAACTCTCACAGCCTGTCTTCATAGGAGAGATGCTCCAGCCCTCTAATCATCTTCATGGTCCTCCTCTGGACCCATCCTTCATGGAGCTGAACCAACAGTTCCATGTCCTTCTATCTGTTCCATGATCTTCCCAGGCACAGCGGTGGGCCTGATGTCTATTTTGATCCAAGGTTGAGCGGTGAAAACAAATAATAAAATCTAGTGATATGATAAATCAAAACATAAGCCAGGCAACTTACCAAACAACCCCACTACTGCAGCATTATCTATTTCTTCCATAGGCAGGCCAAAATACCTCCTCTGAATGGTGCCTGTACCTGCTACTCTTTATTATCCTTGGCGATAGTAGCTGGGCTTCATTAGGGTAGTTATGACCTGCTATTATTCATTGGGCCTTGCAGACACAGGGCAAAAATGTGTTCCCTCTGCTAGAGAGCACCAAAGGGGGATAAGTTCAATGGTTGACATGGGTTTGCTATTTGAGGCCTGGAGCTGACTGATAATTGTAAAGCTGAATGCCAAGTCCAGAAGAGAATATTAATAAATCAATATTCATTATTTTAATAATTAAAATTATTAAATTAAACAGTCTGCTACTGACTGCACTGCCAGGTGGGGCATGTGGGGAGATTCTGCAAAGTGGGGTTAACAAAAAGAGGCAAGGGAATCCGGGTCAGATTGCAATGGATGAAAAAGTAGAACTGTGAAGGATGTTCTCCATCACAACAAGTGGAGTGTGTTAGAAATCACAAAGATGTTTTCAGAGTTTATTCACTACAGGAACAGCACACAGTGTCCACAAAATCCTACAGTCCTCATCTTGCTCAAAGCCCATATTATCGAAGACAATAATTTTTTTAAGCCCTGTAAGTTCGCAACTTTTTTTGTTCAGGACCAGTTATCTGTGAGAACCCATCTCTGCAGTAATAGAAAAAGGAAAATCAATGAGATCATAAAAATGAAAGATACTTACAATTGGAGGAAAGGTGATATAGTCAAAAATGGATTCTAGAAAAATTAACTATTGGATTTAAAAGGTATGCTGGGAAAAAGGAGTAATTAGAGGATAACGGATTTTAAGAAGCTTTTCTTTTTCTTTTCTTTCCTTGTGTAGTGAAGGTAAAGGAAAAAAAACCCTTTTGTGTGTTGGCTCATAGGAGGATGTACTGCAGTCAGTGGTATGACTTCTGCTTAATATCAATGGGAGGGAGACCCACTTGCTGTCTTTGTCAGCCTGAGGTCTGGCACTGAAAAGGTCTTGGTCAATCACTTCCCACTGTCAGTCACTATCCAAGTGAGCATTACTCTGTTTAGATATTGTACTCTTTCTGTCCATCTGCTTTCCCCTCTTATTGATACATCAGCTTGATGACAGCAATTGTTGCCAGACCAGCCCTGAAGGCTCCAGCTCTTTGTTTTTAACCCATGAAGATCATAGGCAGCAGTGATGCAGCTTCTCTCTGCTCTTCTGCTAATACACCATATTCCCTGATGCCAGGGACCTGTAAGGAGCAAAAGGAACTGAGTTTCAGCCTTCCCTGTATTTATGTCACTAAGGAAAGTGGCTCATGGACACATTCATTCTGGGACACAGACACCTGTTTTTTTGGAAGTAAGACTGAGAACACAGCTCATTTCATCGGGGTAACTCATCAGTGAAGACAATCACACTTCTGATCGAACCTCCTGGCTGCTTGCAGCCTTCCTCTGTGGATTTCCTGGGAGGGAGGGGAAGCTGTGAGACAGCATTAATTAAAGCAAAAGCCTGTGCATAACTGTCTCTCTGGGAAGGAGACCAGGTGTAACCAGAAGGTGCTGAGACAGATGATCATGCACTACAGAATTAACCAGCATGCATACACCGTATGCAATACAGACCATACAGCTAGTGGCCTTTTGTTGAGGTCTTTCAGTCATGAAGTGGCCAAGTTACATGCTTTCTATTCCCACACCAGTGCACTGCACCAACCATACTAGTGGGAGGGCTCTGGGGAACAGGCAAAACCCCCTGAAATCCAATTCTCCTCCATACTGGGTAAATACTTGCTTGGATCCTTTGTGTCCCATGAGTTTTACCCTTGTTTTGCTTCAGCACTGTGGTCCTAATGAAAATCTCCATCTCAGCTGTAGATCAGGGAAAATCAAAGTCTACAGTGCTTGCAAAGGGCTTCGGGTTTCTGCAGTGGCAGGTGCTCATAAAGGTTCTTCATGACAGCATAGGGAGAGCTGTGGCTGTGAATCCAACAAGGCAGTAAGCCCATTTTCTTACAAGAATATAAAGAAGGGAAATTCTATCTAGACATTTCTCAAATCCTTTTCCTTCCTCTTCCTAAAAAACCATGAGAAGCTCTGCAACAACAACAAAAAAAGTGCATAAAAAATGTACACAAAAAATAAATTACTGCTTAGTATGGGTGTGACTGTAGGGGAGGAACACTGTCCTTCACTGGAAATGTGGAACCTGTATTGTACCCAACATAGCAAAGCAGGCTTCTGTGAACAACCTATGCCAACAGCATTTAAAAGTAGTTCCTTCAGAAAACTGCTGGAAAGACATACCTGTGATAACCTAACCAGCCACTGAGTGTCATCTTTGCTCCACAAACCCAGCTGAAAAAATACTTGTATGACAGAAAGGAGAAAGGATGCTTGACCCTCAAGGAGAGCTCAGACACAGCAACTGTTAGGAACTAGACACAGTCCTTGGTGTAAACTGGAGACCTTTAAACTCATCTGTTTTAATAACAAAATGCTCAGCTTCTGAGATCTACAGTTTCCCTCTGATGTAAAGTAGGTATTTGAACCTAGAGGTCACTCAGCTCGCTTCTAGAGAAGGGAAAGACTAAATTTCTCTCTGCTGTGGACTCCACTGAGAGCAGCCATGTTAAACTGGGGATGAATTTGACCCAGTGACTCATACGGCTGTGCTAAAGGGCACCAAAACAGTGCTTTCATATCTTCCTTCCCATAGTTGGTGCCTGGATCTCACAATGCAGCAACTGTTGTTTCTTTCCTCATTAATTAGCATATAGTTTGATTTGGTATGTCTCTTAAGTATTCCAACAGACTTGTACATTTTCCACTGAAAACTGGTCAAGGTTTTTTTGTCTGGGTATTAAATGCTGCACCATTTGAGCAAAGACTCTCTGCTCAATGACCAAAACTCTCATAATGCACTCAGACTCCTTCTCACCTCTTGATGGAGGGGCTTTGGGGTCTGTTCCCTGCCAGGTCAGAGAATGCTACCGTGACCTCAGGTATACGCAACACAGTTCACAACTTGCCAGGAGACAGGCAGTGCCAGTGCAAGTTACTCCCATATGATTTGGGACTCTGGGCAACCTCCAGCATGTCCCTCCTAGACTCTCTTTTATGGTTCTACAATGCCATGCACAAAGCCATTTCCAGCTGCTCTGAGATCTTCAAAGTCATTTTCACCTACCATTAGTCTCCTGACACACCTTTGCCTTTGTTTAGCTGCAGGACTCTAAGCACCTTGGTTGTCACTTCCTAATTTCTCTCCTTTACCATCTCAAGATGATGCTAGATACTGCCTCCTCGTTGTTGCCTTATCAAGAGGTACAGCTGAGCACCACTGCAAAACATTTTTAGCAGTTTCTTGCTACTATATATAGGCTGTTAGGAAGTATGAATCCCTGCTGGGGCCGATCAGGAAATCATTAGACTGAAGTAGAAGAAAATCAAGTGCTAGAGGATACTGTTCTTCCTAAACTGTACCATAAGGATGCTAAAAAGTATGGAGATTCATATAAGAGGAGGGTCCTGGATGCTGTAGGAAATTCTCCTCAGCGAACTTGTGATGGAAGGAGAAACAGAAGCACGGCAGTGTCTGTGGGCATATTTGCCATTTTAGTTTTCTCCGTGTATCTTCTGTGCTGGCTTATAAAGTGTTACTGCTTTGAGAAGGCAAATGAACAGTATCTGATTTCCCCCAGAAATTTATACCCTTGGCTAATTAAAACTGTAAGCTCAGAACATCCAATAAGACTGCTGTATCTGAAGATATCTGAGTTATGGGGCTTTCATTTCAGCCAACCAGCCACAGACTAATTGCAAGAACATATCCTAGTATCAGACATATTGCTCCAATCTCATAGGTGGAGTTCTGGCCTTAAACTTGGCTTTACTTTCTAGGTCAGTAGTTGACTCATTCTCTCCCTTGTCTTACCCACTACCCCAGTAAAACCGATGAAGAGTCACACGTTTAAGAATTAAGTTACATTATTGTGTGTGCTCAGGATTTGAGCATGTCAGATCTGTAGCACAAGTCTTCATGTTTTAGCTGGGAGCGAGGCAGTGACCTTTAAATGGATTTAAGAGAATTTGTTTTATTGAAGCACCAAGCAAATCCCTCCTGTCACCCCTTCTTTTACATATCTTTAGAAGGTAAGTTATACAGTGACTGACTTTCAACCAAAGAATATGTGAGAGCCTTTTTGCATCCAGTCACTGGCAGGTTGGGCTGTCTGTATTTCACAAAATCAGAGAGTAGTTGAAGTTGGAAGGCAAATCTGGAGCTTTTTAGTCCAATCACCTGCACAAAATAAGATCATGTACAGTAGACTGCTCAGGGCAATGTCCTGTCAGGTTTTTTAATATCTCCAAGCATGGAGGCTACGCGGCTGCTCTAGGAAGCACACTCCATGCTCAACCAGCCTTATAGTACAAACGTTTTTTTCTTATTTTAAGTGGATTTTCCTGTATTTAAATTTTTGCCTATTGCCTCTTTTGCTGTCACTGAACACCACTGAGAAGACTCTGGGTCCATCATCTTTACTCCCCTGAACGAATATTAGCACACATGGATAAGAACCCCTTGATCCTTTTCCTGCTTCTGGCTGAATAATCTGAGCTCTCTCCACCTCTCCTTGTGTGACAAACGCTCTAATTTCCTCATCATTTCCACAGCCCTTCACTGGACTTGCTCCTTTATGTCCATGGTCTGTCTCATACTAGGGAGCCTGGCACTGGGCACAATATGCAGATGTGTCTCACCAGTGATGAGTAGAGAGGAAAGATCACCTCCCTCAATCTACTGGCAATGCTCTGCTTAATGCAGCCCAGGAGGTCTTTGCTACAAGGACATGTGTCTGGATCACGGTCAACTGGGACACCCAGGTGCTATTCTTCCAAGCTCCTTTCCAGCTTGTCAGCACCCAGCATATTCTGGTCTATGGGACTGTTCCTTGCAAGATGCAGGATTTTCCATTCCCATGTATTGAAATTCATGAGGTTCTTGTCAGCTCATTTATCCATCCTGTTGAGGTCCCTCTGAATGGCAGCATGAGCCTCTGGTTTATAAATTATTTCTTCCAATGTTTTATCAGTGGAAAACCTTCTGAGGGTACACAGCCCAATCATCTAGGTGAGAAATGTAGATGTCAGACAACATTTTTCCCAGGATCAGCCCTGGAGTACAACACTAGTGACTGGCCTCTGGTTAGATTGCTGCTGATAAAAACTTCTTGAGTCTAGCAGTGGATTGCTTGTGATCTGCTGTGCTGTCCCGCCAGAAGATGCCAGGGTGATTCAAGTCCCTCATGTGAACCAGAGTCTATGAATATGAGGCTTCTCCCAGTTGTCTGAAGAGGCACCATTTATTGCTTTTTTAAGCTCAGATGGCATGTAGGAGACATCTGACCTCTCTCCATATCACCCACATTTGTCTGACCTCTTCTTGGAGAAGAGAAGGCTCTGGGGGGACCTTATAGCGGCCTTCCAATACCTGAAAGGTGCCTATAAGAAAGCTGGGGAAGAACTGTTCATGGGGGCATGTAGGAATAGGATGAGGGGTAATGGTTTTAAGCTAGAAAAGGGGAGATTTAGGTTGGATGGTAGGAAAAGGTTCTTCAATATGAGGGTGGTGGATCACCGGAGCAGTTTGCCCAGAGAGGCAGTGGAGGCCCCATCCCTGGGGATATTCAAGGTCAGGTTTGATGAGTCTCTGTGCAACCTGATCTAGTGAAGATGCCCCTGCTTACTGCAGGGGGGTTGGACTAGATGACCTCTTAAGATCCCTTCCAACCTTACACATTCTATGTTTCTATGATAATCCTGACCCATAAACTCTCAGCTAGCTCATCATCCATTCCTAGGCAGAGGTCCATGCTTTCCTTCTGCCTCACCTACAGGGCCCCATGCTTGCCTTTCCAGCCGGCCCTTCCTGAAGAGCCTTTGATCATCCACTGTAGCATTCCAGTCCTCTAATAGGTTATCTACTAAAAGTAGAGTATTGTTATTGTATTAAAGTTAAATGGTCAGGGTTAGCAGCCCTGCTCATATCAAAGCTTAATGAGAAACCCTAACCAAAAAAATCACCATAAAAGTGTAGCTGTATTGATGAAACCGAGAAACATGGGAAAGATGAAGACAGCAGCTCAGAAAACTGATATTCTTCAATAAAACACTAATGGAGTGGGAAAGACTGTGATCTAGTGAAATTAAGACCCCATTAAAGCCTGTGGGATCTCAAATGCCCTTTCATGGCAAAATGAAGTGTGCAATAGTAGACAGAAGCAGAGGAAGATGGTTGGCACCTGAGGACACACACTCTGTGCTAGGGCTCTGGAAATAAATCTTTGTCTGCTGTGGTGTTTACCAGCAGATGTAGGGGTTTTGTGCTGCTAGATGAACTACTCCTACACTAGGGACTGGCTTGTAAAGACTAGGTCAAAGATAGCTATGTACCTATTAGTGATTTTCTAATGTTCTTGTTCAGTGTAGCCAACTGGTGATCTTCTGCCAAAGAAAGTTGTTTCCTCAGTATGGTGCTCATCTGCAGGACTTACCCCAGTGATTTAATTTCTTTTGCCAGTACTGAGGCACTGGCTCACATGCTATGATATTCTGCAGTTCTCTCATGTTGTTTGTCTTTCTGCTTTATAGCCATGCATCTGTTCTTGGACCAACTGTAATGTACCTCCTCCTTGTCCTTTCTCCTCTTCATATTTTCTTTTTTTATTTTTCCCCAATGCCATGGTAATTATTGGAGGTTTTTATTAGTCATGTTTGTGTCAGTTTGCACACAGAAACCCAAGAAGGAGTCCTTTTTGTATGCACATAAAGCAATTCCTTTGCTAATCTTCCCCACAAGAGATCCCCAAGGTAGAGAGTGCACCATATTAGGTAATGAGATGAGCACACATGGTATAGTAACCTTCCCTCTGCTTTCCGTTTCTCTGCAAAAAACATGTCCAAGTCCAGGCACGCAGGTCAGGGAAGATCAGCTGATAAAAGAAGGTAAGACCTTGAAGAAAAGGAGTGAAGAATACAGAGAAAGTGCTGAGATGTAAGACCAGCAAGTGAAGAGTGAAGCTGCGGTGAAGGGAAGAAGGTTGCATTGAGTCATGGTGAGAAGGAAGCAGTGTCAGACCATAGCTTTACAAGGAGCCAGACACCTCCATTTTGGATGTTCTGGTAAGTGCTCCTCTCAGGTGGGGCTCCCCAGGTCTGCATGACAAGGATTTAAGATGTAGGAATTATCTGAGCAAGCACGTGGTGTTTGACTCAATTTGAACTGATGAAAAGCTGTTAATAAACCTGTAGTTTTTCTTGTCCGTCTGCCTGGAGATGAGAATCTAGTGTGCTGCCATGATCTGTTTTTATTAAAGGTTTCTGGATATTTGTCACTTCTGTTTTTTGCATTTCTCCTAAACCTGGACATGGCACTCAGTGCTACGGGAGAACAGAGAGCCAACACGATGTGGTGTCCGGCCTCCTTCCACTTTGTACATACAGTTTCATCTCACATCAAGCACTTCCTGGCAGCATTTACTGTATTTAGGAATCCTTCATAAAAGTTTGGTACCTGATGAAGCATAATTAGATTTTTTTTTTAAGTTATGTCACTGATTCAACATCTACAAGACAGAACAGCCTAGCGTGGAGTTAAACACTGCTTGCCTTTACACCCAAGCTGTTTCTCCTGGAACATTTTTTTCATTATCTCTGATTACTTAAGGAATAAGGACAAAAATCCTGTCTTCTTGGTAAGCCTTAAAATTGGTACAGAGCTTGCAGCGCCAATATTAATAAAAGGTTGCAACAGTTCAGCTATTAATACATTTTCTCTGGCAGAGCTTAGCAGAATATGATGAATTCTGAGTGGAGCATGTTATGCTAATTAGCATAAATATAGGAAAGACCTTTTCCCTTCTGAATGTAAGAATACCCAAGATGAATACTGTAGTTAATATATGCACACAGGAACATAAGATTATATGTATCACTGGCAACATCATCTTATTAGCTACAAATTCATGTTTTGAGCAAGGAGAGGCTCTGATTGTTAAAGGAAGGGCAGAATGCTGGCAAATGAAGCGAAGAAGCAAGAGGTGAAGCTCTTTGGATACAATTTGTAATGACAACCTAGGAGGCTTCTTAGACTGAGAAATGCCTGTTTCTATACAGTATATAAAACAGTGTCTTCAGGATCTTTTTGAGAGGAAAAAACCCCAACCTGGTGACCTAGCCCCTCACCCCATCACATTTAAATCAGTTAGTTAATATGGAGTGCTTTTTTCCCTCCTTCCAATGAGAGCTATCCTGCAAAGAAAAGGGGGAAAAATGAGACCACCAGAAGATATCTCTCTCCCAATATTCCAAGCATTCACTTCTATGGAATTGAAGTGCCTTTTCTGAAGTGTTTCCCTATATTATTCCCAAGAATATAACTCCACGGGAACAAATGGTTGTGTTCTTGTTGTTTTTCTTTTCCCTTAAATATTGTCTTGAAATAAGAAACAGAGGAACTCCCAAAGCTTTTGTAAGCAATTGGCAGAATTGGATACTGCATATGAAATACTTCTTTTAGTAAGATAACCAGGACCATGTCACAGCAGGAGCTACAGTAGGATAATGAGGCACAATCCTTCTAATTACAAGACCAAAACAAAATGCTAATACTTCTCAAACCACATGTAGTGCACAGGCATAGTGGATACTGTTAAAGTGGAGGCTTTTGTATCTTTCCTCTTGCTTTTGGTGCCCCTTTAAGCCAACAAGAAGTTCTCTGCTACTGTTGTTTGCATGAAACGGAGTTTGCCTCATGTTTCTTGATGGTGATTTAACTACGATACAAAAGTAGTGATTTAATGATCAGTAGGGGGTTTTGCATTGGAAGGCATGTGGGACATAAGGTTGGGCTGAGGATATCTTTCAAAAGTCCCAGGGACTCCACCATGCACTGCTAAAATTTGCCCCTATCGATACTGCAGTGAGTTTACTGTTGGCTTCAGTGAAACTTTTGTCAGGCATCTGATGGAAAAGTCCATTAGGAATGGTGGAATAAAAACGCCTTTCTAGCTACTCGAGGTTGAATTCTAATTTCTCTGTGAATGCACTGAGCAATTTTATATATGAGAGTAGCAGGAAGAAGTAGAAACTAACGGACAATAGAAGTTCCTTTCATTTTTTCATTCAGAAGCTGACAGAAAAGTCTGCCCTTTCCAGCTCAAGACTAGAAAATGCCATCAGATGCCATGTTTGAAGGACTCTGAGCAAATAAGAATATGAGCAGTCTGAACTAGTAAAGTTTCCCACTGACTTCCTAGAGATTTACATGGGGTTTCTTAAAACTGAATGTTTCTATTTGACCTGTATTGTGGTGCTGCATCATAAAAAAATAAAATGATACACAATATCTTCTATTATTCAGCATTACTCTGAAGATGCATCAAATGGAGTATGTTTTCCAAAGACAGGACTGTCTGCCGTTACTTATACTGCAGGAAATTCTCTGAGGGGTACATTGTATGACTCAGAATCAGCTTGAAATAACACAGTCCCATTTGGTTTCTGGTAATCACATTGGAGATGCACTTTGCACCACGCTACGCACACAAAGTTCGGTCTTATCCAGATTCATCTTTTTAGCCTCTGCTTTCTTTCACGCACACAAAACACAGGAGTAGGTCAAGAACAGTTCAGGTTCTGGACAGTGTTTGTGATTATGGTTCTAGCCTGCGTACTTGTTTATAGACAAAGGAATATATGTGTGCATAGCTACACTATAAGCTTAAGTGCTCCAGATTTATCCTTTCTTTTCCAGTTTGAAGGAGAAAGGAAAGTGGAAGCAGAACTGAACCCAGCCTTTCAGATACCAAATGCTAGAACTTTCATTTTTACATTGAATCTTAGATACCTTTATTTACAAAGTGACTCCATCACCTATTCTTGATCCAATCAGTAGAGACATTTGCATTTGATACAATGTAATGTGATAAAGGCACAAATAATCTAATTGTTGTGCGCATTAAGTATCAGCATTACCAATAATTTGCAAATGGCTTTGGATATTAAAAGAGATACCTTAGAGAACAAGTGTTTATCATTCTTTCCCAGCAATAATTTATTTAAAATCTATATTTAGAAACATAGATAGTGAATATCTTGGAGAGGGACACAGTAGTACAGCTTTTCCAAATATATTATGTGTAATTTTGATTATCGGGCTCGAAGTGGTGCTTGGTTGCACTTCTTGAGCTTCAAGGTGGATACCTGTACTCCTAAGCTGCCTAACAGAGTTTTTAAATTTAATTACTCAGAAGCACATGAAGGGCTTGTTTTGCATGTTCTAGAGATTTTCTGAATACTGTGCTTATTTTTCCTAAACATTTCTTCTCTGACAACCAGATAAAGTTAGGATTTCCTTTACCTCACTGGTGCACTCTAAACATTGCTTAAGTGAAGAGCTGGAAGTATTTAATTATTGTCATAATATGAGGCCATTATATCCCATTGATTGTAGGTAGCTGGCTCTAGGGATTGCACTGTATAAACATCTGAAGTGCTTTCCAGATACTAATTATTGCACAAGAATCTCATTCCCATTTGGAGGTAGGAAATTTAAGGCATGGATCAGTAAGCATTTGGTCTTTCAAATACAGCAACTTCCAGTTGAAGACACTGAAATCCGTGATGAAAATTTCCAGGTAATTCCAGCAAAGGTTTCCAAGGTATCCAAAAGATCTGAATGAGGCCATTTGATTTGGCTAAATCATCTTTGCCCTTATTTTTCAATCAATTCTGTTAGTGCAGATCTTCTGTTGGTTAATATGACTTGTGCCTAGGTGATTTAAGGGCAAATGTTGTAAACTGTGGGCCAAGCAGCTTGCTCCCTGATGTGCTGTGAGCTGCTGGAGTGAGACCTGGGAATTCAAGATTCAGCTTTCTAGATCTCCTTCCCTTCCAGCTTTCAGACTCCAGTAGAAGCAGGTCACACTTCTGATCCAGTACAGCTATGCTGCAGATGGAAATGCCAAAAGGCACCTGAGGTAGTGAGGAGGCACACAGGCTTCTCTCCAGTATGGGCAAATAGGTAACTGCTCGCTAATGCGTTTAAATTAATGCTCTTGCAGCTTCCTGGTAGAACAAAACTATCTTGTGGTGCAGGCAGTTTCCCTTTTAGTGAACAGTGATGCCTCCAAAGAATGAGGTCTTGACAGTCTGAAAGAATTAAGTCTCTTCAAGCAGAAAGGTCAGCTACAGGCGAAGGAGCTACAATAAGGATAGTTGCAAACGGCTCTGCCCCTTACCTCCATGATGAATTGATGTGAGCTCTTTTTTCAGGGCTAGATATATTTAGACTTTCTTTGATAGGTCATTCTTTTAAGGGCAGATTGATTGGGCTAAGGTATGAGGACACCAGCTGTAATTTGGCCTGAAAGTACGTAGTGATCCTGCAAAATGGATCCTCATCTGTGACTTTTCCCCTTAGCTCTTTTTGCTCTAGTAAATCTGCTTTTTGTTCAGTATTTGGCCTCTGTGCTGAACTCTGCTATATTCAAAATTGCCAGCAGGAATGAGGAACAAGAAAATGCCCAGAAAGATATTTTAACAGATTTAAATCTCTCAAAAGTAGTGGAATTCAAACATAGGCTGCAAGGGTGTGCAGCTCTGGAGGGTGCAGCATGCTCCTCTGCAAGCAATAGCAAAGCCTTGGATGGGCTCCAGCCCTTGCACTGTCAGTCGCCTCTGCCCTGCAAGGGACTGTACTTTCCAAGACCTCACGTTGTGGCAGTAAGAAAAAGAGGTCCTTTCCAAAGCAACCAGAGGGCCAATTGCCCCAAATGGACCAAACCTATATACTTTTTTTAAAATTCTGCTTTTTTCCACCATGGAATTGGAAAAGTGGGTTTGAAGTGCTCTTCTGAAACTACAGACATGTGCCTGACCCTTGCTCCAGGGAAGTGTCCCAGCTGGGATAGCACCTCTGGAACAGTAAATCCCCACAGCAGAAAAGAGAGGCCAGCACATCTCCCAGGCTCTTAAATTCTCTTGTATATTTTGCAAGCAAAAAACCCAGCATCTTTTACATCACAGCCAGAAGCAAATTCCCTGTAGGCATAATTTACCTTGCTCATCAACCAGGGAGGAAACTGTGGCACCCTGAACTCCAGCTGCTCGAGCAATGCCTTACAGTCATCAGCAGTTTTGGGTGGGTGGGGTTTTGGTATCTGAGGCTGTTAAGCTGGTGCAGCTACACTGAGGTGTGGATATAGGGAGAAAGGGATGACACACTGGAAAGAAATAAAGCCTGTGTTCTGGCTGCTTTTGGTTGATGAATGCAGAGCAATGCTGTAAAAAAAAATCACATGCAAATTAAACTCTGTTAAAGAACCTCATTCAACTTCTACAGCACTGCAAGCAATCTCAAGTCTTGGAAAGGACAGTGGGAGCAATTTGTTTCTGTCTGTTCAAAATGCCGCATTTTGACTTTGGCCAAATTTCTAATTTTATTACTACTGTTTTGAGCCTCTAAAAGAGAACTATGAAATGGTAAAACAAATTCTTTGAATAAACCTTAAAAGGAAAATTTTTTATACTATCTAAACTTCTGAAAAATGTGTAGAAAACCCCTCTCTACAGTTTCATCCATATAATTGTTTTCCTGTTAAAATGTTTTGAGTTTGAAGAAAAAAAGAATGCTTCCCTTCACTTGAGCTTGAAGCCTCATCATAATTTCAAGAAGCACAAGGTTTTGTTTTTACAGCTTTCTAGAAACCTTTACCAGAGATTTAGTGTGCGTTTTCATAGTGAACCTGTATATCATAGAATCATAGAATTGCTGGGTTGGAAGGGACCCCAAGGATCATAGAGCTCGAACCCCCTTGCCACAGGCAGGGCCACAAACCTCAGGCCTGG
Organism: Porphyrio hochstetteri; assembly: GCA_020800305.1. Lineage (NCBI taxonomy): Eukaryota > Metazoa > Chordata > Aves > Gruiformes > Rallidae > Porphyrio > Porphyrio hochstetteri. The sequence goes on from CM036906.1 coordinate 9,992,764, forward strand.
ACCTACACTAGGTTGCCCAGGGCCCCAGCCAACCTGGCCTTGAACACTTCCAGGGACGGGGCACCCACCACCTCTCTGGGCAGCCTGTTCCAGCACCTCACCACTCTCTCTGTAAAGAACTTCCCCCTAATATCTAATCTAAACCTTCCCTCCTGTAGCTTCAATCCATTTCCCTTTGTCCTGCTATTACTACCCTTTTAAAAAGTTGATTTCACTCCTATTTCTCTGCTCCCTTCAGGTACTGGAAGGCTGCAATGAGCAGAGCTGATTAAGTAGGTTTCAGGGATGAGAGGCTTATATCATAGAACAATTTATTCTGGAATTGGAAAAATCAAATGCACAAGACAGTGCTGTGGAGGGACCTCATTGCAGCCTTCCAACAGTTCATCACAAATGACCTTGTGCCTAACACAAAGGACCAAGCAGGAGTTAAGTTTGAGCGCTCTTCAGTTTGGTTTCAGCCTCCTACAAACCACAAAGTCCAAGCATCTGCTGCTGTGACAGCTAGATAAGCATGCAAGGAAGAAAGGTTTTGTTTTTCATCAAAAAGCCCGAGAACAGAAGTGTTGTTTAGCTTGGGGGCCCAGGAGGTTATGACATCCTCTTCAAAAGGTGAAACTTTACAACACCGAGTGCTTTTTTCAGGCTGTCTGAAAATCCAGGCAGGCATGAGGATATGTGGCCTTGCAACAGAACCTTATTTAAAAATGCATAACATCTTTCCAGTTTTCAGTGTCCCCAGATCAGCAAACAGACACTTGACTGACTGGGAACAGCCCGTTCGGTCCCTGCTGCTCAGTGATGCTGCACCGGCCGGCCGCGCGTCTTCTCAGCGTCCACCCAAGGAGAGAGCAGTGCCCTGGTTTAAACCTCCCTGGAACCCTGAGCATGAGGAGCTGCTCAGACTTTGAAACTTTGAATTATTGTTTGAGTGTCTTTTAACAACTTCTTGCCAAACCTGTCCATTTTGGCTTTACTTTTTATCCACTGCTGTTTCTATTTCATGACACTGAAGAAGGATCCAGTTTAAAACTATTTTTAGTGAACAAAAAGTGATTTGCCTTCTCTCCCAAAACTTGTTTCCAAGAAAGAATGACGAAGACAGAGCTTCATTTAACACATACTAATTAAAATAAAATAAAATCTATGTTTTCCTTTTTAATCATTTCATACCATTCAAAAGAAAGCTGAGAGAGAGTCTTAAAGTGATTGCTGAAGAGCTTCCACAGATTTATGTTCCTAGCAAAGTTTTCAGGTGTCAGACCACTATTCTCATATCTGAGGTACATCCACTTGTCTGCAAATCCCTGAACTAAATTACTGATGAAATAAATGACAGTAACTTCGGGCACTGAAAGGAACCATCTGCTGGAGATGGGACCGACAGATGTGCTTTCACTGTCGGTACCTCAAGCCACATACTTAAGGACTGCACTGCTATATACCTCCTTGTTCACCTGCTTATTAATAATGCAGTGTTTCTGTTCTCGCAGTGCTGAGGGATCTCATTCATCATGCCAGGCCCTGGGTAGTGCCAGACTTTGTAGTCTCAAAGCACTAAAGCCCTTATGTTCCTGTGAACTCTTTGCACTGGCCTTGGGAAAAAAATAAAGCACAGGACCAAGTCCTAAGGAATGAGACAAACAGCTGATATCTGGATGAGATACTGGGTGATATTGATCACAGCCACACAGGGAATAAGTAACAGTAGAAAGAGAAAGACCTTTTCAGTGCTACACCTACGTATTAATTGCCAAATCAACTTCCTTCCTGAACAGATGATAGCAAATATTATTCCATCCTGCTGCCTCTTCTAGACATGCTGTCTCTGATCATGGTTTCTCTGGATATTCCACTGTGATATCAAGCTAAGTAATAATACGATTTAAGGAGCACATCCATATTGTCACTGGACAGGTACCCTGGGCTCACCCAGAGCCACATTCACAATCTCCCAGCAAGCACAGCTTGCAGACTAGGCAGGGAGTTGCTCCAAAGCAGAGACCTGAAACCTTGTTCTTATGGCTACTTCCTAATCAGCTCTTTCTAAGAACAGCAAACAGGGTGCTCTGACAGGGAAGGGTGCAACTTTGTTCGAAGTGGGAGGCTTGCACGTTTGTTGCCCAGGAAATAAAACACTCGATTTGGCAGATTCCTGGTGCACCTCTTGCTCCTTAAGCTGTAATCACAGAATCACAGAATTGTAAGGGTTGGAAGGGACCTCAAGAGATCATTGAGTCCAACCCCCTGCCAAATGATTAACTATAGCTGGGAGTTGTGATGACAGTGTAGCCACACCACGCTTTCTTGCTTGAAGTTGACTTTGGCACTGTGCAGGCTGATCAATATTTATCTGCATGCAATATAGGAACATCTTCTACAATCAATGGTAACCTGTTTCTCCTACTGAAAACTAGCACACAGAAGGTGCAAATCATGAAATAGGCAATAGTTGAGAAGCCACAAATCTGGGAGCATCATTCAAAGGGGATGTGTGTATTAGTCTGGGTCTGTTCAGCTGCAAACCAGGTAGGAAAAAAACCCCTGTGAGCTCCTGGCACTGTGCAGCTCACTGGTGTTTTCAGCATAAAGAGTCCGCATGGGCAGCAGATCTGTGTCTGCCTGTGCAGAAGAATGTCTGAAAACTGAGGGATGTGAGTGGCATGGGCTTGAAGGTTTTTGCTGGTCCTGCAGTGATCAGGAAGTTGTAAGCTGCAGTGTTCAAAAAGCCCTTAAGGAGCTGCTTATCAGGGCTTGCTTCTGATGAGAGAGGAAGTTGGTGATGGTTTTGTGTCATATTAGAGACAACCAGGCAAGAAAAGGGAGGCTGGAAATAGATTTTCACTTTCACGTTTGTGAAGACAGAAGCTACCCTAACACAGGGCAATATCTTCCTATGCTTGGGGAAGGTGGTAGGTGGCATCACTGGAAAACTGGAGGGAAATCTTGCCACATCCAAAGACAGTGGACAGAAACTTTGCCCATCAAGTCATTGCTGGCCCACAGGCTCTTTCAGAGAATGTTCTCTCAAGGACTGAATGTGAAATGGAGATAGCTTTGCAAACCACAGCTTGGTTCCATATGTGAAGGGCTGATAGCTGTAAATCATAGTGCACTTCTGGGTGAAACTCCTTCGAAATTAAAGTATGTGCCAGGTACTTAATCAATTGTTTCTGTAGCTGGGTGTTCAGAAGTCAGAAATCAGTTAATATTTAATATGCAGTCTCCAGCCTTGGATATATTCAAAATTCGCTTGGACACAGTCCCAGGCAACTGGCTCTAGGTAGTCCTGTTGGAGCAGGGGAGTTGTACCAGATGGCCTCCAGAGGTGTTTTCCAACCTCAACCGATCTCTGATTCTGTGACTCTGTGATCCTGTGAATATCTGAAGATTGCTTCCTATCTATCAGAAAGACCTCCAACTGAAGTTATCAGGACTTTCCTGGAATAGGTCTACTGAGAGTTGTAAAGCAGACTGTACCATGATAACTTGACAGCAAACATCAGCATTTCAGTTTGTGTGATGCTTTGTACAACCAGTTATGGTCCTACCAAGAGCTGGTGGTGATGTTGATCATCATTGTGACTGTGATCATCAAGATGATGATTGAATACAAATACAGATACTCCAACAGCATGGAGAAACATAATTCTGGCACCTTAGACATTCAAAGCAACGGCCTCTCTTAGTCTATCTCCATTAGAAGAGACTTGACTAAGGAATTTGCAATGGGTCAGTGTATAGCAAAAAATAAACTGATTTTCAAGGGTGTCTCCTATATGTGACCACCCTTCCCCCCTCAAATCTTGCCTGTGGCCATTCCTGTTCAGCATAAATTTAGAAGCATTGGATAAATATTTCCAGAAAATGCCTCAAAGAGATTCTAATTTTCTAAGCCAGGCTGCTTCCTTGTTTAAAAGTGGACAGCATAAAGAAAACCGGTGGGTAGTTCCTGAGGACACATCCTTGCAAACATGACTTCTTTAGGTCTGAAGCCAAGCAGGAATTGTAAAAAATTCCTTTGTTAAAGCAGTCCCAGGCTGCACCTCCCAGCAACTCTAGAGTGACCTGGTTTGTTGTTGAATTCATAGTGTGATTAGATTTCCAGTACTGACTTTTCAATTCATTATTCTGATGTGAAGGGAAAATATCCAATTGATTGACTCACCTTAACACAGAGACACGATATTAGGCACACTCTGGGAACTTCAAAATTATCTGAAAGGGAGTGGAAAAATCATTTCAGTCAGTAATGATTCGACTACATATGTCTCAGAGCTGCCAGCTGTAGTGATGAGAGTTCAAATGCCAGGATTTCAGGCTGATCCTGTGCTGTCCCAACACCTGGAAGTGCGAGTCTCACCTTCCTTTCATTCTCTTACAGTCAGGAGAGCAAGCGAGAAATTCCAAGTGGCTCAGAAAAAGTTGTAAAACATGAGATGAGATGAGGGGAAGTGAAAACTGTGAAGACCCATCTCTATTTGATTCTTTCCTTCCCTGAAGAACAGTGCTATTTTTCCAGGCAGCCCTTTGACCTCCAGTGTTAAGAGTGCTGCCGTGCCTTGTGTGCTACAGGGGCATCTCTGGAAATGAATGAGTAAGGCAGAGCCAGAAGCCTGAAGAGGTTAAACATGCTCAGTGGCTGAGGATTGAAAAAGTTTAAGACAAGTATTTTTTTTTTCAAGAAAATCAAAGGCTAGGATGGTCCTTGAGGGAAGAAGGATCCTGGATGTTTGGAGCTGCTGCTGGACAAAGGCCTGTGCAAAGCATGAACCTTGCCGAGTGGAATCCCTTTCTCAAAGGCAAGGACTGTGCAAAACGATGGGACAAGATTTCCTGTCACAAAGACAAGAGTTGTGTAAAAAGATGGGACAAGATTATAGATGCACACACTGTGCCTTAGATTCAGTGAGGTGAGCGTGAGTGAATTATGGATGCTCTTTTGATTGGTTTGCAGCAATCTTTTAATGGCATTGAGATGGTGTGAAGTTACAGTGTATTGATTTTCTTTTGTCTGTGCAGTAATTTGTAGTGGTGGAGATTTATTTTCGTCTTTATGTTTTCCATGAAGCTCGTTGGCAGCAAGGCCATTGGCAACTGGCAGTTGTTCTCCCATTCCTGTGGATGGCACAGGTGGCCACCTCTTGTGGTCTGAGGGCTGTGGAGTGCCAGGGACTAGCTCAGGGAAAGCAGACTTGGCATGGGTGATTTCTGTGGACTCATTATTTTCACTGCTGACAGACAATGATATCATCTGCTAGGTGGAAGCTGCTGCAGTAGCAATTCAGGGAACATTTGATCTGCCATCTCTCAGGCCAAGGGACCTGCCCTGGAAAGTCTATCCTTCAAGTGAGTTCAATTTCTATGAAGGTATTTTACAGCTGATTTTTTGGGGGCAGGTTGTTTTGTTGTTGGTTGTTTTGTTTTTTTCTTTTAATGAGTTTTTCGCAGTTTGGGACCAGCAGCACCAGCTCCACAGTTCTTTCAGCCCTGAACAGGAGCTAATTTAGTCTCTGGTTTCCAGCTGTACCTTGTCACTACAAAGAGAAGGAAAACAGCTTGAGGCAGCAGCCACTCTTCATCAGGCTCATTTGCAATCTAGGGAAGGAAGAACTAGCTGTCATAACTATCTTTTAGATTTCTGCACAGCTTTGAGATTTCATGGGCATCTCCACCCCTCTTCCACCGGCAGACTCAAGGAGCAGACACCATTTTCACTCTCCCCAACAAGACATTCATGTGCCTTTCTTCCTGGCTTGGTTTCATGGCATTCCTGCAAAGATCTGGGAGCCAGGAGGTGACATTTTGATCACTTTGACCATCTGCAGTTCACAGATCGTACCTTCAAGTTACACCAGGCTATAGCTTTTAAAAATAACGATCAAACCTGCAGCTCTGACTTAAGACCAAGTCTGAGAGTGTTTCCTTCTCGACTAGGCTGTTCCACTGATTGACAGACTTAATTTCGTTAGCGTAGCAGGCAGGAGTGATAGCCACAACTTAGATTCCCTCAGTGCTAAACCCTAAGACACAAGCCTTAAAAAAGAGAGCTTGACGTGTAACTCTGAGGGAGAAGGAGGATGTAGATGCAAAGAGGAGAGAGGAAATGCTTGAGCATCTCTATGCTGCTGAACAGTGAAGTCACGTACGTGCGCTAGGCCAGGTGTGTGAACAACATAGCTGCAGCAGCACAGTGTTGTGTCTGCCATAGCAATCTCCTAAATTGGCCCCCATGGGACATCAGGTCTCTTATGGCTAGACTACTCATTGGCCTGAATTAGGTGGGGTATCAGTGCTGCTCTCTGTACTTACAGCTTCTCATTTGATTTTCATCTGTAGGTGCTTCCAGACTGCACAAGCACATCAGCAGATTTTGTGAGCATACTGGTAGTGAGTTTTAACAATATGACTGAAGGGCATCACGAAGTAGGTTTGTGTGTGGAGGGAGTTCTCAAAGCCTTTGGAGCTTCAAGGGAGAGAGGATGAGGGTGCTTGAAGGAGCATCTACCAAAGGTTGAGTGGAGGTTGGTGTTAGAGATCAGCTAAAAATGGGATTAGATCTTGTCACCCTAAATGAGAAATGAGAAGCCTTGAAGCACTGAAAACATTTTCCTGGATATGATAGAGGAGCCAGCAGAAGGATAGAAAGAGAAAGGCAACAAAATTCAACACCACTTGTGTGCTTACACTGCAACTGAGATTCCCACTTACTTCTGTGGCTCTATAGCTTCACCCTCTATGTGCTGGGTCTTGTTATATCTAAGACTGGTAGGTCAAGAGGTCCTCAGGCTTCAAATCTTTCATCCCAGGAAATGTTCCCTGTGGTTCTGTTCTTCAGCACCTTTCTCAGAGCATGTCCTACTAAAATAGGACATGGCATTTTAAAGACAGCTTCCCTCACACTATAGACAGTGTTGCCTTCTGTTCCCAATTCCAGGATCCCCCCTGCCCATTTTTTCAAGTACCAAATCTCTGCTCCTCTCTCACTGAAGTGCATGAGCAGCTGTTTGTCCATTCTGCTCCTGAAATCTTTTTCGCAGATTAACTGGTTTTCTGTTTGCAGTTTTCCTTCTTTGCAAACATGACCCAGATGTTCTAGTTGAATGTGCTTGTGGCTCTGCTAAACCATGCAGTGTGTTTGTGTGCAGTTTACCAGGCAGTCCTGTGCTTTGCCATTCACAAGAATCCAGCTGATCTATGAACAAGCCAAGGTAAAGTAATACTATCTTGACCAACAGCTGTAATTCCTTCCTGTTTACCTCTGATTTTAGACTATAACATCTCTGGCTGAACAGGTTTTCTTTTTGACAAGGGCCAACATGACCTACTGGGAGATGTCTATCACAGGTCCCCCTGAATGCTCCCAAAAGTGCCTGCTACAGCCTCCTGGCTGCAAATTCCATCTCGGCAGAAGCCCTTGCTTTTGATTAGACATATCTCCAGTGTCAGCCAAAGAGGTGGATATCAAACCTGTGCATGTTGGATGCTGCCAGCAACACATCATAAATAGTAGTAATGGAGTGTAATTGCTCATCAAGCCAGATCATAGCCTGGAGTGCTCCATCTGGCCAAGCTCCCTTCCACGTCAGCTGGAGCCTCGCCAGCAGGTATGCAATAGGATTAGGGTCCCAAGAAAGAGATGTCCCAGGTCCAATGAGGTACTAGGGTCTGATTCAGATCCCCTTGAAACTGCCGGGTGTCTTTGTGCTGATTTAAGAGGCTTTAGCTAACTCCCCTCACATTGCACTGCTTCCCAGATGGTACAGCTACGTCTGCGCAACAGTTATCCCAGATGGAGCACGGAGGAGGAGAATTCCTGACACTGAGCTATGGGATTTTAAATTTGGAGAGGAGATGGAAACTCTTTCCTGTTGGGTCTTAAAGGTGGCTTGTATGGGATGATTTGAAAATGTCTTAGAGCCTGTCTTTTGGAGGATGTACTGGAGAAACCCAACACATTGGTACTGGAAAGCGTTGTGTCCCTTGTGTAAGGGCTACAAAAGCCAAACAAGATGATGTGCCTATCAATCACCTATTGCCATGTGACATTGGTACAACCCTTTGCAAGCGAAAATAATTCCCACCCTGTGAGAATTATTTACCGCCCCCATTTTGGGTTGGTTGCACTTTTACTGTTGTGGTTCAAAGCTGTGATGAATTGGTTAGCTATAAATTTTCCTTCCTCCCCCCTTCCCCTCCCACCTCTTCCTGTGCAGTGCTGGGATGAAGGTTAAGGCATAGGGTGTTCTCTGAAGTAAGTGCTCTATTCACAGTGCCCCATACATCCTCACTAATGCTTATAGCTCCCCTGTGGTATTGGGAAGTATCATCGCTATTGCACTGAGGTAGAACAGGAGCTGGAGAGAGATAAATGGCCTAGTTATCAAAACTTCCTAGCCTCCCACAGCCCTCCTTGGGAATACAGCTATAAATGACATTCAAATGATGCTGATAGATGTTAGCTGAGCAGGGAGCAGAATACGTACGTTCCCAGTGCTGTGCTCGGGCCAGCCAGTTCTTGCTGATAGTGTCATGGAGATCTCAGCTAACCTGACACCGGTTGCTGACGTGTGTGGGTGAGATACTGCGCTGTCTGCTCACATCTGCTTGTGGACAAATCCCTTAGGGTTGCAAAGGTTCAAAATCAGATGGTGACTGAGGCAATATTAATGCTGAAACTTGTAATTTTTGGATGACCTGGCACATCTCCAGCTGTGGCCTATAGTCTGGTCCAAAATAGTGTGGCCTCTGCAGCCCTGTGGTGCGTCCAAAAATCACCTCCAGGAGCTCCCTTTCCATCTCTCATCCTTCTTGGTGTGTGAAACAGGCTTCTCCTGTTCAGATCATAAATCCCTCAGGGAACAGAGCAGGAGCAGCTAGAGTAGGTGGCAAATCTGTTTCTCTTATGAGTCTGGAAGGGCTCTTGGGTGTCTTGGCATCTTTTCAGGAGATACCAGGAAAACTCCCCCATCTGGAGGAGGAGGAGGACTTCTCATGAAAACAACCAGCAATCTGTAAGGCTTTGTCTTCTAAAAATTATTTTATTATTACTCTCTGTGAAGAAAGAAAGCCTCAGTTAGACCCTTTGTATCCTCCCAAGGTGTAGCTGTGTGAACACTCAGCCCTCCATACAGGTTTTTACTCAGAAGAGCTTTGAGAAGGGAGGTGGCTGATGTGTTGTGGTTGAAACCCCAGCACACCGAGGATGCAAGGAGCACAGAATCTCTCTCTTCACATCTTTCTTGCAGCCAAAATCGCATCCCTTCAGGATTTAGGTCCGAGACTGCTGGCACACGTGCTAACACGGTGGGGGAAGCTCTAAGGTCCGGCGGGTCAGGGCAGACACCCGCTCACCACCCCCCACCACCCCCCGGGGTTGCAGCTGGGCTTGGGCTCCGGTGCTGCTCCCTCGAGGAGCCACCCGGGCTGGGAACCGCAATCCGGGCTGGGGCAGAAGCAGCATCTTCCGCAGAACCCCGTGCAAAAAGCTGCTCCCCGGCGGGGCTGGGGGTTGCCCCTCAGCCCCCCCCCTCCCTTTCTTCTCGGGCGGAGGCTCCGGCTGTGCTCGGCTCAGAGCGAACCGCATCGGCAGGCAGCGCCTCCAGCCGCCCACCAGCCGCCTCTCCCGGCATCCTTCATCCCCATCCTCCGCTCCTTCCTGCTTCGGCGGTGAAAGCAACCCCCCGCCGGGGGCCGGGGATGCCCTCCCCCTCCTCTCCCTCCCCTCCAGCCGCAGAGGAGGAGGGGGGCTGTGATGCTGAAGGGGGATCCCCGGGTGTCGAGCGGGGTCTTCCCTTCCGCCGGCTGCCGGGATCTCCCCGCTCGGCGCCGGCGGCCCCAGCGGCGGCTGCTAGGGGCTGGCAATCGGGGGGCGGGTGGGGGGCAGCCCCGTGGCGGAGGGCCGGCACCCGTACCCCACACACCGTGGATGACTAGACACCCGGGGCTGGGGGAGCGGGGGGCGGGCGCCCGGCTATTTGCTGGCTGCATACAATGGGCCACTCCCTAACGTGAGGGCTTGGGGGGGAGGCAGGAGCTGGGAGGAGGAGGAAGAGGAGGCGGGGGGGGAGGGGGGGGGAGGAAGGGGCTCGGGCATCGGGCTGGTAAATAAACTCCGCGATGATTTCCCTCCCTTCGTCGGCCCAGGTGCCCGCCGCGCTCCTGCCTCCCCGGTGCACGCCGGCGAGGATGACCTGACGGGGATGTGACTGCTTCCCCCCCCACCCTAACCTTTTTTTTTAACACCCCCCCCATATATATATATATGTATACATACACATGTGTGTATATGTATAAATATATAAAGGAATAATTCGGGGGGGGGGGGGAGGGGCGGGGAGTTCGGATCATGGCCTTGGGGCTCCCGGGGCTGCCGCCGCCGATCTGCAGCTCGCCTCCGGGGCCCGGCGGCGACGATGGGGCTGAAGGCGCGGCGCGGCGCGGCGGGCGGTAGCGCGGCCGGCGGGGCGGCGGCGGCGGCTGCGGGGCGGCGGGCGGCGGCGGGCAGCGTTGGCGACCCCGAGCAGGGCTCCCTGGCCCTCGGCGCCGGCACCGACCGCGATGGGACGCTGCTGCTGGAGGGCGGCGGGAAGGAGGAAGGAGGCAAGCGGAGCCCGCCGGGGCTGGGGCTGCTGGCGAAGACCCCCCTGAGCCGCCCGGTGAAGCGGAACCACGCCAAGTACCGCCGCATCCAAACTTTGATCTACGACGCCCTGGAGCGACCCCGCGGCTGGGCGCTGCTCTATCACGCCTTCGTGTGAGTACGCGGAGCGCGGAGCGGGAGCGCGGAGCGGGGCTTCCCCGGGGGCGCGTCCCGGGGCGGCGGGGGGGCTGCCCCGAGGAGATGCGCCCGGGGAAGCCGTTTTGCTTTATCATTCTAGGCGTAAGGCGCTTCGGGGGGCTCGCTTCGGCGCCGGGGGTGTGTTGGGGGGTGGCAAGGGTCTTCCTATGGGGTGTGCTGCTGAGTGGCTTTATTTCTTTTATTTTTTCCCCTCGTCGGCTTTTCCCAAATAAGCAGCTGCTTTTAAGTCTGTCCCTCTCACTCGCGTTGCCTTGGAGCGGCATGCCCGAGCCTGGGTGTCTTAGACCCTGGAAAAGGCAAGCCCGAAACACCATCTCTGAGCAGTTTTAAGGCTCGAAGTGCTGAAGGGGACATTGCCCGGCTTCAGTTCAGCCTAGAGCGCTGCGAGCGGTGGAGCTAGCTGTCATAAACCCCGAATGAACCGTCTCTTTCCATAGTTGAAAGTGTCAAATGAAAGCCACTGGGTTGTGGTCCAGAAAGCATCACCCTGCGGTGCCTGAAACCTGGGCGTTGCAGCACAGTCACCCAGAAACTTAAACTGGCCACAAGCGAACTGAGACGAAACAAAACTCAGTTTGTGGCCTCAAGGTGATGAGCCAAGCTAATGACCACTGTTTTGCATTCCAAAGAATTCTGTTCCCTGAAGTTTTCATAAGCAATATGGAAAAAAAAAAATCTCTTTACAGCATTAGAACGGAGTTGGTGGAGTAATATTAAAATAAATGTGTTTTTTAGTGTTGGGAATGTGTTTGAAAACCCAAGGAATTATCGGTGATCGTGGTGTTACTGGTTTCCTTTAGTGCTGCAACGTGTACAGAGTTCTGTGGGATGAAGGATTTAAGCAGTGATTACTGAAATTGATTTATTTGCAAAACACAAATACAGTGCTCCAGGCTGCATGGACTGGGAGCCTGGAGCAGGGTCTTGAGAAGTCCTGATCATCTGTGTAGCCCTTGCACTTGCAAATAAACACCTTGAATGTAGGACCATGATTTTACCTTCAGGCAAATTTCTCCTGGTTGTTTTCAGGGATTTAGCAAGGAGTAAAAGGCAGTGTTCACAGCTGCTGTGTGTACCACTCCTTGTGTACCACTCCTTGCTGCTCCCCTCTTTTCAGTGTTTTCATAAAGTACGTCTTGGGACACAAGCTCCTGCTTTCCAGCTTTAATTGTGGTGAAAATGTGGACACCAGATACTGTGACACTTTTTGCTATAGCAGAACTTGTGCGAGCAGGCAGGGAGTGACAGAATTTGGGATCTGATATACTGTGAAGACCCTTTGGTCTAGAGCTTGCTGTTTGGTCAGGCTCGGTATTGCATAACGCTGCTTCTCTCGTGGGGACATCCACGTCTGAATGAGGGAGCATCCCTTTCATCCTGCCTCCATCAGCCTCCACACCCTAAGTCAGGCCCTAGCACACACCAGAGCACTGTGAGCACTTGGCATCTCTCTGTTGACAGCTGTGGCAGCTGGGTCAGATCCCTGCCCGGGCATGGACAGTGGATGAATCCAGAGAAGCTCATGTGAGCCGGGAGATTCACATTTACTTGCCACGGTGTGGGAATTTCCAAGTTACAGCATTAATTTTAGATAGCTCTCTAGACGTGTGGGTAACATGAAGATCCTCATGCAATATGGATCACAGAATAGGAAAATTACCAACACGTTTGTAAGGTTTGAGCCTTCTTAGGAGTGGACCTGATGCTCTGTTTAGCCAACTTCTCCTTGGTGACTATTCGGTCCTGTGAAACAGAGCGTGGCTCTGACTTGCTCTCACAGAATTCAGTAGCAGTCTTCTTAAGACGCTCAGAGCCAAATTCAGCGTTAATAGAAAAAACACTTTTAGGAGTCCTTATCCTCAGAGGAAGTAAAATGCCTAAGTCCAGGTCTGTCAGCCCAGCACAGACATCCCGTCCCTTCCCCACCCCCAGGGGCTCAGCAGTCCCAGGCTGCTGTTGGCCACACTGTTTCTGTTCAGGCTCAGCTCCTCTTGAAGTCATGGGAAGTTGTGAGTTCCTACCTCACTCAAACCTTATGAAAGAAAACTGCTGAAAGTGATGGAAGAGCGTGCTGAGATCTTGCTGACGGGCTTCAGAACTCATTCTGCAACTGGAGAATGATGACCTGCTCGAGAGCAGGAGCAGTGCAGTGGGGAAGCAGCACCTAAGCTGGTATCCAGTCTTTGTTCTTGCTTTTACACGAATTCTTTTAACATTTCTCCTTCTGAAAAGGAGCCTTTGTCATGTTGGAGGTGCTGGTGCTGTGACACTGCATAGTGCCACCCCAGCGGCTCCCCAGTGCTTCTTTTCACAATGGAAGAGTTTACACTTTCTCTTGGGTAGATGAGAGATTGCCAGCCTTGACATAAAATCTAAAAAATAGATGCTGTTTTTATTTTGGAGTCTCATTTATTCTAAAGACACGTTACACAGTCTTGGTCTTCTAAGAAACTTTGCGATAGATAATGTGCAACCAAATTCAGAATAATAAAGTCAGTCTCATATACAAGAAATCCCAGAGAAAAAACAGCTGAGGGCCAAAAGGAATTTCAGCATGGGTGGATGTGATGAATTCTGTCGAGATCCAAGCGTTCAGAGGTGTTTTGGGAAGAATTGATGCAAAAGATTCCAGAATCTCAAGATTTAGGACGTGGGAAGCTGCTGATAGAAGAGGGTTGCCAACTTTCAAGATGCACCAAGGATGTGGGGGAAGGAAGGGGTTTTGCAAAAGCTTCAGATGCCAGAACTGTAAAATAGGTGATGCAGATGGGATCTCATTAAACCGTACAGCGATGCCCATATGGCTGCAAAGGGGTCACGATCCTTTGTGTATCTCACTGTTCTAACGCGCACATAAAAATTGTTCGATGCAGTCCCTGTTGTAAATGCTCACTTTAGTTTCAGTGGGGTTAGATCTCCTGAAATGATTCAGTCTATTGAAATCATTTAATGAGAATGCATAAAAGTCACTGTGCTCTACCAAGCCCTAGGGACAAAGGTGCAGGGGGAAAAGGAAGAAATTCCCCATGGCAGTTTTAGTGACATGAGATATTTTTATTTTGATTCTTCCCCCTTCCTTGTTCTGTACAAGTGAGTTTGTCCAAGCCTTGTCCTTCTAGCAAAGAGAAAGGTGATTTCATCCTAAAGAAGCCGACTCCATTTCCTTTGCCATCTGAAAACATTCGTTCCCTGGATGCTCTGCCGGACAGAAGATTTCCCTAACACCCGCGAAGTCCCTCTCTGCTAGGGCACCGGTGTTCACAGACTTCTTGGCAATATGGCAATGCCTTAATGGCAAAGTTGGTAAGAGAATTGATTTTCCCATGAAAAATTTTAGCTCTGTAAAGCTAAACTCCCACTGAACATTTTCAGTAAAAAGAATAAAATACAAAGAAATGAAAATCTGGCGGAAGGTTTGAGGTTTTAATTTGGAAAAGTCTCTTGGGGGCTGCAGGTCAGGCTGCATTCTATCCCTGCTTTTTTCTGAGCTGGTCTCCCTGAAGATGTAACTGCTGCCCCCGTGATGTACTGTATTTTCCTTTGTGTTGAGCAGCACAATATATTGCCAGAAACCCCTGTGGTTGTGCCTTGTGGGATGTGTACTTTGGCCAGGGAGACAGCCTTGAGATCTGCTCATCTCCATGCACCATCCTGATGCTTCCTCAGAAGCATAAATGAATTGAAGGAAAAAATGAAAACAAGCAAGATTTTAATTTTCCAGATTATTTTTAATTCTAAGCACAAAAATACTCGGAGGATCATGGACAGAATCCCGAAAGGTAACAAAAGACAAGATCAAGTTTGTAATTGCAATTTGTGGAAAATTTTCAACCCAACTTAAGGAAATGAGAGGTTGAAGGAGAGGTAGCTAGGAGATATTCTTATTTTCACACCATTCTTTGAGACAACTGCTGCCTTTACTTTCATGGAAAAGTAAGACTGGGGATTAGATTTTCTTTTTTTTGGGACAGTCTGCAATAGTGACTGCACTCTGCTGGTGTAGATCACCACAGGTTATCTGCTGATGAGAGAGGGAAACCATGGGGAACGCTTGAAAACCTTTTCCTATTTGCCATGGAATCTTATTTCAATACCACTTAATACCTGCAAGAAATAGAGGCAGTCATCAAATCATCAGCATTTCTGGGAAGCACCTGGGACCACCTCATGCATGACTGATCGTGGGTGGGTTGTGTGCTGAAAAGAGTATTGAGGGACTTGGGGAGTGGGTTGAAGGCCTGGGGACTTTCCATTGTTTTCCTCGTTGCCCTCCAGGAGATGCTCCATAAGATGCAGTGATGCACCAGCCTGTGTCAGCCAGCTGGGGTGAGGTGGGAACAGGCTTGAGGTACAAATGAGGGTAAATATGAATCCTTCCTTGGTCTGTTTGGCATGGACTTGTCTCTAAGTGAGTCCCCAGAGCAGCAGAGCAAGCCTGGTCCATTAGCAAGTGCCCTTTGCTTATATGTTCACCAATACGAGCTCTGTTTTAATTATTTATGCTAATTCATCGTAATGCACGGATAAATATTCTGCAGTATACTTTGTAAAAAATAATGAAGTCTTAGTCATTGGAGACCTCACCACACACTTCTTGCTATTGCATCTCCATCGAGGCTTGTGGAGTCCGCCTGGGTTTGCGTGCGGTTTAGCGAGACGTGACTGTGTCATCTCAGCTGCTGGGGTCAGTCGGCATCACAGGCTGTGGTCATCAGCTGCTGAACCGTGGGCTTTGCTGGTAGGAATGAGAAGGGGCAGCAGAGCCTGGGGAAGACACAGGCTGTGGAGTATCAGTGGCTTATGATCCCCAACCATAGCTTTGGAGTTACTTTAGCAGCTTGTAGGTGCCCAACACTTGTTTAAGCACCCAGACTACCTCTGAAACTACAGACCTGGCCCGTTGGTGGGAGTAGATGTGTTTTCACCTACAGTCTCTTATGTCCTTGCTAGGGCATTGGTGCCAACAGCGAGACCCACTCTTGGAGTGGGTACCTGTGGGTTGGGTCAGTCAGATCTGTGCGCTCGGTGTTGCCATGGCTACGCTGCTATCTTGTCGAGTTTTGGTGCTGCCTCATGCCTGCTTGATGGGCTCGCCGGAGCTGCAGGCACACAGCTGCCTGTAACCCAGACATGCGCCTCAGTGTCACAGAATCACAGAATCACAGAATCACAAGGTTGGAAAAGACCTTTAAGATCATCAAGTCCAACCATTCGCATCCTAAACTAAACCATATCCCTAAGTACTTCATCTACCCTTTTTTTGAACACATCCAGGGAAGGTGACTCGACCCCCTCCCTGGGCAGCCTGTTCCAGGCCCTCACAACTCTTTCAGTGAAAAATTTTTTCCTAACATCCAATCTAAACCTGCCCTGGCACAGCTTCGTGCCATTCCCCCTTGTCCTATCACCTGTCACCTGACTGAAGAGACCATCACCTACCTCTCTATAACCTCCTTTCAGGTAGTTGTAGGTGGTGATAAGGTCTCCCCTCAGCCTCCTCTTCTCTAAGCTAAACAGCCCCAGCTCCCTCAGCCGCTCCTCATAGGATTTGCCCTCCAGCCCCTTCACCAGCCTGGTTGCCCTTCTCTGGACTCGCTCCAGGACCTCCATGTCCTTCTTGTGGTGAGGAGCCCAGAACTGGACACAGTACTCGAGGTGTGGCCTCACCAATGCCGAGTACAGGGACACAGTCACCTCCCTAGACCTACTGGCCACACTGGTTTTGATACAAGCCAAGATGCCATTGGCCTTCTTGGCCACCTGAGCACACTGCTGACTCATATTCAGTCTGCAGTTAACCAACACCCCCAGGTCCCCAAAACTCCTGAGGATGCAGGTCCCTGAGTGCCCTTCTGCAAGTGCAAACCCCCCTCACACCATGCGACGGGGCCATGGGGCCACGAGATCCTCCATGGCCAGTGATGTGCGAGGGAGTATGAGCTGCAGGCGAGCATCGGTGCCGCCAGCGACAGCAAACGTTCAGCAGCCAGTCTTTTGATGCCATCAGCTCAGCCCAGGAATAAACCACACAGGAATAAACCCCTCAGTAAGTAGTCAGAGCCCTTGGCATAATTTCTCTAGAGCTGAACAGTCCCAAATGTCATCATTTTGATGAAAGGCGATACAGCAAATAGCTTCCAGCAGCCAGCAAACCATGTTTTTCTTCTCTTTTGAGAAACTTTGTAGTGGAGAGAGGCACTGTCTGAGGGCTACCCTGGCAGTCTGGGAGGCACCGTCATCATTCTCAGTAAAGCACAGGACTAGGCGTACTGCAGTATCTCCAGCGCAGATGCTGGGGTTCTGGTCGGAGGTACCAGCTCATAAAAGACATCCTGGTCTCTTCTTGTGCCTCTCTTGCTCCTTGCAGCAAACTTCAGATCCTCACAGAGCTGGGTTTGGGCACCTCTGGGTCAGCTGCCTGGCCGAGAGGCCACATGGATTTCCCTCTTCTTTTAACTGAGATGGAGATGGAGATGAAGAAGATACTTAACAAAATTAACAGGGAGAGACATTTCATGCTCATTTTGCTCATTTTGGTGCACAATGTAGAAACATTCAAGACAAATGTAACAGAAAAAGAAGCAACTAATGACTATGCATATTAACAGCTGGATGAAACAATCCTCACATACACACAAAGCCAGTTATATACCACTGTATGCTTGAGTGTGTGTCAGTGAACATGCAGGTGCCCCAGCAGTACCAAAAGCTACTTGTCCAGCATCGTTCTGTTCTTTGGCACCCCCTGCCTTCAAACATCACTTGATTAAATCCTCCTTATTCATAGATTAGCCAGGGTGTGAACCTGTGCATGTATGTGGAACACAATTCTGTACTCCTTGGCCAGTAAAAAAGTCCTTTCCAGCCTTAAGATATATGCGCAAGGTCAGGTGATGGAATGCATATTCAAGAACAAGGTCTAGACTTGAGTAATTTGGATCTAATTTAAAAGCAGTAAGAAGCTTTCCAAACGAAATCAGCCAAGTGAGTGTTAAGATCATTTATTTCTTGTTTAGAGGCATAATAGATTGGTGACCTTAGTTATAGCTAAGCAGCTGGGTGGTTGATTATGACCATGGTCAGCCTTGCGTGGTATAAATAAATAATAATGCTTATTCCTGCATTTAATAATGCTATATTCCCTTTGTATGCATGGAACTTTACTGAAGGAATGGAGCCATGGAGACACTGCATCTGCTATTGCTTCTGGCAGATACTGTATTAAATGGGATAGCTTAAATATTAATAGCTTTACGAGGAATGTGGTCCACGAGAGCTGTTAAGTATATGCTGCCTTCTGTCTTAGGATGATAGCTGGAAATTGTAGCACTTTCTGTGGAAAGAAGGACATGCCCAGGGATATTTAGGTTCATGGTAAAAGGCACTTTGGGAGAACTTTCAGGCTGGAAATCTGTAAATTGCCTTCCCCAGCCTTAAGTGAGCAAACTGTTTAAGAGCGTGTTTAACTTGGAGAAAGTAAAAGGTCCTGCTGATGTCAGGAGGAACCTACCCCAGGTGACACTGAGGTCATCCAAAGCAGAAGAGCGTGGCTGAGATCTGCTGGAAAGCAGTGCTCGGTAACGTCACCTTCCTCTGCACAGCCAACTTGCTGCACTGCTTGGGCTGTGTGGGATGCTCTGAAGCTAAGGTTCTCCACAGGATCTGTCACAGGTCTTCATCCCTCCTGTACCTTAATAACCACCTCTGGTTATAGTCACCAAGATAACACCTTGCCCTACTCAGAGGGGCTGCCTTTTGCTCATTTGTGTGAGTTTTAAAACCTGTGCTGAAGTGGAGTTACGGATCTCCAACACTGCCAAATCTCAGTTTGGATAGGTGCTGAGGCCCTGACGTGAGATGCATCCAGTGTCTCTTGAGGTGGCATGTGCTCTCACTCCCTTCTCCTGCAAGCATTAATCTTCCCAAGGTCTTTCCTACTTTACTTTTTCTAGGTTGCTGGTTCATGATGGTGCAGCATTACAGGTCCATCGTATGGCAGTGGCTGTGGAGGAATCCTAATCCTGTTTGGGCTGGCTGTTGTCTTTTCCTTCCTCTGTCCTTAAAGACTTTATTATTTCATTTTATGAGTATTTGCATCTCACTTGTCCTCCCCATTTCCAGAGTTGTTGCTGAGAGCTGCATGGATGTGTTTTTCATTCCTTTGCCAAGCTGTATGAGCTTGTGATTGTCATCTTGACTCTCCAGTGATGTTTTTTAATTCCAGATGCTTTTCTTACCTACTTTCTGCTGTCTTCACTGTTGTTTTGATCACTTTCCAGATTAGTACCTTGTAATTTTGTTAACATTCAATTTAATTCTTTTTATAGGTCATTAAGGAAGCACTTAATAAGACCAGAACGAAGAAAATCCATTCAGCATTTCACTAAATAGCAACTTCCCCCCATTCCTGGTTAATACAATATCATTTGTTATGGCTTTATTTATAGCTATGAAGACAGTTTTTAATTTCATATTTTCATGTAGTACGTCCTGGCCATCTGAAATTAATACTAGAACTAAGATTTTATGAGCTATTGCACTTACCTCAAAACAGCAAACTTCTCCTCATTTCTTTGTGTTCAAACCTGATTGTTGGGCTACGATTATCCATTCAGTTCAGTGATATGCATGTAATTGTGACCTTCCCATCCCGGATTTTTCATGCTTTTGACACAGTAAGAGTGTAAGTGATGTAACAGAACAAGTCAATGTTCCTAGTGTCATCCACCACTCTAGCAGAGCTAAAGCAATGCTGAAAGCTTGAATGCCCCAATCCATCCAGGTCCTAGGTCTTAGATGTTTTGTAGGAGCCATTAGCTTTTGGTTATGCCTAACTTTAGGTGAAGGACCGAGGTGTTAAGCCTAAGCCAGAAGACTCTTTACAGGGCGTTCCCCACTGACTGTAAATACAGAGAGTCTAAAATTTTCTGTTTTCACTGGGGATGGAGGAGAAGCAGGTACAGCTGTTGAGGGACTGATAGTGAAATCCCCCAAGCGCATGGTGGTGAGTGAACCAGCCTCTCAGCAGTGCGGCATCAGCTCTGCTTATCTTTGTTCCCCTCATGCCTCTCCATGCACCACTTGCAGCATTTATGAGGAGGGATTACACCCTGAGGAGGGAATGTCAAGAGCAGCTGATTGAAATTGCAGGGGAATTAATTTAGGAAGGTAATTACACAAACTGGAATTTGCTCTTCTACCTTTGCTAACACTGCTACTCTTGTGAGACATGCTGGAAGAATTTCAGTGCACACAACTGGCCGAGGCTCCCTGATCGGACCTCAGACACCATCTGCACCACATGCACAGGGCCATGGCTAAGGACCTGCAGATGTGGCAGCAGCTTTTATCATGCCTAGAGTAGTCATTAACTATGTATAGAGTAATTGGCAAAGCCATGCCAAAGGTGCTCCTGAGCAGTGGCACACACCGGCCAAAACCACAACGCTGCCGAATGACCCATGCCATGGTTTTAGTCTGAGACGACTAAGTGTCTGGGCACAGATCAAGGGTTGCTGCAGACTTGGGATCGCTCCCAGTAGGAGTCTGTGTGTGGCTCCTGCTTTGGAGGCAAGTGAGGACAGTGATACGGACACTGGTCATGCCAGCTGGTCTCATGGACAGAGAAGCTTTGTGTTAATAGAATAGACATCATTATTATATGTCAGGTCTTACCATTTTGAGCATATCCTCCTGGGGATATCCTCAATTTTGCTTTGGGATAGGGCCCTTCACTTAGGTAAAGACTCAAGAAATCCTATCCCATTGAAAGAATATAGGTTTCAACCTATGTGTGTACAGAGATGTGTTATTTTCTGTACCCTCTTTCCCTTTTCCATTTCAACACCCCTTGTGCCAATCAAACTCCCATGGAGGGTCAAATACTTCACCCTACATCTTGGCATATTAAAAAAAGAATAATGTTTTGTGGTTAGTACCACTCTTACAGGAGGAAGAGCCACGCATTACCAAACCTTTTATGATCAATGTACAATACAGAAGAATCACAGAATCACAGAATTGTAGGGGTTGGGAGGGACCTCCAGAGATCATCGGGTCCAACCCCCCTGCCAAAGCAGGCTCCCTAGGACAGGTTGCATAGGTAGGCATCCAGATGGGTCTTGAATATATCCAGAGAAGGAGACTCCTCAGCCCCCCTGGGCAACCTGTTCCAGTGCTCTGTCACATACTGCTGGTTGTGTTGTTGCTAATATTTGGACATTTCACCTGATTTTTGCCTCACTCATTATTGTAAATTTTGCTCCAGTACCTTCTCACTTCTGGGGTGCAGCAACACTGTGCAGAGGTGGTATCTGACAGCTGCAAGCTCGTGGCATTTTCTACTCTCAGGATATGACATTATCACATAGTGCATTCTCAGATATGCTGCTCTAGTAATTACTAAATTACATAAAAGAACTGGATTTCCCTGCTTCTTCTCAGGGCTCAAGAGTCTGTCTCTCCACATTTGCACTGGGACCCATCCATATAGTGCCTTATCTGAGGTGGCTTCCTACACTCCTTTTATAGCTGCTGAAAAAAAATACGAAATAGGAATTTCTGGAGTGCAATTAATCTCAGCCTAAAGATGATTCTAAAATAGGTGAGATTAATCACTTCTTGAAGTACTTGAAACTTTTCACTGGCTACAAAGGAGACCTCAGGTCACTAATGTGAATTTAGGTATCTACACTGAAAACACCTGAGGGAATGGAAAACTCTTCACCTGACCTGAGAAGCAGGTCTCAAAGCCATATTAAGATAACTAAATTTAGGTATGTTCATGTATGGCTCTGTGTGTGCAATAGTTATTTAAGTTCCCTTTATAGCCATTGGACATCTAGTTGATACAGTCAATAGATTTTATGGTGCAATTCATCCAACCAGATGTAGGGGTCTGCTTTACATGGAGATAAATCACAGCTTCAGCTCAATTGAACAACTCTCCATTGTCTATAGCAGGAGTTGGGGTGACTTGATCTCTGGGAAATGTCTGCAGTAAAAGCCACTTTCAGACAGAAAAGTCCTACTTTGAAAGGTAAGAGGAATATGATGCTTATTATTACATAGACTTTTATTAATATTAGGCTCAACATAAAATTATAGTTCCCTTTCCTCAAGAGTTGTGCATATGTGTCTGCTTATTATCCCAGACTGTGACAGGCCTGCAGTCATCCCTGACATTATACCAAAGAGAAATATTATGATGTAGTTGATGTCCTCAGTTTCATGATCCTACTTATTTCAGTAGCTTTAAGGTATTTCCCTAGTTGGGAGTCTTGAGTTTACCTTTGCACCTTCCCTTTATTCTCTGGTTTGATATGAAGTCTCTCTCCCTGAGCCTTCCCATTAATTAGTGCTTGATTTATAATGACAGTTGCAGTTGATGTTGAGGTCATGCTCAAACCCAGATTTAACTACCTCTTGTACAGAGCTTGAAATCCAAGGACTGTGATTGACTCTGTTTCCCTCCATCTTTTTGTGGCCATTCAGGTTTCACCTGGGCACAGCAGTTACTGTGGCAGTAGCTTGCCAGCAGCAGTCCTGCTTCTTCCTACTTCTGGATTTGTGTCCATTTGCATTCCTCCTCTTGTCTTCACCACTCAAAATTAGCTTCCCAAATCAATGAACAGACCTCAATACTTTCTAGAAGGTGTCTTTTAGGGACCTCTTTGTGAGGTCCCTTCATTTCCATTATGAAGCCTCTAGCAAATACAGAGGGTCAGTTTGAATGGCCTGGGATGAATGAGGGTGATTATGATGGTCATTCATGGGCTTAGACTGTTTTTTATGTGCTGCAGTTTTCTCTGTAAAGCTGGAGACATTGTAGATATGTAAGCACCACTCAGTATTTTCGGGGAAATACTCAGTTCCATACACTAGCTGAATCAGTAGGCTAGCATAATTGAACGTAATGCTCAAATCATTGGAGAACTATACAAAATTTAATGCATGAAACTGCCCTGACATGAGGAAGCATTTCTGGGTGGATGTGTATTTCTTTAACAGCTGCTAGCTTGTGTTTTGCAGAAATACTGAGCCAGCAACCTCTTTTAGTCATGTCAGTGCAAATGTAGAGTAAATTGGATTTAGCTGCTGTACCGCAAGCTTGTTCTGGGCTCGCTGCAAAATGTTTTCATTTTTTATTGAAATTCTGCTAGTGCCAGAAGCCAAGGCCAAGGTCCTGCACCTCTGGTGAGGTATTTCCTTGCCACAACAAAATTGCCCTCCCAGTAAAGTAAGACAGCTTGAGGAATGGCATAAATAGGAGAGATGGACATCCCCTTGGCAAGGTAATGAGTGACCACCAACGTGTCCTTGAGTTGCTGGTACTCACACCATGGTGCTCACGGTGTGTTTCCTTCACGTTGTGAGCTAGCTTATATAAGCATGGGGTCTTTCCTTCCCTCCCTGTTCCCCAAAGTGGAGAGAGAATTTTTCCTCCTTCATAAATGCAGTTATTTAGTTAACAAATAGACTTATTTAATTAACAAATACAGTGCAGATAAGCTGGGGAAGTTGAGCAAGCAAAGCACCATTTTCTGCCCATTTCTTGGTGTAGTTCATGTCTGGTGTTGAGTCTGTGAGAGGGAGTTGATAATGGCAACCATAAAACCATTTAGTTTGGAAGGGTTTAGAGGTCTCCAGTTCAATCTGCAGAGCAGGCCTGACTTCAAAGTCAAAGGAGGTTGTGCAGGGCTGTGTCCAGTTAAGCTTTGTGCATCTCAAAGATTCAAACTACTTTATATTGTAAGTGGTAATAGATTTGGTTGCACTTCACAGAATATATTGGTTTATGCATTTCCTATAATGGGTAGGCTTCTAGACTCTGGGTCATGGAGATTCTTCTTCCCTTGCCACTCCATTCAGTCCTGAATATGCATGGATAGAAGTGACATATAACGTCTGGACAGAGAAGTTGGGCAGGCCAGAACACTGTGGAGGAAACAAGCATCATATTAACCCCAAAGAAAACTGCTTACTTAGGCTAACAAGCACCGATGTTGTCTGTATTTGGAGTACTGATACTGGGAAATGTTAGGGATCATTTTTAGTGTAATCAGTAGAGTTCATTGAAATTAGGAAAACTTTCCCAATGATTTCTCAATTTTCTTATTGATGCTGTTTTAATTTAACATTTCCACCAATCTTTTATCATTCAGAAGAATCATTCAGTCCTCGGTCATTTATTCCTACACTATGATTCCTCATGACTTTCCCATGTCTTTCTCCTTTTCCTGTCCTCACTCATTCCCACCTTCTCGCCTTCCTTTGGTGATGTTCATCACCTCACTACTGAAGGCACCAATCCTTGGATCATCCAGCTGTGCTTTTTGTGCACCCCCTTGTTCCTTTGTACTTTATGTCACTATGAGAGTAGAGTTCAGTCTGACTGAAATTCAGTTGGCCTGAGTGCAGGTTGCTGGAGCCAATGTGACTATTTTGTCTTACCCAGATATAACTGTATTTACATTTTGGTCTTTTTTTATACTTTTTGTAACTTACTGTACTTTGACATTGTGTTCACCTGTGTCAGTATTAAGGCTGTACCTCTAATTCCCTCAGAGTAGGCACTGGATAATGGTGCAAGGTAGTTTAGGTTCAGGAATTATCTTTGAATTACCTTGCGTTTCATCATCATCAGTGTTTCTTTTTTGGTTGCACAACTCCCTCATGATGAATTCAGCATCCAGTGGTAAGGTACTCCCACTGGACCATCCTGTGACTTTGGTACAGCCCAAAGTCCCTGTGCAAACAGCATCACTGTTACTCTTAAGAGTTGTTGTGATTCAGACCCACACACTTCTGAGTCACTGCTCCTGATCACTCTTTGCTCTAGAGGTGATGGTGGTGGTAGGGAAAGAGTGATTTATTGATGACCTGTGTAGGTAACATATGTCTCGCAGTGACTCAGCTGTTCTCTCCAGGAAGAGAGAACATGAAGTGGAGGTGGACACCTATCTCTCCTCCAAGAAAGAGTACAGACTGGGCTTTGGGGTTTTTCTGCCTTCCTCTTTTCGGTGGTTGGAGGAAGGGTGTTAGGAGCACCATTTACAGGATAATCCAAAATCTGCATGCTACTTCATGCACATCCTGAACCATAACTGCAGCTGTTGGCCCCAGTCAAGATGTTAATACAAGGTCCTGCTTTGCGGCTCCATTTGCTGCCAGTGCTGTTAACTCCAAAAAATAAAGGATGGGAGCCTCTGATATTACAATAAATGGACAGCAACTTTCTCTCATGGGTAAGCAGAGCTGAATGCTGTGTCTTGTTTCCTGCATCACCACATTGCCCAGCAAATGGGATAAGAACATAACATTGCTCCCAGATACTGAAGCAGGAAACGCTCACCTCCAAAGTAAGATTCTGCTGGAGACCATAGAAAATCTCTTCTCTTATAGTGTCTTACTGTTTTCTGGAAACAGTAACTCTACAGATAATTTTATTAGGATGAGTGAAGAAAAGAGATTTTGGGTGGATGGAAATGTGCCAATGCACACCTTCATTGGTGGTGTTTGTTTTCACTTACTCTATCATGAGTTAATTTCCAAGCAACTGGAAGTAGATAATGTGTTTACAGGCATCAATCTGAGCACTCCATCAGTGTTTGTTCCAGGCTATGAAGACTGGGAGTTTCTGTTATAGCAGAGAGATTTTTTAATTGCATAAATGATGATATAGCAACAGTTGATAGATGATGCTAGATAAATTCAGACTATAGATAAGGTCTAATGGGGAGCAGAAATCTGCTGGAAGAATTCGCGCAAGAAATTATCAATTTTCCACTTGTCACTTTTAAAGAAAACTTGGAGAATTTTGTGACACTGCCGTAGGCTGTAGCTTAGCTGCAAAATATAGGCTTAAATAAATAAATCTGCATATTATTGACAAGTGATTAAGCAAGACTTTGAGTTATAATGCAGAATATATTTGGTTTGGTTTTAATTTAGCAGCAGATAAGCAAACAAATGATGAAGTAACTCAGGAAAGAGATTAACTTGTTTCTTAACTGGATTGTTAGCATCATAACAAAACATAGTGTAAGTAGTAGCAGTAATTGTAATTGGGCTGGATTTCTTTGGACTAAACATGGCTGAGTCATTTTGATCTCCTCAGTTGCCAGTATAGACCACTGCTATAGGAGTTTTGGTGATTGTTCAACTCATCCTGAAGTAAATGATGACACTCATAAATCACATCCTGATCACCAGGGATGATACCAAATAAATACATCTCCACTGTCTATAATGGGAGCTACATTATGAACACTAACTTGAAGTGAAATGAACCTCATCCTGGTCACATATTTGAAGGCTTTGCAGGGACAGTAACTTTACAAAATACTCTAGACAAGGGCTTTAAACTGAGACATCCCTTTTGGCCTTAAGATGACTGCCCTAATCATTAAAATTTCATAGTCTGGGACACTTTCTCAGAACAGGAAAATAAATGAACAAAGATTACCAAATTCCTACAGCATTCAACCCTGAATCAGTATTTTACATAAATCTTGTTATTGTGTCTCTTAGGGTCACCTCATGTTCCTATGGGATTCTGCTGACATCCCCAGGCACCACATGCATGCAGAAATCAAAGCTCTTTTAGCATAGGTTTAGATTAGATATTAGGGGGAAGTTCTTTACAGAGAGAGTGGTGAGGTGCTGGAACAGGCTGCCCAGAGAGGTGGTGGATGCCCCGTCCCTGGAGGTGTTCAAGGCCAGGTTGGATGGAGCCCTGGGCAACCTAGTGTAGATCCAGGCCTGGAGGTTTGTGGCCCTGCCTGTGGCAGGGGGGTTGGAACTGTATGATCCTTGGGGTCCCTTCCAACCCAGACCAGTCTATGATTCTATGATTCTATGATAGTTTTTCAGGACTGGGGTCAGAAATGGTTGCCTATCCCTCTGGGCAATGTAGTCCCTACATTGATATCCAAATAATAATTTACAAAATATGGCCCCGTGTCAGTGTTGTCCTTGCCAGAGCACAACAATCTAGCTGTATCTCAGAGTTATTTAAAAAAAGCAATTACAATATGGTTATTCTTTCAGAGCTGTCAGCACTGTTGAAGAGTGAGATGTAATTTTTGGGTGTCCATGAAGTATTTTTGCTGCTGATCCTGCAAGGAGAACAGATGGACCTGTCTGGTTTCTGCCTTGTCCAGAGGGAAAAAAGAATAGCTTTCAGTCCACTTGGTTAAAAAAAAAATAAATAAAAAAAATAATAAAAGGGGGTAGGATGGATGGCAAAGCCAATGTTTTTTTAGAGTGAGGTGAGAGCAGCAATGTTGCAGGGTAGAAGCTGGCAGCTGTGAATGCAGTTCCATGGATGATGACAAAATATCAGTCAAGCTGGAGAAGGCGGCAAGGGAGATGTTGGAAATAAATCTGCAAAAGGGAGAACAAAGAGGAGTAACTGTGCTGTGAGAGGTAAAACAGAAGGAGGAGGGGAATTAAGGCTGCTTTTGTAGGTGAACATGTTAGGAGCTGCTTAATGAAGGTGCTGCTTGTATAGAGGAAACAAATTATTTGCCCCCCTGGTGCTTTGGTGCCTATTTCAGGTTAAGTTGCCTGTTTTCCTCTAATTGAAAAGTGTCTTAAGTCTCCAAACCTGCTGTTGCTGTTGGCCTACATGGGAGGGCCCGTGTTCTTTGGGTAGACTGAGGACAAGCCCAAGACCTCATTGGCAGCATGGTGCCTTGGACAGGTAGTGGTGGAAAATAACTGTTGGCTGCTTGAGCTATTCCTGCTCTGCAGGCAGCTAGGGGACTGTGATTTCTGAAGCGTATCCACCTTCCTCATACATGTCACGGTTGTCATCTTCACTTGGCAGCGCCGAGCCGTGAGTTACATGCTGGCACCTGAACAGCAGGAGGGAAGAGTTAAACTTCTTTTATTATTTTAGTGCAGAGCGCAGCCCTCAGAGCTGAAATCCAAGGACAACATGCTCTATGGCAATTTGAGGCTGATCCTCCCTCTTACCCCCTACAAGCTCACGGTTTTGCTGCAAATCCTGAAGAAGGTCTGAAGAGGGAGACTAAAGGAGCAGCATATTCAAGGCATGGTAAATGGAACTTCATGGGGGAGAAAAGAATAGCCGTGCCTGCTCTTGAGCTATAAAAAGGGATGCCAATGAGACACAAGACAGGTTACACTTCTGCTTAAACACTCTTAGGAGCAGTCTCCCTGTTACCTTAAATAACAACCAGGCAGGAATGTTTTTAAAGAGAAAGCCAGCTTAGGCCTTCTACCCCTCGATGCAAAATATGCCGATGATGCCATCACAGTTAGTTCTTACTGTGCAGCAGCACAATGGTTTCAAAAAAGGTGAACAAGCAACTCTTTTGCATCCTTTCTCCCTGGTGGTAGAGCCCTGGGCTTTGGTGGCATGACCCTGAAGAGAGACAGCGCCTGCTACCATTCCCTCATGGGAAAGTGGCCTCATGCTGAATAAGGCCTGCAAACATGTCTGCTTAAGACATGGTCAAAATGGCTACCGTTGAGGGAGTTCTTTTTTCCAGTTGAGCTGTGGTTCTTCAGGCTGGTACAGCATGGTTGGATTCTCCAAATTTTCCTTGTAACAGTGAAGGAATAATTCTACAACTCTAAACCTTACGAGTTTGCAGCACTGGTAAAAGCACGTCAGTGGGGTGATGGTTTTAGCTGATCTCTCTCTTCTCATGGTCTGCCAGCGCCTCTCTTCAGTAAGTTTCTTTACTTGGGTGGCTGGTGTAATGCCTTACCCTGCAACATGGGATCAAGGCGCAAGACCTCTTGTAATACTCTCTTCCTGTTTTATAACATCTGCAGGTTGGTGGTTTGTAGGATTTAGTTAAGATTAGGCAGAGGAAAGTCTCTGGCTTCATTCTGAGTCAGCAAACCTGGCATAAAATGAGGCTTTTAGCTGGAGATTAATTGTCATGTCATGATACCCTTTTTAAGCCCCTGACTCATTTTTAGTGAAGATAAGGAAATTATTAGGAGTGTGCAGTCATGTGATAAGCTGAAGTGAGTGTGAGATGAGTGTGACGGCAAAGGTTATGGCTGACATACCTAGGAATGTGTGTTTGAAACAGCATAGGACCACACAGTCACTGCAGTTTGCATTCCTATTTGGATGCACTAGGTGCCTCTTTATGAGCCCAGAAAATATTATTTGTAATGTATTTATTCACCTCCAGGTACAAACAAAGATGAAAGCTCTCTGGGCTATGTGTCCTTATGCCTCCCAGAGTACCCCAGGCTCCTTCCAGTACTTTTAGGTCTCATCACTGTACTTCCATCAAACCTCCAAGCTCTTCCTGGGAATCTGGTGACTCAGACACATCTGACCTCCTCGGCAAGATGCTGTCCACCCTGACTAGCCATGTCTCTTGTGCTGTGCACTACCTATGCATGGCAAAGAGGATCCTTGTCCCAAGACATGTCCAAGTTCATACATAACAAGATACGAAAAATTACTATAGTTACCAACTGGGGCAGGTATAATTAAAGAAAAAAACAGTCATGATTACTGTAATAATCAATAGTCTCAGTGCTCCAGTGTTATTAGTGTTTTGCATGTGTGGCACAAACACAAGTCTTTTGCAAGGGAAGACTGGAAGGAGCATAGTGCTGGATTTGCTGACTCTCAGGGTCTGCTCCTTCATCACATGGGGACAGATTGGTAAAAGGAGAGTGTGAAAACGGCGGAACAGTAGACCAGTAAGTAGGAGAAATTTGTGTCGCTGGTGTCACCAGAGTGGTATCACCCCACCAGTAGCAATGGTTCAATATTAATTAATGTTCTCCGAGAACTGGGCGTTCAGCCCTTCATGGTGTGTTCTGGGACAACACTGGGAATTAAAGGTCAGGGACAATTGCAGAGACTAAATTGCCTTGAAAAGACATGCAAAGGCCATCCCCAAAGCCAAAGTCCTTATTGGCAGTGTCTTTGATTATGCTGCAGATTAAATGGCTTTCTTAAGGTACATTTGCTTTGTCACTGTCCCTGAGAGAGGGGAGTCCAAGCCCAGGTGGGGCTCATTGGTAGCCAAAGGTGTGGGGACACAAACTTGATCCTTATGTGATATTGACTCCCAAGGAGAGACGGCAAACCAACAGCAGGCTGTCCATGTTTCAGGGCTGCTAATTCAGCTTCTTTAATCCCAATTCAACTCACCAGTGATAATTTCTGGGTTTGGGGGCTATTCCACTCACAGTGCCAGAGACACTGAGGGAAAAAGGTAATGGTGTCCATCCAAGAACATATATTGGTTTACAGATGATGTATCGTAACACGGTCATGTCACTGGTTTCTCCTCTACATATGGCTGCTCATTCACAACATGCATTGTGTGGACCATTTGCATCGAGTACAACTGCTTGCTGGCACCAGCTGGGTTTGTCTGTCTGACTGGTCTGGAGATTCCATCCATCCACATTCTCAAACTGTGCTTTTCAGCCACATCTCACAGATTCATATGCAAGGTCCAGGTTCACTTACCTGAACTCTGCTGTTCCCTCATGTTTCCTTGAACCTATTGATACTGGGGGACTGACACTGAATTTGAGAAATGCAGCCTATGTGCATCCTCTGCTCCTGCTTGTGATCTGTTTCATCTCTGTCCTTCCTGGGTGCAGTGACCCATCTTTGGTGGAAATGCAGAGGATTTAGGAAAGCGACTGAGAATAGAGGTTTGTGTAACACTGAGATTTTCTTCACCTTTTGGGCCACCATGAGTTGCTGATGCATTTTGGGCCATGTAAGGGCTGAATCCTGTGCAGAAATCTCAAGGTGGGTTGTGAACCTTCTGATGCCAAGTGCTCAGCTCGTGCATGTTGTTTATGTTGTTCATTTATGCAGATAGGCTGTGGTTGGCTTTGTTTCTGGGAACTCTGGAAAGCAAAGCCTGTTTTGATATGCCATATGTGGTGCTGCTGTGTGCAGGCGATGTGGGCAGTGTTTACATAGCTGCTGGATTACACCTGCCTGTCTGGGTCTGGCAGGCAGCGATCTGCATCTTCTTAAGAAGTGGATCATGTTGTGAGGGGTCTGTTTTAACTGGGGAGGAAAGCTACAGTGTGAAGAGGTGGGCCAGAAGGGCTGGCAAGGGAAGGCAGTGAATTGGTATGTAATTTTGATGGCCAAAACTTGTTACAGTGGGATGAACTTTGCTAATCTTTCAGTAATTAGGGGAGGGGGAGTAAGCAAGGAAAATGGTCAGTTCATCAGAAGTAGGACTTTAATTAAAATTTTTGTGTTGCAGCAGCAAGAACCTAGTTACAGTCTGTGATCTTACTGGGCTGAAAGCTGTTCAGACTCAGAATAACAAACTGGTCTTTGTCCCACAGATTTTAGGATTTCAGTGTAACAGAGGAATTAACAAGTGGATCCAGAGGAAGAGGGCTGAAACAAGAAGCATTGGCAGTAGTCCCAGTGTGACCTCAGTGTAAACCGTTAATAATGTTGTATATGCCACAGGAAGGGGTAAGTTGAAGAAAGGCTATTAGAAAAGTCAATGAGGGAGCTCCATGCATCTTGGCATCTTCCAGTTGATGCCAGTGCAACTAATGCATTTTGGGTGTGTGCAATAGAGATGTGACACATGATCAATAAGGACTGGCAGGGATCTGGGAGAAGCTGCTGTTCCCAGCAAGGCGCAAGAGAAAGCACAGGAGGAGTCATGACTCAGAGGTACATTTCTTAGTCAAGATGGTCTCCTAGCATTTGGGCTGTGCTCTGGCATCCGTGCTGAAGCCCAGCCCTTGATGGTAAAGCTTTCTGAAGGACAGTGTGCTGTGCCCTGAAAGACATAGTAGAGTGCTCCCCATGGTGCATCTGCTCCCCCATCTTAGCTGTGAAATACGGGGAGATTCTGGATGAACTTTGCAAGGTTGTGAAGATCTTGCTTCAGTAGCATGCAAATTAGCACTTTTCTGCTCTAAGATGTTTGTTGTGTCTCCGGAAAAAAAAAAAAATGAAACAACAAACTATGAGCCCTAGTAGCTGCCTTGATTCAGCTGCAGATGATTTTCTTCCCAGAAGGATCTTTGTCTAGTCTGTTAATGCATTGGGGGTTATCACCAATACCACAAATGGAAGGAAAAGTGAGTTAGCAGTTCTGAACAGCAGGTTGAAGTGCTATCAGAAGAAGCGGTGGCATTTCCATTTATCTTAAGCTCAGGTGGATGTTGGCTGGATCTTCCAGTAAAGGCAAAGTGAGCTAAGAAATAAAGTTGCTGCAGAGAGGCACATAAACACCAAACCCGCGTACCTGGTGAAGCTGTAAGATGTTCCGTCTACTGGCATCCATCGGTGCTGTGTCCTTTGGGTTTGCGGTCTGACTGCCACAGGGAGGAGCAGAGGTTGGAAATCAGAATTATCAGCACACAGCTAATTTTAGAAATGCCGATATGAAACACCACTGCTCACTGGTTTATTTAAAACTCTGGCTAGAAAATTGCTGGTTGTGGAGGAATGAATAAAGAGAGTTTATTCTGGAGACAACAGTTGAAAAACATTACAAATGAGCTGGATAAAATGTCTTTTGGATTTCTGTCATTTCTGGTAGTAGTCAGCTATTAAAAAACCCAAACAACTCCCTCCAATCCGCCCCTCTCCCCCTCAAACTTCCTAGGTACAGAAAGCTTTTATGCCACACTTCTGACTTGGCAAACTGGAAGTACCAGGAGAAGCTGCTCAGTGTATCTACATGGCTTGGACTTGGAAGTGTAACCATCTTAAATATCACCACTGATTTCACAAATGACTCCATTGTTGTTGAACAATGTGGCTGGATAACACACATACAATAAGCAAGAGGAGTCTGTGGGTTTTTTTCTCCATGTTGGTGTTTAAAGGCGATGTTATTAAAACAGCAGCTATTCTCCACTACTAAACAAGGTGTAGGTAGAAGTTTGTAGGACTATAGTACAATGCTAATATCTCAGAATCACAGAATCACAAGGTTGGAAAAGACCTTTAAGATCATTGAGTCCAACCATTCCTGTCCTATGCTAAACCATATATCTAAGTACCTTATTTACCCGTCTTTTAAACACATCCAGGGAAGGTGACTCAACCACCTCCCTGGGCAGCCTGTTCCAGGCCCTGACAACTTTCAGTGAAGAACATCTAATTTGAACCTGCCCTGGTGCAGCTTTGTGCCATTTCCCCTTGCCCTATCAGCTGTCACTTGGCTGAAGAGACCATCACCCACCTCTCTACAAACTTTCACTGCTGATAGTACCAATCAAACTTATTTCCTGGTGTATAATGGACTTGTACAGACACTGTCACTGTTGGAAACAGGGATCACAGTATCACAGAATCACAGAATCATAGGGGTTGGAAGAGACCACAAGAAATCATTGGGTCCAAGCCCCCTGCCAAAGCAGGCTCCCTAGCTCATATTGCACAGATAGGTGTCCAGACAGGTCTTGAATATCTCCAGAGATGGAGACTCCACAACCTCCCTGGGCAGCCTATTCCAGTGCTCTGTCACCCTCACTGTGTAAAAGTTCTTCTACGTGTTGGTGCAGAACTTCCTATGCTCTAACTTGCAGCCATTGCCCCTTGTCCTATCTCCACAGACCACTGAAAAAAGGCTGGCCATTTCCTCCTGCATCCCATAGTTAAGATATTTATAAACATCAATAAGGTCCCCCCTTAGTCTTCTTTTCTCTAGGCTGAACAGTTCCAGCTCACTCAGCCTTTCCTCATAGGGGAGATGCTCCAGGCCCTTAATCATCTTCGTAGCCCTCCTCTGGACTCTTTCCAGGAGATCCCTGTCTTTTTTATACCAGGGAGCCCAGATGCTCCTGGAAACTCACAGACCTGCAAGGCACAGGCTCACCTCTTTATACTTCAGAAGGGAGAAGTGCTTCAAGGTTGTTATATCCCTTTACACAGTTTTAATCACCGCTAGCTATTCATATGACTGTATTGTGGTCACCTCTTGGGTTTCTTTCTGGCAGTGGTGGGTGCAAGAGATAACAATGGCTGAGCCAAAGGAGGGACATGGTCCCTCTGAGCAGTGCCGTGTCCATGGAGCACCTCGCTGTGGGTCCTGTTCCTGCAACCCTACCTGCCCACCGTGAGCTTCTTATGCCACCCAGGGTAGTGCTTCCTTATAAGCTTCTTCTGTTTGACAGGACGGTTAATTTAATGACATTGTTGCCATGGCATGAAGAGCTGAATGGGTGGTTATGTGAATGGTGAGGATTTGCTAGCTGTTTCCACTGTAGGTAATGTAAGCCTCCAAGGCAAAAATATTTTACCCAGAATTTTTATTTTCTCCTTAAAGTTGTCATTGCTTTTTCAAGCATAATGTTTTCTATAAATCAATTTTTTCTAGATACAGTGCTTTCTTGGGCATGAGATTTCTTTGTTTGAGGGGAATCTTTCCGTGTTGTTTTAGGTGGCATAAATCTTTTGATGTATAAGCACCTAAATTCATTGTAAGGGAGAATATTGTTAGCAAAAAAGGTTGAAAATCCAAATTTGCTAGGCTACCTGGGGAAAAGGAGTGAGTAAAAAATGTGGTTACCAAAGAAAGGGAGGGGAGAGCATGTAATGTAGCACATATCTTTCAGTGTTGTGAACTGAGTGATTACTAGGCAGGTAGAGGCTGGAAACAATTGACTATAATTGGTCTGTTGGGATTTTAATAAAACCTTTAAAGCAATTAAAATGCTTTTATTGAAAACAGATTTGGGCATCTTTTCTAAGGAGGT
The DNA here is from genome assembly GCA_020800305.1 of Porphyrio hochstetteri. NCBI lineage: Eukaryota > Metazoa > Chordata > Aves > Gruiformes > Rallidae > Porphyrio > Porphyrio hochstetteri. Next base: position 10,027,280 of record CM036906.1, read on the forward strand.
CTTAACTGTAACTGCTGTTTTAAATGCTAATTATGGTTTTGTGAAACATCTCTTAGCAGTGAGTGATATCGGTGTGGCATGCTCTGCAGTCAGGACTGGATCCCACAGCAGAGAGATCTTGTGTAGTCATTCCTATGAGATCACTGTCCTTCAGAGCACATGGTTCTTCCATGGTTTCTTCTTGCTCATGTCTATGTCCACATCAAGACCAAAATCCATGTTCTTGAGATTTGTGATTTGTAAATCCCTCCTGCAGACTCCTTGGGGTATCTACCATGCACAGAGATGTGGGGGATCTGTGGGTAAGCTGTGTCATGTGAGGGAGGATATTTATAGCCAGGAAAGCCAAAAAGGTAGGTATTGAAAATAAGCTGATTATGAATATCAGTTAAATATTCCAGCTTTCCTCTAGGTTATAAACCAGCCTTTGTTAAAACAGAAAGGCACGGTCTTGAACACATAGCTACAGTTTGCTGGGATTGTCTGTATCTCAGTGTTTGGAGAAAGCGCAGGGATGCTACAAAAATTAGTTTCATGGCTGTTGTTCTAGCACCTGCTCAGGAGTTTGAAGTTGCAAAACCATTTCCAAACAAATCTGTGGTATGTGCTCCAAATCAGAAATTTTTAAAAAATCCCATTAGATCTATAGTATCTATTTTATCACTATTAGGCAAACACACTTTAAAAGAAATTTCAACACATTTTTAATTGAATTTCGAATTACAGATGACCTGGCTATCTTTCAAAAATGTTGCTTAATGCTTCTGACTCCCAGTTTCAGTACAGATCCCAAGATACTTGTAGTGTTTCTTGAAGTCCTAACCACAAGAGCCCTTTTGTGATATTTTTATAGCAGTGTCTTACATACATGCTAAGCTTATTTGTTTATTCCTTTTTATCTTTGGAAAGTTTAGACTTCCAAGCAGTCACAGAGACTTATGTATAGACTTTCCAAAATACAAAACTGGGAAATGAATATTTCCATCTCTCTCAAACATGCCTTTACTTTTTTTAAACTATGATAAAGGTCCCTCCCAACCTTACACATTCTATGATTCTATGAACTCAGCTCTGATTTTGCCTGTGAAGGTCTGCTGCTATTGTATCTTTCCAGAGGAGCAAAAATGCAGAAGGATTTTGAAACATTACAGGTTCCTAGGCTAAAAAGAAATGGCGTGGGGGAGATGATTATGAGGGCAGAGGGAGAAATAGCTGACGTAGTTAAGTGGAAAAAGCCACAAGTCTGTTCAGTAGGCATTGTGTGAAACAATATCCCATTTACTTCTGTGATATTACAGGAGGACCTGGCAAGTGTCCTGGTGAATGAGGACTGCATTGGGCTGTGCGTTGCACAGCCACGAAGTAAAATTGGATCCTTCACTGATGTGCTCGGAAAGCTCTGCCTTCATTTGGGCGTCAGGAGAGACTTTAGAGCTCTCAGGCTCCCTTGGCAAGATAACGACTGAGATATTGGGATGAAGGAGATTTTCATTTGTTTCTCTGAAAAGAAGCAGCCAGCAATGTAAGAATCCAGGACAGGAAGGAAATCTTTGAAGGGACTGAGTTCTGTCCTCTTCTATCCAAGGCAGGCACTTCAAGTGATCTCTTCCTTAAATGAATAAAGTCTTTGTGAAAGATAATTAGAGGCTGTCCGTACTGGACTTAGAACAGGACTGCAGTGCAGCACTTGGACTGGCACTAGTTTTGAGTGATGAGCTCAGGTATCAGTAGCAGCTGAGAATGGAGCTCTACAGGGGCTGTGAAGGAGGCTGAGGAGGAAGCAAAAAGGCTGAAACACTCAGCAAATTAACCTGAACCGAGGTCCATGCTTCTGTAGCCAGGCAGTTCCCAATAGTGAACAGTATACGGAGAGCCTGGGCACATCTGCACAGCCCTGCTGGGTACATGGATCCTGCTGGTTTGCTCCCACGGCTGCTATTTGAGGGCTGTTCAAGGCTTTTGCTATTTTAGTGGCTCAAAACCTTTCAATTCCATATCTATATATATGCACAGCCTGTGTATATTCATTTCTGTCTTTTGCCAATGCTGGTTTTTAGTTCAAACAGCTCTTCTGCTTCCCCCATTCCTCACTTTACCAGCATAATTAAAGGGAACAGTCATCTTCTGTCTTAACAGCTTACTTGAACAGATAACGTTTGTGGATCTAAGAGGAAAAGACGCAAAACATAACCTTGTGACTCTTTTTGGACCTCTTCATCATTTTAGCTGCCTTTTTCTATTGTATATGAACCAAAAGTTAACTCAGACAGGCTCTTACTGTCTTGTGATTTATTGACATTAGTGTTTTTAAGTCCTCAATCAAGACCAGGCTTCTAATTTTCCTTGGTACAGCATAAGCCTAGGGCAGAAGGATTCTCTCCACCTGCCCAGCTTATGATTGTAACAAATGAGAGACAACAGAAATATGGCACAGGAGAGACCTGGATGTACTTGCTCCTCTTAAAGGTTTCTTGCTCCTCTTAAAGGATGTACTTGCTCCTCTTAAAGGTTTCTTGAAAATAGTTAGCTAAATTTAAACTTGGGTTCTTTTTGCAGTCATGATTTATTATAGGAAATGTAATATAGGCAGGAAGAGTGCCTAAAAATATAGGGATTGCTTTTTTCCTTACTTTATACCTTAGAATATTGGAAATGTCAAAGTTAATCTTAGTTCCTTTGGTGGAGGTCTGTCCTATGTGTGTTGGGGCTCAGCTGCTGGAAACTGACATCTCCGTCCAGCTCTGTTCCTTGTGTGCTGGGAAGCAGAGCCAGGGGCACTGAAGACTGCCTCAAGGACTGGTCTCACTGACACCTCACCGGCATCTCCAGTAAAACTCAGAGGTCTTGGTTCAACTGCTTCACAGAAGCAGGTTACAACATTCGTTACCTACCAGTCCCTTAAGGTCGTGTGATTTTTGACTCTATGATTAGCAGTCTCCTATGAGCTCCTTATCAATCCCCATAATTACCCTTATTAATTCCCATAATTCCCCTTACACATGACTCCAAACTGTCTGAAGATGCTCCAGGTAAAATTCTGGTGCTGTTTTGCTCTTGCCTTGATCAGTTTCCTTTAACAACTCCTCTTCAGGTACCTCTATCATTGGTTTCCACTTTTCCACATTACTTAGAACAGATTAGTGTTTCCTTGAAGTGATAACCTTAATAGGAGACATTAACTTCTTCTTTTTATATTGAACTTCATATCTGAAGAATTTAGTGCACGGGGTTGTTCAGTGAAGCTAAGCCCCAGCTTTAGGAAGGGATCAGTCAAACAGATTATCTTTGTGCAGATGTCAGATTTATAGGTTTCCTTTTCCATGAACTCCAGAATTAATCCCAGACATGGGCTAAGGTGTGACTGAGATTCACTGATGACTCATGGTCAGAGCAATCCACGTTTGTAACCCTGCTGCTCCGTCAGTAGAGACAAAGTTGCTGTGTGTCGGTGACAAGGCTGGGCATTGATTTTACAGCATTAATTTCAGACAGTGGAAATGCATTAATTACAGCCTCCTCCTTGATTTCTTCTCATTCTTGTCACAAGGTAGTTGCAGAGGTGGCGAAATGCATAAATTGTTTTGCAGAAGTGCTGAAGACTCCCATCAAAGATTTAACAAGAGAAGTGCGACAGGTGATGAGAGCGATGCACAAAGGGGAAGCATCTGACACTGCCGCATACAGCTTTTGTTTTTAAACCTGTGCAGATAAATGATGACAAAGAGATCAGATAAAAATGACTGTGATTGACTAGCCCCTTTGTGTTAAGCTTGGGGCAAATGATTTGATGGAGAAGGAGAAGGAAGAAACCCCAAGTAACTAATAGGCATCCAGGATATTTTAATCTTTTTTTTTTTTTTAAATAGCTTCTAAAATTTCATTAAAATCTAGTAGATGATTATCCTGTGTTATTAACAAACTTCACTAAACGTCATATGGAGTTTAGGAATATTAAAAAGCTACTGTAGTGATGTAGGGCTGAGAAAAACAAGAAAAATAACCTTTTCCTCTCCTTTGGAGTCCAATTTTATTAAACCAGATTGAAGGGTAATTTTTCTGCTTTGTAAGGAAATAGAATTTGGGAGGAAGACTTCGTCAACCTTCTGAATATTTTACCTTTTCATCACACTTTCTTCAACTCCTTGCATTCTTTTCATATTCTTCCAATGAGTAGATACATTCAACAAAATACAGACACTATCTGCTATACTCAGTATCACCTGAAAATCTAAGAATGGGTGAGACCGTAGCTGGTCATCTAGTCCACCCCTAAAACAGAAACCAAAGCACATCAACCCGTCGATGTCATTTGTGAAAGTTATTTGTCCAACTTCTTAAAAATTTGAAATCACATTGTGCAAATGATGCCTCAGATGATCTACCTCTCTTTCATTACCTGTCCTGTCAGACAGTTTCCTCCATGTCCATTTGAAACCCATTTCTTCTTGCCTTTGCCTTTATATATACTCACTTTTGTTTGATAGTCCTCCTCTTATAAATCACACACCCCCTGTTCCTTTTTATTATTACAACAAGAGTTCATGTTGTGACCATAATCCTTGAAGAATTTCCATCTGAATCATGTTATCTGGGCTCCTGGTTGGTTTTGTAGTGTGGCAGTTGACATATTTTGTAGCAGTGACTTGTTACTTTCTGTCTGCTGTATTCAATCTGTGTATTGCTGCAGACTTTACTGGTAAAGGTAATCTATCAGTGACCATAGTGAAAAGAAGAAAACATTGATAGACCAAAAAACAGTTCTTCTAGAAATATCTCCTATTAAGATCTATTTTTTGAGATCTGCCAGCAAAAACTGTAACTCATTTATTGTAAGTTACAGCAAGTTTTTAAAGTCAAAATGCTGTGCGATACAAAGTCATATGCTTTTAAATGCAAGCACTATAATTAATTGATCAATTGTTCTTCAATCCAAAAAAGGGGCAGTCTGAAAAACCCACTTTCCATGAAATCATGCTGAAGGGTTTAATTACAGTTTTGCTTCAAATTCTTTTTTTTTTGTTGTTGTTTGTATAGTCTAGAAATCAGCGTTACATTATTTACACAGGATCAGCACCAGCTTGGTTGATGTGTTATTCCCCAGTTAATCCCTTTTATACTTTTCAATATACAAATGATGCTGGTAATCCGGCAGTCAGTTGAAATCTTCTGTTTCCCAAGATTTGTTGAAATTAACTTTACCAAGAGTTCCTCATCCCTTAAAGGCTCTTGGTGCAAGATATGTGTCTGTTGTTTTTAAAAAAGTGTTTAATTTTAGCAAATGCTACCTCACATCCCCTTTTCATCACAGATGGCAATCTTTCTGTTCCACACTCGGTATAAAATTCCTGCTCAGTTTGATATACAGGCAAAAATATCTATCCTTTGAAAATTCTGACTTTTTCTACTTGCTTAAGAACAGTTTTGCTGTGTGCCTCTAGCAATAACCCACACTGAAAAACATGCTATAATTATTTTGAGCTCTATTGGTCATTTCATCATTCCTTTCATTTCCCCGTTATCAGTCATGTGTTTTGTAATTTATATTAATTGCCATTTGCTTTCCATTTGCAGCCTGACTCTACAAATATATAAAAATTAATGCATTGCTGCCACTTCCATGTCTGGTTTCAATATTTAAGTTTTTTTATTTAATTATTTAATATTTTCAAAATTATTTCTTTATTTTCCCCAGCAGGGCAGTGTTATGACTGGGGGATTGTAGCTTCTGGAGCCTCCAGTAAGAAATTTGTGAACAATTCCCACTACAGCCGGTCTTCTATTAGGATTTTGTGCTTTAAAATTTTGTCTCTGCCAGTGATGCTGACAATCTTACCAAGCTGGGAAAAATTATTCCTCTCTGAAATTCTTATACTGCTGGTCACTAGCGTGTTCCTTTTGCACACAAGAAATGTCATCGGATCATCATCATCATGATCATCAGTATCTAAGCAACCACTCACTTTTAGGCCATTGATTGATTGTCCTTTGACCATCAAATCGAGGTCTAGTATTAAGAACTTGCCTATCATTTTTAGAACACCTGGGGAAGTTTTGTTACTGGTTGGGCTCGCCCAAAAATGTGATCTCAAGTGAGATCACCTGTAATGAACATGATGCCTATGCATCAGGTCCCTTAATTGGCAAGTGACATTTAGAACTGATAACAGGAGTGGCTGGTTCTCCTTCTTCATGTGGAAGCCTCTTGTTTGTTGTCAGCAAATTAGAGGCAGATTTAGGAGAGTTTACTCCTACTCTGTTATTGTGTTCCAGCTGGGAAATACCAGGGCACCACAGGCAGAAGCTGTGGGTGCCTCTGCCTTCAATGGGGTAACCTGCGCAGGGTTTAGCGGTCTGAAAGACATTACCCCAGGTTCCAAAAGATTTCAGGTGCACATGTCTCATTACATCATGTACTTCACAAGATATCCTGGAAAGGTGAACCTCTTAAGCTTCCTATCTGAAAGTTTTCTTTTCAACCTCCTGAACATCCAATACATCTTTCAGGCAGCACAGAGGCATTGTTGGGGTGCTTGTTTTCTTTGCAGAGGGCTCCTGCAGCAGCAAATTAGAGCTATGGCAGGTTCTTGAGAGCCTGCTGGCCTATTTCACTCTTAGTAGCCTGGGTGACTCTTTATATTTGATTCTATTCTTCACATGTTAGGTAAATATTCACCTATGATATGATGTAGAAGAAGATACTCTTCCTTGTTAGGCAACAGCACACCACCCAAGTATTGTGCACCATGAACTTCTGAGGCTTTAAGTCTGCAGATAAGTGACAGCATATTCGTAATAAAAGCTGGCACGTGACATGAAATAACGCTCCAGAGCCATTTTCTGATACCTCTTAATATTGTTTTTAAGAAAAAAATGGGAAAGATGGAGCCTTAGACTTGGCTTCATCTTGATGGCATCAGGAGCACCTCCCAGGAGAGAGATTGACACCTTAAAGGAGCAAATCATCACATATGAGATACTGGGCTGGATTATGCTATTGAAACATCAGTTCTCTGTTGACAGCCAAGGCACCCTAGCTCATTCACTCTCGCAACCTCTTTGGTTTTGGGGACTGCAGCTTAGTGAAGTGACTGATGCAACCCAACCCATAAGTCATGAGACATCTCCAAGGTCACACCAAAATTCACTGTAGGGCTGCTATTTAAACCTGTGTCTCTTCATCCAGATTAACTCAACACAAACCTGTAGCCTCTCTTCTCCCGTACGCCTTTTTATTTGCCCTGCCTGTTTACCTGTACCTATATTTGTATGGGTGAATATGCTGCTCTGTCTTATCCTTGGCACAATGAGGATGGAAAAACAGTTCTGCTCTGGAAACTCCAAATGAATACCTAAACAGTTTTGTTTTTTCTTATTAGATGCTAATTAATATTATGGATAAGGGATTCTAGGGGATTTTGGTAGGAGAATGACTTTAAATTGACAAAATATTTCATTTAGAAGTACATTTACTGTACATAATAATGGATAGCTTTCTTATGGTGCTTTTGCAAATTCAAAGTGCTTTGCAACTATTAATTAATTAACATGCGTGCTCTTTTGGAGGTAGGAAACTAATTATTAACAGCCCTGTCTTGCACACAGGGAGCCGAATGATAAACATTCATGTTATTTAAACAATTTAGCCATTGTATTGCATGCTTAATTTGTCTCTGTGAGTACCACTTCTTCATACATAATGTGGATTAATGCATATGCAAATGAATAAGTTAAATGCATGGTGATCATCTTGCATAATTATGTGCCTGGTGCCTTATATCTTAGAACTTCTTTACAACGACAATCAGTCATCCTTCCTTGTGTTCCCTGAAAGTCATTTGATATTTGTATTTGTTCTCAAATGGGAGACGAAAGATTACATGAGCCAAGAGCTCTCTGGGGAGATGGTCCCTGGTCCTGTGAGTTGTGGAGCAAACCCTGTAATGCAGTGAGGAAACAAGCTTAGACTTAGCCTATAGGTATATACACTCTTGTGCCAAAAAGCCCCAACACAATCCCAAAAAAGACAAAAGGAGAGAGGTGAATAAAAAATTCAGTCTTGCTTTATTGGTGACTGAGCAGAGACACAGTAGCTTAAACACATGCTGTACCCAAACTCCTATCTCACATACCTTGTGCTCCTATTTCTAGCCTAACACTTACTTATGTTAGCCCGTGTCCAAATCCTAGCAACCTTGTGGCACACAAACCTTGGGGTAATTTTAGGGAGCCCTTGTCTTTGCCAGACATCAGTCAGAGGCCAATGTTATAAAGATGGATGGGACAGATGATTTTGCTGGAGCAGGAGCTGAGCACCAGGCTTGTGTCCCAGCCAGGAAACTCTGTTTCCGTGGCTCATCTGAGGAGGGTGCACCTGGCCTCCAGGAATGCCAGGTGATCATGTAGAGCCATGTGCACAGTGTGCACAGGCAGAAAATCCAGATTCAGGTTGCCCATGCAGAGCAGCACTGGAAAACCTGGAGAAATGAAGGGACCTGCTCAGGGTCCAACACTTAAACATAATTCACATGTTATTTAAGGCAGGTTCCTAGGTTTTCTTCCATGCTGCTGTCCATTTAGGGAGGCAATTTGCATCACAGGCGAGAGTGGATACACTGCTTACCCTGTAGTTCAAGCACCCATCCACTGCCAGGAGCAGAAGGAAACGTATGTAACTTGTGATGAACTTTCCACCTCTCCACGATGAGAAGAGAAGCTGCTGAGTAGAACAGAAAGGACATAAGGAAAGCTGAGGAAAGCACCCTTGGGAGGGCACGAAAGGAGTGTGACAGCTGAGGGAGGAAAAGCAACTGCTAAGTAAGGAGAAGTGTTACCAGGCGCAGAGACTTGGAGAGCTTAAAAAAGGCATCGGGAACAAAGCACCTGGGAGCGTGCAAGAGCTTGTGGGATCTTAATAGCAGCGAACATGTGCAGACCCTCCCCAGGCCCCCAGAACATCCAGTCTGTGGGCTGGTGAGAAATCACCAACATGATCTGCTCTCTGCATGGCTGTGTGTTGCCATAAGGAAGGTGCACTGTCCTTAGCTCAGCACCAGACTCTTTGGTTAACAGTTGGCTTCGATTTTTCCATTTGCAAGTAATGCCACCTCCTTCCTCGTGGTCTTTGCTAAATCAGGGTTGCCCCTCTACCTGTTGGTCTCCCTTCTGCCTTCCCAGCCATGTCCATCCTCTTTTTGTTGAACCCACCTCACAGAGAAACCCCTGATTAGACAGTTGATGACACTTGGATGACACGCGCATCTATCCTTGCAGCTTTCCTGCTACCTGCTGTCCCTCCCCTGTATGTTTTTTGCCTCTTCTGATATTTTCAGCCTGGTCTGGTGAACATTGCCCTATCCTCTATTTACACAGCTCCTGGCATTCCTGTTTCTGATATGAGCTCATGTCTCTAGGCATTGCCTTCAGATTATTAACAATAATGACCATGTGGCTTTTTAATTTCTTGATGTGTTTTTAAGAAAACCTATGTTTAGCTCTTAATCCTGGTGCAGACGGTGCATTCTTATCAATAATTGGCCTATTAAGTTATGGGTACAGCTGAGTAAATTTCAGGCTTATAAAAATGTTTAAGCAGGCAATGCATTTAGCTGACTGCAGACTGGTATTTATGTAGTTCCAGGAGAGTAAACAAAGCCTATTCGGTGGCCATCATTATAGCATTATTTTCTCTCCCTCCTTCCTCACTTTCAATTTGATGCAAAAGCCCAACCTCATGCACAGAGTCATGATTCCCAGAGGGTATTCAATTTCCTCAGCTGCTCCTGAAATGAATGGCACTGGGGACGTTCTCTGCCATCCAAGACCAGGCTCCAATTCCCAAAGTATAAGCATGAAATGTTATGAGGCTATTTTGAATGTTCATTCTCATCTTGACTGATGATGTGCAGTGCAGGAATGATATTATCTTTGCCTGCCCAGCCCCTTTTCTGGACTGTGTTGATGACACTCATTATCTGATTGATAAATTAATACATACACCACGTAGGGGAACATTTTTGAATACCAGGTAAAGTTGAGATTCCACATATTTTTCCTCTAATATTTACGCTTGGAATAACTTCTTTTCCTTTCTTTCTACTTTTCTAGAAGAAAATTCTACTTTCCTTACCTTGCAACTCATTTACAAACCAGCCTTCTACAGGAAATCCTAATCTTGAAGTCATTAGAAAGGCAGGTATCCCCCTCTGTAACCCCCAGGACAAGTTGATGCTTTTGTTGAAAGTGTTTGAATGCCAGCTCTGTAAAGCATTCACCTATGCTTTGCTTTCCTTCAGTTTTACCAGCTTAAGGTACATGAGTGGATCTCTTCAAAATGTGTAGATAGGTTTAAAACCAGGCACATCACTGTAATCAGTGTCTTCCATGTCTGGGTCTCCAAAAAGTGGACCCAGGCAAAAAATGAGCAAGAGGTGGTTCCCAAGAAAATGAGGTCTTTCTTTCTGTTAAAGAAACCCTTTTATTATTTAGGATTTCATTTGTCTTGATGCTCAAAATAAGATAATATGAGGCGAGATGAAGGTACATGTACTAAAATTAATTTAAACAAGATTAGCAATGGCACTCAATGTTATAAGAGATGACACAGAGATATGAAGAGTTTGTAGAGCTAATGGGACCCTGGCAGGTGCTGGCACTTCGGAATGACCCTTTGCAGTGTCCCGTTGGAGATCAGTTCCAGCTTATACCAAAACAATTGCTCGGTTTAGAGTCATTGACTACCAAACTGCAGACACACCATTTGCTTGGACAAATAAACTGAAATTAGGTTGTTGTGTCATGTAAGGTGGTTGTAAAAGAGTACGTGGAGCCTGAGGGAAAATGAGTCAATCAATTCCTCTTGAAACAGGAAGACAGATGGAGGGAGAGAGAGCCTCATAAATAGCCAACAAACCAGGTAAATACATGGCAGGAAGAACAGCATCTCCACTGTAGATTACATACATTTAATTTTAAGGCCCCAGCATTTTCCAACCCAACACATCCTTTTATTAGGATTTCTTCTGCCTTTTACCATGTTGTGCCAAAAGCACAGCAATGATACTGACCTAAAACCTTTTGGCTTCCATCAGTGCCCACATGTTGTTTTCCTATGCATTTCTTTTTCCACTTAAAGTTTCTCTTTTGCCTTTTAATAGCTGCTATGTCATCTCCACCAGCAACTGGAGGGTTACCGTGCTGCAGTGAAACTAAAATGGATGTGGGGAGCGAGGCCTTTGTACACAGGGATAGGCAAAGTCATGTCTACGCAGTTTGAACTGAAGGAAAGGTATTTAAAGCATGACTGATTAACTGCTAGGACAGATTAATCGAGGAGGTCCATCCAAATGCTGGCTGCTGCAAGTCTTAGCACTGAGAATAGCTCTCTTTCTGTTTCCCTTAAGTAAAAGTAACTGCATGGATTCCAGAAAAGTGTGATATCAGGGAAGACAATCCTAAAGGTCCCTCAGAGATTTTCCTGCATTCCCCCCATTATGACCAATTAATCTGACCTCACATCACGTGGATCAGGGATTTCACTGCAGAGATTTTCCAGCATCAACCCCAGTCCCTTCTGATCTCCAAATCGATGCCTCTGACTCTCCCAGCCTGACACACAGAGACAGTTGGTGCTTGGAACAGAGTAATCCAGATCTCCCCACTCCCACACCCCTGCTGTGGTGCCACGTTTGCCATCCCTCATATAAAGCGGAGCTATAGGCAGCAGAGCAAACGCACAGATCAGCTCTTCTGGCTCCAGGGAGCTGGTGGTTCCTCTTTGGCTGCACAGGCTTAGAAAAGCCAAAGTGAATTTTTCACGATGAATAATTTAAAGTGAGCCTTTTTGACCTCATTTTCTATATGCATCTCCTAGCAGAAAGTTGAAGCTAAAGTCATTTGTCACAGTTGAGTGTAAATCCAAGGGGAGCAGATGGGGGTTTCCCTGCCATGTAGCTGTGCAGGCACTGCGTGCATGAAAATGGACTGCCTGGGATGAGGCAGGCAGAACCTTCACAAAGGAAAATGTAGCCGCTGCTGAATTTTTCAGGCTCAACCCCCTGAGTTTACCGTTCCTCCTGCAAACCTAGCGTAGGATTCATTAGCTAGGAGGCGACATTTTCTTTGATTTATTCAACTTGTTTATTTAGTTTTTCACTTTGAATGTTTATTGCTGTTCAATAAACCGGTTCTCTTCCTGGGATCTACTGGTATTGGCTTTGTAGCACATCATGGGGGGGGTGGGGCTGAAGACACTGCACAGCCTTTTATTAACTATCATTCCCTCCATAGATGCCTCATTAAAGGATGCTGAAGAGACCTGGGTGTTTTTTAGGAGGACAGAGGCTGCAGTGCCGCCATCAGAATTGCTGGCTGGGTTTGAATGTTCGGTTAGAAACAGAACCAAGGTGGAGAACATCTTTCTTCTGCTCTTTGTGACCTCTGAAAGTCACTTGACTCCGAACTTAGTGTGAAATGGGTGCAATGCAGCTGGTCTGGCTGGAAGTGCCCGGTGCTTGGTAAGAGTGCAGAAGATCTTCAATCATTGGAAATTTTTACCTCCAGTCGAGTGTCTTCTCAAAAGACACGTTTTAGCTGCATTTACAGACCCGTTGAAGAAGTTGCTATCATACTGTTAACAGCCCTTTACTGGTGGGGTCCTAATGGTTATAGAACAGCTTTCTGGTTTCCCGGGAAGCCCCAGTTACCTCCTTTTAGCTTTTGTTACCCTGCATAACTGCGTAGCCTGCCAAAGAGCTGTATCGATTCCAGCGTCTGGAGGAGACCAGAGCTCTGTTTGTTGTGCAGGGAGTGGAACAGCAGCAGTGCTGCAGACGGTAAGAGCAAAATGAGGCAACGGTCTGTCTCAGGCATTTGAATTTATGCATCACACCCGGGGCTCTTGCAGCGCAGCGTGACGAGCTGCCTGAGCCTCAACGCACGTTTTCCAACCCAAGCTTGTGGCTGCCCTGCGCGCTGCGGGGACTTCTCTGGCTGTTAGCTGCAGGAGGCAGCTCTCGCTGGAGCGTGGTGCCCTTGGAAAGGCTGACGTGAGCTTTTAAAGATGAATTATTTAGACAGCCTCGCAAAGCATCCTCTAGCCAAAGCTAAAGATACATCTGCTTGTCACGGGCAGCCGTAAATCTTGTGACGAGAGCAGAGGGGTTTCCCCGTGGCACAGCCCAGCCTGTTGCTCGCTGCTGCAATGCTGTGCAGCGTGAATGGAGGAAGGGAAAGAAAGGCAACGCTCCCACCCCCCCCAGCCAAGCGATTTGCTTTGGATGACTGTTACAGTAGGATACACCGCAACACGAGCTTTGGCTGAATCAAAATCACACATAATTAAACTGGGATTTTACTGAGATTCAGGCTGATCGAGCACAGGACAGGTTCTGGTGTTGGTCTGAGCAAGCGGTGCTGGTACTGGGAGCTGAGACTTGTGCTGCCCCTAAGGCAGCTTACACATACAGGCGGTGCCTTTTAATAGAAATCGGACTCTCATGGGGTTTGCAGCAGCTTAAGCCCTGCCCTCAGCCGGTGCAGGCAACCGCAGTGTGCATTTTCCACTGATGTGTTCACGTTGGAGGGAGTTTCCTCAATGTAAACGTGGCCTGAATGCCTTAGGCAAATCACTTAGCACCCCTGTCTCCTTTAGCTGTCAGATCTACAAGGTGCTACCTGTCTGCCTTGGGTGAGGGACGATGCCTCATCGTTTTAGCTGTAGCTTCCAAATAATGTGAAGTTACAAAGAGAATTTCCTTGAGGTTCTGTTCCTCTGCTCTGTGTGGCTGTGAGATTTCTTCTACTTTTCTCTGAAATCTCCTGTGGGAGATGAGATGCTGTAACTACGGAGACCTAAGGACTGATCTGAACTGGCAGTTCCTCCCCTCCTGCTGGTGTGGGAATTAATTAATATTTTTTTTCTGCTTCGTGCAATGGTAAAGCAGAATGTGACAGTGAGGTGTTTCATCTCTGAGCTTCTTTGAAAGACATTTCCTGGTGTAAAACCTCTTTTTGACTTCTCAGTGCTGCATTGTGCAGTGCTATCAAGCCTGTCTGGAGGACTTCTAGTAGCAGTAATAATAATAATGATAATAAAAATAATGATAATAATATTTTCTAGCTCTTATATAAATCCTCTTTGTAAGGTTTCCCAACATGCTTTTCAAAGGAGTGTGTAACAGAAAGAGAAAATTATTTTTCCTGGGTCTCTCCAGGCTTGTGTGACACAGGTGGGGGGGCGTAGAATTGAATTTTTCAATCTCTCTATCCTTGCAGACACAACCTCTCAGGACAGCAGCTAAGGTATTGGTGTCCAGAGGTTCACACGAGGCATCTGACTTGTTTGGGTAGTACATTTGGTACAGTTTTGAAAGGGACTGTGGCATTTGGGAAAAGAACAGCAGTCTTTATTTGCTCATCTTGGTCTCTGTGCCCCAGTTTCCTTCCTCATTGCAGGGGTACTTCCATAGCTGGAGTCATTAGCATCTTTGGTGGGAGGCATTAAGTAGAGCAATAATGACTCTCATGGCTGACTCAGTTTGATGTTGTCAGGAAATGGTGTATTTTTATTGGGAAATAATGTATTCTTAGTCAAAGTTAGTCTTATGTGGGATTAACTGTGAGACCACATCCCTACCAGTACAAGGACAGTGTAGAGCAGGCAGAGGGCTCAGCCATCCCAGTACTCCTAGGCTGAACCTAGGAACCCTCCCAGTGCTCCTAGGCTGAGCAGACCAGGACCTTTCATCAGTATTTGCAGACGAAAAAAATCGGAGGAAGGATGAGATACCTTCAAAGCAGAGACCATGAGTGAAAGAGCTCCATTTCTCGAGGTCCAATAAGGGAATTTGCATAAAACTGTTGGGAGCCTTGAAACCACAACTGTGACTGAGGTGGCAAAGTTCACTACATCATGTTTAGAGATGTCCCCTCCCAAGAGCTTGGATGCTCAACGTTGAGCTGCCAAAATGCACCTCAATTTGGTTTAATTTAAAACGTAGAGAAATCACAGAATCACAAGGTTGGAAAAGACCTTTAAGATCATTGAGTCCAACTGTTCCTGCCAGTGGCAGCAAAATCATCAGTCTTATCTGGGGAGATGATTTTTCATACACTGTGGCCCAACAGGGGTAGATTGCTGGTGTGGGTTATGGGAAAAGAAGGATCCTTGTAAGTGAGAAGGGTAACAGCAGACAAGGGAAAAGGAGGCACAGATGGACAAGACCAAGAGGAGTGTTTGGACCTGGACTGGTGGCCCATACCTCACTTGGACTGTTACAATACCCTAGTGTTTGTCCCAAAGGAAGGATATGTGGGCTGAGGGTTCAGTAGAGGAACATCAGGATTTTCTGGGCATGATCAAAGTTAGTAGTGTTGCTGAAGAGAAACAAGACTGAATTCCCTGTTCTTGGACTGAGGTACTAAAATGCTTTTAGGGGATTTTTCTCTGGGTACGTTTTGACAAGAATATCTGAATTTAATTTTCAATCAGATATTCTTTTTTCTCTTGTGTCCAATATACATGTTGGTACTTTGAATATTGCATATTGAATGCCATCTCCATGGCTTGCAAATACATCATGAGTCAGCATTACCAATATATATATTGGAGAATTCATGAGGACCGCTCTGTTTTTTTAAGAGCTCTTGCTTCTTCCTTGAGTAGCACATTCTGGTGAGATACATTTCCCAGCTGTTTACAGAGGAAAGGAATAAGAATATATCTGAGAATTCTAATTTATTGGGAAGAAAGCAGTTTGTGGCTAGTATCATAGAGTTTCTTTCCCCTTTCAAAAGAAAAACACATATGCCAGCTCTCGCTGTTTAGAAAAAAAAGATTAAATAGTTTCTGAAAAGATTGAATATATTATTTGAAAAAAATCCACATTTGGTTTTGATCTTTTGAGGAACAAGGAATGTACATTTGAGAAGGGTTTAGTTTTGTTAAGGAATATTTTTGTTTGTTTGATCTTGCTTTTTGTATTTGGATATTGCCAATCCCTTGTTATGCATTATTAAGACAGATAATGAGATACAATTCTTGCTCTAGGGAATTGTCAGTCCTCACATACAAAGGCTTTACAGCCAAAGAAACTGCAATTAACAAGCTAGACATGGTGGCAGGAAAGAAGCATTATTGTCTTCGGTCTTGAGGTGGGGAGTGAGTTACCAGGAGGTTAAAGCTTTAGGTTAGCAAAACTCTTTAAGGCATGTTACGTGTTCCTAGATCCAGCCCCTCCATCCACAGAATCACAGAATCAGAATCACTAGGTTGGAAAAGACTTTTAAGATCATCGAGTCCAACTGTTCCTGTCCTATGCTAAACCATATCCCTAAGTACCTCATTTACCTGTCTTTTAAACACATCCAGGGATGGTGACTCAACCCTCTCCCTGGGCAGCCTGTTCCAGGCCCTGACAACTCTTTCAGTGAAAAACCTTTTTCCTAACATCTAATGTGACCCTGCCCTGGCACAGCTTCATGCCATTCCCCCTTGTCCTATCTCCTGTCACCTGGCTGAAGAGACCATTGCCCACCTCTCTACAACCTCCTTTCAGGTAATTGTAGGCAGTTATGAGGTCTCCCCTCAGCCTCCTCTTCTCAAGGCTAAACATCCCCAACTCCCTTAGCCATTCCTCATAGGATTTGCCCTCCAGCCCCTTCCGGAGGACATGAGTATATCTTTAAGTCCCACTGATCTTGGGTGGCTTCTCAAAAGGGCCATGGAATCCAAACAACACAAACAGTCAGATATGCATTTGATAGCTAAAGAGGTTCTTTTAGACATCTGGACTTTAATACTTTAATATTAACTCTGTGTTTAAACACTCGCTTGAGCTGGGCCTAGATTTGTTCAAAGACATTTGGGCAGGTATTAGTTGGAAGCTGATGGGAGATTTCCAGTTCTGAAGCTGTTTCAGAAAGTGACCTTGAGAGTGCTTCTGCTGGTACCTCTCATTTTCCAGGCTCACCTGTCAATCCAGCTGAGGAGTGTCCATCTCATTAATGTTTTCATCCTCATCTAACACTTCCTGTTAATCCTTTGTCCACGGAAAGATGCAGTTTGAAAAGTTTTAGTTTTAATTCACCATGACTTAAAAAAATCTCTGCTGATGCAGGTAGTCTGATATCCCTTTCACAGCATGCAAGGAGGATAGCTGTCCACATCAAAAGGTCTGCTTTTCAGAGGAAACTAATCACTTGCAGTCTCTTCTTCCAGGACTCAAAGTGTAGGTCCTGCTTACTGATCTTTTCACTTTTTTAGCCCTGGATATGCATTCTGTCTACTTCCCCCTTCCAAAGCCTTTAAGTCTCTCTGAAAATGGCTCTACAAAGAGTGGATTACTGGTTTTTGCATCCATCAAATGACAAAAGTTCCTCTGGATCCTTTCTGCTTTTGCTGCCAGAAGGCTGCATCGGATTTTGCCTTTGTCATTGGGTCTGTAGGTTTTTTTCTAAGCTTTTATCTTCTATGGAAAGGATATATCAGCTGCACAGCTTCTTCTGTGGGACTGACTGAGTCATTCCTGTATTCACAAATAGTCTCAGACCTGCTGTGCATTGATAATATCTGTGTGCATTGATGACCATAGCTGGAGCCTCTGTATCTGTCTCCTACTCGTGTTCTTCCTCTTCCCTTTCAGACACTGCACAATACGTCTGAATTTTCTTTTCCCTATGCACTTTGGGGCCTGGCCTCTGAAGGTTTTCTTCTTCAGGGGTTGGGACTGCAGGGGTCCTGTATGGGACCCATGTCTAGCCAGATGATGTGGGCGCATCGACAGTGCTAAGCTATCTCTTTGGAGGTGACACTGAAGGAGGGGAAAATGGTCCACTTAGGAGGCATCTTCTGAACATGAGGTCTTGTTACATGCCATGTTCCTCTCCTGCTGCAAACAACACTCTCTTGAGGTCTTTTCTCTTAGATGCTGGGGATAGATAGCATACAAATTGGCAAAACACTTTTGCTTATTCTGTGGTATCTGGGAGCAGTGAAGAGGTCATTACCATGCACTGCAAGGTTGGAAGATGCATTGTATTGGTTGAAGAGGAGAGAGCAATTATGTGAACTTGGTCCTCAGTCTCACGTTTGAAGGATCTGGGGGTGTTGTGGGACAAAAGTGTTTCATTGTCTGCTTGACTCCCCAGACCTGAGGCATAAAAGAAACAATGCAACAAGACCTACTCCAGCATGACAATGCTCAGCCAGCGCACATACTCCTCACAGTCCCCTCGGGCTTTGAGCAATGCCACTCTTGTCTGAGATCCATACTGATGCTTCCCTTGCTGTTGCTACCTCCGCTGCTCTGAGTTAAGGTTCCACGGACAGTGAAGGCTCCCAAGTTCCCAAAGCTCAAAGCCTATCTCAGCATATCCTCTAGGATATTGCCTGGGGAGCAATGGTCCAGCAATCTTTCTAGCTTTGCCATTGTATAGCTACCCTTCACCTTGGCATTTTACCCTATCACAGAGCTTGAGAGCTTGCATCATAGTATGGGTCTTGGGCTTGTGGCCACACTGTTAAGATCCTCCAAAGTTTTCACAGGCTTTTATCTCCTACTTTCTAGAGTTGTAATTAATTCCTAAAGATTAAGTAAGTGAAGAAAGTTAATTTCAGTGTGTCCTTCCCAATAACCTCATTTGCAAGAAAATAGCTCAAATATTGTCATTGATCATTCTTTTACGCAATTGGTTAGCCAGCTGACATTCATCTGTTTCCCCGGTCAACAATTTTATATCAGGACTGCTCAGTTCAGCAAAGAGCTCATAGAATCACAGAATCATAGAATATCCTGAGTTGGAAGGGACCCATAAGGATCATCAAGTCCAACTCCTGGCTCCATGCATGGCTAGACAAGTCAGAGCATGGGACTGAGTGCATTGTCCAGATGCTTCTTGAACTCAGCCAAGCTCAGTGCTGTGACCACTTCCCTGGGGAGCCTGTGCCAGTGCCCAACCACCCTCTCAGTAAAGAACCTCTTCCTAATATCCAATCTAAACCTCCCCTGTTGTAGCTTCATCCCGTTCCCTTGGGTTCTATCACTGGTCACCAAAGAGAGGAGATCAGTGCCCACCCCTTCTCTCCCTCCCCCTTGTCAAGAAGCCATAGACTCTTCTTCTCCAGGCTGTACAAACCAAGTGACTTCAGCCTCTCCTCATAAGTCTTCCCCTCCAGACTCTTCACCATCCTTGTTGTCATCCCGCAGACTGCTGTCTGGGCAGATGGTACAAGAGTAAGTTGTCCTGATGACTGAAGAATGAGATGTTGAAGGGGGTGGTATAGGACTAGAATGAAACTCCTTTCTGTAATACTCCAGTGAATGATGTTTGCTTGATAATGAGGGTTTCATATCTGAGGAAATGTTTGGTAATCAGACACCTAGGATTTGCCTCTACAGTTGGAGTGACACTATTGCAATTAGCAATATTAAGCTTGGGTAAACTGGGTATGAATTGTGAAGAGAGTTGGGCCAGCAGCAGTCCTTGCACAGAGCATCTGGGGCCAGAGGTGCTGGCAATAAATAGGCGGCTTTCTGTTATTTTCCCAGGTGCAAGCACAAAGATTTGTTTTCTCTCATTATTTACATAATTCTAGCACATATTTTGAGAAACGTCTTTCCCTCTTCTCCTCATTTTAATTAGCTTCCTGGTGGGAAATGCAGAAGATTTCCCAATCTGTTGTCATATGACGTATGAAAGGGATAACCTCTGTATCTCAGATCTTCTGTTCGCCTTTGAAGCTGCTTGCTGGTTTCCATTGAGCCACAATTAATTCTTAGCATCTGGCTGTAAGTAGTGCTATGTCTGGCTGTGGCAGGGAGGCAGGGAGCCCAATTAACACAGCCCTGAATATCTGTTATTTTGCTTTCTGGACCTGTTTCTATCCTGTGTTAGAAGCTTAAAGCATAGATGAAAAAGAGAAGCAAAAGAAATTTTAGCTGTGGTCTTGTCTCATTTAATATTAATTTGGTGAACGCAGTATGATAAATAGTGTTGAATTCATGAAATGACTCTTTCCCTTCTCAGTAATATGATGATAGTAATTACATGTGCAGAATGTAGTAAAATACTTATAGGACTTCCTCTAGTGAATTACTTTCAAAGTAATTTGCCAGGGATTCTTAGTCAATCAATAGATAACAGGGAGAAGAGGATCCTGACTGTAGGAGCAGGAGAATATAAAGGAGGCAGCTTAATTTGGTGGACACTGTACTGCATCCGACCTTAATAGAGGTTGTTGAAAAAAAGTAGGAAGGTTTTAGTGAATTGTAACAAGATGTATCAGAGGTTTTCAGAATGTTCTTTAGAGAAAGGGACTCAGATGATGGAAATATTTAATTTATCCTGGGAAAGGTTCTCTTAAGTTCATTTAAGAGAAGTCTGTGGAAAACTGCATGGGGAAGACATGGCTGAGAGTAGAGTTCTGTAGCAGAAAAATAATATTTTTAAAATAAAAAAGAGCCAGTGGGTAGAAATTGAGGCAACTGCTATTAAAAAATAGACAGGAAAGCTATCTTGGCACTGAAACAACTTAGTGGATGTAGTATCGGCAGGTTTTTCACTTGATTTAAAGTCAGTTTAAAAGTATTTGCCTTCCACAACGATATGTAAAATGTCGATTAGATGCTGTGTGCTTGAAGCAAAATCTGTAGGAGCTATGGCCTGTGCGATACAGAAGGTCAGAATACCCTGTGTGACCATGAGGATTCCCTTAAGGCTTAAAAACTCCACTGTATCTAAAATAACTTCTTTTTTCCTTCTCCCAGAATATGTGTTATAAAAGACCAAGGCAGCATTTTTGGTTATGCTGTCCTCAGGAGAAAAAACTGTTGAAAGAGAAACTTCCTTCTTTTCCCTCTTGCTATGTTTTCATGAATGAATTGCCTAAGTTTTGGACTACAACATCTCCACTTGAACTGCTCCAAAAACACCTCATTCTGAGAAAATGAACATCCTGCATAGCACACTTGGTTTGGACTATTTAAGTTGCATCTGCTCCCATTTTCAAAGGGTGATGCAGAAACATAAGGGTCAAAAATGAAGGATAGGATTCATTTTAAGATGCCTAAATGGAGATGTCTACTACTCTGAGCTCCTGTTTTAGTTAGTGCTTATCTGGGCCTGTATGTGGACATCCCCGAGGAGTGGGGCGAGTGCTGGTTTTTTGATAGATATAGGAACTTCAGAAAACCCAAACCCAAACTTCTGGGCCCATAGTTGGAAGCCAGGTGGGAAGCCAGAGCAGCTTAAAGGGCACTGAGGTGTGAATACAATGAAATCCAGAGCGTGACTCAGCTCACCCCACAGCAGAAGCAAACCGACCTCAAGAAAGGGCAGCGGGTGGGGTTGCTCAGTTTGAGACTGTGCTTCTTTGTGTGTTTGTATGACTGATGGATTTGTATCATTCATATTGATGCAGGCAGAGGGAATTTAAACTTAGGATTTACTGGTCCAAGGAGGAGGGAATGATGGAGCCAGGAAATCTGTGGGATCCCTTTGAGATGTGGGTCGTCATAAAAAAGAGTGCAGTTGGGAAGGGCATTAAACTGTTATGACTTTTGCTTCCCATCCCCAAACATTTCAGGGTCCATGATAGGAGAACACACCTGAACATTGTCCAGCTTTCAGGTTTTCTCAAATATTATGCAAATATTCAAATATCTTTAAATATCATAAACAAGACTCTTATTCCAGTAGTCCCACTGACTCTTCTGAGGGGGCTTTTTATGAACTGGATCCAAAGGGCTCCAAGAAGACTTCTGAAATAAAGTCTCAGCACAGTAGAATGTGTTGGGAGCATCACAAGGGTTCAGAAGGAACTTCTTAGGCTTTGAGAAGTCAGATCCCAAGTGCACAAACATCACAAGACTTCCAAAAGTCAGGAGATAACAAAATGTGTGGTTAATCTCTCCTGGGCCCATTAAACTGCACTGGCCTCCAGTGTCACAGAAGCTGTGACATTAGCAGCACAGTGCAGATTAATCTCAGAACAAGGTTCATCCCCATTTATTTTACTGGCAATCAGAAACTATTAAATGTAACCAAAGGTGCTAATGTCACCTGTTTGGCATGCTCTGTGCCGCAGGATCAGACCCTTCAACTGCAATTTTAAGCTGCAGAGACATTTTCCCATTCGGGACATGTATTGCATTTACAGCATGACCCTGCATACTCTCTGTTAAGTTTCATGACACTGGTAGACCTAGTGGGGTTATTTTTGAAATGAGCAATTTTCACACAGCAGAAGGAATGTTTCATGGAGCATTTCATACTGAAGGTCATTTGTGGAATCAAATATGTTGTGAACCTTTCCCAGCTGTAAGTGGAACCAGCAGCTTTCTACAAGTTGGCTGTACAAAAGTGGTCTGTGCAGGAATAAAATAGTTTTGTTGTCACATCTGCCCCGCTTCCCCTTCACTGTTTGAAAGCTTCTCATTAAAGATTGGGACCTGAGCCTTTTCCAGAGAATGCTGGTTGGGAGAGAGGGTAAATGCATCCTCAAGCACACCTGAGCGTCAAGAGTAGTATTATAGGAAAAGAATTTGAAAGTACAATAGGTTTTGTATGTTCTGAGTCTGTGAAATTCCCCATCATCTTTTCTTCTCTGCCAATTGCTAGTTCTTTTTCTAGGCTTGTTAACTATTCCTCAGTCAATTAATGAAGTTCATTACAAAGAAGAAAATTGGTCTTACACCAGATGACATCATCAGTTGAAAAAAAAAAGCCAACCCCAAACTTGTTCACTAGGACAAGTTTCAATATTTGTGTGTGTTTGTCCATAACTAGAACTCAGAATTATTTGCTTTTTGGGTTTGTTTGGGGTTTATTTTTTTTCATTTTAGAAAGTGTTCAGAAACATTTTGAGTGGGAAACATCAAAACAAGAAGTATCAAGTTCTTGGACCAAACTGAAAAAGATTGTTGACTCATCACTGAGCATTTCAGATACTGCTTTGAACACGATTTTTAGTTGGAACTGACATTCCTGAATTTAAATTTCTTTGGAAAACTTGGAGAAAGAGCATTTGAGTGAAGAATCAACTGCTACCATAACAATCTTATTCTGCTTGTGTCAGTGTTCCCAAAGCAAAGGTTGTGTCTTAAATTCACTCTTAAGACCATAAAAACAGGTCATTCAGAGTCCCACCTTTACCCAGCAGAGATGTGCCAGAGTTAAGCAAACCACAGCTGAAATTAAAGAGACTAACTGATAATACCCCCACTGTTACTGGGTTTCAAGCTGTGGTCAAGAGCTGTGGTGGAAAAAAGCAAATCACGGAAAATAACTGGAACACCTTGGCTGTGGGGTGTTTTTGCTGGCAGGAGGGATACTTTCCCAGTGTGAATGTGTTCACTGATGTTGTATTATTTCCACGTGGCTTGAGAGAGTCTGATGGAGATGTCTAGGGTGGAATGACTGTATTTATGTCTGAGTTTTTTCTCACACACACTGTCATATTGATTGCCTATGTCAAGAAATATAATATACAGCATTTAATATCTCATTTTGGCATCCGCAACTGACTGTAGCTGAGAGAGCAGTACTGAGTATTTTTTTTCTGAGTGAAGGAGCCCACAGAGAGGACATAGAAGTTCTGCCCTTGAGAAGCAAAGCCCAAAGAGCTCATCAGAGACCAAAGTTGAGCCAACCTTAAGGGTTACATCCACACTACCATTCCAGGTAGTGGTTACCTGGGTTTGAAGTGTGATGCTAAGCTGTCTGACTATAAATGTACTGCAAGCAGCCAACAGAACAAGAGCGTTGAGTTTTCTGGAAGTACAAGCTGCTCTTCTCACGTCAGTTGGGTGAAAGTAACACCTCTCTCCCTCCCCCAACCCCCTGTGCCTACCTTCCTGCTCTGTTCAGCCATGAATAGGACATTGTGCAGATGCAAACATCTGCCTACACACACATCCTGTTCAAGATTTACAGTATAAAACATTAACATATTTTAATAAATCAGCAGATTAGACTTTTCTTCCCACCTCTTCCCAATGACTGACTCCTAGAGCTAACACTTAGCTCTGAGGTGATGGAGATAAAACCTTAGTTTACAAAATGGAGAACTAAGCCTGGGACACTACACAGGCATCTTTTTCCCCTTTCTGTTTGGGCACGCTGCTCTCTTCACTGCCTGTGAAAATCCCCAGATCTTAATACAAATAGGGATGAGAAGAGTAAACAGAAGGTTTTGCTGATATCAACCAGAGTACAGTGGAGGCACAGTGAAATCAAATAAAAACAAAGCTCTCTTTTTTATATGAACCTCCTTCCACTGTATTACTTACCTCAGCATTTAGGGAATGTTGCTTCACTGAATATTTCTCCCATCCTTCGCTAGAGCTGTCCCCTGCAACCTGCCTCCCCATGTAAGAGAGGGACACACAAATGGAGAGGTAAAGCTTTGAAACATTAACATGGAGCAAGTTATAGTGCAAAGGGATGCACGTAGGCTTTTAATTCATGAGAAGGGAGAGGAATGTGCTTTGAAGGTTGGGCACTGCACATATTTGGCATGGGTTCATTCGTACTGAGATACCCTGTTCAATCGAAGGCTGATGTTTTAAGTACTCATACAGAGTAGGCCTTAATTCAAACCCAGAGGTCTTTGGGCACATCAATGAAAAAAACACAGTTAAAAAGTATTGCCAGCCAAGCATTGTGGCTGCAGAGCACAGTTCTGTACCCTTGACTTCAGCCTGGAAGAACAGCTTTCAAAGCTCAGCTTTGCCACTGCCTGTCTGGCTCACCCAGTGCATGCTTTTGCTTCCCCAGCGTAGGTGGGATACTGAGCCTTCCTTTCCTGGGCGCTTTAGATGTGCTAATGGAAAGAGCAGTGGGAAAGCCCACAGAGGAAGCCTTGGCCCACTGCAGGAAGGTGGGAGTTGTTTGCTCAGCCCAAGCTGACTGTGCATCAGCCCTTGTTAATGCACCCATCTCAGCAGGCTTCGTAGCTCAGGTTTGGTGCCATGCTAGCTGCTGCTAGCTGCTGCTAGCTACTGCTACTCTGCTTCTGCTTGTCCTAGGGTAAGCAGAACAATGTTGTACCTAGCTGGAAAAACATGGTTCACAGTCATTTCCATGTTGCCTTTGCCTTGCATTTTATGAATGCACAGCACCCTGAAAAAACACCCAATGTGAATTTTATCTAAACCCCCAGAGCATGTAGCTCCCATGCAGATTAATTCAGAACAAAAAACAGATAATATTTTTCATTAGCTCTTTTGCAGTACCCTTTTCTACTGGTTTTAAGGTGGCTGAGGGCATGCCCTTCCTGACCCTTCCTAACCCAGGAAGCCATGCAGCCCCACTTCCATGCAAAACTGAGGAGAAAATTGCCTTTGACTGAAGTGGCAGCAATGCTGCAACTGTTAATTAATGAGCTGAGTCTTGACTGCCTGAAGAAAATGTCACGTAGTATTTTGGGGCGATTGCATCAGCACAAGCAGTAGCAGCTGGCAGTGACTGTGTGCATGGAGCTGGGCTGCAGTGAGGCAGGAGCAGGCAGTGGGAACGTAGAGCTCACACAGTCCTTTCAGTTGAGAGGAAAAATCCCCCTTAATTCCCTGATGCCTTGAAACTTCAAATCTCAGCTGTTTTCCTGCCTCCTAAAAGTTGCATAGTGGGAGAAACAAGAGCCTCACTGAGGATAGAAACTTGACTTTTCTCCCAAAAAACTGCTGCACTTCTGTATCCCCTAGTGACAGTAGGTAGGCGGGTCCTTTAGTGTCAGATGTAGGCAGGACTGCTACTGATGTACTGATGCCTGTCATTAATACTAATTAGACAGTACTGGGAAAATTCTGACCATTGACCCCAACTGAAAAGCTGCCATCAGACCATGTAAAATTTTCAACAAAAGCCATTTTAGAAAATGAAATTAGGAAATATCTATTCTGCATGTTAAGAAAGGATGCTACGTTAGAACTTATAGCATCTTCATGAATGTGAGGTTAGTACTGGTAAGAAATGCTGCCTTTATGCTCGGGATATTCCATTAGCTGTTCCTGTCGAAGTGTCTATATATGGAGAAATTGTGAGTTTTGGAAAATCCTGGTCTCTCACAAGAAACTCTGAAATTTAGCAGCTCACTTCTTCACAGATTCTGACAGCTCTGATGATGGTCGAGCTGGAGGGTCTCGGCTGGACTTCCCTAGAGACAGTCTCTTCCCAGTGAGTAGCAGGAGGCTGTAAGAGGAGAACAGGCTGACTTCTTTCCTTGATGCCTTGGGGAGAAGGAGGGCTGGGTGTGCACGTAGGAGGAAATGGGACAGCACATCTAACTTGCAGAAGTGCTCAGTTCTTCTAGCTGCAGCCAAAGTCAGAGAGCTGTGCTGTGGACTGATAAAAACTCTGAGAATAGAAAATTGAAACGTGGTGTCCTTCCTCTGAGATGTCAAAAAATAAAATGTTCCTTTAATCCAGTCCTCCGGGCCTCAGAATTCCCCCTCAATAAAATAAATCTGGGACCACTCTGGTGTCGCAGCAGATTTACCAAAATAAATCTGTGCATGTATGTGAAGCTCACAGGGGTGTGAGGAAACTAATAGTCTTATTTTCCTAGCAGGGTTTTGCAGCATGCAGCAAGGTTATGCACAGTGCAGACACGGGGTGTGGATGTACAGCAACACTATTTAGAGGTTTGCCCGGTGTGCCCCATTCTCCCTGTGCATTGAGTGAGCTGTGAAACCTGTAAAAATAATCATACGTGTTCATTTGTAATTAAAGGCTTCATCATAATGCATAAGCACAGGGGAGGCAAATGAAGGTCTCTGTGTGTGTGCAATTATTGAATAACTTTCTAAATTACAGCACCTTGCTAAGGCAGCTAGAGGATCAGGCTGATTTAGTGAGTGATGGAAAAGCTCTGTAATACCGTCCTGTGCAGAAGCATCCTTCTCTCTACAGCATGATTTCCTTTTCTTTATGAAAGCTTGGTGTATTTGCTTTGGTTTTGTATTTTCTGGATTCCAGGAAGGGAATGTGGAAATAATCCTTAGGGGTTTTTTTTTTCCTTCAGGACAGAGACCACCCTCTGCTTTGTGTTCGTGCATTACCTGACACCAAGGGCACCATTCTTGTTGTCTGTTTGATCCTAACCTGTTATACATGCTGATGTTCTGAGCTCCAGATGGCAGTGTGACTGTATGTTTATGCATACATATGAACATGCATGTTTAAAGAGCCCTATATTGCAATTTATTCTGTTAGGTTTGGCCACAGTTAAATGAAAAATACCTCTATATTTTCTATGGAAAGTTTTTAACAAGCCCTTTCTCAGGATGTGTATACAAAATTTAATAGCAAGGCCTTTCTAAAATCTCAGAACCTGAAAATATTTCTTTGCATCAAATAAGGACCCTGTGGATTTAATATCTACTTCTGCATGAAGATGCAGTGCTAGAGAAAAGAAATAAAAGTGAAATCTTGACTCCACATAAATGGAATTTCTCCATAGCTTTCAGTGAAATTGGAATTCTGCCTAAAGTGTAGGAAAGAACATTTAGCTGTAAACAGTGTGCCTTTGTCTGCTGCATTTCATTCTCTTGAGAAGGTTCATAAAGATATTTTTAGCCTCACCTGTATATTCTTATCTATGGCTTCTGAAATCGGTGCTGTTATGTAAAAACAGTACCTGCCTTCCCTTCCTTCATGCACAGAAACCTCTGAGATGTGACAGAGTAAGAAAGTGCATCCAAACCCAGTGAAGGAAGCTGGGCACTTAATTCCCTCTAACTCTTTATACTCCCCATTCATACAGGGCACACCATAAAATCAGTTACTGCATTCCCCTCCTCTCAGTGAACATTGGAGAAAAGAGTCTGTACGCCCTGTGTGAGTATGAAACATGATTGTTTTTCTGGCCCATTTAAGAGCCCAGGGCAAGGTTATACCAGCATAAATAGTTTTTGTTTGTCTGCAGTGACCTTTCCTGGGCTTTAAGAGGAAATCACTGATCTCTGGTTCAGTGTAGGTGAGTTGGGTGCAAACTCCCTAACCTCACAAAAACAACCTCTTTGCTGCTGCAGCAACCCAAAAGCAACACGGGCAACTTCCCACAGTGCTTTTAGTCTCCAGCATCCTCCTGTCAAGTTCTTTTCCAAAACAGCTGAGACAGAAACCTGAGAAAACCCTTCTGGAAAAGGGCAGTCATGTGGGCAAGTCGTGGTGCACCATGAAGATAGCTTGCAATTCCCAGTATGGCAACCAGGCCCACATGGGAAAATATGGAAACGGGGGATCATCTTTCCCCTGTCCTTGTAAGCCATGCAAGATGCTTCATACAGGCAATTGTATTGCATCGCCCTCTGTTCCTATTTTCAAATTAGAGACAGGAAGAGCAGCATATGGCTAAGAGGAAAATAACATTTAGATGCCTGGCAATGCTGCTTAGATTTGTTGCAATAGTGCCTAGTAACCTTGCTCAAGGATGAAGACCTTATCTACTGGGCACTGTGCAAACAGTCCAAAATATATAACACGGTCTCTGCAAATGTGACCAAGAGACAAAGCAGGTGCCTGGAAAGTGAAAAGGAGAAATTAACTTAAACATAACTTGTCTATGACTCCCATCCTAGCTTATGGAGGTACGTAGTTCAGTAGAGGTCATTTTGACAGTCTTTATGTTATATCATTGTATGCTAGGTTTTTCTTAGGTGCAGGATATGTCAAAACATTGTCTTATGTTTATTCCAAAGTATTCCTTTGCTTGGCTTAATAAATCATTAGAAAGATAAATGTAATAATAACATAATTTTATTTTTTGAGTTGCAGAGGCCTCAAATCTAATCAGAGGGGAACACTGTATTGCATGTTATTTACTTATGTGGGGCCTTTGATCCAAAGTAGCTTCAACAAATAAGATCAGTTCACAGCAAAGAAGACAGACCAGCATAAAAGAAGAAACATCCTGCAGGAAAAATGATCTGGGCACAAATCATATTTATTAGAATTATTAGGGTTTTGGACTTTGAGAGAGCACAGTATCAACAGCAAGTTTTTGGTTTGTGCAACCATGGATGGTGGACTTATTAAAGAGCCTGTCCTTGAATTGTGCAAATGGACTTGGTACAGATAAGACTAATTTTTAAAAAGTTAATTACAAGTATTCATGTTCCAAACATGAGATCATATTATAATGACAATTTAGACAGCAGGATCTTTGAATGTCCCCACATTCATACTTTTATGATTGTCCAGCAGATTATTAGGACAGAAGTAATTACATATTCTCACTTTATTAAAGAGGGCTGATTGGGAATCAGGATACCTGGTTTCTGTCAGTGAGTCTTTCATTAATTTGTAGAGTATTATAACTTATTCTCTTTTTGGGTCACAGTCAGGATGTGGACATTCAAGAATAGTTGTGGTCCAGACAAGATGGCACTGTCACCACAAGCTCAGATCACTCTGTATTGTATGGATACCAGCAGGATAGTGACTTCTACCAACCAAAATCAGCCTTTTTCTCCAAACCTGAAAATTATTTCATCCCCAAAGTGATGGAAATTTAGAGGAAAGAATTCCTTGGGAAACTTGAGCTTGCAGAAGAAAAACTAGATTTCTCTCAAATCTCTTTTGCTTGGTTGAAAACACAGTTTGACGTCAAAATGAGGTGCTGACAGAGAACTTTCCACCAGCTGTACCTCAGTCTTATTGGAAGAGACAGGTAATTCCTGTCAACATGCAGGAAACACTATCAGGGAAACAATCACCTGTGTACATCATGTGTTGATCTGCCTCAAGTAATTCCTGCCAACTCTGTGCCTCTCTCCTTATCCTGGCTAGCTGGAGCTTCCTGAGGCATGTGCATGTACACTGAGACCAGAAAGACAAATTACTTCTGAGGTATAAGACTTTTGCAAATTCCCCTGGGCTCACTCTCTACAGCTTTTTTTAAAAAGATTGATGAAATTGAAGCATTATTTATATTATGATATTATACTTTATTTCATTAATAAGTTCAGGGAGTTCTTAGGTTGTGTGCAGGGCTGAGAATGTTTTATTGGTTGTTTTATTTCTATGAATAAGAACCACTTTAATGGGAGCAGAATATTTATTTTCTCACAGAGGGATTAGTATGGCATAATATAGTACAGGTTTTGTCACATAGCTATATTCAATGCCACTATAACCTGATTTGGGATAAAATATAGAAGTACATCAGGGAACATCTGATTTTATAGCTTTTAAATTCAGTATAATATAAACTCAGCTCTCTCACTAAGAATTAAAGTTGTTGCAGGACAGAAAATTTTAGAACAAAGAACAAATCCATTTTTCAATATGCAGAGTTCCAGACATGGTATTTTTCTTCTGATATATTCCTTCAGTGTAATGCTGCCTTTGAGAAAGTTTTGGGTTTTTTTTTTTCATAATGTGTAAATGATTTCTCTGCGGTGGTGTTTTAAATCTTCCTTCCTTCCTTCCTTCCTTCCTTCCTTCCTTCCTTCCTTCCTTCCTTCCTTCCTTCCTTCCTTCCTTCCTTCCTTCCTTCCTTCCTTCCTCCCCTCTCTTCCTTCCCTCTCTTCCTCCCCTCTCTTCCTTCCCTCTCTTCCCTCCCTCTCTTCCTTCCCTCTCTTCCCTCCCTCTCTTCCCTCCCTCTCTTCCCTCTCTTTCTCTCTCTCTTTTTCTCTCTCTTTTTCTCTTTCTTCCTTGAGATTTATTGTCCATGTAGCATGATACCAAGAAGTCAGAAGAGGGAACAGTAGATCTGAGTTGCAAACTCTTTGCGTTTTTGAGACAAATCACATTTTATGGATGGCACTGTAACTGACACAGTGAATACTAATAACCTGTGAATTAACTCGTTCCTTAAAGAAGTGGATGCCAAACACATTTTAAGCCTGGTTAAAGATCAATTTTTCAAAACACATCAGGAGAACTAAATATTTATAAGTCACTTCTAAATGCACTAACAACCCCACTCCTGTTTGTGGGACCAAGACTATGGAACTCAATAAAAGTAGACAGAGCTTCTGGAAACTTCAGCATATACAAGGTATAAAAAGTTTCTGTTTGCTTTGTTTCCTGTCTAAATCTGAATTAAAAAAAAAAAAAAGAAAAAAAGTATAATGTTTGTCCCAGTTTTGGTTTTCTCTCTGGACCAAGGCCATCTAGACCCTGAGGAGAATCTGTGGGCCTTGATCTCCTTAGCCTAGCAGTAGCCCTCTGATCAGCCATCCACTTCACCTAACTGAAACATATATCCTAACCACTTGCTTTTAAACAGAACACAATGTTTTGCAGCCGGCCTCATCATCCCTTGTGTTGCAAAGCAAAAAAAATGACATCCCTGAGGAGAAATCTGTGTGAGGAAACGTGGCATTAAAAGCTTTTCTGAATTAAGAAGTAGCCAAGGGCTTCCTTTGTGCCTTCATGTATTTCTTTCTGGGCTTGCACTACTTGCTGTGTGGATGAAGCCTCAGAGTTCATTTTGCTGTTTTCTGGTGCTCCAACATTAATTTTATAGTAGGGTTCCCATGCATAATGAAGTGCATAGCGGTCTATAAACACAGGCTGGAAGCAAAGACCAAGTGTTTGAGCCTCCTGATTCTGTCATCAGAGATCACTGAGAAGCCACAGGTAGTGTTATCACATCCTTAGCCTCTGTCACACCCAGGCCCTTAGAGCACAGAGCAGGCGTTCTGCGATACGCAATGCAAGGTGTGTTTGCAGTGTCACGTCATGGGGGTATGGAAGCTTACGTGTAGCGAGCGGGAAGAAAACAGGGTTGTGATCAGGATATGAATGTACTGTCACTGTGTAATAGGTGTGTCACTGTTTCAGGACTTGCCACTGCGTGGAAAGCTTTGTCAATGGTTTGAAAATAGTTTTTATGCAATTAACTATTCTAGCTGATTGCAGTTTACTGCTCTATCTGGAACAGGTTGCCCAGAGGTCATGTTTTTCTCTGCAGGTACCAAGAGAAGGAGAGAAATCATGGGATTAGGTCAGAAAGAGCACCTCATTGCATGTCAAAAGTCAAGAGGGATTTGGGGACAAGTGGCAGGCAGTTGCGCCGCCATGACTATGAAGCTCAGTATTTGGGAATTGCCTATTTAATGGTCGGTCCCTGTTTGGTTTGTCATGACATCCATAAACAGCAGTGACATAGAGGGCTTCTGTAGCAAACGGTAGGGCTGCCTTTGACACTGGAAATCACATTTGGGTGGTTGGTGCAGACCAGCTTGCCTGAAAGTTGTTTTAGTTGAGTCTGAAAGTAGCTGAAAATTTGTTAAAAAAATTCTTTTCACAAATCAAGCAGACATCTGAAATCACTGCTGTTCAGTGGGCTCTGGAAAGGAACTTCTGTTGTGATTGATCTGAGGAGTTTAGAAGAACATTTGCTTTCCACAGTTTTCTCCCTTATTTTATTTGGGGCTGTTTTCTCCTGTGATCCCAGCTTCTGTTTCCTCTTCTTTTTAGTTCCATTTCAACACTGAAAAAGAAGGAGCGAGACAAGCAGAAAAGACATGAAAAGGAAAAAGAGATCTTATTCATTTAACATTTGGTTGGAAAGGTTTTCATTTCTAATGAGGAGTTTTCTGACACCCAAAGGAAATAGTTGAGTTTTAAAAACCTGTAGTACACAGACTACTGCTTTCAACTTCTCCTGTGGAAATGAAGCTAAAGTACCTCCTTAACATGCAAATAACTGAAGATTGAAAGATAGAGGGACCAAAACCTTCTGAAAAGAAAATGTCTGGATATCTCTGCAACTAGCTTCAATGCTGACTCCACCGGCCAAAGATGTTAGGGCCACCATTCAGCTCTCTGAGCCATCAGAGGTGCCTTGTGGTATCCTGGAGGGCTGGAGGGAAAATCATCTGAGGAGTGGCTGAGGGAGCTGGGGATGTTTAGCCTGCAGAAGAGGAGGCTGAGGGGAGACCTTATGACCACCTATAGTTACCTGAAAGGATGTTGTAGAGAGGTGGGCGATGGTCTCTTCAGTCAGGTGACAGGTGATAGGACAAGGGGAAATGGCAAGAAGCTGTGCCAGGGCAGGGTCAGATTAGATGTTAGGAGAAAATTTTTCACTGAAAGAGTTGTCAGGGCCTGGAACAGGCTGCCCAGGGAGGGGGTTGAGTCACCTTCCCTGGATGTGCTTAAATAAAGGGTAGATGAGGTACTTAGGGATATGGTTTAGTATAGGACAAGAATGGTTGGACTCAATGATCTTAAAGGTCTTTTCCAAACTTGTGATTCTGATTTTGTGATTCTGTGATCCAGCCCAGCCTCTAGCTGCCTGTCCAGAAGGATGTGGCTTGCTCAATGGTCCTCAGATACTTCAGAGCATCTAGATGGCACTAGCAGCCTATATTTAGGTACCCGAACTGAGCCCCCAGGGGTATGATTCAGGTTCTAATTCAGACATTTAGATGGCCGCAGTGCGCTCTAGGTGTCTACACATCCATACCAAATACAGACCCAGGGCTGTATTTGCGTACACACAAACACCTGATGTTATGTGAAACACGTCTGGATATCAGAAGCAACTCTGTGGACCTGTCAGATACAAGTGTGGGTGAGCAGAATCGCTTCATAAACTCCCTCCACCGCGCTGGGTTTCCGCACGTTGCTCCCAGACAGACGCCTCCACGGTAGATGCTTCCACTGAAGCGTCTCAATCTGGAGCCGGCAGCCCCCGGGTGGCATCCGTGCTCTCACCCTCCCGCACGCTCAGCCAGGAACAGATGGGGAAAGTACTCGTGGTGCACTTACTGCAAACCAGACCCTGACTGCCCAAGTGGCAGCTCGATAAAATGACAGTCTTGTCCTCCCGTTGAGCAGCTGTTCTCCAGAAATCATGAAGGAGGAGGGCTGGGATAGCACAGTGATGGTCTCGCTGCTTTCCAAGGAAGGAACATTGATTGCTATTCCCTGTAACCTGATGGGAAATAACAGCTGTGGCCAGGTGAACTTGCCACTAGCTCTGACTACCTTTTAGAACTGCTGCTGCTCTGATTTTGGCAGGCAAACTGTTCATAAAAATGATTTAAAAGGGGAGAGGTCACAGGAAATCTCCCTTATACAGTACAGTTGAACTTGTAAGAAGCCAGGGCAAATTTTTGACACCTGCTTCCAGCCTAGTTTTTTGAATGGTGAGTGAGTAAATCTGCATCATTCTCTGAACTGCACTGAAGAATCACAGAATTGTAGGGGTTGGAAGGGACCTCAAGAGATCACCTGGTCTCACCCCCCCTGCTGAAGCAGATTCCCTAGGACAGGTCACAGAGGTAGTTGTCCAGACGGGTATTGAATATCTCCAGAGAAGGAGACTGCACTAGGCAATGATCCACTTGTAGAGATACTTATATAAATCCCTGAATTTTATCAAGGCTAGCAGTTTCAGGATTACTTTTCCTACATAGAAGAAACCTTTTAGGTGAAAAGTGGAGAAATGTTGATCTTTAAGTATCTCAGAAGATTTTGTCCTAGAAAACAAAGCTATTCTTAACATTTTCAAGGAGAAAAAAAAGAATCACCCTGACATACAGGTCTGGCAGCTTCTTAAGATGTGTAATCAAGCCCTAGATCACAATTATTTTCTGTGCTTTCTCATGCAACAGGAAAGGAAGCCCAGGCATGGTACAACTACAAGTTTTCCCAGGAGGTCCATAGCAAGAGATACTGATGTGAACCTCATGCATATATCTTAACCCCCATCTATTTTGTCCAGGAGTCAGGTAGAATGGTATGAGATACTAGTAATCATGGAATCACAGAATGTGTAAGGTTGGAAGACACCTTTAAAGGTCACCTAGTCCCAACCCCCTGCACTAAGCAGGGACATCTTCACTAGGTCAGGTAGCTCAGAGACACATCAAGCCTGACCTTGAATGCCTCCAGGCATGGGGCCTCCACTGCCTCTCTGGGCAACCTGTTCCTGTCATCCACCACCCACATATTGAAGAAGTTTTTTCTAACATTCAACCTAAAACTCCCCTTTTCTAGTTTAAAACCATTACCCCTCATCCTACTGCTACATGACCCCATGAACAGTTCTTCCCCAGCTTGTAGGCACCTTTCTGGTATTGGAAGGCCGCTATAAGGTCCCCCTGGAGCTTTCTCTTCTCCAGGCTGAACAAGCCCAACTCTCCCAGCCTGTCTTCACAGGAGAGGTGCTCCAGCCCTTTGATCATTTTTGTGGCCCTCCTCTGGATGTGCTCCAACAGGTCCATGTCCTTCTTGTGTTGAGGTCTCTAAAGATGGGCATAGTATTCCAGGTGAGGTCTCACCAGAGCAGAATAGAGGGGCAGAATCCCCTCTCTTGATCTGATGGCCACACTTCTTTAGATGGAGCCCAGGATGCAGTTGCCCTTCTGGGCTGCAGATGTACATTGAGTCGCCGAAGGAAGAGAGCTCAGGCAAGGGAGACCCGGCGGTGGAGCCCTCTGAAAAGCGGCAACCCCCGAGCATTGATCCTCGAGGGCAAATAAAAGAAGGAGAGGAGAAAAGGAGAGACCCCGCGACGCACCCGGCGGCAGCCATTGCCTCTCGCGGTGACTGCACGTCGGCGTGACTCCTCGGGGGCGGAGCTTAGCGCGGCAACGGCAATCCGACTCCCTACAAGAGGCGCCTCTGGGAGCGCCAGCGACCAGGACGGGCAAACAGGGCGTGGCGCGTCAGAAGGGCGTGGCGCGGCAGTTCGCGCAGCAGTTCGCGCAGGCAGGGCAAGCAGGCAGGGTGAGCCTTCCCTCCTAGCTCAGAGGGGAAATTGAGCGCACCAGCTCAGAGTACACAGGTTGAGCCAAGGACTCCCTGTTTCTTGTGTTCAGACATTTGGACCATGGTGTCCACCAGGCGGAGACCTTCCCCCTACAAATCTGGGGCAACCCCAATGAGGGATGTGCCTAAGGACACCTCGGTCCAGGTCACTGGCTGCAGGGAATGTTTGAGTCTGCTGCTGCCAAGCGAAAGTGGCAAGGGCCTCACCTGTGTGAGGTGTGAGCAGGTGGATGACCTCCTCTGCTTAGTTGCCAATCTTGAGGATGAGCTCGAAAGGCTGAAAGCCATTCGGCGAAGGGAGCTCAGCCTTGTTGTGGAGCTTAGGGAGGAGATAGATAGACTACGGACCATCAGAGAATGCGAGCGGGAGATAGACTGGTGGAGCAACTCTCTGCGAGAAAGGCGCAGAGATTGCACTTCCCAGACTAAGGGAGTATTGGGAGAAATGGCCCCTGTCTCTCACCATAGTCCAGCAGGGAGAGACAGCTTGAGAGGAGAGGAGGAATGGCAGCAGGTCTCAGCCCGGCGTTGCAGGCGACCCCCATCCCGACCTACCTCGGTTCCCCTAGTCCCTCTCTGTAACAGGTATGAATCCCTGAAACCAGAGGGAGACGTGAGTGATGATGACATGGGAGCGCTGCCGTCAAGCTTGCCCAAGGTAAGGCAGACGGCTCCACGTTTGAAGACTGCTTCCTCCAGGAAAGAAAGGAGCGTGATAGTTGTGGGCGACTCTCTTCTGAGAGGAACAGAGGGCCCAATATGTCGGCCTGACCCTACCCATAGGGAGGTGTGTTGCCTTCCCGGGGCATGGATCAGGGATATTTCTAGAAAACTCCTCAGCCTTATCCGCCCCTCCGATTACTACCCTTTATTGGTAGTTCAGACTGGCAGTGATGGGTTTGCTGATAGAAGCCTGAGGATTATAAAAAATGATTTTAGGAGGCTGGGGAAGTTAGTCGATGGAGCGGGCATACAAGTTGTGTTTGCCAGTATTCCTTTGGTGGCAGGGGCAAACACTGAGATAAGCAGAAAAGGCCATCTTATAAATGCATGGCTGAGAGGCTGGTGCAAACACAAAAATTTCGGATTCTTTGATCATGGGGCAGTCTACTCGGCACCTGGCCTGAGGACAGCTGATGGGAATTGCCTGTCCCCGAAAGGGAAACGGATACTTGCCCAGGAGCTGGCAGGACTTGTAGAAAGGGCTTTAAACTAGATAGGAAGGGGGAAGGGGATAAAGCCAGGTCTGCTAGAGATCGGCCTGGGGAAGTGGTATTGGGATTAGGAGAGAGGCAAGGGGCTCAGCTGAGGTGCGTCTACACTAACGCACGCAGCATGGGCAACAAGCAAGAAGAGTTGGAAGCCATAATGCGGCAGGCAAACTATGACCTGGTTGCCATAACAGAAACATGGTGGGATTGCTCCCATGACTGGAGTGCTGCAATGGATGGCTACAAACTCTTCAGGAGAGACAGGCAAGGAAGGAGGGGTGGTGGTGTGGCTCTATACGTTAGGGAATCCTTTTCTGCCACTGAGATTGTGACTAGGGATGATAACATTGAATCCCTATGGGTAAAGATCAGAGGAAGGGCTGACAAGGCAGACATCCTGGTGGGCGTCTGTTATAGACCGCCAAACCAGGATGAAGAGACAGATGAGGTGTTCTACAAGCAGCTGGCACGAGCTGCACGGTCATCAGCCCTTGTGCTCATGGGGGACTTCAACTTCCCTGACATATGCTGGGAGTACAGCACAGCACAGAAGAAGCAGTCTAGGAGGTTTTTGGAGTGCACAGAGGATGCATTCCTGATGCAGCTGGTCAGAGAGCCCACAAGAGGAACTGCCCCGCTAGACCTACTGTTCGTGAACAGGGAAGGTCTGGTAGGAGATGTGAAGGTTGGGGGCTGCCTTGGACAGAGTGACCATGAAATGATACATTTCTCAATTCATGGTGGAGCTTGGAGGGGGAATAGTAAAACTGCTACCTTGGACTTTCAGAGGGCAGACTTTGATTTGTTCAAGAGACTGGTAGGGGGAGTCCCTTGGCATTCAGTCTTAGCGAACAAAGGGGTACAAGAGAGCTGGTTGCTCTTCAAGAAGGAAGTCTTAAGGGCGCAGGAGCAGGCGGTCCCCCTGAGCCGCAAAATGAGCCAGCGGCGAAGAAGACCAGCGTGGATGAATAGGGAGTTACTCTTGAGGCTCCGTGAGAAAAAGAGAATCTACCGCCTGTGGAAGGAGGGACGGGTAACTGAGAATGAATTCAAGGAAGTTGTCAGGATGTGTAGAGGTGAAATCAGAAAGGCAAAAGCCCAGCTTGAATTTAACCTGGCCGCTGGGGTGAAAAAGAAAAATAAACTATTTTATAAGTACATTAACAGTAAGAGGAGGACAAAGGAGAATATCCACTCTTTACTGGATGAGGCTGGGAATGTGATCACTGAGGATAAGGAAAAGGCGGAGGTTCTGAATGCCTTCTTTACGTCTGTCTTTAAAGGTCAAACAGATCCTCAGGGTACCCCTCTCTCTGACCTGGTAGTCTCAGCTGGGGAGCATGCTAACTCCCCTGTGATTCTGGAAGAAACAGTCAGAGACTTCCTACTCCAACTGGACTGCCACAAGTCCATGGGGCCGGATGAGATCCACCCGAGAGTGCTGAGGGAACTGGCAGAGGTGGTAGCCGAGCCGCTTTCCATTATCTATCAGTCCTCCTTGCTGACTGGTGAGGTCCCAGAAGACTGGAGGCTTGCCAATGTGACTCCCATTTACAAGAAAGGTTGTAAGGAGGATGCGGGGAACTACAGGCCTGTTAGCCTGACCTCGGTTCCAGGGAAGGTTATGGAACAGATAGTCTTGAGGGAGATCATGCGGTATGTGCGGGATGGCCGGGGGATCAGGCCTAGCCAGCATGGGTTCATGAAGGGCAGGTCCTGTTTGACCAACCTGATCTTCTATGATCTAGTGACCCATCTGCTGGATGAGGGAAAGGCTGTTGATGTGGTCTACCTAGACTTCAGCAAAGCCTTTGACACTGTCTCCCACAGTATTCTCCTGCAGAAGCTGGCAGCCCGTGGCTTGGATGGGTACACCCTCGGCTGGGTAAGGAGCTGGCTGGAGGGCCGGTCTCAGAGAGTGGTAGTAAATGGAGTTAAATCCAGCTGGCGACCGGTCACGAGTGGTGTTCCCCAGGGGTCGGTGCTGGGGCCTGTCCTCTTCAATATCTTTATTGATGACCTAGATGAGGGCATTGAGTGCACCCTCAGTAAGTTTGCAGATGACACTAAATTGGCTGGGAGTGTGGATCTGCCTGGGGGTAGCGAGGCCCTACAGAGGGATCTGGACAGGCTGGAGAGCTGGGCTGAAGCCAATGGCATGAGGTTCAACAAGAGCAAATGCCGAGTCCTGCACTTTGGCCACAACAACCCCAGGCAGCGCTATAGGCTTGGGGCGGAGTGGCTGGAGGACTGTGTGGAGGAGATGGACCTGGGGGTACTGATTGATGCACGGCTGAACATGAGCCGACAGTGTGCGCGGGTGGCCAAGAAGGCCAACGGCATCCTGGCTTGCATCAAAAATAGTGTTACTAGTAGGAGCAGGGAGGTAATTGTCCCCCTGTACTCAGCACTTGTGAGGCCGCATCTCGAGTACTGTGTTCAGTTTTGGGCCCCTCACTACAGGAAAGACATTGAGGCTCTGGAACGCGTTCAGAGGAGGGCTACTAAGCTGGTGAGGGGTCTGGAACACAGGCCTTACGAGGAGCGTCTGAGGAAGCTGGGATTGTTCAGCCTGGAGAAGAGGAGGCTTAGGGGAGACCTTATAGCTCTCTATAACTTCCTGAAGGGAGGTTGTAGTGAGCTGGGGGTCGGCCTCTTCTCCCGTGTAGGCAGTGACAGAACTAGAGGGAATGGTAGCAAGCTGCGCCAGGGGAGATTCAGGCTCGACATTAGGAAGCACTACTTCTCAGAAAGGGTAGTCAGGCACTGGAATGCACTGCCCAGGGAGGTGGTGGAGTCACCAACCCTGGGGGTGTTCAAGGAAAGACTGGATGTTGTATTGAGGGATATGGTTTAGTGGGAGCTAGTAGTAATAGGTGAATGGTTGGACTGGATGATCTTCTAGGTCTTTTCCAACCTTGATAATTCTGTGATTCTGTGATTCTGTGATTGGTGGCTCATGTCTCATCCACAAGTACTCCCAAGTCCTTTTCCTTAGGGCTCCTTTCAAGCACATCATCTCCTAACCTGTATGGATAACAGGGATTGTCCTGACCTAGGTGCAGGACCCTGCACTTGGCTTTGTTGAACCTCATGAGGTTCACCTAGGCCTACTTCTCCCACCTGTCCAGGTCCCTCTGGATGGCATCCTGTCCCTCCGGCACATTAACTTCACCACTCAGCAAACTTGCTGAGGGTGCACTCAATCCCACTATCAATATCATTAATAAAGATACTAAACAGCACCAGTCCCAGCACAGACCCCTGAGGAACACCACTTGTCACCATCTTTTATCTGGACCTGGAGCCATTGACCACCACCCTCTGGATGCGACCATCCAGCCAATTCCTTATCCACTGAACAGTCCACCCATCAAATCCATATCTCTCCAACTTAGAGAGAAGGATTTTGTGGGAGGCCATGTCAAAGGCATTGCAGAGCTCCAGATAGATTACGTCTATAGCTCTTCCCTTGTCCACTGATGCAGTTACTCCATTGTAGAAAGCCACTAGATTGGTCAGGTAGGACTTTTACCTAGTAGAGCCATGCTGGCTGTCTCAAATCACCTCCCTGTCCTCCATGTGCCTCAGAATAGCTTCTAGGAGGATCTGTTTGATGATCTTCCCAGGCACAGAGGTGAGGCTGACAGGTCAGTAGTTCCCAGACTCCTCCTTCCTACCCTTTTTAAAAAAATGGCCATGATGTTTCCTAGCTTCCAGTCACTAGGAACTGCACCTGACAACCATGACTTTTCAAAGTAAACCCTGAAATGCACCAGGAGAATCTGTGAAGTCAATTACCAAATCTCATTTCAAAGTTGTCCAACTACACCTCCTTAATGTGAAGGCAGGAGCGCTCTAGATTAGGATCCTTAATGAAAGGAAATGCTTTCCTATACCCACCGAGTGCAATGAAGTGGCTATAACTCTCTTCTCCACTAAAATTTTGATGAGAAAGAATAAAAATCAACCTCCAAGATTAATTTTCTGGTTTCAAACTGTGAAATATTGTACACTTAATATTTTTGTAACGTTGTAACCCACCCACACAGGAGGAATAGATTATGACCCTCCTTCCCACACTATTACTGATTTATACCTGTCTGAGATTAGGGGCTGTAGAGAGAGGTTCATGATAAAAGTGCTGACCCAGCCACTTGTTGGACTGTGATAAATATTGTATGAGATATCCATACATGCAGAAATATTTTATGGAACATTAATCACTGCTAACTTAATGCTGTGGGTTGTTTTACTATTTTGTAAGTACTAAATGATTCATTAAAAAAGCTGATTTAGTCTGATCTTTGACCCAAACTTTTGGTGTGAACATGGAGATGCAGGAGCAGCAGACCCTCACTTTGAACATGAGCTCTTTCAGGATAGGGAATGGGCAGAGGTCAGCTTTCCTCTCTTTTTTCTTGTCCCTTTTTCTTTCCCATAAGCTTTCTCTGGAGTTCCCAACCTAAAGAAAGGCTCATGTACCACTTGCAGCTACAGAGCGGGAACACTCACCCCTTTAATTTATAATGCTGGACCTCAGACACTCCAGCAGCATTTCTCATTTTCCCCTAGTTGCAGGTATTTACTGCTCTCCGTACTTCTTTCTTGCCCCAG
Source organism: Porphyrio hochstetteri (assembly GCA_020800305.1). NCBI lineage: Eukaryota > Metazoa > Chordata > Aves > Gruiformes > Rallidae > Porphyrio > Porphyrio hochstetteri. The sequence goes on from CM036906.1 coordinate 10,068,835, forward strand.
GCTTAGACTGAGCCTTAGGCAATATTCATCTGAGTGAAGGCAAAGGCATGATTCATCTCAGCAAAGCCAAGCATCTACTCTGACATCTATGACACTCTAAACTTGCTGGCTATACGTCAAGCCTTTCTGCAACTAGAAGGGGAACCTAGAGATGAGCCTTCACCTTTTGTAGCCATCTGTGGCAAACAACGCCCAGATGATGTTATGTGTTTCCAGTTTAGATGTTCCCCTTTTAGTTAGGCTGCCCCACATCTGAGCTTCCTATCTAATCAATGAAGAGAAGAAGGTCTTTTGGGGAAGATTTCTCTCACCCTAAAATAGGGCAGAGAATCTGTGAAAGCTATGAACTACACGCACCTGCTTCTCTTCACGATCTTTAAAAATAAGCCAAGGCAATTTGCTTAGATACAGGCATTTATAGATGAGGTGATCTCATCCATTAGCATCAGGTTCAGCCATACGGGCCATGTGAGAAGCCCTAGGGCACTGTGGCTGCCCCCAGTTGCCCCCATGGAAGGCTCTGATCCTGTGCCATAGCAGCCAGTTCTGCAGATGTCTCAAAGCCCTTAGACACCCACATATGGGCAAGTGAATTGGTTCCTTGGTGTTATTAATTTCTACTCTTCCCTATATCTTGCAGAGTTTCTATTTGAAATAGGAAAATAATCCCTTTTGTCAAAATTTTGAGAGAAGGAACTTATTTTTACAAGCCCCTGCTGCAAATGCTGGAAATTAGATTCAAAGTTGCAGTTCTGAACTTGTGTTCCCCCAAAATGAGGCTTCTTTGCCTCTTACCATGATGCAGATCAGCAGCTCATGTGATCCAGTTGTAGACCAGTGACATTTAGGCCAGAAGGGTTTTGGCTGTTTGTTGCTTGACTGGTCTTCTGATGGAACAGATCACAGACATTTTCAGCATCCTTTGGACAGTGGCTGACCTTCATGTGCTTGTTTCCTTCCTTAGATGACTCTGTTTATTTGCTTCCCACAGTTTGATTTCCTTGGGAAGCATGGAAACTTTCTCCTACCTTTTACTACTGTCCCAGTGAGCAACATCTGATGAGCTGTGAGCATCTGCCAGCTGGAGCTGCTGGCACAGATCTCTGCTGTGCAGGTGTCTTCATTGCACTTCCATGTAACAGCTGAAAACCTGCGTGGCATAAGACATCCAAGGATTTATAGAAACCAGGGCAGTATTTGTATGGAAAAAATGCCTCTGGTTTCAGACTCTAAAGCTAGTTTTAATTTTTGATGGAGGGAGGATCTTATGTAGAGTTTATTTTTCAGGAGAGCTTTTTTTTTTTAGGTTTGGGGTTTTTTTTTTTCCCCCTTTCTTTCTTTTGTTCCAGAACGCCCTTACTACCAAACTGGTTTCATAACAAAAACAACAGGAGTTTGTCACTGCACCAGATTAGGAAGCACACAGACCAGTAGGGTGAACAGAGCGGGTGGAATTTCTTGTATCTTTAGATAAAAAGACCAGTACATATGACAATTTAGACTTCATTCTCCATACAGAGTGTAACTTGACCATAAAAAACCTGTAACACAGAACAGAATGCTCTCATGTCCTCTGATACCAGAGAAACGAAATTAAAGATAGCAGCAAATCCAGGTAACTGAGAGATAAAAATACAGAAACCCTCTGCTGCATTTTAGTGATGCTGGAAGCTCTTTCTATTCCTTTTGTTATGTCTTCCATTTTCCTGTCAATATCTGTATTTCTGAATTCTCTTAATATATAACAGCATAGGAAAAAAACCTCATACATTAGGTTGGCTTAAAAGAAAAGTAAGCTTGTAAACATTATGCTGGTGGTTTTAAATGTTAATGAGTCAGAGTGAAGTTCTTGCTGTGGGCAACCCACGCATCTCTGAAAAGTGTAAACAGCAAGAAGGAAGGGGAATTATAGCGGATGGTACAAGGTGGTATAATTATCTGTAACAGGCTGGAAATACTGTTGGGAAGATGTAGGCAGGTTGTGTGGGAATGGCTGTGAGCACTGGTGAGATGAAGCTGTTGAAGCATCCCATGGTTTGCTTGGACTAGTGTCATTGCAACCGACAACAGGGAACCTTGTTAAAGGACAATAAATTGTCTGTTAAGAAAAAGTTACGCAGCAACTTGTGTTTACAGAGTGGGTCTATACATCTGGCCTTCTTTGTTGGGTCCCATCCCTGTCATGTGATAGGTGTATGTCTGATAACCTGGAAAAAGAGAAGTAAGGAGCTGGTCACCATCACTGGAACAGGCCAATTCACCTACTGCTCTCTAATTCACTCCAAAATACTCTGAAGACCAAAATCAACTGTTAATTTTTGCTCCTAAGGTCAAAAGAGAACTACTGTTGGATGTGCAATGTAAACAATGTTCAATGGATGTCCAGTAACTTCAGCTTTTCTAGGGAATTAGACTTAACAGTTTCACTCTGCTGTCTATACACCAGAAATCTAAGCTACCCATTAGAGGAGGAGCTATAACTTAAAGCCCTATCATGCCAATGAAACTTGATGAAAAATGCTTCTCGGACGAAGCATTGTTGGTCAACACTAGCACTTTTATAAAGAAAGTTCTTGTTCCTTTAGATGTTTTTCTGTCATGAGGAAAAAAGAAATCAAGAAACCATATAAATTTTATGTAAATTTTTCAAATAAATAAAAATTTTAATGGATATTACTAGAGTAAAACAAATGGTTGTGCTCATACAAAGTTATAAAATATTAGAAAAATTAGAAAAAAATTAATCTGTAGTCAGACTATATTGGAATCAAACTGTTAATGTAGCTTTAAAAGAAAGTAAAGATGTTACAGAAGTGATTTCCTGCTTGGGAAAGTCTGTGGGAAGCCAGAAGTCCCTGCCTCTCGTCAGAACTAACAAAGCCTTTCAACGACGGAGTCTTTGCAGGTGATAGGATAATGATATGAGAGAGGACCTGAAATTCTTCTTCCTGCTCTGTCTGGTTCAAAACATGGACCTGATCTTCAAACTTTAGTTTCTTAGAAAGAACTAAAGAACCAAAAAACAGGATGAAAATAACTCTAAACTAAATGTGGGAACTGTGGAACCATGAGTGGTAGGAATCACAGAATCACAAGGTTGGAAAAGACCTTTAAGATCATCAAGTCCAACCAATCCCACCCTAAGCTAAACCATATCCCTAAGTACCTCATCTACCCTTTTTTTGAACACATCCAGGGAAGGTGACTCAGCCCCTCCCTGGGCAGCCTGTTCCAGGCCCTCACAACTCTTTCAGTGAAAAATTTTCTCCTAACATCTAATCTGAACCTGCCCTGGTGCAGCTTCTTGCCATTTCCCCTTGTTCTATCTCCTGTCACCTGGCTGATGAGACCGTCACCCACCTCTCCACAACCTCCTTTCAGTTAATTATAGGTGGTGATAAGGTCTCCCCTCAGCCTCCTCTTCTCCAGGCTGAACACCCCCAGCTCCCTCAGCCGCTCCTCATAGGATTTGCCCTCCAGCCCCTTCACCAGCCTGGTTGCCCTTCTCTGGACTCGCTCCAGGACCTCCATGTCCTTCTTGTGGTGAGGAGCCCAGAACTGGACACAGTACTCGAGGTGCGGCCTCACCAATGCCGAGTACAGGGGCACAATCACCTCCCTAGACCTACTTGCCACACTGTTTTTGATACAAGCCAAGATGCTATTGGCCTTCTTGGCCGCCTGAGCACACTGCTGACTCATACTCAGTCTGCAGTCAACCAACACCCCCAGGTCCTTCTCTGCCTGACAGCTCTCCAGCCAGTCCCTCCCAAGCCTGTAGCACTGCATGGGGTTGTTACGTCCTATGTGCAGCACTCTACACTTGGCCTTGTTAAACTTCATCCCATTGGTCTCAGCCCATGGGTCCAGTCTGTTCAGATCCCTTTGAAGACCCTCCCTACCCTCTTCAGGGAGGCTCTTCAGAGGGAATGTATGACAGCGCCTGGTGTTGATGTGGAAGAAAAGAGGCCATGTTAATAAATGCATGGTATCTCTCTTGCTTCTTTGGGTTAGCAGTGATTATGTATGCAAAGTGGAGCAATTCCCACAGGAAGCTGGAGAGACCAACGAGAGCTTGGCTGGTGGAGGGGCTTATAGACCAATCTCTTTGTGCTGCCTCTGTCTGCCTCTTTAATTTTAATCAAATGTTTTGTTTCTGTTGAAATTAGTACAGGCATGCCTTAAAAATGGCTTCATTATGAATGATTCTCATTTTCCTGCCAAAAGTCATTTTAGTGGGAAATGCTGGAAAATCCTTTTGTTTGCTGGCACTCCATCCTTGTGGAAGACCAGCTGCTCATTTCTGTTAACAGTGCAGGTCTTGATTCCTCAAGGGAAATACACTGTACCAGCAAAGCATGCCCAGATGCAAGTGCAAAAGCATTTGGGTAAAGCCATTGGGGAAGAAGACAAAGATTCAAAGATAAAATTGTTTTTTGGCTGCAAGAGTGTCTGGCTTTGTTTAAGGGATGCTGCGTGACCTTATGACAGCATGTGCATCAACGCTTCCTCTTTTTAAGAGCATTTGTGGTCATGTTGGACTCCAATCACATCAACTTGTGCTGATTCTTTACGCTTTTGATCGTTCTCCTTCAAGTCAGGAGCTTCTGAATGACACCCAGTTCACCCATTTCTCCAGAAGGGGCTGTGGGAAACATACCTGGACAGGCTGGCCTCACGGGGAGGTACAAAGGTGGTTTATGTCATCCAACAAGAAATCATCAATAATGTACAAAACTGTAAATACTGCAGATTTATTGGCACAAGCTTTAGGTACAGGCATTATACAGGCACCAATAAACTTATGACATTTAATGAGGCATTTTTTCTCACCAGGGCCTACTTCATTCTTTTCATCTGGCATCTGTGTTCCTCTCGGCTCTTCACTTTCCTCTTCCTTTCCCTCTCTTTAGTCAAAATAACCAGAACTGATTTATTTCCTTTAATGTGTATGTTGATTGTCTTGGGGGAAAACCTCTTTCACCTGTCTAGGTGAAGAGCCGTCTGTTAAGAGCTATAGTATTTTTAGGAGCTACTTATATATATAATCATGCCTTGCAGTGCCAGGTATTTTATACCCCACCATTTCCAGTGTTGTCAGACTCTATTTCTTTACTGACAAAGAGGCATGTATCTCATTCCCAGCAATGAGAAGCTTAGCTGCAGGAGATACAAGAGTGGAAATCAGAAACCAGACGTGGCTTCGTCATTACCAGCAATCCTATTCTCCATCCTCCTGATACTGCTGGTAGAGATGCTCTAGACTTACAGAGGGGAGTTTGAATAATATGGATTCCTGGGAATCTAAAACATGTCACAGATAGTGGCAGCAACTACCCTACACTGAATTCAGTAAATGTTGGACTGCATTGTTTTTATTGGAAATGTCTGAGAGAATAAATAGCTGTCTGCCCCTATGAAAATAAAGTCTAATATGCAATTAAAATGAAAGATTTTCCATCTGAGGGTGTGGGGAGCTGTTAGATAAAATTATAGGAGGACCAGATGCGAAAAGTACTGTTGTTTCACGTATTTAAAAATGAGGATAATTAAAAGAAGTGAAACATATAGAGTCTGTCTTTAAAGAGGAATGCATTTGTAAGCCCCCATGCTAGTATCTGTATCATTAGGGAGGACGTAAGGACTAGCTATGGTATGCGGCAAATAGAAGACTAATTACAGAACACACACTTGGATTGCCTTAATATAATAATGAGAGTTCATTAAACAGTGGCAAGGAACAGCAAGATCGGTGTTGCAGTCTTATTATTATTTATTTCTATTACAGTGCTGCATGTAGGAATCAAATGAAATGGGAACCCCTGTTGTGCTAGGTGCTGCATAAGCACAAATTAGGTGATTGACTCCTGCAGTTTAAGCACCATTCTCTGTAGCTGTTCCTGTGGGGACTGGTGACCAGGTCTGATGGTGTTGAAGCAGGTAGCCTTTTTCACTTGAATTTGTGGGAAATAATTTTCTGTCCGAGTATGCCAAAGGTTTGATCAGCTGAGCACTATCAGAGGGATCATGCAGAGCTGAGTATGTACTTGAAAGGGAGAAGTGGGAGTTGCATTGCATAAGCAGGACAGTAGCACAGGTATATAAACTGAACTATTTGTAATCCATGGGTGGAGAGGTTGAATTATTGTAAGAAATGCTTATTTCAGAAGAAAAAAGAGAAACTGATAAATTCAAATTTCATAGAGCTTCCTATGTGTCCCAAAGACTACGAAATACCCAGCATAGTGTCACAGAATCAGAGAATCATAGAATGGTCTGGGTTGGAAGGGACCCCAAGGATCATACAGTTCCAACCGCCCCTGCCACAGGAAGGGACACCAACCTCCAGGTCTGCATCTACACAAGGTTGCCCAGGGCCCCATCCAACCTGGCCTTGAACACCTCCAGGAATGGGGCATCCACCACCTCTCTGGGCAGCCTGTTCCAGCACCTCACCACTCTCTCTGTAATGAACTTCCCCCTAATATCTAATCTAAACCTTCCTTCCTTTAGCTTCAATCCATTCCCCCTTATTCTGCCATTGTCCTTTTAAAAAGTTGATTCCCTTCCTGGTTTTATGCTCCCTTCCACATGGTGCAACCAGTTCCTAATCCTCTCCCAATTGTAGGAATAGGTTTTGTTTGGCTTTCTGGAAAAGAAAAGGGTTCAAATTCCCCAGCTTTTCCTCAGCCGTGGTAGTACAATGCCACATTCTCCCTGGTCTGCTGAAAGCCCTGAAGCACCTTGGCTGATCAACACAGATCAAAGGAGTCCCACGGCTTAATGCACATTCTCAGCTGCATCTCTGTGCCATAATACTTTTACTGTCACCTATAAAATGAGGCAACATGGAGCATCTCACCTGTGGGGTCAGAAAAATATCAAGAAGTTTGTCTACAAAATTTTGATTTAGATGGTATTTCCTCCCACTAAAATGTCTTATGTCTTTTGTAATCATACTGCTTTGTATGCTGTGATGTTTGGAACGTAGAGTAATAAAGAAGAAAGGGAATCAAGACACATTTAGGTCATTTTTGTCAGCAGTATTACTTTCTTTCCAGTGAACATTCACAGCATTTTCTGCAGATCTACTTTGCTAATAATTACCAGAAAAAGATCTACCAGCTCAGGATCCTCTTCCCAGTATTTATCTGAACTGGATATAGAGAAAGAGATTAAGACTAGGATAGCCATATCCTGATATGTTCCCAGGATACTTTCCCAGTGTCCCGAGACTTCTGGCTCAGAAATTCCTGGATGTAGAGGTGTCTTCTGGATTCTTTTCTTTGTAATGCCCACCTGGTTCCTCTTCTATTGATACCTAGTGAATTTTTGAAATCATATAATGGCTTCTAACTACAGCCACCTATAAACATGATATAGAACTTGCTGGGTTTATGTTTTTCCTTCTATTTTGTTGGAGTAGACAGCTGAGAGTTGTTCACCCTTGCACTGTCTCAATGCTACTTATGACACCAGAGAGGTTTTCTTTCAGATCAGTTGTTTCATTTCCAGGCAAAGAAATGAAGTAGATCTTCAAATGGAAACTGTAAGTGTACTTTGTGAGAGATAACCTTATGCTGGAACGAACCATGCTTGTTGGGGATGTTACAGATTTCCTTTGGCAGTAATTGGAGTATATACATAATTGGTTTTACTTTGAAAAATCTGTCTGCATTAATCAAGTCCTTTGGTCAGGAATCAATATTGTCTTTCCAAAGTCTTGGATTATCAGCACTGCCTGAATTTGTAGAACTGCTTGATTGAAATGGCTCAGTTGCCTAAACATAGGTGCCTCACACAAGAAGTTCTAGGTTATCCAAGAAAACTACATAGGGTAGCATAAATGAGACCAGATTTGAAGGGGACGTAAACTTCCTGGACTCTGGCCTGATCAGATAACCTAGGACATGTCAGGTGATATTTACTGTCTGCTGTTACCTAAGTGGTTCTGCTCTACAGCACTAAATGTTAACCCTTCTTTGTGAAGGTACTTGCTTAAGGAATTAGACGCTGACTTTCAGGTACTCAGTGTAAGAAAGTTGTTGCCATGACTTTCCCTTAAACACAATGATAATTTTTATCCTAATCTATATGAATGAAAATGGAGCTCCAACTGTGCTGCAAGCAACTGTTTAATGAATCCACATTTGGTTAGAATTACTGTCATTTCACTGGATGTTCTTGTGTGTCTTTATTTGTAAGTTCTAATTAAAAGAACTCAGAAGCTCTTCAATGTCTTCTTTATTTATGCATTTTTTAATTAGAAAATTCAATAGTTAAGAATTGGGGCATGTGAAGATACGGCCATTTCATCTCCTGCTGTGATCTTGTTATATGTACCAAATTAATTGATATCAAGCCAAGTTAGAACTTGGATAAAAATGCCTTTAGGGATTAATCCTGGGTGTTTTTACACATCATGTTGATGATTTAATGTGTCAGCTGTACAAGACTGCTGAGTCTTGCACTTGTTCTTGCCGTGTGGTGCCAGGCATCAGTGTCCTGGAGATAAACAATCACTAAAGATCCTGTGATGCATTTCCCAAAAGAGGAGGTTTTGGTCTGAGTGATCTTGTCCATTTCCTAAGGTCTTGTAACAGAATCACAGATTCACACAGATTTACATACCAGTAGGGCTTGGAAGGGACCTCTGAAGATCATCTAGTCCATCCCCCCTGCTAGAGCAGGATCACCTAGAGTACATTGCATAGGATCATGTTGAGGCAGGTTTTTAATTTCTCCAGAGAAGGAGACTCCACCACCTCCCTGGGCAGCCTGTCCCAGTGCTCTGTCACCCTCAGAGTAAAGAAGTTTTTTCTCATGTTGAGATGGAACTTCCTGTGTTCCAGTTTGTTCCCATTGACCCTTGTCCTGTCACTGGGCACCACTGAAAACAGTCTGGCCACATCATCTTGAAATCAACCTTTTAAATATTTTAAGTATTGATAAGATCCCCTCTCAGTCTTCTCTTCTCCAGGCTACATAGACACAGCCCTCTCAGCCTGTCCTCATACAAGAGATGCTTCACTCCCCTCATCATTGTTGTAGCCCTACAATGGACTCTCTCCAATAGTTCCCTGTCTGTCTTGAACTGGTGAGCCCAGACTGGACACAGTACTCCAGTTGTGGCCTCACCGGGACGGAATAGAGAAGGAGGATAACCTCCCTCGACCTGTCTGCCATACTCTTCTTAATGCATCCCAGGTACCACTGGCCTTCTTGGCCATGAGGGCACACTGTTGGTTCATGAAGAACTTGTCCACCAGGACTCACAGGTCCTTCACAGAGCTGCTTTCCAGCAACCCTTAGCCTGCACTGGTCCTTGGGGTCATCATTACCTAGGTGCAAGACCCTATACTTGCCTTTGTTGAGCTTCATTTTGTTCCACTTTGCCCACCTTTCTAGCCTGTCCAGATCTCACTGCTTGGCAACACAGCCTTCTGGTGTGTTGACCACTCCTCATGATTTAGTGCCATCAGGACATTTGCTGATGGTTCATACACTCAGTCCCTTCATCCAGGTCATTCATGAATATGTTGAATAAGATCAGACCCACTACTGATCCTTGGTGCACACCACTGGCTACAGGCCTCCAACTAGACTGCGCTGCTTATTTCAACCCTCTGGGCCCTGCCATTCAGCTGGTTCCTAGTCCACCAAACCTCCAGACGTACAATTCTGGAGACTACAATCATACCTGTATCAGGGGGGTTAATACTTACACTTCCAAGGCCCATGTAGGAACAATTGAATTTTTCCAGATGAAATGGGCACACAGCTATGCAGTCTATTTGGGTTCTACTTTACAGGGGCCATATGCAACTCTACAAATAAATAATCAAATGAACCAATTTGATCCTTGAGAAAGGTGCTTTTAGAAAGCACACATATGATGTCATTTTCTTACAGAACACTCTGTGCACTATTTTTGTGGTTATAAGAATGAGAAGATGCTTAGAGCTTAGATGCTTAGAGTGATTTGGACACTTTCATTTTTCTGTTGCCATGGATGAGTGAACTTTATGAACTGTTCTCTCAGCTGCATTGTTTAACTGGGAAGACAAAGATGTGGACAAAAGGCTTGGCTGGTTGAGTATCTGTTTACTCCTGGAAGAGTAAAGAGGGGCAAAGGGCTGGAGACTCACACAAGTTCTCAGCCTTTTCAGTTTTTCAGTCCCTTCACTTGCAGCCTGTGAAAAGGAATCACACTGTTAAATATCATGAAAGACACCAAAACTTCACAGCATTTTTCCTATGAAGAGATGAAATCTTTTGTGCTACCTCTGAAAACAAGGATAAAAGACCTCTTGTTTTTGGTGGAGCCAAGATTTTCACCAGCATTCTCCTCACAGTGATTCTGTGTAGCATGAATAAGAAATTTTGCAAGAAATTCTGAAGGCTTTAGAATCACAGAATCATAGAATGGTCTGGGTTGGAAGGGACCCCAAGGATCATACAGTTCCAACTACCCTGCCACAGACAGGGCCACCAACCTCCAGACCTGGATCTACACAAGGTTGCCCCCATCCAACCTGGCTTTGGGGCATCCACCACCTCTCTGGGCAGCCTGTTCCAGCACCTCACCACTCTCTCTGTAAAGAACTTTTCCCTAATACCTAATACCTAATAACTAATTTAAACCTTCCCTCCTTTAGCTTTAGTCCATTCCCTTCCAGGCCTTGATACTATGCTATTTATATGTAAGAAATATTCAATGAATAAGAAGCTATACATAGATGTTTATAATGTGCCAACATTTAAGAACTGATAGAAGTAAGTGACACACTTACACAGGCACAATGCACGGGTAAGGGCTTGAACATGAAAAAAAAAATGGGGTCCTCATTTTCCCATAAGGAGAAGAGGCTCAGGGTAAAGTTTATAGAGGCAAATCTTGCATCATGATTGCTACTCCTGTACCTGTTTCACAGCAGTATAGTTATGCGGGGGTGGACTTGATTGCAAATACTATTTCATATCAGTTCCTTTTCCCTGGTATAATTCTGCTCAGCATATTCTTTTGAGTTCTGCCTCGGGTCAGCTCTTCATGTCACTAAATAAACAGTACATCCAAGTAATCTCCCTCCTGCTCCCATGCAAATACATGTAAAAACGACAACTGAAATTTATTAACACCTGTTTGCACCATCTGAGAATCTGACCCTAACAGGTCTCTTTTTGTTTGCTTGTGATTTTGTGTTAGTTTATTTTGTGGGTTGTGGTTTTTTTGGTTACCTAGATTTGATTAGAAATCCCTTTTCTTAAAGTCTCTGTAAATATGTGTTCTTTAATTCTATTGTAAATTCTCAGTGGAAGAAGAACGTGTTTAACTTACCCCCACAGAATGTGTCCAGAAGAATGCTTCTTGGTGCTGAAACACTATGTAGAGCATCTTTAAAACACTTTATGGAGAGACTAATGGAATTTTCCTCCTTTCTACCCAGCATTCTAAAACTTCGAAAATATACCAGCCAGCATAATGCAGAACATGAATTGCTAAAAATCAGGCATCTTTCCTCTCTGTCCCTTCCCCCATGTAAAGCAATTTTCTTTTTAAATGTTTCAAAATTTGCAGCTGTGCTACTGTAACAGGATGTTCTTAGCTACGGGAAACATATGAGCATCTGTATGCTTTCTGACTCAAATTGTTTTAATTCAATTTCAGTGCGCACTTGATGTGATGAATTCAAGTCATGTAACTATTGAATAAGCATTGGGGAAGATGGATTGAGATGGGGAAAAGTAATGTGTCATCAAATGATACATTTTCTTCCACCCTATCTCAATGTCAAGGACACAGAAGAAAGAGGATGAATTAGTTTGGACAGATATACTTAGAGGGTCATATTCTGGTATCTGTTGTGTTGCTCCCAGTTTGAATTTGGGCTGTCAAGGAAGCCTTTGTGTGCTGACCTGAAGATTTAAAAGGGAGAGGTAACAACACTACAGTAGAGGTATGAAAAATGGAGCTCTTGGTGACCTCTCTGTAATGATTTATATTCATTGGATTTGCCAGTGTTGCATCTCTCCAGGTTTCCTTTGAGACGATTACAGGCGAAGGACGATCCAGCAATGAGAATGTTTTCACCAGCCAGGGAAATCCCACAGCCCATCTGTTTTTCTGCCACAAAAATTTCCATATGATCTCAAGCATGGCTTGAGAGAGGTGGGAAGTAAATTAGTGCATCTCAACGAGCTGTGTGATGGCTGGTCATGTTTGAGCTTTTGGCTGCCCCTGGCATGAATATGTCAGTTCCAGCCCCCATGAAGTGGTTGGTAAAAGCAAAGTCCATGTTTTCTCCACTGCCACCTCTAAACAGTCATCTGTGACACTTTGGTAAACAATACCTGTGAATAGTATGACGGTATAGGTTGTAATATATTGTCAAAATACTTATCTATTAGTTTTAAAATGAACCTGACAGAAATATAGATAAATTTGTCCTGATTTATTAGTGACTCAACAGCACAGCAGTTCCGGTAAGTGAGGAGACAGACAACCACATATTTTGTCCTTTGAGGGACAGGGATCTAAACTGTTTCAAGGAAGAGCCTGGTTATTTAATATTCCTATTTAGTACCTCATGCAGCTATAAATCCTTCCTATGAAGGTTAGCCAAATAGTATTTTATATTTATATTTAGATTGGGTATTAGGAAAAAATTCTTCACTGAAAGAGTGGTCAGGCATTGGAACAGGCTGCCCAGGGAGGTGGTGGAGTCACCATCCCTGGAGGTGTTAAAAAAGTGTAGACGTGCACTCCAGGACATGATTTAGTTGATGTGGTGGTATTGGACTGACAGCTGGACTTGATCTTAGAGGTCTTTTCCAACATTAAAGGTTCTATGATTCCCTATATATTGATTAAGAGACTAAATTAATTGTTAAATTAACATTTTCTTCTGGGAGCTGTTGAACAATGAACAATGAAGTCTGCTTGACCTTTTCTGGAGATGTTGAGGACCCCCTTCCCTATTGGTCTGTGAAGGCAGACTTGGGGTTGTGATGGATACACAGTGAATACAAGAGCCTGACATGTGTGTCTGAAAGTCAAATTTTGTACCAAAAAGCTTAATGAGAAAGAAAATGTTGAAGGGCAAGATGATGAATCTGCACTGATGGTAATACATGACCACTGTCAAGAAACTTCATCTCTTAGCTTTTTCACAGAATCACAGAGTCGTAGAGGTTGGAAGGGACCTCAAGAGATCATCGGGTCCAACCCCCCTGCTAAAGCAAGTTCCCTAGGACAGGTCACACAGGTATGCACCCAGACAAGTTTTGAATATCTCCAGAGAAGGAGACTCACAATCCCCCTGGGTAGCCTGTTCCAGTGCTTTTTTTCCTTTATGAATTGCATACATAGCCTTTCTGAATATGAGGAGGCTTCACCTGTGTTTTGCAAAATGCTTTGCAGTCTTTCTCTGAGATGTATGGAATGCCTGATATTTGCAAGACATACTGTTGCTTGGTATAGATTGTCCTTTTGGTAGAAACAGCTTTCACTCACAGCCTCTATTCACCAGCAGCAGCAAAGGCCTGATTTGAATGCACACTTAGCCCAGATCACCCTTTCCCAGTGACTTTTTTCTGTACCAGGTCCAGTGATTGCTTTGAGTGAGACTCTTCATGTCTTTCTGAATCTCTGGGGTTTTGGTTTATTCTGTTTTCTTATATTAACAGTGATGGACAGAGTTATGAACAAAGCTGCTCACAGTAAATATTTAGTTTTCCTTTGCTTGTTGCTGTTCCTCAACACTACAGCTAGGATGTGTTCCAAAAAAGGGTAGATGAGGTACTTAGAGATATGGTTTAGTTTAGGATGAGAATGGTTGGACTTGATCTTCAAAGGTCTTTTCCAACCTTGTGATTCTGTGTGTGTGATTCTGTGATTCTGTGAGTCATCATTGGGGAAGTATCTCTGCCAAGATGCACATGTACATGCAAACAATATCCAAAAAAGGGGTCCCTCCAAACAGAGCCTTTCCACATAGTTTTCAAGAAACTTATTTTAATGCTCGTGAATTGGAATATTACCTGGATTGAACCTTTCACAAATTTCCCCTTCCTTTCTCTATACCTCAAGCCATATCTCATAAGAGAAATTTATCACTCCACATAATTATTTAAAGGATATTTCTAAAAGTAAAACCAAACCCCATTTTTCCTTGTCCAAAACTAGTATCTCAGTATATCTCATGTATTAAGCAGATAACCAGAGTTGTGAGAAAATCTGATTTTTTTTTATTCAGAAAAGTTGCAGAAGAAAATTGCAAATTTGTAACAGTGGGAAACCACAGTCCTGAGGGGACAAAAAGAAATTGTCTGAGATCTTCAAAGTGGAATCAGGATTTTGGATATACACTGCACTCAATGGACATGCATCTGAATCTTTGAGATGGCTTTGGATATTTCATCTTCAAAATGTATGCTGCACCTCTTACCTGAAATGCAGGCATTTCAGAGAGCGCCATGTATCAGGTACAGGACAGGAGAAAACAGATAACAAATCATTAGAAAGGAAGAGACCACACCAAACAGACAATACTTTTGTAGCCAATGCTGTGGTCAAACATTTTATGACCTCTTTTGCCCTTAAACTACAACCCTTGTCCCTTGACAACTCACTTTGGGTTTTGGGTCCAAGGTGATGATGGAGAATGGATCTCATTATACAGTGCAGAGTTCTTCTAGAAGTTCACTTTTAAGATGCAAACCCATAGGCAAGAGGGCTTGGTTCAATCCTTAGAATTTTAGTTATCTGCTAAGTAAAAAGATAGGGACAAAAGGCACTGAGGAGAGATTGCATTAGTTGAAAGCCATGCTTTATCAAGTCAAAATGATTAAATCTTTTTATTATTATTATTTGCTTCCCAATGTCTGAAAGGTAAAACCTGAAAAATGTCATGTACTCATCCAGGAAAACCTTGCACTCTGTAAAAGCTGTATTTAAGAGGTTATAAAGTGACAACTTCTCTCTCTTTATCTGAACTTGTTATGCCATCAGATACCTTTCTATACTTCCCATGATGGTTCCAGCCTCTGTTAGATAGGGTGGTGATTTCATCAACATAATATATATGGTACTTTGTCAATAACACTGTGCTCTAAAGAAGGTCATAGCACTGTCTTGGATTGTCCCATCATACATTGCTTCAGCAGCAGCTGTGAAATACAATGGATGAATTTGCTGCTGTGGAGACAACAAAGCTGTGGGGAAACACAGCTGAGCTTGCCTTGTTGCTGATGAAAGAGTGATGTCCTGTTCCTCTACCTTAGCCTCCCACCTACCTTGCTCACCCAGACACCCACTCTTGCTGCTTCACACATCACCCCTTAGACCTCTATCTGTCTCATATAACTTACTGCACCTGCAAAAATTTATTTTCTTTTTTGCTTGGGTTCACTTTTCATCCATTGGCTCAATGTTTACAAAATTTCACAGGTGTCTGCTCTGGGGTCAGATACACTGAGGGATTCACAGAATCACTAGGTTGGAAAAGACCTTTAAGATCATCGAGTCCAGCCATTCCTGTTCTATGCTAAACCATATCCCTAAGTACCTCATCTACTCATGTTTTAAACACATCTACAGAAGGTGACTCAACCCCCTCCCTGGGCAGCCTGTTCCAGGCCCTGACAACTCTTTCAGTGAAGAACATCTAAATTGAACCTGCCCTGGCACAGCTTTGTGCCATTTCCTGTTGTCCTATCAGCTGTCACTTGGCTGAAGAGACCATTGCCCACCTCTCTACAACATCCTTTCAGGTAGTTGTAGGTGGTGATAAAGTCTCCCCTCAGCCTCCTCTTCTCCAGGCTGAACGTCCCCAGCTCCCTCAGCTGCTCTTCATATTAGTTGCCCTCCATCCCCTTCACCAACCTGGCTTCCCTTCTCTGAACACACTCAAGGATCTTGATGTCCTTCTTATGGTGAGGAGCCCAGAACTGGACACAGTACTCGAGGAGTGACCTCACCAATGCCGAGTACAGGGGCACAATCACTTCCCCAGACCTACTGGCCACACTATTCCCTCTGCTGCCCCACTATAATTTTATAAATTGGGCGAGGCAGTAATTCAAACATTTATTTCAGTGGTTTTTTTTTTTCTCAAGTTCTGTGTTATTCTAAGGACTGTCCTCAAGATCTTTAAGAAAACAACTTACCTCACTGCCATTTTAATCGTGACCAATTGCCTGATGTGTTTCTTGTCAGCTATTATGCCAGATCATCTCTCTGAGGACCTTGCTGTTCCTGTTAGTGGCAAATGCTGAAAAGTTGCCTCAGTGACATAACTTGATTATTGAGGAAGCCGGTAAGAATTGAAGTCACATCTATTACCAAGACCATCCATCCTCTTTTAATTTTATGAGGCATTTTGTTGTTAGCCTGGTTCATAAAAGTGTGCATGCCCAGGATACTGGCTTGGTATAGGTTATAGCAGTTTATTTAAATACCCCTTGACATATAGCATATAGCTTCAAGTGAAAGCTGGAGAGTTCAGAGGGTTTAATCTTTCAGAACCTTCTTCTCAAGGTTTTGGGTTGTCTCTACTGAACAGCCATGGAAATTACTCACAAAGGATACCAGGAAAGGGTGGGAGAGCCTGCTTTCATGCAGTAGAACTAATAGGCATGATGGTCCATGCCCACAATGAGATAAAACTCCCTCCAGGGTGAAGTTTTATTTCCCAATAGTAACAAAGCTCTACAGAAAATAACGAGTATCACCTGAGACTGAACTGATGAGTGGAGGGGAACTGAACCTCTAAGTTCCTGTAAGATAAAATGTTTCCAAGGTCTGGAGCTTGTTCCTGATGTGTCTGACAGCAGCTTGATGTTCTGTTAATAATACGAGCTTTCACCTGTGTCTTTTGGCACCTGCAATCAGTCTGGTGGCTACGGAACCATCAGACCTGAGCATTTCTGCACGTTGATCTTAAAAAAGTCATAAGGGCTTTGTGCTAGTGGCAAATATTAAACAATTATTTAGCCAAATAAATGCAATTGAACCAATCCCCCAAGTTTCCAGAGAGAATGGGATTATTTTTTATATGAAGCCTCTCTCTGACCCTGGTCCTGCCCACATATGCAAGGACTTCCACCCTAGACAGACATCCTGCCTTGTTTGTCATTGTGATGCCCATGGCAGCTGATGTGCCAGGCATGCCCTACATAGGGACATGGTGTGCACTGGCTGGTTGGCTTGTATCATGTGCTGCATGGCCAGCTCGTAGGTATGTACTCATGGAAACATGATTTCAGTGGATAGATTCCCACTGCAACTTTTCGTCACTGTAGGCACTAATTCATTCAGCTGTCCCTCTTCCTTCTGGACGCTGGGTCTCAGGAAACTTGTGGGAATTTCTGTCTTCAGTATTCTCCCTCCTATCTTTAAATCTGTGGGAAATTGGAAGAGGGTTGAAATGAACAGGAGGAAAAGGGTGGAGGAGTGTTGTGCAGACAGATAATGCAGACTCTGGTTTCACATGAAAGCAGGGTAAGATGTGGGGATGTGTTAATGACAACAAAGAGGCTGATTTCACTGTAAAAGTTCTAAATACGGTAAAAAATAAAATTAAAAAAAGAGAATTGTCTAGCAATGATATTTCTTTTCAGTCTTGAATATGTTTGTAATCATCACAGCATTCTTCTATTTATTTTTCTTTCTTTTTGTATTGTTCCTTGCCTCTAGTTCATTTTCTTTTTAAGCCAAACAATGTCATGGTGTCTTTGCTTTGCAGCCGTTGCATTGTTCCTTTATTTTAGTAGAAAACAGACACACAAGTGCACAAGATGCTTCAGATGGACAACACTGGACTTTGCCTCATGAGAAACATCAATGCAAAACCTTCCTGTAATGCCTTGAGAACCAAAGTTACACAGGATTAACATGCTCTAGCCTATGGCTTTGCTGCAGGATCTGCTCAGGGCTACACCAGGGAACTGTCTCTGCTCTCCTGGTGAAAGTAAAGCTGAATGTCACCTGATTTCTCCTGCCTCTCCCTCTTGATAGCTCTCCTTTCAGTGCAGACCTAACCCAATTCTGCTTAGTTTGTAAAGCTTGACAAGATCACCACTCAAGGTGCTAAGTTTTTAAGGTGCATTCATTTTTCATTTCAAATTCTGCCTCTCAAGCTTTCTGTAGTTCAGCATTTAGGCTGCAAATAAAGCTGTAGCTGGTGAGCTGAGCAGAAAAAAGGGAAGATGATAAATGAGTTAATACTGAGTTTGTCACAAGGCCATTTGCTGCATGAATTAAAACACAAATTGGCCTACAGGTTTAGGGTTTACCAGCCCTGCTACAAAATATGTTAGTGCAGAAATCTGATGATAGTGTGTTTGAAGGTCTATTTTTCTTAAAGCAAGGCAACTTGGCTGTCCTCTCCTTCAGTCTGGCACAAACTCAAAAGAATAGAGAAGAACACTGTGCTCATACGAGTGATGCTTTGAAAGGGGAGTGTCATACATGCATTAAATTAATCTCTTTGGGTCAGGGGAGCTGTCTGCTTAGCAACATTGGTCCATAAAGTACTATGTACTTGTGGTCCCATTTCCTGAAATTTATGTTTATGTTAAATGGTGCTCTTAGCTGGCCTTCTTTTGGTAGTCACAGCTACCACTGCTGTTAATTAAAGTAATACCTGACTCCATGCTGGAGAGAAGGACCACATGCCATGAGAACAGTACATTCCTACAACATACAACAGCTCTAGTCATGAATAACTGAGGACAACCCAGACCTGTAGGAAAAAGGACTTAACATGGAGAAAGAGGAGGTTATGTAGTAAATGCCACATTAACCACATTAGTCAAAAATTAATTTTTATTTTAATTTGATGTGGTGTGCATGTAAACCTTTGCTAAGAGTGCTACATACTTTTCACTCCACTCCCTCTCTTGCATCCTGTGGACTTCAAGTCTGAGTTCATGAGGTACCTGCTCCATCACAGTGTCCCTTCCTCTTGGAGCCTCTGTAGGGCTACACTTCTCAGCCATGGTCTGTCTTCACTTGGTGACTAAAAGTCCTTTTCTTCCTTTGACAGCCTCTGCAGAACAGACCACTATCTTTTCTCCCATGGCAAACTGAATGATGAAAAGAGCACGGGACTGTGTGTACATTTGGTCAATGCAAACTATAAATGTCCTAATAGATTCTTATAAACCCCAGTCAGCCAAGTAACGTCCATCTTAATGCATGAGACAGTGTGCAGTGACACATACTTATGTCTTCTCCATTTTTGCTGGGCTCCATGTGCCTGCACAGCATCCACCAACACTAAAGCCTTTTCACAACAGGCAGCTGTGCTAAAGCTTTCCCTATAATCCCTGCTGAAGGCGGAGGGGAAAAAAGACAGTGGAGGATGGCAAGTTGCTTTCCATGAATTATTCTACCTCCTTACTTGGCAGGGAATTCATGGAAGTTCATTTAACCTTGTCATGTTACATTTGTTTTATTTTGATTTAAATTTA
This sequence comes from Porphyrio hochstetteri, assembly GCA_020800305.1. Lineage (NCBI taxonomy): Eukaryota > Metazoa > Chordata > Aves > Gruiformes > Rallidae > Porphyrio > Porphyrio hochstetteri. The sequence goes on from CM036906.1 coordinate 10,088,308, forward strand.
CCCAGCTGTCTTGGACAGTATACATCCAGGTAAATTAAAAAGCTTGCAGTACTGATAAAAATAATGTGCAGAACTTCCCCAGCCTCGGGGATGCCTGTTGAGTTGTGAAGTGTATTACCAGCCATAGTTCATTTGTCTTCCTTATCTTGCCACAAGTTCAAGCCTTTATCTTACAGATGGGAAGCTAAAACAGAGTGGGTAAAGCCTTGATCTTCAAAGGTATGTAGGGGAAATGAGATCCAGAGGAAAGTCGTCATTTAAACTGTAAGCAGATTCTTAAATAACTTTGAAGCTCTGGGCCTATAGGATTTCTCAAAGTCATGCAAGGAAGGCTGTGGATGAGCAGAGAGCTGAGCCCAATTTTCTGTATGCTTAGAAAAACACTTTGTAATGATCCCAGCTTTTACTACATCACTACGCAAAGGTAACTAACTACTCAAGTGATAAATCTTTTCTCCTGAGTGACTTCAGGAGCTTTGCCCTTGTCAGCTGCAAATGTGAAGATTAAGCCCAAAGAAAGAGGTGGTGTTTTTTTTTATGTCACCTTGAGAAGTTTCCTAAGAAGTAGATCAGAGAAAGCAGACCTTCTGCCTTGAAAGGAAGGTTTCAGCTGTGGTTTTACCTCCTGTTTGGGTGTTTCATTTCTGTCAAATACTGCCTGAATCTGTCAAAGATCTGAGATCTTATTTTCTGTGGTCCTCCTTGAGACTGTGGAGATGAATTCTCCCACAGTTCTGACTATGTTAAACTTATTCCATCCTCTGCTTCTTTTACTGCATTACATTGACTTGCATTCAGTCCATGCTACTTCAGTATCCAGATCAGAGGTCTACATTTATTCCCTTGGTTCCTGATCCTTAATACTAGGATTTGTTTGCAAGCACTCAAAAGCAGAAAGACTTGTAGTGTGCTCAGAGACTCTCATTTTGATAACATGACAGTGTAGAAGAAGGGAAAAGAGCTCTGTCTCACCCTTTGAAGGGCTGGATATTAGGACTGTGAATCCTAGCTGTATAACAAGGCAGGGACAAGAAGGTTATGTCGATAACTAGAGGGCTGCCCATGTACTCACCTGATTCTGATGCAGCCTTAAACCACACTTTGATTTAAGACTGATAAATTGTACCTTGTGGTGCAACTGATAGGTGCTGGACATGGTTTCTTGATTCTCTAGTCCAAGCTCCAATTAGAGCAGCCAAAAGACCTCACACCCACTGAGACCAGTCAGAAAGCACAACAGTGTGCTGTGGCAGCTTCTCCCTCCCATGGCCTGACAGCAGAGCAACAAGAGTGCTCACTAGCTTGGCACAACAGCTATTGGAGCATTTGGCATCTGACTCTGGTGAGCAGACTGTGTGGGAGCATCTGTCCCAAAACACAGGAAGTGGTCTTCTTTCATGGGGTGGGCAACACATAAGCTTGGGATTCCTCTGAAGAAAGGTCAAGAGCTGGCATCTTCAGCTGAAGTCTGTGGGAACTGGTGACAAGATTAATGGAGCTGAAGTTACTTGTGAGTTAAATGTATGAAATTCAAGTTGCTCTTTGGTTATAATTGCAGTGTGGCCAGACAGTGCATACCCACTGTACTAAAGGCATTTCTCAAGTAGTCCAGGAATCACAGAATCACAGAATCACAGAATTGTAGGGGTTGGAAGGGACCTCGAGAGATCATCGGGTCCAACCCCCCTGCCAAAGCAGGCTCCCTAGCTCATATTGCTCAGATAGGCGTCCAGGCGGGTCTTGAATATCTCCAGTGAAGGAGACTCCACCACCCCCCTGGGCAGCCTATTCCAGTGCTCAGTCACCCTCACTGTGAAAAAGTTCTTCCGCATGTTGGTGCGGAACTTCCTATGCTCCAACTTGCAGCCATTGCCCCTTGTCCTATCCCCACAGACCACTGAAAAGGGGCTGGCTGATTCCCCCTGCATCCCCTGCTTCAGATAATTATAAACTTTGATTAGGTCCCCCCTTAGTCTTCTCTTCTCAAGGCTGAACTTGTTGGATAGTTCTTTGTGGATGTGGTTTAAGACAATGGACTGACTTGAAACTAGGTGTTAACTGAGCCTTTCCAATTAAGTATTCACTGATGGATACAGGAGTCATCCAGGTAGGAAGTTTGGGCAGTTATAAAGATCTGTCCCAGCAGCTTTGCTTAAATGTGTTGCTATTCATCCTCATTGCTATGACCAGGGAAGAGATTCCCAGAAGTGATCAAATTGTGCTTTCATAAGATACTTGCAATAGTAAACAGAATTTATCACTGCAGGTGCAGAATTGATTATATGGGACATTCTTTTTAATGCAGCTACTTAAGAGGTGTTCTATATATAGTTATACATATATCAGTAGTGATAAATTACATTTACTGGAGTGGTCACATAAGACCACAGGTCATCTGGAACATAGGAACTGAGCAAAAGAGCTTATCCAATCCTGCTGAAGATGTTAGTGCAAGGCACAATAGACTCCCATCATCAGTGGACAACAACCAAGTGTCCCCATTTGCAAGATCTGATTCCTCACACAAGTGCTGTCCTTTGCCAAGATCCCAATAAGCTATTTTCCTTTGTGACAAACACTCTGCCCATGAGTGTCTGTGCAACAAACTGTGTACAAAAGTGCAACAAAAATGTCAAATATTCAGAAAGAGCAATTCATAGGCATAAATTCCAGACTCTCAAAGTTAACAGTGTGTCTAATATGTTCCTAATATTTAAAATTGGGATATTAATATTCTTGAAGTCTTATGAAGTTAAGTCCCTCTTAAAGCACAGTATGACAGTCATGGTACACTCAGTAAAAAGTGAATACTCAAACTATGCAGTGTTTGAATGAGTTGTGACAAAAGTAGTGTAGACCACTGGCATTATAGTGGTGCTTTGAGAAGCTACCTGGTCAGCATCATGTCTTACATAGAATGCGTGAGGTAGTGTCCCAGTGGGAAAACTAGTCTGTGATTATGTAAAGACTCTCATAATACCCATGAAGAATGAATATAGAATAAAAAGGAATGGAAGGTTTAGTGGTCGTTCCATTTTTGGTGTTTTCTTGTCTGTTGGTTCGACCCTGAAACTTCCTATTGTGTTGCATACATATCTGGACATGAGTGGTAAAAAAATTAATTCATTTGGGCTAAAAAGCTTGTTTATAATATTCCCTTAGAGCTTCTTGATGGAATAGCTTGTATCCCATGAGACCAGCTTTATAAGAAGTGGAACATTTCTTCTTTTCATAAAGCTTTACCATGACACATGCAATAACTCTGTGCTACACCGGTACGTTTGTGTTTACTCTGCTTCAGATTCCCCACCAGACCTCACCAATGTTAATAATTCTGTCGTCAAAGTTGAGAGTGCCATGGGAAGCACATAGACAAAGTTAAACAAACAAAGTGAAGGACTAAGGAAAAATAAGCAACTTGCATCATGGAAATCTGTGTCCCTGCAGTGTGTTAACAGCATACCAGCATAGGGAGGAATTGCCAAGAAAGGAATTAGGGAACTTCAGCGTTCCTTAGAGATGAACCCAGGCATACAGACCTCACTAGCATGAGGTCTTTCATGGATGCAGATTTTTCTTTTCTCTGAGCTCATTTCTAGCTTTCTTAATTCATGTGACCCTTCTGAGTCTTGATATATTTATGTTTGGGCTGCTACATGCTTCTGGAGTTACTTTGGCAGGATTTTATCTCAGCTGGTATCTCCATAAAAGTCATGGGGAAAAAAAAATGCAAAAAAAGCCCCAAAACCAAACCAAACCAAACCAAACAAAAAGCACCATAAAACAAAGACAGTGGTGCTAATCAAGTGGAGATACCAATCTTGAGCAGGCAAGAATCAGGCCCATGGTCTGTAGGTTGCTGTTACTGTGAGAAAAGGAAGAAACAACCCAGATATTTCAAGGGCCATCATGGCATCACACCGTTCAGAATTAACAATTAAATATTTGTAGGTATCACTGGATGATTTAGAGCTTGCCTGTGCTTTACAATTTATCTTGAAAGATAGGAAGGGATGTTTTGTCATTGCTCTCTAATTATGCTGTGGAGGTCCTTTGATTAAGCTCTGTACAGTGGCAGCTGAGTACCCTTCTCATCACGCAGGAGATGCTATGTAAAAACAGCAGCACATGCTTACTTGAAAAAAACAGAGAGGAGGGGACCAGCAGGAATGTGCATTCCTGCGTGTGCAGCACAGCCACAGGGGAAGTGAGTACTGTCTCAGAGAGACACTTTGTTCCTTCAGGTTGTTTCTGACCAGTTTGTTCCCTGGTTTACCCCAGAGAAGGAGCCTACAGAGAATGTAAGGACAGACAGACTTGTTAAAACTGATGTGCCCTTGCATAAGATATGTCCGAGGCTGGTGATGCACTTTGCCTGTCACCAGTGAGAGCTTGCTGGGTACCACCTTTGTCTCAACTGCTGTGTTTAAACCCAGCAGCTAGGTATGTTGCATGTACAGTCATACTAGCTTTCAGAAATGCCTGGCAGAGGTATATTCACCTAAAACATTATGTCATCATCTTGATAGAGGCAGTTTTCTGAGCAATGCATCCAAGATCATACAGGGCCTACAGGAAAGGTGGAGGGGGACTCTTGATCAGGGAGCACAGTGACAAGACTAATGGGTTTCAACTGAAAGAGCTTAGATTTGGATTGGACATTAGGAAGAAATTCTTTACAGTGAGGGAGGTGAGGCCCTGGCACAGGCTGCCCAGAGAAGCTGTGGCTGCCCCCTCCCTGGCAGTGTTCAAGGCCAGGTTGGATGGGGTTTTGGGCAACCTTGTCTAGTGGAAGGTGTCCCTGCCATGGCAGGGGGATGGAACTAGATGATCTCTGAGGTCCCTTCCATCAAACTATTTTGTGATTCTGTAACTGATTTATGCTGAAATGCCAGCCAACACAGATGACTACCTGACCCTGAGGCAGGTGACTCAATATTTTCCACTCTCTCCTGAGAACACCAATGGATTTGTCATCATTATATTGTTTTGATAAAGTGTCTAACACCTCACCTAATATAAATGGATTTGCACTTACCCGACCCAGGCGTGCTTGTTTGGATGCATGCTGAGGAACAGGAGGGCTGTGTGCTAGATGTGAAGAGAAAGACCGGGTAGCTACAGCCTTTCAACCCTTCTTTGCAGGTCGGCTCCTGGTGAGTGCAAGAGAAGGAACAAAGCTGAAGAGAGGGAGCTGTCTGACATTACGTTTTCCCATTATCCTTTACCTAAGCCTGCCAGTTATAGCCAGAAGTCAGAACACACTTCCTAGCTGGAGCTGTGCATTTTAATTAGCTGCTGTGCACTTGGTGGCTGGGCTGGTATGTGAACATAAGACATCTTTCTTAGCTGGGTTTTTAAAAGCTGATACTTTACAGGGAGACATTCCCCATTTTAGTGATTTTCTTTGTGCAGGTACAGCAGTCTGTCTTCAGGTAAATATTTTTTACAACAGAAACATTCCATTTTATATGTGCCAGATCTTGAGATGCTGTGTACCAGTACTGCTCAGCTGAAGCCATGACTTGCTCTGATTTATCTCAGCAGCAGATGCATAGTAGCTCAGGGAAAATTTGGGGGGAAGAAATAAAAGAGAAATCAAGGAAAGGACAAACTCTGGCAGTTTGTTGCTTGAAGTCACTTCAATTTTTAATCCACGGAACCTTATATTGGCCCTGTTTGCACTGACATAGCTGGACTGTGCTGTCTTACAGGCAGTTATTAGAAGATCTTCAGCTAAGCTTGGTGAAGTTGATGGAAAGGCTTGCCTTATTTTTAGTGAGCCTGACAGTTGATACAGCATCACTGGATGATTTCTAAGAAATACAGACTCCTATGAATATCTTCCTCCCGCTGTTCAGGGGAGATGTCTCAGGGCTGTTGTTGCCTTTGTTCCATTGCGATGCTCTTCTGCTAGCCTCAGCGCTGTCAGTGCCTTCTTGCAGGGGAGGATTCCAGCTCCGGCGAGTGATTCCCGTTTCTTTTATTTTTAGCATCAAGATGTCTTTTATTCTCGCTGAAGGACAAAATCCCTTTTCACAGGGGCTGCTTGAACAGCAGAAATGAGTGGCTATTAAAAGCAGTCTTACTGTAAAATAGGATAATAACCTAGTTATTTTGCATTTCTAAGTCAATTCTTGCATTGATATTTCCTCCCCTATGACACACACCAATTAAAAGCCACTGAGCAATAAAAAAAGCAATCTGGGCAATAATCTGACAAAGAATCATGAGCTGTGAAATGAAAGAATTATTTTATAGCATTAATGTGAAGATCCATAGCAAATTCTTATAAAACAGACTTTGTCCTGGACTATAGCTACAAATACCCTTTAAGTCTCCTTAATGCATGTTTTAGTGCCTTTCCTATAAAAACAAACATGGGTGACATCAGAGGTTTCAAGGACAGCTAGTCTTCTTGCCTGCTCTTTGAATGCTCCTTCCCTCTTATCCCTCATGCATTAGATGAGATTATTGATAATACATGAATATTCCTCCAGAGAGGCAGGGGATGTTGTCTGGAGGGCAGAACATTGACTAGGTATGAGGGTATCAGGATATTCTCTTTCAGTGTCTAATAGATACAGAATGGTGCATTTCAGCATCCCCGAGGTTAGCAGGAAGGTTGGGACAACCCTCAGTCGAGCTGCTCTGCAAATATCGTCAAAAATGAGCCGTAGCTGCACTGCAGATTTGGATGCAAGAATGGAAGGGGACAGATGAAGCTTGTAAACAGAGAAGGCACTCGTTATGCTAACTTGATTGTAGCTAATTAAAAAGGGATATTAGCTGATTGGATTACAGGGGATGAAGCTGAATGACCCTTTGTTCATGCCTGTGCTTGCATCAGTAGGATTCTCTGGTCTGTCCAAGAATGCTTCTGCATTATCCCCATTCTTGTTTCTTCTCTTCTGCTCTCAGGGACAGATGCTCCCACACAGTCTGCTCACCAGAGTTGCATGCCAAACGCTCCAAGAGCTGTTGTGCCAGGCTAGCGAGCACTCTTGTCCCTCTGCTGTCAGGCCATGGAAGGGAGAAGCTGCCACAGTGCACTGTTGTGCTTTCTGACTGGTCTCGGTGGGTGTGAGGTCTGTTGGCTGCTCTAATTGGAGCTTGGACTAGAGAATCAAGAAACCACGTCCAGCACCTATCAACACGGTGCTAAGCAGGGCCCTTATGTCTGACTTCTTTCTTGACATCCTCAGTTTCCATAAACAGAATCTCTGCAAGTTTCTTGTGGACATTTTAAAAAATATTTAGCTAGAAGTGTAGCATACCAACCAGATGTAAGACAATACGTACACTTATTGTCATCCAGATAACAAAAGTAGCGATATCAGAATATGCATTTGAGAGCTAAACCAGACAAAGGCTGAAACAGAGCCTGTATTCCTTCATATAAAACAATAGGATGACATTACATAGTCTTTGTAGTGCTTGACCTGTGAAACCACAGCTCTTGGAAGTGCTGTCTTAGCGTGCACCAGTTCTTTTCCCTTCGGTGGGACTGAGGTTGTTATGGTTTTTCATGGTTGCTTCATGTTTTAAATTCAGAGCAAACTGGTGGAGACACAAGACTTCCAGAGCAGGCAGCAATATTATGAAGCCTGAAGAGATAGTTGTATACCTGCTGGACAAGGAGAGAGGAGTATGTGATCTTTTTTCTGTGACAAGATGAGCCAAGTGAGTCTATTTCCAGATTTTCTAGCTGACCATGCCCCTGTCATTTTGTTAAGCAGGCAGACATCAAATCACAGTGTTGCCACTAGAAGCTGTTCAGTTCAATTATCATTGGAAAGTATGGTGACCACCAGACTTTCAAAGAAGGAAAGAGGAACAATACAAAAAATCCCACATATGGAACAGCTTATTTATTAAGGAACCATCTAACAGCATTTTCTGGAGTGGAACCACACCATGGCTGATCCACTGTGCACAATCATTTTGTAAAAGCATCATTTTTACCTGATTTGGTGTCCCTGTCCGCAAAAGTCACAGAACATAACTGCAGATCTCATCTCACCCATTTTTAGCTCTTTGGTAGGTAGGTCTCAAACCTGCACCACTCATCTAGGCTCTTGGTATAGCCACAAAGAGACACCAGTGCTTTTGGAGGGCTGTGATCTCAAGGCATATTTCCTTATGGAGATGCCTTTCTCCATAAGCTTCAATTAGTGGTGCATAAGGGCACTTTCAAACACCCAGGAGAATTTTGCCTGGAAAAAGAATCTTTAGCTATCTGTGATGTGGGTATCTGCTTCTAAGATTCTATAGAGGTTAATGCAGGTAAGGTCTGCCATTCATGTGATTTCTTCTTGAGGTTATCTCAGCATGTATGAAGAGCATTCATATAACTGGTAGACTATATGAATAATAAGAATCTTTTAAGATTAATCTCAGCCTAAGTAATAAGAATATTTTAAGATGAGTCTCATCCCAAATAATAAGAATCATTTAAGATGAATCTCACCCTAAATTCCTTTCATCACCCTGGTTAGGTCTCCATAGACTACAAGTAAGTCTTTGTTGACTTGCTCAGATACAGACAACTACAATTATCAATGTACCTGCAGAGTAAGATGAACGCTGGGTCAGCAGTCAATCTGAAGTTTCTTACCAAACAAACTGTTCATAACCATGTAGGGAAAGAAGTTGTATTACCATTTTCCCATTGATAGGCAGAATGATTGCCAGAGTGCATGCAAAAATCAAGGCTTGACAATGTAACCCAGTATTTTTTTCATTTTTAGAACACAAACATAGTATTCACCAATTTAAAAGCTACTGGTTATTTAAATCTACCTAGGAAGTTTACTTGTTTGCAGGGGTCTGGAAATGCAGAAGAAGAAACCCAACAGGATCCTTTTTAATCACAATGAATCAGGAGAGGCTACTGAAGAAAAACCTTTGATATCATAAGAGTCCTAGAACTGTTGAGAGAATCTCAGTCTCCAGAGATGCTACTAGTACTGTGGATAGAAATGCAAGATGCGTAATAACATTACTCCTTTGAATCATGGTAGATTAGATTGATAACAGCATACCCTGTTATCATAAAGTAGGGCAGACACAGTAGGAACTAGGACTATTTACGGTAGATTTTTGGCTGCCCTAGGACAAGTGAATAGCAGCAGGCTTTGTAGTCAGAAAATAGGGCACTCTTACAGTGGGGAGTCATATGGCTTAGCAACAGCCATTTTGTTTGAATGTAGATATTGTCATTGATGTTGATCGAAGCAACAATGCAGGCAAGGGATATATGGACTGAAAAGAAGAGATTTATTTTAAAAGTGTTTCCTTTCTCTCTCTTCCTTTCTTTGTTTTTCTTTCCTTTTTTACATCTTTCTCTCTGTCTTTCCTTCTTTCTTTCCCTCTGTCTTTCCTTCTTTCTTTCCTTCTTTCCTCCTTTTCTTCATTTTATTTGTAGAGTTTTGAAGAAGATATCCTCAAGTTTTCTGTTTTATATGTATTGGTGTCTACTTCAGGTTTAAAACACCATTTAGTTGCAAAGCCAATGAATGAATAAATACTCACAGCTTTGGTGCCTGGAGAGGGTTTTTTTTTTGTCTTATCTGCAAGGTCATACTAAGAATTATTCCAGAAATATCTGTCTCTCCTTTAGTGGGAAAGTGAAGATAGTGATGAAAGGATTAATGTATAAAGCCTTGACACACTGTTTTCTATTTTACTCAGTCTCTCATGGTCAGTAGTGCCAATAATGCTGCATGCTTTGGCTTCTGCTAGGTCTTCTTCAAGTTTACTATTTTTCAGAGCTTTTATAGTCTGTCTAAAAGTACATCACGTTAATGCCCTCAGTTGTGAAATGAGGAAAAAATAAGGTCTAAAAATATTTCACTAAGTTTTCAATTCAGTATATGTGTTTATTTTATATTTTAAAGTTTAGATGAAGTCAAGGACCTTAGGAGGATTACACTAGAAAAATAAAATAGTCTAGCATGAGCAGAATATTAAGGATTCAGTTGCAAACCCTAACTCCATAGGAAAGATTATTATTCTTTCATTTTGCAAAGAAGCTGACATATCTAAATAATGTATTTTACTGGTGAATGCTGTAATTGGAAGAAGTTTAGATAAGAGTGGATTTTGGTGCATGAGTGTACACTAGATGACCCCTCAAAGATTTTTCCAGACCTTTTTTTTATCATTCTCCCTGTAGAATGAATTGGAAGGTATGTAAGCAAATTGACTGAAGACTCTCATAAAACCCCCAGCTTGCTCAAGTTCAGTTTCCTTACTGTATCCACAGACATATAAATTTGGACCAAATCTAGAACCAGATTCTCCTGAAGCTGGAAATGAGCTAAAATGGATATAGAGTAGTTTAGCTACCTAAATTCCAATGTCTGTTTTCTGCAACTATAAAATTCATCCAGTGTGTGCTTTATGTTATCCCTCTTAAATGTTAAAAAATAATTTCCTACAATCCACTGAGGAGTGAAAAGCAATAATGGATGCTATCATTTAATAATATTAAACTTGAGATTCTTTGGTTTAGGTTAATTTCTTTGGGGTTGGGTTTTTTGGTGATTTGTTTCTTTATATGATATATGATGAGATTACTTTGTACTTCTTTCCTTTTTTTTTTTTTTTTTTTTTTTTTTAAATTATCCTTGTGGCTATGCCAACCAATTTGTCTATGCTTTCCTATCTCCCATTCAAACCTTGTGGTTTATTACTTCTGAGAAATAGTCCATAGGTTTTCCTGGGAGTGAAGTTACTCTCAAACCAAACTGTTAGGCCATTTGACAGCTCTCAGAATTCAGTCTTTAGGATGTTATGGCCTATGAATAAGTGCTAGAGACATCATTTTTGGTAGTTCCATTAACAATCAGAGGGAGAACAACTTTCCACCTTCCTTGCAGACATTGTCTCACAGAAGGGTCAGTATTTTCCTTTAACTTTTTGCAACATATGTGCCATGCTTCCAATGACAGAAGAATAATGCCCTCAAATGTCTGTAGTCACGAATCAAGCATAGCTTCTCTACATTAATGGATTATTGACTAAAAGAGCCTAGAGTTGCTGTATGATTTATTTTGCCATTCTTGTGGATGCCGAGCTTCAGTGTGTCAGTTGACCTACATACTAACCTGGGAAATTGCTCTATGAAAGACGTTCAAAGTCAAATTTTGCCTAGTTTATTTAAAAGATTTCCCTAGAGATTTTTATCATACAGTTTAGTTTATTATTAGAACATATTGTAGGCAACACTAGGATTTTTTTTTTTTTTTTAATTTACTCCTTGTGACCCATTTTGCCCTCCTTTTATTTCAGTAATTTTTTTTTCTCTGTGATTAGTGGTTTCATCTTAGAATCACAGAGTCTGCATTTGAAGAACAGGTATTAAGTCATCTAGGATGATTTTTGTCACTACTAAAGCTGCTGTGTAGGTAATAGATGGAGGCATCACCGTAGGCATTTCTGTAGCAAGGATATTTTGGTCTATTCAGCAGTGAATTTGTATAACAGAGCAAGGTTAATCAGGCAGCTGTCCATCTTCTGCGCTTTGCTAGGTGCCTCTATCTTGAATCACAGGGTGAAAATTCATCCAAGTGTCTAATTTGATTAGTAGTGCCATTCTGAGCTATCTTATAGTGAATTTGAACACAAATCATACAAAAAGTGGCTGTAAAAATAAAAGAAGAACCCAGGGATCTGGGTAAAAATAGTATGTGATGAGTCATTATATCCGGCTTTTCTGTGTGATTCAGGCACGCTTCTTGTCTGCCACACGCTGAATCTGACTTTCACAGAGTGAACATGTCTCTAGATGAGGGAGGTGATGATATTCTGCCTCATGCGTTACTACCAAAAAAACCCCCCAAACCAGCTAAATTCTCAGCACAGATATCTTTAATCCTGGCGAGGGAGAAGGAGGCAGAAAGGTCACAATTTGACTTTCAGATCTCCAATTACATCTGCAAGGCTGGCACTTGGTGCATGTATGTAGGGATCATTTCACTTGCAAATAGAGCATATTTATTGATGGGTTCTCCTTATGTCTGCCTCTTTCATACATCTTCTTGTCCATCTCATTCAGACATTCTCAGAATAAGGACTGTGTTTACGGACTATAGGGGCCTAAGGGAGTTATCCAAGACCAATTTTAGTGCTTCCATTTCATACTACCCCATACTTGAAGATACCAAGTTCAGTCTGAAAAGATTTTAATTATTTCACCCTCTAAACTGAAAAATAAGTATTATTGGATCTTTATTATCTGATGCTTACTAACCTTTATATGTTACTCTTTCTTTTGTTCTCCCTAGCTTTTGCCAGTGTTGGTTTATGGTTTAAATGCTTCATCTACTTCCCTAATATTTACTGTTCTGATTAATCCAAAACTCCTTATTTTGCTAAATCGACTAGAGTACTACCTGGTATTCTTCATAAATGGGCCTCCATTGTCTTCTGCTTGTAATTGATCTTTACCATGGACTCCTTTTTATTGAAAATCACTGACCCCACTTATACATAATATTTCAGAGGCAGACATACCAGTTACTTCCCAATTAGTTCACAATCAGAACAAAGGTTGGCAACTAGTGCCTAATATAATTTACTGAAACATCTTACAGAGCAAGATTCTATATTTCTGAAGGGAAAAGAATCAAGAGAAATAAATTTTTGAAGACTCAGTGAAATTTTAGCAATCTGAGATGTATAGTCTGTTACCAATGCATGAATAGAATTAAGCAGTAATAACCTTTGCTATCATTATCTAATATTTCCTCACTGCACACCTGAGAAGTAAGGATAATTGGTTTATTAACAGAGACACCCTAGGTGTGACCTAAATAAGAAATTCTTCTAATTAGGCTATTTTATAGGGAGAAATTTCAGAGAAATCTATTAAATTTCTGCTATGCTGAAATAATTCATCCCAAAATAAGAAGGATGATAAGCCCCTTCCCTGAACGTTTAATGTTTTTCTTTAAACTTTATTAAAAGAAAAGAGAAAAACCTAACAAGTTATGAGATTTTTTTTGGAAAAAGATAACTTGTTAGGTTTTTCTCTTTTATTTTTTTTTTAAAAAATCATATTTTTTCTCTTTAACAATGATGAAATGCATTAATTGAAGCAATATTGACGATGAGAGTATGACCTTGCTGTTTGGGAAACATACACTTCATCCCAGTGCACGTTTTGACTTACCACCAGTGTGTCTTTAGTCAGACAGTAGTTTCAACCATCGTGTGCCTGACTGTGTCCCTCTATCCTTTTCATTCTAGTTATGGGTTTTACTGATCAGCTGAGAGCAGAGACCAGGCATGCTGGGTATGGAGAACTTCATTCCTGAGGGCTGGAATTGGTTGATATCTAACATCTATCAGCAGTCATAGTCACCTGAAGAGGTACCAGATGACTGGAGACTTGCTAATGTGACACCCATCTAGAAGAAGGGTCGTAAGGAAGATCCGAGGAACTACAGGCCTGTTAGCCTGACCTCAGTGCCAGGGAAGATTATGGAGCAAGAAATACTGAGTGCAATCACAAAACAAGTACATGACAACCCAGAGATCAGTCCCAGTCATCATGGGTTCATGAAAGGCAAGTCCTGCCTGACCAACCTCATCTCCTTCCATGGTCAGGTGACCCACCTGGTGGATGAGGGAAAGTCTGTTGACAGTCTACCTTGACTTCAGCAAAGTCTTTGACACAGTCTCCCACAGTATTCTCCTGGAGAAGCTGGTGGCCCATGGCTTGGACAGGTAAACTCTTCACTGGGTTAAAACCTGGCTGGATGGCCAGGCCCAGAGAGTGGTGGTGAATGGAGTTAAATCCAAGTGGTAGCTAGACACAGGTGGTGTTCCCCAGGGGTTGATATTGGGGCCCATCCTCTTTAATATCTTTATTGATGTTTTGGATGGGGAAATTGAGTGCACCCTCAGTAAGTTTGCAGATGACACCAAGTTGGAGGGAAGTGTCCATCTGCCAGAGGGTAGGAAGGACCTCCAGAAGGACCTGGAAAAGTTGGATCAATGGACAGAGGCCAATGGCATGAGGCTCAACATGGCGAAGTGCTGCATGCTGTACTTTGGTCATAAACACCCCCAGGCAATGTTATAGGCTTGGGGAAGAGTGGCTGGAAAGCTGTACAGAGGAAAAGGATCTGGGGGTGTTGGTTGACAGCCAGCTAAACATGAGCCAGTAGTGTGCCCAGGTGGCCAAGAAGGCCAATGGCATTCTGGCTTGTATCATGAATAGTGTAGTCAGCAGGACCAGGGAGGTGATCATCCCCCTGTACTCAGCTCTGGTGAGGCCTTACTTCAAATACTGTGTTCAGTATTGGGCCCCTCACTACAAGAAAGACATCGAGGCCCTGGAGCATGTCCAGAGAAGGACAACAAAGCTGGTAAAGGGTCTGGAACACAAGTCTTATGAGGAGCGGCTGAGAGAACTAGGTTTGTTTAGCCTGGAGAAGAGGAGGCTCACGGGACACCTTATTGGTCTCTACAGCTACTTGAAAGGAGGTTGTGGTGAGTTGGGGTCAGCCTCTTCTCGCAGATAACTAGCAATAGGACAAGAGGGAATGGCTGCAAGTTGCACTTGTCCAATATATTAGCAATGTCCAATATTTGAACAACTTTTATATGTTTAATTCAATATATTATGCAAACAATACTTCTTAACTGATTCTGTCTTTTAAAAACTTCACCACTTACGAATAAATAGAAATTTCAATTATGATGTGGAGGAATTTCTTTTCATTTCACTTGTGATATCTTCATGTACATTCGAGAAACACAGTGTCAACTGTCATAGAATCATCAAATATTCTGAGTTGAAAGGGACCCATAAGGATCACTGAGTCCAAGTCCTGGTTCCACACAGGGCCAGCCAGATCAGAGCATGGGACTGAGTGCATCATCCAGATGCTTCTTGCGCTCAGTCAAGCTTGGTGCTGTGACCACTTCCTTGGGGAGCCTGTGCCAGTCCTTTGTTGCTGTCCTCCCAGCAGACATATTGGCAAAGATCTGCAAATTGCTCCAGGGGAGACTCAGGTTTGAAATTAGGAGAAATTTCTTCTCAGAAAGAGTGTTTAGGCATTGGAATGGATTACCCAGGGAGGCGGTGGAGTCACCATCCCTCAAGGTGTTTAAGGAAAGGTTGGATGAGTTACTTAGAGACATGGTTAAGTAGTATAGGTGGTAGGGAGACAGTTGGACCAAATGATCTTGGTGGTCTTTTCCAACCTTAAAGATTCTATGATTCCATCTGTGGGGTGTTTAGTAGCAGCTTCCAGCCTAAAAGGTGGTGTATTTCACTTTCCATTTCAAAAGACCCAGCTCCATCCCACCTAAGGATTCTCTGAAAGGGCAAGTTCCTGTTAGATAAGACAATTAAATAGAGAAATTTAAAGGTCAAACCTTAGCCCTGGCTTGGGTTTGAGGTACAATCTGGATCCAAGTGTCCTTCTTTATTCATGATTATGGCTTGCTATGCATACAGTTCCCAGTGATGATCATCTCAAAACATCAAGGAACAAGGAGGAATGCTGAGTTCACTATGTTGAACACGTTTTGCTAGTGGGCTTTTTCAGGGATAGCACCACGGTATCCTAAATTGGATACCAAACTAGTCTAACTCAAGGAGATCCTAAAGATTGATGGCCAGGTTGTAAAACGCAGCTCCCTCATAAGAACAGATACTTCTGAAGAGATTTCAGCAGGCTTTGCTTTCACTTCCCTGCTCACTAACATAATTCTTAGAGCAGGTGGGACTTTTGTATGTATCTCTGTGTTTCAGCTAGGAAATGTAACTACAGGGTTCAGATGTTTTCCAAGGCCATAGAGAAAGTTAGAGCCAACAACAGAATGCTTCTGTAGAGGTTTAGACTTTACATCATCCAAAGTAATAAAAGACCAGTTCAGATTGATAGGAAAGCTTGTTCATATATGTCAGCAAGAGCTAAAGATAGATTAGCTATATCCAAATAAAGGGTCTGTGGATGCAAATCAAGGACAGTGCTGAGATCATGTTTGGTAAACAAGAGAATTGTAGAGCTGGAAATCAATGGCCTAAAATTGGTGTTTTGGGAAGTAGGACCAGCTGATGATGAAAATGAGCCAATGGGACATAAGCTTTTTTGGACTCATTGGTTTGATAATATAGGACTGATAACTGGAGAAGGGCCATATAGAGGAGAAAGGAGCAGAGTCATTATTGTCTCTATCTGCTGGACTGTAATAACCATCCTGATATTGTTGGACTTTCACGTAATCACTTTAAAAGATGAGTGGGCAAGTTCAATGTGAAGAAATTGGTTTAACTTGTTTGTGTTTGTTTTTTCCCTCTGTTGATTGACTTCTGCTAAATCTTGAATGGCTCAAGGAATATCATTTATACTGTCTCTTTCTATCTTATGTTTCCCATCCCTTTCTATGCTTACTTTTTCTCTTTACCATCTCTTGCCATGCGCTTAAAAAGGGATCATGCTTAGAGAACATTTGGCTGTGAACTCATCACCAAAAAGGCAGCGAAATAGCAGTGCTCTAAAGAGCACTAACTACAGTGACATAAGTTTGTCAGGTCTCCAGGTGGCCTGAAAGTATGTTGTGTCTGTCTTTCTCCTACAGTATGTTTATAAGAGAACAAAAATCAGAAATGGCAGTTTTTATCTTTGCTGTTCTTTTCTCTCCCCTATGTGTATCCTGTTGTTGTCCAAGGAAACTGCTTAGGAACCAAGTAAGAGGAACAAAGCTCATTTTCATCTTCTCTTACTTTTTCTTCCCAAACAAGCAGTGGTATTCATTGTCAAAGATTCCTCATAGGAATTATCTGCAGAAGGGATGCTGTTTTCCAAAGAAATTTCAAAAACTGGCAATACCTTAATATCAAATGTTTGCACTGCTTTAACTCTCTCCTTCCTCCCCACCTTCCTCTTGCTCCTGAAAGCTAGCATAGCTCTGACTCAAGCCATGAGTCCCATGAAAGGGCATACCTGCTAATCCAGCGACATGATGGGCACATACCTTGTCTGTTGACAAGAGACTGAGGATGCAGCATGCTGAGGAATGGGTATTTCTGTGAAGCTCCTTCCCCTCGTTTCAACCTCCGGGCACCGTGGCTCCAGCTGATGTGAAACTTCTGATTTTCATTCCTCCAGGTTGGTACCAGGAAATCAGCTGGTCACACTTCTGGCCCACCAGCTGCATTTTCCACGGGTATTTTAGGAGTCTGTAAGGTTAATGATTGCCTCTGTCCTGCTCTCTTTTACTTGAAGATGAGAAGCAGTAACAGAGGAGTCAAGAATGCCCCCCAAAACCATTAGTTTCGGGCTAAGTGCGTTGACTCCTCGCTAGCTCATCTGTTGTTTAATTCTTCATCTTGCTGATCTTGCCTCTCCGACCCATTGAAATGCGCCTTTCCAAACCTGAGGTTTTCCAGCTTCAGTTACCAGATCTCACAAGAAAACCAGGTATAAACAGAAGCTAAACATATGAACAAACGAGAGATTCACAATATGAAAGGCTGCTGCTGCCCTAGAAGTAACAAGATTTCAGACTGACTGCGGTATCCTCTGCTTTTTATGTCAATAGAGATGTCAATGTTACTGACTAGTGCGTCACCGCCCAAGGCTTGCATGTCCTAATTGGACTGTATGCAAGGGTGACTCTATCTCCTATGTTCTGGGGTGAAAACACAATTTCAGATTGAAAAAAAAAAATATTCAACTAGCTTTTCATCACGGCCTGTGTAGGTCAGACGTAAATGTTTTCTGACATTACATATATCCACAGCCTCCATCTGGCTGAAATCTTCTGGGGAAGATCAAAATGAAGGAACAGCCACACAAACACAGAGAGGACAAAGATTTTTAAAAATAAGGGGATTTTATGGGGTTGTTTTTAACATGTAGCTTTACCTATTGCATAAATTGGAGAGGCAAAACGTACTGGTTGTTCCTGAGCGGTGAATCACGGTGGTTCTCAGGGAGCAGTGTGGGCCTGATGCACCTGTCTGTTTGCTCTCCTCTGACTCAAAGCAAGAATAAAAACTTGATCTAACATCAGAGCTGGGGCTGGAACATTTCCCCTGGTTAAACTAGAAGGAACCTATTTTTCTATTGCTTTCTCTCAACTTTTTATAACACATCATATATTCTGGTTGTCTTGAACATTTTCCATAAGCGTGTGCTGGGAACTGGATCCTCTGACATGAATAAGTCTTTAGTAAATTGACTTTAACCCATCATACTGACTCTGTCATTCTCAGCCTTTATTGCTTTGAAGTCTTGAATGTAGTCCCTCATCTCATTAAGCTGCATATGGCTCAATCATGTTCTCTCTGCCCTTACCAAATGCAACTACAATGTAAAACTCTTGTTCTCTATTTGCACACAAGCTCTGAGCCAGTGTGACTGGTCTCTTATTACGCATTAAATGAAGAACTTGCTTGGCAACATCAGCCTGACAGAAGCTGTTTGCATTTGTGTGCATGACAGTCGACCTTCATGAAAACTGCTGTTATTTTGGATGTGCTCAGTGCATCAGCACCATGTAGAGAAAAGGGAATTTTCTGGAAGAACCCATTTCCAGATGAGATGTTGTAGATCTGAGAAACATCCCTTCAGGGGATATGAGAACTCTCTCTCAAACACAAACGTCTTGTCTCACCTCAAGTACTTATTGGTAATGTTCATAATTTTGCTAACAGTATTGTAAACAGACAGAAGGCCAATGATTCCTGAAACTACAGAAAAATGTGGAATAGTTGAAGCAAGTCCAGTGGTGGGCCAGGAAGATGACGAGAGGGCTGGAGCACCTCTCCTGTAAAGACAGGCTGAGAGAGATGGGCTTGTTCAGCTTGGAGAAAAGAAGGCTTGAATTTTATTGCAGCCTTAACAGTACCTGAGGGGGCCTACAGGAAAGATGGGGAGGGACTTTTTAGAAGGACAAGGAGTGATAGGATGAGGGGGAATGGTTTTAAATTGCAAGGAGGTAGATTTAGATTAGACATTAGGAAAAAATTATTTACTGTGAGGGTGGAGAGACACTGGAACAGCTTTCTCAGAGAAGCTGTGGCTGCCCCCTCCCTGGCAGTGTTCCAGGCCAGGCTGGATGGGGCTTTGGGCAATGTGATCTAGTGGAGATGTCCCTGACCATGGGGGATGGAACTTTGAGGCCCTTCCAGTCCAAACAATTTTGTAGTTCTATGCTTCTGTTCTACTGTTCTGGAGACTCTTATTCAATAAAAGATCGAGAAATAAATTTCTCAACTTTCCTGACACACAGGGTGAAGTTTTCAAATACCAATGTGTCAGTTTAGCTCCCTACAAAAACCAGTGCAGGACATTGATTTTGAAATGAAACTACAAGGGTGTATTTCATGGTCATCTGCTGTATTCATTTGCGTGTCCCATAGTTATTTTTTGTGAGCATGTACATATGCAGAATTATGTATTATGCAGGAAATACAAGAATACACTGACATATTTAAAGCTCATGGTATGTAACTGTTTCTCCACATTCAGTAGACTGTTTTCCAAGTAGAAGTGTGTTTTAATCTTATCCTAGACATTAAGCCTGGAGAAACTTGCCCTTAACGTTTTAAGCTGGAATCAGCAGTTATGTCTGCACTAATAAACTAGGTGGAGCTTAGGCATGGGTGTAAGGACTGTACTAACTGTCCAGACTGTGCAGTTGTTAGCAGTCCCTTTGACATGGCAGTAGTTGGGTCAAATTTGTCAAAGGTCACATTTAAGGGAACAGTGCAGGCAATGATGTTCCCCACTGAGGAGGGGGGAGATGAGGCCAGCCTGTGTCAGGGTGGGGGGCTTGGAGGGAGGACAGCTGGCCACATGGGCATGAGCCTAACCATGCCATGCTGTGCCAAGAAACAACTAATGAGTCCTGGTCATTTTATTACTAGTGTAGATGTAGCCAGTAGATCCTCGAGAATTGTCTGGAGAAAGTGGAAGTCTAATGGCAGCAGCATCTCTGAACTTCTGCTAATGAAAACCCTGAGAAAGCATCAAAACAACAAAATGGATAGGGCAGACAAAGCACAGAGCACAGAAATTAGCTGCATAAATGACTCCTGCAGTGCCAGACGCACTAATTAATGCCTCCTGGGTCTCAGAGAGTCTCTGCTCCATGACTGGCAGAGAGAAGACAGCTTCCAAACATCACAACATTGTGGTTTTATTGCGCTGACCAACAAGTTAGGATTTATTTGTTGTCTATTCTTATGGACCATGTCTTTTTTCATAGGAGCTTTGCGACCCCCTGCTAGAGCTAAGAGGAGGTGAGATAACTTTGCGCTCAGTGTCCAAGACTGAGGAGCCAAGAGGTTCAGCCTTATGCCAATGCCTCAGAAAAGGACTGGCTAAGGTGAGAGATAGAAGTCATGGCCTCCTACATGGCAAACTTGGTGGAGTGCTTCAAAAGTCTTGTCTGCTATCAGCAGACAGCGTAGGTGTGAGAGGCATTTCAAGTATTGCAGTGACTGGGGGTTGGCGGGCTGTACTATAGACTGATACCCCTTGAAGAGTTGCCAAGTAGCAGAATCAAGTGTTCAGTTGAGTCTCAGATGCTGGACACCCAGGGGAGTTCAGGTTGTCATTGCTCAGGAGGAAGAATAAAGGGACTATTTCTCTCTGTAAGGAAATTTCTGGCAATGTCTGCACAGGAAATTGTTTCTGCTGGACCAGAAACTTAATTCTGTGACGGCAGATATTTGTGGTGTGGATCTCAGTCTGTCTTTTGGTCTCCTTTAGTTTCCAAAGTTTTAGAAGTGCTGATTATATTTCCAGTTGCAATCTCTGAGCCAACCTCATGCTTCTTGGAATCGTGAAATCAGATGCTGGACACATTTCTGAGTAAATATAGCTTATGGCTTCAGCAAAGTGGACGTCTACAGTAAATAACAAAAAATAAGTCTGGACCTGGAAGTAGTCCTGGTGGGCAGTAGGCTGAGCAAGCATCAGCAGTGCCCTAGCAGGAGGGAAAGTTTGCAGCGTACAGGGCTGGGTTAACAGAAGTATAGCAGGTAGATCAAGGGAAATTAATCATCTGCTTTACCTGGCACTTGTTAGGTCCTGTCTATTATTCTGTGTCAGTTGTCCAGGTTTGGGACCCAGTGCAAGAAATGTGCTGGAAGAAGCCCCGTGGAGAGTCAATAAGATGATAGAGGTTTCAAACATGTGCCCAGTGACATGATCCTGAGAAGACAGGGCTTCTTCAGCCTGGAGAAGGGATGGCTTTGAGGAGAGCCTTCTAGTATATAAGAGGTTATCAATGAGATGAAGCTAGGCACTTTCCTTGAAGTGCACAGTGGCAGAAAGACAGTCAGTGGTCATGAATTGGAACACAGAATCATAGAATGGTTTGGGTTGGAAGGGACTTCAAAGTCATCTAGTTCTAAGAACTGAAATGCAGACTGAATGAATGGATTTTTTTTTCTCTATTAATATAATCAAGCACTGGAACAGGTTGTATGGAAAGCTTGTGTGATCTCTGTGCTTGGAGGTTTCCAAGACTCAACTGAGCAATGTACCTGCTCTGATTTCAGTGCTCTGAGCAGGAACTGGATCTAAAGACGTCCTGAGACCCCCTTCAGCTGTAATTCCCTAATGCCATGGTTCTGCCAAGGTCACCATTTTAACTTGTGATTTAGCCAGGTCAAGTGGCTGTTTCCTAGGCTACGACTGCAGTGCTATCTACACTCCCCAGGTTTCCAGTTGGGTTTTTTTTGACTGTATGTGCAGGTGTAAGAGAAAATATTTTTAAAATTATAATTGATTAGAGCAAATAGATCAGTTTCCCCACAGTTATACTTCTCCATTCCCACTTCATCCAGGAATTTCTGACTTGTATTCCACATCTTTTTTCAGAGCAGCTTTGCAGCACCCCCGCTAAAGTTCAGAGGAGGTGAGGTGACTTTGAGCTCAGTATACATACACACACGCCCACTCTCCCTGCACTTTTTCATATATTATCTCTTTGTTTTCCATCTTGATGTTAACGGCTCTGACATGCTTATGGAATTCAAAAGCGTATGCTTTAGGCTCTTTATTTTAGGGCAAGGTACTCTACATACATCAGCCACATGCTCTCACCCAGCTCTGTGTTGAGAGCATGTGGATGACAATGTGGCTGTTATCCTGAGCTGAGGGTGAGGCTCTGGTGTCCCCTCTGCTGTGGAGGTGACATGGCATACCATCTGGGCAGAGAAGCTGAGAAACAACATCCATCCGGTATTGAACAGTGCACAAGAAAGACAAGGAAACCAAACAAGTTGAAGAACACTCTTCAGAAATCCTTTAGCTTGGCTTTCCTTGCCTTTCTTCCTTGACTGAGGTTATTATTGGGCACACATATGCACACTGGAGATCGCAGAAGTAACTCCATTTCAAATGTCAGCAATTTTAGGATTTTTTTCTGGCCAGGTGTTATTGCATTTGGCAGTAGACAGCAGCACTCTTGTCCAAGCTCTTGGATTAGGACTTGATTTGTATTTCTAGCACACAGGCATTAATTTTTAGCCATCGTTGGATCCCTCAGGAACCTCTTCTTTTCCTATTTATTCAGAAAACACAAACCACAAGCACTTTCCCAGTATAAATGTAACTCATTCTAAATCTCTGCTAATTGCACAAGACACTAGTTTTACTAATTACCACCTTGATTAATTAGAGTGGAAATAATTTAAGATGCCGCTTGCTTCCAACTAGGAAGGTCATTTTAATTTGTTTGTTAACTGAGTTTGAAATACAAAACCTGGTCGATCTCTTTCTATTAATCAACTCGTGTTCTCTACAACCTGTTTTCCTTTCTGATTACTTTTTCTATAGGAACATATGGACAAGTTTATGATTTCAGCGATGATGGCGACTGTTACCTAAAGCCCATCCTCCTTTCTAAATGACTCAGCAATCTCAGATTATTATTCTGCCACCTATTATTGTAGGCTTTCTGAGGATGCCAGTCTCTTGAGTCCCCAGTTCAGCTCCAACATGTTTAGGTCCTTTAAAAAATTACCTAAAATGTGGGTTTGCTTGAGGACATGAGGAGGACTGTCACCATCACATAGATTCAGTATCGGGTTGTGAATTCTCCATCTCTGGAGATATTCAAGACCTGTCTGGATGCCTACCTGTGTGACCTGTCATAGGGAACCTGCTTTGGCAGGGGGTTGGTCTCGATGATCTCTGGAGGTCCCTTCCAACCCCCACGAGTCTGTGACTCTGTATTTTTAGGGTTTGGGTCCCACCAGTATGCTTCATGATGAGAGGCATGTGTTTTAAAGACAGAAGTTCTTCAGTAGTCTTTCCAGCGGTGCACTGTGAGAGCATGAGGGGAGCAGCAGCATTTTGGCAGCAACAGCAGTTCTATTAAAGTATCTCTTACGTACTTTGATCACAGTGCTCAAAGGATATGTTGGCTTTAGTCTTATCTTTTACTTTCCTCCACATAGGCCTTAAGTGAAGGGTTTAAAGCAGCCACCAGTGTCTGTTTAACAGGAATATTTTCTGAACTGGCTTTCACAGGATTTTAAAACTTATTATTAAACACTGGAAATATCTTATTTGACAGGTCAACAGATTATTGGGTTTTGGCTTAAATATCAAAAGCCACAATCCTTGGCACATTTCAGCACGCTGGGGAAATGCTTGAAATTCACAGCAAATAAAATATTTAAAAGCCGATTACCTAATGTTCTGCAGGGAAACTGATGGGGAGGCATGCTATAACCCAGCGCTGTGTTTTAGCTGGATTTGTAGCTTCTCACTTACTGATCCACCTTTACAGAGCATATGTGGGAATGCTCCATCAATGTCTGGGAGAATTCAGCAAACATAGGGGTACCTCTGACCCCTCCATCTCTCTGTCCTCCTGTTTCCATGGAAACGTCCTCTGATGGGGAAGGTGGGCAAAGGCTGGTCCACCAGGCTCTGGCCATCTCCCTCTTCCCATAGTCCTACAGGCCACTACTGTGGCCTCTGCCAGTAGCCTCCTGTTAGAAAACATCTGAATCAACTGACAAAACAAGGAAAGAATAGGGCCAATTCCCTGGCAGTTTCAGTTGTTCAAACGCAACTGACTCTACAATCTTGGGACAATTTACTTCAGCTGAGGATCTGCCTTAACATTAGATTTTTAACAATAAATTGTCTCTTGAAGCCTCTTTCACTGATCTTTATGGAAAGTTTGTCATTGCCTCTAGTCCTCGGCATCTGGACCAGAGTTCAGGCACATTGGCCAAGACCCACAGAAGCACTTTTGCTCTGGACTCACATTAACCGGTGGGACTCAGGTAGTGAAATGCCTCCACGTACCTGGGCCTTCATTCCAACAGTCCTGACAATTCGAGGAAGTTTATTTAGCACACACTATCCTCAGGGACTGTGGGTCATTCCACTTGTTAGTCAAGGCCAATCATTCTTTCACACCGCAAGCATGCAAATTAATGGAATTAATGGACACATAATTTCCTGGTGGTACCAGTCTAAAACGTCTTTAGCTACTGTCGTGGTTTTGCCCCAGCCAAGGGCCGCACCCCACACAGTCGCTTGTACTTTTAAAAGGAAGGGGGAGGGAAAGTTGGGGGAAGGGGAAAAGGGAAGGAAGAAAGGAGGAAAAGAAATCACAACCTAGAAACCAGAACCACGCAGGTTGGGATAAGGATAGTTTACTAAACAATAACAGAAAACTAGATATAACAATAACATAAGTTTAAAGCACAAAATAGATGAAACTGGTGATACACAATGCAATTTCTCACCAAACCACACAACTCAGGCCGCACAGCTTAGAGCCCGTCCCGGACAACCCGACCGCCCCAGAAACTGCACGTCCTGGCGTTGTCTCCCCCTCTTCCCCCCAGTCCCCCCTTATACCGAACATGACGTAACTGGTATGGAATATCCTCTTTGGCCAATTCGGATCACCTGTCCTGGCTGCGTCCCCTCCTTTCTCACTAGTAAGGAAGTATGCAGAGCTGAGAAAGGTCCTTGATTGCCCGGCAACAAATCGGAAAACATCAGGGTGCTATCAGCACTATTCTCATGCTAACACCCAAACATGGCATTCCATCCACTGCTAAAAAAAAGTTTAACTCCATCATAGCTGAAACCAGGACAGCTACCATTGCTGACTCTTCTCTTCACATACAGAACTCGCCTTTTGCCATAAAAAGATAGATCAAACCACAGAAACAGAAGGGCAAAGCAAGTCAAGGTGACAGAAGAAGAGTCATCCCTGCAGGAGACCTAGTCAGAAACCCCAACAACACTTGTACTTCCAGGAAGCTGTTTCTTAAAGATCTTCCTTTCTTTTTCAGGCTGCAGTAAGTCACTTAGATTAACTGATCAACAGATGAGGCTGAAACCCAGAGCTCCTCAAAGTGAATTCCCATACAGCATCATTAGTTACCCTTATGCTAATAAGAGCAATGACTTTCAGTGGGTGCAGTTTTCTATATAGTGGGAAAGAAGTGTCTCTAAGACACACATTCTAATTAAATTTGTTTATTTTTGCTGATTCATGGAATGTACAGAAGGTTCCTCTGTGCATTTATCCCTGCTGTGTAGTGAAGCAAGACCAATGCACAGCAGGGTGATATCCCAAGGCATTCATCAAAGCAAAGCAGGCTTCTGGGTAAATGGCTTGGCTAGGAGTCTGGGACCTGGCTGTAGCTCAGGGCTTTACACCAACCTTGTTACAGCCGTGCAAATAGAGACGAAACCCATGTTCATCACTGCATCAGCTCTTCCTAGCTTTCTATCCCTGAATCTGTGTAGAAATGGGTATGGCTACCAAAATGTGAATCTTCCTTGTTCAGCTAGCCCAGCTTAGGTCCTTCAGAGTAAAGGAGGAGTGGAGAGCTTTTGGCTTTATAGGACTTCATGCAGAGATGTGATGCATTTGCTTGCTGCTGTATGAGGCACCCCAAGGCGAAGTAAATGAAAGACACCATGGATCATCTCAAATGACACTGAGTAAAGGCCCACATGGACAATTGAAATGAGCTCACTGTGTCTAAGGAGCCCCTTGTTGTCTATGGATATTGTCGTGGTTTGACCTTGGCTGGAGGCTGGATGCCCACCAAAGCCACTCTATCACTCCCCTTTTCAGATGGACAAGGGAGAAAATAGATATTGAGAGGCTTAGGAGTCGAGATAAGGACAGGGAGAGATCATTCTGCAATCAGCGTCATGGGCAAAACAGACTCAACACAGAATGAAGGAAAGAAATTCTATAATTTATGACACTGCACTGCACACCCAGTGACATCAGAGTCAGGTAATGAGAAGTGAGACCAGATCTTAAAGTCCTCCCCCGACCCTTTCTTAGAAGACTTCACTTTAGTCATGGTTTTGCTCCCTCCTCACCCCCTTCACTGGTCTTGCTGCCTGCACAGCTCCTTACATCTTCTCACTCCTTTATCTGTTGGCAAAATGCAGCTGCTTGTGTTGTTGGATTTTTTTCTCCTAAACGTGATTCCGAGAGGCACTGTGACCATTGCTGATGGGCTTGGCCGTGGTCAACAATGATTCCAGTCTTGAGTCAGCTGGTGTTTAATCCATGAGGTCCAGGGAAAACTTCTAGCTGCTTCTTGCAGAAGCCATTCCTGCAGCTCCCCTCCTCCACCAGAACCCAACCACACAAAACTGCAATAATATGTAGTCAGTAAAGTTGATGCAGCCCAGAAAGTAATTTGGCTTAGCCTAGAGTGGACAGCTAGTGTCTGGATAACTGAATCACTCCTCAGGCCCCATTAACCGTATTGACTGAATGTCTCTGTTGCAAAAACAGTTTAAGATACCTGACATTCAGGCCTGTGTGGATATATGTGTTTCTTTACTCTTGAACTGATTTCCACCCGAGGCAACATTGGCTTGTCCCCAGGGTAGCAGGTTGACTACAAACCACAGCCAGAATTTCAGCTATGGGTCCGAGCCAAAACAAGTCCATGCCAAGAACTTACTCTTCTTTGCAGGACAGGATCCTGTGGTATGATATCTATAATACAAAAAAGAACAAAAGCTCCCTCAATCAACACATATTTTTGCCAAGTTGTCATTCAATTCTAGTGCAAGCACTTTACTTGGGTGCACAGTTTCTCTTCTGGAAGGGTTAAGTGAAGGAATAAAGACTTTCTAGTAGACTAGGTGAGATAGTAACACCAACAAAAAGACAGACTCAAAAGACTTTATAGCCCACATCAAAGAAAAATGACAGAAGGAAAGGGGAGATGTTGTTGGGAAGAGTCTGGCAAAACAGGAAACTGTAAGTACTGTTTCAAGAAGGATCTGGGCAGGGCATGGAGAAACAAGAAAGCCTTAGATGAACCTGGAAGGAGTGAAATGTTAAAAGTTTTCATGTTTCTAAACCTACTGATACAATAATATAATGCAATCTCTAGAGGTACCTGGTTTCAGTAGAATTTCTTGTATGTGTGCACATAATAACATGAAAAAATGTACACAGAATTGCTTATTATGAATGAAGGTCTGTACTGAGTAAGGTTAAAGAGCTGTCTGGCTTGTCTGGCCTACTAGTATTTTTACTGATACTATAGTTAATGGAATAGAAAACCTGCTTAGCTGTCATCAAGTGGGAACTGACCAAAACACTGCTGGGTGGAAGTCACATTCAAAAGTTACCCAGGAACTTTTCAAGAAAATGCTCCAATTACAATGCAGCAAAGGTTGCAAATATGGCCCTTAGGTCGAGAGTCTCAGCTAGACAAATAAAGGTGGGGGAAAACAGATCTGCAGGAGTAGATCTGGAAAGAACAGTGGGTGAGAAACTGACCTTGACTAAGTATACAACCTCATGCTCTTACAGCAAAGGTAGACACAAGAGGCAGTAACCACCCATGTTATTCAGTAATAATAAGTCTGAAGTTTTGTGAGCACTGCATGTCAAAAAATTTTGGGTTAGCTGGAGAAAGCCCAGGGGAGATCAATTAGAGACATTGTGCTAATGACAAACATCAGAAGATGAGCAGGACTGCAGTGGCTCAGTCTGGGGAAAACTGACAGGTATCAAGTAACGGTGTTCAAGTCATAACAGATAGCTGCAAAAATAGTCAGTTCTCCATGTTCGTTCCACATGAGACATGGTGCAGTGCAGGAATATCTCAGAAAGAAATCTTCATTTAGAAATTAGGAAGCCATTTTTAGCAATGAGTCTAGCTAAATAAGCAAAAAAGAATGTGAGAGGCTAGGAAATGTCTTTTCAAGGAGATGCTGAGTTTGACGCTCATCTGTCCAAAATATGATTCCAGACTGGGACTGGCAGCTGCCTGCCCCCTCCAGCCCTATTTCATTCTGCAGGCCTTGGACAGAGGGATGGCAGAACAGCTCAATACATGTTCATCAACTGAACCTGACAGTCCATTAATACAGCACAGTATCTCATGCTGCCCAAGGATTTGCCTGTATACAGGAAATACAGCAGGGAATTCTGCAAAGAGCACAAAGCTTTGAGAAACTTGCATTTGTTTTCCTTTAAATTTCACTTTCCATTTTCTTTCGGTCTCTCTGTAAGCACAGTGCTCCACACAGACCAATTCTGTTGTGACCCATGGGTTGGTTTCTCGCTGATGAATTGCCTTTTGATTGGCTTCGATTGTCATTTCAATCCTTTCCAAGGGAGTCGAAGGTAGGCAGCTCTAGGTGTTGTTCCCAATTTGCCTTGGCTGAGGAGGACCTTGTTATCTGCAGGGCCCACACAGGGACTGAATGAGGCTGTACTGGGGAATCAATTTGTACTGGCCTTTTCTTTGGCTCATGCAGGGTTAGCTCTGCTGGCCACTGCAGTGCGACAGCTAAAGGTTGTAGTCAGGCATCCACACCCCAGCCACTATTTGCTGGTCTGCATACCGGAAAGAATGATGAGTTTCTCTGAGGGGTTTCTCCACCATAC
This sequence comes from Porphyrio hochstetteri, assembly GCA_020800305.1. NCBI lineage: Eukaryota > Metazoa > Chordata > Aves > Gruiformes > Rallidae > Porphyrio > Porphyrio hochstetteri. The sequence goes on from CM036906.1 coordinate 10,117,210, forward strand.
TGTGATCTATCATATGAGGGCAGGACACTGAAGTATGTATTACATCTTCACCTTGGGGCACTATAGTCTTGGTTGTGGCTGTGTAATGACAGTGAGTCTTGGGATTGCTGCCTATTTCCTTCACAAGGCTAAACTGTAACAAGCGGGATGGTCTAGGCATGCCCTCTGGAGAGGAGAATTTGAGATGGTGAATGCTTGGGTTTTTGTCAGGGCTGGCTTTCCTGCCTCTTATGCAGTGAAGGTCTGTTTTCTTAAGGATGCAAGATGTTATCTTGTCCTGCAGCCACCACGATGTTCAGGGAAAGCCAACAGTATCTGTGCTGAAGTCATTTTCACTTCCTACCTTTTATCTCTTGGCTTCTGGAGGTAGGTGTTTCTACCACCCCAGTAACTGGGTGCCATCTTTTGCATGTGCTTGCCTCTTTCTTTCACTAAAAAAACCTGGTAAAACAGTGATGTAGATCACATACTTTCAAGTACATACAGTTCTTCAAGGTAAAGGTTGCATTTATGTTTGATGCAAGTTAGCAAACATAAAGCTAGTCCCAACAGAGACTAGAGCTGGTTAGGACATGCTGAAGACATTCTCTTTCATTCAGAAAGTTGCCCTTGAAGGTCATGCAGGATTAGAGCCAGAAGATAATGTAGGCAAATACAGAGTGGTGTCTGAGATGTTTCAGTTCTGTGGATAGACACAGCTTTGCTCCCAGATGTCATTCCAGTATTTTTTGTATCCTTCATGTTCTCTGTGTCATCAAAAATAACTATTGGTGATCAATGCTGCATAAAAAAATGACAGTGATACTTACCTGAACTTCAATGTCTACATTCATATTTAGATAAATCAATAGGTGTTTTAAGTATGTATGTACCAAATGAGCAATTTCATCTACCTCATAAGGGCTGTGCGAAATTACACATGGATTTTAGCATCTATTCGGCATGTAAGAGCATAGAATATGTTTTTATTTTGCTTAAATATGCCTGAAACACCCAGGTTTAGACCATAGAATCATAGAATGGTCTCGGTTGGAAGGGACACCAAGGATCATACCGTTCCAAATCCCCTGCCACAGGCAGGGCCACCAACCTCCAGACCTGGATCTACACAAGGTTGCCCAGGGCCCCAGCCAGCCTGGCCTTGAACACCTCCAGGGATGGGGCATCCACCACCTTTCTGGGCAGCCTGTTCCAGCACCTCACCACTCTCTCTGTAAAGAACTTCCCCCTAATATCTAATCTAAACCTTCCCTTCTTTAGCTTTAGTCCATTCCCCCTTGTCCTGCCATTGTCTTTCCTTTTAAAAAGTTGAATCCCCTCCTGTTTCTCTGCTCCCTTCAGGTACTGGAAGGCTGCAATGAGGTCCCCCCACAGCCTTCTCTTCTCTAGGCTGAACAAGCCCAGCTCCCTCAGCCACTCTTCATAGGGGAGGTGCTCCAGCCCTCTAATCACCTTCGTGGCCTCCTCTGAACCCTCTCCAACAGTTCCACATCCTTCTTGTATTGGGGCCCCCAGATCTGGACACAGGACTCCAGATGGGGCCTCACGAGGGCAGAGTAGAGAGGGACAATCACCTCCCTGTCCTTGCTGGCCACCCCTCTTCTGATAGAAAGATGTTCAGGTTTAAAATATTGGAATTCAGTAAAGTATTTTAAATTTTTTCTTTGTCTTTTTACGTGGTTGGCTTACATCTCGGTGTCTACACCTCTCTGTGGGAATGGTCATGCTGACAAATGGAAGTTTGCTTTCCTGAGGAGCAACGGCTTGCTGTTCCAATGCAGCAATGACCGATAGTGCTACTGTTATGCCAAACACAGGGAAGAGAAAGCCAGTACAAACAACCCCACATTTTGAGAAGTACTTGTTTACATTGTTTCAATGACAGGAAAATTATTTTCTCTAGCCATTACTTTATATTTCAGTCTTGCTCACATATGCTGTTTTTAACTTGGATACATTTTTAACTGGTGTAACTGCAAGACAGTCAAGTGTCATCTGGAATGGCTAAAGACAGAATTAAGTCTGAGTAGCTACAAAAAGAGATACCTGAAAGATGGGGAAGAGCAAAAATGGAGATATGGATGTAATGGACAACAGAGCACTTTGGTCTAGAAATTGATTATTCTTTTGGGGTAACTAGTTCTTGTCTGTTAGGCATTTTCTGCTGCTCACGTCTTGTTAATGGCTGAGTTTTAAGAGATGAGGTTATTGAATCCAAAATTAGTGTAAAGAAATGTAATTTGACAGATGAACTATATGAACTAACAGCGTGATAGAAGAATAAAACAAAGGACTTAACAGGAAAAAAAGACCTGGAAATTCAGAATACATCACTCATGAGCTCGGTAGGATGACTGCATGCAGTGGAGCTAATCCTAAAGGAATATTTGCTCTCTGAAATTAAATGTAGGGTAAAGACCATTGGGAAGTACCTTGTACATGATTTAAGGGGCCTTTATAATTTTCCTAAAACTAAAAAACTAACAGGTTTGAGTGTTGGCCAATTTGACAACCACAGAAGCATAAAAGGGTTCTTCTTTAGCTCACATACAGCATGGGATTTAATTGTTTTGATTTCTCTTGTCACTCCACCAGTTTCATTAGAAGCTGTGTACATGGATCTGCCTTTGATTCACTTCCTAATGAGGTAAGACAAGGTAAAAACCCATGTATGTACCCGAATCCGAAATAACATGAATGATTTCCCCAGGTCACCTGGATTTTCAATTTTAACTGTGTTGAACAGACAGTCTCTGACTTGCAAGGTTAATATATCCATAATCTTGAGCTCAGGCCAGTAATAGAGGACAGTAATAGAGCTTTTTAATAATAAAGCTTTGGTGAGTTTATTTCAGGCTGGTGCTTGCATTCAGGGGTCCTTGCCTGGGCCACATTCAGCTCTTGCTGCTTAAAAAGCACTGGGTGGTCAAGATTGTCACAGGTTAGGAACTGAATTTGGACAGGTTTCCATGAGCTCCTGCCACATGTCTAAATCACCCCAACTGAAGCATGGAGATATCAGTCAGTCCATCTATGTTTTCTTTGTGGCACCAGAGGCATGAAGGTTGCTTTTGGTACTAACACCAAACCAAATTGATTGTGAAGGCATATAAAGAGACTAAAGTGATAATACGGTTAGTTCAGACCCTGTAGGTAAGTGCTTAAAGCTACCCAGGTTGAGCCTTGGCCCAGGTCTGTTCACTTCCTGACAGACTGGTGTGAGCCTTTCTTTCTCCCAAATGACTGTTCCTGCAGTGGCCACCTATGCTCAGACTAGGAGTGCCACTGCTAGAAGGACCACTCAGTTTTTTCAGATCTCAAGAAAAAACAAGTGGGATCCCAAGTCATCCCAAGTGGGATCTTTGGGGAAATCGAGACCTTGGGGGCAACTGAAGACATCAGACAGCCCTGGGTACCAAACTTTCCCCATGGTAGGGAGATGGAGTCAGAGGCAGTGAATATCTGTCCAGACCTGCTCAACAATATCCCAGCAGAAGGCAAGTATTTCACCTGAAATGGAGACTTTTCTTCTATGGGATTGAAAATCTGCCCCCCACATCCATGCAGAGAGAAATGTTATTGAGGTCTGGATTGATATAGGACTTTTTAAAAGGGTAGATAGAGGCAAGACAAGGGGGAATGGACTAAAGCTAAAGAAGGGAAGGTTTAGATTAGATATCAGGGGGAAGTTCTTTACAGAGAGAGTGGTGAGGTGCTGGAACAGGCTGCCCAGAGAAGTGGTGGATGCCCCATCCCTGGAGGTGTTCAAGGCCAGGTTGGCTGGGGCCCTGGGCAACCTTGTGTAGATCCAGGTCTGGAGGTTGGTGGCCCTGCCTGTGGCAGGGGAATTGGAAGTGTATGATCCTTGATGTCCCTTCCAACCCAGACCATTCTATGATTCTGTGATTCCTTTTCTCCTTCTGCCTATGTGAGAGCAAAAAAAGTGTGGGTATGACCATCTACACGTTTTTTTTCTCGATCTCAGTTTTAACTTACAGCTTTTCTGTACACAGCAGATAACACCAGTTTCATTCTGGAAATAAATTTCTTACGTACCATGTATGGGGTATCATAAACTAGCATATGAATTGATTAAATTTCCTGACTTATGGTCAGTTGTTTGAGCAATTTTTATCCCAATGCAATAGCACAGGGTCTTTAACAAAGCAAGATAGGTCTGTTGCCTCAATTTGTCGGAAAATGGTTTGGAAACTGTCAGGTCTTGTCTGTGGCCTGCAGGAGTCAAAAAAACACAGACTACTTTGTGTTTTAAATTTGCAATAGCTGCTAATTCTGCCAGGAGCAAAATAAAAGTCACTTCTGTCCCAGCCTTCCAAGGCTGTCATTGTATTTACTGAGGTAAATTTGGAGTCATCCCATAAAGCTTATGCAGCCACGTTAGTGACTAGAGCGGGAGAGTCTTATCTAAGGCATCCGAGGAAAAGGGTTAGCAACTTCATGATTTGCTGCTTGACTTTCATCAATCAGTGTGTTTCTTTCTGTGTAAAGAATTAATCTTACTGACAATAGCTTGTCTTATCTCAGTTAGGTTTTGCTATAACAAGCAGCCTGGTTGCAGGAAAAAAATACTGTGAGAAATCTTCGCTTTGGTTGTTATAGGATTGTGCAGATATAAGACACTTAAATAATCATTCCCCAGTGTGGGGCTCACAAAATGGCAACATTTTCTACAGTGGTGGGAGATTAAATCACAGTAATCAACACAACCTTTCTAAGCAGCCTGAAATTGCAGTGGGAAATCTCTTTTCCCTTCCATCAACTGTTAATAAACAGAGTGAAATTCACCTGGGTAATGTAGTTACCTACAACATAAACGCCCATAGCTAAGCCTCCCCATTACATTCAGGGAAAGGGCTGGTCAGTAAAATCAGTGGCATTTAGGATGCAGTTTGTCTTGTCCTAAGCCATATGGTCCCCATTGACCCTATTGACTCAGGTTTGATTCAGTACTGGAGGTTTGGACAACAGGTAAGATGTAACAAAGCTGGAACACATCAGTTACGTCAGCTGTACCTGTATTTCAGTGTGGTAATAGGTACTTGGAACACATTGTGTGGAGAGTTGGCATCTCATCTATCTGTCCCCAGAAACAAACCTGGCATTGTCAGCCTGTTCTTGAATGGTCTGTAGCTCTCCCAGATTTGGGAGCTGGGGGTGGTGGTGTACTTTTGTTCTTCTCAGCTCCATTGTACAGTGACACCCCCAAGATCTGCTGCAAGTGCAAATGCATTTCAGACATAATTAGAAAGACCCGTAATGGGCTAAAGAGGGTTTATTTCCCTTCACACTAGGAGTTTATTTGCTTCAGGGTGAGCTGTGGGTACAATTCTGAAAAGGTCAGCAGCGCAGCAAGGAGAGTGAATCACTTTTATAGCCAAATAAAGACTGACAGTGACCATGGAATGATGCTTCCCATCCATGGAGGGTGGTGGCCCTACATGTGTTACTTTGGTAGGGATTGATTCTGAATCCATATTTGCAGTAGTGGAGGGTAGCTGTGACACTGCAGTGCAATCAAGGAAAGTAGAATATGCATGGAGAAGAAGGTGAAAATCATAATGCTGCAGAGGCAGGTAAAAAGGTCTCTTGACTAACCTGGAGGGAACACAGATGCAAATAGAATCATAGAATCACCTGGGTTGGAAGGGACCCTTTGGATCATTGAGTCCAACCATAGCCTAACCCTGACCAGTCCACCTCTAGATCATGCCCTTAAGGACTTCGTCTACACACCTTTTAAATACTTCCAGGGATGGTGACTCTACCACCTCCCTGGGCAACCTGTTCCAAATTGGTAGATAGAAACTGAAAATGCTGTCATCACAGAATAACCAGTGTTTGCTTCAGCTGCCTTTCTTCCTGAGACACCAAACCAGTATGGTTGCTGAACTTGACTCTGTCCTCTAGACTTTGTGGCTACAAAAGGAGTACAAAATCATTTTACCTTCACAGTAGATCTAACAGGATCCAATCCTTTTTTTTTTTTAATTAATATTCAGTCAATCTTTTTAAGTAGTTTTAAAAGGTTAAATAAAAATAAGGAGGAGTTAAAAACATATCGCTAAGAGAAGTAGCATATAGTTTATACACGGTACAATCCCATCACTTTAGCGAATCTGTTGACCTCTTGGATTCTTAACCATCATAACCACTGACCAAAACCATTTATTGATAGTCATTAATCATTTATTATCTCTGCCTGAACTGTTTCTAAATGTTCCAGTAATATAAATTGTTCTTTCTTTCAAAATTCAATAGTGCAGCTGAGCTTTACCTGCAGTGCTCTCTTTGTCCAGCATTTAATATGTTTAAAATCCCCTTTGAGTAAAAATTTCTGCAGAAAGTCATTAGAAGGAGAGTGTTCTTCACCACACTAATCCCCCATGCATGTATCTCTGTTAATTGAACTACTTTTCTAGACAATGCAGTAATTATAGTTCATTCAAGATCATCAGAGAACTTTGCTGTTATTTTACCCTGCCATTTTCTCAATCAGTGTGCAGTCTCTCGAGTATAATAGGGAGCTCCTTCCTTGAATTACAGGGCAGAGGTATGAAATATATTGTCATGTCAGTGCTGGGACCACACACCATAGCCATCCACATTCTTTGTGTAGTACCATTTTGCACAATTCCTTCCCTCCATGCAGGCACAGCCCAGGCGGACCACGCTGAGCAACCTGCTTGTATGGCACCTGCCCTGGCCAGCACCTTTGTGTGTCAAATCAAGTCAGCGTGGCTTTGTTTCTGCTGAAGGCAGTGTTCAGATGCCCATTGTTTTGACCAGTGACTGGGAAAGGAGTCAGATTTAGCAAGTGCAGCACGGGTGGCTTCCTCAACTTGGAGGTGTTCTGTTTCATAGCTCAGAGATATCACAGATGAATATTGCCCAAACATGAAAATCAGCTCAGTCAGAGTGGAGAAACAGGATAAGGGAACAAGACTTCATGTTACAAGGTTTTTGCTGTGTTAAAAAAGTGAGTGGGCTTTTGCAGTGATAATTTTTCCAGGTCTTTTAATTTATTTGATCATTAAAGCTGCTTCACTTCCTAAGTTATGTAATTCTGGATATAATTATTCTGGAGAAAAGCCATCTGTTTAGCTATTAATAAATAGTCACCTCTTAACCTGTCAGTGTTGAATACTTGTTAAAACACATATTTGAGCAATGTGCATGCATGGAGAGAGGTTATCAAGTGTATATTGGATGAGAGTTTTGAGGGAGAGAATAGATAAATGCAAGCAGTAACAAAATAATTTTCAAGGTGAATTAGGTAGGGGCCACAAAATTCATTGCTGTTTACCATCAGCACACTTCAAAACACATCTCCAGTATCTGATGCTTTTCACATTAACACAATAGACTCCAAAGAAAAATTTCAACAGGGAACTGAAGCCTGCCTAAGAACAGTGATGGCTAAAGATTGGTTGGTTTGTTTTTTCCCCTAATGGTCTATGTGATACATACAGAGCTGGATCCAAAATGCTAAACGTTAAACACAGAAGCAGTTGGCAGTGTTGGTGAACCAGAACTCCAGATGCAAATCAGGACGGATACCTGAATCTAGGTGTTGGTTTGGACCCTTGTGAATGTCTGGAAAAGCTATCTGCAACCTGTCAATCCCCTCAGCAAACAAGCAAGGGACTGAGCAAGCTCTCATTCGTTCTGATTTTTCTAGCACCAGGGTTATGCTTAGTATAAGGAAGCTATGCTATGGTTTCTGTTGCTCCCTACATTCCCTTCTAGCACCTTTGACTGATGTTTGCCTTGGTAGCACTAGCTGCCAACTCCTTGTCCTTGGAGAAATGCTGCAACTCCTCCGAGGAGAACAAGGTAGAAACACAGCTGCTGGGCCCCAGATCCTGCAGAGCTTCACTGAATTGATTTGTGATCAAGTGGGTAAGCTATTTGCTTGCAAAGGAGGCTGGAGAAGCTTGCAGAGCTCTCATCTTGGCAGATGAGTCAGATCTCACAGAGCTGCTATTGCTTTGTAAGCTGGGAGCTTTCCGCCCCTTGGTAGCTATAGATTGCTTGAAATTATTTTGGAGTGGCTCTCAAGATTTTGCCATCAAGGTTGTCATCTTAAGGGAGAAGCTCCAGAGAGAGAAAGAAGCTGAAGTGAATCAGGCAATGGTAGAGTCTGAGCTCAATTCACTGAGCTTTTATAGTCATCCTGACCTCCATAAAAGTTCTCCATTTCAACTTTTGTCTGCTTAGGAAAAAAACTATAGCCTTAAGTTGGAGAGATTCTTTTTTCTTTAGCCATAAATAAGCCAAATCTATCAATACTTGACAATAAAACCACACTTAGCATTTGTTGTTGTTGCTACCTGCCAGGTCATGAATAAAATCTCTCCTTGCCACTCATTTCATTAAAGAACTGACAACTTTTTCCCACTCCACTGTTATTTGTTTGAGGGGTAGTGTAGAGATCTGAAATTTACTGCTGAAATTTTTAAGATGAAAGTAGGTATGATTTAATTGACTGCTCTGGCTATTGAACTTTTAAGCTGCATCTTGGACAGGATACTGTTGAGATACCCTTCTGAATCCCATTTTGTAGCTCTTTACCATTCACCTCTAAAGAGTAATGAGCTTATAAGTGAGATCTGTCCAGAAAGTTGTAATGGTGTATAGCATTTTTAATCAGTCTTTAAAAATGTATTTTCTAATCAGATCCTAAGCAAAGGAACAAAAATAATACTCTGAATCTCTGATGGTCTTGTAATTGTTTTAGCTTAGAAATGAGAAAAAGCATCGGTAATTAAATGTGTTTAAAAAAAAGGGTAGATGAGGTACTTAGGGATATGGTTTAGCATGGGACAGGAATGGTTGGACTTGATGATCTTAAAGGTCTTCTCCAACATAGTCATTCTGTAATTCTGTAATTCTGTAAAATTATTTTGCTTCATTATAGGTGATAGCTTGGCCTTTGGAATTAAAAAAAATGTGGAGTGGAGTTTTGTAGCTTTTTGGTATGAAAGATTAAAGGCTTCATGAACATGTACGTAGCGTTACGCTGAGTTTCTGGTGGTAAACATCTCCCTGTGTTCAGTCTGGCAACTAAAAATATAATGGTCTCTGAAGCTGCCATTATGTTCCATCATGTCAATGGTCCATAGATTAAGAACTGGCACAAGCAGGCTGAAGAGCCCTAAAGGAGCTGTAATAGCCAATCTTGTCAGCAGTCAGATACTGAGGATTAAAGTAGGAGAGCACTGAACCACATATATTACCTTCCAGTCCTCCGCTCTTTCACCTTTTTTAGGCTGATAGGCTTGTCAACTTTTGGAAGCTTAGCAACTACTGGTAAAAACTGGAGGTCTCTGTGATGTAACAACTTCTGTGGGACAGAACTGTTGCTAAGTGTGGTGGTGGTTTCTCCATTGCCAATGTGTTTGTCTGTGATCATTCCATTGCCATAATATGGCAAATTCACCCTTCCTTGGCCAGACCACTGGGCTGTTGACTAATGGGGTTGCCAATCAAGAGGTCCCTGGTTCATATCCAGATGACCCCTCCATGTAGATAGAAAATCAGAAGGGTTAAAGCCCAACTATAACTCAGATTGGCCAATTCTGTGAAAGATAATAAAAAAATCTTTCTACAGATACATCAACAGCAAAAGGAGGGCCAAGGACAATCTCCAGCCTTTACTGGGTGCAGGGGGAATATTAGTAACAAAGGATGAGGACAAGGATCACAGAATCACACAATCACAGAATCGTAGGGGTTGGAAGGGACCTCGAGAGATCATCGGGTCCAACCCCCCTGCCAAAGCAGCTCCCTAGCTCATATTGCACAGATAGGCGTCCAGACGAGTCTTGAATATCTCCAGAGAAGGAGACTCCACCACCTCCCTGGGCAGCCTGTCCCAGTGCTCTGTCACCCTCACTGGGTAAAAGTTCTTCCGCATGTTGGTGCGGAACTTCCTGTGCTCCAATTTACAGCCATTGCCCCTTGTCCTGTCCCCACAGACCACTGAAAAGGGGTTGGCCAATTCCCCCTGCATCCCATACTTAAGATATTTATAAACATTAATTAGGTTCCCCCTCAGTCTTCTTTTCTCCAGGCTGAACAGCCCCAGCTCACTCAGCCTTTCCTCATACGGGAGATGTTCCAGGCCCTTAATCATCTTCGTAGCCCTTCTCTGGACTCTCTCCAGGAGATCCCTGTCTTTTTTATACCAGGAAGCCCAGAAGTGGACACAATACTCCAGGTGGGGCCTGACCAGGGCAGAGTAGAGGGGGAGGATCACCTCCCTAGACCTGCTGGCCACACTCTTCCTGATGCATCCCAGGATCCCATTGGCCCTCTTAGCCCCCAGGGCACACTGCTGGCTCAAAGCTAACCTGTCATCAACCAGGACCCCCAGGTCCTTCTCCACAGAGCTCTTCTCCAGCAGCTCATCCCCCAGCCTGTACTGATACAGACGGTTATTCCTCCCCAGGTGCAAGACTTTACACTTGCTTTTATTAAACCTCATCTGGTTTCTCCCTGCCCAGCTTTCCAGCCTGTCCAGGTCTCGCTGGATGGCAGCGCAGTGTTCCTGCGTGTCAGCCACCCCTCCCAGCTTTGTATCATCAGCGTACTTGCTGAGGGTGGATGCTATTCCCTCATCAAGGTCGTCGATGAAGATATTAAACAGGACTGGACCCAACACCGAGCCCTGGGGAACACTGCTAGTCACAGGCCTCCATTCAGATTCTGTTCCACTGATCACGACCCTCTGAGCCCGGTCCGAAAGCCAGTTCTCAACATGAGATGAGGATGAGATACTTAATTCCCTCTTTGCCTCAGTCTTTAATAGTAAGGTGAGGTCTTCCCTTGTTATTCAGCCTCATGGAGCTGGAAGACAGGGAGGAAGAGCAGAACAAATCACTGGTGATACAGGAGGAAATGGTTAGAGACCTACTTGGCCAAGTAGACATTCACAAGTCTATGGGGCCAGATGGGTTCCACGTGAGGGTATTGAGGGAGCTGTCAGATGTACTTGCCAAACCCCCTTGCATCATCTACCAGTAGTCCTGGCAGACTGCGGAAGTTCAGCTCTACTGGAGGCTGGCAGATGTTACAGCCATTTACGAGAACGGTTGGAGGGAGCATCCAGGAAACTACAGGCCTGTCAGTCTGACCTCAGTGCCGGAGAAGATCGTGGAACAGGTTGTCTTGAGTGCACACCCATGACAACCAGGTGATCAGGCCCAGTCAACATGAGTTTATGAAAGGCAGGTCCTGTCAAACTAACCTGAACACCTTCTATGACAAGATGACCCGTTTAGTGGATGAGGAAAAGGCAGTGGATGTAGTGCACTTGGACTTCAGCAAAGCCTTTGACATCATTTCTCACAGCATTCTGCTTGACAAACTGGCTACTACTGGCCTGGACAGGTGCACACTCTGCTGGATAAAAAATTGCCTGGATGGCTGAGCCCAAAGAGTTGTGGTAAATGGAGCCAAATCCAGCCAGTCACATGTGGGTCCAGTCCTGGGTCCAGTCCTGTTCAATATCTTTATCAATGACCTGGATGAAGGGATCAAATGTTCCCTCAGTAAATTTGCAGATGACACTAAGCTGGGAGGAAGTGTCAATCTGCCTGAGGGTAGGGAGGCTCTTCAGTGGGAGCTGGACAGGCTGGCTGGGCTGAGACCAGCAGGATGAGGTTCAACAAAGTCAAGTGCAGAGTCCTGCATTTGGGACATAATAACCCCATGCAGCGCTACAGGCTTGGGGGAGACTGGCTAGAAAGCTGCCTGGCAGAGAAGGACCTGGGGGAGTTGGTTGACTGCTGACTGAATATGAGCCAGCAGTGTGTCCAAGAAGTCCAATGGCAGCTTGGCTTTTATCAGAAACAGCATGGCCAGCAGGTCCAAGGAAGAGATTGTGCCCCTGTACTCAGCACTGGTGAGGTCACAACTCGAGCACTGTGTTCAGTTTTGAGCCACTCATTACAAGAAAGACACTGAGGTCCTGGAGTGTATCCAGAGAAGGGCAAACAGGCTGGTGAGGGGCTGGAGAGCAAACTTTACAAGGAGTGGTTGAGGAAGCTGGGGTTATTTAGCTTGGAGAAGAAAAGGCTGAGGGGAGACTTTATCACTGCCAACAATTACCTGAAAGGAAGTTGTAGAGAGAGGGTGTTGGTCTCTTCAGCCAAGCGAGAGGTGATAGGACGAGGGGGAATGGACTCAAGCTGTGCCAGGGCAGGTTCAGATTAGACATTAGGAAAAAAAATTTCTTCACCAAAAGGGTTGTCAGGCATTGGAACAGGCTGCCCAGGGAGGTGCTTGAGTCACCAACCCTGGATGTATTTAAAAGGCAGGTAGACAAGGTGCTCAGTGATATAGTTTAGTAGAGGACAGGTATGGTTGGACTCGATGATCTCAAAGGTCTTTTCCAACCTAGTGATTCTGTGATTCAATGACAGTCTCTGCTTCCTAGGTCTATTTGTCAGTCTGCTCAAGTGCTGCTGTGCTCCTCATGGGGTCTACTGGAGGCATGTACATAAGTGACGAAGTACAAGATGATGTCCAGTGCTTGATCCAAGCTCGATCTGTATAGAGACAGTTCAAACTTTCCTGTGTGGAGCTGGTTTAATGAAAGCTCTGGCAGATGCTGAGCAGCAGTGGTGCTCTTGCGCTGCACCTCGAGTATTTTCTCTAGGAAAGTTAGCAGAGCAGCACTGTGCAGGAACAGGCTTTGCTGCAGGTCTGTATGTCAGTGTGCATTCGCCTTTGCAGTCCTTTGGGACTGCAGGGGACTGGAGTGGCCAGTGGCTTTGTAAGAACTAATCCAGATTTCACAGGGCGGGAGCTGAAAGCTGATGAGTCCTGCTAGACCCAGACTGACTCCATACAGAGCCAGGCAGAGGTCTTTGTAACTTCTGTTCATATCACCAATTCCTTCTGTCAACCCCATTGCCTGAACCCACCAGTACCTTGGGTAACAGTGTGGGTGTTTAAGCTAATAACCTCTCATGCCATGACATTTGCAAGACAGTTTTTGACTCAATATAAGAAATTAAGTGAAATAGCAATTGCTCATTTAATGTTTTTAATGGGATCCACTTTAAGCTTTTATAACGAGATAACATTTACCTTTGGCCACTACTGATGTGGAGCAGGTCCAGCCCCATGAGCTACATGGGAAAGCATCTATATCTGTTGCTGAGCATCTGAGCCAGACATTCCCTAGTGACATGGATTTACAATCCTTAATCCTGCAAATAAATCCAAAAAAGCAGAGTTTTATGACCAGGCCAGTACTTGCTGAAGGCTGTGAGGTTTCTATGAGAAGGGGCAGGGACCACAGTCAGGACTTTCAGGAAGAAATTTTTTATGCATATCAGGTACATTCGTACTACTGCAGAACGCTGCATGATCCAGATCTCAGGGTGTTCAGGCACAGAAAGTCAGGACTATGGACTTCAGTATTGTCCTGGTTTCAGCTATGATGGAGTTAAACTTTTTTTTTTAGCAGTGAATGGAATGCCATGTTTGGGTGTTAGCATGAGAATAGTGCTGATAGCACCCTGATGTCTCCGATTTGTTGCCGGGCAATCAAGTACCTATCTCAGCTCTGCATACTTCCTTACTAGTGAGAAAGGAGGGGACACAGCCAGGACAGGTGACTCGAATTGGCCAAAGAGCATATTCCATGCCAGTTACGTCATGCTGAGTTTAAGTGGGGACTGGGGGGAAGAGGGGGAGACAACGCCAGGACGTGCAGTTTCTGGGGTGGTCGGGTTGTCCGGGACGGGCTCTAAGCTGTGCGGCCTGAGTTGTGTGGTTTGGTGAGAAATTGAATTGTGTATCACCAGTTTCATCTATTTTGTGCTTTAAACTTATGTTATTGTTATATCTAGTTTTCTGTTATTGTTTAGTAAACTATCCTTATCCCAACCTGCGTGGTTCTGGTTTCTAGGTTGTGGTTTATTTTCCTCCTTTCTTCCTTCCCTTTTCCCCTTCCCCCAACTTTCCTTCCCCCTTCCTTTTAAAAGTACAAGCGACTGTGTGGGGTGCGGCCCCTGGCTGGGGCAAAACCACGACAAGTATCAAAGCTTGATCTTTGCCATTTATATCTTAGTAAAAGCTTAAATCTGTTCTGTCTGGCCTAGTTCACAAGCTAATTATGATTTCTAGTCACATCTCCTACTTGCTCCATTTGCTCTTATGGATCAGGTAACTGAGTCACAATCTCCTCTTCTCTCCCCACCTCTCCCTTCTTTTTCCTAAGTTCAGTAGGAAAATAATTTAATTCCAGGTTCACAGCAGTTACATTTGTAATCTCATCTCTCTTTTTTTTTTTTAATTTTTAATTTTCTAATTTATGGGGCACTATTGAATTAATGTTGCCTTTATTAATCTAGCATCATTTAGCCTCTCCATATTCCTTGGAAAAGACAAGGGAGAACTTTTAACTAAAAGTCATTCTACCATTACTATATTTTTCCTCATCTGCTCAGGCATGAGCTTCAAGATCTGAAAGGATCCTCCAAAGCCTACTGCAGAGGTAGAGAGAGAGAGAGACATCTTTCTGCAGTGAGAAATCCAGTCTACCTATCCTAGTGATCTGTATCAGTCCTTTGTGTTAGGATGTTTGCATATAATTTCCAGTCAAAACTTTCTGACCACTTTTAAATCTCCTTCTGTATTTTTTTAATGATAGATAAACATTTCCTATTTTTTTCTTTTCTTACAGCCTGCATTTAGTTCCAGTATGCCTTAGAGACCAATACACATTTACTCCACTTCTCTCAACCAAAATCAATTAGGAATTACATAAGAGAGGTAACTATGGTTATAAAAAGAGCCCTTCACCCTGAAAGAAGGATTCTTACACAGTTTTTAGTACAATAGGATTGAAAGAGACCTTGTTTTTTATATCCAATCATTTGCAGCTATACTTTATAGACTAAATCATAATCGTGCTGCATGTGTCCACTGCCCCTTTTGTAACGGGGCCAGAGCTACTGTCATCTAATTGCTACCAATTTTGTAACCTAAAATTTTCATTTCCTTTTTTTTTTGTTGTTATTTTTGGGAAAGGATTATTTCTTAACCTAAACAACTTCTTTTTCTTGTCAGTGTTTCTACTTATATCATTATTTTTGTTTTTCTTGTTCAGGGGATTGATGGTTTCTTGTATCAAATAACACAGGTTCTGTCATGTTGATGTTTATAGCTTTCTGCAGTAAGACAGATGTATATGAAATGCCAGGACTGCAGTATCAATTCAAGCAAATGGTTTTGAAGTACTGTGGACTTCTGTATTAGGTAGACCTCCCTGTCCCTGTGCAGTCTAAAAATTCACCCTCTTTACTGTGTTCACCACAGACAACCCTCATATCCCCACAATAGGTGTCAAAGTGTGTTGTCCACACAGAATCACAGAATTACAAGGTTGGAAAGGACCTTTAAGATCAAGTCCAACCATTTCTGTCCTATGCTAAATTGTACCTCTAAGTACCTGATCTACCCTTTTTATAAACATATCCAGGGACTCAACCCCCTCCCTGGGCAGCCTGTTCCATGTCCTGACAACTCTTCCAGTGAAAATTTTTTCCTAACATCTAATCTGAACCTGCCCTGGCTCAGTTTTGTGCCATTTCCCCGTGTCCTATCTCCTATCTCATGCGTTGCAGATGAGAAAGCAAGGTGGAGTCTCAAGTCACAGAGAGAGTCCTTGATGGACCAGGCAGCCTCGGCACACAAAGTCCCTGGCTGCTGGAATATCCTCCCTCCCTTCTGAAATTTTCGTTGCTGCTTAAGGGATTTGATTCTCAGTTCTCATTAAATTAAATGGGATGAGGGCATCCAGACATCTGAAGTTGCTCTGAACATCTCAGCTGTAAAAGACAGCTTATTAGGCCATTTCCCCCATATCTTACAAGCAGAAAAAGAAGATCCGTTGTGAGTGAGAGAGACCAGTACATCATCATAAATAAGAGAAATGACTACTACTTTGAAATTCAATTGTAACTTCGTATTAAATTTAATAATGCATACACTTTAACTTCATTTTGCTCTTATTAAGAGAAAAGAAATTGGCCCAGGAAAGCAAGCAAATAATTAAATAGAAATATTAAAAAATGCATGAACAGTATGGAGCTTAAATGTGTATCACTTTTATAGCAGCGGGCATGATTTAGAAGCTGAGTCCCGGAAAATGAAGCATTCTTCAAGCTTTTGAAAGCTCTCTAGGAATTCTAGCATCAGAAATGAGTTTTCACAGTGCCAGTATCTCTAGAGACATGAGCTTGCTTATTATTTCATGGTCCCCAGCATGGGCTATATTAAACACAGGAACACTGGGGCAGAGTCCACATTAAGTGATAGAAAAGGCGACAACATAGCACTGGAAATACCTGAGCTGCCTTTAAATTAGCTACCTGGGATGTTAGCATCCCACTTCTCAGCAAGCTGAGGGAAGGCAGGCTGTTTTCCAACAAATACGGGTAGCTGAAGCTGAAATTTAAAGCAGAATAAAAGTTATCAGTGCCCTGCACTGATTGCCCAACGGACCAGCTCTACCCAAGCACATGAGGACCAACGTTTAAGTTCTGAAAATAGAGATGTCACGAAGGCCACTGTGCCAAATTCCAGGGCTCTCTAAGGGCCTCCAATGCTACAAGAAATTTGCCTGAAGAGCTTGAAGTGGAGCCAATGGAACTGTTTTCAGCCAGTTTTGTCTTTATAAATATATCCAAACCTGACCTCTTTGAGGCCTCCTCACATTCACTGCTCAAAGATTTTCCAAACTCTACAGATCTCTTTTTCCACAGAGATAATCCTTCTTCAGCCAGAAAGTTTTCTGTCCTCACACTGGGTGGAGAAGACAAGACAAGAAAAGGACAGGGCACTTTTAAATACACAGAGAGAAATACGTAGTTTGACTGACCTCTCACTTTTATACCTGTTTAAGGCTTTCTTAGTCTTTCAACAAAATCCATTTGTGGTAGATAAACATTATCTGGATGTTCCAGATCAAATCACTGCAAAAAAATGTAAATCTTGACATTGACATGGCCAGAATTATCCTATTAAGGATGACTGAACATCATTCCTTTCATAGGACTAAGTCATCTTTTATATTTAGAGCACCAGAAGTGCTATTGCAAGGCCAGGCAGACAGGCAAGCTACTGCAGTGTTATCTCTGCAAAAGCTGTTCACCTTGATGGCTGAAATAAGCTTTACAGTATCAATGCTCCTCTCTACTTCCTTTCCTCTGATGTGGAACATCACATTACATACCTATTCTACCTGCTGATTATAAAGTCCATGTGGGAAAGGACATCCTTTTGAAATTTCCCCAAAATGATGACCCATTCTGCTTTAGAATAACTTCAGTGCTGCTGCCAGTGATTCAACATGGTACACAAGCTTTTGGGCTTGGCTATGTAAGCTTTGCCTCTGAGTCTTGTTTTCCTAAGCATCATTATTGGTAGATGACATGCTCGTTTGTATCCGGAGGCATTCCTATGCAACACAAAAGGGCTAGGAGGTTAAATGCCAGGAAACAGGAGCACCAGAAGTTAGTAACTACTACTAGCTTTTAGTGTTGCTACTAAATTGGGTAAGATGGATTGGTTAAAGGCAGCCAATACAAATAGCAAAAGCAGTTCAGGCAAAACAAACGTGCAAAAAAGCCAAACTTAGTCAATGCTTTTAGGGAATCTGTAACAGACAAGAGTGAAAGTATTGATCAAAGTAAATGCTACACAAAGGAAAATAAAAATGGCATGAGGTCAGATCATTGAAAATCAGCTGTGTGAAAGACTGGCTTAGCAAGTGGAGCCAGAGGGTTAGCAAAAGTGTGGAGTTCAACAAGGGAGCTGAGAACCTCTACTGTTGTGGTGGTTCAGCCTCAAACAGTGGCCAGTACCAGGACAACTGTCCATTGTACTTTACAGCTAGAAGATGGGTTGAGTTTCATAGTTGATAATGACAGTGACAAGCAGCAGGCTAACCATCCTGCAGGGGTAAGTCTAATTTTGAAGTGACAGCATAGGCCAGACAAATGGTCTGTGAGATTGTTGCTGTAACTATGGGTGAAGTTAAAAGACTTTTCACCCCTTTGTTCTGCTGGGTAGGATGTTATTCCCCTTAGTGACATGGTGCTTTATTGTTGGAGGGTGCCTAGTTTGGACCGGCTATTTGCTAGCGAGCACAGAGGCTCTGGGAATAAAATCCAATCCTTGATTTAGTGCCAATCTCTACAGATTGCTGCAGATTTCCAAACAGGTGAACATTAGGCATGGCAATACATGGCCTGAGACTGAAATAAAGCATGACATGACTTCATTTCTGACTCAGTCTTACAATGGGGACAAACCATATGAGGATGACATAACCGAAGGCAAAAGAACAAAAACATAAAGCCATGGCTCCTGCATTTCACAGTCCAACAAACAGAACACCAGGAAATCCTTTTTAGCAATCACAGCAGGAACAATATCTTCATATACTTTATCACCCCAGTGAGAAACTTGGGACAATCATTATGCATTGGCAACATGCCTTGCCATCATCTTGGCCTGTGGTTGGCTCAAACTATTCAGGTGTTTGAAGGGTTGTGCAGAAAAGCCAATATTTAAATGGACATAGGGTTAGATTCAACCTCTCCTGGAGCAAATGGGAATCTTACTGATTATCTACATAGATTTTGGATGAAGGCAACAAGAAGTAATTTATCCCAGTGCCTCTGGAAACCTCCAGTCAGAGGTTTACAGAGGTTTATTGATAAAAAGGACCTGGAAAACTGGAATGCTGCCTCTTAAGGGATGCTGCTTTGTCACTGACAAGAAAAGTTGAGTCTTCTACTGTTGCTGACCCATGTTGCTATTTTTGTACTGGACCTGACTTCTGGAATTTTATTAAAAGTAGCTTTTTCTGGCCAAAATGAATAGTGTGTGCTTTTCCAAATGTCAGTAACTGTTCAAACTGGGCCCTCTATGAACAATTCTTTTGGGATCTGGGTACTTCCACTTTCAAAGTGAAGCATAAAGGAATTAAGAAGTTATGAAAACATCTCTAGTCAACAGAGGTGAGCTAGGTGCATTCAAACATAGGCAGTTAGAGCTATATGACTGAAATGCTTCCCATCCTTATAGTTTCACCACTAGAGATCCAAAGATACAGCAGTTAAGGTACGCCTGCTCTGTCAGTTAAAATACAGTGAGGCTGCTGCTGGAGGAAAGTGTCAGCTCTTGTCTTTTGTGCCGACATGCTCAAGAAGAAACTGAGCATCAGAAATCTGCCCTTCTGAAGAAATTGGCAGGTTTTCTTTTAAGGATGATTTTTTTTTTTCTGCAGGTTGTAAATTTTTAAACAGGACAATATTTGAAAGGATTACTGTTTATTTAAATTAAAGTACATATCATCAGGAGACACATAGAGATGTATTCATGGGAGAATTAACCAAATACCAGATTTTTGCTGTGCATTCTGGAGCTAGAATGGATGGAAAGATTCTGGTTTCACCTGTAAAACTCATATGTCAACATGTAAGTTACTGTGCCTTGAAAAACATATTCATATTGAAAAATGCACTGGAAACGGAAGTTCTGTCTATGGTGGGGGCATCTGGTTTACTTTGGTAAGAACAACCTATCAAAATGGAAAGTTTCTAAGAGAAAAGCATCAATAATCATTTCAGATGGCTTAAAAGATAAAAAACCAAAACGGAATGGAAAAAGATATTTCCTTTCCAAGCTGCACAGAGAAGCCTGCGGTGATGTTTCTTGCCTCTGCAGTTCTGGAAGTAGGAAGATCTGAAATCAGTATGTCTGGTAGCCAGAACCAGTTTGTAGTGACATAAATCAAAAGCTTGCTGCAGTAAAAATGGCTGTTTATATGCTCTTTCGAATTTATTCCTCACCGTATTTCATCTGCTCTACACTAACTTTACCTGTTCTGAATGTGCTGGTTAAGTGTGAGTCTGCTTCACAGCCCAGCAGATCTGATTGCAGGATGCTTTCCTAAGTTTTATTCAGTATTTGTTTATCTCTTAGATATTGTTTATGTGGCTTTTCATACAGTTTGTTTGCTTTCACTGGTAACAAGAAGACAGATGCGCTTTTGTAAGGTGCAGCTTTACAGTTAAATCCTGTCTGGATTTCCACTGGATTTCACCAGTACAAGCCAGGAGCGGGACCGGGAGTCTGACCTACACAAAGATTTAATACTTTTCTCACTAAGTTCTTCTCCCACTGGAGTAAGAGAGTAAACAAGCGCTTTTTAACAGTAAGCTCTGATCCTCCTCCTTTTCTCTTTCAGTTTATGGTTATCCAACAACTTTGATTTCCCAAGTGAAATGACAGGGACGTCCCCTTCATCCCCATAACAGTGGGACCATCGTAGTCCTGTTCTTGCTTCTCTGCAATGAATGCTGCAGGTGATCATGTTGGTTAGCTTCTTCTTTTCAGGTATTTTAGTAATTTCCTTGATTTAAGATCTATTTTATGCTGGAGCTAACAGAGGAGCCAGATCTGGAGGTCCTGAGTTGTGCTACAATCTGCTTCCTCCTTCCTATAAGAAGGGGTGAAAAAAGACTGGAGTGCAGATAGCCAAGTCCTTAGATAGTACAAAGAATTATTATAACTTCTGCTCTAGATGTGAAAGGGAAATAGTGTCGTGGAACTACCTGTGATTCTAAAATAACAACTTGGTTTAGCAGTTAATGAATGACTAAGTTTGCAGCGTTTAAATTTGGGATTTCCTGATAAACAGCCTATCTTCCTCCTCACACATAGCTGGATCCATAGCCCTTCTCACACCATAACACTGGTAAGCTTTGTTAGCCTTCATCATTGCTGTCAAATAAGATTCCAGTAGAAGCCACCAAGCATTTTGGTATTCAGAAAAAGCAATCCAAGAATCAGTCCTATAGGAAAAATCTGTATTACTCATGTATTAAATCAGGGATTTTGCAAGGAAAACTTGGCAATCATAGAAATTCCAAATTCTGCTCCCAGGAATCATTGAATCTATTCGAGGCACACTCAGTCAAGAAATTGTGCTATGTATGAGCAACTGGATACTGCCTCCTCCTTTTTATCAGCGTGGGTATACCTAGCCAAAGCAGCACAGCGAGGGATCAGCAACGATTAGTATCTGTGCAGTTTAGCATCTGAGTAGGTTTTAGGGAGGTAAAAAGGACTTTGGGTTCAAATCTGAGCGAAGGGGTGAAGGAGGAGAGGGCTGATCTAAAAATCGTGAATGTCAGTGTTGTAACACTCATCTCTAAAAGAGGAAAAAACTTCAGAAACAGTTTGTAATAAACTGTATTAAATAGTTCACAACATAGGTGTCAGCTGTTCAGAGTTTAAATTAAAATTTAATCTACTTTAGATTAGAAAGGAAATGCCTGACAAGCTGTTTCTAGTGTTTGGATGTACAGTGAAAGGTCGCTTGTGCCATACTCGTTCCTTTGTGCGTTGTGTGGATTGGAAGAAATATTCTATACAGAAAGCAACTGAAACTGGAAATATCTGAAACTGGAAAAATCCACAGTGATAGCTGAAAAAACTGACCCCTGCACCAACAATGATCCAAATGGAAATCAAAACACTCAGTGTCCTTCACAGTGATGTGATGTAAAATACCAGCTGCTCACGTGAAGAAATTTCTTACATACACATTACAGTTCTGATTTATTAACAAGTGTTTCTGGAGTTTACCAGTTGAAGGGCAACTGATTTGTGCTTTAAAAAAACATTAGAAGGACATAGAACTCCTTGAAAGAGTCCAGCACAGGGCCACCAAGATGATTAAGGGAGTGGAACACCTTCCTTATGAGGAGAGGCTGAGGGAGCTGGGCCTCTTCAGCTTGGAGAAGAGGAGACACAGGGGTGACCTTATTACTGTTTAGAAATATGTAAAGGGTGAGAGTCAGGAGGATGGAGCCAGGCTCTTCTCAGTGATGGCCAGTGATAGGACAAGGGGCAACGGGAGCAAGCTGGAGCACAGGAAGTTCCATGTGAATGTAAGGAGGAACTTTTTCACTGTGAGGGTGATGGAGCACTGGGACAGGCTGCCCAGAGAGGTTGTGGAGTCTCCTTCTCTGGAGACTTTCAAAGCCCACTTGGATGAGTTCCTGTGTGGTTTAGTCTAGGTGATCCTACTCTGGCCAGGGGGGTTGGACTAGATGATCTTTCGAGGTCCTTTCCAACTCCTAACATTCTGTGATTCTGTGATTAGCTCAAGCTAGCTAAATAAAAAGCCTTTTCTTTTAAAATATATTTATTATGGAAAATAAAAAAAAATTGAGAAAGAAGATGGTGATCCTATGCAACTGCATTAATATATTTAAATGAGCAGGAAACTTAATGTGAAATCTTACAGTCTTGTACCTGGAATTTAAATGACCTCACAGCGAGATAAGCATCCTGCCAATTTAGTTCTGAAACTAAATCAGTCGAAGCTGATATTGGGTAAAAGACAACGAATCATTAGTCATTAACTCACACGTTTATTTCTAATTGTATAATGTTTTCCAAAACTATCACAAAGAATCACTATTACACCCAAAGTGAGCACTTTTCTTCCATGTCTCACTTTGCTTTTTCTTCCAACTGCTTGTTGTATAAATGACTTTTCACCTTGAAGGTGCTAACTTTAGGTTTGCAAGCTCAAAGCCCATGGCAAGGATATTGGGTTTTTAAGGTGCAACAGCATTTGGATATCAATTGCTCTCAGGCCCTAGATTTAACAGCCTTACTCATTCTGTAACCATTTTCGCTGTGGTATCAGAGACGTTAAAATATGATGCGTAACTTTCAGTCTGCAATGCTAATGGGCACCCATATATTGCCCAAGTCATATTTCTCTTTTGCAGCAGTGTTAATAAAGCAGCTGTGGAAGCTGGAAACTGGAAGGGTGGAAGTTACAACTGCGCAATGTTCCAGGGAGGAATCTGAGATGACCATTAGAGTTCCACAACCCATCAATCACTTCTGCAAACCAGGATTAAAAAGAAAAAAATCTTGAAAATTAAAACAACCTGTTAGTCTTGGGAGTGACTATCAGCATTAGAATTACAGGTAATAAGTCTGCCTTGCGGCTTTATCTATCTGGGGAGGCAGAAAACTGAGAAAAACAGATTTTTAGGGTAGGATTTTAAATATTTTGAATATTCACTGCTTTACACAAAAATCTTCCTGCTTTTCCAGGGCTGAGAGACAAGGCTGAGGTTCAGCTTGCGCATTAGAGGCTGCTGAGCCCTGACTGGTGCTGGCTCAGCCCTGCAAGTTATCATTTGGATAACCAGCTCCCACCTTTCTCTCTGCTAGTGTTGCTAGGCAGTTGCTAAGGCTGCTTTTGGCTACAAGCAAGATGATCTATCTATTTTTTGCTCTAAACTGTGGAATTTAGGGATGAGTTTTTCTCACCAGCCTGAGTAGTTAGACCTGGCTACTCCTTGCCAGTGTGCAAGATGCCTCAGTGCTGTGCCCTGGTAAAGGTCTGCATAGCTCTAACGTCTCAGATGGGCAGCTTGGATTGGAGACAGACGGCAGTGGGAGACTCCCAGGGTCATAAGGAGGGGTTTTCCCTGGGGATTTGACTCCTCAGCAGGAACACTGTGACTTCATCTGAGAGTAACTGTCACAGGTCAGCATCAGAATCCAAACACTGGTATCACACAAGTAGGAAGGATTTTTCTGCCTGCCTTTTCCCAAGGATTATAGCTGATTTTGTTTCTCTAAAGATTTATCTAGTTTTTCTAGTTATGCCCAAAATAGTTTTCCCTTAAATAAAAAAAGTCTTTTATGCCACAGATAGTAGCTAAATTTCCTTCTTGATTAGCAACATTTTCTGCACAGAATTCAGAGCAGGGCCAGGGTGGTCAGATATCCTACGTTCGATGTCAGTACTCACTTCTTCTGTTGCCAGGGCATAGCCCTTAACTTGCATCTGCCTTACATAGGAAGAGATGAAGCATGCCGAACACATTACACATCTCTTAGTCCTGAAGTCCCAGTAATAGTTTTGATAAAATTCAATCTGATGAATTGGATTCAAGAGATCTGGGATTAATTCTCAGTTCAGCTGTAGTCAGTTCTTGTGCTGGATATCTCTCAAATGTGCCTATCACTCAACAGTTCTGTGCACTCTCAGGTAGTTCACTTAATCCTCTTTATGGTTCGCTTCCTCCTCAGCGAAATAAGGCTAATACCTTATTACCTGCCTTAACAGAGGAGCCAAAAAACATTACTGAATATGAACTATTCAGCTGTTTGGGGAGCTGTGATAAACAGAGGAGTGTATCTATTTTTTTCTTATTGAGTACAATGTTATTTTCTAAGGGAGCGTTCAATTATCAAATTTTATTCTGGAATAAATATTTCACATGGCCAAATCATTCTTTACCATGTCAGTTCTTTATTGTCCCTTTCTAGGAAGTCTTATTTTACAGTGTTCCCTGTTCCATCTCTTAATAAAGTTCATGTTCTGCTGGGTGCTTCATCACTTCTCCCTTCTCCGAGTTTTCAGAATGGCTTTCATTTCCTCTGTGAATTATCATGATCTCTAGTGATCGCTGAGAAGATGCAACAAAGCAGCAATGCTTCCTCTGTGCCTCTAACCATGAATGTGCAGTTTTTCCTTTCTCTGTGATGGCTATGAAAGTTGATCTGCTTAAATTTTACAGAGTAAGATGAAGCACCTATGTGAAAGGAAGTGAAATGAGGTGTCACAAAATTAGTACCGTGGCTTTGGGCAGATACATGCAGGCTCTTTGCATCTGGGCATTGTCTCTTCCAGTTTTAAAATGTTTCCTGTACTGAACTCACTGCAGTTACTTTACTGAGCTTCTTTAGGCTTGAGAAAATAGGTGGTTGGCAGAGTTCCAGCTTGCAGCATCCTATCTCCAAAAGAGGTATAAGAACAGCCCAGAAGGAACCTGGAGAGGTTGTTGTGACTGTTTTGTGAAGGAAAGCTTAGCATCGCAGGAACTATTCATGCCTGGTCCTTACAAGCTTCCAGTGATGGAGACGGTCACCGCCTGTGAAACAGATCAGTACTAGAATGTTCCTGACATTAGACATCCTTGGTGATGTGCAGATGTTTTTTGCTGTAATTCTCTCTGTCATAACATCATCCACCTATCTTCATGTAAATAATTTCTTTCAGTGTTCTGTAGGCAAGAAATGAGAAGACACATCTGGGTACCAGGTCAGTGGCTTATGTGCTGTGACCTCTACAAGTAACATTTATTAGACTTAGTGAGGACAGCATCAGCCTCCCCTTAGAGGACCATTAGCCAGTAACAGCTTTTAGCACTTGCTGTTGTAGCATAAATTTATTATTGAGCATTCAAAAAGGAAATGCCAAAGGAGCATGTCTTTGGGAGATATTGCACTGCTGGATATGTAACAGGTAAACCTTAATGTGGAACTGCTGCTTCTGTTGGACCCCAGACCACCAGATAGGGCAGAAGGGTAAGTTCCATTGATCATGGCTTACAAGTAAGAGTTCTTCCTTCTGACAACTCCCTTTCTTCTCAAACATTCCCCACAGAACTTACAAAGCTTTTTGTCAAGTTTCTGTTCCCAGTTTTGTCTCCTCATTCAGGCACATCTCTCCGAAGATATCCCACATGCATCTGTACCAGATCCCACGCTCACCTTACAGATGGATTCTTTGCTAAGTTGTTTTAATGGAGTTGGGTTTTTCAAGTAAACTACTTGCATTGAGATTGCTTATAGGCATATTACAGAAATTGGTCTGAAAAGGAGTTCCTATCTTAGTTGTAAAATTGTGGGTAAACAAGAAGATAGCTATAAAAGTATACATATGAATGCAAAGACAGTGATTTGGGGGGTGGTAGAAGGGGGAAATGAGGGAATCATCAAGTGCCACTGAGAAATAAAGAATTTAAAGTGACTGTTAATTACTGCAGAGTAGTTAAACAAAAGATGCAACAGAAAGTCTGCAAATCACAAGCAGCTCGTACCTGACAAGATGTGAAAGAGTGAATGACTGTTTATCTCCTTGCCTGTTCAGCCATTCTGTCTAAATGAAAGCATATAAGGTGTGTATGGTGAAAAGTTTTGCTTTAAACTCCTTACAGTAGTCAGGGGAGAGATCCAGGCACCTCTCGAGTTTGTGAGAACAGACAAAAAAATAGGCAGGCTTTTTAATAAATGGGCAGAATATTCCCCACAAAGCACTTCTTTCTCTCCATTCATTGTTAGAAGAGCAGAGGAAAAGTAGTTGTTTTGGAGGCAACCCAACAAAATAGGGCCAGTTTACTCCTATGCCCCAGCACTGCCATACCTCAAACCCTTACTCATCAAATGTGCCTTTTCCTGAGAAAAGAGGAAAATTTTATTAAAGTTCTTTTTCAGCAAGGTGATTTGTGGATGCTAAAGATGATTCAGCAAAGCACTTAGCTATGTGTCTCAGCTTATCCCTAGTTAGCAGTGATCTTAAATTCTTGTACAATACTAAGCATAGCCTTGAAATTAACTCAGGCACATACTTAGCTAATGAGTATGCCTGGTGGAAAGCAGGTAAATTAAGCAAGTGCTTCAACTGTAGGCCATGTAACTTACCGAAAGACACACAGGATATCTCTGGTAAAACCAACAGCTGAAGCTACAGCATCAGAATTTCTTCTTACTTCTGTAATCACAAAACTACCTTTCCTATGCTTCACCACCTTCACTCTTCTACTTTATGGATGTGAGTTTTCTCCATCTCCCTGATATTGGAGCATTGTTCTCTGTATATTATGGGTGTTTTGTGATAAAGGATGTTTTGAAATGCAGACGCTTGAAATATCTTTGGGAATCTGTTTCCCTTCATTGAACTTTATTGAACTTGACTGCCTTGTGTTTCGCTCTGAGAA